>OY755040.1:42654851-45054851 GCA_963576565.1 Aspidapion aeneum
GTTTATGTGAAAATATGGCGTGTGTGATATCAAACGAAAGGTAATTGAGTCTGGAGCTAAACAAAAAAAAATAGTTAAAAAAAAAGGGTGGGGGTAGATTTGAAAAAAGAGAGTTTAAGTGAAAATATGTCGTATGTGATATCAAACGAAAGGTAATTGAGTCTGGAGTTAAACAAAATACATTTTAGTATAAAAAAAAGGTGGGGGTACATTTCAAAAATTAGAGTTTAACTTAAAACCTGGCTTGTGTGGTATCAAACGAACGGTAATTGAGCCTGGAGTTAAATAAAATATATTTCAGATTTTAGTTATATTAGCTCACACGAACACTAAAACTATAGTACCTAGTGTGAGCTTAGGTACCCATATATTGGCAGAGTATTTTTATTTATACTTTATTTCCACTTAAAATGAGTTATTTGCGTCAAATAATACCTATTTACCAAATTTTATAATGTGGTCTGTGTGTTTGTCCGCCTGTCCGTCTGTCAGATGATAACACAAAAACCGTTTAACCAAATTTGGCACAAAATTCCTTAGTAACATTGGATGATACCATTACTTTTTGTAATTTTGTAATGGTTAGGGATTTTTTAGGGGGTAAAGGTAAAGGCGCGTTGGGTTAGGTTTGGTTTCAAGGGAGTTAAATTTTTTAATAATTACAACTCCACAACTATAGATACAGCAGCCAGCAAAATATGGTTATAAATTTTATGTTGCGAATTGCATTTTCACTAGTAATACCACTAGAGAGGTAAAATTATTTCCGGAAATTTTTTCGAGCTAACGAATATTTTGAAATTTATCCGAGTCGAAGAAGAAAAGAAAAAATTTACGGATGTAATTTAACCTCGCGTGGTATTCGGAAAGAAAGTTCCACACCAAATTGAATAAATTTAAAATGTATTTTTTGACTCACAACAATGCCAATTCTTTCACTGACACCAGCAAAACATAGACAGTTTTGATTGAGTTACTTATTTAGTTACTATGGCAACTAATGTTTTGTCAGTCTACGTACCGAATATGTTTCAACAATTTCATTTTCATATACTTTCGTATCATGAACAAATTTAGTTTCGTCGCAGTTTCAGCACCAATGAGATTAATTTATACTTATTTTTTTATTTTTATTTTAGATTAAGGCGCATCGACCACATAGGGTCATTAGCGCAAATTAACGTTTGTTTAACATGATATAACCTTATTATTTTAAATACATTGCAAAATCTTACAGTCTTTTAAAAAGGCTAGGACACTGTTTGAATTTTTTGTTTCATTGTTTAATAGAACACCAATGTTTGCTATTAATTTATGTTTTTGTCTTTCGTTTCTGTAAGCTACACAATCAATTAAAATGTGTTTGACCGTAATAGGTTCTCGGCACTGTGTACATACGGGAGGATTTGTTTTGTTAAAAATATGTTCATGTGTAATTTTCATATGACCTATTCTAAGCCTAGACAAGTAAACTTGCACTTTTCTTGAGTTGGATAAAAATGGCCACGATTTAACAGAGGTCTTAATTGTGCGTAATTTAGAGTTTGATGTATTCCACTGGTCTTGCCATATGTTTAGCACTTTACATTTAATGAACACTTTAAAGTCACTATATACAGTTTTGTTGATAGGTGTAGAGTCAATATAGTCACTGATTGCCAGTTTGGCCTGTTGGTCAGCCGTTTCATTTCCCGCGATACCGACATGTGATGGAATCCACATAAAAGTTACTTTAAGTGAGAGTTCTTGCATCTTGTATAGTATGTCTTTAATCATATGAATTATGGGATGTTTTGAATAGACTGAGCAAATTGACTGGATAGAACTTAGGGAGTCCGATAAAATTAAAGTTGATTTTAGTCTTTTGTTAAGTGTATATTTTAGTCCTTCATAGATCGCATAAAGTTCTGCTGTGTACACACTGGTGTGCTTTGTCAGTTGAAACTTGAGTATTTCAGTATCTTTTATTACGACCGCTGCTCCAACCCCCTCTAAAGTTTTTGATGCATCAGTGTATATTTTGACATGGTTCTTCATACTTTCTGTTATAGTTGCTAGTTCATTTCTAATTAGTTCTGGGTTATTGCTGGTCTTATCAAATTTTGTCATTGAAAAAATACATTCTGGGGTCTCAACTAGCCATGGTGGATACTTTTCTTCGTATGTGAAGAAGTTAGGAAAAACACTTCCTACTTCGGCTTGATATCTTTTAATTCTTTCATAGAAAGATGGTGTTATGTTTGGTCTTTGTTGGTAGATACGACTGAAATCATGTTTTTGGAGATTTTGTTTGACTGGGTTTGAATTATTATTTAGGGCATTGGCTGCGTAAGAGAGAATAAGGTATATTCTTCTAAGGGATAAAGAGGGTTCTCCTGCTTCGCACAAAAGGCTTTCGACAGGACTCGTACGGTATGCTCCCAGGACAATACGGAGGCTGGAGTTTTGAATGGTATTTAGCATCTGTAATAACGAGGGCTACGTGGAAGCATATGCTACGCACCCGTATTCGATTTTAGATCTTATTAAACTTCTGTAGATGGCCATCAAGGTTGTTGTGTCTGCACCCCAGGATCTATGTGCTAGTATTTTTAGTAAGTTTATATTCGTTTGGCATTTTTTTACTATATATTTTATGTGTAGATTCCAACTGAGTTTTCTATCAAATATCATTCCCAAGAACTTTGTTGATTCTATACATTCAAGTACCGTTCCGTATAGCTGAAGATTAGGGTTTTCAAGTCTTATACGTTTTTTGGAAAATAGCATAATTTTGGTCTTTTCTGTTGAGAAGGTGAACCCTGAATTGTTTGACCATTTCTCTAGTCTATGAATTTGAGTTTGTAAAATTGTCTCCATTGTTTTGGTACATTTCCCTTTCAGTTTTAAGAAAAGGTCGTCAGCAAAAAGTCGAGCCTTAACCGTCAGCAAAAGACAGCCTAGGAATAAGGTTGCACTTATGACTGATCCTTGCGGCGTGCCGTTTTCTTGAATGACTTCGTTTGAGAGGGTGTTATTTACCTTTACTTGAAATGTTCTGTTTTGCAGAAAATTTTGAATGAAAAATGCCATGTTGCCACCGATATTCCATTCTTTAATTTGTTGAAAAATTTTGTATCTCCATGCAGTATCATAAGCTTTTTTGATATCGAAAAAAATTGCAATCAGGTTTTGGTTATTGGCGAATGCATCATGTATTTCTGACTCCAATGCTACTATATTATCTTGTGTCGATCTGTTTTGACGAAAACCACTTTGATAAGAAGCCAGTAGGTTGTTGTTTTCGAGGAACCAGCACAAGCGTCGGTTTATAATTTTTTCCAAGAGTTTGCACATGCCGCAAGTTAGAGAAATTGGTCTATAGGACTCTGGATCAGTTTCAGATTTGCCTTCTTTTAGAATAGGTACTATTAATGCTTTAGACAATAGGGTAGGAAATTTATGTTGGGTCCAGATGACATTGAAAAAGCGTAGCAGTACATCTTTAAAACTTTCTGGAAGGTTAATGATTAGTAGCGCTGGTATATTGTCTGGTCCTGGTGATGAATTTTTTAGTCCATTTAGAGTTTCTGTAAATTCCATTTTCGTGATTGGAATGTTTAAAGAAACATTTCCTTCACTGATTACCAAGGGTTCCAGTTCTGTTTGTAGTTTGTAGTTTAGAAACTGTGGGTTTAAACTTTTGTTGGATGAAGCAAGATGGTAGGTTTCTGCTAGTACATTACCAATACTTTTACTGTCTGTGACCATTTGATTTCCAAGTGACAACTTTCTGACTTTTGAATCATAGCCTTTCCCTTCGATGTTCCTTACTTTATTCCATACTTCTGTACTAGGGGTGTTTGGATTTAGCAGTGTTAGATAGTTTTGGAAGGAATCCTTTTTACTTTTTTTGACAATAAATCGGGACTTAGCTCTAAGTTTTTTAAAAATAATCAAATTTTGTTGACTTGGGTGGCGTTTAAATCTATTAAATGCATTTTTGCACTGCTGGATTGCAACAGCGCAATCTTTATTCCATCAAGGAACATGATTTCTATACGTTTTTTTGCCAACAGCCATCTCAGCACATTCATTGATTATTTTATTAATGTTTCCTAGTGTTATATCTATGTTATTATCTAGAAGTGTTGGTTTAGATCTTTGTTCTATAAGTTGTGTATATAAGGTCCAGTTAGCATTTTTAAAGTTCCAATTTTCATTCGAATGTGACTCATAAGAGTCGCTAAGGTTGGTAATTTTTATTGGAAAATGGTCACTCTGGTAGAGGTGTGGTAATTCTTCCCATTTTAAGGATGTAGCTGTAGTCGGGTCACTAAGTGTAAGGTCAATAGCAGAGAAGTCACCATTGCATGCATTAAAACGAGTATAAGAACCATCATTCATAAGCACTAGATTTGAGTTTTCTACGGCTTCTAAAAAAGTTTTTCCCTTAGGTTTATTGAATTTACAGCCCCACGAAATATGATGACTGTTAAAATCTCCAGTAATAATTTGAGGACAGCTCACTTGCAAGAAAAGGTTGTTTAGTTCTTGTTGATTAAAATCCCTGTCAGGTGGTATGTATATATTGCATATAGTCGTTTTGTTCTTCAATTCCACAGATACTGACAAGGCTGTTCTTAGTACATTTTCTTTCGCTTTGATAGATTTATGGACGAGTATTGCTACTCATCCGCTTGCTTTTTCTTGACTTTGACGACTAAGATAAAAACCATTATATTTCTTTGGGCAGTATTCTTTGCCGGGCTTAAAATGGGTTTCTTGAAGGCAAATTATGGAGGGTTTTATTTCCTGTATTAAAATTTGGAGCATTTCTAGGTGAAGTGAATAACCGTTTAAATTCCACTGTGAGATTGAATGTTGATTTTTAACCATTTTTAATGCTATGATATTAATACTATTTTATTACATTGTTAATTTTAATCGGCCCTGGGGTCTTGCGACGCGTCGCTGGTAGCGTCGTCACTAAAGTCAAAGTGTTTGGCAATCTTCCTTCTAAGTTTCGTTATTTTGGTTTTCACGCTTCTTGCTGTAACATGTAGATAAATCTCTTTTATCATTTTATTTAATTCGAATAGATCCTTTGTGTGTATGTTTATAAATAGATCCTTGAGTTCATCGTATTTAAGTGGAAATTCAGGCTTATGTGAGTCAATAAAGTTTTTTGCAGGTAAAAAAAATATTTTCCACAGATTCGGAGCTTAGAGAGTCGCTAGTTTTTCTAGGTTTTTTTTATTCCTTTTGCGGTGTTGGTTTTGGAAAAATATTATTGCCTAGTCTCTATTTCTTCGAAATTTCTCTTCTGTTGGTTCCCTGTCGGTTCTTCTGATGTTAGAGTCTGATGGTTCTCTGCCGGTTCTTCTAATGAAAGAGTTTGTTGCGAGGTTTCAATTTGATTGATTGATGCATTTTCTGATTCTTGTGGATTGTTGGGGCATTGTGCAGCAATGTATCCTGGAGATTTGCATTTGAAGCATGACATTCCATCTTAAGATAAAAATACTCGATAGGATTGGTTTGCGTGGTCAACTATGGTAGAGCTGGTTAAAGTTATGTTTTCCGGAGGCATTATGAAAGCTTGACGACGAAAACTCAAAATATGATTATATTCGGCCTTGGTTACTCCTACTTTGAGGAAGGTTATTGGTGAAACCAGTTTAATACCGAGAGAAGTAACTTGTGAGGAATTGTAGGGCATACATTTGACAAAACTAGTCGCTGTGATGGTGTGATAAGTCTTCTTACTTGAATGGTCTCTTGATCGATTTTTATTGAACCATACTCTTGCATAACTTTGTCACCGAGCTCTTTGCTGGACAAGTAGATGCAGATTCTGTTGTTAGAGATGCGATGCGTCTCCGATTGCGAAAATGTATTCCTGCAAAGCAACATTATTTAGCGGTGGTAAAAGAATGGCTTGTTCTTTTGTGGGAAACAATTGCTGTGAGGCTACAGTTGAGTATGATTTAACGCTGGAAGTAGAAGCTGTGGTGTTGGTATTCAAAACGGTAGAGGGGGTGTTTGAGTCCATGTACTTATGAACTCCATCAGGTGTTAAACTCATTTTGTGTTACTTTGGATGTTTCCGCTTCATTGAAATAATTTTAGTACGGTCCTGTTCGACGACGAGTGTTTTGCACGGGTGTCGCCTAGCTGTCTACCAAGATTAGACAACTGTGCGCGCGCAACCTTGATGTTGTGGATGCTAAAAACGATCGATTTAATCGTTTATGAGTTAAAATTGGTGTACTCACTGCGTTTTTAAATCACTTTTGTCTTGCTTTTTAATAAAACACCTTTTTTTAAAAAATGTAAACGTTGTTTTACTTGAAAAATCACTATAAAGTCGGACCTAACATTCAGCACGCATTTAGTGTTGAGGGCAGGGCCGTATCTCATTGAATTTCTATTTATTGTTGTTTAATGAAAATACCAGTTTAGAATGTAAAATATATTATTCTCTTATTTTATATCAATTTTTGGTTACTACAAGTGGTAGAAAAATATGATTTTATCAATTTTTACATAGGTACAAAGATAAATTTAGTGTGCTTTGCAGTTTGGGCAGCAATGGCTTCTCAGCTTTTTAGATGTTAGTTTCTACTTATTGTAGTTACACAGAAATATCATTTTTCACTTAACAAGGAAGAATATCATATTCTTTAATTTTTTTGTAATTTTGAGCTACTACAAGTGGTAGAAAATATATAATGTATTAGTTTTTCATATAGGTACATCAACACGTTCAGTTCGCTCGCAGTTTCGTCACCAATGAATTGTTAGCCTATATGTTGTTGATTTCTACTCATTGTAGTAACACAAAAATCCCATTTTTGCGATATAAAAATATTTCATTTTATAGTTACTTGTGGCTAAGGTAAATAAACAGATTTAGTATGTGTGTAAACAGCTTTACAAGCAATTTTAGCCATATAAATATTGTTGATTTTTACTTATTGCAGTTGCACGAAAATAACATATTGAGATTCAAGACAGTACATTCTTCAATTTTGCATGAGTTTTGTGTTACTACAAATGGTAGAAAATTGCTTTTTTTGCGTTTTTATCAATTTATTAATTATTCCGATTTAATTCGCTTTTGGGTTCCCACGAGGAAAACATTTCCACTAAAATTCGTGCGTTGCTATAGTGATATGTCAAAAAAAAGACATTTTGATTGGTTAAAAAATACTGGTGTGGAATTTTCGAAGATATTTTTGGTTAAAAAATACTGGTGTGGAATTTTCAAAGATATTTGCTTTTTGTGACCATATACCTACGTAATATTCCGCTAAAACAAAGAGAAAGAACCGTTGAATTATTAAAAAACTAAACTCTAAAAATTCATGAAACTTAGCTTGATTGGGCTGGTTTAATCAAGCTCTCCGTCACCACTAAACCACTACTGATATGGTTTAAGTTATGTACTTTCATAAAATTAGGTATATTTATTCAGTAGCGCACCCAGGAAAATGTCTTGAAGGGGCTGAAAAATATCTAAAAAATCCTTAGGTTTGGGGGGCAGGCCCCGAGGCTCCCTCCCTGGGTGCGCCCATGATTCATTACATGTTGGTAGTTATTGGTCTGTCATCTAAAACAAAGACAGAATGACGCATGCGCAGTTGATTGGTTTGAATTCTTTTTTTAGCGGTCATGTCACCAAAACTATTGTATACTGTTGGGTTTTACCGTGTGTGCAAAATTGCGTGATCCTTTAAATTTTTGTGATAAAAATGTATACACAATTTAAATACGGTAAGTAAACTTAAACATAATTTTATTAATTTTAGTTTTTTGCCACAGCATACTTCACCAACGCACAATATACTTGTACCACTACAGGAAAATTTCGCTATCCTGACTTAACTTGCAGGTGAGAAAAAATAGCTTATAATAAAATAGCTTATGATAAGATAATTTAGAATGCTTATTAATGTTATACTTAGTTTTTTTTAAATATTGAAAAAAAATTATAGATGTAGAAAAAAAGTAGGTACACAGAAAAAAAATTATATCAAATCTAGAAATCTATTTTCTCGGAAAGATTATCGATATTATAAAATAATGTATTGATTTACGTCAAAAAACCATTCTGAAATTCAGACAAATAATTACTCTAACTAAAACAACAAAAAACTAGTTTTCTTGATCGAGCAATCGATTTTTCTTAATAAAATGCTAGATTTTCTTGATTTACAAAAAAAAACGATAAGAATTTTTACAAATGAGACATTTATTTTCTCAAATCAAAACAAGTATTTTTCTCGACTTGAATCAAGCGTTATTTCGATTTGAAATATTTTATATTCTTCACGTACTATCTCTGTCCTTTACTATACTTCCGGTTATGTAGTCATTTAGTTGGGGACCGAAGAAGAAAATTTAGGGCTGCATTTTCGCGTACCGTGATGAAATTTGGCAGAGAAGTAGTAGACACACAGAAATGCCATTTTCGAAGTGGTGCTCCTATGGAATCCAGTGCATGCCCAAGTTACAGGGGGCGTACTGGAGAGGGACAGGAAAAATTGATAAATTATTGCTATGTAGCTTATTAATCCAAAAAATCTATAAAACTTAAAGGTGGTTTTTTGAGAGGTGAAGGGAGCAACAGGAAGGACGATAAATTGTTAAAATGTTATTTATTCTAAAGTAGTCGTGTTCATCGGGGTATCGATTTCTAGGTAATTTAGTATTCTAAACAAAAATAAATATAAATCGAGACAACACGTCAAACATGCACATGATATGTCAAAAACTAACACGTTATCATGTTCTGAGATTTACGTCAAGGATTATTAAAAATATCTGACCAAGCCTAACTTAATAAAATTTAATAAATTAAATAAAAGTGGACTCAAATTTTTAGAATTTTTAATATCTAAATATAATCTGCCAATTCTTGGGCACCAAAGCACACTTGTAATATAAGTACCGTATGGATCATTACCATACAGATGATGAGTAGTAGACAGGTGCCCATATTACCCATCTGCCCCGCTCTCCTTTATCTCTCCAAAATCATGGAATTTGGAATAACCTGTAAATCTTTTACCAAAAGGCGCTGTATTTTGTGTCTCATTCGTTTTTACAATGAGTTTATAGATATTATAAGTACTAGAAAAAAACAAATGACAACCAAATAACCTATCCGATTTTTACCTTTCTAACCTTCCCTACAATGACTAGAGGAGGTATTATTCCGACAAAACTAAATTTTTGAGATACCGGAAATGTGTTCTTTGAATGTATTTTGACCAATCTTAGCAATATCGTCGTGATGTAGTGTGTGTCTCTGTTAGTCTGTAACACGATAGCTCCTAAGCCGCTCAATCGATTTAATGAGATTTTCACGAAAACAAGTGTTCGATACTGTAACGAGCTGACTAGATTTTGGCCAAAATCCATGAATGCTTAGGACAGTTTTTCGACAGTTTAAAAATTAGAAATATGCTAACTTTTTAAAGGAGAATCGCATCAATATGCACGCTTTTCGGAATATAGTAGAACACTTAATAATTAATAATTTGTGTTATAAGCACAAAATTCGTAGAAACTTTCCTTTCTGGGATATTTACAAAAAAAACTGTTTCAAGGCTGATATAGCTCACAGTGCCTAGAATAGATCCGTGTTCGGATCTTATATTGTCAAATTTTTCACGTCACTGGTGGTCCAGCTGATTTTTGTAAACAAAAGTTATATATGATATAAACAACTGATATTTTTAAAAATTTTTTGAAAACTATACGGCAATTTTCCTACTGTTTTTGAGTATATACTTATAAAATAATATTTTTGATCACATTCAGTTAGACTTGTATTTTAAGTTTTGTGTAACAAAAGATAAAGCGAGCTAAAAATATAACGACAATACGTCTAGAATATTATATTTTAAATGGATGTACTAACGAACAGTAGGAAAATTGCCTTAGTTTTCAAAAAATTCAAAAAATATTAGTTGTTAATATCATCTAAATTTTGTTTACAAAAATCACTGGACCACCAGTGACGTGAAAATTTGACATATATATACGAACCGAACACCGGTCTATTCTAGACCCCATGGATATAGCTCAGAGGGTTCTAATGAACTAAAAACGTATCAGATCCGTCATAGATCCAATTACTTTTTAGATCATTCTATATGTGCGTGTACTACAACGGAGCCTACATACAATCAAACTACACCTGCCCTTCGGCCTACGTATTTGATGCTACAAACCAAATTTGTAGCACGACAGCTACCTGCATTGACACTGTGTGCAACGGTTTGGCTGAGATTCCTGTTATCCAATACGTTCCAGATCCAAATGCTACAAATTGTAGCAGCTACGTTACTTGTACTGGAGGCGCTACAAAAAACGTGGTGTTGACGTTTTGTCCAAGTGGATACTATTGGAATTCTGGGTTAGAAGCATGTTATGTAACAGGACAATGTTAATAAATGTAATTTTTTCATTACAGGAGCAATTTCTTATGATTTTATAAATAAAAGATTTTACCTAAAGATTTGTTTTTTTTTCAAGACCTTAATTTACCATCAAAAGAACAAAAATTATTTTAACAATTGAGTTGTTTTTTATACTAAGACTTCCATCCTTTTGGATTAATACCCATATATGTAATATTCATATCCACCCACAACACCCAATTGCAAGGCCAGAAAGCGAACCCGAATCGCCCGAATGGCAAGCCGCGTCGTGATCGACCTGCTATACCACGGGGATCCATTAAAGAACAATTAGAACCTTCTTAAAAATTAAAATTTACCTTAAAAGAAAATAATTCGTCGATAAACAAACAAAACAGAAATTTTTATTTAACTCGAATCAATGCGATTCTTACTCCGTGGCGGTCCCAGGAGGGGGGGGGACAAAGGGGACCATGACCACCCACTTTTCCCAGAAAATTTCAAATAAAAAAGGGACATTCTGGCGTGTTACAGACCTGAGCACCTAGTGTTTTTATTTCATTTTAACGATATATATGTTATATGAAAAATTCCTTCCCACACTTTGAACGTTCACAGGCATTTAAGAAGCACACGTGCCTTTATGATGACTCGCTGTTCACAGCATATTTAACGTTTAGACATTCAAGACGCACACGTGCATTTCTGCTGACTTGCTGTTCTCAGCATATTTGCCAGTTGACAATTCCTAGTAAGAAGATTACAACCCTGTGAAACTCAATTCAGCACTTTTTAGTCTATAAGTACTTTTGCTCTCTTAGAGTTAAGTTAATCTTCAGTCATTATTCGTTGCATACACATATTAATGTACTTAATTCTCAAAATTATATTTAAAAATAAAAGAACTTGTTTTTTTTAAGTTTTTTCTAAAGCATAACATATATGTTCAAAAAAATAGAAACTGTATCCCACCCTTTTTTAATCTTTGGCAGCACCCCTGTCTTACTACTCCTTAAAGAGGCATACAATATATTTTTCTTAGATTTTTGGAATGGTTTACGCAGCCCAAATAAGTGTAGCTCAGTACTCAGTAAACACTTGTAATGCCACTGGATATTTTCGATATCAAGATGAACACTGCCTCAGATACTACTATTGCACCTACAAGACTGATATTGGAATGTGGTAAGCAGTGTTGCTAGGTCTGGTGAAAATTCACCAGATTTGGCGATTTTTAACCCAATTGGTGAAATGGTAAAAACTTTTTTAAAAAGACTGAATTCTGTCCTATTTAAATTAAAATTTGAAAAAACTTATTATATATTTCTTTTTCTTGACTATAAAAAACTCTATAACCTACGTACATCAAGCAAAAAGTATCTAATTTATAACGCGACTCTCACGTCTATGCTTGAAAAACTTTATTGCTTGAACCACTGTCTGCTGAATCAGGTTGGAAAACGAACACTATCGAGCTTGGCTACTCAGCTATATCCGATAAATGGGCGCCGCCGGCGACAAACCGTACAAAATGCATAGTAACATGTACTAGTTTTTTTTAAACTTAGATTTTGTCTACATTAAAAAATATTTTAAAACAGTAAATTTGTATTTTATTATAGTCTCTTGTATAAATATATGATTTTTTTTTTAAACTGGTGATTTTTGGCAAAATCTGGAAACTTTTATAGCAGGTGTCTGGTGATTTTCAATTATTTGATCTGGCAACACTGGTGGTAAGTGATCAAACCGCCTAAATTGTCCGCGGGGGTCCAACGATAATCAGTTCGGTTTAACCTATAGTCTTATCTTAATTTTTTAAATATTATTATCAAATTTGCAAAGTCAATTGAAACGGTTGCTTAGTAGAGAAAATTTGTAAAAAAAAGCTGCAAAAAGGATACATTTTTTTTATATTTTGCATAGTAGTAACTAAGACCCAAAGCTAAATTTTCATTGGAGGATCCCCGATTTTCATGTTTTAGGAGAAATGAAATTAATTTCGATGAATGCACTTTAAGCGAGATCTACTTAATTTAAAACTGTAAACAAATTTGACACCTGTCACTTCAAAAAAAATATTTCAAAAAATGTTGTTTCTTTTTCGATATTTTCTTTAATTTTTGTGCAATATTTATTTTTAAAGGTAAATGACCATTTCTTTAACTTAACTAAAAAAAATACTCTTTCAATTTATAAGCTCACACGATTATTGTATAATGTCATTTTTACCCATTTTGGTCCGCGAAAGTAACCCTATCCGCCACCCAGGGACGCGTCCGATTGTAGATTGCCCCCCCCCCCCATTATAAAACCACTGAAAAAAAATCAACTATAATGTATTTTTTTATCTCTATGCAGAGTTACCTTTGATAAAATACCAAACAAGTAATATTTGCACCAGAACTCTAATTTTTTTCGGCTGATGCCCACATAGCACAATGTTTAACACGTAAAAAAGGCGTGAGAAAAAAAAACGTTGATTTTAAAAGCTGCTAGAAAAAAACGTTTATTTCATATATAAAAACAAGCTTAATAGGTCATTCATTAACGTTATAAAAAATAACGTTGCTAAAAATTATCATTATCAAATTAAAACAGCAATGTTTTTACGTTAGTTTCAAGTGAATTTTATCAACGTTAAAATCACATTAGATTCACGCCTTTTCTACACGAATTTTAAAACGCGACTTGCATGGCTTTTCTACCGAATATTTTTGAGATTTTACTAGCAGCAGCGACACCTATGGTCGGGATTTTTCACTTTGACGAAATCTGTCAGGCAGTGCTTTGGCCTCTAAACTCCAAAAACCTGTTACGGAACTGATCCCTGATCCACGATCACGACGCATCTGTTATTACAGTGGCGCACCCAGGAATAGGTCTTGTGGGGGGGGGGGGGGGCGAAGCCTAATGATGTCGTATTTAATACTATTTTTTGTGTTTATTTATGAAATATGTGGAAAATATCTAAAAAAATCTTAGGCTTGAGGGGGGCCCGGGAACAAGGGCCACCCCCCTGGGTGCGTCCATGGTTATTATCTTGACAAAGACACATTAATATTCTGTGAAAGTGTTTACCGTTGAAAAATCTTGTTTAGCTTTTAAAAGAAACATAATGTATATAGATAGATAAATAGATATTTTGTCTTGCCTTGAGCGCCATCTTTAAAATTGTCTTGAAGTATTGTAGTCTTAAACTAGTGAACTTTTATAACTTCCTTTCGTGTCTCTTTTAAGTTAAAAAAATGTTATTAAAAAAGCGTGACCAACAACAACAACAACCAAACTTCAGCAAAAATTACATTTTTATAGCTTGATTTCTCCTTGTTTTTAAGTTATCTTTAAGCATATAGATTTAACAAAATAAATATTACATGATATGAGGTTGTTTTAAAGTAAAACAAAACTTTGTTATTTTTGTTCACGTTAATTTAACGTTGATGTGATTTTTGTGCTATGTGGGTGTACGGTGGATTTTATTTATTATTAAATGGGTCCATCTCGAGCCTATCTAAACTTCGGCCGCCATCTTGAATGTTAAATGTCATGTTGTAACTTTTTATAAAATTACAAAAATTGGGTCACTCTTGATAAAATCTACAATTATGTTTTGTCAAAATTTGGTCTATATGTTATGAAGGTCTCTTTTAGTTTTGACATATTAAGCGCCATCTTTGTGTCGCCTGGTGAACTTAACCTTTTTTTCAGCAGGTTTAATGAGCTGGTCAGTGACTTTAATAGGAGGTGCTAAAAATAAATATCGTACATAAATTAAAGAAGAAAAACTAATTTTTAGAAATATACCCGCTATTTTGTTTCGAAATGATAGGTGACAAATTTTTTCACAGTTGTAAATTGAGTTGGTCCAGCTTAAAGTAAATCCATCAAAATTAATTACATTTCCCCTAAAACAGGGAATTCATAATTTTTCTTAACTTTGGCAGCTGCCACCTTGGATTCTGAATTGAAAATTTTATTTCTTTATTGTTACAAATACTTTAATCTCATTTGCAGATCTACATCTTCATTGGGCTCCTGGTCCGTCTACAATTTACATTTAGCTGTAGCCCTCTACATATTATGGAGTCTGTTAGAGTGTACGTCATTAAAGATGTGGGATATGTTTTTAAGTTTAAGTTTTTATAATCTTTTTTTATTATCTTTAATTTTATTTAAGGTACAGAACAGCAATGACTTGCTCAAACCCTCAAATTTTTAACCCAACCGCCCAAGCTTGCGACAGTAATGCTTTTTGTATCCAGAATGTGTGTGCAAATAAAACAACCGACGCCACATTTAAAGATCCTAATGCTTTAAATTGTAGTTATCCTGAGACATTTATAAGGTAAGAACTCTGGTCCATTCAGTTCATTTTTGGAGCACGTTTAAAAATTGACAGCTGGATTTTTCTTGGATTCTCCTTCTAGTTTCTCTCAAACTCTAACCAAATTTACCATAATATAAACATTATTATGTAGAGTGAACGAACCGGTTCTCGAGACGGTACCGGTTTAGAGACACTTTCAACTAATTTCGAAGAAAATAAGAAAACCTTTAATAATTTCCCTATTTCCAACTTTACATAACGGTGCATAGGATATCTCTCCTTAAGTGAAATTTATTTTACAGCTGTGGGACAACAGAGAAAATAGAAGAAAAAGAAATTGATGGACGACGTTTAGTATGTATCTTAAAACTACAAAGACAGTAGTGGGAAGTATATTAGGAAATTTTAAATTTTAAAAACTATTTTCTCACCGCAATGTTAGCTCGCAATGATTTCTTTGTTTGATTTTATTCTTTACACTTTCAAAAATGTATTTACACCCATAAAATTTGTTTAGTGGCATAAACTAACAATTTTATTAGGTGTTCAATGCAAAAAAGCTGTTAAGTGTCTCGTATACGGTTCGTTCACCCTACATACCTACATATACAATATTACGTTCATTTTTCTACCTAGCTATGAAATTGCTTGTGGCAATAAAACGTGACTTAGAGGTTATTTCAAGCTCAAGATTAAAAATTTAGATGAAAATAACCTCATTTGATTTCATAAGTTGCTGGTCGGTTTTTCCAAATTCGCACTCTAAATACCCAAAAAGGCCTCTGTTTCGATGTTCGTGAAACATATAATCATAATAAACCCAAACGTATGATGGATATGTATGTATTGATAATTGGTGCTGCGCTCCCAGCCCCATCTCTATGCTAGGCTTAAAACATTCATGATCAGTTACCCTACGATAAATACTTTTAAATTTGTTAAAAAAAAACAAGTAAGCGACCACGTCTACACAAGATAACGTTTGTGTCTTTCAAAAGCCCAAAAGTACAATGAATTTTCTTATATTTAAATAAAAATTAACCTCAAGTCTGACGTCAAGTTAAGGCATTGACAAATTGTTAACGTCATTTGAAAGCAGTCCCTTTCAAACTTTATTAAAAGCGTCTACTTTTTTAATCCAAGCCATACGTTTGGGTTCAATTGAATCCGATATGGCGGAACGCTTGTACCAGTCATTTACCAATAATGGTTTAAATACGCTTAAGCAGTACATGTATATTTAAGCCGTACGTGACCCGTCAACATGATGCAAATGTTATTTTGAGCAAAGATTTTTATACGCGTCCAATTGATAAAATTAAAAGTGGTCAATCTAAAGAAATTTCTAAACTTGATCTTAAAAGAACATCTAAACTATGTTTCAAGGTCATAACCAAGGTCACATATGGGTAGAACAACTTAAGCCCTAAAAGTTATGTATTAAGGGGGCAAACTTCGTCCGAAAACTTACCATTTGACAACACTGATATCGCGTTTTTTGGCCAAATCTTTGTTCTAATAGAAATAGAAAACGGGAAAGCGGAACGCGTCGAAATTTTGAGGGGTAGTTTTTTAAAGCATTTTTAACAAACGTATTTTAGCAGTTTTTCGCGAAATCATTTTATTCAAAAAATAAAAAAAGTTATGGCTAAAACACAACAAATATTTCAAAACAATGTTTGGCATTTCAGTAGCCTAGTTGTGTTATAGAAAACTGTAGCGAAATTGTTTCGATTTTTGTATTTTTTGGAAATTTACAAAAGAAAATCAAAAATCTAACAAGATACGTTTGAAGATTTTTAAAAAATCTTGCATATGAACAGAAATAATGTTTCAACTAGTTTTTTATAGAAGAGATCTATTAGGATTTACAACAGCGTGCTTAATTTTATATTTGCTGCAGGACATCAAATCAGCCATCAACCTCCTGACTGAAGCGCCACCCCCATATACCGGGGGCAAGTCAATTCGATTGAGAAAATTTCACTAAGATCACGTGACATTTATTTTCAGATATTTTGAAAAAATAAAATGTCGTTTAATATAAGTTAAATGATTATAAGTAGGTATTTAAAGACATACAATTTTTTCTATTTACAAAACGTTTTTTTAAGGGCTGGCCATAGCGTAACAAACAAAATCACGGGATTACGAACCAATTTATAAGATAGTTTTTGATAATTAGTATATTGCTCAGTTAAAATAAAGCCCTTTTAATTTGTTTATTACATAACAAGAGAACAAAGTTACAAATTTCACACGAGCGTGAGAAAGTTACTTTCTGTCGAGTTATGGACGCTATTTTTCCTACGAACACTGTTGAACTATACTAATTTTTGTAAAAATTGGTGTTTAATTTTGCGTAAATCAAATGAAACTGCTTTTCCGCACGTGTGGGAAAGTAGTTTGCAACACATATGCGAAAAGGTATTGTGACAGTTAAACACATTCCATACATGTGCCGAAGTACTGAAAGTACTTGTCACACATGTGCGAAAAAATTTTTGCACACGGATGAAATTTAATCTTTTCTGAGAATGCAAATCGTGTAAAATCCAACATTTTCATATGTGGTCGCAGGAAATAGTAATTTACCTAACCAGTGCACACACACATTCGTTAAGTATGTAGGTAAAATATTTTATCTACAAGGTTGTGGAAACAAAAATAAAGTACTAGGTACAATAAAAACAACTCATTTATTATATTTAATTTACTATGATTGCCGAAAATTTTACTTCTTATCCTGTGCGGCATCTGTGGATCAGGAGATTTTCGTTTTCATATTCTGGATCAATGATATCGGAAGGTCTTTAAATATATTTTGCTCTGGATGTATTTGGAGGCAGGCTCATAGTAACATTATATGTTCCATCCTATTATTAAGTCTTCTTCGGGATTATCGGTATTTTCTATCACAGTAAATAAACACCTTTTTTCTATTTTTATTTATAAGAGGTACGGGTAGACCTCGTCAGATGTCTATCATCTGAAATGAATCGACCCCTGCCCTCCGTAGATTCCAGGTACTCTCCGACCCGGAGAGTTAGCACCTGTATAGGGTCCCTTTCCCAGGGTTACGGGAGAAGACCACATCGATATGAAAGGCGGAGAGAATGGACCTCGGTACGGTGATCATAGCGTAGGTGGCAACCCTTTCTTTTAGGGATAGTATAGACCACAGCTGTTGCCTTACAGTATGGCGTTGGCTCGTCAAAGGCTAGAGGAGAAAAACCTTGATTAAAAATCCTGGCCCTCCAAGTAGGGGGTTGAGGCATTAGACTGGTTCTCTAATACAAAGCCTCGGAGCAATGGATGGAAACT
Organism: Aspidapion aeneum; assembly: GCA_963576565.1. Lineage (NCBI taxonomy): Eukaryota > Metazoa > Arthropoda > Insecta > Coleoptera > Brentidae > Aspidapion > Aspidapion aeneum. The sequence goes on from OY755040.1 coordinate 42,672,918, forward strand.
CTCGAAGACGAAAAAAGCAAAGACAAAGGACTATGAATATAGCTACATGGAACGTACAGGGAGTGAATCAAAAGTTGGACATTATTGCAACTGAAGTGCAGAATTGTAAGATCGATATTATTGCACTCACAGAGACAAAAAAGAAAGGAACAGGTACGAATAGTGTCGGCAATATTGTCCATATATTCACTGGAGTCCCAAAAGAAAGCAGAGCAGCCAGAGGGGTATCCTTGTTAATAAAGAAAAATCTAAAGAATAAAATTACAGACTACGATTGCATTAGTAAAAACATACTTCGAGTGAACATGAAGATGCTTGGACATAATATAAGCATAATAGCAGTCTACGCACCATCAGATGACGAAAGAGTAGCTACAAAACAAATGTTCTTTGACCAACTGGATGAGACTATCACCAAAATCGGTAATACCAGAGAAATAATTATGCTTGGCGATTTTAATAGCCGAACTGGTAGACAAACCCAGAGCAAAGTGATAGGACCATTTGGAGAGGAAGTAACAAATGATAATGGCTTAAGACTGATGCAATTGTGTGAAACCCACAACCTAAAAATAAATAATGGTTTTTTTAAACATAAGGATTTTCATCGATATACCTGGATTCAGCCAACAAGAAATCTTAAATTAATCATTGATTATGCTATAGGTGGACAACACTCGCAATTAAAGTGGTATGATGTGCGAGCACTTCGTGGTGTTACCTGTGGATCTGACCACCATCTGGTAAAAGCAAAAATATTATTCCCTTTAAGAAAAACAAATAAGGACGAAAATATTAAAGAAAATGAAAACCTAGAGTGCATCGAAGACAATCAAAAATACAACTTTAAAAGTCTAGAAATCGAAAGTACTCAAAGATTGTATCAGAACCGATTAGATCAAAAATTAATTAACACAAATCACTCATTTGAAGAGATATATACAAACATAATAAAAAGCTTGAAGGAAGCAAGCAACGAAGCTGTTGGATACCAAGATAATAGAAATAACAGGAAGATGTGGTGGACGGAGAAAATACAGGAAATGGTCAAAGAGAAAAAACGCACATACTTGAAATGGCTCAGTACTAAAGAGCAAAGAGACCTAGGAGTATACAGGGAAATCAGAAGACAGCTAAGAAGTTTGATACGCACAGAAAAAAACGAAATGTTTAAGCGCAAATGCCACGATATAAATACACACGTAGGAGGTAGGCAGAGCTCTGAAGTATGGAAATTGATTTCTACAGTAAAAAACCCAACAAAAGAAAAATTAAACATCCAGATCATCAAACCAGACAGAACACTACAAGGGACTGCTGCAGGAGATGAGACCCGAATATCTAACAGCCTCTCCGAGGAGAGACATAGAAGTACATGGAGAGGAAGTAATCATCGAAAAAGAAATGATAAAGAATAGTATAAAAAAGCTTAAATCCGGAAAAAAATCCGGAAATGCTCAAATATGGATCAGAGAAACTACTCGAAAATCTCACATATATTATCAATCAATGCATAAACGGACATCCAGTACCTAATGATTGGAAAATTGCATTCATATCCTCAATACATAAAAAAGGAAACAAGCTGGATTGTAACAATTACAGAGGAATTTCAGTCACCAGCACTCTAAGTAGATTGTACGGTAGGATTCTTAGAGATTTAATAGAGAATGATTTTCAAGAACAAGAAGAAGAAGAGCAAAGTGGGTTTCGTGCAGGCAGATCTTGTAGTGATAATGTTTTTGTCTTAAACAAGTAATTGAGAAAAGAAGCGCCAGAAATATAGAGACTCATGTTACCTTTGTGGACCTACAAAAAGCATATGATACCGTTCCAGTAGAAAAATTATGGACGGTGTTGGAACAAACTAATATCAATCATACATACATAAAAGCGATAAAAGAACTATACAAAGGGTCAAAATCTAAAATTAAAATTGGAAATCGACTTTCAAAAGAATTCCTGGTAACAAAAGGCTTAAGACAAGGATGTTGTATCTTTCCAACTCTTTTTAAAATATATATCGCAGTGGCTCTAAAAAACTGGAAACATAAAGTGCACGGCATGGGAATACAACTTAATGACCGATTTACTATATACACACTACAGTTTGCTGACGACCAAGTAATTGTAGCTAATGATAAAGAAGATATGGAATATATGATGAGAAAGTTAACGGAAGAATACCAAAAGTGGGGACTAACAGTGAACGTGGACAAGACACAGTACTTATGCATTGGAAACGAATCTAGTGAGTTAGAACTAGACAATGGAGAAACAATATCTCCATGCAATGAGTATGTATACTTGGGTGTCACATTTGATAAGACAGGAACAGACTGTAAAGAATTGGAAAAAAGAATAGTAAAAGCAAAAAAGGTTATTGGATGTCTTAACAGTATCTTATGGAGCAGAGAGATAAGAAAGAATGTAAAATTTAACATATATGAAACAATGGTAAAAAGCACGCTGTTGTATGGAATAGAGACTTGTCGCGTAACAGAAAAATACAAAACAAAAATGGAAAGTGTCGAAATGGATGCAATAAGAAGATCAATGAGAATATCTAGATTAGATCATATAAGAAATGAGATCATAAAAGAAAGAATGGGAATCAAGGGAAGCATAACGGATGACATCACTAAAAGGCAATTGATATGGTACGGCCATGTACAACGGATGAACGACGAAAGATTATCAAAACGGGTCCTAGAGTGGCAACCAGTAGGGCGCAGAAAGAGAGGACGTCCTAAACTAGAATGACAACAGTCAATCCAAAGATCAATGAGTCAAAAGAATCTGACAGAAGATGATTGTCAGGATCGAAGGAGGTGGAGAATAGGCGTCGGACAACGTAGAAAAACGTTCTAAACCGACATAGTAGTAGTATTTATAAGATGAAATGTCATCCCCTGGTTTTTGACAAAAAAATATGCTTTGTTATTTACTCTATTCTTTTATTTTTTCTGTTGCTATTGGAAAACTAGCCGCCCCCTTGTGTTGTTAGGCAAAAAATTAACGTCAGTGTCAAACTCAAAATGTGTTGTTTTTTTGTCATCCCTAAAATTTTAGTAAGGCCCACAATTTAGAAACCGAATAGGTGTCCCTAGGACTCTAATATGTAGTGCCACCTATTGACTGATATTTAAATATTTTGCCTTGTTGTCTTTTGCTTAAAAATTGGCTGAATCGAATTTGTCGCCTTAAACACTTTTCTCCAAAACGAATAGTTTTCAAAATATTTAGGTGTCCCGAACCTTGTCGGGCACACTGCATAATCAATAAAATTATTATAAGGCTCTTGATAGCGACTAGTGTTGCCGCCGAGACGAGAGATTCTCGCCTCTCGTCTCGTCTTGCCCTCGCTCGACGAAACGAGAGAGATATTTTCTCTCGAATGAAAGCTCGAGACGAGACGAGAGAAAGACCCTCTCTCGTCGAGAGATTCCAGTTTCTCTCGTTCTCTCGAGCAAAAAAGGTTGGTTTTATAAATTTTATGATCTACAATCTGTTCGTATTGACCTATTATCGAGTTAAGCTGATATCTATGTACTGTTTTTTTTTTTCAAATCAATCCTTGGCAACATGTACTGTGACTTACCTTTCGTTTACTTGAAATCAGATAGAGAATATCCAAAAGTGTAATTAAATTGTACTGTTACTGTTGATGCTTATTAACGTACTGAACATTTTTTTCCGAAATTATTCATAAGCGGGAAATTCTAATTTTCATTTCTAACTTTTGGCGTAAATTTTTGTTATTTAGAAATCTGTTGATTTAAAAAAAAATGTTTTTGAACAATTCTTTAGAGAGCTAAAATTCTGACAATTAAATAATTTTCTTGCGGAAGTTAGTTTGATTTTTATTTTGAAAAATATGGAAAATTCAAATGAAAAATCTGCTAGTTAAAAAAGTTTAAAGGTCTGTGTATTGTGCATTTATTTAAAAGAAACAGAAATTTCTTGCAAAAACATGTTTTTCCCTGAAAAATTACGAAAAATTAAGATTAAAAGAAAGTTATTAAAAAAAAAACTTTTTGGCTAGTTTTGAGAAAAACACATTTCCGCAAGACAAATTTTTGATTTCTAGAATCTGGACATTGCATAGAGACCTTTTAGGATTTTAGGTACAGTTTTAAATAAATAAAGCGAAGCAAAACTTTTCCACAGCTTTTATTTCATCGGCATCAAAAAACTAAATACCATAAATAATAATATTCATCTTGAAAAAACACTTTTACACAGGGTGTCTTTTTATAGCTGATATAAATCACGAGACACGAGAGACGAGATGAGACCAGACTAGAGAAAGGCGATAGAAGAGTCCTCTCGACGAGACGAGAGACTCATTTTATCTTGTCTCGTCTCGCGGCAACACTAATTGAGACAATTAAAAAATAGATAATTTGGTTTTTCCATGGGCACATTTAAAAAAAGTTCACTTTAGGCGTTTGGTTAAGTAAAGTTATGCTACCTTAAGCTTCGCACTTATTACAGTATAAGACTAATTTTAAATAACATTAAATTTAATATTCAAGCAAATAACATTAGATTAACTAGGTAGAACCTCTATCTATTTTTCTCTTAATTTTTTTTTTGATGTATGGGAACTACAAATCAATATCCTGTCCTTGTAAATTGTACCACAATCACTGGTGCCAGTAGTTATTATAACAGTACCACTACAATTTGCACAGCGGCATAATTGATGATATGTTAATCCTCAATGAGTGTATATCAAAGTCATAAATCAAATAATTACCTATGTATATATTTTTATTATATCCCAAACATAAAAGTGTGTTGTTAATATAATAAATGCTTTGTTTAAAAAGTATAGATACTGCAATTACTGGAAAATATAATTAGGGATTACAAGCATTTAAAACAGTGTAACCACAGAAATAAAAAAAATTAAGAGAATAATATGAAAAGATTCACTTCAGACTAGATTTGAACCGCCCAATGCAAATGACATCGCAAAAAAGGTACCGTTACCTGAACCAAAAACCAAGTCAAACTAAACGTAACCAAACGAAATCGAACCCCAGGGTTCGTAAAGAAACGGTTGTCTCGTAACTCCCAGCCAATCAGAACTTGGCGGCCTATGACGTGGCAGTTAGCCTGCTCCAAGATCAACAAAGAGCGACACAGAGAGAGTTCTTAGTCTGATCGAGAAGCTAATCAATGCAATCAAACGAGTTCTTGAAAAGTTCTAATGCGATCCACATGATATCAAACAAGTTCTACATTTTCGATGTAATCGACTGACGATTGTTGACAACAATGGCCATCGGCCCGTGGAGTCGATGTTTGTTGATGGATGGATTCATATCATAACCTCAAATTTCAAGTTTTTAAAATTTCATAATTTTTGGGAAATGTTGCCTATAAACAGCTTTGCGGCAAAATTGGCAATAAATTCATTGAAGGAACCAAACCAAATCAAACCTCACGGTTCGTAAAGAAACGGTTGTCTCGTAACTCCCATCCAATCAGAACATGGCGGCCTATGATGTGGCAGTTAGCCTGCTCCAAGATCAACAAAGAGAGAAGCAGGGAGAGTTCTTAATCTCATCGATGAGATATCAAACAAGTTCTTCTACAATTTCGATGTAATCGACTGACGATTGTTGACAACAATGGCCATCGGCCCGTGGAGTCGATGTTTGTTGATGGATGGATTCATATCATAACCTCAAATTTCAAGTTTTTAAAATTTCATAATTTTCGGGAAATGTTGCCTATAAACAGCTTTGCGGCAAAATTGGCAATAAATTCATCGAAGAAACCAAACCAAATTAAATTCCACGGTTCATAAAGAAACGGTTGTCTCGTAACTCCCATCCAATCAGAAGATGGCGCCCTATGACGCGGCAGTTAGCCTGCTCTACGATCAACAAAAAGAGATGCAGGGAGAGTTCTTAATCTCATCGAGGAGCTCAACGATTCAATCAAACAGGTTCTTGAAAAGTTCTGATGCGATCCACATGCCATCAAACAAGTTCTTCTTAATGTTTTCGATGTAATCAATTGACAATTGTTGGCAACAACCTCAAATTTCAAGTTTTTAGAATATCATAAATCTTTTTGAGGAATATAAACAGCTTTGCGGCGAAATAAATTGGCAATAAATTCATTGAAGGATGATGATGATCCAGATCATCAGATTCGAACGAGGACCTTCTTTAAGGTGCACGAAAACCTCATGCAAAAATCCTGAATTATATCGAGAAAACGGTGGATCATTATAGTTTTAAGTGATTTTAAATCCCACTTTCGAATGACCCGAGACGCGGTTGCGGTAGGTCATAAAATTTACACAGAATTTAAAAATTTGGTTAAACGCATCGGGTTCTTCTAATGTTTGTTGGCCTCATTACTGAGGCTGTCATAATCATATGTTCCATCGACTGATGGCATCGATGGCAACAATCAGATGGATTTCAGATTAGTTTAAGAACCCTCCCATATACATCACATTATAAGAGAAATAAAGATAGATCTATTTAAAAAAAAAAGACAAAAATATATTAAAAAATTTTATAATTTTAAAATTTATGATGAAAATTCCAATAATTATATAAATATTAAATTAAGGACACCATTATAAATACTTTTCCTAACTTAAGTAGACTCTCTTGTTCAATTTAATTAATCAACTTTTTTGACCGAACTCTTTAGCAGTCCTTCAGTTCTATTGACAAAAAATGTATTTGTTCGTGTTTGCTGTAGGTAAAAAACTTAGAGTAATAAAATATTTTATTACTCTAAAGTAAAAAATGTTTTTTTGAAAAAAAAAGGAAAAGGATCAAAGAAAAAGAAATTAAAAATAAATGACCCATGACATATCTGACACCTTTTTAACTTTTTATCCCCACGTCAGTTAATATAATGTGCGCTCTATAGTTTGTTTTTTTATTTTGGTAGTTACGTCATGACATATTTACATTAGTTTAAATGATAAAATGCCAATGACGAACCACCATTATAAAAAAACCGACTATATCAGCCTATAATCAATCATAAATACTTTTTAACATATCTAAAGCCCAAAAAAAATAAAAAATTATAAAACCCGCTTTGCTGGCATAACACTGAATAAAAATGTTTCTATCTAAATAAACGATTTTAAAAAATATTGTTTTGAGCGATTAAGTGTTCAGCAGCGTATATACGGGTGGCGACTTTGAATGAAACGCTGCTTCTAGCGGGTTAATAATTGGCTTTTTAGAAATAAGTAAAAACATTTCAGCAAAAAACTTTTGGTCGCACCTTTGGAAAAGGGTTTACTTAAGTACAACTTTTTTTTTAAAGGGGATGACCCCACTTGTAATGATACCTCACTTGAAAGTTTATAAAAAAGTATAAACAACGGTTTAGTTATAGGGTATATCAAAAAATTGTACACTGTTGTTTTTCTTTTTCATAAGGTTTCAAATGAAGTATCATTACAAGTGGGTCATCTCCTCTGAAAAATGAGTTGTAGGTCACTAGTAGACCTCTTTCCGGGGGTCCGACCGAATTTTTTTTATGTCATGGAGAAAGCACATTAAAAAACTCAGTTAATAAACAAATATTTACCCTTTAACGCCAGCGTTTAATTTAAAGTGGTCAACCTGTATAGTCGGGTTTCAGTTAAAGTTTATTATTTAATATTAATTATTGGATTAGGCATACAATAAAAAATAATGCATATAAGTACATATGGCAAGTAAATATTTCAAATTAAATTTTTTATCTCGTTTTATTGATTAATTTTTAATGCACAATTTTAAGGAAGAAGAGATAGAAACAGCTACTTATATGAGATTATAATTAAATTCGCAAAATTTCCAAACCCGCTACGAAATACAATGCAACCAGCGGCGCAGCGTGGGGGCGCGGAGGGTTTCTTTGCACCCTCCTCCGGCACCGGGGGTACTGGCGCCCCATGGATGCCCTAACCTTTACTAAGTAACAGCAGGGTCGAAAAGGCCAATCGAGGGGGCGACAAATCGGGTATCTTAGATAAAAGATAGTAAACTAAAGACTTTTTTTTGGTCGCAAATTTTTTTATGGGCGCTCTTTGCAGCCTTCGACCCCTTGCCCCTTAAGGGACGCTACGCCACTAAATGCACCTGCTAATTCCTTGGATAACTGAGAGGTAGCACTGACGTAACGGCAACCATGACACCTGAGTTACCAGGCAACCGTTCCTTTACGAACCGTGATAAAACCCTGCCAATCCAACTTCAACCCAACCTTCCCCCAGACGCAGATGGGCGTTATTTTACCAAAATCCAGATAATACGGCAACAATGTGGTACTGCAAGTAGGTATTGGTTTGGGAAGTTACCTGTACCCGAGATGCATTCGGCTGCAAAAATCTTTACCTGTCCATTTCGCTTGTGACGCAATTTAAAAGCGCGCAGAAATCGCACGCCTCGCTGCGCAACCGGACGGTACTTGCCTCGTTTGCATGTGCGTTTTCAAATGAATACGCGCAATAAGAACAAATAAAACCTTTGAAGTACCCACTCCAATTGGATGGCATTGCGTGCCGCGGGTCCATGCGTCGTGCAATCTTTCTCTGAGGCACATACACATATGTATGCTCGTTCGCAGCGTGGTATGCTAATTCTGCCTCAAATTGATAGGCGTTTTTAGCGCGCGTATTTATTTGAGCCAGATTTTGAATGCCTTGCTGCGAGGCCAATCGAGCGTACGTATGTGTACGTAGCTTGATGTCGTGACCAACGAAAACCGTTTTTGCAATATTATTCGCCTCTAGGTGCGTATTCACTTGAGGCCGCATGCGAACGAGGCATTCGTTTAGCCTGGTATGGAGTCAAGCGAATTCTGCCTCAAATAAATACGCGCCTTAACATCTCTTATTTGAACCAGGGAGCTCCGTGTTGCTAATCTGATACCCGTTTTATCATTTCTTTTTGTTTTTACGGCAAAAGTAGACCACAGATTTTTTAAATACACAAATATACGCCAGTAATGGTTACAGTGCAGTGACTCTGGCTTGCCTAGGAAAGCCGGAGTCACAATCGATGGGTTTTAGTCGGTTGGAATCCGACACTAGCCGACCTCTCCTAGCAGAGGAGAAATGACTCTGGTAGGAAAGTAGGCCGGGTGTCTTATGCAAGATTTCCACTTGAAAAAGAAAGACCATAGATTTTTAAAATGCGAGAAGAGGTAAGGCCTAAACAAGAAATACCGAGGAAAAAACAGGAATACCGCTAACATTTAAGTATAAGGTATAAAATTTAAAAACAAGGTTGCCCTTTGCCAATATCTTTTTTATCAGAATTTTTTCACTAAAAATTATTTGAAATTTATTGGTAACATGCGATTTATCCCGTTTTGGTTTTTTTGTATGTTTTATTTTACCTGGATTAAATTTTATTCTTATCATCCCTTCAAAGAATATGCGAATGAAAAAAAAAACAATCTTGGGTATTTTTCTTTCTTGCCGGAACTTTAATCTGGACAATTCTATACATAAAATAATACATCTATATTTTACAAAAAGCGTATCAGTTAATTATCTTAAGAACAAAAATATAAAATACCTATATTTTGAAGGAGAGTAGAAAGAAACCCATTTTAATTTTTCTGGGTAGGTTTTTTTACCTTTGTATATTTTGGATTTTCACCTCAAAATATTTTTGGTGTAAGATTCGCCCTCATAAATTTAATTATTTGTAGAAGAATTTAGGATGTTTTTAATGAAATATTTTAAAAAAATTGTAAATAACGTGCCAAACTTGCATAATATAAATAAATAATAATATAAACCTTTCCTTTAGAAGCCAGGTCATGTTATATGTTTAGTGTATGTAAACAAAGATATACCTAGTGATTTTTTAGGTCGACCCTCGCCACACCCATAAAAAAATATTAAAACTAAAACAAAATCAAGATTGCCTCCGAGTAAAGCAAACTTGACAAAAAAGGGGTATTTTATATTAATGCCTTTTAAAGACAAAAATAATGAAAATTACTTATCTCGAGTTAAACAAATTGGTATCTTTTTCTCGGGACTGGAAAATCCAAAAAATCCATTTTTTAATGACAGTCCAGGTCTGTCGTGTATTCTGATGTGTCTGACCAGTTTATCCTTTCTTCCGAATCCTGAAAAAAATAAATGTATATCATAGAAATGTGTTCAAAACCATACCTTTTAAAACCTGAGGATTGTTTTTTGAATTATTTAAGAAATCCATTACAGGTACATCAATGAGGTGGTATTATTAAAGTTCGGCACCAGGTCGAAAACCCAAACAAATATTTTTTTAAGATATAAAAAGATATTTGTATTTGCAGCCAACAATGACAAAATTTTCTTTTTTTTCCCTAAATTATTATTTTTGATATCTAAATAACCGTCACATTTGAACACAAGTCCGGCTCAAGAGGTAGATAGATGGCTCTTTCGACTGAAAGTTATTTTAACTCCCGGTGTTGATATGAATTTTTAAAGTACAATTCACGTAGTCTTTTTGTAAAAGAGACCGAATTTCCAGTGCCCCCCCCCCCAGACCCCAAAATGCCGTATTTTATGCTATTTTATTTTTGTATTTATAAAGCATGTGAAAATATCTAAAAAAGCCTTGGCCTTGAAGGGGGCCCGCGCCCCGAAGCCCACCGGATGCGCCCATGGAAATTTAAATAGGTAGGATTATCCTTATCTCTTTTAATTTAAAAATAAAAAATAAGACTTACCTTTCAAACATTTTGGACATTTAAAAGGCTTGAATCCGGTGTGAACTGTCAAATGCCTTTCCATTTCCCTTTTTCTGATAAACGACTTGTTGCAGAAGGTGCAGTTAAATGGTCTTATTCCTAGCATCCCTAAATTAAAAAAAAAAACTTTTGCAAATTATTAAAGATTTTTGCTAATTCAAAAATATACAGTGTCCACAAATCTAGATCTTGCACTGTGACAAATGCAGGACTTATCTTTTTTTCCTTAAAAGTACTTTAAATAAAATGAAACATTTTTTAAGCGAAAACAGTTGCAACGTTGTAAATAAATTAGCTTCAAATACAAAAGAATTAAATTTTTTGTACTTTTGGCGCTATCTTTATGAAAAGACAGGCCTATATAAAATAACCAATCAACATGGTAAAACAATGTCCGTAAAAATCGCCTGTAATTGCAGATGTATGTAAAGCTTTCGATTCGATTTTTGCTGTACTCCAAAAGGCACCACATTAAGATTTTTTCATATTGTGGTGTAAAATTACATTCAGAATTTGCAGTAAAAAAAATCAGATGCAGAAATTAATTAAGAACCAAATTATCAAAAAACCTCAAAGCAAAACAAAATGTACGTTTTTGTATTAAACCTACTCGGAGTTGAAGGAGTAATTACAATGGATGGAATTTGGTTGAAAAAAAAAACAATTTTTAATATGGTTTTCATAATTTTATAAAAAAAATGGATAAAAAAAGCATTTTTTTAACCAAATCCAAACGTGTAAAATACAAAGTCAGAAAAAAAAACCTAAACTGACTCTTTTTAAACTAGTGACAACCTTGGCCACCTTTTTTTATGATTTCCTTTTCTATTTGTCTATACATGAACACAAGACTTTTTATACTTATTTATTCGTTTGTGTGCCCTTCCTACGTACGTCTTAAATATATCTGTACTGGGAAAGAAACTCTAAACATAATTGCTACAATTGGCATGTTGGATTTCAAATGAACCCAAACGTATGGCTTGGAAAAACTCAGGGTACGCCATCGCTTTTCTAAGCTTAAAACACCCATTATCAGTTACCTTAGGATAAATAGCTTCTAATTTGTTCAAAAACAAGCCAATTAAGCAGCCACGTAATATTTTTGTTCCAAAATTACTTTTCTTAAATATAAATAAAAAATAAAAATTAACCCCAATTTTAACAACGTCAAATTACGGCATTGAAAAATTATCCACGTCATTTGAGAGCAGTCCCTTTTAAATTTTATGGAAAGCGTTTGCTTTTTTAATCCAAGCCATACGTTTGGGTTTAATTGAATCCAATATGGCGGAACGCTTGTAGCAGTCATTTTCCATTATGGGTTTTAATACGCTTTAGCAGTACAGATAAATTTAGACTACGTGGCCCTTTCCCATCCATATTATATTCACGCACTTTTGTAAGCAAGAAAATTAGTAGGCAGGAGGTTGCCCTGACGTAACGTGAGAAACTTACTACATAAACGAGTTGTCTGCAGGAAAGAAAAATAATATTCATACCTGTATGTTTAGCGTGCTTATGCATCTTCAAAAACTCATCTGAGGAAAACCTTTTCGGGCATTGTGAACATTGAAACGGCCTAGATTCTGTCATCGAATAATTCTCTTTAATACGACCATCATCAGAATCATCAGCAGACTGCCCCGCTTCTTCATCTTCCGACTGCATTTCTTCCTTTATATATTCTTCATTAGCTTCACTTGTTGGGTTGTTAACACTTTGGCCATTTAACGACGTGTTGGATTTTTGAAGATTCGATTCACTGCCACTGGCCAATTCATGATTAAAAGGGTCTAGATTTATTATCTAAAAAATATGTCTTTGATATTCCTTGAAACGTAACCTAAGGGCAAACAAAATGGAATAAATCATAAAAATTAACTTCAATTCTTCTGTTCTTAAAATGGTATGCTGAAGTGCAAAAGTTCTAAGAAAGTATTTTTTGGTTAAAAATAAATCAAGGTTTTCATTCAATAACTACTCTCGAGTTGCCTCGTTAACAAAATACAGGGCAATCAAATTATTCGAAGTTTCAAGTTTTTATTTTTTACTTTTGAATTTAGGAATTTCAGATTTTTCTATTAAACTTAGTACATATGGTTAGTGTCCATTCATAAATAATTATCTAAAGTTTGTGATACACTCATGGAGTCATTAATGTAATTTTTCTTAAGAATCGTAATTTATAGATGACCCCTTAACTAAATGAGGCCTAAAATGTTCCAAATTAGCAAATCGAAATTTTGCCACTAGCTGAGATATTTCACTAGATAAATAGGTAAAAAATAACATCAAAAATAAAATAAATAAGGTCCTGAAATTTTTAAAAATTTAATTGGTAATCTTTTTGTAAGCAAATGTCGCCCAAAGATTTCTTCCGTTTATTTATGTGATATAATATGTAAACGGTCGTGAAAAATGGTCGTTCTAAGATACAAGTGAAGATTTCAGAAATTACGAATGAAGTTGATTTTTGAAGAGCAGGGTCTAAACGGAAAACGAAAATAGTAAAATTTACTGTAGGGAAATTTTCTTATTTTAGGGAAATGTTGGCATGGCAGGTTATAATGTAAAATAAGCTAAAGTACAGTTTGACTTGCGGTAGCTGACCCTCGAAACGAATATTTACAACTTGGTTTTTATACAATAAACAAAGCCCCAAGGGCGGATCTAAGAAATTTATTTGGGGAAAGGGGAACATAATAATTATTACATAAAACCATTTTGCATAGTGACCAGGTGTATTCTGTGTGTCAAAACTAAATATAGTTTGAGATTTGGGGGAAGAAATTTCCCCTTTTTCCCCCTCCGTAGGTCTGCGCCTGTAAAGCCCAATTGTACAAAATGCAGTAGAATAAATAAAAACTATATCATACACTATCAGGGTGGCCACCGGGCATAAAAGCATAAAAAGTCATAATATTTGGCTTAGTGTATTGTGTAAAAACCAACTTGTGGATTTTAGTTCCGAGGGTCAGTTACCGTAGAATACTCTAAAACCCAAATTAATTCTAAATACCGGCAAGGATGTATGAAAGCTTTGATATCGGTAATATTATTTAAAATGAAATTGATACTTAGGTTAATATAAATAGTGAGTACAGACCTGAAAAATATTAATTGAAATGTTGTTAAGTTCTTTCCGCAGATAATTTCCCTTACCATATTTTCTTCACTTTTTTCAGCAGCGCGAACAGTTTCGTGCTCCTCCTGATGACTATCTTCAACATCTTCACTGTCTCTAAAACTATTTAAATTTGCTGTTTCTAAGTTGCTCTCTTCTGCCGTTCGACGCAAATCTTGTCGGTTATCTTCATCGTTGGTGCGCTCTTTGGGTTGTTGGCTGGTTTGTGGGATATGTCGTTTCTCATGTCGTAACATTTTATCTCGTCGACTAAAGGCCAAATGACAGTATCTGCATCTGTAAGGATATAATAAACAAGCTTTGTAAGATGTCAATGCGAGACCTTGAAGCGCATCGTTAAAGTTCTACTTGCTTAACGTTAAAGTTTTACTTGCCTCTTTGATAACTGAGGACTACTTTATTAACCCTAGAGTGATGATGTATCGTCTCTAAGACTGACGACCAAGACAAACCTAGTTTAAAAGGCTTACGGAGAGCAGCGATCTGTGCACCCTAATACAAGTAAATGTATTAAATTTACCCACTGATTGCCATACCATGACTAAGACTTGTTCGAAGCCTTGTGGAAGTTTACACGTGGTTACGCCCATTATTTCAGGATAGCCAAACCCACAGCCAATACCCGTTCTCTGTGCGCCCCGGTAAAGTAGAGGGTTGAAATTTCTGACACCGATTGTTTCCCCCGAAATGAATCATCTGTACTTTTTACCCATTACTCATCTGTCCCATTAAGGGTCTAAGAAAGAGAGAAATATTTCAAGACACCGCCCAAAATATATTTTAGCTTTTAATCTACCTGTATGTGTGTGTAGAACGGTATACAGTGAATATCGCTCATAACGATATCGAATATTATGACATATTGGTTATAGCAACGACTCTATAATATAACCCATTTTATTAAATTTTTTCTCTATAACGTTGACTTTTTTCTAAGCAGTATGTTCAATGTCGTTATAACCGATATTCACTGTAGTTTGTTATTTTGGCGGTTGTCATGACATACATGAGGTCATGATATTTCTATTAGTCTAAATGAGAAAATGCCAATGACGAACCGCCATTATAAAAAAACCGACTATAACTGATAATGAGTGCTGCGCTTATGAGAACCACTCATTATCAGTTACCTTAAAACTTGGTTCCCACCTACGACTTTCTCGTGTGTGCCCGCGCACGCGTCACATGACTGTCATAACATTTCATATTGAGATCATGTGACGCGTGAGCGGGCACCCACGAGCAAGTCGTAGGTGGGAACCGGGTGTAATATGTAGAAAATATTATAGGAATCATCTAAAAACACATTTTGCGACTTGAGTGAATAATATGACCCGAACCGAATCATTATTTGAAGTATGTAACATTGCACACACAAAATTTACTTCTTTGTGCTAGGGAAACTAGCTGTTAAATGTAAACAGTTCAATATAAAATACAAATGAAATTTTATACTTAGGGGTACGGGTAGACCTCGTCAGATGTCTATCAGGGGAAATGAATCGACCCCTGCCCTCCGTAGATTCCAGGTACTCTTCGACCCGGAGAGTTAGCACCTGTATGGGGTCCCTTTCCCAGGGTTACGGGAGAAGACCGCATCGATATGAAAGGCGGAGAGAATGGACCTCGGTACGGTGATCATAGCGTAGGTGGCAACCCTTTCTTTTAGGGATAGTATAAAAGACTACTGCCTTGTAGTACCGGCGTTGGAATCGTCAAAGGCTAGGGGAAGAAAACCTCGATCAAAAATCACCTGGTCCTCCAGGTTGGGGGTTGGGGCATCAGACTAACTCTCTGATACCCGAAAAAAACGTACACTGTTAAAAAACCCAATCAAACGCCTCGGAAAGAAATGAAAAACCTAAGACGAACCAAGCAAAGAAACAGGAATATGATTTTTGGTACATGGAACGTACAAGGAATGAATCGAAAAATGAATGAAATAGTACATGAGTGCAGCAGAATGAAGGTAGACCTTGCTGTACTAACAGAAACGAAAAAGAAAGGAAAAGGATCTGAAAACCTAGGACAATATGACCATTTCTATAGCGGAGTGGCAAAAGAAAAACATGCCCAACAATGAGTATCTATTTTGGTCAACAAAAGATTTAGAAAATTTATCACCAACTGGGAAGCAGTCAATGAAAGGCTAATTAAAATGAATATAACAATAAAAGGAATGAGACTTACGATTTTTGGAATCTATGCGTATAACGACGATGCAAATGTAGCCGTGAAAGACAATTTTTTTGAAGAAATACACAATGAAATATCAGCAGTAAGTGCATCTAGAGAAATTGTCATATTGGGAGATTTAAATAGTAGAACCGGTAACAGAGTTAATGATCTGACAGTTGGCCAATATGGAGAAGATGTTGTTAATGACAATGGAAACCGGCTTATCACAGTATGTGAGCAATTAGACCTAAAAATCCAAAACGGTTTTTTCCAACATAAGAAAATACACAAATATACCTGGACCAAACCCTCACAAAACCTGAAATCCGTCATTGATTATCTTATCACTAAACAAAAGACAAAACTAAAAATTCAAGATGTCAGAACAAAGCGTGGATCAACATGCGGAAGTGATCACTATTTTCTGGAGTCCAAAATTCTCTTTCCTTATCAAGGCCGAAGCCTGCATCAACAACATCTTGATGATACAGTGATTGAAGAAATTGAGCACTGTAAATATAATCTACTAAGCCTAGAACATGACAGCGTAAAAAACTTATACAAAAAGAGACTGAACGAAAAACTTAATACAAGTTCAGGTGAAACCCCAGATGAGAAATACGAATGTATTACATTAAGCATCCACCAAGCTGCAAAAGAAGCACTAGGATTAGTGGAAGAAACTTCTAAAAGAAGAAAACCATACTGGTGGGATGCTGAGATTGAGAGAGAAATAGAGGAAAAAAGGAAATTATATCACACCTACTTATCCCAAAAGACAGATAGAAGCAGACAAGAATACAAAATCGCGCAATCAAAGGTGAGAAGAATGATCAGTGATAAGAAAAATCATTCGTGGACGCAAAAGTGTCAGAAAATAGATTCTTACTTAGGAGGTAGGAGAAGTACCGAAAGCTGAAAAACTATAAGATCGATTAAAAAAGAAACATGCAGAGATATCATTTCACCAATACCAGACAAAGAATGGGATGAGCATTTTAAAAAACTTTTAACTGAAGATAGAGCAGAATTCAAGGAAGACGCAAGAGACAATATAATTAGAACGATGGGATCTCCAGTACCCCTCACAATCTCTGAGGTCAAAAACGTGTGCACAACCTTAAAAAGCGGTAAATCTGCCGGACCCGGAAATATCCCAGCCGAACTTATTAAATATGGCACTGAAGAACTGTTTTGGAGATTACGGAATCTTTTCCAAAAATATTTAAATGGAACTGTAGTCCCAACTGAGTGGAAAACGTCATATATATCCACAATACACAAAAAAGGAAGGAAAGATATATGTGACAATTATAGAGGTATATCTGTGACTAGTACGCTAAGCAGAATATACGGTAAAATAATAAGAAATAAAGTAGAGAGCGAATATAAAGACATGGAGGCAGAAGAACAAGCTGGTTTCAGGGCGGGTAGATCGACTTCAGATCATCTCTTTTGTATAACCCAAGTTATTGAAAAGAAAATGGCATACGGTCAAGAGCTGCATCTGCTTTACGTGGATTTGCAGAAGGCATATGATAGTATACCACTAAATCTACTTTGGAAAGCGTTGGAAAACACAAACATAAGCGTACAACTAATTAAGGCCATCCAAGAGTTATACCGCAATAGTAAGGCAAAAGTTAAAATAAAAGCAAAACTAACCAAAGGCTTTCAAGTAAATAAAGGTCTTAAACAAGGTTGCTGTATCTCGCCTACGCTCTTCAAGATATACTTGGAACAAGTCCTTAAAGTATGGAAGAGAAAATGCCAAAACATGGGAATTCCGTTGGACGAAACCACCTTGTATACTTTATGTTTCGCCGATGATCAGATAGTAGTGGCTCAGGATTATGACGACCTCGAATATATGACACGAAAACTAATAGAAGAGTACAATAAGTGGGGACTAGAGGTTAATCTCAATAAGACAGAGTATATGTGTATCGGTGGAATGAAACAGGATCTAATCTTAAATACCGAGCAGCGAATTCACTCCTGTGATGAGTATAAATACTTAGGTCTAAAAATTACAGCTGACGGAACACTAGACAAAGCTATAAAAGATCGAAACGCACAAGGAAGAAAAGCAATAACTTTATTAAATGGAATAATTTGGGACCAAAGTATATCAAAACATAACAAAAAGCTTATATATAACACCATTATAAAAAGTATTATTACATACGGCTCAGAAGTATGGCCAATCAAGGATAGAACAGAAAACATGCTTTCCGCTACGGAGATGGACTATTGGAGAAGAGCAGCAGGGAAATCAAAAAGAGAAAGAGTTACAAATCAAAGAATAAGAGAAATTATGACAGTAGGTGAACGTACTTTAGTGGATGATATAAGAACAAAACAACTAGTGTGGTACGGACATGTACAAAGAATGAATGACGAAAGACTACCTAAACAAATACTACAATGGAAACCAACTGGCCGAAGAAAACGAGGACGGCCAAGGAGAAGCTGGAGATAAGGAATAGACAGTGAAATAAGAATAAGAGGCCTAGATGATGAATTATGGGCAAACAGAAACGAGTGGAGATTGGGTATCGGAAGACGTAGAACGTTGTGAAACCGATAAATATATATATAAATTTTATACTTAAAAAAATAATAGTGGTGTGCGGGAGAGGGTGTAGGGCTGGCAAATAGGCACATGGCGCGTCCCTTTCTCAACCCCGTGCATCATCTCCATCCTAAGCGCTTTCTCTTTCTTTTTAAATATTTCGCATGTTATGAGGAAGTGCGCCGAGGGTTTTTTTCTCGCAAAGGCAACTCCTCCTTTTTTATTTTTATCCTTGCCAAGGAAAGGACTTCCAACATACATGCATACACCTCTACTGACAGCTATAACATAATTTTTTAGGAACTAGTATTTTTAATATGAATATTTATTTAAAACAATATAAAAGCGCTTAATATTACTAATTATACGCGCTCTTGTTTTTTATTAATTTATATTTTTAAGTTTTTACCTTCGAACATTGATTTTCTATTTTGACAAGGTTCCATATATTTGTAAAGCAAGCAACCAAAAAGCACGTTTTGCAAGTTACAAGTATAGACGACAGGACCACAGTCACAAGGTGACCATGTCGTTCCTGTCCGAGACCCTTCGATTATTTAATGTTTACCGCCGCTCATTGGATAGCGTCAGACTAACGCTTTTACAGGCGACCTCTATCATCCCTCTTCCCAACACGTGGACTGTGGTTTTAGCCCACAGCGGCACTTTAATATTGATTGTCAGGTAAAATTCATGTTTTAGAGTTCACTTTTCAGTGGCTCTGGGGGGGCTTCAGCCGCCCTTTACCTACACTACTGAATTTGTTATAATTATGAATAAAATGGAAAGCAATAAAATATAATCTAAAGACATATGTTACCCATATTAGTGAAATAGTTTAAATTTTAATGGATTTGACTTTACCTAAACGGTTTTTGTCCAGTATGTATCATGGCGTGTCTATTAAGATCTCCCTTAGAAATAAAAGTTCTTGGACATTTCGGACAGACAAATGGCTTGGCTCCGGAATGAATGCGCATGTGTTTTGACAAGTTTGTATTTCTTGAAAAGGATTTTAAACAAATTGGACAAGAGTACGGCTTCACTCCTAAAAATAATTAAAAAACTAAAATTAAAAATTGGGATGTTATAGTGTCAAAGTTGTTGTCTAAAAATTTGCAGTTTATCGAGATGTAAAGTCAAAAGACGAAGCAAAAAGGTTTCACGAGTAAATCTATAAAGCCCTATTAGGCTTTATTTAGCCCGGTGTTTACTGTCAAGACATACCAGTCAATTTGCAGCTTTAATTCGTCAGGGTAGCCTTCTGTCAAAATTTGCCTGAAAACCGATGCTACCCTGAGGAAAGCAGCAACTTGACAGTTGGTCTCTCTTCACTAAACACCATGTTACAACTTTCTTTTTGAGATACCCACATCCCTTCTATTTTATGGTTATGCTCGGGCGCAATAAAGCCTACTGAGGAAAAGGTGCAGCAATTCCTTTACCTCTGAGGATTTGCTCGCGAAACCTTTTTTGCTTAATAATTAATTTTATTTTCTTTGCGTTAAAGAAAATGCTTAAATTAACCTACCCGTGTGAACAATGGTATGTTTTCGCAAGTCACTTCTTCTAGCAAAGGACCGCGAACATTGCGGACAATTATATGGTTTGTCGTTTTTGTGCACACTTTTCATATGGGCCGAATACAGCATTCTATCTGCAAAGTGCATTGTGCAAGAAAGGCAACTGTAAGGCTAAAAAAGACAATTTTAATTTTAGTACGTATATTTTGAATGGAGTGACTGGTGCGATCAGCTCACAGCAAAAATCGAATCCCAGAGCGATAATCGCAATGCCCAAATAAGGTACGCTTTGCCTGATGTAACTGTTAATCAAATTGCAAGCGATTCGATTACGTCGCAGGGCGGAGCACTGGTACAAAACCTACGTTTTGTATCGTGGGCGGCTCTTGCGACAGTCGTTTCAGGCAAAACGAAACTATACTCAACGTATTGAACCAGTGCTGCGTGACGAACGCAAGCTGACTGAACCGCAGCAAAAATCCTTTATCTATGACGAACGCTCCGCGACTATCGCTGTGCAATGCGTGTAATGCGTCTTTACTTGGCGTAGCGTATCCGTTCACCTGCCCCCCCCCCCCCCCCGAGAATTTTTTAAATATACAAAAAATGAGTGAAAAGTAATGTTTTTGCTAATAAAAATTCAAAATTTTTGCCTGCGGCGCATGAAAGTGTCTATTGTTTTTATCATCAAAATTACAACCACTGACTAATTCAATAAAATATATGCCGTTTTTTACCAACAGAGAATGTCACCTAAAGTGCCCCCCCCCCCCCGAGAAGCACCTTTAGATCCGCCCTTGCATTACAGTTGCTTAAGACAAAACCTTCCTGTAGAAAAATTTGAATAGTGGCGCCTATCGCGATAGTCGCTCCAGGCAAAATGGAACCATAAATGCATTGAAAGTTTTCATTTAGTTATACGATGGATATATACACTTTCTAGTACAGTGAATATCGGTTAAAACGACATTGAACGAACCGCTTAATTTCGGTCGTGATAACCGAGCGTCGTTATAGAGGAAAAAAGTAACAAAATGGGTTATATAATATAACTCGGACGGGACCTTAATATGTCGTAATATCTGATATCGTTATAACCGATACAGTGGATATCGGTTATAACGACATTGAAGGGACCGCTTAATTTCGTTCGATATAGAGAAAAAACGTAACACAATGGGTTATATGATAGAACTCGGTCGGGACCTTAATATGTCGTCGCTATAACTGATATGTCGTTATATCCGATGTCGTTATAAACGATATTCACTGTGTTCACTGTGATTCTGTTTGTATGCTTGTAAAATTAGTTTTCCGTTATGTAAAAGCTTTAAAATTATATTTTATTAAATTGAAAAAAAGTCGTCCATCATTCTCAAAGACTTGGTTTTTCAAATAGGAAAAAAAGGACATAAAGTACCTAAATCTTACCTGGTTCTGATTGTGAACGCTCTCATGTTCCATACACTCCTGGTAATCAGTAAATGCATGATCACAATATCGGCACAATGACACGCCTTTTCCAGTAGCGTCCCGAGGGTCATCACGAGCGTCATTTGTCTCATTCAGATCATCCTCCAAGTCGGGCGGTTCCGGATCGCTCTGTCGTTCATTATCGGACTCCGCATCGGAGTCGTAATCCATTTGGTTTGGATCGACGACCTGAAAGAAAAAATTGCTAAATAAATAAATATTAAACTTCGAGCACCTTTTTCAGGAATTTTGAACCTTATTTCTGAAATTGCTCTTTGCTTCATCATCCACAGAATTAAAAGTTACTACAGCAAACGGAATGAAGATAAAGCGGATCAAATGCTCCTTGGATTTTTTCGTCTTCCTTCAGCTATTCAATTTTTACAGCTAAAACCCGAGTCAATAATAACAAAGCGTGCTCGCGAACGATTTGGCGAATCTCAGCCATTCCCATCGCTTGTCGGTTTTTTTCCATATATCAAAGATAATGAACGAGAATTGGTACGTTGGTTTGGATGGGACAAAATAAAACGGCGACCAGACATTTGTATCTTGAATGAAAACAAACTGAAAGCATTTGTGGGAACAGCACAAGCTCGAAATGAAAAAAGCCGGGGTCGAAATGTTCAGGTGTGGACGCGGCTTAAGCTTTTAAGGCCCGACGTTCTTGTGCAAAACTTTAAACAAGTAAAAAATTAATGAAAGACTCCACGATTTTGTTTTCATTCATTTTTGTATATACCCACCATAACAACATTCTCCTCATCGCCGCCGTTAACCAGTTGCTCAAAAAGTGGTTGTGGAATGGTACTTGAACTTGCTTCTGTGGAATCTCCTTTATTTAAGACCTGTGAAGAAAAATAAAAAAATGTTTTATAAACAACATTGTTAAGCCAGCAAGGAATACGTAAGGACTGGTCAAACAGGGTGGACTGGCAAGCTTTTTTGTATTGAGCGCTGTTAAAAAATTTATTTCCAACTGTTGGAATTTAAATATACCTAGTTGGCAACTTCCCCATAATAAAATCAGTTACTTATTTGTGGCAAAAGATATTTTTAACAGTGGCGTAATAACAAAATAAAATTTTGTTTGTAAAATAAAATAATTTGTAGTAAAGTGAACACTTCTCTACAACTTGTTTTAAGGTTACAAGATAACGAAAACTACATCCAGGCGTGCAAGATGGAGGGACCGTTTATAGTTGAATTGACAACGTCGGAATTAGCTTGTCTAACGAACTGTCACGATCAGCTGTTTTTCGATCCAAGATGGTTGCCATAGGACAAACAAAGCGTTTTCCCATATGCCGCAATGTTAACAAAAACGTAATTTTTAAAAAAAGTGAAATGATTTAATTTACAACAAAGATGCTGTTTTAAGTATTGATCCTTTATGCACATGGGAAAAATGCGTTTTTCTTAAAAAAAATCAACTAAGGCCAGTAAATCTCAAATAAAAGGGACCATGTTTTGTTCAAAAAGTCAGGTTATGCTTTTATTTATTTTTGTTTTTTTGAACTTTTCTTCTAGTTTTTTACTCAGTTTGAATAATTATTATTAGTTTCTGTGTGTTATGAATTGTGGCAACTGGGGAGTTCTTGATAATGTTAGTTTTGATGGAATGCCAAGTATTTTGACCTTAAAAAATCATCTTGATATAAATGAACTAGGTATCAGCTCAAAGAAGGGAAAAGAAAGTGACTTAACAGAGGATAAATTGAAATATTCGAAAGTATTTTGTCAGGTTTGTTTTGGATAAATATGTAACTGCCATTTTGGCAACATTTTCTATTGGGATCTTTTTTTGTCCTCGAGTGGACTTTTGCAGAAGTGTAACATAGAATTGTGTTAAACTGTAAGAAATACTTCACTATGATATTTTTACTATTCTAGGCAAGCAACTTTCAAAACTAGAATACAGCAATGATCCTGACTGGGTCTCTCCTGAATGGATTATTGTTTCAAAACGGTTGAAAAATTTAAAAAATTATGGTTGAAAAAAGGGTCTAGAGAAGAAAGAAAAGAAAAACAATATGAGGTTTAAGTATGGTATGGGTAATGAGCTGAACCAAATTTGTACACCATCCTACAGAACTCTTAAATAAACTGTTGGTAGTGTAGCGTCCTGTATAGTGTCCAGTGGAGTCCTGTATCATCAAAGTTTCTTTTTCTTTAATAAATATTTATTTTACAGACCTCAAAACAGTTTAGAATAAACTGGTGAATTTGACAATCTCCCTAACTCAAACATCTTTTTATCTTAAACTATTTTGGTGCAACTTTTCCTTTATTTCCATGCTTTTTGACACCTGAAACTTGTACACATCTGACTGGACCTACTATGAGTCCTGTTGTGAAATTTCTACAGTACTGTTCTGAGCTTATTACCAAAAAAAATTTTTTATGGCATGAAAAAATAGATGGAAAAAAAGTCATCTTTGTTGACTTTGATGACCACAAGAAAAACAAATAAGTTCTCTCAGATTATTTTTTCAATTTCTCTCACAAAAACTTGGGTCCTAACGGGTCATATGCTGTTACGCCCAATTGTAGAGTAGAGTATATATTTATTTGCAAAAACTTTTAGATACATAATTGAGCAAATATTGTTACAAAAAAACAGTAATAAAAGTAATAGTAGTAATACAACAGCGAATATTGTACTGTTGTAAAATTTTAACAGTACTGTTGTGAGCTGATGAACCATAGGTTTGACTGTACTTAGGCCCTATGTATTATAGTTCATGGAAAATCATATGGTGATGTACAGTGTGTGAGGCCAATGACAAGGAAAAACTGTATTTTAATTTTGTTAGTTTTTTTTATATTATGTTTACTTATATTTTTTTAAATAAACATATTTTGTAAAGTACTTATTAGAAGTTTGCTTGACCAACCTCGGTTGGAACTCATATCCCAACAAACATTTAAAGTAGTAACGACGAAACCCCAACTAGAAAGAATTTCTTAAAAGTAACCGCAACATACAGCGACGTTATAATTCCCTAAGTGGAGAACCAATTTCTGGTTGTAACTACTAGGCCAAGTGTTTAAAGTCACTGTAGTAACAACTACACTACTACGTCGTAGCCAGGTATCTACTACGTCGTAGAGGCTTTTTTTCCGTAGTGGCATAAAAGTTGCGATGTATTTGCAAATAATATAATCGTTTCTTTTTGGTAGAATTGTTACACAATATGGTAGACACAACAGTAAACAGACTCGCTTAGCTTTTTGTTTGGTTATGGCTATAATATGTACTATGTTATCCAAAAGTGTGAGAATTTACGAACAGAGGATCAAAATTCGAGTGCGACGCAAAGTTTTTTGTATAACATGCATTATATATATATTGCAAAAAACCGGTGCGCCCGTAAAATTGAGCCGTTTTCTGGTAGCTGATGGAATTTTTGTGTTGTGATTTTGGAGGTTATGTTTTCATAATCGACAGTTAACTCCAACAAATGGTGCTTAAGAAGAGCATTTTTGGTAAGCTTCAACTAATTTGTTTATAAAATAGTATAGCTCCTTAATATGAGCTCATAAAACGACAACAAAAATATTAAATTTTCTTTGTTACAAAAAAACATGGCGTCCCAAACTATATTCCCTGATAGTCAAAAGGGTTACTTGAAAGTGAGCCTAAGTTACGGCAACGTGTCACGTACGACTTTTATGTCGGCATTCCTTTTTAGTTCTAGATAACACACTCGAATTTCTACTCCTTCGTTGCAGAAACGTATTATTAACTAGGTTTCGCCACTTAAAAACGTCTACAGAGTGATAGGAACCACGCGATAAGTATAACTACTACCCTCAGGTTATTGGGGTGTCGCCACTTGTCATTTGCCGTTTCTGTCAACAACAGCACCACTGCTTATAGGTTTTGTACCAGCGTGAATTTGTGGTAGGTTTTACAACAAAAACAAGATAAATTAAATTCCATTAGAACAATAAATGAAGTGCCAATAAAAAGTGTTTTTTAAAAATGTATGTTGCAGTCGAGAGCATGATCCCTATTCTAGAATTTCTGGGAAGTGTTGGTCAAGGAACTAAAAGAACGTAGTCACATCAATGAAATCAACTTATTGTTACTTTCTTTATTTACACATTGCTCTCACAATTCGTTTGTAGTATTTTTTATTGTTTTTAGATATTTTCGCATTCTCAATATAAAGTAATTTTTATTATTATAAGCCCTATAAGTAAAAAAACAATCTTTGAGACTTGTTAGATCGCTTAGAAATCCGCATGTAACCACGATATATCATACTTATTTTTTTATTAGCCGCAAACAGTGCAAAAGTTCTTAGATGAAGTCTAGCATATCCCAAACAGGTTATTTTAGGGGCCGTGCATAAATTAGATATTAGGGACCTATTGCAATAAAGCCAGGCACAAATTGTGCCGGACACTATATTGACAGTTTCGCATTAAAAACTGACAGTTGATAAAAGGCAGAACTGTGTCGAAAGATTTCTTTCTTCGCGATCTGGGCATATTGCGCGTCTTTCCTTGCCCTTAAACTGAAGCGTTCTACACACCACACTTCGAAAATAGTACAAATTTAAGTCTAATGAGTTCAAAACACAGCAAAAATTTAAATTTATTCACTTCAAACCAAGCTTTAACACAGCACAAATTTGAAGAAAACTAAAAAGACAAATTGACTCAAGCTCAACACATAAAATGAATCACAGTGAGACACGACACGTCAGCACAGGAGGCATAGATAAACGAATTCGGTTTAGTCCGCACAAGAGGGTTACGATGGCGATAGGGTGGTGCCACAGCACAAACAGTACAAACACGAACGACCGTAAAGACAGTACAAGAATAGAACAGCAACAAGTAACGTAAAAGATTAAGGATGGAGATTAAGCATGGACCAGGGAATTCTTAAAACCGTGTGCGGTACTCGATACTTTGGATCAATATTTTGCATTTTGATTGTTTTGCAAAATGGCCAAGCAATGAGCTCGAAAAAATGGACTGCTCAAGGTAGTAATATTTGCAAAACTATTTCTAATATTCCCATATTATAAAAGGAGCCACAAAAAGTAGGGTTAAGAATGTATGCGACCAAGATGCGACTTCAAAAAGTTTACGTTTTCAAAGTAGAAATAGGAAGGAGAGATTACTTTAAAAGATCGACATTAAAAAAAAGTCAAAGTAGTTGCGGCTTTAAAGTTGATCCAAAAAGTTATTTTGTCTACATTGTTACATCAGATGTTACTATGATGACACAAACTTTTGTGGTAAAAATTAAAGTTATAATGTAGTTGTCGGATACACTTGTTTGGGACTCCAATGAAGCTTAAATTTCTAGTGGTAATTAAGTAGGATATTAAAGTCAGGGCGACTACGAAATAACGACTAAAAAGAAAGTAAAACTTTAGTAACGTCCTATTGTGGTAGAGAAGACTATCAGAATCGACTATCAAGAAACAATCCTAAGAAGTAGTTTAGAGGGTCGTTTTTACGAAACATCTACTATTTCCTGATACTAAATAGTAGTTAGAACTAAAAAGTAACAAATTTTGGTTGGGATCACCACATTTCTACTATAAGAAAGTAGCAAAGCCTTTAGAACATGTAGCCGCTACTATAAATGTTAGTTGGGATGTGTATATTGATCTGTTGGACTGACCTACCTATAAGTTGTGCCTCTTTTTCATGTCACTACTGGACGGTTAACACGATTAAACTTTGTCTAAACCAAAAAATCATAGTGAAATATTTTTCACAGTTTAACGCTATAGAAGGCCTATTACTTAGCAAAGGTTTAGTGCAGTATCGATACCTTTGGGGGGCCCCCAGAGGTCTCATGATGTTGTACTTTATGCTGTTTTTTTGTTTATTCATGAAATATATGGAAAATATCTAAAAAAATATGTGGTTTAGGGGGTCCGGGCCCCTAGCCCACCCAGTTGGTGCGCCCATGTAATAATTTAAAATAAGTAAAAAAACTAGAAAAAGTAAAAAAAAACAAAATAAACAAAAACATAACCTACTTTTTTGAAGAAAACATGGTCCCTTTTATTTCAGATTTTCTCGCTTTAGTTTAATATTTTTAAGAAAAACGCATTTTTCCCATATGCACAAAGGATCCGTTCTTAAAACTGATTAATTTTTGAGACTAACGCTATTGTCTTTTTTGTAAAATTTACGTTTTTGTTAACATTACGGCTTATGGGAAATCGGTTTGTTTGTCCTATGAAAGACATCTTGGATTTGATCATATGTTTTGTTAGACAGCCCTATAGTTGCCACAGCTCGTATACCAAATTGGTCCAATAGTTAGGTTAGGCTAGGTAAGGTGGCAGACCACCAACTAGCAACATCAGCTGGTCTCACGTACGTCTCATAATGTAACGAAAGTAACTTTAACCATTTCCGTGTGGGTATGAGGGAGAGCTCAATTAAACCAGCCGCAGCTGTTTATAAATCTGGCAAGCACGCCCAGCTCCATGTCCCTCAGTTCCTCTAGATCTTGGAAGTAAGAAAGACCCAGAGCGTTACATCTCGTCCTGGCTAGGCCAGGGCATTCACGCATCTCTTATGTTCTCAGGTTCCTCCTGTTCCCTACAGTTACGACAATAATAGTCGCGTGACGGTGTGATAGTTAGTAGTGTAGTTGTTCTAAAACACGTTCGCACGCAGGATTGCAAAACGTTGCGCGTTGTGCCTTTGCAAAGTTGCTGGGCAGTTAGAATGTTTCAATAAAACAAAAAGAAAAATGCTTGTGACTAATCGGGTAAAAACAAGTTTTTGTTTCTCTCATATTTTTCGGTGGGTCGCTCAAAAGCTTAATCTCATGGGGGTCCAAGATCTAAAGGACACCTAATAAGTGTTGACAGTGAAGTGTTTCGTCCTTATGGGACTTCTCAGAACACTGCTTGGTCAATGTGACACCCTTGCAAAGTTAATCAGACCGTTTTGTCTCTCATGCTACGTCTATAGTGAGAAAACTTTCGCCATCTACCGAGATACGAGAGAAAATAGAACAAGAGCAGGCGGGTATAAACTGATATCGATCGATAAAGAGATCGATTGCAAAGAACAGAATCCATCTGTGACCTAAGACAGCACTTTTTTTTGTCAAAAGCATTTAGGAGACTATCAATTGCAGAGAGATCAGACAAGTTAAGATACTCTGCCAATATATGGGCCCCTAAGCTCACACTAGGTACTATAGTTATAGTGTACGTGTGAGCTAATATAACTAAAAACTGAAATATATTTTATTCAACTCCAGACTAAATTACCTTTTGTTGGATACCACACAAGCCATGTTTTGACTTAAACTCAAATTTTTGAAATCTACCCCCACCCTTAAAAAAAAAACAAAAACTAAAATGTATTTTGTTAAAGTCCGGACTCAATTACCTTTCGTTTGATATCACACACGCCATATTTTCACTTAAACTCTAATTTTTAAAATATACCTCCACCCTTTTTTTTAAATAAATTAAAATGTATTTTGTTTAACTGCAGACTCAATTACCTTTCGTTTAATATCACACACGCCATATTTTCACATAAACTCTAATTTTTGAAATCTACCCCCACCCTTTTATTTGGCTTGTGTTCGGTGGATTTTGTTCATTTTTAAATGGGACCATCTCGACCCAAGACCCAGCCTAGGTACCAAATTTCATTAAAATCGGCCAAGCGGTTTTTGAGTTATGCGCGTTGGTCGTTACAGACAGACATACAGACACACAGACAGACAGACAGACAGACAGACAGACATACAGACAGACAGACAGACAGACAGACAGACAGACGGCGCAACAAAAAAGTTTCAAAATCATCTGAAACGCAAAGATATATAAAAAATTTTGAAATCCGAGCAACTTTTTTTTTCTCGAAAAAATTAGGATCACCATAGCTCACACTACTATAGTATAGTATATGTGTGAGCTAAAAGATTATAGTTCTCTGATTAATGAAAATCCCAACACCATTTTTCTCTCGCCTGTGACTGAACTTGAAATATGCGAGATTGTTGCTAACTTTAAGCCTAAAACGTCTTGCAGCTTTGATGGTATTTCTACCTCCATATATCTAGCAAGCCCACCTCAATAAAAATTTAAAAAATGTGTTCCAGAATTATGTGCTTTTTATGTGCTAATTTCGTCCAATTTTTAACATTTTTGTGCTTCTTTGGTTTCCACGGAAATTTTAAAAAATTATTGGCGTGCTAGCTTTATATAAAGCTAGCAAGCCCATACAGAATTAATAAATATTTGTATAATATTTATATGCGAAAATTAAGTGCTTTTTATGTGCTCCCGTTTGCTAAAAAGAAAATTTCATTTACCAAGATTTTAAGGTTTTTTTTTAATGTGTGGGCTGGCTAGGTTTATATAAACCTAGCAGGCCCACCTCAATAAAAATAAATAAAATACATTCCAGAATTGTGTGCTCTTTATATGCTAATTTCGTCCACTTTTTTAAAATGTTGTGCTCCTTTGGTTTCCACGGAAATTTCAAAAAATGATTGGCGCCCACACATTTAAAACATAAAAACTTTTAAAATCCTTAAAAATATCTTTGATGCTTCATTTGATGAAGGAGTGTTCCCAGACGCAGTTAAAGTAACTACCATAGTCCCGATTTACAAGAAGGGCAATGCTCAGGAACTTGGCAATTATCGACCTGTAAGTCTACTTTCTGTTTTTTCAAAGATCCTGGAAACCTTGATGTACAGTCGTTTGGTGCCTTTCTTGAAGAGAGCGAACTTTTTTTCGGACTTTCAGCATGGATTTATTAAAAACAAATCTACCGAAACTGCACTGTGTAGCTTGATGCAGAGCTTGCTGACTGCGCTGGACAATCAAGATGTTACATTTGGGCTTTTTTTGGACCTGTCCAGAGCTTTCGACACCTTGAACCATGCTACCCTACTGCAAAAATTTAACAAGTTTGGCATTAGAGGAAATTCTGAGAACTTGATTCGGTCTTTTCTTGGTAACAGGCGACGAAGAACGAATGTAAGGTCTGACGAGGGTTGCGGGGTGTCTTCAATACTCATCACAAACACAGGAGTACCTACTCTTTATTGGTTACATTTTCGACCTGACTCTTCTTTCAAATTCAGATGAGGTGTCTTTTTCCAACTACTGTGACGACACAACCTAAAGATAAGTGCGTCGAGCTTCCGGGAGCTGGAGGGTATAGTTCGAAAGTTATGGCAAGATTTGGGTGACTGCTTCTACATAAATGACTTAGTACTAAATAAAACACAATGTGTACTCTTCAAAGCTAGTCAGTCAACCGACACTCCAACAGCAATAAACGTTGGCTCTTCAAGTTTTAACTATTTGGAGAAAGTGCCAGTCTTGGGTGTCACTCTGGACTCAAATTGTAAGTGAAATAGTCAAATTGAAAATCTATGCAATAAATTAAACTCTATATGCAACGCTCTCATAATTCTTTCAAAATCATTTGACAGCTCAGTGCTGAGAAGCATATAATTATTATGCTAACTTTTATAGCCGGGTGAGATATGGTATTGTCACA
Source organism: Aspidapion aeneum (assembly GCA_963576565.1). Classification (NCBI taxonomy): domain Eukaryota; kingdom Metazoa; phylum Arthropoda; class Insecta; order Coleoptera; family Brentidae; genus Aspidapion; species Aspidapion aeneum. Next base: position 42,704,080 of record OY755040.1, read on the forward strand.
TGGGGAAACTCAAATCGTCTGGGGGAAATTTTTGTCATTCAAAAAATACTCTGCCAATCTATGGGCACCTAAGCTCACACTGGGTACTATAGTTATAGTGTATCTACGTGAAAGCTAATATAACTAAAAACTGAAGTATGTTTTATTGAACTCCAGACTCAATTACCATTCGTTTGATACCACACAAGCCATGTTTTGACTTAAACTCTAATTTTTCAAATCTACCCCCACCCTTTTTTTAAAAACTAACATGTATTTTGTTTAACTCCAGACTCAATTACCTTTCGTTTGATATCACACACGCCATATTTCCACTTAAACACTAATTTTTGAAATTTACCCCCCCCCCTTTTTTTAAAATAAACTAAAATGTATTTTGTTTAACTCCAGACTCAATTACCTTTCGTTTGATATCACACACGCCATATTTTTTCATAAACTCTAATTTTTGAAATCTACCCCCACCCTTTTATTTGGCTTGTGTTCGGTGGATTTTGTTCATTTTTAAATGGGACCATCTCGACCCAAAACCCAGCCTGGGTACCAAATTTCATTAAAATCGGGCAAGCGGTTTTTGAGTTATGCGCGTTGGTCGTTACAGACAGACATACAGACACACAGACAGACAGACAGACAGACAGACAGACATACAGACAGACAGACAGACAGACAGACAGACAGACGGCGCAACAAAAAAGTTTCAAAATCATCTGAAACGCAAAGATATATAAAAATTTTTGAAATCGGAGCAACTTTTTTTTTCTCGAAAAAATTAGGATCACCATAGCTCACACTACTATAGTATAGTATATGTGTGAGCTAAAATTAATAAGAGTGATCTTTGGCATGCATTATAAAGAAGCATGTAGAGGAATATTTAAGAAAAATAATTTACTCACGGTCTTTGGAATCTACATATGAGGGGTTCAGAATTGAAGTGGATCAAGTCCAATTTCGCACTATTTTAAAATCCTCTTTAAAGGTATAATAAACAATGTTTATTTCAGTAGAGGAGTGAATCAAGTCGCACTTTACGCATTAAAGCGACCAGAGTTGGTTTTCATTTGGTTTCTGAAATAAACATTGTTTAATATACCTTTAAAGCGGATTAACTTAAAATAGTGCGAAATTCGACTTGATCCACTTCAATTCTGAACCCCTCATATATGCCTGCTTAATCTTCAATATTAAGAATAAGAGTGATTTTACAAAGTTTGAATATAAGCATCACTATAATACTCGACAGAAATGAATATGCATTGCCAGTACATAAATTAACCCTGTTTGAAAGCTCTCCTTACTATAAGTGCATGAAATTTCAACAATCATTATACTCAACCTACCGGGTGGGCCAAAAACAACCGGACAATTTTTTTAATTATAACTCTTGAACTATACAATCGATTTTAATGGGACAAAAATTAATCACAGTTTTGAATAAATACATTTTTTTGGCCGCCATTTCAAAATCCAAGATGGCAGACGAAATAAAATTGTACCCTTCAAACTAATTATATACAGGGTGTCATTAAAAGTTTGTACCCGTAGCTCCCCTACTATGCATTTTAGGACCTATGTTCATATGAACTTTTTTTCTTATTTTTATGTGTGCTATCACCTGTCAAAGTTTGTTAGAAACTGTATAAAAAGCATTGCGAATTTTAAAAAGTTAAAAACCACACTGTTTGACTACATTTGCAAACTTGTACCCTATTCTATAGAATTTTTTTTTAATATTAATCATTAAGATCTGTAGGTAAAAAAGTTTTAATTGCTTGTGTGGACAAAGATCTTAAATTAAAGTAATTTTTAAATTTTGTGTAAATTTGTCTCTCCATTATTTTTGTAAAGGTGTTTTGTTTGTAACTGGATACTATGTTATTATTTTTATTTATAATTTTCGTTTTTAACTTAAAATCAAATTGAAAAAACTTTGACAATATAGTAAATTATATTTACAGAGAAAAAATATATTTAAATTTTGTCGCAATTTAATTAATTATTTTATTTATTTGATTTTATTTTACCTTATTTTATAAGCATCGATTATGTTAGACATAAATTTCAATTATATTATAAAAAAAATGACCTATCTTACCTGTAACTGTGTAACAGCTTATTAGATCAATAAATTGTATTGTATTGTATTTTGTCTTTCAGGTCAGGTCAGATCAACGCTAATTAGCGTTTTTACCCACCTTCAGACGTGAGCGTCAATCATCGAAATTTTTAATCCAAATAATACTAACAAACGCGAGAACAAACGTAAATTTTAGTATCCATGAATTTAAAAATCAAAGATTAGTGTTTACCTGATGGGGATTTCCATGAAATTGACGCAATGTTGCGTCGGAAAGAAAACAGAGCTGCCGGAACTCCAAACAGAACTCAATTTTGTACAAGCATCGGTGACAGATGACGTTTGGTAAACCATCGCCTTGGTGAACCTATAAAGAAAAATACGGTTAGCCCAGGAAATGCCCAGGTAGCAACGTCACGTTTTTTAAACGTCAAAAAAAGATCATTTTTAATGACCATTGACGTCTCTAATCTGACGTGTAAATGACCTTTAAATGACGTTCAAAAGACAGACGTTCAAAAGAAAGACAGAACATCAGTGACCTATTTATGACTTTATTTAAACTCGTCTGAATATATGAAATATTCCCTGCAGTTGAGAACACTGCAGGAAACTTAGACCTGGAAGTCCTGGAACAGGTACAGATTAAAATAGACCTAAACCCAGACCCAGAAATCTCCACCTGGAAGAGAAAGAAGCCTCAAAGTTTGTCTTGATTTAATATTTAATCTATTTTACATACATAGTACTGACTGGGGCACCATCTATGTAAGTATGAGTGTATGTCCCTCGGACAAAGTGTGCAGTGTGGGTAGTGTCCAATATATGACGTGTTTAAGACGTCAAAAACTACACAGCGAAAAGACATCAAATAACTGACGCCTTAAAGACAACATTTTTTGGTAGATGACCTGCTGGTCATCCAAATGACCAGTTTTCGACGAAAAAAAGACGTCATTTGATGACCCCTTGCTACCTGGGTGGGGGCAGCTTATATGCAGGGATGCTATAATACTTTGTAGTAAACGGTAAAAACCCGGTTTATAAAAATTTTCGCGGATCTTACGTAAAAAATTAGTTTAGACAAGAGTTGTAGATCTTATTATCTATCTACTTTTGTGCTTAACTCTTTTCCTGTTGGCTGCAATATATTTTCTTTCATTTCCAATAGTTTTCATGCTGTTACTAATTTTTCCCTTTTTAGGTATCCTTCATAGCTAGCCCATTAGCACACTCCAAGTGAATAAATCAGCCTTAGAAACAGTTTTTTTGTAAATATCCCAAAAATGAAAGCTCTGACGAAGTTTTTGGTTATAACACGAATTATTGAGAAAAATGTGATCCACAATATTCCAAAAACCGTATATTGATGCAATGCTCCGTTAAAAAGTTCGCATTTTTAAATTTTTTTAATTGTCAAAAAACTGTCATTATCAATAATGGATTTTGACGAAAATTTAAGTAACTCATTGCAGTGTCGAACACTATTTTATCTAAAAATTTCATGAAAATCGGGTTAGCGGTTTAGGAGCTATCGTGTTGCGGACAAACATACACACACATAGACAGACATCTCGACGGTATTGCTAAGATAGCTCTGAACACAAACAAATAACACATTTTCGGAGTAATCTCAAAAAAAAATTCCTCGAAAATAATACCTTCTCTATTGCTGCGCGAGCGAGGAAGGCAAAAAATTGTAGTCTGTTCTACCTACTATTTTCTATTTCACCAACCAATTGTTTAAAAGACATGGCGGCAAGGATAATCCTAAAACATGGTAAATACTTGTGGAAAGATAAAAAATTGAATACAAAATAGTCTGCCAATTTATGGACACCTAAGCGCAGACGATTTTACCTCACCCTTTTTTTTTGGCTTATGTTCGGTGGATTTTATTTACAGTGAAACCTCTCCTTGCGGACATCTCTATTAAGCGGACACTCCCTTTAGGCGGACAAATTTGTTGGTGCCACGCTTTTGCCTATGTCTTTACATGTAAAATTTCCTCCTATGACCGGACACTCTAATAACCGGACGCGGACTATTTTTTTTTGGTTAAACAATTCTGAAACCTCCCTTAACCGGACGCGAACCTCTGACCACGGGATCGAGCGCTGCACAACATGGGCATAAATATTATGTAGTATGTTGGCAACAATGCACTCTGCAGCCGGGAAATTACCTCTTCCCGTTTTAATGCGGATACTTTTGTCGTATTTACAACATTATTTTTTTTCGGCGGGACTGTTGTGTTTATTGTTCAATTTCAGTTGGGAATAATAGATCTCTTTGAAATAGCGCCTAGTAAAAAAACTTTTTAGTTTATGTGGAAAAATGGAAGTTTCGGAGAAGGAACATCTATCAGCACGAAAGATCGCCGAGAAATTTAATATCGGAAAATCTCAAGCAGCGGAAATCGTTAATAAATATATATCAAAATTTCGCAGTTGCCTCTCTTAAGCGGACACCTCCAATAAGCGGACAAAATCGACGGAACCGTGAGTGTCCGCTTATAGGAGGTTTCACTGTATTTTGAAATGGGTCTATCTAGAGCCAAAACCCAACTTAGGTACCTTTCATTAAAATCGGGCAGGCAGTTTTTTAGTTATGCGCGTTGGTCGGTATACACCAGTACTGGTATACAGTGAAACCTCCTATAAGCGGACACTCACGGTTTGCTCGATTTTGTCCGCTTATTGCAGGTGTCCGCTTATGAGAGGGAACTGCGAAATTTTAATGTATATTTATTAACAATTTCCGCTGCTTAAGTTTTTTCGATATTAAACTTTTCAGCGATCTTTCGTGCTGATAGATGTTCCTTCTCCAAAATGTTAACAACTTCCATTTTTTCACGTAAACTTAGAATTTTTTTACTACAATTTCAAAGAGATCTATTACTACCCAACTGAACAATAAAAATAAAACACAGCAGTCCCGCCGAATAAAATATTTTGTAAATACGAAAGAAGTATTTAGTCTCCGCATTTAAAAGGAAAAAGGTAATTTCCCGGCTTCAGAGTGCGTTGTTGCCAACATACTACATAATATTAATGCACATGTCGTGCGGAGCTCCGTCCCATTGTTAGAGGTTTCCGTCCGGTTAAGGGCGGTTTCAGAATTTTTTAACCAAAAAAAATTGTCCGCGTCCGGTTATTACAGTGCCCGGTTATAGGAGTGAATTTTACATGTAAAGAAATAAGGAAAAGCTTGGTTCTAACAAATTTGTCCGGCTGAAGAAGTGTCCGCTTAATAGAGGTGTCCGCAAGGAGAGGTTTCACTGTACACAGACAGACAGACGGCGCGACATAAAAGTTTAAAATCATCTGAAACGCAAAGATATATTTTTTTTTAAATCGGATCGAATTGTTTTTTAATTTCGACGCGATCACCATAGCTCACACAACTATAGTTATAGGATACATGTGAGTTAAGAAAAAAATTAAAGTTAGATGGTGTACGGTAAAAAAAACAGAAATAATTATCTGTAGTGGCAGCCAAAAAATACATTTTTACCCCAACACCTACCAAATCAAAAATTTAAATCATGAACAATGCGCATCAGAGTTCCCAAAAAAATTCGGTGTCGCACCCATTAAAATATACCGTACCTATAAAAATGGGTCATAAAACTAGCGTAATCTTCAGAGCAATTTTGAGATATCCAGGAGTGTATGCAAAAATTGAAAAATAAGTTTCATATTTTGGGAAAAAAAATTGTATTTTAAACACGACTAGGTATTCCTAATATCTTTAAGTAAAAGTATCGAACGCGCCTAATCTGGTTTTTCGTGCCTAATCTCTTCCTATAAGGTTCAGGCGTTGTATCAAACAACGCTTTAACAGAGGCGATAGACAGGAACCACCTGCACGACCTTTTAAGATTGGGTTTCACGCTTCAAATATAATGACTTTTTTTTTCTAGGGCAACTGTCAATAGGGCAACTATATTTTATATGGAAAAATGTCCGGAAAAAAACTATTTACTAGCACAAAATGGTTGTAAAACGTACAATGACAAAGTCAAGTCTCCCTAAATAAACAACCTATTCACTTGTCAAAGAAAGCAGTTACATTCTTAAACCCATTGTTGCGAGACAATTAATTGTTAACGATATTATTATCCTATTATAAAGACAATAAACTTATTTTAACCCATTTTTTACCAATTAAATGCTTGTTTTCAACTTTTCCTACCAATTTTCCACAAAGTAAAGACATAATTACAGAGTTCACCACAATAATGGCAAAAAAGATATAAAATACAGTGTATATGTGGTATTTTGGAGGAAAATTATACCTACTCCTCAAATATGATATGATGGGGGTAATATGGATAGTATGAGGTCGGGGGTTTCAAAGGGAGAGTCATGGTGGATGATATTTTAAAATGACAGAATTCAAAAGGCGGCAATTAAAAGTTAGTTTTATTATTTTTATTTCAGGGGATAATTTTTAAATCCTAAAAGTAAAACTAAATCTCCCCGACAGGGATGCTGGTAGACCCCAAAATGTTGTTAAGTACCCAAAAAAATTAGTTTTTTGGGTACTTTATGGAAATTTATGTGCTTTAAAAATTTTAAGTGGTGGATGGTACAGCGTGTCCCATTTTCGATGGGATTAAATGGGAAACTCGGTTATTATTAAAGATATCGATTTTCTGATTGCACCTTACCGTGCTCTTTTTTGGAGCCCTTAAAAATGGTGTAATCAGATTTTTGCTATACCCCGTGGTTTCGCTAATACAGGGAGTTTTTGAAAAAATTGCATTTTAATTAATTCCTTGTATCTCGCTTATTTTGCAAGATATTTATATTCTGTAAAAACCTTTCTATGGCAACTTTTTTAGAGCAAAATAAAGACGTTGTCAATTTTTTAAAATATTGTTTAGTTTTTGAGATATGGTATTTATCATAAAAAAATTAAATACGGACCTGTATTTTTTTTATTACTACTTTGATTAGTTCCATGCTTTTATTATCTTAAAATGATAAAACTTTAATATTTTTTTGATTTAAGGTTAAAAAAACTATTTAATATTTGAAAAAAAAATTATAGTCCAAACCTGGAAATTTCCAATGTAATTATAAATTAATAATTGCAAGACACACTAGTTGAACGATTTTTAGTTTATCTGTTTTGAAATGATAATTAAAAGATTTATAAATAAAGTAAAAAACGTTAAAAAGTTGCAAAAATAATATCATACTAATTATTTGATGGTAGCACAGCAGGTCGTGAAATTTACAAAACAAAAGCGTGGAATTAACATTGTCATTTTACTTGTCATTTTTGTGAATGGCTTACAATTATTTTAAACTGGTTAGAAATCGACCATATCCAGATTTTGAAAAATGTGATATGTTTGACTGCTTCATTCAAGCAACAAACCAATATTTAAATGGCAGAAATATTTTTATGCAAAATGCGTTAAGAAAAATTACTCAAAAATGCCAACAATGTCTTACACATAATGGTAATCCGAAAAATTAGTTATTTTTTATAATTTGTTTTTTTTTTATTTTTCGTAGACTTTGTTTCAAATAAATCTGTAAATTAACGTAAAACCATTTTAATATGAAAAGTATCAAAACAGTTAAACTAAAAATTGTTTATCTAGCAATTTTTAATTTATATTTATGTTGAAAATATCCAGGTTCGGACTATTTCTTTTTTAAATATTAAATATTGTTTTTTACTTTAAAACAAAATTTTTTAAAATTTTTAATATTTTATGATAATACTAGCATGAAACCAATCAAAATAGTAATAAAAAAAATCCAGGTCCGTATTTCATTTTTTTATGATAAATACCATATCTCAAAAACTAAACAATATTTTAAAAAGTTGACAACGTCATTATTTTCTTCTAAAAAAGTTGCCATGAAAAGGTTTTTACAGAATAAAAATATCTCGCAAAATAAGCGAGATACAAGGGATTATTAAAAATACAATTTTTTCAAAAACTCCCTGTATTAGCGAAACTACGGGGTATAGCAAAAATCTGATTACGCCATTTTGAAGGGCTCAAAAAAAGAGCACGGTAAGGTGCAATCAGAAAATCAATATCTTTAATAATAGCCGAGTTTCCCATTTAATCCCATCGAAAATGGGACACGCTGTACATCTAAGCACTGCCTTGGCATGGTTACTAAAAATTATCGGGAGATTTTAAAAAAATACTTTTGCCGCAAACCTGTGCATCCTAGCAAAAAACCTTGAGTTCACTTTTTTATAGTTCCTTCAAATTTGATTCCTCTAATATATTATACTTAGCATCCTAGCTGAGGTAGGTAGCCATTCAAGCCAGCTACAAACTTTTTGAAAATTTGATGTTTTGGCTAAAAAGATATATTTGTAATAACGTTTTTTCTATGCCATAAAATGTTGAGTCAAAAACTGGTAAAATTAGCAACATAGTAGTAGTATGGCTCTAAGCAACTACCGAATGTCAACGATTTTTAAAAGTAAGTTACTAAAAATGTTTAAGGGTGTGGTTGATCTCAGGAACAAACATTTGATTTAAAAAAAAATACAAACCCGTATGAGACTGGTAATCTGCTATCGAAGTGTGAACTCTGTAGCTACATAGCTACGACAGTAAGAGAGCTAAACATTTTTAAACGAAGTTTGTCATCGATCTTAATTAAATTATATCATATATTGGGCTATTCTTTGGCATATAACTATCTGTTTTAAAATTTTAAAAACCGTCTTCTGATCTGTAATTTATGATAACTGTCAAATTTTACTTGCCAACGAGCCATCATATTGCTTTAACAAAATTAAAATTGGTGACCGAACCGAACCAATAATGTGACAGTTAACATATGAAATTTGACAGTTATTGCAAATTTTGACTAAAAATTTTATGGTCTAGGAAAAACGTTCTCACAAGTGTTATCTTATACCCACTAAGCACAAAATCGTAAAAAACGTTAAATAAATGTTGAAAAAAAAAAATTCTAGCACAAATGTGTGTTAAAATTAAGTCAACTTTTGACATTAAAAAAACATGTTGAAAATCCTAACGAAAATTTTATGTAAAAGCATTACCAAAAATATATTTCTTAATAACGTTAAGAAACCAATATTAAAAAACCATAATTTTATTAACATTAAAAATATACCATCAATATATGGTTATTTTTATAATGTTTTTCCTAGATCTCATTTCTAACGTTGAATTTAAGATATATGAAGCTAATAAATGTTTTGTTTTTTAAACATTAAAAAAAAATTATACTATAGAGGGCGCTGCCGCATAGTTCCACTACCAGAACGGGCCATCGCCATTTTTAGTTGCTTTTCGCTGCGAGTTCATACGAGTCGGTAGCAGATACGCTTTGTGAAATTTTGGTTAAAATATTTACCTTTTGTAGAAACAAACATGACAAATTAAAAGCCCAATTATTAATAATGATAGTGAATACATATTTGGATACGAATATACACCAGTTGTGTGGAAAAGATGGTATAGTTAAAGAATAACATGCAATGATTTAAATAAAGCATCACAAAATTAGGTAAGAAAAGTAAACAAAAGTATAAAAATTGTTTTGTATGGAATATCGCATACCTACGTTACAGTTTATCAGACAGGAAATGCCACAATTCACCGCGATTGATTAGCCGCCGGTCCTTAAGCCGCGTATTCATTTGATGCAGAATTCGCAAGCCTCGCAGCGGACCAAACGAATGCCTCGGCACGGGACCCCATCCGATCAGAGTGCGAATTTCAAAGGAGCATTCAATTGAATAATGTTTGCCTTGTATTCATTTGAGCATTAATGAGAACGAGAGCGAGGCACTTACTACAAAATTATTGTTTACGTATAATTTTATTTTCAGAAGCTACGGATCCGAATTTCCTTTACTGAGTGTCGAGTTCACGAAAACCTCAACGGACTCTTGCTGCTCTGCTTTTTCAAAATAGAAGAATTTTATTTACATTATTTAAGTTACCTTATCTTTAGAGATATTTAAAAAATATATATTTTTTCATTGTTAAAAAAAAATTATTTTTCATTGTTAGAAAAACATTTCTTTTTCACTCTTAAAAATCAATATTTTTTTAACGTTTGAAAAACACTTTAAAAAACGTTATAAAAACATAAGATTGTTTTTCTAACGTCAGAAAACGGGTTATTAAGCTTCTTTTTCACTATGAATATGACGTTAGAACTAACATCCAACCTAACGTTACGTTTTTAAATTAAACATTATTTTGACATTATTAAAATGTTTTTGTGTTTAGTGGGTATTTTATGATTTTGTAGCCAACACATCAATTTTTTGCAAAATTGTAGACTGTCCTAGGATGCTAAAGTAACATACCCAAAGAACGGAACCGATTCGTACTGTAAAAGTACCTATTTGTAAGGTTTTTCGCGGTATTTTTGCGAAAGTTTTTAGGAACCATCTCTTTAAACGCAGGCTTTAGGGGTACAATCCTCCAAACTTTAAAACTTTAAAGTACATCGTTTGAATCCATATCTGTTTCTTTGAAGTGTCTGAACCCTTTTATGGAAAAAGCGCATTTTGTTTTTGGCAGATAAAAAAATTATAAAAATAAAAAAAATCTTTAAGTACATTTCGGGGTACACCAGCACCCTCTCCGGGAATAGAAAAAAATTACAGAATTTAAACATGATCCAGTTAAATAAAAAAAAATACTTAATTTTGCCTTTTTTTGAATTATATTATTATTATTATTATTATTAATTTTGCTAATTTTAAGCATTGTCCGCCATGATTGGGTTACCAGGTTTCGAATGTCCACTGAAGGTCAAAATACTTACTAGGACCCCTACTAAACATGTCCGAAAAAAAATTATTCCTAGGCACACTTTCCTACAGAAGTGTAGCCAGGTCCGGGACTACACAGGATTTAGACAATTGAAATTGCAGTATACAATGTTGTCGGCTGTTCGTCAAAATATTATTATTTTTTTGGTGTTTTGAGGTTTTTAAACTTTTCTTTCTGTTTAAAAAGTTTTATACGTTTGGAATTGTATTTCCGATGGTTTTAATGAATGATGTAGTACACATTTTTTTTTTGTTTTTTAGCAGGTATGTTTGTTCTTATATTAAAATGTAAAAACAAATTTACGGATTTTTAGAAATACCTATCTTTTAATTTGATGGAAATTAACTATGACACATTCAGGTTGGATAACTTCCTAACAGTTTGGCTTTTGCATTTAACTTTAAACATATACATATCTGTCAAATTAAACTGGACAAGTAGTTTATCGTGGGAAGTAAACAAAATGTAACTTTTAATTTAAAACTAGATTTAATAAAAAATTACCTATTACTTGCTCCCTTTGTTTTGATAAACTGACAACACTGTTAAGGTCGATGTCAAACATGGCGGAGAAATCTTAAAAATTTTAGAATTTTAATAAATAAATCTCAAAAAACATGTTTTTTACACTAGTGACTAAAAAAATTGCCAATATGTTTAAGTAGAAATAATCAGAGTAAGTTATTAATAAAAAAATATATTTGTTTGGTATAAAACAACACATAATCTAACTATATTTTTGTCCTTGTTTTTTTTTGCGTCGCAAATAAAAATAAATTTTTGTACTTACAGACAATGCCGTGCAGTCAACGATCTTTTTGGAAATACTCTTATCTTTTCCATGAATGTTGTTAAAAATTCCCAGCATAAATCCATCTTTTTGCAGGCACAAACGGCATATCGTTGCGTAACTACGCCATATTTCGCTGCTTTCCGCACTTTGTCCTGCCATATTTGGTTCGAAATCAGCCGCTTTTTAAGCGGATTTCACCACAAAACCACGCACTAAAAATAGCGTTTATCTGACGCAGAAAACGCCAAAAAAGCCCTAAACATTGACACACAAACTATCAAACAAAGGGGCGCCACGTTGCCATGGGAAATATAGACGAGGGGCGCCGGCTCGATGTTAACGGGGGACTGAGGACACTTGGGCGAGTCTGACAAAGAACTTGCGCGGCGTGGCCCCATTATGTGAGACAGCTTGCTGCCGGTATTAAAATCGGCGGGATTTTTAAATGGTCTGCCTACCTGAACCTTTTGCCCCTTTTCTGATATTATGGGCCTATATTTGAAATTTTTTTTGGGTCAAAAGTATTTTTGTTTTATTTGTAACTTTAGAAAAGGCTTAAAATGTGTTTATGATCTTAAAATTATTTCCAATATTTTCTACAGGGCAACATATATAAAATTTTATCACCTCCTTAAACTTAGCATTATCACTATGAACTAGATATTCGCAATATAGGTATTTATGCATTAATAATAATTATTAATTTTATAATTATTGTAATAATATAAGTAAATTTGTAGTGAATTAAAAATACCTATTTGTTGGGCCATCTGTTTTCCTAGAACATGGTGGAAATGGTAAGTCTCTCGGAAACGGGTGGCCCTAATGCTAAAAGTTGTGACTCACTACCATTATTAAAAACACTAAAATTTTAGGAAAATAATCTCTCCATTAAGGGCCTGTTCTTAAATTGCTCAACTTAGTATTATTGAATATTCGCAATACAGGGTGTTAATAAAGTATGTTGCCAAACTTAAGAGGATTGTTCCTTGAATGATTTTAAGAAAAACACGTTGTATGAACATGGATCCGCAAATGCTTTTTTTGAGATACAGGTTATAAAAGTTTTTGTTTTTTGTTTGTTTTTTTCTTTATAACTTGTGCAGTTTTTGATATGTTTAGCTCAAACCTGGAACGTGTATTTAATGACAAGGTATACATCATTAGTCATGCCAAATATTAGGAAAAAACTACAGGGTGATATCTGTTCGGGGGTCATGCCCCTTTTCCCTCAGATTTTTTGTTTAATTCAGAAACTTTTTGATCTTTTGCAATTTTTTGTATATCTAATCGTTTTTGAGAAAAAATATAAAAAAAGATAATTTGTATCTTCGATTGCTATTCAGAAATTATGTTACATAAAACTCGCATATAATTAAAATAATGTTATGTAGGTAGTGACTATTTTAAATCTTAATGTTATTTATCAGGGTAAAAATTTTCCTTTTTTGTCTTTTTTATCAAAAACGGTTACAGATAAAAAAAATTGCATAAGATCAATAAGTTTTTGAATAAAATGATATTTATAAATCTACCATTACTTACAAAAGAGGGGCATGACCCCTGAAAAAATATCACCCTGTAGTTTTGTCCTGATATTTGGCATGCCTAATGATGCATAGTAGCTAAATACACGTTCCAAATTTGAAAGTGACACCCTTGTATCTTGAAAATTAAGCATTTGCGAAACAATGTTTATTAGAAGTTTTTTCTTTAAATCACTTAAAAAATCATCCTCTTAAGTTTGTTTATTATTATATAATTGTCGTAAATTTGTGATTTTCTGTCAGCATGTCTGTCTGTCTCTAGGTCTCTCTGTCTGTATGTCTGATTTTAATACCTAGAATGGGTTTTGGTTCTAGATGGTCCCAATTAAAAATTACATTATACATTAATCGTGTGAGCTTAGGTGCCCATAAATTGTAGAATTTTTCTTGTAATTTTTCTTGTTACCAAGGTAAAGCCCTTTTTTTATATTTATTATTATGTAAGTTAAAATGACCAGCGTGGACAAAAATGTAGGATCCAAGGTAGAATCGCAACTATCACTAACGCAGAAAAATAAATATAAATAAATTGGTAAAAAAAAAATTTTTAAGTCACAAGCTTTTATAAAACGCACTAAAAATTAAAAAATAATTTTCTAATATTATCATAATAATAAAAGGGATGGCCGACTGATGGAAATTTTGACGATGTTAGCACGATAATATATCCGTATCAATTAAATATCACTAGCAGAAAAATGCAGAGGTACCAAACCCAACCCGACCCAAGATACCCCAGCATTTCTCTGACATAGGTATGGCAATGGCATAACATTGCGGCACATCAAACATATTTTTGATGACCTGCTATGTTGAATATTCTTAAGTGTTTAGATCACAAATTTAGATTAACTTATGCTTTGATTTGCGGCCATCGCTTTTATTATTATGATAATATTAGAATGTTAGAAAATTATTTTTTAATTTTTAGTGCATTTTATAAAAGCTTGTGACTTAAAAAAAAAATTTACCAATTTATTTTCTACTTTTTAGTCTAAGCTATCTACTCTATTAAATGAAAATATTTGTTCAATAACAGAATAGAAGAGTTTATTCTAGATTATAATGAAATCGCTGATCGTGAGTTGGTTGGAAACTATTTTTTTTATTGAGGGAAGGAGAGGGTGGGGGTAGAGGTAGAAATATATTTTTTGTTTGGGCTGTATTGCCATCGAACCTTTATGCATATACCAAATTTTATAAAAGTCATTTGAAGTGAAGTGTGTCACAAACGCATTTTTCATGGAAGGGGGTGGGGGGTAGGATGGGAGGACTTTTTTTCATTATTGTTGTATTGTCATCGGACCTCTAAATGTATACCAAATTTCATCCAAATCGGATAATGGGAATTGTGTCAAAAACGCATTTTTCTATAGATGGGGTGGGGGTAGGAGTGGTAGGATTTTTTTTTCAATGTTGTATTGTCATCGGACCACTTTATGTATACCAAATCTCATCCAAATCGGTTAATGGGAAGGGTATCAAAAACGCATTTTCTATGGAAGGGGGTGGGGGTAGGGTGGGAGGATATCTTTTTTTAATGTTGTATTGTCATCGGATCACTATTTGAATACCAAATATCGTTCAAATCGGATAATGGGAAGTGTGTCAAAAACTCATTTTTCTATGAAAGAGGGTGGCAGGATATTTTTTTCTTAATATTGTATTATCATTGGGTCACTATATGTATACCAAATTTCATCCAAATCGGATAACGGGAAGTGTGTCAAAAACAAATTGTTCTATGGAAGGGGGTGGGAGGATATTTTTTTCTTATTGTTGTATTATCATCGGACCACTATGTGTATACCAAATTTTATCCAAATCGGATAACGGGAAGTGTGTCAAAAACACATTTTTCTATAGAAGGGGTGGGGGTAGGGGTGGGAGGATATTTTTTTCATAATGTTGTATTGTCTTCGGACCACTATGTGTGTATTAAATTTCATCCAAATCGAATAAGTGTGTCAAAAACGCTTCACAAGATTTGATAGATAGATAGTTAGACAGAACATCTGATGCTAAATAAAAGCTTGTAAAAACAAACTGATCTCACAAGACCTAAAAATCTACATATCATAAACACATTCGTTTCGATAATAGGCAGGGGAGCAATTATGGAGGGCTATCGGGGACTCCCTAAACTCAAAATTAGCCCCCCCTTCCCCAAACAAATCAGGGGCAAACTGTCCTTGAAAATTTTTGATTGCGGCGCTTATACTTTCGATTTTTTAAACTAACCAAAACTTGCATTGGGTACAATTTTTCCAAAAATTTTTGGCTAGCGCCTTTTTTTTAAAATAATTTTTGATATAAAAATAAATGGATCTATAACGGATTTGATACCTTCCTAGTCCATTAGCACAGTGCAAGTAATCTCCATGCTATATCCTTAAAAATAGTTTTTTTAAATATCTCAGAAACAAAACCTCCTATAAAATATTTTTTATAACACAAATTATTGAGAAAAATGTGTTCTACTATGTCGAAAACAGCATATTAATGCGATGCTCCATTAAAAAGTTAGCATATTTTCAATTTTTTAACTCTCAAAAAATTGTCTTTTGCATAAATGGATTTTGACCGAAATCTAACCAGCCCGTTATAATGTCGAACACTATTTTACCTAAAAATTTTATTAAAATCGGTTCAGATGTTTAGGGGCTATCACGTTACGGACAGACATACACACAGACAGACAGACGTCACGCCGATATTGCTAAGATGTGCAAGTGTCCAAATACATCTTAAAAACACATTTTTGGCGTTCGCGATTCGCCGTAGTTAGTTGCTAACACGAAACCACCAAATTTTATAAAATTCATTTACAAGATGGCGGGGATATTTCAATTTTCAATAAACGCACTATTAGTTTTTGCTCGATGTTTAGAAAACCCTCGTAGCTGCAAGATATTATTAATTTTGATACATCATCTGATTGGGTTTGGAATTACGCAACTTTTTTCTTATTTATCCAAAATTTTATCACTGATCACCGTTTAGGTGATCCGTGATTTTATCTCGTAGGTACCTTTACCGAAATCCCCATGTATCTAGTTATTGTTATCTGGGATACCCTGTGTATGCTAAATGCATAAACCGTAGTTTTTTCCAAAAGTTTATACATTTTTTGACAAAACTCCTCTAAGAAAGCGAGGCATTTTATTTGCCGGTAGTGCTAAAACGCTGCACAATGCTTATAGGAAAATAAGAAAAGTTGACGCTCATAGGCACGTGCAGCTATCCATAAGAGCTAGTCGTTTTGGGTGTTAAGTAAGCTTTACTTTTGTTAAAAATTAAATTTTCAATCAACGTGTTAAATCTACAATAAACTGGCCCCTGTCGTTTTTGATATGGACAGGGTCTCCCATTTTTGATAAAATATAGAGACCTGCCGATTTCACTTTACTGTCCTTAAATTTCGAGACCCAAAAAAAATAAGTCAAAAGTATTTGTTCAGCCCTTATGGTTTTGGAGCTACGAGGGAAAATTCAAAAATCCGTAATTCTAAAAATATGTCATTGTTACTAGTGCAGATATTTCAATTATGTTAAAATTTCTCTAGAGTTGATACTGTCAATAAAATGTCAAATTTTTTGTCCGAGTAGGATTCGAGATTTCAGAAAACAAATTAATAAGTTAAATACGGACGTGGATTTCTCTTTAAATTTTTTTGCTTCACATTGGGTCCCAAATTAACCCCCAGTTATCAAAAAAAAAAGAAAAAAAATCCAGATCCGTATTTTTTTTTCAATTTTTTTCTGAAATCTCGAATTCAACACGAAGAATCATAAGTTTGACAACCTCATTTTATTGACAGGATCAACTGTCTAGAAAGTTCAAATAGAATTCAAATTTTTGAATTTTCCCTTGTAGCTTTAAAACTACAAGGCCTAGAAAAAAACTTTTAACATTTTTTTTCTCGTCTCAAAATTTGAGTAATGTGAAATCCCCAGGTCTATCTCTTTTATAATAACTGAGTTTCCCAATCATACCATGAAAAATGGGACACCCTGTACATATTCCATTTTCTTTTGCAAAAATTGTGACTGGCCAACTTTGACGCTATGACAAATTTTGTAATGTAATTCTGGAGCTTAATTTGAAAATCTTGTTTCGCTAGCTGCTGTGGTTCTTAAGATATATTGTTTCTTAACATTTTTTTTATATCTCAAAAACTTGACTCTCACGAACTTTGACATTAGGACAAATATTATTGAAAATATAATTTTTAATCTAACGCTAAAAGCCTGGTTTCGCTAGCTACTTCTTGATTTTTTAAAACTAGTCATTGATCAAAAGTGAAACAATCAACTGACCGGTTCTGGTTATTTTTTTTATACTTACCTAACCAGAAGATCAAGTTAGTTTTTTTTATACTAACCTAAGAAATACATATCGGGCAATGTTTTTTTAAAACATTTTGCTTTTTAATTTTTTTCGATTATTTTGATTTCCAGATATTTTGATTTTCTGATCTTTTGTCGTTTGAGAATTAGTTTTTCAAGATTTTTTGTTTTTATGCCTTAGGTTTTTTTTTGTTTTTGGTCTTTGATTTTCGAGCAAATGAATTCAATATTTTTGTTTTCGACATTTTGTCTTGTTTTTTACCGCCCACCGACCTTTTGTAAACGGGTAAACGCCACTGATATCATTTATCAATCAAGATTTAATTTACCAAATGAAAGTAACAAGTAATTTACCTAGGTAATTGACCCCAGATTTCGACCTACCTACCTAGGTGGGTCTACGATCTTACCTACATAAATTTCTTTCATTAAATTTTCGAATTTGTCACGGAGACCCATGGCCTTCCGCCTACCTAGTCTATCCAAAACATGTAGATACACAAAAAATGGTCATAAAATCGATATATCTTCATAGTTAGGCTAACCAAAAGTTAAGTATACCTAACAATAAAAGATGTTTGAAATGCCCGTTGTAGAAAAAGAATGGTGCCTTCAGGTTATTTTATGAATAAACCCTGGAACATATACAGGGTGGCTTTTTGTTAAATAACATAACTCGTGAAAAAGTGACTTTATAACAGTTATTATTTTTGCACTCAGCTATTACCGAGGCTATTACTTTGAGTAAAATATTTACACTTGTGTGAAATTTATCACCTTATTCACTTGGTATAAAATGCCTAATTATTTAGAAAGTACTATGCAGAATTTTGAATTCCCTACAGGTATATTCTAAAGCCGCGACCACACTTAAACGTTTCGACAAGCATTGAGCCACGCAAAGAGCCGCGCAGCGAACAGAACACTAGTTTGGACGGGGTCTTGAACGTGCTCGCGAACGATTCCGCGAATCCTAGCCATTCCCATCGTTTGTTGTTTTTTTCCCAGATATCAAAGATAATACGCGCGAATGGGTTCGTTGGTTTGCACGGGACAAAATAAAATGGAAACAGAGAATCTTAAAAAAGAAACTGAGAGCATTTCTGAAACAGTACAAGCGCTCCGTTCGTTGTTCTGCTCGTCGAAACCCAAAAAGTCTATTCGCGGTTTTACTCGCCGTTCTGCTCGTTGCGCGGTTCAATGTTCGTCGAAATGTTTTGGTGTTGACGCGGCCTAATGTTGTAAAAAAAAAGATAAATAGTAAGCCGCGTCCAAACCTGAACACTGAGCCGCACAACGAGCAGAACGGCAAGCAAAACCGCGAATGGGTTTTTTGATTTCGACGTGCAGAACAACGTGCTGTTCTCCTAAATGCTCTCAGTTTTTTTCCCTTCAAGATTTAAGTGTCTGTTCGTCATTTTATTTTGTCATGTCCAAAGCAACGAACGCATTCGCACGCATTATTTTTGATATCTGGGAAAAAACCCATAGGCGATGGGAATGGCTACGGTTCGCCGAACCGTTCGCGAGCTCGCTTAAGACCCCGTCGAAACTAGTGTTCTGTTCGCCGCTCGACTCGATGCGTGGCTTAATGTTCGTCAAAATGTTCAGGTGTGGACGCGGCTTTAAATATTGCGGACAGATTATAAAACTATTAGTTTCCAAACAAAGTAAACTGCTCTTATGATACCTACTCTCTACCATATTATTTAAAATTTTTTTGAAATTGCGGACTTGTACAGGGTGATTGATCATATTTAACTAAATAGCTATCTCCGTTAATATTGATCTGACAGTAATGTTTAAATTAGCAAATTGAAATGATTTTTCCTAAACCATCAGGATCTGATGTCAAAAATGACATATGTCAAACACTTGTAAAATTTTTGGTTAGGTTCATTTTTTAAAAGGAGCCCTTTCGGCCAAAAATAAGTTTGACATATTTTATTTTTGACATCAGATTGTGATGTTTCAGTAAAAATCCATCAACTTTGCTAATTTAAATATGTGTGTCAGATCACTAGGGACTTACTGGAATAAAACCTGACCTTATTTTAAAATCGGCAGTATTGTGACAGATTTACATATAAAAAGCAGCTGCTGTCTTTCAAAATTCGGCCTTTGTTATTTAAGAACCGGATTTATTAGTGTGTTATTAAATGAAAGTTAGCGACTTTATTTTTAAACCTAACTTTGGTATGTCAATTTTGAGAGATCGGTTGGTGTAAATCTGTCAGAATAAAGCCGACTCTAAAATAAAGTCAGGTTTTATTCCAATAAGTCCCTAATATTAACGGTAATTGCTATTGAGTAAAATATGGTCAATCACCCTGTGCATGTTGTGTGCTTAGCATCTTTTATTGTTAGGTGTACTTAACTTTTGGTGAGCCTCATTATAAGGGATTTTATAACTATTTTTTGTGGGTTTACATGTTTTTGGATAGACTATACCTAAACCTATTCTTTGTATTTGTACTAATTAGTTTTGTCATTGTTTAAAAAGACAGTGTTTTTAGTTAAAGTAAACCCTTTCCCAATAAAAAGACGATGCCGGATAATGGGAAAGCCGAAATGCCAAGAATCTATTATCTATTTACTTAATTAATATCATTAAATTTCAAATTTTAAACATATCAGATCAGAAATTCTACCTTTTAAAATTATATCATACATCGGTTCCCACATTCCGCACGCTATGTGCTAGATTTAGATGAACGACGCAAAGCGAAGTGTGGGAAAAACACTTTGCGCTCGTACAATATCTATTCTACGTGGATCAAAATCATTTTTAAAAAATATTAATTAATTAATTTTTAAAAACAAGTTTCTTTTAATAGGTACTAAAAAATGTAAAATGCAAAATACCCTGGCGAATGTATATAAATTTGGTAAATATAAAGAAATCGCAAATTTCAACTTTGCATACTCTAAAGCACCGGCGGTTCTACTGTGAGTAATTACCCCCACAGAGCCCGAAAAAAATATATTAGGTATAAAAGCTGATAGCTGATAGCTGCTACAGATTAGTTAAGGGCTAATAGAAATATTTTTGTTATCTTTATTAGATTCACGATAATAAGCTACATACGAAAAAAATCGCATGCGAAAAAAATCGCACAAAGG
Organism: Aspidapion aeneum; assembly: GCA_963576565.1. Taxonomy (NCBI): domain Eukaryota; kingdom Metazoa; phylum Arthropoda; class Insecta; order Coleoptera; family Brentidae; genus Aspidapion; species Aspidapion aeneum. The sequence continues at coordinate 42,724,781 of OY755040.1, forward strand.
AAAAACTTACAATAATAACACCGGTAGGTACACAAAATCAAGAATTGGTCTGAACATTTGACGAGACCTATATACAAATAAAAATTTTACTTTATACTAGTAATGTCATATGTCATACATACAGGGTCTCTAGATATGATTAACCTTAATAAGAAAAGTCAGAGGCTATTTGACCACTGCGCAGAACTACTTTATAAATCCACGTTTACATCATTCATAATTTTTTTTGCAAGTTTTTGCAGTTTTCAGATGTTTACGCAACCTATTTTGTGTGCGCGAAAAATTGCAACGTTTTTTTATTTAATTTTCTCGAAGTTTTATGGTGTACACTCAAGATGAACCGAAGAACTTATATAATAGATAGGTAGGTCTGATCAAAGGTATAGACCACTTTTTATTTCGTGTGCCGGTGTAAGCTCTCAAAGATGTTCGAAATTTTACGTTTTTTAAAACACAAATATGTAAAAAAAAATTAATTTCAAAATTTTTTTGTCTAATAACCTAACTGTTACTTTTTTACATAAAACATTCGAATTCTAGAAGCTTAACTTTATTTCATTGTGCACTGTTTTACTATGTGCGTTTTTTTACGTGTGCGCTATTTTCCGTATGCGCTATTTTCCATCTGCGCTATTTTCCATCTGCGCTATTTTCCATCTGCGCTATTTTCCATCTGCGCTATTTTCAGTGTGCGCTTTTTGACGTGCGCGCTCTTTTCCTAAGAGGATCTTTCCTCTGTGCTTTTGTCATATAAGCTTTTTTCCTGTGCCCTAATTTACAGTCACCGCTTGACTATTACCCCCCCCCCCCCAGAATTTCGCTCCAGAACCGCCTTTGCGCTAAAGTGTACGTAAAATAGGTTCTTTGCGCACTCGAGTAGAAAAAATATTTTGCTATTGTTCAGAAGTTTTTCTGGTTCGATTTAGTTTCTGTGAACCTGTGCTCTGTTTTCTCATCAAATCAAAACAAATTTACAAAATATATTCAAAAATGATAAGTGTATGGTGTCTTCGGTTAAAAATGCAACTAGAGAGCGCATAAATTTGTCAAATACCTAAATTTTGGCAAATTTGCACCCGCTCTCACGGCACGAATTGGATCTCAAGGCAAACTCCATGAATGAATGCAAACCACACGAATGCTGGGTTGCCAAAGTTCAGCTCCAACGTCCTAGGTCATGCTTTGCTCGCAAGCCAGTTGCATTTTCAAAAGTAGACACGGTACATAAGAATTTCTAAATTTAGTACCGATCTGTTGCGCCGCATCGCCTTGACATAAAGCTTATAATTTTTAGTTCCAGTAAAAAATACTCTGCCAATCTATGGGCACCTAAGCTCACACTAGGTACTATAGGTATGGTGTACGTGTGAGCTAATATAACTAAAAACTGAAATATATTTTATCGAACTCCAGACTCAATTACCTTTCGTTTGATACCACACAAGCCATTCAAATCTACCCCCACCTTTTTTTTAAACTAAAATGTATTTTGTTTAACTCCAGACTCAATTACCTTTCGTTTGATATCACACACGCCATATTTCCACATAAACACTAATTTTTAAATTTACCCCCACCCTTTTTTTTTAAGTAAAATATATTTTATTTAACTCCAGACGCAATTACCTTTCGTTTGATATCACACACGCCCTATTTTTACAAAAACTCTAATTTTTGAAATATACCCCCACCCTTTTATTTAACTTGTGTTTGGTGGATTTTGTTCATTTTTAAATGGGACCATCTCGACCCAAAACCCAGCGTAGGTACCAAATTTCATTAAAATCGGGCATGCGGTTTTTGCGTTATGCGCGTTAGTCGTTACAGACAGACAGACAGACAGACGGCGCAACAAAAAAGATTCAAAATCATCTGAAACGCAAAGATATATAAAAAATTTTGAAATCGGGGCAACTTTTTTTTTCTCGAAAAAATTAGGATCACCATAGCTCACACTACTATAGTATACTAGTAGTGTGAGCTAAAAATAACCAGTTTTTACCAAATATAATTTTTTAAATTTTGTTCACAAAAATTCACATTTTTTTTTTAAATTTTACACAAAAATGACTTGAATGAAATTTTTGGACACTTTATCTGTATGTAGCCATTGAGAACGCAGAAATGAATCCTGGGGGGGGGCTTAAGTTCAGATTGATAAAATTCATGTTTTAAGGTTCAACATTCAGTGGTTCTAAGCCTCCCCCTTCCCTGCGTATACCATGCATGTAGTGGGAAACTTTTAGAGCTCAGACCTTAAAACATTTTAAAAAAATTGTTTGTGCTGCTCATTTGGCGGTTCCCCCAAACATCCACTGGTACCTATCAGTGTTGAACAGATTACTTGAAAAAGGTAGTGGAGTATAAATACTAACTACCTTATCAAAAAAGTAGTTTAACTAACTTGGTAGTTAAACTACTTTTTAAAGAAAAACAGTTAAACGTTAGTAGTTAAAAATTTAACAACTTTTTTTATTACAAGCCATATGTAGCTATAGCGAATTTAAATGAAACACTGCTAGTTAAGTGTTTTCTGCTTTTAAGTAATCAAACTCCACAAAAGTAGTCAAATTACTAAAAGTAGTCAAAACCAAGTAGTAAACTACGTTTTGCGATTATTTTATGCAAAATAAAAATAATCGAGTAGAACTACTAGGAGCAAAAAAGTTATCAGGTTACAACTACTTTTAAGGAAAAAGAAGTTAACTACGTAGTTAACTACTTTTGCTGTTAACTACTGCCCAACTCTGGTACCTATACATCATAATGATTTAATATAGATCATGCCAAAATACAATGAAGTACCCACCCTGAAAAGTATCGCTTTGAAGAATGTGGGTGCCTTGGTTGTCCATCTATGTCCCTACATTGTGGCTCAGCTTCAGGGTCTTACTGATTCCCAGAAAATCATCATCCGACTTCAAGGTAAAACTATTTTATAATTTTTTATTTACTTAGTTTATTTTACCTATAATAAATTATAGTTTTACCGAGGGGTGGCTCGGTATTTCCTTTTGGTGTACAGGTTAGGGGAAATACCAGGAAATACTTGGGTATATACTAGAAAATACCGGGAAGTGCTTGGGAAATACTAGGAAATACCGTAGGCATTTCCTTTTGGTGTACAAAAATTGGCGATCGAGCCACCCCTCGGTTTTTACCTGCTATACCAGGTAGGCCAAAAAAAAAGCCAACGAAATATTTTGTAATAAATTTTGAACTACTTATTACCAATTTTAATAAAAAAAACTATGCAGGGTTCAATTCACCAATATTTTGAGCCAAATCTACCAAAAAAGCATCATGTCAACACTCCATTCTTCTTTAAAGTTCACAATCGAAATTCCCCACCATCTTAAATTCTAAGATGGCAGACTGTACCATACTTCACTCGTCAAAGGGGCTTATACTTATGTTTTGGCAAGCTTTCGACTTTTTAATCCGTAGTATTGTGGTAAGAATCACTTGCTCTTTGAAGGACATTATGAAATTTGCCACCAAAATCAAATTCGTCCCTCTATGCAGGATTGCTCCTTGTAATGTTGCGAGGAAATTTTAAGACCCTTGCGAATGCGAACGATTTATAACAGTCGAACTTCATAATATTATTATTACTGAACCGATAACAATGAATATACAGGGAGCCCGAACTAAAAGGTTTTCATGCGACTTTGGAGAAACGCTCGGACACGTCGATTTTGTTTGCGAAGGGGACACTTTTTAGCTATCTTGAAATTTTTATAGCACGCACCATCTTCAAGGGGTATAATTTATCCCTATATAGGCAATTCGGTCTAGTGATACCCTGTTTTGAAGGCCTCTTAAATGTCTTTACAACCGTGTAAAAAATCTATCCTTTAGTTTTTCAATCCAACGTTCAAATTTAACATGGACTGATAAAATAAAAATTTAATCAGAATTCTATATTTTTCGGATTTAATTTTTATGTTATCATTGCATGTTGAATTTGAAAATTTGAAAGCAACTATAAACGTGAAGTTTAGTAACCGTAAATAAAAATACAAAAAATGGTCGGGTTCGGTTCGGTTCATATTGTGCATATTGCATTTTTTCCCGCCTTTGCAACGTTTTATATCGAGTCAGCGGAGCGTGAGCCAAAAATACTACAAACGTGAAGTTTAGTACCCGTGAATAAAAAGACAAACATTTTTCGTGGCTAAGCGGGCACAGAAAGATTGTGTTTCTCTTGTATTTTTCCGTGGGCAGCTCGAAAGCTGTACACCCACTGGGGTCCAAGATCTAATGGACATCTATCAAGTGTTGACAGTTAACTGTTTCGTCCTTACGGGACTTCGGAACACTAAATGGTCAATGTGACATTTTGAAAAGCTACAGAGACGGTATATGAATCTCATCTTACGATGTTCGTAAGAAAAATAAATAAATAATGCCTGCTATACCGTTTGCTTTCCCTTAAGTGGCGACATCTACAAATACAAAATAAACTACCAGAGTAACAATAAAAGCAGGCAGATGAAACGAAAAACAGTACTCATGACTGTGACATAATTTGTCCCTCAGTGTCAGTATTCTTGAAATCTCCCCGGGGAGTACTCCCTCAAAATCGGGTGAAAGTCAAACTGCGCATGCGATGTCAGTTGATTTCCGCATCTCTATTGGTCCTCGCTCGAATTTCGAGGAGTACTCACTCGGGGAGATTTCAAGAATAACGACACTGGTCGGGTCAATGTACATTGAAATTTTTCTCGCCTTTGCAACCAACGTTATATGTCGAGTCAGCGGAGCGTGGGCCAAAAATACTACAAACGTGAAGTTTAGTACCCGTGAATAAAAAAAAAAACATTTTTTAGTGAATAAGCGGGCATAGAAAGATTTTGTTTCTCTTGTATTTTTCCGTGGGCAGCTCGAAAGCTGTACACCCACGGGGGTCCAAGATCTAATGGACACCTGTCAAGTGTTGACAGTTGACTGTTTCGTCCTTAAGGGACGGTATATGAAAAGACTTGTATCTGTAGATGTCGCCACTTATGGGAAAGCAAACGGTATCGCAGGCATTATTTATTTATCTCTCTTACCAACATCGTAAGATGAGATTCATATATCGTCTCTGTAGCTTTACAAAAGTGTCACATTGACCATGCAGTGTTCGGATGAGTCCCTTAAGGACGAAACAGTTAACACTTGATAGGTGTCCATTAGATCTTGGACCCCCGTGAGTGTACAGCTTTCGAGCTGGCCACGGAAAAATACACGAGAAACAAAATTTTTCTATGCCAGCTTAGCCACGAAAAATTTTTGAAAGCAATCTCAAAAACTAATGGATGTATTTTCGAAATGTTTTCACGGTTGTAAAGATATTCAAAAGAAATTTAAAACAAGTTACCAGTAGACCCATTTTATCCATTAAAGATATAGGGGTAAAGTATACCCCTCAAAGATGGTGCTTGCTACAAAAATTTCAAGATAGCCAAAAAGTGTCGCCCTCGCAAACAAAATCGTGTGTCCGAGCGTTTCCCAATACCCAAAAACACCTCTGTTACCTTTTAGTTGGGACACCCTGTATGAGGAAGGATGAATGCAGGCAGAAGCTATTGTGGCAAGGCAATCGTATAATCTGTAAAACAATGATTTAAACAGAAATTAATCATTCAGGAACGACTAAACCGATTTCAGTGACTCAGGCCTTATTGTACGCGGCGGAGACAGAACTCTTGCAAGAATTCAAAAACAAGTCGAAAAGTTTTTGAACACATAAAAATACACGAGTCTCTTTAATGGGTTAAGTTTGATTCTTACCACCATCTTGGATATCAAGATGGCGGCCAATTTTCATAATGGTACGTTTTTTGGCACCACCGCGCAAATAAGTATCATTATTTAATAAATAATTGTCTTCAGCAGTTTTTAAAGCTCGTTGAAATTCTGGGCTTTCCCGACGAATTTAGGCAATTTTAAGATGACATTAACAATATACTTCTTAGAGTGCGTCCCATAAGACTAATCGCAGAAAAGTTCTCCTGACAGTTACTTTTAACTCCTTGTCCATTTGAGAGTACTTGTGGACTCCTGAGGGTTTATTAAAAGTAGACTCGCATGTTAGTACGACTTCTGCTATATTGCAGTATCGCAATCGAAAATCGATTGATAGTTGGAGAGTTGCTCTCCAAAATCCGAAATTCAATCTGTCCACTTGCGAGCAGGTCTTTAATTTCGCAATGTCTGATTGTCCAAAGTCGTAGCTCGGCGTAAGCAGCGTAGGCACCTGCCTAGGACGCCAAACTCCAGAGGGCGCCCAAATAAATATTTAAAATTAGTCCCTCAAATGAAATTTGCATAATTTATTAGAGGCCAAAATTTTTTGGCGCCTTTTTTTCCACAAAGTACGCTATTTTTCCGTTTTTTTTCGATATATTTGCAAATTTTTTTCTGCGAAGTTCTTTTTTAAAAGTACTCTTTTTTTTTCTAAAATTTTCCGTAGGGGCGCCAAATTTCTTGTAAGCCTCGATAAAATTTGGGCCTAGCCACGGCGCTGGATAGCCGAGCAAAGCTGTTTGACAGTTACTCTCCAAAATGTATCACATTTGCGAGAAATATTTTCAAGAACAGATCTCAACAGTATTTGTTTCAAGATGGACACGTAGCGTAAAAATAATATGCTTTTTAATAACCGATGTCAATAACAGAACGTTATGTATAAATTTTGATAATGTAATTTTTTCCCAAAAGAAGTTGTTACTTACGAAAATGTAACTTGTAACAGAATTAAAATATATTGCAAAATTAAGAAAATATGTATAAACAAACTTGTAAGTGGTGATTTGATTTAGAACTTTTGTCGGTAGTCCAATTATGGTTATAATTTTTTAAAGGTGGCATAGACGGACTAAAAAGGGAACTGTCAAGCAATGTTCCTGACTACATGTACGATTCGATGGCTGTAGAAGTTTTAAAATCCGTCAAAAAGCTAATAGAAAAGACAAAAAAAACCTACTATCCCCATATCTCCATGTCCCACTTTTTGACCGAAATGAACGTAGCTGTGAGCTTAGCAGAGGTAAGACTAAAGAAGGCCACTCAGTATACTGCAGCGCAGTGGCGTATAAAAGGGGTGGGCAGGGAGGGCCCAGCCCTCCCCTCAAAGCTAAGTTTTTTTTAGATATATTCCACATATTTCATGAATAAAAACATAAAATTGAATAAAATATGGCCTCGTGGGGTCTCGTCCTCCCCCCTCCCAAAACTCTCACGGGCCCACCCCGAAACCGAACCGAACCGAACCGAACCTTTTTCTATATACGCCACTGCTGCGGGGCCATTAGGCAGGATCGTACCACAGCGTTGTGCGATGTGAATAAAAGTATCGCGAGGCCATGCACGATAGATACTGCATCGCAGTATTTTCTTTTAGTATGGAAGGCCGTGAATACTTTTTGGAACCTATTTTCTTAGTCTGTGTATATGAATAATAATCAACAATATTTTATTCTGGTGATGATTTTCCCATGGGTTTAAAAGATCAGTAAATGATATCACAAAGTATAGTATACTTTGTGAATGATATCACAAAATTAATACTTTGTGATGATATCACAAAGTAAATACTTTGTGATGATATGAGTCGACTTATTTTCTTGGTTATAAATCTTTTACACTAAGAAGGAAAATTATTCTGGCTGTTATTTACAATTACGAAAGCCTGGCCAGAAACGCTCTAAGATCCAGTCTAAAAAATAGGTAATTACTTTATTGCTTTTTAACGGCCGCAGATACAATATTTCTAGATAAAACAAGGAGTTTATTATGTGTCTTAGAATCAATCAATGACGCACCAGGTTCAGGGACAAGTGAAAAAATAGCATTCCAGCTGAAAAAATATTTTATTTTAAATTCTAAATATTATTTGATATGCTTGCCCTGTAGCTTAGTTTAGGGTTTAGGTTTGAGCTAAATATCTTAAAAACTGCGAGAGTTATCAACGAAAAATGAAAAAAAAATAATTTCAACAGTCTGTAATAAGCCAAATAATCACTTCTCATTTGTACGTGGGTCTAACACACATTAACGTACTCGAAGGTCAACTTGACGGGCATTAGATAACACTGACAAGGCTTTGGTGCTTTTAAATAAAAGCCAAATGGTATTTTAAGCTTTTCTTATAATACTCACACCTCATAAACTTTCAGAACTAAGAAAATAAGGGCACCGTTCATATCGTTTTTCACTTGTCACAAATACTTGTCATCCTTAGAGATTAGCCATAATATTTTTTTTTAGTTAATTTAAGGATACCCTTTACTAGTAAAACTTAGTAGCAGTAGTAGTAGTAGTAGTAGTAGCAGCACGCACCCCCTTTGAGGGGCAAATTTTACCTCTATATTTTGTATAGGGAAAGTTGAAGAACACCTCGTATTGAAGGTTATATTATGTAAATTTAAAAATTTAGAGGCAAATATCTCAAAAACTAATTTGTAGATTTTCAAAATTTTTACACGTTTGTAAAGATATTCCAGAGACCTTCAAAACAAGGTTTCACTAGACCCACTTCCCTATTGAAAATGTAAAGGCAAAGTTTACCCCTCGAAGGGCTACAAGAATTTTAAAATAGCTAACAAAATCGATGTGTACGAGGGTGTTTTCAAAAACATACAATAAATAACCCAAAAAGCATCGGTTGCCTTTAAAAAAAAACACCCTGTATTAGTGCCTACAGTACCGGCAAAAATTAGAGAAACCACCTGAAATTGTATGTAAATCTGATCTTGTACCAAATATCAAAGAACAAGTTGTACGTTTGAAAACTTACAACTTGTTCTTTGATACTTAATTATAGTATTTCGCCGATTTTCGCCACAAAATCATATAGTGCCTTCTGGTCATATTTAAAAAAAAGTTGAACATGTTAAAAAAGATCAAGAGTTTCTTCTATGTCCCAAGGGGTGGCTCGATCGCCGATTTTTGTACACCCAAAAATACCTACGGTATAAATCCTACGGTATTTCCTTAAATTTCCCAAGTATTTCCTGGTATTTCCCATATACGTAATATTCCAATACTCCCTGTTACCTATTTACATAATGGTTGTCGTTTGATGCAAACATTCAGAAATAAAGGTACGAAAAATGCACAGATACCAAATTTACATAGATAGAGTTTTTGTCAACTGTACGCCGATGATTTAACGTAACGAATACAAGAATAAAATAATATTCATGCGTAAAAGTATAACCAATCAGGACATTTTATCTTAAGGACCGCAAAAAGGATAGACTTATACCAATTGATATTGCTATTTCAAATATGTTTGCATTCTGCAGCGTAAGGTACCGTAGATATTGCAATAATACGTACTATACGTCTTTTTTGCTTAAAGACCCCAAGGCCCTCATGTTTGCATCATGAATGGACAGTTACCGTGAGTATTGGAATATTATGTTTATGGTATTTCCTCTAACCTGTACACCAAAAGAAAATACCGAACCCCTCGCTATGTCCTTACCCGCTAAACCCAAGACCATTTTTTTAGCTTTTTTTTTTCAATGTGTGTCAAAAAGGCCCTACATGATTTTGTAGGGAAAATCACTGAAACTTGTGATCTGAAAACTAGATCATAACAAAAACACTTCATGTAAAAAAAAGGCAAGTTCTGCAATACAAATTTCAAAATGAAAGGTTCTTACTAGTTTCGAAATGTTTTTTAAACTTTGCTATTACAGCCAAACTTCCTTATGTTCAATTTAGCACTGTGCCTAAGAGTCATTTGCAGTCATAATAGTCAAGTTTAGAAAAACATTTCCAAACTACTAAGAACGTTTCATTCTAAAATTTGTATTGGAGAACTTGGCTTTACTTTTATCTCAATCCTTTTTACGGACTATCATTTTCGCGTACTTGGCATTTTTTACATAAAATGTTTTTGTTATGATTTAACTCCTTTTTTAAAGGATTTGGATTAGTAAAACATGCGGCATATTGTTCAAAACTATTGCAATGCCTTATTTAAAATTTTCCCATGGTCTTTTCATAGTTCCTATCAGCCTTCCAAAGCTCAGCTCGCTAGCGCTCGTGGAAGTGGGAAATGTTACATTTACATGACTTTACATTTATAGGGGAGGGAAGTAAATTAAAATTTTGATGTTAGGATATCCACTTTCTAGAAAATGACATTTAAAAATTTGACCAAAGTAAATTAACTTACCAAGCAGCAACTTCAATATCCATTAAAAACAGTAATATCTCCAAAAATAATTGTTATTAAACTCAACTTTGGAAACCGAAAAATAAACAAACTCCAAAACTTTTGTGCATAATAGTTGTACTTACTATTTCTGGGCAAATTTTAAATCAATTTTATTACTGATAAATTTTTAAACAGTTTAGCAGTTTTCCTGTGACAGTAGAAAGTTGTTTTATACCCAACTGCAGCAGGCGAAAGGAAGGGTAATGTTTTTCGGTTGGGATATGTGTGTCAGTATGTATGTATGTATGTAAATATGTATGTTTGTGTCGCGTTAGAAGCTAAACGGCTGAACCGATTTTGACGAAAAAGCTGTCGTTGAATTGCTACTGATCCCGAAGGTGCTATAAGCTATATTTTTTTAAACAGGAGTCAATATGGCGGCCGTAAGATGCCATTTTGTCACATGTTGTCGGCTTTAAGGCATACAAATTACCTAAATTTTAGGCGATTTTAATATAATGCCTTTAATAACCCATTGCAAATGTCCTCTAATTTGCTTTAAATACTTTTTAGTCCTCCCTGCTCCCACCCATCTCTCATCCTGTCATTCACTCCACCACCCTCTTAAAAAACCATAATTTGATCAAATATAGGGCGATTTCAAAAATTCTTTCTGCACACGCTTTGAGACTTTTTTGCCAACACCAGTTTACTAGTTTCCCCCTCCCTCTCCCTCCCTTTCCCTCCCTCTCCCTCCCTTTCCCTCCCTTTCCCTCCCTTTCCCTCCCTTTCCCTCTCTTTCCCTCCCTCCCTCTCCGTCCCTCTCCCTCCCTCTCCCTCCCTCTCCGTCCCTCTCCCTCCCTCTCCCTCCCTCTCCCTCCCTCTCCCTCCCTCTCCCTCCCTCTCCCTCCCTCTCCCTCCCTCTCCCTCCCTCTCCCTCCCTCTCCCTCCCTCTCCCTCCCTCTCCCTCCCTCTCCCTCTCCCTCCCTCTCCCTCCCTCTCCCTCCCTCTCCCTCTCCCTCTCCCTCCCTCTCCCTCCCTCTCCCTCCCTCTCCCTCCCTCTCCCTCCCTCTCCCTCCCTCTCCCTCCCTCTCCCTCCCTCTCCCTCCCTCTCCCTCCCTCTCCCTCCCTCTCCCTCCCTCCCTCTCCCTCCCTCTCCCTCCCTCTCCCTCCCTCTCCCTCCCTCTCCCTCCCTCTCCCTCCCTCTCCCTCCCTCTCCCTCCCTCTCCCTCCCTCTCCCTCCCTCTCCCTCCCTCTCCCTCCCTCTCCCTCCCTCTCCCTCCCTCTCCCTCCCTCTCCCTCCCTCTCCCTCCCTCTCCCTCCCTCTCCCTCCCTCTCCCTCCCTCTCCCTCCCTCTCCCTCCCTCTCCCTCCCTCTCCCTCCCTCTCCCTCCATCTCCCTCCCTCTCCCTCCCTCTCCCTCCCTCTCCCTCCCTCTCCCTCCCTCTCCCTCTCCCTCCCTCTTTATAAGGCTGAATATATATGAATTAAACTTAAAAGTTGGAAATAAAAACATTTTAAAATAAAAAAAACACCCAACTTCTAAATCTACTTGTAACTACTAGTCGCAGTTGGGTACAAAATTACCCAATAACCTGATTTATGAAAATACAAACCTGTATAATTTTGTAAGTGCGGTTTGGGCATCAAAACTAAAAGTTGAAGCATGTACATTATATAGCAGTTGGGTGTTTTTTTAATTATTTTTTTTTAAATTATTTTTGAATATACATTATTCTTTCTATAACAAACAACTATTTTACAAATAGTACGATTTTTTCAAACAATTTTTTTTAGGTAGTGCTGGATTCTCAATTAAAAAGCATTGACTTCTCGCAATGGCCTAAAATAATGAGATTTGTTTTGTACAAGAATTTAGATAAGTTAACTGGACTGGAAAATTTAAATTTAGGTAAGAAACACGAGTTTATTTATCCTATACAAAAAAAACTAAAAATATTTATTAAGTATTTTGTTTAAAAATTCAAATATTCATCCTTCAACTTTGATAATAAAACTACCTAATTCCCTTCATCCGGACATTTTGTTAAATTTTGTTGTTTAATCCAGCTATAGTTTTACTTTATCTTTTTTGGTCGACTTTAACAGCCTCTTCTTTCTTTTTATCAGGATCTTGTACAGCCAGCTGGAAAACCAGCGACCATGACTTAAACATACTAAATGGCATTAAAGTGATGAACAACTTGAAAAGTCTGTGTTTGTGCTTCGATTGTACTGATCTAGTTATTCAAACCATAGGGGAGTACTGTCCAAATATACAGTTTTTAGATGTAACATGTTCCAGGTATGTATCATTTTTCAATAATTATCTAAAACAGCAGAGGTTCAATTTAAAATACCAAATTGCATTGCATTATGCACGGTTTACTCAAAACTAGAGGTCCACCAAAGAATAAAGTCACTATATATAAAGAATGAATGTTATTTTTTTACCGGGTTATAGTGAATTACAGAAAATAATTAGACAAGATACATTTTGCAATGTGTAGTTGTTGGTGTAGCTGAGAAATGCTGTAATCTTATTGGTCAGGATTCACTTTTGACAGCTCACTACGTTCGTCAATCGCCCAGCGTACAAACTGCTAACTTTAGAACAGCCTTATGGGGGGTGTTTTCTTGAAAAGACGCTCATTTACGAAAAAGTATAAAAAGTGTAAAATTGAAGAGGGAAAGGCCGTACCTAGGGTGGAAGATCAAAAGGGATCTATTTGTTCTCCGAAATAGTCGATAAAGTGTGTGAGATTTCTCAACAACACAAATAGGACAAAAAAATAAACAAATTTTTATTAAAAGAATTTTTTAATTCCCCCCCAGAACTTTTTTTCCTGGGTACTGCCCTGGGAAATATGTTTCGAAAAATATCTGTATTTAATTATGTTGATATTATCTAAAAATATCTATAGGGTAAAAGCTATACTGACATGAAGATTCTGCTTAATAAGAGAAAAACTAGTTTGGGAGGTGTTTAAAAATAGAAACATAAGGGTGTACCCCGATCTCAACAAATCGTGGTGGTTCATGAACTAAAAGTTAAAGAAGATGGGGAACACCAGATGAGAAATTATAGGCAGATAGACAAGAGCTTAGAGGAATATCAGGGGAGAGAAATTTGTTTATTGCTAAGTATGAGGACCGTGATATTCTTTTGGGTGCGTTAGGCTTTGCAGAAAATGTCACTTCAATGAAGAGGTGGATGAGGGTCCAAAACCCATGTTTGAACAAAGGCAATAGCGAGAAACTGCCGTTTGTGCTGCGGCTGAGGTACTCCCTCCTTGTTCAAGTTCACCCATTGTTAAAGAGATACGTGATGATATTCCGCCCAGAACCATTCGAAACATTTTAAAAAGACATGGTAAAAATCCTACAAGGTAAAAAATCTCAGGAACTGTTTCCTAAGGACAATAAATGAGGGCTGAAATTTTGTGAAAAAATTATGGATCGTGCAAATCAGGATGAAAATGTTGTCAGTAATATTTTATTTACTGACGAAAGTACTTTCTCCCTAGACAATGCGCACATTCCATCAATTACTCGCTACTAGGCAAAAGAGAATAAACGTTTGACGGTAGAGGGCAAATACAATACCCTCAAAAATTAAATTTTTGGTCAAGGGTTCTTGGGGATAATATCATTGGGTCATTTTTCATTAATGGTAACTTAAATGTGGTCGCTTGCTGTAAAATCAAGTGTTTCCGCCGAACTAGGATTTTAATTCGATCACACCTGAGATGCTAAGCAATGTACGGCAGGGATTTTATAACCGTTTAGCGCAACAGAGTGCAAGTTTGAGCATTTAATTTGATTGATTTGGTAGCTCTTGAAAGGACTTTGTAAGGTTTTTATAATCACCTATTCTTACTTTAAAAAGGGGTACATTCCTCTTTGAAATTCTTCGAGTAACTGAATCATAGACCAAACCCAAACTAGGCAAATAAATATCTTTGATGAAATTTTGTGAAAAAATGTTGGATGGAGTAATATTTTGTTTACTGTCGAAAGTACTTTCTCCCTAGACAAATGTGCAAACACAATACCCTCAAAAATTAAATTTTTGATCGAGAGTTCTTGGGGATAATATTATCGGGCCATTTTTTATTAATAGTAACTTAAATGAGGCCGTTTATTTAAGCTTGTTGCAAAATCAAGATTCCGGCAATTCAACAATAATTGCCGGATGTTGATTTTCAGCAAGTTTGGTTTCAGCAGGATTGATGTCCAGCACATGACGACCGCCAGGGAATTTTTAGACGAAACTTTTTCTCGACGAGTAATAAGCAGACGTAGTATTACCAGATGGTTCCCTAAATCGCTTGAACTGACTGTATGTGATTTTTTTATTTGGCATCTCCATGGAGTTAACAATCCCTTCATGTCAAAAATAAGATATTTACATTAGATCAAATCCGAACTTATAATTAAGCCGAACTTCGAATTAAAATTAAAGAGGCTTTTGATTCGATCACACCTGAGATGCTAAGCAATGTACGGCAGGAATTGTATAACCCTTTAGCACAACAGGGTAGCAAGTTTGAGCATTTAATTTGATTGATTTGCTAGCTCTTGAAAGGACTTTGTAAGGTTTTTAAAATCACATATTCTTACTTTTTTTAAGCTGTTGAATCGGCTATGCCGTGACACCAGCAGTGAAAAAGATCAATTTTATTTTTAGAAGATAGCGGGCTAACTTACCGTGATGTTTCGGGACAATAATAAACGAAAAATGAGGACATTCCTCTTTAAAAATCTTCGAGTAGTAGAGCACACCCAACTTAGGCATCTTTATCCGTACCAAAAGCAATGCAATAAAATTCATTCGATGCGGCTTATGGAAGGCGGAGGGAAAAGTCGGTTCTATTCTTACCTAAGCACCCGCTAAATTAGTTTTTCTGTTTCTAAGCAGAATCTTCATGGCCAGAGAGCTTTTACCCTATCGGTATAATAAAGTGTTTAATGACGAGGCAAATTTCGGGAATATTATTTTAACAAACAAACTTTTCAGATCTGTTACGGACCGTTGCATCCCTCACTTAATCAAATGCAAGGAACTGCGCGTGCTTCAACTTCACCAAACTTCGGTTACCAATGAGGGCGTGGCCAATTGTATTATGAAACTCCCCCATCTGCAAGATCTTGGGAGATGTGATGAGTTGTCAGCTATAATTAAATACTTGTATCAAAATTTCCCTAATAGTGGGCCTTATCAGTTAAGGAAGATACAAACAAGGAATTTGTCTAGGGAAAGTCTTAGGCTGCTAGTGGATATGTTTCCAAAAATCGAGCATGTTTCAATTTTCCATGACCAGCTTATAAGTGATCTTACCGTTTTGATTTCATTGGATAATTTGCGCGATTTAAAATTGCTGTCATGTGCATTTTACTCGGACTATCTAAAGCAGCTTTTAGAAATTCGAGGTTCTAACATAAAAATTCTACATTTAGAACATGCCGAAGAAATGTCATTTGGTTCTGTCATAGATATTAGTTATTGTTGCCCATTTTTGACAAGTTTAGTTTTTTACAATTGTAATTTTACACAAAGTGAGCAAATTCCAAACCATTTACCAAGAGCGATTCAGTATCCACCCTTTGGAAATTTAGAAAGGCTATTTTGGGTTGTAGATTCTGCTACTAACAATCTAGAGTTTATTTTATCAGAGGCAAAAAACATCAGATTTGTTCACTTAGGTTCGTCAACGGGTATCACTCATGCCAATATTGTAAATATTCTAAATCGTAATCCTATGAAGAATCTCGAGGAGTTTCGGGTATTGTATAGTTCTGACATGAGCATGCGCACTGTAGAACTACTAATGGCAAGCTGCACCAACTTAAGAGTCCTATCAGAATTGGAATCTTGGCAGGGTATTACTATGGAAGAATTAGCGGAGTTTAAAAAATTTGTCCAATCGAAGAATTTTAAGTTGGATATAAGACCCACTCTGTCATTTACCACTTAAAAAAGACGTTGAAGGCAAAAAAGTATAGTTTTTAAAACATCTTCCGGAATGTCATCTCCTAGCGTACTTTGGAAATGATCGTTGCTATTCGAAATCTTATTTGCTGTTGGGTTAAACAATTGATTGCCGCCATGCCGGACCAGCCTTTCAGATTATTAGGTCGCGATGTTCTTTTTCCTTAGCTTTTTTGCCATTAATTTTGTCCTCCATATATTCTGTTGTAGGTCGTAGATTGTTTGGTGAGTCTCAATCCGTTACCAAAGTATTCATACGTTTTCTTTTTCAGAGACATCACTGTTTTAAAAAAACTCGTCCGTTCAATTCAACTGCATTTTATTAGATTTTCAACTCAATTTATTATTTTTATTTTATAATTTTCTAGTAACAAATAAGGATTACTAATTCCAAAACCGCATTTTCCTGGGTAATAATAGCTAAATTGTTTTCGGATTTGATAGGATATATTTCGGTTGTAACAAAATTCATAATCATTTTTCGAATAACCTCAAAAGCACGTTACAGCCTTCCAGCAATTTCGCAATTTTATCCATGATCTATGATTGCACAACAAGGTTTTTGCATCTAGTTGATTGACTTCGCAATATACTGCTGGATGTTCAAGTGTCCTTTTAAGATTTTTTAAAAGTTGATTATTACATTGTATTTTAGAAATAGTAGTACCAGTGGGGGGAAGTTACGAGTAGATAAAATATGTAGGCACTTCGCACTCTCTGTACTTTCATACGTTCATTCGCTTCCTGTTCTCTTTACAAAGGTCAGTAAATCAGCCCACTGGACAAAATGCCGCGATTCTTTACTTAGGGTTGGTGCCCTGAGTACCACTTGTCTCATCCTGGAGTAGGTCTCATCATATTCTGCCACGAGGTGACTACTATTATACGTGTCTTGTGTTTGATCAACCGGTTGTGTTTAGTTAAAACAGGTACCTATTAGCAGTCCAACGTCTTTTGGCCGTTCCAAGAATTCCCTGATCTGTCTTCAACCTCTTCTTGTTTTCCAGGAGTTTGTTCGTGCTCCCTGCGCCCAGCTGTTGAGTCCGTTCTGTACTTGTGTTTTGATCACTCCCAGAAGTGGTTCCGTGCTTACATAATCAATTCCGGCTCCGATCCGTGCCAGTTCATCCGCCTTCTCGATGCCTGGTACACCTGTGTACGCCGGAACCCAAATTGGCATCACTCGTTTACCTAAAGGGTCTCTAGCGCCTCTGCGAAGTCTTCCATCAAGCCTACAGCAATCTTACGCTAAGTGCATTCAAGGTGGCCTAGTTGTCAGAGCATGGTATATACCCGCGTGGTATACTTCAAGAACAAGTTGTAGCCAATAATCATGCTACAAATAAAATTCAAATCTCTGACGGCGAGTTACGATTCTTCACTCCATAATTTTTTCAACGGCGTTGTTTTTTTTGTGCAATAATCTAAGGAGTTGGAAAAATGCGAGAAAATTTGTATTTTAGGTTTTTTTGGTAAAAATTTTACAGTATATCAAATTTGATAAAAAATTAATGGTGATGAAGCTGTTAAATTGGATAAAATACGCAATTTTGAAGTGACACGGGACTTACTTCATATGTTATTTATTCCATATGGATATTAGTTTTTTCTAAACTTGTGCAAAAAAATGTGGAACTTTTGCCACTAGTTAAAAACATTACTACTATTACTTAGGTGCGTAATGTTTAATTAATCATTGTATTGATGTGATATTTGTTTTGTTATTAGTTAGTTATTTATAAACTATATTTTTGTACAGTTTTTTTGTTGTAAATCCAATTAATATTAGGTTGTTCCTGTTTTCTTATAGTGGTATACAGTGTAGTCATTAACATAATAATTAACATAATAATTACTTGCGCTCAGCATTCTCACTTGTTTGTGAGCATGCAAGTAGTCGCTATCACAAAGGTTTTTAAGAGGTATTCCGTACCCGTTTATTACTGCTGACATTTAGTACACATAGTAGTAAAGCATTTTTTACTCTTAGCGCCATCTTTACAATAAAACTCAAACTCAAAATTTACTTTTTTCCAACTGTTCCTACAGATACAGCACGGTCCCTAGAATAGACCGGTCTATGGATCTTATATATATGTGTCAAATCAGATCTCAAAAGGCGTCAAGTTTTCACATCACTGGTGGTCCAGCCGATTTTAGTAAACAAAACTTAGATAGGATTTCTCTTTAATGAACAACTAATATTTTTAGAATTTTTTGGAGACCCACGCAATTTTCTAACGGTTTTTAATATATCCTTATAAAATGATATTTTTAAGAAGTACAAACCTCATTTTTTTAGCTCGCTTTATTTTTCTTTACACTAAAATTAAAATTTGAAGAAAATAATGTGATCGTTTCAGCATCAAAAGTAATCCGCTAACCTACATCATTTGTTTACTTCCCTATTCCTCGGTTTACCTTTGATACTAAACTATCACGCTTAGTTGACTTGTATTTTAAGTTTTGTGTACAGAAAAATAAAGCAGGCTAAAAAAATATAATTTTTATAAGGATATGCCAAAAAAACACTTAGAAATTGATTTTTTAATTTTATGTTACGTCTCTTCTATGAAATCAAAGATCAATCAATCAAAGTAACAATCTACAATTTTTTTTCAAATAACTTTATTCAGGAACAAACCAAACATTAAGAACAATGTTTGGTATAAAACAAATCTAAGAAAAACTTTTCTTTAACATAAAACAAAAAACCTAACCTAATAATACAAGCATAAGGCAAAAGTCTTAAAGCGTGTGCAGAAAGAATTTTTAAAATCGCTCTATATTTGTGAACGGTATAGGTACAACTATTACTAATAAGGAGGGTGGGGAGAAGAGAGGGAGGGGAAACTAGTAAAGCGTGTGCAGAAAGAACTTTTGAAACCGCTTTATATTTGTGGAAGTTACAGCTACAACCATTACTAATAAGGAGGGCGGAGGAGAGAGGGAAAGGGGGAGGGACTAGTAAAATGGTTTTGAAAAAAATCTGAAAGCGCATGCAGAAAGATTTTTTGAAATCGCCCTATATTTGATAAAATTATGCGAATATGGTTTTTTAATAGGGTGGGGGGAATGACAGGAGGCGGATGGGTGGGAGCAGGGAGGTCTACAAAGTAACTACAGCAAATTAAAGGACATTTGCAATGGGTGATCAAAGGAATTTCATTAAAATCGTATACAATGTAGATAATCTGTATGCCTTAAAGCCTACATCATGTGACAAAATGGCGTCTGAAGACGTCTGAGGCGTCATGTTGATTCTTGTTTAAAAAAATATAGCCTATAGCACCTTCGGAATCAGTAGCAATTCAACGACACCTTTTTTGTCAAAATCGGTGTAGCCGTTTAGCCTCTAGCGTGATACAAACATACATACTTACATATCCCAATCGAAAAACATTACCCTTCTTTTCGCCGTGCTGCAGTTGGGTAAAAACCAGCAAGAACATTGGAATTATTCGACCATCCAGCTGTCTTTCGAATAATGCCTATGAAGAAACCTTTTTTGAATAAGCCGCATGGCGGGTACTGTGTGTCGAGAATATGCTGCCGTGCAAAGCAGAAACCTAGTAAGTCAAAAACTAGTGTTTTGGGAAATAGAGTTTGAAGTTTATTTAACTACATACTAACTATAGTTTATTTAACTACTTACTAACTACATAACTTCCTTGTTTTTTAGGATAGCCACATTCTCGAAAAACTGGCTGGTGCCGTTTTTTACGGCGATTTCAATGATATAAAAATCTCATTTTCGAGTAAGTCGAGTTACTAGGTTTTTGCTTTGCACGGCAGTATGGTAGTATCCACTCCACTATTAGCAAACACCAGCTACTAAGAGGAAGACCAGATGCTGTCTTATAACGTTTCTTAAAAGTAGCAAATAATCTGGAAATATTTCCTCTCAGGTTATTGGTTTTTTAATATAATTTATTTAAGTATAGTACAAACACATAATTTAGGTGTATCTAAAAACTTGGGTAAAAATAGAGTAGGTTGAAGCCTATTTAAAGCCGAAGTTTTAACTTGCTCTGAAATCCTAACCTGTCTGGAAAATGCTTAATATTATTTAATTCTATAAATAACAGAGTCTGAACTCTATGTGCAGTAGCCAGTACCAGTAAGCTTATCAGTTTTAGTGTATGCATCTTAAGAGACAAGGAATCAACAGAATCAAATTTCTTTAAATAATCTAACACACAGTCAGGATTCCAAGTAGTTTCATATCTCGGTTTAGCAGGCCGAGGTTTATAAACTTAGTGCTTCCCTAAATGAATTAGGAGGATCATATAATTTTACTTTATTAAAGTGATATGTGAAAAATTCAATTCAAAATAGGTATTGCAAACTTAAAAACCGCACCTTTTTTATATTGGCAAAAGCCTCACCAACACTTATAAGCTGTGCTATATTGTTTCAATGTGGATTTCCGGAAAATATCTAATAAATCTTCTGGAATGTTCCGGAGTTGGAAGGCTTGTCTGACAAAATCCCCGCAGCCAGGGTAAGCTTTCTCCACAAAGGGTGTTGGCTCCTGTCAATATTTATTTATCAGGTTCAAAAAACACCAGCTCTGAACATAAGAGATTCTTGAATACAGGGGACCAAGATTGACTAGGCCAGTACGAAATAACTACAATACCTCTAGCTCCATTAGACTTGATTTTTCTTAATACCCTGGGAAGGGGGGAATGCAAAAAAAAACATTTTTCTCCAAGTTATGGAAATGCATCCACATTATATGCCTCTGGATCAGAAAAAAATTAGACAATTTTTAAATACTTTCGTTTAAACGACTCGCAAACAAATCTACATAATATGTCTTGTGAACCTACATATGTCTGGTGAACCTAACCGGAAAATAATTTTTGAAAATGCAGCAACTGAAATCTTTTTTCCAATATCACGCTTTCTGGATTCCCGATCAGCCCCCACGTTTTCAGAAGATGAAATGTAGGAAGCCGAAACCCAGATCTTACGTTCCTCACACCAACGCCAAAACTGTCTAGTATATAGTATATCATTGAATACAAGGAATTGTATTCCCCCCATTCTGTTGATATAAGATATAGCCGTAGTATTGTCAGCTCGTAACAGTAACTTGTAATTGCTTAAAATTAGAAATTCGAGGGCATTAATATGCAAACCGGTTTCTTCTGGGCTCCAAAACTCTCTTGATCTTTTATTTGGACAAACAGCCCACCCAGCTTAGGGGGTAGCATCAGAAAAAATTTCTATAGAGAAAACAAGCTGCCTAATTGGACAAATTGGATTTTTTAAACTTCTTTTCCACCATAAAAATTATTCAACTCTTCCTGCAGTTGTACGGGTATATTCATCATAGCATCATAATTATCATGAGAATTTCTTAAGGATAAAAATTTTTCCCTTTCCAACTTCTTTGTATAAACCCAGCTATAGTTTACTGCTGGACAAATGGAAACTAGTACCGCACAAAAATGGGCAAAATCCCTAATAGTATATAACTATAACTTCTCTAACATCATTAGAACACGAGTCTTTTTATCTTGTGGTAAACTTAATGAAAGAGTGTCTGAGATCCATGTGAACTTTGCACGTTTTTGCTGGCTGCAGCACAAACTTTTTATACTTAATTATAAAGTGACCCTACATTCTTTAAACAAGGTAAAAATTAGTCTCCAACTAGAAAAAAATCATCCAAATATACTGTGGACAAAAAACCTTGAGCCCGAAGATAGGACACAACTGGTTTTGTAAATATCCATGGAGCTGTGCAGAGACGAAAAGGCAAAACATTAAACTGGTGCAACTGCCCCTCAAAAATAAACCATAAATATTTTTTATCAGTCTCTGCATTGGATATAAGGAAATATGCCTCCTTTGAATCAATGGCAGCCATAAAAGCCTCTTTTGAAAATAAACTTTTAGCAGTTTTCCTATATTTGAGTTTAAAGTTTAAAACTTTTCTAAAAGTCACGGCAGACTTAGGAATCAAAAATATCTTACAAAATAAATTGACTCTTGGAAAAACTACATTTGGCCATAGCCCCAGTTTCCAAAAGATGAAAAAATTTTTTGATTTGTTTTTTCCATCTCTGACCAAGGAGGTTCAGGTGAAACATATTTCGGTAAAACAGGTCTATTAAATAGTATCGAGTAACCCTCTAACCACGATAAAATGAGAGGATCATTTGTAAATTTAAACAAATAAGACTTAAACTTAGTAACTCTACCTGCAAACACGCTTACATTTATTTGTTGGTTTTCTTGACATAGTATCTCCTCCTCTCTCCTTGATCCATTCTCTCCTCACCATTAAAGGATCGATAAATCTGCTGAGGTTGATGGGATCTGCTCGGCCCACTTGCACGCTGTTGCTTAAATTTCCTTTGGCGAAGTGCCCCGAAGTGGGCCTGACGTGTTTAAATCTTTGTGTTGTAGAAGTCTAACTTTGGATGGACCTGCCTTTAGGTCAGCCACTGATCTACCCAATGTCTTTGCATTTTTTAAACGATCCCTTAAGTCTTCACCAAACCAAAAACTATCTAAGGGAACATCAACTAGGGCCTCCTTAAAAATTGGTTGAAAATTATTTTGGTTTAATGAGAGGCTGAGAATAGGTGATCTCTTGTATTGGGAGTCATTATGGTGAGTTTTGCATAAAACTGCAAAAGCATCACTAAGTTGTTAATGTGGTATCATCCTTTTCGGACACAAACATCTTTATAACCTAGACATGTAGTCTTCCTGTAACCCAGGACGTCATTTTTTCTGTAACCCAGAAAAAATTTACCGCTATGGATGTGAAGCACTATTTTGCCAGATAACTTTTAACAATGCAAAATATGCACTTACAATTAACAAAATTGTTGTCCTCTCTAGCATCAAGTAGGTCCTTCTTCATTTCCCGATCTGGGCTAGACGATGTGGAACTAGAAGAAGATGAGATCTGTGTCATTACTCGTGAAATCTCCCCGAGCGAGTACTCCTCGAAATTCGACAGAGGACCAATAGAGATGTGGAAATCAAATGACACGATTTTGAGGGCGTACTCCCCGGGGAGATTTCAAGAATACTGACACTGAGGACGAAGCCTCTTCTAAGAGGAAGAACGCGATCTTTGATGCTCCAATTTTCATTGCAGCCTCTTAATTTTACGCCGGATATAGTCTTCGTCACCAGAAGAACTGGAAACACTTCTGGACCGTGTATTTTTACCCATTTTCACAAAATAAATTATGGTTTTTTGTTGCAAAAAATTAATTCCATACGCCATCAAACGCGCCAAGAAAACGAATGAGGTTAGACCGGGTGATTGATGGATGAGAGACAGTTTGGCCAACTTTTGAGCTTTGGCTTTGAAGTTGGCGCCACCTAGCGACTGGAGAGAGTACTACATATTGATCTTTGATTTCGTGGAAAAGGCGTAACATAAAATACATCATTCATTAAATAAACCAAAATAAAATAAGGTTTAAAAACAGAAATTAAGTGAAATTAAAGGATAAACCTGTTTGTCATAAAAAGTTATAAAAGTCACATAGATCCTTTTAAATTAACAAGGCAGTGCCACTGTTCCCTGTACGGCGGCAGTACTTGCCACGTGCTGATTAAGGGGTATTTGCCTCTAGGTATCCCTAAAAAAATGATATCGGTCTCTCTTCATCACGCGTAGAACTTCAGAAGAAGTGACCTATCCAACCAGGTCGAAGCCTTGCTCTCCGAATATTATATCAACTATTTACAAAAGCACCACTCTTTTCATAATTTAATATAAAATGGTCAATGAACCGTTGGTGCTAAATTGTTAAAAATGCGTCAGAGCTCTGGACATTTTTGTGACATTATTGCAACATGCACCAGTGTCGTTGTTCTTGAAATCCCCCGAGCGAGTACTCCTCGAACTTCGAGCAAAAGTGGACGTTTCTCCCGCAATTGTATTCTTGAAACTCTTACCCGAAAAACGTGTGACATTTTGGCGACCTCACACCGGGGAGATCTCGGTAGGTGACGACGTGGTGACTTTTATCAAAAAATGTGTGATATATTTTTGTCCTTCATTTCAGACCTTGCCTTGATAAACTCCACCATTAAATCTTTTTGGGCTAAACAAGCTAAAATGAATGAAAGGAAAATTGAGGTTACTTATTCCCTTCAACCACATAACTATTTGATTAGCTGTCTGTCACAATTATTAGCTTTTTTATTGGTCGAAATTGTCACGTACTGTAATCTGAAAATTGGCACGCCCAGCAGCCCATTTCATATCACTTTTCACGTATTCCCCAAACCAAGAATACTGCATTTATACAATACGGTGAGAAACGAGGAAGTGCTCACTCTCCGGGGAATACTCGCTCGGGAAGATTTCAAGAATACTGACACAGTTGGTGAACAGTGGTGAAACTTTAGAGTAAAAAATCTTACTCTAAGGGTAAAACTGTTGCTTAAGACGTGCATATATTCAGGAAACCTGCACTCGTATGGTCGTCAACAGTGATTTTTCGATCTTTTTTTTCCTTTAAAGGATGTGGAAATTACCTCATAATTTACCAACTAAAATACAATGCAATTTTTTAGATATTTTTACGATATTTAGCGATTAGCGTTTTAAAAAAATCCGTCAATGTTTGCAAAAACTAAGTATGCTTAAAAAAATTATGTAGCGGCGTGGAAAAAAAAGTCTCGAAGCAAGATCATTATTTAGGAAAATTGACAGATTATTTGTCGAGGCCTCAAATTAACAAGCCCGATCATTTTTTGTCAGCCTATATTTTCTTGTTTTTAAAATAGTCAAAATTTTAGATCTGTCAGCCTTCGAAACTGTTGTAATTCAAAGTAGAATCAGGCTTGATATAAAGGAGGCTGTGATCGATACTTATTTACTGACAAATCATATACTCAGTTTTTGATCTGTCATATTTAAATTTTTTAATGAATGTATTTAGCAAAAGCAACTATAAGAAATATATTTTATCATTTGTCAAAATTGTTTGTACTGTATACTATATTTTCCCAAACCCAAAAAAAAAAATACAATGTATAGGACAAAATTAAAGAAACACATAATAATAAGCAAATATTGATATGTATAATTTTTTATGTCATTGTCCTAGGGCGCACAGTGCGGACTCCTGTGGGCAATATTCGAAAAACTGAGGTTGTATTTTAAAAGTTTTAATATTGCAAAAGTATAGATAATGTCCAGTTTATCTGTAATCATAACCTATTTTTTAGTCACACTTGCGAAAGTGAACCAAATAAACAGTTAAAGTCGTTATTTTAAAACAGGTACAAAAAAATCGTATAAAATACCTTATTAAAATTAATTTTACTGGTTCTGCATTTAAATATAAAAAAAAATTCTTTAAGTATTACAGTGATATATATTTACGCTATTTGTTTAAATAAAATTTTGTCAAATTAACGTCTCGCTTTTAAAATAATTTAATTAAAACTGTTATGCTTACAAAAAAAAATATTTTTTAAATTTTATTAAGGTTATAAAAAATCGCAAAGATTTGCAAGGCCGGGCATATATCCTAAATATTAGTCCAATGAATTAGCAAAAAGGTAGCATAAATATTTTTTGCTACTGGCTGCTACTAAAGGTGCTGTATTTTTTTAAATAATATATTTCAATCCTAATAATTTATAACACATTGGTTACCACCCCGGTTGAGAGGCCTCACATCATCTCCTGTTTAGGTATACCCTTAAAACCAGTCTTGCCGCCATTTGGACAAATACAAAAATTGTGACAGCTCTCATCAACGTCAAAAATGGCGACAGCAAGTTGTCAAAAATGACACTAAATTATTATTCGGTGATGGCGAGTGGTTATAGATGATAATAAATTTAGAAAGAATTTCCAAAATATTTATGGTACTAAGGGTCCATCTCACCGACTTTTTTTTTCGTTACTTAACTTAAAGCGTTTCTTAATATAATCATAATATGACGTAATAAAGAACACTTAAGGCTAAGTAGCGAAAAAAAGTCGGTGCGATGGGCTATAAGCGAGGGGTCATCGGCACCCTAAAATTTTGTACAGCGTCCAACAGGACTTGGGTCCTGACGTGTACTGTTGGGTCCTGTTGAGTACTGTTGGGTACTGTCGTGTACTGTCGAGTACTGTTGGGTACTGTCGTGTATTGTCGAGTACTGTTGGGTCCTGTCGGTGTACTGTTGGGTACTGTCGAGTACTGTTGGGTCCTGTCGGTGTACTGTTGGGTCCTATTGAGTACCGTCGTCATGCCTTGGGGGGGTCCGACAGGGACAAAGCGCGCCCTCAAAAAACATACGAGCAAAAAAAAAAAAAAAAAGGTCATCATCTTTGGGGAACCGCGCCGCGCTCACAAATCTTGCGACCAAAAAAAAGGTCATCCTGGGGAAGGCCGATAGAGCCTTAGCGCGTCCTCAAAACACTGGCGACTATACAAAAAAAAAAAAAAAGGTCTTCATCTTTGGGGACCCGCGCCGCGCTTAGCGCGCACTCAAAAAACTTGCGACCAAAAAAAAAAAAAAAGGTCATCCTGTCTTTTTGCATCTACGCCACTGTTTCGGGTAAGAGGGTTGTGTCGAGTACTGTTGGATTCTATCGTGTACTGTTGAGTACTGTTACGTACTGTCGTGTACTGTTGGGTACTGTCGTGTACTGTTGGGTCCTGTCGTGTACTGTTGGGTACTGTCGTGTACTGTCGGGTACTGTTGGGTCCTGTCGTGTACTGTCGAGTACTGTGGGGTACTGTCGAGTACTGTTGGGTCCTGTCGTGGTACTGTCGAGTACTGTTGGATCCTGTCGTGGTACTGTCGGGTACTGTTGTGAAATTTGTACAGTACTGTTGAAAGCTGATGACCCCTCGGCTATAAGTCATCTTATACTACTGTGAGCAAAATGGAAAATTAAATATTTTAGAATCGCATAACGTATGGGCCGTTTTTTGTCAATGGGAACGCACAAAAACAATATTTTGAGATAGTCAATAAAATTATAAAAATACTGCTCATCAGTCTAAAAATATATATGCCAAAAATTATTCTGGTGTTTGTGTGGGCGAATATTTAAAAAAAAATATAGTTTTTTTGCACTTTGGAGATCAAAAGTGCGCTTTTTATCACAAATTTTAGGGATAAAGTATCACTTTTTATCCACGGGATAAAGATAAAACGTAAAAATGGGAAGTATGTTTTTCTTGCAAATTTTTTTTAAAAAAACGGGGCCCAAAAATGGAAAAAGTATCTTTTGAGCACTCGGCGAACTGTAGCTACATACAATTATTTCTTATCGGGATAAAAGTGCCTCTTAAGTCCCTAAGAAGATAATATACTATTTTATCAGTTTTTTTTTAAACTTTTAGAACACATAAGCATAAAACATTCAGACTTGTTAACTTGTGGCCTCTCACGAAAATCTGAAGGTGTTAAATATTTTCAAAAAAATTCAACCGTTGTTGGGTTTAGAAGAATGTTCTGACAAAAATAACCAATTTCTAAATAAGGCATCAATAAATTTTTGCAAGTCTCAGTCTCAAATGGAAGCTATCGGGACGAAACAAAATTTATTTTCAAAACCGTTTTTTCGAATGGTTAAAGATATTATATTTGATAAATTTTGTTATAAAACGGATTCAGAAAAATCAAAAAATACAGATTAGGAAACAGAGGCTGTACCAGGACCGAGTCGTGGACGGCCTAAAACGGCTTTCTTAGAATCATATTTAAGAACAAAGAAACTAAGGGTGCTATGTGTGTGTGTAGTATGATAAAAATAATTATTTTGGGGTTGCTAATTTAATTTTTCTGGAAGGGACTAAGCCTTCCCAAGCCTTTCTAACTACGCCCATGAATCCGAATAAAAAAAATAATTTTAGTTTAATGTCTAACACAAAAGTAAATTGATTTTTATTTTTAACGTAACTGTAGCTTAAACTGAATGTAATTTAACTTATTTTTTTAATATTTTTAATAAAATGACATATATATATTTTAAAAAGTTTTACTTAGTTTAACCTTTAGACTATACTTTATCACATACCCTATAAAAAAATTAACTTTTTTGAAAAACAACAAAGATATTGATTATTGTTCAAAAACCCTATTTTTGTCCGCACTGTGGGGCGTAAGAAAACCGCCAAGAAAGCAATTAACAAATTGACTGCCATATTGTGCGTGTTATATAATTTCCCCTATTTTTAAATTCATTTTATAAATCTACGAAAACAACATGCACTAACAACTAAGCGCGACGTGCTTATAAGAATTATTGAAATTGACAACTTCACATTGTGAGATCAGCTGTGATCTGTCAATATATGGTCTTTGTTTTCTATCCCTCAGAAGCACCGCAACAAGGCTTAGCCAATCCATTCTACCTCTTTGTTGTTTTGTATGTGAACCTTAATCGCGGTTAAACCCATAATCGCGATTAAGTGCTTACGGTGCATCTGAGGGTATATGAACCGGAATACATACTGCCTTCTTTTATTAGAGAATTATTGAAATACAGCCAGGCTATAATTGTGCCAGGCACAATTTTGACACATTCACATTGAAAACTGACAGTTAGCCTTTCAAAATTGACATACCAAAGTCGAATTTAAAACTTTCGTCGTTTATTTTCAATAAATAAAAGAAGGCACTATTTCTTACGGTTCATATAGTAAACAAAGCCCGTGTTTGAAAGATCACAGCTGATATTACAATGTGAAGGTGTCAAAATTGTGCCTGGCACTATTATAGCCTGGCTTTATTTAATTAATTCTCTATTAATGGAACTGATATGGACTTTGATATGTCAATTTTAAACGATCAACTGTCAGTTCACAATGTGAAGGTGTCAGAAGGCACTAATATAGCCTGGCTCAAGGCCAACAAAAAAATACAGGCCACGACCCTAAAAAAATCAGCTGTTCTCTGGGGGCTGACTTTTACATTGGGTCTTATGTGAGGTCAGATGTTTTTTAGGATATTTTCAAAATGGCTCTACAGATTTCCGCGAAATTTCAGTGAAATATTCTTAGACACCATCCCGATATTCTACTAAACTTTTGTAAGGTTGCAAGATGATTATTAAAAGGTTAAAATCTGCAAATTACCCGCCATGTACCGCATGACAACTGTTATATTTGACATGTATTTGACTTTGTCATCGGTGTTTATCACATTCGCTTCTGCTTTAATTTTAATTTTTGTGTGAGCTAATGAAGCGACTGTCAAAAATTAAGGATTACTTTACATTAAAAAAAATTGTTCTGCAAGAATATAGTAAAAACAATCTCAAAACCGGCTTTATTTAAAAATAAATCAAATATTCATGAACCGTCATTTCAACTTCAATATTTTTAAAACAGTCAGCTGTGTCGTGACGTGACCATCTAAAAAAAAATCAGCCCCGATGTGACGTCAACAAAGTGGAGGATCGTGGCCCGTCCGTTTTGATAGCCCTGCCTGGTTCTATTCCAATAATTCTCTATTGAATGCCAAAAAAACACTGTCCTGACCATTGAGTTGCATAAGGCCCTGAAAGTCAATGGTCCTGACTATCCAGTTGAATGTAGCATAAACAAGGGCGCCGATGGACGTCAACAAAACTGCATGGCAAAATGGGCGTCATCGTCAATAAAAGTGTTAATGAATAAAGTAAATAATTTTTTTTTAATTATACGATTTTATTAGAAAATTGCACTAAAACTTAAAATGAAATCTGTAAAATTAGTAAGGTTGCCTAAAACGTACCATTTTTTGTTTTAAAAACTAATACTTAACTCTAATTATTTTTTTTTGATTCAAAACGATAGATTAGTCTTTTGGCATATGAAAAAAACATCTATATAAAATCGGAGGTTTTATTTACAAAAAAAGAAACATTTTAAATTATGAACATTCTTAAGTTTATAAATGGAAGTCGCACCCTTATTTTGCACACTTGATACACTTTATCATATCTTCGACAAAAGTATCATGGCATATTGTGCAATACCAGTCATCAGCATTGCTTTCAATTATTATTTTATTTTTCTAAGATGAATGATTCTTTTAGTTTTTGTTTTGACTTTCCTGGTTGCGGTTGAAAGATTTCTTCTTTGGCAGCCCCCTTTGCCTTTTGGAATTATTTTTTTTACCTTTAAAGCCTATTTTTCCTCTAGTTTATTCTTACAAGGGCTTTGGTTAATATTCCAACTTTTTGCGCACCTCTTTTGGCCTTTCATCCAATTTGTTTACAACTTTTGGCAGTGGGCTTAATTGCTCAATTGAAACAGCCTTACTCTTTTTGTTAAAATCTAGTATTTCTTGTCGAGTTAAACCACTTGTAGATGGAATTGGATCATCCTCGTGGTTAAGACTATTTTAATTTTTATCTGGCTCATTTGTACATTCGAAAGGAGTATTCTTCTTCTGGGATTCAACAGAATCTGATACCAGTAACTTTTCACTAGCCACAAAATCTGCTTTAGAAAAGATAGATTGGTTTACTGGCCATATCCGCGAAGCTTTAAAACCATTTACAGCAGTTTGTGCATTTGTTCGAAGCCAAGTTGCCTTTATAAAAAGAAGTTTTCTGCAAGACAAAAAAAATCATATTCAAACATCAGATATTGAAACGACATGAGTTGCCCAAATCATACCGGTACGATTGGGGACACCCCAACGTACGATTTAGGTAACTGTTAGACAACTGTTAATAAAATAAATAATATAATTTGAAAAATTGTTAAATCTAATATTAAATTCAAGTTTTGTAAATTAATGAAAACTTCCTAGTCTATATTACTAAAGAATATCATCTGTAAAAATACTACTTACCCATAAAGTACAGCGTGAAATATAATTTGGTGCCTTATTTGAGAAACCGAAGTGATACGATTTTGGCGACTTTACCCTATGTTTTACTACAGTAAAGCTACATTTCTAATCGTGTTTGCGGGCCGACACGAACGCCAGCACGGAAGTCGTCACGGACTAGGCCATTTCTAATCATGTTGCGTGCCAGCGTGCGTGCTGTGGTTAGCGCATGCGTAATTTATGTGTTTTATAGCCCACTATTATTTATACAACTGGCTGAGTGGGCTCTGCATGCCGCTTTATATATTATAATTAAAGCATCGAGAATTTTTATGAAAATTCCAGATCATAAACATTCCAGGCATAACCACATTTTTCGGAAATGCGTATTTCTTTTGGTCGCCCAAGTGCACCTTTAATATATGTTCATCTTTCTTTACTCGTAATATATAGGAGACAGATATAGCCAAAAAGATCTCGATCGAGATTATTCCCGATACCGATGCTTTAGGTGATGGAACTGCGCATGTCTGGTACGCCGCACGGACGCCAGCACGGGCCGCAGAGTTTGCAGCTTGCAAGCACGAAGGACCGTGCGGACACGGTGGTCGTCGTTAGAAATGGTTACATATGCCTAGCACGCGTGTCGGATTGCAACTCTGCTAGCGACCACGATTAGAAATGCACCTTTAGTAGGACAATAAAATCGTGGGGCGATTAGATATTAAATGGAGATTTGATGATTCTATATCGAACTGAATAATATATAATGCGCCATTAACGCTAAATCCCAAACTGGTCCTGGTCACAGTGCCAGATAGATTTGTGCAATATTTATTATGATATTTCCCCCCCAAATAAAGTTCCTAGATCCGCCCTTGTTAAATCTTGACTGTAGTAATCTGCCAAATTATTTTTACGTTTTAAAGCAATTTGCTAATAAAAAAATTTTATATTTTATTTTTTAATTTTTAGTCTTAATATAAAGAAAACAAAATGCAGGATGTATAATTATGCCTTTCGCCACAATTCCATATCTAGCAATGCCTCGTTATTACAAGGTTTCTTTCCTGTCAGTTTTGTACAATTCCTCAATCCTAATTTCCATCCAGCAGAACCCCCGTTTTTTTTTTCATAAAATTGTATTCTCACTAAAACAAATCGTAAATATAAAAACGCATGTTCGTGTCTGTCTGGATTTCAAAGTTCTGAATTTACCCCCTTTACACTCCTCACTCTCCCCTTTCGTAAAATTATATTGTCACCAGATTAAATATTAAATCTGAAAACCGCATAAGTATTTCAAATTTGAGGTTTTTGGGGGGTATTAGGAATTTCTCAAAAAGTAAAAGTGACAGTTAAAATTGAATTTGACCGTTAAACTATAATGAAGCAATTTACACTGAGAAAACATGGCCAAGTAGGATTCCTACTTAACATTTTCCACTAGTGGTAAGTGAAGTTTCTGTTTATCCTAAAAACAAAACTCACTTACCATAGGCCGATCTACCTATTTGGCTTAAACTTATGATCCCTTAGTGATTTCTTATTGGCCCTAAGTTAATTTTCTCATTCATTAATTTTTATTTATTTAACTTTAATATATTGTTGTGTTTTATTATACATATAAATGAAACACTTGGGTTCTTATTGAGTTTTTATTTAGGTAAAAACCACACAACAAAACTTATTACAAACGGAATAGAATGAAGGAAATTACGAGGGTGTATACCTGACGAATCTCAAGGGTAGACTGCCTGGTTGATAGTTTAGCCATCTGTGCATAGGAATCTCAAGATGAGTAAGGCTACCAACTTAGTAAGGCTACCAACTTATGATATACATAACATTTTCCCTCTTTCTTAAAAATAGGAATATAACTAACTTACTTTAAAAACTACTACAAATTCAACCTTTTTGGTGCGTGACGTTCACAAACACTACGCCTTAACTGGGGCACTTCAGGTTCTTTAATTTGAACAGGTGTTTGAGCACTACTCAAGTTTTTAGTAACACTCACTGGACCTTCAACCACATTAGTCTCATTTCTTTGAGCAGTTGGCGAGCCAAGTGGGTTTACAACTGGACTATCTAACTTAAAGGGTATCAGAGACATATTTGGTGTTAGGTTTGATGAACTAGATGGTATTTGTGATAAGGGAACTGCATTAGCTATTGGCTCCTTAACTGGTTCAGAGCTTACATATTTCCGAATGCTATTAACATGCTTATACATAATTCTTTCATCAACTTTCACCAAATATGTCAGTGAACTCACACTTTTTATTATTTCCCCAGGTCTCCATTTATCATGACAATAAGGTCCTAGCTGTCCAACTAAAACTTTCTCTCCGACTAAAAACACAGGCGGTTTAACAAAATCAAAATAATTATTTATCTTTACTTTTCCCTCCCTTTTAGGTATTAAAAGATCTAGTCTTGTCTTTGGCTTAACCTTAAAAGTCATTTCGTTATTAGGACTTATTCCAGAACTAGTAGGAGTAGTACGATAACTAAATAAGAAATTAACTACCTGTTGTTCTATTGTTAAAGTTGTTTCCTGTAAGAAATATTTATCTAATGCATCCTTAACTATCTGGACATGACGTTCAGCAGTACCATTAGATTGTGGGTGGTATGGTGGAGATTTAAGCCATTTACACCATTTACATGGCAAAATTTTTCAAATTCAAATGAATTAAAAGGAGGTCCATTATCACTCACAATTGTATCTGGCAAACCCATTATTGAAAAGGTAGTCTTTAACTTTTTTATAGTTTGCATTAAACCAGTACCTTTTGTCATAATATGAATATCAGGCCATCTAGATTTACTATCTACAATTAACAAAAACCAAACATTATTTTTTTTTTAAGAAATCTATATGCATGCACTCTAGAAAATACATTTTCCGTTTTTGGCCAAGATAATAAATATTTTTCATGATTTCGTTGATTTAATTGACATACATTACAACTTAATATTACTGTCTCAATATCTTGCTGTAAATTTGGCCACCATATGACAGACCTGGCCAACATTTTTGATCTAACTATGCCTATGTGATCTTCATGAAGCAAATCCAGAACATGTTTTTGCAGAGCTACTGGCACAACTACTTTAATACCTTTCATAAGACAATTTTCTTCAATGAAAAGTTCATTACGCTTAACAAAATACGGTTTTAGATCTGGATCTACTTTACTAGGCCACCCTGTTTTAACATAGTTTATAACTTTCATTCAAATCGGATCTTTACCGGAAACTTTCGCAATGTCCTCATAGGATATTGGTAGCTCATCAGTCAAGTTAAAAGCATTTATCGAACTATCAACTTCAGTGGGATCTTTTAGTGGCAACCTTGATAACATATCAGCTTCAAATAACTGAGAACCTTTTCTATATTCAATTTGATAGTCATACGCTGACAGAATAATATTCCAACGAATAATTCTAGATGCCGACATAACTGAAATGCTCTTATCTGGGTTAAAGATCATTTTCAAAGGTTGGTGATACCAAAACAAACTTTCTACCATAAATATACTTATGAAACTTCTTAATACTAAAAATAATCGCCAAAGCTTCTCTTTCTAATTGAGAATAGTTTTGTTCCGCCTTGGACAATGAACTAGACGCAAAACACACTGGCTTTTCAACACCACCTTCTCTATGGCTTAAAACACCTCCTACACCGTAAGAACTACTGTCACACGATATAACTATTATCTTATTTGGATCATAATGCGTCAAAACCTGATTACTTGCAATGAGCTTCTTACTTGACTCAAAAGCTTTCTTGCATTTAACATCAAATTTAAATTCTACACCTTTTTCTAACAAATTGTAAAGAGGACGCAACTCAGACGACAACATCGGTAAAAACTTATTGTAATAATTAATAAGCCCTAAATAAGCACGCAACTGAGTTAAGTTTGTAGGTTCAGGAGCCTCATTAATGGCACGTAATTTTTCCTGAGTAGGATGTACACCTTCACTGTCAATTTTGTGCCCTAGGTACTCAACTTCTAACTCAAAAAATTTACATTTTTCGACATTAACATTTACATTATGTTTTGCCAATTTTTGCAAAACCAAATTAACATGATGCTGTGCTTCTGCTAAATCTTTTCCAGATATTAAAATATCATCTAAATAGCAATTAACACCTGGAATACCACACAAAATTTGATCCATAATTGACTGAAATATTGCTGAAGCACAAGCTATGCCATAAGTTAACCTAGTAAACTGAAACATCCCAATATGCGTATTAATAGTTAGATATTTCTGATAGTCCGAGTGTACTTTCAACTGCTGATAAGCGCCAGATAAATCCAAGACTGTGAAAACCTTTCCACCGGCCAAACTCGCAAAAATATCTTCTGGTTTTGGCAATGGATATTGATCTACATTTAACAGTTTGTTAACTAAAACTCTAAAATCAGTACATATACGCACATCACCATCTTTTTTTGGTACTACAACGATAGGTGATGCCCATTCGCTGAAATTTACTGGTTTTAATATACCTACTTGAACCATCTGCTCTAGTTTATTTTCTACTTTTGGTTTTAATGCATAAGGCATATCATATGCTTTTTTCACGATTGGCACAACATTATCTTTGATGTTAAACTTCTCTTAAAATCTTTAATTGGATTGCATAAATTTTTGTCAAAAACTGTTTTAAATTTATCTTTTAAGGCAACAACCAGATTTGATTTATTTGCAATTTTTAAAGAATCAATTGAAAAATTCTTCTTCCAATCGGGAAATAAAACATTTAACCAATTCCTACCCAGCAATGGAATAAAATCTTTTTTAGATTCTATAACTGTTATTAACAACTGAAACTTTTCATTATTATGAACAATCGTGACTATACACTCTCCTAATGCTTTTATTACTTGACCAGACACAGCATTCAATTTAAAAGAAACTTTATTCAAAGGCAAATTTATCATTTCTAAAAACTTTTTATTAGAAATTAGTGTTTTGCATGCACCTGTGTCTACCTCAAATAACATAGGACGATTGTTCATTTTTAACGTGATCTGGTGTGGGGAACTACTAGTACTGACACATACCTGGTTTAGGTTATATAAATCACTATTTATATTTTCAAACTGTACTACGTTTACCGTTTCATCGGAGTTTGTTTGCTGCTCTCCTTGTTCAACTGCACCCAATCTACACTTGAAAGGACATAAATATTGAATGTGACCAAACTTCTGACACAAGAAACATTTCCATCTTTTTGCCGGGCATTTCTCTTTACTGTGGATACGGCCACATTTATCACAACGCGTATTATTAGACGGACTGTTGAACGCACTACTGGACGCACTGTTGAACGCACTACTGGACGCACTGTTGAACTGCCGATTATCACTTTGCAATGTAAAATTTTGTTGGTTTCTATTCTGTGATTTATATTTCTGTGATTTAACATAGTTCACACCACCGCTAACTTCATCGGACAGACTTTTGACCTGTTTCTCCGCAACCTCTGCGACTTGCGCTGCTTTACAAGCACTTTGAAAAGTCAAATTATCATCTGCCAACAACTTCCTTTGTATACTTTCCGATCTTAGGCCACACACAAACCTATCTCTCAATGCATCATCTAAGAACGTCTTAAAGTTGCAAGTGCTTGCCAGCTTACGTAGCTCGACTACATACTCTGCTACACTTTGGTCGAATTTTTGATTACATTTATTAAAAATAATACACCTGATACACCCCTGTACCTGCCAACGTTATTAACATAGAGACTTTTAACTTTTCCTCTACAAAGTTAACTGCAAACAAGTGCTCCAATCTTTCTACATACGTTTCGAATTCCTCAGCAATGCCACTGAAAGGCTCAATGTTTCCAATCAAAGCCATTTTCCGAACAAGATTTTATTTTTCAATTCAAAAATACTGTAGAAAAACTTAATTGTTGTGCGCGTATTTATTTTCAGACCATAAAGGCCGCACAATACCTGCGTTGACACTGTATAAAGTACCGGACCCTTCCTGAGTAACTTTAAACTGATCTAACTCACCCTAGATACTCGCGACAGCGTTTAATCGAACAACCGCTCACAGCAGGCCACGCGACTTAACTTTCACCCGTCGGTATTCCGTCCGTCTGCGAAACAGTTATGCCGATTTTACCCTTTCAGGTAAAAAAAAACCCAAATCCATCTTCGTCACCAAATGTTGTGTTTTATTATAAATATAAATGAAACACTTGGGTTCTTATTGAGTTTTTATTTAGGTAAAAACCACACAACAAAACTTATTACAAACGGAATAGAATGAAGGAAATTACGAGGGTGTATACCTGACGAATCTCAAGGGTAGACTGCCTGGTTGATAGTTTAGCCATCTGTGCATAGGAATCTCAAGATGAGTAAGGCTACCAACTTAGTAAGGCTACCAACTTATGATATACATAACATATATTTTTGGCAAAAGAAGTAGTTATATATGCTAAATAAGTAACTCTATAAACACAAGCGATCAAATTATTAACTAACTAACTATTAACCCATAATCTTTCTATTTGCTGCCAAAGGAATTTCCTAATAAATTTTGTTTATTAGTAGTTTTTATATTTATTATTTATAATAAATACTTTTTTCGTCCCATCGAGAACACCCATCAGCCCTAATACAATTGAACCTTTTTATTTGTATTAAATGAAAAAAGGCAGAAAGGTCACCAAGGACACTAGGTACTTATTAACCGTTAATATGAATCTGTTAACCGTTAATATGAATCTATTAACCTTTAATATGAATATATTAACCCGCGAATCTAGCAACCTTTATTAACAATCTATTAATCCTTAATATGAATTTATTTAGCGTTAATCAATAGTTAACCTGCTGTAAATAAAGGATCATTTACAGTGAGCAGAAAGATATCTGTGCTGAAGAAGAAAATATCTTGTGGTAAACAGATAAATCCTTTAAGGTAAGTAGAAAATGCATTAATACTAAATTAAGTTTCTATTTACCATAGTTTTTATTAACTATAAATAGTTTTTCATGAAGTATCTATTTAGGATAAGTGAATTCTTATAAATGGTAAGTGGGAATTTTTGTCAGTGTAGGTACACCAAAATGAAATTTTCATAAATAAAAAAGTTGTAGACCCCCTCCCAAATACGCAGAGTTTTAAAACGTAGCTTTAAAATCGCTTTTATTAAAAATCGAGCCTCTAGAGGTCACATATCTATCTCGAATTAAAGACCCCTCTACCTTACTAATGTTGGTTTTTTGAGGATAGATATTTTGAGTTTTTTTTTGTCTCATGTTCATTTACAACTATGACAAATAATTACTCATGTGGGTCCTAAAGTTCTATTTCCTTTTCGGTGTTATCAAATTAAAAATATTTAGATAATGATGTTATCTTAAGAATATTGAAATTTGGGTAAATATTACTGCGTATATAATATGTATGACTAACAAAATCGTGTAGGTACATATAAATATGTACTTAACATGAACTTTGTAATTTTGGCATTAGCATCAACAATTAGTGTAAGTGTAATTTTTTTAATTAAAAACATGTTTTTTTAAAACTTTACCCTCTCATGCCGTAGGAATGGAAGGCTGTTTTCACCTTAAAATAAGTTATTTGGGTCAAAGCTCTCTGTCGGTCGGTCTGTTTTTCTGTCTCTCTGTCTGTCACATAATAACTTAGGTGATTGTCTTACAAAAAATTTACAAGTTCGCAGGAGGGTTAAACCAGAAAAAAAGTCCACCAACACTCGCTTTTCCGAATTAAACATTATCCAATTTTCACCAAGTCGCATTTTTGTCAAATAACTTAAAGATCACTGATATTTAGAACGGCAATCTCAAATTACTTACAGCATTTTTGGGGGAACGGGGGGGGGGGGGGGCGAGAAATGTTTTTATTTTACGAAAATTTACGACAATATCCAATTCCTAAGTGGTAATGCTAAGTTGAGACTTAACCACCCGTTTTCGCCCGGGAGAACAGGGGGCTTAACAATTTTTTTTTTGACTAAAAGTTCATAAAATTTGTTGCATAGACTACTTTTTTAAAATTTTAGTTTTTTCAATGGTGTCTCAACTTAGCATTACCACTCGTTTCCGGCAGGGGCGTGCCTAACTTTTAAGTTGCCTGAGGCTCTGCTGCCCCTCATTTAAAAACAAACATCTCGTGCAATCTTTTTTTTCTGCATCCTAGGAACTAAAATTCGTTTTATGCACTTTAGAGAATAAAAGTGTAGTTTTCGTCGGAAATTAAAAAGAACTGCAAAAATCCAGTAAGTATACAATATACAACACATAAAACTTTGAGGAGACCTATGCTCGGGCTAAACCATTCTCGCCTTGGGATTAAAATGTGCCCAGTCTTTAGGTTTTCGATGTATAATAACTTTTTTGTCCGATCTCATATAATGATTTTTATAAAAATGTTTTGAATATTTATAATACTTTCCCACTTACCCCTCAACTCAAGGACGCAACTAGCCTGACCATTTTGGGGGAGCTTGAGCCCTAAGCTTAATACCTAGCAAATGCGAAAAATACTACTACACAAGGTACTGTGAGATGGCTTAAGATACACTCAGAAAGAAAATAAATTGCAATAGAAAAAAAAGACTGAAAAATAAATGAAAAATTTGCGCCGCAGGCGAAAATTTCAAAAAAAATTAAGTTTTTTTAGTCAAAAATGATACCACATAAGGAAAATGTGCAACATAAAAACACTACTGGAAAATTGAAAACAATTTTTAAAAAATGTAAAATTTATTTCGAGACAAAATCACGTTGTGGAAAACATTTTGTAGATATAACGAAAATAATAGCCGCAGGTGAAAATTTAAGAAAAAATAAATATAAAAAAAAAAATTGGAGCGACAGTAGCAAACTATTGTTTAAAAGGAGAAAAATGCGGGGCAAGCAAAAATTTCAGAAAAATAAAATAATATAAAGAAAAAAAGCTTAAACTTTTTCGGAAAAATGGTATCAAATGAAAAAGTTTCTCTGCAAACTCATCTGTCAGCTTCTCATACCTCAGTTTCTTTTGCACCACATTTTACCTCAAATTTTTGCAGATTATTACATTTCTTTAAAGGCGGCAAAATTTTGAAAATGTTAAAATTTGGTTACCCTTTTAAGGTGGTTGCCTAAGGGGGCTGCCTCGTTGCCTCACCCTTTGGCACGCGCCTGTTTCCGGGAGAGTGGGGGGCGGTTGCATATTGCGAATATCCTCAGAGTAATATATTACTCTAAGCGAATATCCAATCCTTAGGTGGTAAAGCCTAGAGTCCCTGTATGTACATATTTGAATATATCCAAATATTTCAACATATACAGGGACACTAGTAAAGCCAAGTTTAAAGAGGTACATTTGACGGAACACAAAGACCATTGGCTGAACACAACCATTAAACGGGCCATACAGTCCATCTTGCATGATGACTTAAAACTATACACGCAAAACGTATGATAAACATGCGCCTCCATGGGAGATTTGGTTACGCACAAGTTGGTTATCATTTTTTTTTGCAAGCACACTAAACAAAGGCACAACTAGAAATTCTGTTTGTGCACTAGTTAGCGAATGTTAAATGCATCTAGTAAAGAATCAGGGGCGTGCCAACGGTTGAATCAAATCAAATCAAAATTAGCTTTATTACTCGGAATACAATAATAGTACACATTGACAAAGCCTTGCTTATCTAAATCACAAATGTCCAACTAAAAAGATCAAAATTATGGAGATACATTAATCCCTATCAAAATCACAACAATAAAAAAAATAAAATTAAGTTTAAAAACAATTTTTACTAACACTGTGTACTTTTAATTGCTCACGCCATAATTTTATTTAAATTCAAATACTAAATTTGCCTTATTAGTCAGTTTACCAAAGTAGACATTGACAAAAGCCTCACTTATCTAATTACAGTTCACTGAACACTAATAATTATTAATTATTATTGCTTTAACATTATTTTAATAGAAACAGAAACAGTCAACAATTACATTTAAAAACTCTATACTCATATAAAAATCAGTGAGAAAAAAATCAAAACCCTACGATTTGTTTTTGTCAGATAAACTTAAATATAAAAATAAATAGTTTTAGTCAGCAAAATATTCTCCCAAAGTATAGTAAGCTGTGCTTGCTAAAAAATCTTTTGTTTTTCTTCTAAATTTCGCTAGGATTTTTATTTCTCGAAAGTCAACTGGAAAATGATTATAAAGCTTTTTACCATTGTAAATAATTGAGTTTTTCACCAAAGTTAAGCTAGGTATAGGAAGATTAAGAGTCAAAGTGTACTATACTGCCTAGGTAATGATAACACATAATGATACTTTTTAAACATTAAAAATACATCACTCAAAAAAAGGTCAGCCAGAAACGCGCTATTTGACTCCACACAAATTCCTTGTTGCCCTTTTTTGAAGGACAGAAACTGAATTTATTAAAAACTGCGAACAGCATATCCAAAAGCAAATGCGATATCGAAGATGTGAGTCTACTAAAAAGTGATAAACATTTTTGGCAACATCCCAGCCAAGAGTACCACCAATCACTCTTACAGCATTACAGTTTGACGCAATTTTACTTTGAAGGTTTGCAATATGCTTATCGAACTTTAAACATCCATCGATTGTTAGACCTAAAAATCTGTTTATTTCTGAATTTAATAAAACTTCATTTTCTAGTGTGATATCACCTATAACACATTTACATATGTGTGTTTTTGATATATTAAAGGACATAAAGTTTGGGTCACACCTTTGTTTTATTAAACAAATAATATCGTTCTGAAGATCAATATTTAATCTGTCTATATCAGTCTTGTGCCAAAGAACTGTGTTGTCGTTACAAAAATCTATTAGTTTGCGTGTAATGTCAATGTTTGGTAGGTCATTGACAAATACCAAAATGAAGTTTGTTTTGCTTGATTTAATTTAAGTAATTTATCCCTAACAATGCCGTTAAATGTTAACTAGTGGACGCCATCTATTATCAAAATCCGTTGTTAAATATTCAGAAGCGCATCTCTAAAATGATCGTAGTGTTTGTACTTTGTACGTACATACTTGTAAATACCATATATGTGCCTAGTGTACGTACCATGTACGTGACACTGTAAATATTTTATTGGTCCCGGGAATAACCGACGTAAAATGTACGAAAAATGCACGTACGTATAGTGTACGTACTATGTACGTACACCTTTGTACGTAAATAGTAAGTACTTTTTGGTCCCGAGAAGTACCGACATAAAAGGTATGTAAAATGTACGCAAGCGCGGATTTGAGGGAAGGGGGTAACGGGGTAATTACCCCCCCCCCTAGAAACAAAAATATGCACTTTATCCTAATAAAATAAGGGAAAACAGGAGAATTACCCCCCCTAGAAAAAAAATAATTTGACAAAAAAAATGTTCGTCGACCATTACCCCCCCTAGATTTTGACCCAGATCCGCGCTTGAATGTACGTAGATTATTTTAGTATACTTATTACTATTATACGAAATAGTATATATAGGTATACTATATTTTCGACAACTTTATATCTGGCATATTTGTTGTCTTGGAGGAGTATATAAAAAAATCTGTGCCAGGAAAATTATTTATGGGATCCACCTGACACATAATTTTAGCATATGCAATATATAGTATTATTTTGAATTTACAGATTTGTAATTTACATAGTATATGCATCTAGTATATATCCACGTTTTTCGATTGTTGTATGTATGTAAATATGTATGTTTGTGTCACGCTAGAGGCTAAACGGCTGAACCGATTTTGACAAAAAAGGCGTCGTTAAATTGCTACTGATCCCAAAGGTGCTAAAGGCTAAATTTTTTTAAACAGGAATTAAGATGGCGGTCTTCAGACGCCATTTTGTTACATGATGTAGCCTTTAAGGCATACAAATTATCTAAATTTTAGGCGATTTTATTGAAGTTCCTTTGATTACCCATTGCAAATGTCCTCTAATTTGCTGTAGTTACTTTGTAGTCCTCCCTGCACCCACCCATCTCCCCTCCTGTCATTCCCACCACCCTATTCGAAAACCATATTCACATAATTTTATCAATCATAGAGCGATTTCAAAAATTATTCCTGCATATGCTTTCAGATTTTGTTTCCAACACCATTTTACTAGTCCCCCCCCCCGCCTCTCCCTCTCTCCTCCCCGCCATCCTTATTAGTAATAGTTATAGCTATAACTTTCACAAATATAAAGCGATTTCAAAAGTTCTTTCTGCACATGCTTGAAGACTTTTTCCAACATCATTTTACTAGTTTTCCCCTCTATTTCTTCTTCCCTACCTCCTTAGTAGTAATAGTTGTAGCACAGAAGAGCCACCACTTCTGAGGTTGTAGCTATACCTTTCACAAATTTAGAGCGATTTAAAAAATTCTTTCAGCACACGCTTTAAGATTTTTTTCGACACCATT
Organism: Aspidapion aeneum; assembly: GCA_963576565.1. NCBI lineage: Eukaryota > Metazoa > Arthropoda > Insecta > Coleoptera > Brentidae > Aspidapion > Aspidapion aeneum. The sequence continues at coordinate 42,768,164 of OY755040.1, forward strand.
TTACTAATTCCCTTCTCCCTCTCTCCTTCCCCACCTTCACTCGATGGAAGGTAACACTATTCGCGTCCGTAGAAAATCTACACGTAGTTTTAGGGTAAAACTAAATGAATTGTAAATACATGGTGCTTTTTATGAGCCTGAATAAGAATTAAACCTAAACGTTGGAAATAAAAAAAATAAAAAATAAAAAAAACACCCAACTGGTAAATTTACCTATAACTACTAGTCGTAATTGGGTACAAAATTACCCAATAACCTGATTCATGAAAATACAAAACGCTTTGGGCATCAAAACTAAAAGTTGAAACATGTCTTACATTATAGGTATACCTAGCAGTTGGGTGTTTTTTTATTAAATTTTTTTTATAAATACATACGGGTTAGCTAATATCAGAACGATGCATAGGTAGTTATTTAGTCGTCGTCCGTAGTGTAGTGGTCCCAACTATCATTTATAGTAGCGGCTACATGTTCTAAAGGCTCTGCTACTTTCTTATAGTAGAAATGTGGTGATCCCAACCAAAATTTGTTACTTTTTAGCCTTCTCTACCACAATAGGACGTTGCTAAAGTTTTACTTTCTTTTTAGTCGTTATTTCGTAGTCGCCCTGACTTTTATATCCTACTTAATTACCACTAGAAAGTTAAGCTTCATTGGAGTCCCAAACAAGTGTATCGACAACTACATTATAACTTTAATTTTTACCACAAAAGTTTGTGTCATCATAGTAACATCTGATGTAACAATGTAGACAAAATAACTTTTTGGATCAACTTTAAAGCCGCAACTACTTTGACTTTTTTTTAATGTCCATCTTTTAAAGTAATCTCTCCTTCCTGTTTCTACTTTGAAAACGTAGACCTTTTTGAAGTCGCATCTTGGTCGCACATATTCTTAACCATACTTTTTGTGGCTTCTTTTATAATATGGGAATATTAGGAATAGTTTTGCAAATTTTTTTTTAACTACCTTGAGCAGTCAATTTTTTCGAGCTCATTGCTTGACCGTTTTGCAAAACAATCAAAATGCAAAATATTAATCCAAAGTATCGAGTACCGCACACGGATTTTAAGAATTCCCTTGTCCATGCTTAATCTCTATCCTTAATCTTTTACGCTACTTGTTGTTGGTATTCTATTTTTGTATTGTCTTTACGGTCGTTCGTGGCTTGTGCTGTGGCACCACCCTCTTGTGCTGACGTGTCGTGTTTCACTGTGATTCATTTTATGTGTTGAGCTGGACTTTAACTTTATATATCCCTCTTCCAAAACAAAATATTTTATTCTTAGTTTATGATAAAGTAAAACACAAACAAATAGGAACAAAATAGTAACAAAATGAGGAACATTAAAAAGAAAACAAATCGGTTAAAAAATTTACGTAACGCTGTCGCAACATCACCTTCGCCACTATATGTAACGTTTCAGCTATCATCTACCTCCTTATTAGGGACTTATTGCAGTAGTGCCAGGCACTAATTGTGCCGGGCACTATATTGACAGTTTCGCGTTATAAGAACAGCTGTCATCTTTCAAAATTAGGCCATTTTGTATTATAAGAGCCGGAATTAATAGTGACGCCACTATTAATGAAAAATAAACGACTGGATTTCTAAATTCGACTTTGGTATGTCAATTTTGAAAGATCAACTGTCAGTTTTTAATGCGAAACGTTAATATAGTGCCCGGCACAATTTGTATATTTCATTGATGTGACTACGTTCTTTTAGTTCCTTGACCAACACTTCCTAGAAATTCTAGAATAGGGATCATGCTCTCGACTGCAACATACATTTTTAAAAAACACTTTTTATTGGCACTTCATTTATTGTTCTAATGGAATTTAATTTATCTTGTTTTTGTTTTAAAACCTACTACAAATTCACGCTAGTACAAAACCTATAAGCAGTGGTGCTGTTGTTGACAGAAACGGCAAATGACAAGTGGCGACAGCCCAATAACTTGAGGGTAGTAGTTATACTTATCGCGTAGTTCCTATCACTCTGTAGACGTTTTCTAGTGGCGAAAGCTAGTTAATAATACGTTTCTGCAACGAAGGAGTAGAAATTCGAGTGTGTTATATAGAACTATATAGGAAAGCCGACATAAAAGTCGTAAGTGACACGTTGCCGTAACTTAGGCTTAGACGCCATGTTTTTATGTAAGAAAGAAAATTTAATATTTTTGTTGTCGTTTTATGAGCTCATATTAAAGAGCTATACTATTTTATAAACAAATTAGTTGAAGCTTACCAAAAATGCTCTTCTTAAGCACCATGTGTTGGAGTTAACTGTCAATTATGAAAACATAACCTCCAAAATCACAACACAAAAATTCCATCAGCTACCAGAAAACGGTTCAATTTTACGGGCACACCGGTTTTTTGCAATATACATAATGCATGTTATACAAAAAACTTTACGTCGCACTCGAATTTTGATCCTCTGCTCGTAAATTCTCACACTTTTGGATAAAATAGTACATATTATAACCATAACCAAACAAAAAAACTAAGCGAGTCTGTTTACTGTTGTGTCCACCATATTGTGTAACAATTCTACCAAAAAGAAACGATTATATTATTTGCAACTACATCGCAAGTTTTATGCCATTACGGAAAAAAAACAGCCTCTACGACGTGGTAGATACCTGGCTACGACGTAGTAGTGTAGTTGTTACTACAGTGACTTTAAACACTTGGCCAAGTAGTTATAACCAGAAATTGGTTCCCCACTTAGGGAATTATAACGTCGCTGTATGGTATACTGAGACGTAGCGGGACTACGTTGCGGTTACTTTTAAGAAATTCTTTCTAGTTGGGGTTTCGTCGTTACAACTTTAAATGTTTGTTGGGGTAGCAACATTTGCCTTACACACCGGCGGTTTGGGTTCGATTCCTGGCTAGGTAGTTGATTGTTTAAAATGCTTTGACCTTGCTCTAACTTGGCGAAACTGGGCGATTGATCCTGATTGGATGGAAAGTCCCAGTATAAACAATAAAAAAAAAATCCAAAATTTATTCACATACAAAAATATGTGCCGATTGCATGCGAATGCCAGTACATGTCCAGCAATGCATAGTAGGTATATTATTTTGCTGCATGTTTCTTAGTTTATTAATTTTGTTTTAAAATAACCTTTGACTTTTAAAATGATTAAATGGACTTGACCCCTAAATAAATTAAATTTCCTATTGAAATAAAATATTTTGCTAAAATATATTATTTTATTTTATAGGTAGTCAAGGTCTGTTAAATCCATTTGTCCCTGAGGTATTTTCATCTTTAAACTTTTATATCTAACGCATCTTAGTATATATAAGTACCTATCTTTATTTGTGACGTTATTCAATCGAAAATAATATTATTGCACTGAACAATCTTGATGAACATTTGGAATGAATCACGCAGAATGGCTATGTGCAGTGGCGTATATAGAAAAAAGTTTTGGGGTAGGCCCAAGACAGTTTTGAGGGGGGCAGACACCATGAGGCCGTGTTTAATGCTATTGTATGTTTATTTTCATGAAATGTGGAAAATATCTAAAAAAATCTTAGCTTCGGGAGGAGGAGCAGGCCCCCCCATATACGCCACTGGCTATATGACAGTGTTAATTTTTAAGTAAGGCACTTTTTATTGCAATAATTAGATGTTCATTAATTTGTAGGCGTTAAATACTATTGTTTTGAAAACAGAGTATTACATTCATATGATACCCATGATTTTTATATGTATTTATTATGCCATAGAATATTTTATTGTTCATTTTGGGATGATAAACAAAACTTTGTTTAAATTAGAGACCCTTTGCACGTACTCTATTCGCTAACTTGATCCTTTGTTAATGCGACAATATACGACAGACGTCACGTGATATTTAGAAGTCCAATTCTACCTTTTGCAAACAATTTTTGGTTGCGTATTTTCAAAAAAAAGCCGGTTTTTTTCTGTTCTGGAGGCAAAATTAATTAAAAAGTTCTGAAAACAACTAGGGAGAAACTGAAAACCAATACCAGTGAAAAACCTCCAGGAAAATATAGGATTAGGTGTGTACTGTGTATTTCCTTTTTGAACGTACTTCACAGAACATTGATGACTTTTGATTAGTTGGTGAACACCGTTGTTAAACAACACATATCTACCAGTTTTAATAAAAAAATAAGTTTTAATAATTGGCATAAAATTAAATCTGCCGATTACCCCGCATTGGTAGCTCCTAAAACAATTGTCTGGCATCAAAAATATTTTAAATTTAGATTACATTTCGTCACAACGTTATATGCGCTGCAACACTGTTTCTAAATAAAGGAACCCAAGTCTGCGTTATTCGGCCACAAGTTAGATCAAACATTATCCTTTAGTAAGGGATAAAGTTCCAACCAGGTAACTGCGCATGCCTCAAATAAAGGATAAGGGAAAATGGTACATGCAAAAATCCCTACTTTTTGTGCCGTTGTAAATAGAGTTCGATTTTTTAAATTTTCCGCTGACAGACAAACGGGAAAAGTTACGGGTGCTTTTATTGGAAAGACGAAAAAGTCGGATTACATCCATTAAAAGAGAGAAATTGATTGACTCCTATCTTAAATATGGCATGTTAACTTGTTACTGTTGCCATTCTAGTTTACGACGCCCTCTTTTTCTGCACCCTATTGGTTGCCATTCTAAGACCTGCTTTGGTAACTTTTCCTCGTTTATCCATTGTACATGGCCGTATCATATCAGTTGTCTTTTAGTGATGTCATCCGTTATGCTTCCCTCGATTCTCATTATTTCATTTATGATCTCATTTCTTACATGATCTGTTCTAGATATTTTCATTGATCTTCTTAATGCATCCATTTTTTATCTTTCTGCTCAGTTAGTACTGTTAAGAATAACCTTTTATGCTTTTACTATTATTTTTTCCAGTTCTTTACAGTCTGTTCCTGTCTTATCAAATGTGGCACCCAAGTATATACATACATACATATACTCACTGCATAGAGGTATTGTTTGTCCATTGTCTAGTTCTAACTCACTTGATTCGTTTCCAATATATAAGTACTGTTTCTTGTCCACGTTCACTGTTAACTCCCACTTTTGATGTCTTCTTTATCATTTGCTAGAATTACTTGGTCGTCAGGTATATGGTAATCGGTCGTTCTTTCGAAAGTCGATTACCAATTTTAATTTTTGATTTTGACCCTTTGTTTAGTTCTTTTAACGCTTTTATGAATTTAATATTGTTACTAGTTTGTTCTAACACTGTCCATAATTTTTCTACTGGAACGGTATCATATGTTTTTTGTAGGTCCACAAAGGTAGCATGAGTCTCTATATTTCTGGCACTCCTGACAAAAAACATTATCACTACAAGATCTGCCTTCACGAAACCCACTTTGCTCTTCTTCTTGTTCATGAAAAGCATTCTTTATTAGATCTCTAAGAATCTTACCGTACAATCTAATTAGAGTACTGGTTACTGAAATTCCTCTGTAATTGTTGCAATCCAGCTTGTTTTCTTTTTTATGTATTAATGATATGAATGCAATTTTTTAATCATCGGGTACCGGATGTTCATTTATACATTGATTGATAATATATGTGAGACTTTCGAGTCATTTCTCTGATCCATATTTGAGCATTTCAGCGTATATTCCTCCAGGTCCGCTAGCTTTTCTGGATTTAAGCTTTTTAATACTATTCTTTATCATTTCTTTTTCGATGATTACTTTCACGCCATGTACTTCTATATGCCTCTTCTCGGAGAGGCTGATAGATATTCGCGTCTCGTTTCCTGCAGCAGTCCCTTGTAGTGTTTTGTCCATTATTCTGGTTTGATGATCTGAATGTTTACTTTCAAAAACCAACTTCTGTAATCCATTAATAACAGAGGACGATACAAGTATTAACAAAGCTTTCCGGAAAATTAAACCCAACAAAGCAGTTGGGCCTGATGGAATCCCCGCATATGTTTTACAGAGCATTGGTGAGTCTCTAATTTTACGACAAAATTTTTGTTTACTTGATTATTAGGACTACTGTTTCCCCAAACAAATGGAAACTTAGTAAAGTGATTCTTATACATAAGAGCAGAGCAAGAGAAAATATTAAAAATTATTGGCCAATAACTATTGTGCAAGCTGTGCTTGACAATTACACTTGCTTAACTCGGCTTGGTTAAGCAGCGGGACTAAAGTAAAAGTTTACTGCCAGGGAGCAGCCTCACTCCCTGCAATGACCAAGAAGGCTTATGGTACAGTAAACTAAGTAGGTATAGTGAGAACAACTATCAAATGTTGAATCTGCTTTATTGAGATAAATCCTCTCTTTTTATATTCAAAAATTGTTATGGTTCGTGATAAATTATAAAATATAAAATTCCATATAATGTGTTGTTTTATAAACTAAATAATTTATATAATTTAAATAGGTAAACTTGAGAAGGTTAGTTTATGTTATTAAAACCTAATTTCTCAAGATCACCTATGTTTAAATAATAAATTTAATTAAAAATGAAGATTTATGAAAATTGGTAAAAAAAGAAAATCTGTTTAATTTTGTAATTAAACATTTTCCCCTCTCCAGAACGGGTGACTGTAGGGACCACAGGTTGAATAATGCTGATGATATGGTAGGTAGGTATCGAAATAGGTACTGCTGCTTTATAAGGTGGGTCAGTTTCTTAAAACTGCTGACAATGTATCTATTAGGCATCGGTTGTGTTTGGATTTTGCGGTCATCGTACGTCGTCGAACTTTTCGCTGTGGCGACAAATTGTTGCTGTTGCAAAATATTATGATCTATTTTTGTTATTGTTGTTATTCCCTTACTATTGTAAGTGCCATGAAGAAATTGTAAATTGGGCGGCAAGAATTTAAAAATGTTTTGTTGCATAATATTTACAATGGCAAAAGGTTTATGACTTTTTTGCCATTGTCCTTCCGCCTCTTCAGTAAATTTTGAGTTGGAATGTTTCTTCTTTTGGGATTTCTTTCTAATAAGGATTCTTGCTTTTTGTTTAAAAGTTTTCTTCTCTTTAATATGTCTTCTTGACTTTTGGTACTGTTTGGACTTGCTTTTTATTCTGAAGGTATTCCTGGTTGAGCACAGGATAGGCACCAATTTTCTTTTTGGCTTTAAATTGAGGACTTTATTTACTTTGCTATTTAATTTGACATGCTGAATTTTCGTGTCTCTTACAAAGGTTTCGTCTTGTATAACCAAGATGACTGGAGTTATCTGAGCATATTTTTTGTTCTGATATACATGATCTGGGTAACATTCTAAGTTCTGTTCTTTTTCAGTTTGTTGAGTTTGAGCCTTCGATTCTGGAATTGAGCCTTTGATTCTTGAATTGAGTGTATACATTTCTTTTTTCAAAAAATTAAAAAAGTCTTCTACTGTGGGAATTTTGTTTTGAAACCCTTCGAACCAACTATGGTACGATTTTTCTAGTTTAAGCGTCAGTTTCTTTGACAATACTTTCATCAATGGTAGGTCCCAAGTTTCTGTATTTTGCCCAGAGGTTTGAATGTCTCTAAGGCACTGACGGCTCATCTCATAAAGCTGTTGTAATTCTTTAACTGTTTCTTCATCCATACTTGGTATGTCTCGGATATCATCTAAATGATCCATAATGACGTTTGGAATCTGAAAAATTTCACTGTACTTAAAATCAGCTGATGGGCTCTTGCTCAACTCTTCGATTCTTTTAATTACGTACTGAAGGACTTCGTTCAATGTGGGCAATCTGCCTAGTTCGTAGTTTACCCATTCATGGTGTAAAATGTGCGTCTCGACATCCCATTTCTGGTAAATTATGTTTATGATTATTGGCTCCCAATTGACTTTAATCGCTTGTGAAAATTCAAGTACATCTTCGGCATGCAGTAGGAGCTTTTTTAGTTCTTGTGCTGACGCATACTCCATTATATGTATGTCTAGAAGGCCATCTAGAAGGTGTGAGCCCATTTTGTATCTTCTTAGCTGTCTTTCTAGCAATATTCTTTCTAGATTTTTTCCTATCATTGTGGTTGGTTGGCGCTTGTACTGGTTTCTTCTTAATGATTTTTTTTTGTTTATGTTGGTGTGGGCCTGAAGGTCGCTCTGGTTGAAGCTCTCTTGCGTAGTGGCTTCGGACAGGACAAGTGTACGGACAGTCGTACAAGCAGGTGGACGGACTTTCTCGTAGGTGGAAGGTCGCTCTAGTGGACGGTTGGGCTGTAGTGGTGTTCTTCTTACGGGCGTCGGCGGTGGTTTCTTTCTTCGAAGGACCAATGTGCTTGATCCGGTTCGAAGGACCAATGTGCAAGCTGTGCTTGACAATTACACTTGCTTAACTCGGCTTGGTTAAGCAGCGGGACTAAAGTAAAAGTTTACTGCCAGGGAGCAGCCTCACTCCCTGCAATGACCAAGAAGGCTTATGGTACAGTAAACTAAGTAGGTATAGTGAGAACAACTATCAAATGTTGAATCTGCTTTATTGAGATAAATCCTCTCTTTTTATATTCAAAAATTGTTATGGTTCGTGATAAATTATAAAATATAAAATTCCATATAATGTGTTGTTTTATAAACTAAATAATTTATATAATTTAAATAGGTAAACTTGAGAAGGTTAGTTTATGTTATTAAAACCTAATTTCTCAAGATCACCTATGTTTAAATAATAAATTTAATTAAAAATGAAGATTTATGAAAATTGGTAAAAAAAGAAAATCTGTTTAATTTTGTAATTAAACAACTATTGTCTAGTGCGGTCTCAAAAATCTTTGAAATTATGTATATAAAGCATCGGCAAAAATTTCTGCTTATCAACATGGATCTACCAAAAAAATCTACTTTGACCAATCTGGCTACCTTTGCGCAATATATTTATAAAGCGTTAAATGCAAACGCACAAGTTGATGTTATTTTTAGTGACCTAGAAAAAACTTTCCACAACATTAGATACAGTATCATAGTAGATGGTCTTAGTGATATGGATGTCTCGCAATGTTTATGTAAATTAATGGTATCATATCTGGACAGCAACAAAGGCAAAAGATATCAATATGTCGAAATTAAAGGCTGCAAATCTTAAATCTATGCCTTATAAGGAATACCTCAAAGTTCAAACCTTGGGCCATTGCTTTTTATCGTTGTATTTAACAAAATTCTTAACAAGAACAAAAAATGTGCAATCATTGACATTTGCTGATGATTACAAATTGTTTTTTAGAATTGTCTGTTTAGTTGAATGGAAAATACTACAAAATGAGTTTCGTAAGGTAGAAGATTGGTCAAGTGATATTAACTAGATTTAACTTAAATTTGGATTATGTAAAATTTCTTTTACCCGTAATTAAAATCCTATCGATTTTAAATATATCCTACTTAGATAGTATAAATATTAAACGTAAGAACTGTCAGAAGGATTTAAGGGTCATATTTGATGACAATATCTCGTACTCAGAACAAATTAACAAAACTTTAAAGAGCGCTCAAAAAGTTTCAGGACTTATAGTTCGGAATACAAAGTATTTTAGTACTGATGTTATTCCCAAACTTTTTGATAGTTTGGTGTTGCCAATACTAGAATATGGTAGTGTAGAAAGTTTGATTTTTACCCTCAACGTGGCTGTGACAATGCTTTTTTGCTTCAAGTCTTTGATAGACGGTCCTTGGATAAGCGTCGTATTAAAATATGCCTCTGTAAAATATATAAAATTTTGCAAAATGATATTGATTGTTCGGAAATATTGAATCAGCTCCCTTTTTTCGTCAACAGTGTTTTACTTAGGTTATCCAAGGATTAACCTTTTTAAGAGTTCTCCTATATATAGAACATTGATAAAATTAGTTTAAATTAATTAGCGTAATAATGTTGATACATTGAACAATAAATAAAAAATAAATGGATCCATGACGGTTCTGATACCTTTCTAGCTTTCTATTATCACACTTCAAGTGAAGCAATGATAATATAGCGAGGGGTCATCAGCTTTCAACAGTACTGTACAAATTTCACAACAGTACCCGACAGTACCACGACAGGATCCAACAGTACTCGACAGTACACGACAGTACTCAACAGTACTCGACAGTACCACGACAGGACCCAACAGTACTCGACAGTACACGACAGTACTCGACAGTACACGACAGGACCCAACAGTACGCGACAGTACACGACAGTACCCAACAGTACACGACAGGACCCAACAGTACCCGACAGTACACGACAGTACACGACAGTACCCAACAGTACTCGACAGTACACGACAGGACCCAACAGTACTCGACAGTACACGACAGTACACGACAGTACACGACAGTACCCAACAGTACACGACAGTACCCAACAGTACACGACAGTACTCAACAGTACACGATAGAATCCAACAGTACTCGACACAACCCTCTTACCCGAAACAGTGGCGTAGATGCAAAAAGACAGGATGACCTTTTTTTTTTTTTTTTTTTTCTGGTCGCAAGTTTTTTGAATGCTGCGCGCTAAGCGCGGCGCGGGTCCCCAAAGATGATGACCTTTTTTTTTTTTGTTTTTTTTTAGTCGCTAGTGTTTTGAGGGTGCGCTAAGGCCCCAGCGGCCTTCCCCAGGATGACCTTTTTTTTTGGTCGCAAGATTGGTGAGCGCGGCGCGGTTCCCCAAAGATGATGACCTTTTTTTTTTTTTTTTTTTGCTCGCATGTTTTTTTGAGGGCGCGCTTTGTCCCTGTCGGACCCCTCCAAGGCACGACGACAGTACTCAACAGGACCCAACAGTACACCGACAGGACCCAACAGTACTTGACAATACACGACAGTACCCAACAGTACTCGACAGTACACGACAGTACCCAACAGTACTCAACAGGACCCAACAGTACACGTCAGGACCCAAGTCCTGTTGGACGCTGTACAAAATTTTAGGGTGCCGATGACCCCTCGTAATATAATAATATTAGCCTTAAAAACAGTTTTTTGTAAATATCTCAGAAACTAAAGCTCCTACGAACTTTTTGGTTATAACACGAATTATTTAGCAAAACATAGTCTACTGTATTCCAAAAACTCTGTTAAAAAGTTAGCATTTTTTAAAGTTTTTAATTGTCAAAAAACTGTCATTAGCATTAATGGATTTTGACCAAAATCTAATCAGCTCGTAAGAGTGTCGAACACTATTTAACCTGAAAATTTTATGAAAATCGGTTCAGCAGTTTAGGAGCTATCGTGGTACGGACAGAAATAATATACACACAGACAGACATCACCACGATATTGCTAGGATAGGTCAAAATATATCCAAATAACACATTTTTGGCGTCATCTCAAAAAAAAAAATTTCATCGAAAATATTACCTTCTCTAGCCATTGCTACGCAGGCTAGAAAGGTATTAAATAATTAAAAAATAGATTGCCAGAATTTATCCAGAACATTTTTTTCAGACAAAAAATTATTTTTATAAATGCATTATAAGCCAGATTAATGCTAATACTATAGTATCTTTAATAGATATTGAGGTTTCTAGACCGGAAACGTGTACTGTACAGGTCGACCCAGGAAATTTACAGGGTCAACTTTTTTTTTATTTTCCCAAGGTTCATTTACAGTTTACAATAAATTTGTTCCATCGATCGTCTTTCCGTCTGATTATTCTTATTTCTTATATAGTCATTCCTTTTGCTATCTATTAGCTTTACATGTAACATTTGTCTTTCCATTAATCTTTGGGATTTTGTTACCTTATCCATGTTTGATTTTTTAAGAGTTAAGGTCTGGGATCCATAGGTAAGTACCGAAAGGAAACATTGGTTGTACACTTTCGTTTTGACGTATTGAGGATATTTTTTATTTTTTAATATGTAGCTTAATTAACCGAAAGCTGACGTATTTTTAATGCAACATCGAGATATCTTTTACGAGCAACCAAACTTGTTTAAAGAGTGACAAGAAATAGATAACTCCGAAAATGTACATTTTATAAAAAGACATCTTGAGATTTTCTCAAAACTATCAATTTCACGTTATCTAGTTGTTGCACTAAGGGGACGATATATTCCTCTACTCTGGTCGTGTATCGTACTTATATTATATTTTTTTTAAACCGATATAGATCCTACAAACATACTCAACATGTAAATATTAATTTCTAAAACCGAGATAAAGCACCACAATCATACCCCATTACAAATATTAAGGTACTTACTTAAAAGCTAGTATATTTATAATTATTGCAAAACCAATAGTTTACATTATAATTGACTATTTTCTAAGTTGGGGTTAATTTTCAATATTTTTTCTTTTTATATTAGATAGAAATGTCATATATATCCACAATACACAAAAAAGGAAGGAAATATATATGTGACAATTATAGAGGTATATCTGTGACTAGTACGCTAAGCAGAATATACGGTAAAATAATAAGAAATAAGGTGGCATAAAGATATGGAGGCAGAAGAACAAGCCGGTTTCAGGGCGGGTAGATCGACTTCTGATCATCTCTTTTGTATAACCCAAGTTATTGAAAAGAAGATGGCATACGGACAAGAGCTGCATCTGCTTTACGTCGATTTGCAGAAGGCATATGATAGTATACCACTAAATCTACTTTGGAAAGCATTCGAAAACACAAACATAAGCGTACAACTAATTAAGGCCATCAAAGAGTTATACCGCAATAGTAAGGCAAAAGTTTAAAAAAAGCAAAACGAACCAAAGGCTGTCAAGTAAATAAAGGTCTTAAACAAGGTTGCTGTATCTCGCCTACGCTCTTCAAGATATACTTAACAAGTCCTTAAAGTATGGAAGAGAAAATGCCAAAACATGGGAATTCCGTTGGACGAAACCACCTCAGGATTATGACGACCTCGAATATATGACACGAAACTAAGAGAAGAGTACAATAAGTGGGGACTAGAGGTTCATCTCAATAAGATAGAGTATATGTGTATCGGTGAAATGAAACATGATCTAATCTTAAATACCGGGCAGCGAATTCAGTCCTGTGATGAGTGTAAATACTTAGGTCTAAAAATTACAGCTGACGGAACACTAGACAAAGCTATAAAAGATCGAAACGTACAAGGAAGAAAAGCAATAACTTTATTTAATGGAATAATTTGGGACCAAAGTATATCAAAACATAACAAAAAGCTTAAAAATAACACCATTGTAAAAAGTATTAGTACAGACGGCTCAGAAGTATGGCCAATCAAGGATAGAACAGAAAAAATGCTTTCCGCTACGGAGATGGACTACTGGAGAAGAGCAGCAGGGAAATCAAAAAGAGAAAGAGTTTCAAATCAAAGAATAAGAGAAATTATGACAGTGGGTGAACGTACTTTCGTGGATGATATAAGAACAAAACAACTGGTGTGGTACAGACATGTACAAAGAATGAATGATGAAAGATTGCCTAAACAAATACTACAATGGAAACCAACTGGCCGAAGAAAACGAGGACGGCCAAGGAGAAGCTGGAGAGAAGGAATAGACAGTGGAATAAGAATAAGAGGCCTAGATGATGAATTATGGGCAAACAGAAACGAGTGGAGATTGGGTAGCGGAAGACGTAGAACGTTGTGAAACCGATAAATATATATATACAGGGTTTTATGGAATAAATACTTTATATTTAAATGGGTTGTATATTAAACGTACCTGAGCTGAAAAAATATATTTTATTGAAAAAAATATTTTTACTGTGTTGCTATTTTTGACATATTTATATGCCACTGTAAGTGTAATACCTTATTTAAAGAAAAAAGTTCAAGTTAGGGTTATAAATTAACTCACTATAGCTACCTAACGGGATTTATGCGACAATAAAGAACGAAAACAAGTCTGTGTTGCCACGTCTATAAGTTTTTAAAATGTTTTACTTACTAGGATTAAAGCATTAAAAGTTTTTCCTGAATCTACAGAAACTGCTCGAAATGGTGTCCATCAACATTTAGGCACAGTTCGGCTCTTGTAACCTTTCTTCTTACCGCCGGGAAAACGTAAAGCCTATTTCTTTAATTTTGAAATGCATTTATGATTCTTTGCTCTAACTGAATTTGTGTAAAAATGGGTTTTGAATAGACATCAGTTTTTAATTCCCCCCAGGCATTAAAATTCATTGGATTGAGATCAGGTGAACGGGCAGGCCAATGATGTGGTCCATTTCGTCCAATCCATCTGTTTGGATATTGTTGGTTTAAAAAGTTTGCCACTGGCCTTGCGTAATCTGGTGGAGCTCCATCATGGAGAAACCACATATTTTGTATAACGTTTAATGGAACATCTTTTAGGAAGTCCAATATTTCGTTTTGGTGAAATTCCAAGCACATTTCCCCATTCAATCTGCCTCGGAAAAATTTAGGTCCTATTAAGTTATTATTAATTATACCACCCCAAACATTTACTGAAAATTGTACTTGCTGCTGGTGCTCGCGAACTACGTGGGGATTTTCATATGCATAATGATGCTCATTACGCGCATTAAATATACCATGCCTTGTAAATGTGGCTTCATCGGTAAATAAAATTTTTCTTATCCAATTTTGATCTGCTTCATGTTTTTGCAAAAACCATTCGCAATATTGTCTTCTTGCGACATTGTCTCCTGGATGAAGGCCTTGAACTTTTGTAAAATGATAGGGATATAGTCCTTCTTCATTTATAGCCCGCCATGTTATAAAATTTGAATTTTGGCCAAGTTGTGCAGTTAATCGGCGCGTAGAAATTTGAGGATTATCGCGTACTGCGTTTATAATTTGTTGCTCCAGAGCCAAAACCTCACCGCCTCTTACGCGACCTCGGTCTGCCGCATAAGGCAAAAACTATCCACGTTCACGCAACCGTTGCACAACACTAACTATTAGATAGTTTAAGTTGTGTCACGTATATTTACGTAAAACTGCACGTTAAGCGCTCTAAGTTTTGTTCCAAATTTGAGTTTAAGTTGAATGTTTTTACATTACCATAACAAGTCTACTAATAGCAGAGAATATGGAATGCGGCACTGTTTTTTTTGATGTTACAATTTTGTTTTTTGTCTTTTCAACTACAGTAGGAATATATTTGCAAAGAATCGTTTGTACTGGAAGCAAAAATTATCGTCTAGGCCTCATTTTTCGATCGGTCAATCAACCAATTCTATTCTTTGGTAACGTTAAGGTGCCCGCAGACTGCCGTAAGTTAACGTAAATACGTAAGCTCCTAACGTGACCTTGACGACGGTGTGACGAAGTGCGCTTGCGTATCTGTCAAATCTCATGCTTACGTAAAAATACGTAGCACAACTTAAACTATCTATTGTTTGTGCTGTCGGTGGGGGCTTATTATTATTATTATTATGAAAATGCTTAATGTACAATCTTCTAGCTTCCCTTGCATTTAAATTGGCCATCCCGTAGGCTATCACCATATTTGTGTATTCCTCGTTGGAACGCAGTATTCTGCCAGCCATTTCACGATTAAGGTATTGCAAAGTAAAATCATAGCTACCTATCACTTATTAATAAAAACCTAGTTTACATAAACACCTATTATCACTTATTGCTAAAAAATAGTACAGAGTAAGTAATTGTTTATAAAAACTGACACTGGCGAAAATTAAAGTAACCAGAGCGAGCAGAAGAGTCTCAGGACGTGATAAATACTAAACTAAAAAAATTTGTGCAAAATAGGTACTACCAGAAGGGTTTTGGGTAAATTCGGGGAGCAACAAAACTGATTGCCGACGCGTTGTCGCGCCACCGGGGATTATTATAGCCTATTCTTGGCGGTGTCTTCCAATTTTGGGAAATACCATTAGGCACGTACGTTAGTAAATAGGTACTTAAAATAAAAAAGGGCAATAAAAATCTGCATACTATTAGAAACTTTTGAAGGGCTACATGAAGGTTTTGCGAAAAAAAAAATAATTATCTAAAACCATTCTGAAAGCAAAAGTAATATGATACATTTAAACTTAATTTGACAACACTGCAGTATTTTAAGCCCTTTTCATGTATCATATAAAGACCTTTAAATTCGAAACAAAATAAACATACAATGCCCTTTAAAAATTATCTTTTAAATATGACCTACATTTAAAGAACAGTGGTGCACCGTATATAGTATAATTTTTTTAAATAATCCATATCTCCCCCATTTATTTAACAAATTTTTTTTAAAATATTTTTTACCTTATCTGGAAGGTTTCTTCTACATCTTGTTTAAATATAAACTATTTATTCCATAACACCCTGTATATATATATATATATATATATATATATAGAAATGTCAAACCTATCAAAATAAACACATTTAAAAAACTGTCTAGAGAATCACTCTCTAAATGTCATAAGTTATTACCAACTCGACTAAAAAAAGAACCGGTAAAAATATTTTCCGGTCTGTTGGTTCTTTACCGGTCCCTGTTGAGACCGGAAAGTTTTTTAAAAGAACCTGCCTGTAAAGTGACACTTTCTGTACAAAAAAAGGCTTGTTTTCCAGTAGGTTTAAAAAATCAAATTATATTGTTACGGGTTCACAACAACAAATAAAACGAGTAAATGTCAAAAACAATATGTCATTTTATATCGACAACTCAATTTACAAAAACAGTACTTAAACTCACTAATAACTCACTACTCAAATCGGCTTATTAACTTCGTGTTAATATCTAGCGATTTATATCTATCTCTATCTATCTATTTAGCCTTCTTCAATCCATCTTTGGACATAGGCCTCCCCCAATATCTTCCACTTGTAAGGGTGTATGCTCTGGGGGGTTGAATTTATACTATTTTCTAATATTATATTAAAAATTTGAAAATCCCCCTTATTGAGTTTTCCCCTTACTTTGACGTCCCAGGGTTTCTGTCAAATTTCCTACAGAAAAGTGACAGAAGGAGATGCCTCGAGCGCCATTCTAAGAAATAAAGGAGCTTAGAGTCCCCTGTGCCTCTCGGGAAGCTTTTATACAGTGGAGAAAACAGGTAAAGTAGTACTTCAAATTTGGGTTTAATAATAATTAACACTGTGGTTTTAAATAAATTATTTTTTTTATTAGATAAATGTATAGTTTTCTTTTACATCCTAGAATATCACCAAAATATGTAATATACATAATACTAACGGTAAGATTCACCCAGTTTAACAGAATAAAAAAAAACAGATCTCGGGTAACTTAAATTATTAAGATACCTTTGATTCTATGCCGGAGCAAATATTAAAATTTACAGTAAACCACCCCTGAAAATTATAATAAACCTTCTGTTAATAAGCAATTTGTGTCTAGTTCAGACAGTGTTTAATTAATAAAATATAAACAAACAAACGGAAGTTAAAGCAAGCTTAGGTTAAATTTACTCAAAAGCAGATTATTTTATATACGGATAAAAGCAAGAAAAGTCCAAAAGCCAGGCCCCAATGCATCAGTTATGAAATTTAGTAAAATGCAATCTTATAGTACTCTAATTTTCAGTTTTATTTATTTTACAAAATACCAGAGTCAGCTACCTTCTTTCACAAAATTTTATGTAGGTTTGTTCTACAGGGTGAAATGGTATATGCTTGATCAAAAGAAGATTTGTAAAATAACATAAAATATTTAATTTAATTAAAGGAGATAAAACATGGACATGTAATTAGTTTAGCTGTCAACATTTCAACCACTCACAAGCCCATGGGCAGCCAGCAACATTGTCGGTATGTCAGTTTTCTTAAAAAGACTGAAAAATTATGTTGCTGTCTACCTCTAAGCCGTTGTGAGCCAAAAATGAAGACAACCCACCAAATCACATACAAAATTATTATTATTTTAATTAAATAATTCAGCAAGATAACGGAGCGGAGACGTGTAATTAATTAAGTGGTCAACACTCCAACCACCTACAACCCCGAAGAGTTTGTGAACCAAGAATTAAAAACGACCTATTAAATTACAGTTATTATTTTAAATACATAATTCAACAAGAAAACGGACCGGAGAGGTGTAATTAATTAAGTGGTCAACACTCCAACCACCCACAACCCCGAAGAATTTGTGAGCCAAGAATGAAAACGACCTATTTAATTACAGTTATTATTTTAAATACATAATTCAACAATAAAACGGACCGGAAACGTAATTAATTAAGTGGTCAACACTCGAACCACTCACAACCCCACTTCCATTAAATTTCGGCATGGATTTTCCCTAAAGTCGTAAATTAATTTAAGAAAAATTTAATACCAGTTTGATCAGCAAAATAATCACAGTTTGATTTTGCAATTTTATAAAAGATAAGCGGAATCAAATCACAAAAGAGAAGAAATAAAAACGAGAGTTATAAAGGTTATCAAGCAAAATAAAAATAAATAAATAAAAATATATTTAACATTGTAAATGGCTTACCTGATAAGTCACACACAACGGCGGATCACAGAATTTAAACGGTTTTGTAAGAAAATAGATTCTAGTTGCTTGTAGCTAGGATCGACGGAAAAAGGACCCCCCTTTGGTCGAAAAAGACTTTTATAAACTTTTACCGTCCTGCGCACGCATGAATTAATTATCTCCAAATATGGAAAATAGTCATCAATGCGCAGGCATAAAGGCGCCAAGTTAATTTCATTTATTACAGCGCATGTCACTATTTTAGTAGTATGACCATATATGAAAAATGCTTCCGGCGCATGCTCAAAATCGTGCTCTGCACATGGAGCCAGGTGCAGGAAAATGCATAAGGCTTAACAAGAGAAAACTAAATTATATTTTTGAAAGAACAACTGCCTGGGCTAATTAAATGTAAAAAAAAGGTAATTTCGTTTCACACTCTTCTCTGTTTGTCATCCATATAGTTCCTGCGTGTCTCTTCAAACCGTCCGCGCATCTCATTTGGGGTCTTCTTTTATTTTCCCAAGGTCTCCAGTTTACAATACATTTGTTCCATCGATCGTATTTCTGTCTGATATTATGACCGGCAAATTTTCATTCATTTTTAATTTTGCTCCTTCTCTGACATTCCTTACTTTTGTTTTATTTCTTATCCATTCATTCCTTTTTCTATCTGTTAACTTTACATGTAACATTTGTCTTTCCATTGATCTTTGGGCTTTTGTTACCTTATCCATGTTTGATTTTGTATACTTTGGTTATACACTTTCGTTATGAGGTACTGAGGATATTTTTTATATGTAGCTTAATTTACCGAATGCTGCCCAGGCCAATCTTACTCGTCGTTTGATTTCAGCTGTTTGGTTTTTTTTTCAGTTTAATAATTTGTCCCAGGTATATATATTCCTCTACTTGTTCTATTCTCTTTTGGTTTATTCTGACCGTATTCTGTGTTTGTTACGATTTTAGTTTTAGTGTAGTTCATACTTAAGCCTATACTTTTAGCTGCTGTATCCAGTTCTTCCAGCATTTTTATCGGTTCTTCTTTCTTAGAAATAAAATTTCGGACTTCCATTGTCTTTATTTATTTTAAAACACAGTGTTTTAAAATAAATAAAGACAATGGAAGTCCGAAATTTTATTTCTACACAATCATTGTCTACGAGTTTCAAACAAAGAGTTCTTCTTTCTTGTCTGTTATTAAGGCGATATCATCAGCATATCTTAGGGGGTTCAAGAATTGTCCGTTTACTTTGATGCCTATTTCTTCCCAATCTAAGCTTTTAAAAACATCTTTTAGGGCTTGGTTAAATCATTTAGGGGATATTGTGTCACCCTGTCTGACACCTCTTCTATAGCTCGTTATCTCTAACTGACTCGTCAGCAACAACAACAACAACCTTGCGAGAGAGCGCTCTCGGATAAGGATCCCCTTCCAAAAGATTGGATGAAAATCCCCATCCGCTTGCCAACCTCACCCCCACTCGCTATCACTTCGAGTGGTCCTCTCTCCAACTTATCCTACTGCCGAGTAGCCAAAGTTGTATCTGAATTTTGAAAAAAGAGCTGCCTGAAAGGCTTAAGACATCTGTCTTCCCCAAAAAAGGGACGGCCACTCGTCAGGCGATGTCCGCTCGCTTATATACCCTCCTCGGTCTTTCGCGAACTATCTAGAAAATTCGCGAATACAAGCGAGCGTAAGATATAGAAAACGCAACTAAAACCTAGACTAATAATACATCCATAAGAGAAACTAACCTAATACTACACTAAACGTAAATAAGTTCTAACTATATCACGTGACTTAAAATGGTATACAGAAAGTTTACAGGCAGGTTATTTCAGAAAACTTTTCATTCTCAATAACATTCTAAAATATTTTGTAAAAATACTAACCATTGGTTTTCTGATTGTTGTAAATATTACAAATTTTCGTGGCTAAGCGGTTAAAAAAGGTTTTGTATCTCGCGTATTGTTTGAACCAAACCCAAGCGCGGATCTGGGACAAAATCCTGGGGGGTATTGGGTAGTGGTCGATGGAAATACTATTTATATAACTATTATTTTCAGGGAGGGGGAAAATTATAAACGATTATAAACACACAGGATTGCTTATTTCCATTTAACTCTATGTTAGCGTCGCTCAGCGAGACGAACAGTGTCTGCTTACGTCACCAGCGGACCAGTTGCTTTGTTTGTATTGAGAGTTCGTGTGATTTTAAGGTGTTTTTGACGTTTTTACCTCCGTTTTTTTGCGTGTGGTTGACTATTTAGGAGGTAAATCTGAGGGCACGGCAGTGCCTCGCCAAGTTCACGCGCCGTACTATCTTTTCTTGAAACATTTCAGCCGATATTTGACCTATCTAAAACTCTACTTCAAAATGAGCTAAGAATCTCAAACTTTGCACAGTCGTAGATCTCCATGAAGTTAACAATCCCCCCAAGTTTCATGGAATTCCCAACAGTACTGAAGTAGTTACGAAATTTCAAAAAACGTCGAAATTGTCACTCACTCATGTATAGATCATCAAAATTCTACTATACTTCCAGACATGCTACAAAGCTGAAATTTGGCAGACTGATAGAAATTATGACCAAACCCCTGGAAAAAATCAAAAAACCTTAAAATTCTAATTTGCTTCCCTTCCCTATACATGTAAATTATGTAAAAGTAACATTGCCTACTTCCAGAATTGGCAGACTGATAGGAACTATGATGAAACTATATAAAAAAATTTTAAAACCCCAAAATTATAATTTACTTTCCTCCCCTATAAATGTAAAGTAATGTAAAAATAACATTGCCCACTTCCGGACACGCTAAAGAGCTGAACTTTGGAAGGCCGATAGTAACTATGATAAAACTATAGAAAAAAATTAAAACACCCCAAAATTCTACTTTACTTCCCTCCCCTATAAATGTAAAGTTGTGTAAAAGTAACATTGTCCACTTCCAGAAACGCTCAAGAGCTGAGATTTGGAAGGCCGATAGGAACTATGATAAAACTATAAAAGAAAATTAAAAAACCCCAAAGTTTAATTAACTTCCCTCCCCTATAAATGTAAAGTTATGTAAATTAGCATTGTCCACTTCCAGAAACGCTAGCGAGCTGAGCTTTAGAAGACTGATAGAAACTATGATAAAACTATAGGAAAAAATTTAAAAACACTAAGATTTTAATTTACTTTCCTTCCCTATAAATGTAAAATTATGTAAAATTAACATTGCCTACTTCCAGGAATACTAGAGAGCTGAGCTTTAGAAGGCTGATAAGAACTATGATAAAACCATAGGAAAATATAAAAAAAACTCAACATTTTTTACTACTTTAAAACTTAAATATTATCCAAATCCTTTAAAAAAGCAGTGAAATCTTAACAAAAACATTTTATGTAAAAAAAGCCAAGTACGCGAAAGTAGTATTCCGTAAAAAGAATTGAGATAAAAGTAAAGCCAAGTTCTACAATACAAATTTCAAAATGAATGGTTTTTACTAGTTTGGAAATGTTTTTCTAAACTTGGCTATTACGGAAAGAACGTAAAGAAGTTTGGCTGGAATAGCAAAGTTTAAAAAAAAAATTCCAAACTAGTAAGAACCATTCATTTTAAAATTTGAATTGTAGAAATTGGCTTTACTTTTATCTCAATTCTTTTTACGGAATACCACTTTCGCCTACTTGGCTTTTTTTACATTAAATATTTTTGTTATGATAAACCTTCGGAAATGTGAAGTAAGTGAATTGGTATAAAGAAAGCTCATTAATTTATTGTTGAAATAAAAGCTTTGTGTTCCCTCTTTCAGTGTTGAAATATAAATTTATATACTTTTATATTATTATATTTATATAAACTTTTAATTTTTTTTGGATTTTTGGAAACTCCTTGCTCATTAAATTAATCGCATTGAAGAAAATTGGTAATTATGCCGCAAACGTACTTCTTTTATTAAACTGATTATTGGAAAGTTTATTTTGTAGACAGTTTCTCCAAGTTTAGTTTCAGTTTTTTTCTTAAGTTTTTTTAGTCTATAGAAGTTTTCAGAAACATGTTACAGGAGAAGGAGTGAAAACGGGCGCTGGGTGGGATAAAAACAACTCATAACACAAACAATGTAAATCATTTGAAAAAAAACTTATGAAAATCTATTGTTTTAAAGCATAAGAAGTTGAAAAACACATCTTATTTGGCTGTTTTCTCTAAAATCTAAAAACTGACTGGTTTTTGATATAATAATATAATAAATATTGCAATTTTAGATCTGAAATATCAAATAAATACCTTTTTGTTACTACACAATATAAGTGTATTATATTATATCCGCAACAAAAACAATACATTATACATCTAATGATTTAAATTGATTAAACTTTTAGAAAAAATCCTACTTCTATTCTAAAACTTTCAACTATTTAAAAAAGAAACTCCAACATATCGTCTGGTAGGAGAATTCAGCTCTCAGAGCAAACTCTTGATTTATCAAATCATTGGTTTTGAATGAATAAAATTATTAATTATATTTACTCGCGAATAAAAATTTATTTGCAAATAAACAAGAAAAAAGCGGGAAAAACTCACGATTGCAATGTGTATAAAATGAAGCGCGCTGAGCAGAGGTCCACTAGCAAGGCGCCGCCTACCGCTGAAAGATTCAAGCTAATAGGCAATCCTGTGTGTTTATAATCTTTTGGTAATTATGCGGTTAGCCCTATATGTATTAACCAAACGAGGAATTTGGATTGAAACTAAATTTTAGCGCAATACTTTGTATAGCTGTACGTATACAACATTTTTGTATTATCACATTATAAAGATTGAGTATGCATGTACCAAGTATTATAAACAAATTTCCTATTTATTATTAGTCTTATTAGAGTCATTGCCGAATTTAAACTTCTTGTTTAAATATTTACACTTATAGATTATGGTCGGAATGTAATGGATCTAGTTCACTGCTATTCGTTGTATATTTCGGGATTTAAAAATATTTAACAATATTATCAGTTCAGGTGAGGCATTTCCAACAAGCAACGTGTTAAGTTTGAAAACAATGTTATTCTTATAAAATATTTATAATTTTATTTTTTGCGGAGTGAGGACAATATAGTTTATAAGAATAAAATGTGAAAAACTACAAGGGTAGGGAAGGGAGCGCAGTGATACGCAGCGAGCACGTACCCTTATACAGCGGGTTTGGATTGTGAATTTTAATCACCCATATTTAGGTATTAAATTTAATAAATCTAAAAACTTTTAACCTGTACAAGAACAAACCAATTTCCTAAAAGTATTTTTTTTTTATATAACTGAAATTGAAAGTGAACGCCTAACAATTTTATTGGTTTAAAAATACTTTGCATAAATAAAGTTTATTTTTTAGCATTAAAACAACAATAAGTATAAGACAAAAAAATGCAGACAAAAGTGACAAAATAATTCTGCTGTCTACAAGATAAACCTTGATTTTTATAATTTTCACTTGTGGTCAACCTGGGGTCTGATAATGAAAGATGTGACTAGTCTCGAAACCGTTCATGGGAATAAAACGATATAGCTACCACTTTTTATTCAGACCTAAATATATAATAATATATATAAATAACCCACATGGATATCCTGCAAAGCTTCTATGCAATGCAGGGCCGTACCCACAAAAAAAATTGGAGGGAGGGGAGTAAAAAATATCAAGAAAAACTTGCGTTTTAGTTGAGTGGCCTGTGGTATCCCGTGGGATATTTTTCGATAGATCGATTGGTAAGATTACACAATTTTAAGTCACCCGGTGTTGGCCTCCAATTTTAGTAGCTGGGCCGGTGTGACAAAAGAATTATTTAAATACTCAAGAATTTTATTTAAATATTTATTGGTCAATCGTGTGATGTTTTATATCAAATATGCAAAAATCGTTAATTGCTGGTACTTAGTTAAATTAAAATAGGTCAAATACACGACATTCTAAAAAAAACCCACTAACTCAATATTTGTTTTTATTTCTAAGTTTTATGTTGGGATGGCAGTAAACTTAAGTAAAAAAATCATACCCTTCAAAAGTCCTTTCAATTTTTTTAAATTTCGAAATTGTTATGATTTCGTATTATTAACAATGTGTTTTTAATTGGTTATATTTTCAATAATAATAATTCCACACCAGATAACATGTTACATACTATGTGAAATTCGCGAACCCAGGACAAGCGTGAAGAATATTTTTATGATCAAAAATATTATTGAAAAATTGGCGCCAGTAGGCACGTACAGCGTACCGCCACCCATAAAACATAGTCGGTTTGGGTGTTATGAGGACTGTCTTTTATATTTTGCATACAGTAACATAGAGGGCGACACTGATCGAATGTCGTTACTAAAACTTAACCTCAATCTTTACCTAACCGAAATTCAAGTGCGATACATATAGTTTTATAGCTACAGTGAATTTTTTAAGGTAACAAATCGGTCGAAAAATAGAAATAACATTTCATTTTCACGCTATAATTTTTAACAACATTCGAAGGAAATTATCTCAACAAGAATGCTTTGCAGATTTAATTTCTGTTTTCGTTAATGAAGCCCAGTTTGGTCATGTATTTCTTTTTGGTGATCAATAAAAGACCTTTATTATTATTAATATTAATATTATTAAGCACCATATCAGCCAACAGTGTCTCGTTGTTATGGAGAATTCAAGCGTGGACGAATTAGCCTTAGCGACGATCTAAGGCCAGGTGCAAAACGGCTGTCACCCAGGAAATCATCGATGCTATGCGCATGCTCATCACGGAAGATCGACATGTGACATATCGCGAGATTGAGGCTTCATTGGGTATTTAAAAACCTCAATTCAAAAAAAATTGCATGAAGAATTAGGGGTAAGAAATTTAGTTTCCCGCTGGATACCGCATGTGTTAACCGAAGAACAGAAAGAAGCTCAATGAAGGGTCAATTGAAGACCTTGGAGTGAAAAGGATGTATGCCACATGCAATTACTTTAGAGAAATTAATTTTTGAAAATCATTTTAAATCCATAAAATCCTATTTAAGCGCAATGTATTTGATTTTAGGTACAAAAGAGAAAATTGTTTATTGAGTATCTTACCAATAAAAAGTTGTATGCGGCTTGTACCTTTATTTCTGAACTATTTGCACAAAAAATTTAAACTTGTAAGTTTTTGTGGCTTGCAGCCTTTTCACGCCAAAGTCTTCAATTGGTGGCAGAAAACTCTAGACCGCTTTGAGGCAAGAATCTCGAAAAACGTGTACAGTATTATCAGTGGTGATGAACCGTGGATTTCCTTACATGAACCCGAAAATAAACGTCAGTCGTCTGTTTTGGTATTCCAATATGAAGAAAAGCCAACAAAAGTTATCCGTTCTAGAAGTGTATCCAAAAAGATGGTCGCACATTTGTCTCAAAAACAGATTATGTAGCTACAATTATTCCTCTGGAAGATCAAAGGACTGTTACTGCCGATTGGTACGTCACGGACAAAAAATACATCTGCTCAAAAGCCTAATCAATTATCTACAAAGTGCAGTTTCTTAAATTAATTGGTGGTATGTTTAGAAAGCTATAACCAAAAACATTATGCCCGGGTTTTTTGCCCACCCGGTATATACTATTTTTTTTAAATTGGGAATGGTAAACATTTACGCTAGGAAAAAGTTTGTAGAAAATGTAATACTCAATTTAAATTTGTAAAACGAATTATGCTAGCTGCAGTAGTTCGTAAGATATGATTTTTTTAACATTTTTTATGTCTCAAAAACTGTGACGAACTTTGACGTATTGACAAGTTTTATTGAAAATACAACTCTAAAATCTACCTTTGAACCCTCATTTAGCTCTGGTTCTCGAATAAAGACTTTTTAAAAATACATGAATGTCGCAGTTCTGAATGGACTAATTAATATGTCAAACTAAGGTCAGTTGATCACGACCACAGTATCACGACGTTCATAACGAACTTAGTGATTGAGAGACCTTAGGGGCTATCCTTGCGAACCTATGCATCCTTAAGTATCCCCAACAACAAATACACCAATTAACGCATTTTCAATGAAACAAAGCCTTCCTTGAAAAATAGGCCGAGTATACTTTTTTGTAGACAATAAAACTTCCACTTAAAATATGTATCACTTGGTGCATGCAGTCTAGATTGTGAGTCTCACTGTAGAAACCGTCGAAAATCCATTGAATTTTTATGTTTTTATTCAATGTTCTTGAAAACATAGCTCCCTAGGAAAAAGAAGTTTTCTACGTTTTTATCAGACGATAAAATTTGCTTTCCGATAATGTTTAAAGTAATTAACTCAAGGGTATAGCTATTATTTCAGTGGCGTCCCTAATCTGAGATCATTTTAAAAAATCACAAAAAAACACATTATTATCAACTTTTAGCAGTTTTCGTAAAAACTAAGCTCTTTAGGAATATATTTCGAATAACTCTTTATTAGGAAAGCAAATTTTCCGATGTATCATATAGTAGGCTTAAATTTACTACCAATGTTACAGTGACGTCCATAAATCGGGGTGTTTATTCAATTTTCTTAAAAATAAAGCCATTCAGAAAAAAATAATTAACCTACGTTGTAGACCATAATTATCTTTTAAATGATGTGTAACAAGCTTGGGTCAAGATTATGAATAACATTTCAGTGCCGTACGTAAACGAAAGTAACTTTTAAAAATTACAAAAAATATTCTTTATTTTAAGTTTTAGCAAATTTTCGGAAAACCAAACTTTGCATGATAAATGTATAAATTAGGTTTATTAGAGAACAAGATTTTCTTATGTTACTTGGCATGTTCTCGTTTGCTCCTAAGGCTACAGTGACGTCCATAGATGGGTCTATTTTACAGAAATCGTCGAAAATCTAGTTTAGTCCAAAGTTATTAATTAATTTTCCTCAAAATGAAGCTGTAAAAATGTGGGCTATGCCACGCTATTGACAGTAAAATTTTTGTAATGGTGTATAACATGCTTGGGTTAAAATTGCAACTAACATTTGAGTGACGTCCGTAAAAGAAATGCGTTTTGGTAATAACAACTAATGCAAGTTGGAGTCGTTAAAAATTAGATTTCCTGCCCTACTAAGTTATACATTATTTGACAGAATATTTTATTCTCTGAAATAAAGCCTATTATTATATATTTTGTTAAATATGGTTTTAATTTACGGACGCCATTAGAGCGTTATACCCTGTTTCCACCAATGCATGCCCACCCCGATTCAAAAAACGCATCACGTGATGGCCCGTGGATTTGCACCGATTTTAAATGCAGCGTCACCTGATGCGTTTTTTGAATCGGGTAGGTATGCATTGGTGGAAACAGGGTATTACCCACTATCTAAACTACACTGAGTGCATATAAAAAATTCATTATCTCCAAAAAAGTTTGTCACACTTTTCTTAAAAAAGTTTTTGTTTCTGAGAAAATAAGTAAAATTTTGTATAAATATTGGTAGATCTATTTTGATTGAAATGTGCATGTTGGGGATGTCTAACGTTATGTATTGGCGGGCTAACACGTAGTATGGAAATATCTCATTTGATAGGTCTTGGCAAGAGCTTTAAATTTTTTAATAACATATTTTCCCAAAAAGTCAGTACTTTTTAAGTTAAAGACTGACAAAGGAAAAAATAGTCGAAAATCCAAGATGCCGGCGCCTTTTAGACAATGTTGTTGAAAGAAGAGAGGTCGGAGCTTCTACTATGTTTAATAAATAAATTAAACCAAACCATAATAGCTATTGATTTCGCCCAATCTTGGTTTTATGTTTTTAAAAACTTTTTTATTCTTAGATTTTTAATCAGCCGCCATCTTGAATATTTCAAAATGCTCAATTTGTAAAACGCACATACTCGTGGATTTGGTGTGCTAAAAAAATCCCAAAAACCTATAAACTCCCCAAAAAAATTAAAAAACTGGAAAAAATGTTCAAAAGAGCAAAAAATTGCCAATAACCTCGTGACAAAAGTATTTTTCTTTTCAGCAGTTTTGTCCTTCGTTTACGATTTTCATTTTTTTCATGTGAAGATTTCAATCTTAAAAACTGTTTTATAGCAATAAACCAGCCAAATTAACCATTAAAAAACACATTAATTTTTAAGTTTCCTTTATCCACTAAATCGATTTAAAGTGTTAAAGCAGTGGCGTATTAATGTGAGGTCCCGGGGACGCCCCCCTCCCCCAAGACCCTAGGAATCACTACTCAAGAAATCTATGTTTCGATCTTTTTTACTTGAAAATAAGTATTTCAGAAAATGAAACATGTCAGGGCGCACCCAGGTTATTTTCCAGGGGATAATGGGGTTCATATATCCATAGGCGCACACACGGGGGGCTTCGAGCCCGGGCGCCCCCCAAGCCTAAGATTTTTTTTAGACATTTTCCATATATTTCATGAATAAAAACATAAAATAGCATAAAATACGACATTATGAGGTCTCGCCCCCTCGGGCCTCCTCCCAAGACATATTCCTGGGTGCGCCACTGAATATATCAATGAAGTGTGCGGCTATGGTTTTCTCGTTTTAGTATTATGTATATAGTATTTCGGAGATGGGGTTGGACCCCTCTAACCCCTCCGCCATGGGTACATCCTTACAATATAACATCATCAGAGTATTTAAGTACACCCACTTGCATACGTCAAAAATCACTGTTATTTTTATTTACGGTGATTGGCATGGTTAGTAATTTTTTTAACGAGGAAAATTTAAAGGCAATCAAACTGATTAAAATTGAAAAAAAAATGCAGAATTTTGTAAACAGTTTTTTGTAGTATCAAATTGGTAGTTTTATTGTGTATGTACTCTTTTTCGTTAATACAGGTATTATAATTTTAGAATAATATCGTTTAAAACGTTTTATTAATATTTAAGGAACATAAAATCAGTATGTGTTTTATTGTCTTGTTTTGCTTTTAACCAGTAGTCAGGTATTTTAATATTAATATTATTTTAAATAATAGTTATTATAAGACCATAAGCGTAAATAGGTGTTTACATCTGGGGCGGCTATAGCACCAGCCTTCGTATTATACGTATTTATTTTACCGTTGTTTGATGATTTTACCACGGATCACCTAACAAACAGATAAATAAGCCGGCTGGCCGTCTTTGATCTCGGAGAATTCAATGATGGCTGAGCATTGGGAATCAAACTCAGAGCCGGACTAAAATAAATTTATCATAAAATATGAATGTTTCAGATTGTTGATGCGAAAAAATATTTTTACTGCCAGAAACAATAGAAACATTAAAATAGTTTTGTACTGCTAAAAATGGGAGCTAAAATGAATTTTAGAGTCTCGGCCGCGTAAAAATATTATAGCTTGTCCTCTGTAGGAGACTATGGAAATAATGTGTTCTATTGAATGAGAGATATGGGAAGCACAAAAAGAGGTCTTCTTCTTCGTTCAGAATACGTTAGCATGTTGTCGTTTCCAGCATACAGCCAAACACAAAAAGAAAAAAATTGATTGCTTTTTTTGTATATTGGGATAACATTTATTAAGTTACAAGAGGAGTAAAATTGTGAATTTTAAATATAAGAAGTTTGACATTGTAGAGTAATTTACTGGAATCAGATATTATTTATTAGTTTTTCCGAAAAATTGAAAGTTTAAGCAGATACAGGGTGACCAAATAATCTTTACAATTAGCACAACATTGCTTTACGGTAAATTAATATTTAAAAATTTAGTAAAATCGAATATTTAAAAAAAAATTGTTGTTTTATGTGATTTCTTAAAAGTGTAAATAGTAACATAATAAAAAATTATAACAAATTTGTGTCAAAAACCAAATGTTATATAATAGTTTATTATACAGGGTTTAATTTAAATGATGCATGAAACTTTAAGGGGTTGTGGAAATGGTCAAAACAAAGATTTTTTCGCATTACATTTAGACCTCTTTGTTTTTACAGCGTGTTAAACTTAGCATTTCTTTTCAATTTTTTGCTTGTTTCTTAAAAATTATAACAGACCATTAAAATTTTGTGGAATTATGCATTACAAAAACGGTAATAATTAAGTTTCAAAATTATTCAAAAATATTGACACCTACTACCCAAAAATCTGTTCTAAAAATGTGAATAAATTTTGTGCTAAAATTACTATTTTCTCTTTTTATTATGTGCCCTTTAGATGGGTAGGGGACAATTCGCCGCGGCTAATTCGCTGTGGTCCAATTCGCCGCGGGGACAATTCACCGTGAGATTTTTTTATTTTATGATGTTACCATTGGGAATTGTTTAAACAGTTGTATTTAAGGAAAATAAATAAAATGGCGGATCCAAAATGGCGGATTTTTCCGTTTATGGACGGAGTTGTATCTAACTCGGACTGATGAGATTTTTAAGGTCGCTGATCATTATTTTTAACTTAAATTTAAAATATCAAAATGGCGATACAACATGGCGGATTTTTCCATTTTTGAACCGATATGCATCAAATTCAGAACTTTGGGTGTTTCAGGTCTGTTCCCATTTTGATTTTTTTTAGTTTAAGTTAAAAATAATAATCAGCGCCCTGAAAGATCTTAAAGTTTCTAGTTTGATGCATATCGGTTCATAAATGGCAGAAACCGCCATTCTACATCCGTCATTTTATTTATTTTTTCCAATTACCACCAAATAAATAGTTGGAAAGTTTGAAAATATTATTTTTATAAAAAAATATTATATGAAGTCAAGGTAAATAAAACAATGGTAATATCATGAAACAAAAATCTCTCGGCAAATTGTCCCCACGGCAATTTGATTGATTGATATTTTTTTCTTATTGTTGTATTATCATCGGACCACTATGTGTACACCAAATTTTATCCAAATCGGATAACGGGAAGTGTGTCAAAAACACATTTTTCTATAGAAGGGGTGGGGGTATGGGTGGGACGATATTTTTTTCTTAATGTTGTATTGTCATGGGACCACTATGTGTGTACCAAATTTCATCCAAATCGGATAATGGCAAGTGTGTCAAAAACGCTTCACAAGATTTGATAGTAGCATCTACACACCACTAATGCTCAACACGTACTAAAAGTTTAAAAAATATTGAAATACATAATGCGCCTCTGGAGTGATTGACCCCAACATGGCAGGCTGCGTGAAAGATGCGCGTAGCACCCCCCACCACCTGAGTTCCCTATCTGTTTGTTAGGTGATCCGTGGTAATTTGTTAGGTGATCCGTGATTTTACCTACATAAAAACATCAAAAAAAATTTGCATGTTCCTGTATGGTGATCCTATAGTGGTTGACAAGATTCTTCTACAAGCCAGACGGCTTGCCTCATAAAAACTGATAGAAAAATCTGTATCATAACAAAAACATTTCATGTAAAAAAAGCAAAGTACGCGAAAATGGCATTCCGTAAAAAGGCTTGAGATAAAAGTAAAGCCAAGTTCTCCAATACAAATTTCAAAATGAAAGGTTCTTACTAGTTTGGAAATGTTTTTTGAAACTTTGCTATTACAGCCAAACTTCTTTATGTTCAAGTTTGCACTGTGCCAAAGGGTCATTAACAGCCGTAATAGCCAATTTAGTAATTTTGAAATTTGTATTGGAGAACTTGGCTTTACTTTTATCTCAATTCTTTTTACGGAATGCCATTTTCGCCTAGTTGGCTTTTTTTTACATGAAATGTTTTTGTTATGATTTCACTTCTTTTTTAAAGAAATTGGATAATATTTAATTTTTAAACTAGTAAAATATGCGGAATATTGTTCGAAACTTTTGCAATGCCTTACTTACAATTTTGAGGTTTTTTAATTTTTTCGCATGGTTTTATCCTAGGTCTTATCAGCCTTCCAAAGCTCAGCTCTCTACCGTTTCTGAAAGTGGACAATATTACTTGTACATAACTTTACATGTATAGGGGCGGGAAGTAAAAGCTCTCTAGCGTTTCTGGAATTGGGTAATGTTACTTTTACATAACTTTACATTTATAGGGGAGGAAAGTAAATGAAAATTTTGGGGTTTTTAAAATGTTTCCCGTTGTTTTATCATAGTTTCTATCAGACTTCCAAAGCTCAGCCCTCTAGCGTTTCTGGAAGTGGGCAATGTTACTTTTATATAAATTTACATTTATAGGAGAGGGAAGTGAATTAAAATGTTGGTGTTTTGAAATTTTTTCCTATAGTTTTATCATAGTGTCTTTCAGTCTTAAAAAGCTCACCTCTCAAGCGTTTCCGGAATTGGGCAGTGTTGCTTTTACATAATTTTACATTTATAAGGGAGGGAAATAAATTAGAATTTGGGGTGTTTTAATTTTTTTCTAGCTTTACCAGAGGTACTATCGGCCTCCCAAAGTTCAGCTCTCTAGCGTGTCTGGAAGTGGGCAATGTTACTTTTACATAACTTTACATTTATAGGGGAGGGTAGTAAATTATAATTTTGGGGTGTTTTAATTTTTTCCTATAGGTTTATCATAGTTCCTTTGAGTCTGCCAAAGCTCAGCTCTCTAGCATTTCTTTTACATAACTTTACATGTATAGGGGAGGGGAGTAAATTAGAAATTTTGGGGTTTTTTGATTTTTTCCGGGGGTTTGGTCATAATTTCATCAGTCTGCCCAATTTCAGCTTTGTAGCATGTCTGGAAGTACTTATTATTTTCTCTATGAAAGTACAGTAGAATTTTGATGATCTATACATGAGTGAGTGAGTGGCAATTTCGACGTTTTTTGAAATTTCGTAACTACTTTACTACTTTATAGAATTCCACGAGGGAGTTTTTAACTCCATAAAGGTCTAAAACTGTGCAAAGTTTGAGATTCGTAACTCATTCCGAAGTAGAGTTTTAGATAGGTCAAATATCGGCTTAAATGTTTCAAGAAAAGATGGTACGGCGCGCGAACTTGGCGAGGCACTGCCCTCAGATTTTATAACATTTGATATGTTCTTATATAGTCTTTATTTTAGGTAAATTTGTTTTGCTAATTTTTGGTCGGATCTCTTTAGCTTTTTTATTCGATATACAATAATAGCTATTATATTATTTTATGAATAATAAGCTTATCGGAGGACATACGGCAGCACCCCGCCAAGTCCGCGCAAACTGTTGAACCACATTTTCTTAAAACATTTCAGCACATATTATTTGACCTATACCTCTACTTCGGAACGAGCTACTTTGCATATTTGTAGACCTTGATTCCTCAAAGTTTCACAAAGTAAAGTAGTTACGGAATTTTAAAAAACATCGAATTTGCCACACACTCACTCACTCACTCATGTATAGATCATCAAAATTCTACTATACTTCCAGAAATGCCAGAAGGCTGAATTTGAAATGAAAACCCAAACTTACTTATAATTTACTTCACTCAGCTATACATTGCCTACTTCCAAAAATGCTAAAGAATTGATATTTAGCAGATTGATAGAAATTAAGGACATGTTCTTAAAAATAACCCCTCCCCCACCTAGTCTGTTTTTCGCAAAAACAAGTAATTATTAGCAAAAAAGGTATTAACGCAGTTATGTAACTATATTATACATAGATATATAGGTATAACAAATAACTAATAGTATAAGAGCCCAGTAGGATTTTGGGCTTGAATTGCAAACCGATACTCATATATTTTAGTCGATTCATCATAAGACCATGATCCAAAAAAAATGGAGATACCTGTGAAAATCCTGCATAAACAACCCGCCATCTTTGTTTAAAGATGGCGAAAAGGAGTTTGAATCAAATGTACGTAACTTTTTTATTATGACATCGATTTTACTCAAACAAATTGTGATTAGCTTCTACTATAATGGTCTCTTAAAATCACTATCAATACTTTGTTTTTTATTTGTCTCTATACTATAAATTCTGTAAGTTCCTCAAATATGCTTTTTTTTAGGTTTTTTGATTTTTTAAAGAAAACTACTGGATTTACAAAAAAAACATAAAAAATAAAAAATATGCAGATTGTTAAGATGTATTCATTGTGG
This sequence comes from Aspidapion aeneum, assembly GCA_963576565.1. NCBI lineage: Eukaryota > Metazoa > Arthropoda > Insecta > Coleoptera > Brentidae > Aspidapion > Aspidapion aeneum. The sequence goes on from OY755040.1 coordinate 42,802,434, forward strand.
GTCTAATATTTGCTGTAGATTAAGCGGTTCTTGAGTTACACTTAAAAAACCACTAAATTGGCCTATACCTACCCCCAGGTACAAAATTTTCATATTTTCACCAAAGTCATGAAAGTTACTAAAAAACTATACAGATCGAAAAAGGATGTCAAGCTTAATAAGAAACGGCTATTAGTTTCACACAGAAACTGATACTGAGGTAGATATGGCGGCTTAAACATGGCCGAAGCGTAATTTAAAATTTTATTTTTGAGGGTAATTTTTTTAGGTAAAACAAACCCCTACGGGGTCAAAGTGTACCCCCGCTAAAAGGCAATTTAATTATCTTCAAAAAAGGATAGCACATTTTTTGTCGTAAAGTTAACAGTTTTCCTGAAAAACACAAAAAATATGCGGCATACATAATTCGATGTTTTCGTTCCATAGAAGTACGACAATGGCATTAAGGGAAAAAACAATTTATGCACAGATAAGCGAATCCCAGTTACATATTTAAACTCAGCGTCAAAAATCTTGCAAAAAACATATTTGGTCTTTTTCTCTTAAATTGACAGGTGGTCACGTGATTTTGGCATTCTTAACGGTTTGAGCTAGAGACTTGGTTCTTTTTTTGATTTGTGAACAAAAATGACCGATCAAAATTAATCACCAGTGGCATGTTTTTATATTTGTAAAATATATACAGGGTGTCCCAAAAATCCGGGTCTACCCAAATATCTGCTGAACTATTGCAGATAACTGAACCATATTTGGTAGTGATCGATGACATCGAGAGATTTATTTTATGCATACATTAACAAAAAAGTTTAAAAAATACATTAAGAAAAAAGTTATATTTATATTTTAGCTATTTATTCGATTTTTATTTTCTAAAAAACACCCTGTATTTCGAAAACGGAGCAATGTCGGGCTAAAGTAGGTGGCTTTTAATTGTACTGACCTTTCATAGACACAGACTGTATAAGTAATTTTATCCATATTTCCGTGCTTTTCCATGTTTTTCCCGGGTATGCTGTAATTGACCAGAGGCAAACAACCAAAACCTTAAACTACATGGCAATACCAACAAAATATATGTGTCAAAAATTCCCACGTATGGGGGATGGCGGGTATAGCTATATTTAAAAATTTGTAAAAAATGGTAAAAGAATAAGTTTCACAGTGGATAGAATTTGACACGTTTTTTATCATAGGCAAGGGACAGTTGGCGTACAAGGTTTTTCAAAGACCTTTCAAACAAGATATCTCTCAATAGGGTTTTTGTTTAAAACAACAAACTTGTAAACTTTGACAAAAACTGAAAAAATTAGTTTTGACAGTCTATAGATTTTGACAGATTTGATTGTGTAGACAATTAACGGCTATATCAAAATATCGTCGGCGACACCGCAAAACCAAGTAACTAAAAAAATAAAAAAATTACATCTTGGCGGAAATCGGTTTATTGTATTAGTGGAGACGTATGTGAAAAATCTCTTAACTGACAAAAAACTCTAAATATTTTAAAATCGAAACATTCAAAACTACTCATCTCCATTCAATCCATTTCAATAACTCAAAATTGTGAGGTTTTTAGTGCCTCCTGAAAATTTAGATTTTTGTCAGTTTCTTGGTTTTGCGGTGTCGCCGACGATATGTATTTAGTTGTCAAATACCTTTAAAATGAGGTATCAATCGATAAGGATTTATAAATAAAAATTTTAAGTTGATCGCCCCCTATGTCGCCCCCTAATGCAGGAGCAGCACAACCGTCTCTTCATAAAATAGATCTCTTGATGTTAACGATTACTGCCAAAAATGGTTCAGTTATCTTCAATAGTTCAGAAGATTTTTGAGTGGACTCAGAGATTTGGGACACCCTGTATATATATATATATATATATATATATATATATATATATATCTTGTTTTCGCTCACTCTCGTGGCATCTCCTTCTCACTCTCTTGGCTAATTTTAGTGCCAGGAAGAGAAGCGAATCTGTCAGAATAGTGCCCGGCACAATTAGTGCCTGGCACTATTGCAATAAGTCCCTAATACAAAAAACAAGGGATTTTAATCTTAATAACCAGCTCAGGAAAGGAAAGACCTCGGGCAAGAGTGCATTTCCGGCCGTTTTAACAAACAGAAAAAATAAAGAGCCCTCAAAAAGTTGACGGCAAATTCAGTTGAAAAGGGGACACTAGAAGATTGGATTTTCAATAAACCAAAACATATTAACAAGACTTATTTTATAATAATTTTTAATGGGTTCAAAAAAAAGGTCATATAAAAATAGCGGTATATGATACCGGTAACAGCGTTAGTATAAGTTTTTGAGTTTGCCTCTCTGAGTGGGTACATGAAAAAAAACCTTTTAAACTGATGTAACTCGTAAACAAAATGATCGATGGCTGTTTCGTTTTATCCATTTATCAGGGAAAATAGTACGAATTTACTTTTTTAGGTGAAATAAATAATATTTACCTGTAGATAAGCAGGTACTTAAACTAAAAGAAAAGTTTAGGCCTATTAAATATAGTATGTATTCCAGATACATTTACCTACTTATTTTATGGAGATTTATGTAAGAAATACAACTTTGGATAAATGTAAAAAAAGCAAAAACTAAAAATTGTCTTTATTATTATATATTTATTTATTGCTCGACATTACAAAAACCCCTGTAAATATTTTTAACTCCTATAGAGCATCTGTAGTATTTTAACCAAAATTGTATTTCTTACACAGTTTTCGAAATCGAACTTTATCTGGGACACCCTGTATATTATTTCAGTGTTAAAAATTCATGGATAACGAAGTTAGAAATAGTGCGAAAAGTATCGTATAAATCATTTTTTTTCTTGGCGAATTGTAGAGGGTGACACCAGTTTTAAATAAAAGTTTCACTTCAGAAATACTAACGCAAGAACAAAGGGAAATATATCAATATCAACATTTTTATCAGAAAATTTAAAAAAATAATTTTAATTATGCAACAGTTAAAATATCGAAATGCGGATTCGACTAGTTATAAAATTTGTTTTGGGCGCCAAGCCGCACCGTATTCAAAATTTTTAAAAATATGTTTTGTCGTCAAAATTGGATAATTTTGTCTACAAATCAAAAAAAGAAACAAGTCTCTAGCTCAAACCATTAAGAAGTTGTCAAAATCACGTGACCACCTGTCAATTTAACAGAAAAGTATCAAATATGTTTTTTGTAAGATTTTTGACGCTAAGTTTAAATATGTAACTGCGGATTCGCTTATCTGTGCATAAATTATTTTTTCCCTTAATGGACCCATGCCATTGTCGTACTTCTATGGAACGAAAACATCGAATTATGTATGCCGCATATTTTTTGTTTTTTTCAGGAAAACTATTAACTTTACGACAAAAAGTGTCCTATCCTTTTTTAAAGATAATTAAATTGTCTTTTAGCTGAGGTACATTTTAACCCCGTAGGTGTTCGTCTTACATAAAAAAATTACCCTCAAAAATAAAATTGTAAATTACGCTTCGGCCATGTTTAAGCCGCCATATCTACCTCAGTGTCAGTTTCTGTTTGAAACTAATAGCCGTTTCTTATTTATCTTGACATCCTTTTTTGTTCTGTATAGTTTTTTAGTAACTTTCATGACTTTGGTGAAAATATGAAAATTTTGTACCTTGGGGTAGGTATAGGCCAATTTAGTGGTTTTTTGAGTGTAACTCGAGAACCGCTTAATCTACAGCAAATATTAGACCCACCGTGAATACATCTTATCAATCTGCATATTTTTTATATTTTATGTTTTTTTTGTAAAACCAGTAGTTTTCTTGAAAAAATCAAAAAACCTAAAAAAAAATAGCGTATTTGAGGAACTTACAGAATTTATAGTATAGAGACAAATAAAAAACAATGTATTGATAGTGATTTGGAGAGGCCATTATAGTAGAAGCTAATCACAATTTATTTGCGTAAAATCGATGTCATAATAAAAATGTTACGTACATTTGATTCAAACTCCTTTTCGCCATCTTTAAACAAAGATGGCGGGTTGTTTATGCAGGATTTTCGCAGGTATCTCCATTTTTTTTGGAACATCGTCTTATGACGAATCGATTAAAATATATGAGTATCGGTTTGCAATTCAAGCCCAAAATCCTACTGGGCTCTTAGACTATAAACAATAGTTACAAAATTTATTTGATAAGCTGACAAGAGCTATGACCCACGTAGGAAAAGATATCGCACAAAAAGATAAAAACAGAAAAATGTATATTAGAATATACAGAAATAAATAAAACAGTAATCCCAAGCAACTGGAAAGAATCTATAACCATTATTCTATACAAGAAAGTCGATAGAGCAGACCTAAAAAACTCCATCAGTCAACCCATAACACGCGTTACAGTAATTTATCTGAGGGCACGGCATCGGCAGTGCCTCGCCAAGTTCGCGCACCGTACCATCTTTTCTTGAAACATTTCAGCCGATATTTGACCTATCTAAAACTCTACTTCGGAATGAGCTACGAATCTCAAACTCTGCACAGTCGTAAATCTCCAAGTTTCATGGAATTCCATAAAGTAGTAAAGTAGTTACGAAATTTCAAAAAACGTCGAAATTGTCACTCACTCACTCACTCATGTATAGATCATCAAAATTCTACTGTACTTCCAGACATGCTATAAAGCTGAAATTTGGCAGACTGATAGAAATTATGACCAAACCCCAGGAAAAAATCAAAAAACCCCAAAATTCTAATGTACTCCCCTCCCCTATACAGGTAAAGTTATGTAAAAGAAATGCTGAGCTGTGGCAGAATGATAGGAACTGTGATAAAACTGTAGGAAAAAATTTAAAAACACCCAAATTATAATTTACTTCCCTCCCCTATAAATGAAAAGTTATGTAAAATTAACACTGCCCACTTCCAGAAACGCTATAGAGCTGAGCTTTAGAAGGCCGATAGTAACTATGATAAAACTATAGAAAAAATTAAAACACCCCAAAATTCTAATTTACCTCTCTCCCCGATAAATGTAAAGTTAGGTAAAATACCTTTGCCCACTTCCAGAAACGCTAGAGAGCTTTTTAGGACTGAAAGGCACCATGATAAAACTATAGGAAAAAATTTTATAACACCAAAATTTTAATTTACTTCCCGCCCCTATAAAAGTAATTTTATATAAAAGTAACATTGCCCACTTCCAGAAACGCTAGGGAGCTGACCTTTGAAAGGCTGAAAGAACCTATGATGAAACCATGGGAAAAAATTTTAAAACCCCAAACTTTTAATTTGCTCCCCTCCCCTATGAATGTAAAGTTTTGTAAAAGTAACATTGCCTACTTTCAGAAACTATAAAAGAAAATTAAAAACCCCAAATTTTAATTACCTTCCCTCCCCTATAAATGTAAAGGTGTGTAAAAGTAACATTCTCCACTTCCAGAAACGCTAGAGAGCTGAGCTTTGGACGACTGATAAAAACTATGATAAAACTATAGAAAAAAATTTAAAAACATCAAAATTTTAATTTACTTTCCTCCCCTTTAAATGTAATGGTATGTAAAATTAACATTGCCCACTTCCAGGAACACTAGAGAGCTGAGCTGTAGAAGACTGATAAGAACTATGATAAAACCATAGGAAAATATAAAAAAAACCTTAACATTTTTAATAAGGCATTGCAACAGTTTTGAACAATATTCCGCATATTTTACTACTTTAAAAATTAAATATTATCCAAATCCTTTAAAAAAGGAGTGAAATCCTAACAAAAACATTTCATGTAAAAAAAACCAATTACGCGAAAGTGGTATTCCGTAAAAAGAATTGAGATAAAAGTTAAGCCAAGTTCTCCAATACAAATTTCAAAACGAATGGTTCTTACTAGTTTGGAAATCTTTTTCTAAACTTGGCTATTACGGCTGCAATTGGCTCTTAGGCACAGTGCTAAATTAAACGTAAAGAAGTTTGGCTGGAATAGCAAAGTTTAAAAAAACATTTCCAAACTAGTAAGAACCATTCGTTTTGAAATTTGTATTGGAGAACTTGGCGTACACTTTCGCGTACTTGGCTTTTTTTTAAATGAAATATTTATATATAAAATATATATTTATATATATATATATATATATATATATATATATATATATATACCTGGGACAAATTATTAAACTAAAAAAAGAAAACCAAACAGCTGAAATCAAGAGACAGGATTGGCTTGGCCAGCATTCGATAAACTAAAATTTTTTTAAATCCTCAGTGCCTCAAAACGAAAATGTATAACCAATATATCCTTCCTGTACTTACTCAGGGATCCCAGACCTTGATACTTAGAAAATCAAAGATGGATAAGGTAACAAAAGCCCAAAGACGGAATGTTACATGTAAAGCTAACAGATACAAAAAGGATTAAATGGATAAGAAATAAAACAAAAGTAAGGGATGTCAGAGGAGAAGTAGCAAAATTAAAATGGAAATTTGTCGGTAATAATATCAGAAAGGAAGACGATCGATGAAACAAATGTATTTTAAACTGGAGATCTGGGGAAAATAAAAGAAGAAGGGGAAGACCCCACATGAGATGGGCGGACGATTTAAAGAAACATGCGGGAACTAGATGAACACGGCGACAGACAGAGAAGAGTGGAAGATATTGGGGGAGGCCTATGTCAAAGATCGATCGAAGAAGGCTAAATAGGTAGATAGATCACATTCTATTGAGTGCAAACAACTAGTAAAAGCCTTTTTCTTTCCATCCTAAAAGCAAAAAATAAACACCCTTTTTTCCACTTTCCATTTTAATATTTAACTAATACAAAATAATTGAAGAAAACTAATTAGGAATGTAAAATTTTATACAATTCGTTAATATAAAAATGGATATAGGTAATCATACCAAAAAACTAACACTTTCTGTCCTGTAACAAATTAAACATTTACAAACTTCGCAAATAAAATGACCAATACCTCTATTACTAATCCACAAATTAAGAAAAGTAAAAGCTAAAAGTGATCGGGAATAGGCTTCGTGAAAGTTTTTTCTACAGATTTTACTACTTTAAAAGTCAATAATTTCCAAATCCTTTAAAAAATTTGTGAAATCATAACCAAAACATTTCATGTAAAAAAAGGCCAAGTATAGTTTTTGCAAAGTCACCTGAAATGCTCCCAATACGGGGTTCCATCGATTTCATGAAATTTTGCTTCAATCTGCCCTTCAAAAGTTATCCAAATTCATATAAAATCTTCCTGGTATAATTTCAACCCTACCGACAAAGAAAAGGCGCGACTCTTTGCGGTCCGAGCACAAAGTATTTGTTTTCTGACCGACCCATCACAGATGGATGAACGACACCTGATTGGCAGATTTTTTTGAGATCCGCTTTTAATTGCTTTCAGGTGTTCGTTTCGGGACCCCTTTAATCGGCAGTATGCAGAGTTAGAAAATAAATCAGTGTCGTTTCTGTAGGTGTAGGAATAGAAAGTTTTATTATCTAATTTTATTTCTTTAGTTTACCCCATAATTAAATGAAATAATTTTCAGGAGTATATCTACCGCCGCCCATGTCACTTTCTTTAAAGGATATGCCGATGGTCGGCTTTAACCTTTGTTCAACTGACTTTGCAAAAACTATACGCGAATATATCATTCTATAAAAAGAATTGAGATCAAAGTGCCGCCAAATTTTTCAAAGTACATTTCAAAATAAAAGGTTCTCACTAATTTGGAAAGGCGACGGATAATTGGTCACAAGTACAAAAGGTCGAAAGTACCAAAGGTCGGAAATACAAAAAGTTGAAAATATAAATTAAAACATACTCTCCTGACCTCTTTCCCTGAATCCTAGAGATTGTGAAACCTAACCGTTGTCAATTGATTACCAACGTATTAACCGTGTCAGTGAAGACCCATTGACACGGTTAGGATACGTTGGCGATTAATTGACAACGGTTAGGTGTCAGATTTTCTAGGATTCCGAGAAAGAGGTCAGGAGAGTACACGGTAAAAAAATAGTCTTAGATCAAAGCAAATTGCTTTGAAGTAAAATATGTTGTGCTTTCCTATTCACCAAGAGAATATTTTCTTAGAATAAAAAATATCTTGCCTTTTGTTTTAATGTGAAACAGAAATTGTTTTATTATAAATTGGAATTGAATTAACCTAAGGCATCGTTTTCTCTGGAAGCAAAATATTACTTATATGAAGACAATTTGCTTTGTTACAAAACGAAGTATACTGAAACAAAACAATTGAAGAAGAAAAATAAAGTCTCATGTCAAGATTAAACGCTGCGTTGAACGTAAGAGAATTATTTTAATTCAAAACAAATTGTTTTAAGGTAAAACAATTTGTCTTGCACTTCCGACCTTTTATACTTTCGACCTTCTTGCACTTCCGACCTTTTATACTTTCGATCTTTTATTCGCCGCCCAATTTGGAAGAATGGCTCTCGGATAATAGCTCACACTACTTATAGTATATGTGTGAGCTAAAATATTTCATAGACTTCAAATTTTAATGACAAAATGTTCTTATACCCTAACTTTACCTTCTCATACTTAGCATTACCACTTAAGAATTGGATATTCGCAATATATGCATAAAATGTCATAAATTTTTCGTGAAAGAAAAAAAATTTTCGGGCCACCCGTTTTCCTAGAAAAAATAATAAAAATTTTTAAAAACTAATCTATGGAATAATTGTCGTAAATTTGTTGTGAAAACAAACCGTTCTAATTTACGACAATTAAGGCATATATTGCGAATATTCAGTTTTTCAGTGATAATGCTAAGTTATGACTCAACTTAGCATTACCACCCCTTTTCAGGAAAACGTGTGGTGCGACAAAATTTTTCTTTTCACGACAAACTTACGACAATTAATGCATATATTGGAGGATCCAAAATTTTAAGGTAATTTTGAGTTGTGAGGCCTGCATTTCAAATAGATATTTTTTTTAGAAATGGGCGTTGTGTTTTGGCCTGTAGCAGTAATTGCCTTGTTAAGTATTTTATGGCACGTCAGTTCGGCGGCCAGATGTCTCATAAAATGGACAATTTTCAGCGTTGTGTCAGTGATCTGCGCATGCCTTCCGATCCCTCTGATGTTGCTAAAGCCAAGAGACAGCAGAAATGCATTGTAAGTATTTTTGGATCTTTCGATAAAATAAATTTGTTATACAGGCACTTCTATCTAATCAAACAAGATTTTCTTGGAGAGCTTTGCAGAACAATTATCCGGCCAGAATAAAATGAGGCGCAAGAGAGGCTCTGTGTTTACAGCACTTTTGTCTTACTGGATGATCTTTATGTTTAGCAAATTAACCATGAACGAAATTTTAATATTACAAAAAAACTAGAATCCCATCTGGTACGTTTAAAATTCACACCCTTTTATTGGGTTTCTATTGTTACCGCTGGCTCAATTAAACTCCGGCCCGTTCACAATTCACATCCTTTTATTGGGCTTCTATCGTTATCACTGGACTCAAACAGGATGACTAGGCACGTTTCATACATATTCTAAAATTCAAAAAGAAACAGTGCCGTATCGTTTACACTTTTTTAATTTTTTAATAAAACTGTGTGGAGTTCCAATTTTGAAGATGACTAATGGTTTTGGATTTTTGCAATTTTTAGAAAGTCAATTGGTATTTTTTTTAGTTTTCTAGATTCGTACGCACCTACCTAATGAATATATAATATAATAAGTATAAAAGTTTTGAAAAAATATTTCTTTTTAAGAAAAATAAGGTATGGAGTTTTCCAGCAAAAAACGCTTAGGAGGATTAAAATATCAAATTAATACTCATTTTATTCTGGCCAGACAATACCGAACAATTGTCCACACACGATATGGGGATACATTAGACATTTGTTTAACTAAATAAAAATTAATAAAAAAATAAATATCATGAACTGTCTTTTGAGGACTCCAAATTTTTTATTATTATTTTTCTGTCTGACCACCCGAATCAAAAAAGGCCTTTTATTTTTTTTTTGTTCAACATTTTTTTGTGTATTTTCTGACAAAAAATGGTTAAAATAATTGGTCCCTTAGTAGTTATATTATGTTTCTTTTTATTTTTTATTTATATATAAAAACAAAAACACTATTTTAAGAAAAACTTTCAACAGATACCCCCCGTATAACCCAAATGATGATGCAATAAAAAATGTTGATAAAGGCTAATAAAAAACATCAAAACTTACCTTAAATCATACCTACATCAAAACACCAAAAAAATAACAAAAATTCGCTCCAAAAGCTATATATGATTTCTGGAACTGATTTAGCACTGTGCCTGTCATTTACAGTCCTAATAGCCAAGTTTAGAAAAACATTTCCAAACTAGTAAGAACCTTTTCTTTTGAAATTTGTATTGGAGAAGTTGGCTTTACTTTTATCCCAATTCTTTTTACGGAATGCCATGCCACGAAATATTGTTCAAAACTTTTGCAATGCCTTACTTAAAATTTTGAGGTTTTTTAATTTTTGCCCATGGTTTTATCATAGTTCCTATCAGCCTTCCAAAGCTCAGCTCTCTAGCGTTTCTAAAAGTGGACAATGTTACTTTTACATCACTTTACATATATAGGGAAGGAAAGTAAATTAAAATTATTGTGTTTTTAAATATTTTCTATAGTTTTATTATAGTTCCTATCAGTCTTCCAATGCTCACCTCTCTAGCGTTTCTGGAAGTGGGTAATGTTATTTTTACAATACTTTACATTGATAGGGGAGGAGAGTAAATGAAAATTTTGTGGTTCATTAAAATTTCGTAACTACTTAACTACTTTATGGAACTTGGAGACGTTGTTAGCTCTATGAAGATCTACGACTGTGCAAAGTTTGAGATTCGTAACTCACTCCGAAGTAGAGTTTTAGATAGGTCAAATATGAGCTGAAATGTTTCAAGAAAAGATGGTAAAGTTTTTGCAAAGTCACTTGAAATACCTCCTAATAATAATAATCTATCGATTTCATGAAATTTTATATAAAACCATTCAAATTCAATAAAATTCATTCATTTTCCTGGTATAATTTCAACCCTACCGACAGAAAAGAGCCGCGGTCCGAATACAAAGTATTTGTTTTCTGACCGACCCAGCCCAGGTGGATAGACGGCACCTGATTGGCAGATTTTTTTGAGATGCGCTTTTAATTGCTTTCGGGTGTGTCTTTCGGGACCTCTTTAGTCGGCAGTATGCAGAGCTAGAAAATAAATCAGTGTCGTTTCTGTAGGTGTAGGAATAGTAAGTTTTATTATCGATTTTTATTTCTTTAGTTTACGCCATAATTAAATGAAATAATTTTCCTGAGTATATCTACCGCCGCCCACGTCACTTTCTATAAAGGATATGCCGATGGTCGGTTTTATCTTTGTTCAACTGACTTTGCAAAAACTATACGGCAGCGCGAACTTGGCGAGGCACTGGCGTGCCCTCAGATTTAAATCTATATATCACTACGCTTTTTTTCTCGGGAACGTATCCTAACTGTGTCAGTAAAGACACTATTCAACGAAACTCAACACAACCTATAGGGTTGGACTCAGGGGTCTCATCTTGACATATTTTTTCCAAAACATACTCTCCTGAACTATTTCCCGGGATCCTCGAGAGTGTGTAAGAACCGAACCGAACTGAACCTAACCGTTGTCAATGGATCGGCAACGTATCCTAACCGTGTCTGTGAAGACCACTATTCAGAGAAACTGAACACAACTTATATGGTTCGACTAAGGAGTCTCATCGAAGAATTAATTTGGCGCGGTTAGAAATTAGACGCTGTTATTTTTGGCGCGTTAAAAGTTAACGCGGTAATGGTATGGCACTGTGATAGACCACGCGGTTTTTAACCGCGCGATATATGTTATGCGTCATTATGTCCAACGCTGTCATTTACCGCGCGGTAAATAGATCGTACCAGATTTTGGTGGGCGCGGTAAAAGTTGTGGGCGTTGTTTGCATGCGCAGTATAATTCCACGCGATTTGTAGTGACGCGGATCTGGTGGCGCGGTTGGGACCCTGAAGCAATGGTTAAAAATTAACTGTTTGTGGACACCTTGGAGGGACTATTTGTTTGCTTGCTCTTGGTCGAGGCGAGGTATTTCGCGTGATGTGAAAGGGAGAAAATCTTGGTTGAGTAGAAACGAGAAAGTGGAGTAGGTGCAGTTGAAAAAAGTTAGTTTCGCTTTCCGGAATTCAGCCGTTTGATAGTTGAAAATCGTAGAAAAAGATGCATGTAAATTTGATGGGTTTTTCGTGTTTCTAACATCAACCTAATCACTCTATTTTTTTAGAATACCTGCAGCTGGTCTTAGAGCCTGCAGTAAATTTCTGGGTCTAAAGTTGAAAGTAGAAGGCCAGGAGAATATTGTTCAAGGAAGCGGTTCAGTGGTTTTGATGAATCATCAAAGTTTTTTAGATTTAATAGGTAGGTAAATTCATAAAGTATTGTGGTAAAGTCGAGGGTAAAGTTCATTTTGAACTGAAAGAGATAATACGGGGAACGGCAAATACTTAAAAAAGTCTAAAGCCACAATCCAACGGTATGCGATTATGCAATAGTTTGTAATTTGCAATACCACATGCTGCGGGATTCTGAAATTTGAGGTTTGAAATGCGAGAGCGCAGACCTAAAAAACTACCGACTTATAATACTCCTCAATGTAATTTATAAGTTTGCATGAAAATATTAACAGATAGACTAACAATAAAATTTGACGGATATAAATCAAAAGAACAAGCAGGCTTCAGAAAAGGTTTTAGTACAGTTGACCACTTATTAACCATGAAAATCCTAATAGAACGAGCCAACGCATGCAAGATTCCACTATATATTGCGTTTATAGACTTTAAAAAAGATTCATAAAAGATCATAGGTACACCGCCTTGATAGCCAATATATATAGCGAAGCAACAACATGAGTTAAAATCCACGAAGGAACCAAGCCAATCCGCATAAAAAGAGGTGTTAGACAGGATGACAAAATATCCTCTAAACTATTTAACCAGGCCCTAGAAGATATTTTAAAAAACTTAGATTAGGAAGATATAGCCATCAAAGTAAGCGAACAATACTTGAACTACCTAAGATATATCACCTTAATAACAGATATGAAAGAAGAACTGATAAAAATGCTGGAAGAATTGGATACAGCAGTAAAAGTATAGGGTTGAGTATGAACTACACTAAAACTAAGCTCATAACAAACACAGCAAAGAAAAAAGCCAAAAAAAAAGTAGAGGAATATATATACCTGGGACAAATTTATTAAATTAATAAAAGAAAACTAAACAGCTGAAATCAAGAGACTAGTAAGATTGGCCTGGGCAGCATTCGGTAAATTAAGCCACATATTAAAAAATATTCGCAGTACCTCAAAACGAAAGTGTATAACCAATGTATCCCCTGTACTTACCTATAAAACCCAGACCTGCACACTTATATAATCAAACATGGATAAAGTAACAAAAGCCCAAAGATCAACGGAAATGCAAATATTAGGAGCAGAGAATGAATAAGAAATAAAACAAAAGTCAGGGATGTCAAAGGAGAAATAGCAAAATTAAAATGGAAATTTGCCGGTCATAATACCAAACAGAAAGGCGATCGATGGAACAAATATATTGTAAACTAGAGACCTTGGGAAAATAAAAGAAGTAGGAAAATACCCCAAATGAGATGGGTAGACGATTTGAGGAAACTGCGGGAACTAGATGGATGAACACGGCGACAGGCAGAGAAGGGTGGAAGATTTTTGGGGAGGCCTATGTCATAAGATCGATCGAAGAAAGCTAAGTAGATAGATAGGCAATATTTTGTTCATTTATTTCATTTAAATGAATTGTTGGTGGCCAAACACAGAACACAAACGTGTTTGAAAACCGAAGCATACCGTGGGAACGATATCACAAATCCAAACCAAAAACCAAGGTTAGCAAAGCACATACCGTTGGATTCCGGCTTTAGGGCAGCAATTTTTCCGCTAGTTTCATCTTGGAATACATCGGTACGAGCATAAATATTATGGAATAAAAATGAAAGAAAACATGGTGATATCTGAAAAGGAATCATTATTTTATTATAACTTCTCGCCATGGGTTGTGCTCATACTAAAGTACCTATTAAGGCGAACTGTATCTATGAGCTATGATAAAGTACATGTCGAATCCTGATTTTTTTAAAATTTATTTTAGTTTTGGCAATGCTTTGGCCTGTAATGGATAACTGTACAGTTATCTCGAAGAAAGAAATATTTTACTTGCAACCCTTTGGTACTGCAGCCTGGTTGTGGGGCACCATATATATCGACAGGGTCAATAAAAGAAGTGCACAGGATTCGGTCCTGAAAACTGGGGAAACCATTAGGAGAAGAAAGGTAAAGTATTTTACGGTACGGTTTTACACATTCAAATTCACAATCTTCCCCCATGGTGATTGCCGCTCTAGATACTTCAAGTGATACGATAGCTGATGGTATCCTCTCGTTTCAAGTGGCGACATGGGATTGGGAATAGATTACCGTTCTTCCCACCGCTAACGTTGAGATTTCTTGGGCGTTCATTTTTTCGTTACGAAACGTCACTACTGGCAGCCCATAATTAATTTAACACTGACAAACGATGAATCACTGAAATGTTATTTTGCTGAATTTTTCTGAAAAGGACGAAATGCATAGCCCTCTGTTCTGCAATTTTACTGGATAACAATGTTAGGAAAATAATGCTACCTGTTAAAAACGTTACCACCAAAAATACAAAACAATGCGTCCCTCAAAAATAAAACGACTCTTTCAAGCCGTGCGTGTTGGCTGCCTACTATATTACCAACGTAGCTATCGATCTATTTCAATAGACTAGGACATGTTGCCGTGGTTAGATCAAGAGAAGTGATTCGTGTCAATGAAATACTTCTTTATTTTTAATTACAAAAACAAACCGATTGTATTAAGATTATTCTTCTAATAGTTTTAATAGCTGAAAGTTGCAATCTTGTTGAAGGTAACAAAGTTAATAATTTTTTCTTTTGTCTTGTGACTAGTCCATTTGGTAGGCTGGTATCGGAACCGAACCACAAAATGGCCCTCTCAGTCCCCCATT
Organism: Aspidapion aeneum; assembly: GCA_963576565.1. Lineage (NCBI taxonomy): Eukaryota > Metazoa > Arthropoda > Insecta > Coleoptera > Brentidae > Aspidapion > Aspidapion aeneum. The sequence goes on from OY755040.1 coordinate 42,817,516, forward strand.
CCACGGCGTGTGGATTGTCACGCCTGGAGTGGAAACCGATCGTCGACACGCCGTGAAATGTGTAATATTCGAATAAGGTAAATTCAGCTAGTACCGCCCCGCCCTATGCCCTGATTAATTCCGCCCTACAAGGCTACCATTGGTTTTACAGTTAATTTTCTTGTGAAATATTGCAACCAAAGAAACGCAAGAGTGGGTGGATCGAACGTACAGGCTAGAAAAAAAAGAGGGTTTCGAGTCGCGAAGAGATATGGAGTGAAGTGAAAACCTAATTATTTTGCTACGAATTTGAATCTGCTAGGTTAAGGGATTTCTTAAATTTAATATTCAAATGAACTTTAAAGGTAAACCACCTTTTATTTAATATGTTAGAAGGACTTCCAAGCAATAAGAATATCAACTTTTTTTAATAAAAACTAAAAACAAATAACAAAAAAAAAATATACTAAAAAATAGGGCGGTAATGATCCAGATTTTGGGTAGTTTTGTGTGTTAGGACATTAATCGCAATTCGTAATATTTTTTTTTAAAGTTAAATTGTTTAAAATATATGCTAAATATATTTTGTCTTTTTTTATAATGATATATTGTATAAAGTAGAACAAATATTAAAATCATATTAAGCCCATGGCTTTTCATCCAGAAATACTCAGATTTTACTGATCTTGGTAAGCAACATTATTAAACTTAACAATATGGTTGATTTTTAGTATATTTTATTTCAATTAATAGCCACTAATACAAAGTTCTATTGACTATCATTTAAAACAGTTATCTTTTTGACAAAAAAAAAATGTGTACAATTTATTTAAATAAGGGTACCTTACTCTTATGCAAAAGATGTGTGTTTGTGTTCTACTCTGTATATTGTGCATGTCGACTTTGATTTGATTGATTTATTAAGCAAATTTTTGCACACATATTTAATTTACTTATAAATGTGTTTCACTTTATCTACAAATTTTAAAATATTACATTTGGTTATCTTATAGCGATGAAATGAAAATATAGGGCGGTAATTGACAAACCATGGGTCGATATTTACCCAAAAATGTTATTTCTTAATACTTTTTAAAGTATTTGTAAAAACTCTAAACCTATAGTAAAATTTTTTACATATTCTTACACAAAATACCCCAGATTATCAAACAAAACAATGAAAATCCCAACAGACCCTATATTTATCTTAATATTTGAGTTCAAGCACAAAGGTATCGTAAACAGGGCGGTAATAGCTGAATTTATCTTATTTATCCCTTTATGATAAAGAACCAAACATTTTAAAACGAGACATGACTATTACAAAGATAAATATGCTCTCCATGATACCTAGGATGCGAATTTAACGCAACTTTAGTACAACCAGTACAATATGCGATTTTACTACCCTTCTCCAGGAATAAGGAAATTAATCTGGCAACAAACAATGGTCAAAAACTTCAAACCGCATTATCTAAAGGGTAAAAAACATATTCTCATTAAATATATTATTACTGTTAACTGTTGTTTTTAATTATTTTAAGTGTACCGTGTTAATAATACTGAGTTATAATGTTGATTTTTGAAGATTAGGTTTTTACAGATAACTGTTTTTTTAATGAAATATTTTAAGCTTATCTAGTGGTTTTGAGTTCACAGAACAAAATATAAGATACTAATTAATGGGTGTGAATAATATTTTTTAGCCAATGAGTGGAAAAAACTGATTTAAAGTACACAAACAATAAAATTATGATAATATCCTTGAATCAAATACCGTGATCAATCAATATCAATGTTTTTATATATTAAATCAATGCTATCAGTGTAGCTATTCTTGGCTGTCCATGGCGCAAGCTTTTCCAACGATCCGACCGCGGAACGTTCAGCCGGTACGAGACAGGAGAACAGATTTCACTTTAAACGCGTAAAATTTACTAACTCTGAAGAGCGGGCCACTATGCCATTGGTCAAGAAAAGTTATGGCGCACAACACGCGACCGTTTAAAGTTTGCTATTGGTCAAAGCGTGTGATGTGGATGGTCACATCGTTCAAGACGCAGAATAGCTACCCAGGTCGGAAGGGTTTTACCTTGACTCTGCCATTGACTATAACATCCGGTATCCTACGCCGTTAAGTAAAATTCGATTCTTTTAGGCTAGGGTGCTTATGTTCCCAGAGGGTACTAGAAATTTAGGAAAAAACACTTTGCTTCCCTTCAAAAAGGGAGCATTTCATTTAGCATTGGCCTCCGGCTGTCCCATTCAACCAGTAGCTGTAGCTCGGTATAAGTTTTTGAAAGGATTCAGATTTGATAGTGGTAAGTTTTATAAATAAGAAACATATTGTATAATGGAATATTTTTTTCCTTATACCTACACAACTTTCCAAATTCTAAATATGTTTTAAATGGACAAAGTGCTTAACCTCAGTAGGGACGCGTTTTTTAAAGGCATGTGAACAGTACTAGTTGTCAGAAAATTAATTCTGGTGGATTTACGTTTATATATTTATTTATATAAGAAAATAAATAAATCACTAAAAACTACTACATTTTTTTACGTACGGCCGATTAATTCGCTTTTTTTATTTAGAAAAATGAAAAAAATTATTAGTTTCAACAGTCTCTAAATTGGCAACAAAGCATTTGCGAAACACATTGTACACACATGGGAACTTTTAGTCCTAAAATAAGCCAAATAATAACTTTTTCTCATTTGTACGTGGATCTAAGAAACATTAACATAATTGAATGGGTCAAATTGACAGGCATCAGATAACTCTGGCAAGGCTTTGGGGATTTCAAATAGCAGCCAGATGGTATTTTAAGCTTTTGCTATAATACAACCTATTATATCATAAACTTTCAGAACTAAGGAAATAAGGGCACTCATTTCATATCATCTTTTACTTGTCAGAAATACTTGCCATCCTTAGAGATTAGCCTGATTATTTTTTAGCTAGTTTAAGTATATGTACCCCTTACTAGTACAACTAGTTTTTTTACTAAGAAAACCCCCCCCATTCATATAAAAAATTTTGCTTGGAATTGATCAACGAACAATTCTATCGATGTTTGCTGACTAAGAAAATAAGTTCCCAAAATTTTCAAGGCCTCCCCTATTTTTAAAAATGTGGTTAATATCTAAAACTATTTTAACCTTGGGGTCCGAAGCTCCCCCCTTCTGGGTACGTCCATGGTTCTTGTCGCATTTAATCGAACGTATCTCTTTCGTACTTAGAGTTTGACAGAGATGGAGGCTGTCGCGATGTTTTAAGTTATGAAATAAATACAACTCGCTCTATATTATTTGTGTTCTCTATCGTGTCTGTGATTCTTTTTAAGTTCGTTGTTGGTTCAAAAACATGACGCATAACGTGGAGATGGGGGCTTGGACAAAGCCACTAAATATTAACCACTAAAACTTGATTTTTTCCCAAAAATCAAGATAATATTGTACCTATCGATTTGCTCTCAAGAAACGACACCCCCACCCCCAACCCGCAGTAAATTATATCTACCATAGACGAACGGCTTGCACTAATCAAAAGTCGTTGACGTGGTGGATAACCTTTCGACCTGAATTATGTAACGCTTGAACAAGTTCACATCTAGGGGGCTCAATTTTAATAAGAGGACACAGAACAGATAGAGTAGACCGCGATACGCACGATTCCCGTAGAAAGCGTTCCACCGTTGCCAAAGGTAACAACCTGAAACAATTGTTGAGGGCGACAATTATTACTTGACGAAAATTAATAACCAGAATAACACTTTAAAATTGAGAATCATTATTTTAGTTATTTACTTTTTAATTTAAATAATTCATTAAATTATTTAGTATTAGCAAAGCCCGATTTTTATGGTTTTATTCTGATTGTGTATCATCCCGTTTGGGTTACGGTTCGTTTTTTAAAAACAAGCTTTTCTTGAAGACAGTTGGGTCGAAAACCTAAATTAGCGACACTTTTTTCGTAAACAATTATTTCGAATGAAGTTTTTTCGAATGACATTTTTTCAAATTACATTTTTTTCGAAAACATTTTCTCGGGCCCCCCTCAAGCCTAAGATTTGTTTAGATATTTTCCACATATTTCATAAATGAAAAGATAAAATAGGAACCCCCTTTCCCCCCCAAACATATTCCTGTGTGCGCCACTGCCTGTCCATTGGGGACATTTTTTGTAAAGGAAAAAGGTCAGGGATGTCTGGACAGGTTAGGGTACGTTTGCTATCAATTGACAAAGGTTAGTATAACACCGATTTCGAAAAAAACGGAAAACGGATTCGAAAAAAAATTCATTTAAAAAAATTATTTTCGGAAGAAATGTCATACGAAATGTTTTCGAAGAAAACGTCGTTTAAAAAAAATGTCATTCAAAATTGCGGTTTCCGAAAATAACGTCATTCGAAATTTACACGGTAAAAAATTTAGTCTACAATGAAAACACGTTTTTTTCTTGAATAAATTGATTTACCTTAAAACAATTTGTTTTGAATCAAAATATTCCTTTTGAGTTCAACGCAAAATTCTTTTGAATCTTTTGTCAGACTGACATCAAAACTTTATTACATATTTTTTTCTAATTTTTACGTTTATAAACATAATTAAATTATCAAAACACGCTAGCGGTCTGCCCCAATGTACGTAGTATCGACAATTCATCAAGTACAGAAAATTTAGACCAAGTCTAAAGAAGAAAATCATTTCAAAATAAGTTCTGCTAATTTGACATTTTGATGATAAAAAATTTGTCAAATTTGAAAAATGTTTTTCTACTCAAAATGGTTTGAAAATTCATCATGGAAGAATACACACAAAGGCAAGAAACCACTTTCCATCAACACTTCCCTCAACTTCTAATGGATCTTCAGGTATAAATTCAAGATTAGGCCGTTACTTCAGACCAAAATATAAATATTCTCAAGATTCATCAAGTTCAATTGAAAATTCACAAGTATCCCTCAACCAAGAAGATGCCGAACAACCCTCTTTAACAAACAATTCGTCAAAACAACTAACCAAAAATAAACAATGCCCTCAATGTAAAAAGTTCTTTGTGGTGATATTGGTTTAAAACGTCATATAAAAATCAAACATCATAAAGAAACTCAACAAATTATTTCGAAAGACAATGATTTTGAGGTGAGTGCACGTTCAATTTCTGATTTTTTGTCTTCGCTTCGTAGAGGAAAACCAATCTTGTCGAGAATTCCTAAAAGCGCTAGAAACTGTTTTGCTTGTGAATACACAGATTTATTAAGAAAATGTGTTCAGGAAAATTCTGTCTTATCGTGGTTTAGACTCTTAATTTTTCCATATGCCACTCTTTGCGTACCCGAGAAATCAAATAACGATAAATCACTCACCTCTTTTGTTAAGCAAAACTTGTCTACTTGGCAAAACAATAATAAATTATCAATATCATCTTTGTACGAGACATATAAACCAAGGAAGTATGCCCAAAAATCCAAAAATATAAACAAATCAAACAAAAACTCTAACTTAGCAAAAAAAGTGGACCAAAAACTATCAAACGGTGACATTCAAGGTGCAATAAGACTTTTGTGCAGCGAAGATACATTAGCTTCAAATGATGACTCTACATTTACAGAACTTCAAGAAAAACACCCAGCTCCCTTACCGGATGAAAATAAAACAGAATATTTAGGCAACTTACAACAAGCAATTTATTAATTTAAACCCGGTTCTGCTGGGGGCCTGGACTCTTTTAAACCCCAGCATTTAAAGCATATGATCAATGATCATTTGGGCATGTCATCAAGCAATCTTATAACAACATTAGGGGTATTTGTTAAAAAAATTATTGAAGATAAACTTCCCAATAAAATCCGACCGGTTTTTTTTGGAGCAACACTTTGCGCTTTAAGAAAAAAATATGGGGGAATTCGCCCAATTGCTGTAGGCTGCACCCTTAGGAGACTGGTAGGTAAGATAATCTGCTCAAAAATAGGTGATCTTATGGGTAACTATCTAAGGCCAATATAATTGGGTTTTGGCACCAAATCTGGCATCGAGGTAGCAGTTCATGCCACCCGTCGCTTTATTTCTTTTGATCATCAGACTCCAAAATTTATGTTAAAAATAGATTTTTTAAATGCATTCAATATGCTTTCAAGATCGTCCATATTAGCCTAGGTTTCAAATTTAATCCCTGATTATTATAACTTTATAAGACGGTCTTACTCTTTATCACTTCTTTCCTTTAATGACAGGACAATTCTTTCTCAAAGAGGCGTTCAGCAAGGGGATCCTTTAGGTCCCGCTTTGTTTTCTTTAACTTTACACCCCATAATTAAATCCTTAAAAAGTGACCTAAACATTTGGTATTTAGACGACGGTTCTCTTTGCGGCGACCTACCTACGGTTTTAAATGATTTTAAATACATAATCGAGAATTCCTTAAAAGTTGGCTTGGAGGTAAACTTTAAAAAGTGCGAGATTTCAATGATTTCATAATTTAATAATTTTAGTCTTGATCTTTCGCACTTTGACGAATTTATATCCATTGCCCCAGAAATTAAAATAGTTTCAAAAGAACAACTTATACTTTTAGGAAGCCTTTTTGGAGAAGCTAGTTTAAAAATTGAATTACAAAACAAAATTTTAACCTTAAAAAGATTTTCTTCAAATTTACAAAATTTAAGTTCTCACTCTGCCTTTTTTTTGCTTAAAAATTCTTTCGCCATACCAAGGGTTACTTACCTTATTAGATGCACCCCTTGCTGGAAAGAGCCAAATCTTTTAAATAATTATGATTTAACTTTAAAAGATATATCCGAGAATATAACAAATTGTAAATTTAGTTCAGATTCATGGTCCATTTGTAAACTCCCAGTAAAATATGGAGGTTTAGGCATTCGCGATATAACTTCATTATGTTTCTCGGCATTTATAGCTTCATGCAAAAATGTATCTAATCTTCTTAATACGATTCTTCCACCCATTATTCAAAATTCCTCTGACAATGTTTTAACTCAAGCCTCCGAATCTTGGTCATCTTTATGTGAATACAAATTTTCTTCAGAGAGTTTTTCAAAACAAAAGCATCTAGATGAAAAATTATGTAGTTTTTTTATAGATAAAATTTTAACCGAATCTAGTGACCCACTGAAAAAGGCTCGTCTTATTTCAATTCAAGAAAAGGAAAGTGGAGCATGGCTCAATACTCTTCCTTCTTCTGCTCTGGGAATACATTTAGATGACACAACTTTTAGAATATCCATAGCTCTTCGCACTGGTCAACCTGTATGCGAGACCCATACCTGCTCTTGTGGTGAATCTGTTCTTTCAAATGGGCATCACGGCCTTTCTTGCCGTCAGAGCGCTGGTAGGTGGTCTCGCCACAGCAACCTAAATGACATTATTAAAAGGGCACTTGTTTCCGCGGGCGTTCCAGCTATCCTGGAGCCTTCAGGAATTTGCAGGAATGATGGAAAAAGAGCTGATGGTCTAACCTTAGTTCCTTGGAATAGGGGTAGGCCATTAGTATGGGACGCCACTTGCTCCGATACTATGGCTAATTCATACATAAATTTAACATAAAAAAAAGCGGGAGAAGGGGCAGAAATAAGGGAACAAATTAAAATAAACAAATATTCAGAATTATCTCAAAATTATATTTTTGTTCCTTTTTCTGTAGATACTTTTGGACCTTGGGGGAAAAAGCTAAAAATTTTGTCAAAGAACTTGGTGCCAAAATCGAATGTAAGTTCCACGAACCTAGATCAACCTCATTTTTGATTCAGAGGTTAAGCCTTGCCATTCAAAGGGGAAATGCAGCTTCAGTCATAGGAACCATTCCCGACATGCAGCAGTTGGACGAAATTTTTAATCTTTAAATGTGTGCTTGGGGATGTATGCTTGCGTGTGTGAGTTTAGAGTTTAACATTTATTATATTTTATTGTTTATTTCTTGTTCTATACCTATTTATTATATCTTGAAATGAGACTTTATTTTCTTCTTTATTTGTTTTGTTTCAGTGTATTCCAATTTGTAACAAAGCAAATTGTCTTCATATAAGTAATATTTTGCTTCCAGAGAAAACGGTGCCTTAGATTAATTCAGTACTAGTTTATAATAAAACAATTTCTGTTTCACATTAAAATAAGAAGCAAGACAGTTTTTGTGCTAAATCAAGAAAATATTCTCTTGGTGAATAGGACAGCACAAATTATTGTACATCAAAGCAATTTGCTTTGATCTAAGACAATTTTTTTTACCGTGTTTTCGGAAAACCCACCCCGTTTAATTAATGCATTTACCCACCCCGTTTAATTAATGCATTTAAATAAAACTGAATAAGTTGACCTTTTGTGAACCGGGTAGCTGCTTATACTGATATTTTTGCTAATCTTTCAACGTTCGTTTTACGCTTTTCTCTTCTCCCATGCAATCCTTATGGCCCATAGAAAAATCCTACCCCTAGATAGAAGGCTGGCCACGCTGTATACAAAGTTTTTGAGTGAGATCAAAACAGAAGATAATAATTTATATTTTAGGTGAAGTCCATATCAAAATCCTTCCATCAATAAGTACAGAAAATTTGTCATCCAAAGAAGATTTAGGAAACCTAATTGACAAAACTTACAATGTTCTTCAAGAAAATGTAGATATACTTTCAAAAACAGTAGATTTAAATGACAATGGAATGGAGCAGGATAAAAAAATTAGTTAAAAATTAATAATTCTTCAATGTTATTAATTTTATTTGAAGGTTGTACAGGCTTTAAATGGAATGCTGCCTCCAGCAGATTATTATTTGTTTAAAAAAAAAAACATATTTTTCATTCACGCTTTCTTTCTAACGCAAAAAGTCTTTGGCCGGACCCCTGGAATAAGGTTTAATCAAATACATTTTTTTGCAGATGGAACACTTGCGGTAACTCGGTTGAAACCCTATATATAGCTTTTTTACATACGTCAATTATTTATTAGAATGTCATTTTTTTTTCCATTTGTGATTATAAATTTAACATTCAGATTACCTTTATGAATATCATTTATAATTTATACCTCTTTTGAAAGGTTTTGAAAAAAGGAAACCAACAGAATAATTTTTGTTGATAGACTTCAATATAAATGTAAAAAAAAATTCTTTTAATTTTTGACTTGGTTTTATGCGAAAAAACAAAAACACATAATCATTTTAATGACATTTTAAATCACGTATTTTAAAAATATATTTAGTTGTTTTTATTTTTTCATATTTTTTCGAATGCGGTAGAACCACAAGTGGGGTCATTCGATCTGAAAAAAAGTTTTGCGACCCTTTTTCGGAGTTCCGAAAAAGAATGTGCCAGGAAGAAAGGTCTTTTAAAAACTCACATGTTTTTCTTTTTTTGGCCAAAAAAAATATATTAACCCGATAGAGGCAGCGTTCCACAATATTCAAGTGTTACTGAAAATCGCAAACTACGGATTTGGATGTCGCAGTAGGTAATCCATGAGTTTTTGGAAAACTTTAAATTCCTATAAGATTTTGGAAACATATATTTAATAACAAGGCATCCCTCGGAGTGACATTTTAAAGATTTCTTAATTAAACCACACAAGTAGACTGAATAAAAATTATTGTTGTAATGTTAAGAAAAAATACCTAAGTAGTTAAGTACCAGTAAAGTAAAATATTAAAGGGTATATTACCCACCATTTTTGTAAAAAATATGTATTAATAATAAAAAATACATGATGAAGCGATATCTGTCTCTTTATTTAAAATCTCTGTTCAATATTAAAAAAAAACACTAGCGGCTAAGCACAGGAACTCTCTCTTTTCTACTGACGTAAAATGATCTTTAGATAGTTCCTTTATTTAGTCGCTAGTATAAAAACTAATACATTTTTAAAGAAAATATATTAACAAGAAGCGACAAAACCTGACGACAGTAATGCAGTACTATTACACTCAAAGAAAAATTGTGCAATTTTTGTATTACACGAAAAAAAACAAATTCAAAATTTTACTAACATAAATATTGTCAGGAATCCCTGTAATTTACTTTGTTTGAATGGTAACCTTATTTGTTTATTTGTATATTGGAATCACGTCCTTATACAGGGATGCATGTTTCACTTTGGCCTAAAAATATATTTGTTATCCCTTTTAACTGGTCGATGAGTTCTATGAGTTCCAGGATGTAACGAGTTTTAAAGAGAATAAGATTTGTACCGGTATTTATAAAGTGCGTCTTCAGCTCGCCACCGGCAAGAGCCGCGCCTGACATTTTATCCGACTAATCCATTTCTCTAGTGTCTAGTGGAAATTTTATTTATGTGGACATAAAAGAATTGCATGTAGGGGTGTAATACACCAGTTGAAGTTCTCTGGCAAAAAAATGGCGATTGCCCCCGCCTGAGACCACCTAATTTATTTCTATATTAGTTAGAATTTGTTTTATAAACACAATTTTTTTCGCATATTTTAGCTGTAATTGATTTTTTTTTAACCGACTGGAAAACAAGTACTTTGCGTATATTTTTTTCTTTTTGGAAAATTTTCCGTTTTCAAAAGGCACGGAAAAAGAACAAAGAGACCGGAAAATCTATTTTTACGGTCCCTTTTTTAAAAATGATCTAAAATATAAAGTGACATTTAAAATTAAGCATGAATTAATTGAAATATAGTCAATTATAAATGCAACTTATGGGATTTTTGATATTTATAAATATAATAGCTTTTGAGTAAGTACTTTAATATCTACATGTAGATTAGCATGTTTGTAGTTTTTATCCTAGTCCTTTATATCTACATGTTGGTCGTGTTTATGCTGTTTTATACCGGTTTACAAAAAACACGTACGTCTAGTAACGTAAATAGCTATTAATTGCATTTTCTCCCAATTGTGGTTGGGTTCTTTACTGTTTCTAAAACAATAAAAACATATAACTGAGATTCAAAACGTTTTATAAAAATCTCTACTTTAACAAAATTTGTTTTACTGTCAATCCCCTTTTTTCCATTTTCTCATATTTTTTAAATTTAAAATGGCCGGAAAGAATCTTTAAACAATATAATATTACTTAGATTTTTATAAATATTACAATAATTATTGTTTATTTTTTAGTTATTATTATTTCATTCCGTAACCGATTTTTCTCGGTAAAAATATATAACCGTTTTTGCAATCAATCAAATAAAAAGTTAAAAAGGGTCGATTTTCTATGACCACAGTTCAAAAACAAAGGGTTCCTTGAATTTCTTTGCCACAGTTACACATAGGTGTAATGTCCTTCTTAATTTGATTTTTTTCATAATAATAATAAAAATGCACAACAAACCACAGTTACACAAAATTTTTCTCAGTGTAATATAACTGCATTAGTGTCATTTGTCCAAGCGTGACGTCACATATTTTTTTCCCATATGAACAATGCTTTGAGTGACAGTATTTCGCTTCTTGTTGATATATATTGTATTTAACTTTAAAATCGGCTAACCACATGAACAGGAACGCTATCCCTCCGTTTTATGCTTTTGGAAATTCATAGAGGTTAGCTTAAAATTTATAGAAGACAAAAAGTGAGAGGAATCGTTCGCATATCTGCAGTTTGTTGTTTTAAAACTCCTTAAGTAATAACTAAAACCTTCTTTAAGTACAATCAAAAAGTAGAAATAAATCACCCTGTCAGAGTAACATTTATTAATTCTATATCACTTGCGAAAAAACAGTAGTTTTTTTAAATTATGTACAATTTAGGTGCCTATCGATGTAGTTTACGATTCCATTTGAAAATGATATTCATTTGCAAGCGAAACACGACCTATGACGCTTTAGGGCTTCAGTTTGGCGACCCAGCATTATGTGTGAACAAAACAGAAACAACTACTGGCTTTCCTAAGATAAATAAATGGAAGTAACTAGGCGTAGTAAATAAAAGTAGTCCACCAATGACAGGTTATAAAATAACAAACCCTTTTCTTTTCTAATTTTGCAAGCCAAAGTAAGAGAAACTTTGAGAACCTCGACGGAGGAAGGTAAATATTTTGGTATGCATAAATTTAGTTTGTTGAAAAGTTCACCCATTATTCTATTATGTATATGTCAAGACCCCTAGCGTATTTTACGTTGAGAGTGGGCGCAACGCTGCCGAGTTTTACTCAAAGTATTAGTCTTTACGTATAGCGCGCTCTACCGATTATCATTTTCAAATGTAGCGATCATACCTATACGAAGAAATTTGAATAAAGGCGGTATCTTATTAAACTAATGTAATTAAACTTTAAGTAGATATTAATTCTTGTTTATTTTTAAGTTAAACATGAGACAAACGCTCGGAGTCATGTAATAACAATATAAAAGTTGAAAAATAATTAAAAGAACAAGAATATTATTTTTCTGTATATTTGTTTGCGAAATTCATAAACATCTTCTAATTAGTTCGACTAGCTCCTGATAAAGTAGGCAGTCCCTCCCTGCAGGTTTGCAAATTTCTCTGTGATTTAAAGGGACGTCACATTTTGTACCAATATCAGGATCTAAAAAGAAAAACTATTAAGTATTTGACCACTCAAAAAAATTCTAAATTTTGAAATCACTTCTTAGTTTACCCACAAGTAAACGATGATTGGGTAGTAGGCCCTAGATATTTTGCTTCCCTGTGTAATATACCGTTTTCGATTTGCGATCAAAAATCGGTCCGGAGCGACCTGAGATCAATTCCAAACGATTTTGTATTTGGTTTAAAGCTTGCTCCTGCTAAGATTTGTTTGTTCCGTATAGCCAAACAGTTGCTCCCAAATCTGGCGCAAATCGATCTATGTTGCTCTTCTTCCCGGGACGGATCAAGGGATCTGGATCAAAACAATAAGTATAACCCTAATTTTTCTGGTGTATCTCGACGTATTTGATTTTTTTGCGGTGTGGTGCAAATATATGAATAGATAACGTAAAATAATGGAGATGGACGAGTTTTAGTCGTCCAGCTCAAGTTCTAAAGGACAAGGATATACAGGGCTCTACTTCGAACGTTTAACCTTTATGAAAAGCATATAAAAAAGGATGAACTTATGGAAAGCAAGAAGTCAGTAAGGGACCAAAGACGCGCATATTCAGGAGCGTTTGCCGCTGTGACTCAAAATCCATTAGTAGTTTTTTATTACTAAACAGGAGCAATCACAGTAAGATATCCACTTTTAAAAGACGAAGAAATAGTAATTATTATTTATTTCGTTATTTTAGCTTTCATCAGGAAACATTAAATCGAGAAAAATTCAATTTTTTAATATTTTTACAAAATTTTACATAAAAAACGCTGATATCTCCAAAACTACAAAACCGATTCCGTTTTGGTTTTTTTAATAAGACCAACCTTGCTATGATTCCTATAGAAAATTTTTTTGTTTTTCCCAACTTTGAAAAAAGTGAAGGGGGGGGGAGGTACCCTAAAAACTTGATTTAAAAAAAAGTTAATCCACTTTTTCGATGATGGGTATCTTCAGTTTAAAACGTATATCTTGGTTTTTCTGTAAACCAACTGCGACGGACTACTTGCTCGCACCGTTTATGGTGTCATGTCATGTCATATCATGTTCCAAAAATATAATTTATTGTTTGAATGAACCGACTTACCTGCTCAATTGCTTAGCGGACTTCATCCAGCGGATCGACTTTAGTAAGTTTTGGGGGTCAAGTGAATTAAATTCCCGGTGCCAGTTCCCCGAATATTTTTTTTGTGTTGCACAGTGTTATATTTAGGACTCGGATCCATCAGGAATTAATTTGCACATCTGCTTCAGCAAGGAGCGAGTTTGGAGCGTTTCGGAAGAGTGTAGAAAAAAAAGTGTATTATTGATTTGTTTCTTAGTATTAGAACTGCAATCCCTTTGTGTTCGTGGCGAAGGCCGCCGGTTTTTGGCTCGTCGCGAATGGCTTGTTGCGTGCTCGCGGTCATACCTTTTTCACGTCTACATTAGCGAATATACGTTCGTTGTTCGAGGCTCGTGGCTCGGTAATGAGTACCCGGCTTTAGGTATAAGACCGAAAACTTTACAGCTCAACTCGAGAAACTTACAGGGTGAGCCAAAGTCGAGAGCTGTAAACCTGGGGTATGATCGGTTTTAAAAAAATGTATGTACGTCAAAGCTTGCTTTCTTTCCGGCCCCTTGTTAAGACCGAAAGTTTTGTGAAAGGACCTGCTCGTAAAGTAACACTATGTACTTAAACTATAGACCAATTGCTCTACTTCCGGTGATATCAAAAGTAATGGAAAGAGTTGTGAATAATCACCTAACCAAGTACTTGGAAAAGTACAAAATAATCAACGACAAGCAATATGGATTTCGAAAATATAGGTCAACTGGCGATTTACTTACATACGTCACTCACTTATGGCAAAAAGCGATTGAGTTGCGGGGTGATACAAGAACAATTGCCTTAGATATATCTAATAGTCCGGCAGATAGGTGAAAGAATTGCGCATTTAATGATAGAAGTATATAATTTGGACCACATATACTACATATATAAAGGTTTAAATTTTGATATGAGGCCATCTTAGATTTTGCTTTTTACAGTATTGGCTGACATTCAAAATGGCGGCCTCAGAAAGTTTGTTAAGTGCTGCCTTTAAATGTTCTTAGATGATGTTAAATGATATAGTGGCGAGTAATTGTTGTTCTGTGCATAATAAAGCTTAGTATTTATAAAAATATAGACACATTTTGTTCATAACATATTTGTTTATTTTGATATTAGAACAAAATTTGCTTAAATGTTTAACGGAAAAACTACTGCACAAAACTACTGCTATATCATACTGATACGATAAAAAGTGTGATATTACTTAGTACAAATACCACCGCAAGCACAAAGTGTAGGTAGAAAGTAAAGTAAGACTGGCCTGAACTGGTATTCTCATAAATTGGTTTAAAAACGTTACGTTTTGAAAACGCTTAGCGAAACGCACAGCACTCTTCTCGCATGGCAATTGCGCTGACCGATCGAATTTGGTATTCACGTTGGTAAGCGCGCCCTTGGGATGGAACTCGCTAAGCATCCTTGAAATTCTCGCTTTTTGTTCATGTTTTTTGACATTTGTGGCAAAGAAAGATTTTTTTACCCCAGTTAGTTATTTTTGTTATTTATTGATAACAACATCAAAAAACTAGAGAAGGTGATGGTTAGAAATGGTTTTAATGAGAAATGTTGGGCCAGCGGAGTCTTAACATGATTGTAATGCTACAACACTCCTAGGGTATAATAATAAAGGTTATATGTAGACGTAAACCATAAATTTTCATCGTACTCTAACAAATAAAATAAAGTTTTAAAAGAATATTTATTTAAAATCTCAATTATTTTTAAAATGTATGTTTTTTAAAGTTTTGGTACAACCACCATCATTTCATTGTTATACGCTTATACTTAAATGCTAGGTTATCTACTTTACAGGGTATGTACCTTTATATATAGAAGTTTAAAAAACTGCCCATAAACAATATTTAATTATTCAATTATCTGTACCACTTAAATACATTCCAGAGGGGAGAGAAATACAGTAAATCTTTATTCGCAAACTCCTTAAAATTCTTCATTTCTACCTTGAAGAACAAGAAATGTAGCTATTTTGGTACCTTATTGTAATTAAAGTATAGGCTGAAGGCGTCCCTAAACCACTATAAATACAAAATTGCATATACAGCATAATACCTTTTAATAGGTTTGATTTTTTTAAAAACCCAAACTATTTGCAGAAACAGATGCCAATTAATAGGTGTTTTTAAACACGGTTACCGTTAAAAAAAAATGCTCATCGCAATCGTACGTGAATACCATTTTTGCACTTTTGGTTAGGTGCTTAGCGAATTTGACGTCATAAAACGGGGAGTGTCTTAAAAACGCTATGCGTTTTTCATTACAAGAATTCATGTCCAGATTCGGTAAATTCAGCTACATATTAAAAAATAAAAAATATCCTCAGCACCTCAAAACGAAAGTCTATAACCAATGTATCCTTCCTGTTCTTACCTATGGATCCCAGACCTGGACACTTACAAAATCAAACATGGATAAGGTATCAAAAGCCCAAAGATCAATGGAAAGACAAATGTTAAACGTAATAGAAAAAGGAATGAATGGATAAGAAATAAAACAAAAGTAAGGGATCTCAGAGCAGAAATAGCAAAATTAAAAAGAAAATTTGCCGGTCATAATATCAGACAGAAAGGGGATCAATGGAATAAATGTATTGTAAACTGGAGACCTTGGGAAAATAAAAGAAGTATGGGAAGACCACAAATCTCTTTTGCGCCTCTTTTTATTCTGGTCGGACAGTACTTGTTTTCCGGTTGGTTTAAAAAAAATAATAACCTACCTGCTGACTCATAGGCAATCATCTCGATATTCATGATACCCATTTTGGTGGCAACAGTGTCGATAAAGCTGAATATTTCTGGTTTATTTGTATTTTCTTTGGAAAAAATATCCAGAAACCGTTTGTGAAGGCCCAGAACGAAATCACAATCTACAAATAAAGCAACAAACTTTTTTGAGGAGCAACTGTCTGAGCCATTTTGGGGGGCTTGATACCCATAAAGGCTTACTTATACTTATATTAATACTGGAGACCCTATATATATATATATATATATATATATATATATATATATATATATATGAAATATTTTAGGTCAATTGAGACGCGACCAACTTATTAAACATTTAACAAAACAAATATTACATGATATGAGGTTGTTTTCTAGTAAAAAATTACTTTATTATTTTTGTTCACGTTAATTTGACGTTGATGTGATTTTTATGCTGCACTTTTTAGGCAATTAAAGGGAAAACAAGAGAATTACCACCCCCTAAAAAATTATACAAATAATTTTTTCGTCGTATATTAGGGGAAAGGCCTAAACTTTGGTTATGAAAATTGGATAATTGGTACATTATTATTCGTGTTATTTTCCCTTCTTCTTAATTTACCTCTTCTAATTTCCAACAACTCAACACTTCTTCTAAAGAACGGAAAGGTGACGTCAGCTAAACTAGATCCTTTATGCGGTACACTATAAAACATGATCGCTCGACTTTTTTCGTACAATTTGTAGTGGGCCGGATTCTTTTCGCGCGATTCAAAACCTAAAAAAAATTATTTGATATTCGTTTGTGTTGAAACCAAAATTGTTAATAGATATTTAAAAGAGTAGAAGGCAAAAAAATAAAAATTTGAATTCCAACGGTGCAAAGAATTGAAGAGAAAAATCGCAAGAAAAATGTCCACTTTTACGCACGCATGCAAGAAAATGCTTTTTACAGCATAAACAAAATGTAATAAAATACATGGTATTTCGTTTACAATAAAAAATTAACAAAAAAAAACTACAAATGTTCTTTTGCGTTTTTGTTTGACGTGTTTTTGAATTAGATATTTTGATGCTTAATTTTTTGTATTTCAATTTTCGTTCCGTCCTCCGAAATATATTTTTGTTATGATCAATCTTCTTACCATTCAAAATAATCTGCTTTATAAATAGCCCTCCTTTGGAATGTCCCACCCATATAATGGGTCTATTGCCTAAACCTATCCTAAGTAGTTCCTCTGTCATTTCATAGCTTCTCTCTACTAAATTCGTTCTAAAAAATAGAATTTATCAAAAGTATCTTTGGAAAATCAATCTAAAACTAAATACTATAATTATAATTTCTAAGTGAAATATTATAAATCATTCCTTAAAATCTTCAAGAGTTTCGTTTCTTACCAACTTACCAAACTCACATTAATAGACACTTATTGGAATAAAACCTGACCTTATTTTAAAATCGACCCTATGCTGACAGATTTACATATAAAAAGCAGCTGCTTTCCTTCAAAATTAGGCCTTCGTGTATTTAAGACCCGGATTTATTAGTGTAGGTATTTAATAAATGAAAGTTAGCAACTTTATTATTAAATTTGGCTTTGGTATGTCAATTTTGAGAGGTCAGCTGTTAGTTTTCTGTGTAAATGTGTCAGAATAAAGTCGACTCCAAAATAAAGTCAGGTTTTATTCCAATAAGTCCCCATTATATTGAAAAGTATTTAAATAGACACAAAAAATTACGAATATAGATAAAATGTTACACGCATTGCTGATTGCAAAAAACAAATGGAACATTTTGCTGGAAATTTAATTAGGTACAGGTCAGGGGCCAAACTCTTTACCAGGCCTGGACAGACCCGGGGGGGCCAGCCGGAGCCCTGGGGATGCAAAAGCACTTAGAGCCCGGGGCTACTTTGGGCCTGGATATACGGATGTAAAAGTTATTGTTAGTATTTGTTAGGTCTTTCCCTGTTCTTGTCAGAGAATATCATTATTTGATAAGTGGGGCCCCTTCTTTGATCAAAATTAAGAAGATAATATTACTGAATATATTACTAAGATGATTACTTTAATTTATATTTAATAATTGATTGTGGATTAATCTAGTAAGTAGCCTTACGAAACCTGCCTAGATTTTGCTTAACATTGAACTGCAAATATTGCTTTTGTAACAGTGCAAACAGTGAAAACTTGTAAATAAATTGTTTTTACCAACATTTTTTTTTCTGTTTACGAGCTGTTCGGTTTCCATAAAAAACCTCTTTATTTTTCTTTTATTTTTGAATTTTACTTTTATTTTTTCCTATTTTTCATGGACTAAAATTTTGTCTTGAACATGTGTTCTTAAATTTATATTAATCCTAAGTAAATGGGTCAACTATTAGTTATTATAAAATTTACCTAAAGCAAAGCATTAAAATGCGAGAATTAAACGCAAAAAATGTAATTTCTATTCTAAATTCAAGAATTATCATTTTATTTCTTATTTCTTTATTTTTATATACTTTGGCACTACAAGCGTCCTCTATCGTGTTTTTCACATATCCATAAAATTTAAAATATAGTGATATGGTTTCCTATAGAGGGTGAAGTGCTTTGTGCGAAAAAACTGCAAGCGCAGGATTGAGTGACTGACAAAGTGTGCTGCGCGTCGCCATGTCTAGAAAACGACAACTTTAAATTTAAATTTAAAAAATAGTGAAAATTCACTTTAAAATTCCGCAAATAATTAAAATTATCGTGCCATCATCCTGTTGGAACTTCAAGCCACATAGCTCTAATGGAAAGGTTCATTAACTGGAAATGGAACTTCAAAACAGCGGTAAGTCCCTCTCCATGAGGCTATATCACAATTTTCTTTCTCTTTCAAATTTAACCTACAATTTTTAAATTATTTACTTTCTCTAGTTAAATGAATTTTTTGCGCCAATGTTAATTATAGTCCACTGTATCTACCAAAACCCAATCTGAGCCATCGGAGTGCTACACGAGCAGTCGCCGAACCAGGGGGCTCCGAGGCCCTACCCCTGGGTGCGCCGATGCTTGAAAACAGTTTTTTAGAAATATTTTAAAACCAAACGCTCCTGCTTAGGTGTAACATAAAATAACATTAATATATTCCGAAATGCACCGTTAAAAAGTTAGTTTCAATTTTTATATTGTTAAAACACTGTTGTTAATCATTAATGGATTTTAATAAAAATTTTGCCAGCGATTTAGAGTATTTTACACTATTTTACCAGAAAACTTCATGAAAATCGGTTGAGCGATTTAGGATCTATTGTGGTCTGGATAGACATACACATACACACGGAGAGACGTCACAACTATATTGCTAAGATGAGTCAAACTACACCCAAAAAATAAATTTTCGGCATTATCCCAAAATGTCTACATAAAAAAATTTTCGCCTGTGGCGCATTTAAGTTTCATATAATGCCAAACTTCTAAAACTTACTGAAACTCGAATTTTTTTTGTTTTTTTTTGCCTCATTGCCTCCACCCTCTCCCCGCATTACTGGTTATGGGGCCCGTGGCACTGCTCTCCCGTCGGGGCCCCTACGTACCCAGTCCGGCTCTGCTTTTTATCCTCTCCCCTAGGTATATTGAAATCTTAACTGTTCTATTTCTTTATGCAGCCGCCGACTGGTCTATTACAATTCGAGGAAATACGTCAGCGGCAGTCCTGCCTGCTTTGTACCAAGAAAAAAAAAGTGCCGCGCGCGAAATTAACTAAAATCTACGCTGCCTTCAGCTTCAGAAATTTGACCAACGGATCACCATTTGTTTGGTGAGCCATGATTTGACCTACCTATTCCTTTTTCTCTGCCACATAGGACACCACAGAACATCTGTAGTATAGTTAATTGTCACAATTCTGCACTGAGGACAATCAACAGACAGCCAATCTTTAGGCCAACAACTGCTGTAATTTTCAAAATCTTCTAAGTCTCCGCTATCACTACAATTTGAAGATACTTCACTATTAGTATCACTACAATATTCTAAATTGTTATCATTAAGGTAAATTGTGTTACTATAACTATTATTGCTTGTAATTTGTACATTTGTAGAGTAAATTTGACTCTCTATTTGACTAGAACTAGTGGGTTGTGCTTCTTTAATACTGTTTAATTCTATATTGTTTAAGGATATTGTGTCTATGGTAAAGATTTTCTGTTCAATTATATCTGTTTTGTCAAGAATCATTGTGAGCTCAGTTTCTGTATCAATTTTATTTTCAATAATTTTTTGTTTATTGTCTGTTTGATCTAAAGACATTAAGTCATTATTTGTAACCACATTGTTATGGAGATTTTTTACAATGTTGTTCAATTCACCAAAAATAAATTTTTCGGTGCTTTCTACATCCATGTTATCTGTTCTATCTTCGGTTCTTAAAACCTTTTTAGCGGAATTTTCTAAAATTTTAGAATCCTTATCTGTTTCTAAATTTTCTTCTTTCTTATCACAATCTGTTTCCTTAGAATTACAATCATTTTTATTTGTTTTAACTTTGCTATTGCCTTTATTAATTTTAAGAATTTTGGTGGGTATTTTAGAATCGATATTTTTTGGTCTTCGTCGAATCGGTGATTGTTCGGAATCGCAGGTAAAATGGTTCGAATTCTCGGATGGTTTTTTTATCAACTTTTTGTTCTTAAGTTTAAACGTGTTTGTTTTTCGCCATGTTCCCTGTTTCCACGTTCTATCTAATCCTACAAATAAATGAACAATTCTTTGGTTTGTTTTTTTTTTCGTTTATAAGTTATGCTTCAAGTCTTTTTGTATATCTTTGATTTTTGACATAAAAAAATATTGGCAGTTGCAGTTTGACCCGAGAATAGCAAACCGAGAATAGCATCGGGTTTGACATCCACCTTAGGTGTTAATTAAAATTTAAAAAAAAAAAACAAGTAGTTACCTACTGCAGGGGCGGATCCAGAATGGGGACAAAAGGCGCACCGCGGACAAAAGCTTATTTTTGGCACAAAAATTTTATTTAAAATTTTCTTCTTCTTAATTTTTTTAAGATGAGTAAGTAGGCAAGTAAGTTTCTTACCCCCGTGCAATCCGTGTACAAAAACTATATCTGCGATGATTTCTCCACTAGGCTCATACAATACCCTACAATCTACACATTTTTCCGGAATATCTTGTTCGACTTTTGTATTACTGTCTTGCTCTGCTACTCTCTCGCATTCTTTTTGTAGTTTGTCCAAAACATCTTCACCTTTAATAAAAAAAATATTAGGTAACAACAAAAATTTGGTTATAAATGTACAGCGCGTCCCA
This sequence comes from Aspidapion aeneum, assembly GCA_963576565.1. Lineage (NCBI taxonomy): Eukaryota > Metazoa > Arthropoda > Insecta > Coleoptera > Brentidae > Aspidapion > Aspidapion aeneum. Next base: position 42,839,121 of record OY755040.1, read on the forward strand.
GTTTCGTTGAGATTTAATGGGAAACTCGGTTAATAATAAAGATAGCGATCTGCAGATTTTACATTTTTTTGAGTTCTTAAAAATGGTGCTGTCAGATTTTGACCATACCCTGTAATCTTTAGTATAGGGGGGCTTTTTTAAAAGAACGTGAATTCAACAAACCTTTATATCTCGCTTATTTTAGAAAATATTTAAGCAACACTGTAAAAACATGTGAACTACAATTTACTTCAATTGAAATTTTTCACAGAATCTGAAGGTTTGACATAAGTCAGTGGCATATATAAGGGGGGGCTGGCCTTCGCCCCCCCCCCCGAAGTTAAGATTTTTTTATATATTTTCCACTATTGTAATAAGGATTTGTAATGAATTTTTAGATACAATAAAAAAAATAATAAAAAAAATAACCATGGTGGCACAACACAAGTGAGTTAAGGAATCTCGCTTGCTACAGTGGCGGGTTCGATCCCCGTCGGTTGCCGAGGTAGGGTGCGGCAGACATTTATAAGATTCCTGGGGAGTGCAAAATGTAATATTGTCCTTCATTCACGCCGGTAACCAGGCCGGATGAGGTCGGATATCTCGTGAAGGCGGACTTTGTTACACACTCCTTCAGTCGGTAGACCATTCTAAGGGACAAAACGACCGGCAATTAGGCGTTCCGAAATGGCGGCCTTAATCTCGGCGAAAGAGTCAGCGTTATCAAATAAAGAAGAAAAATAATAAAAAAATATTTTCCTCAAATTTCATGAATACAAATATAAAATAGCATAAAATACGGCCTCATGGTGTCTGGTCCCCCCCCCCCCCCCCGAAACTGTCTGGGGCCCACCCCGATTTTTTTTTTCCATAATAAAAATTGCTTGAAATTGGCGATTATGCCAAAATAATACAATTTGTAATTTTTTTTTGGCATTTATCAAAAATAATTTTTTGTTTTTTAGTAAAGGATGTAAAAGCAAAATGTTATGACAAAATTTTGACGTCATTTTTTCATCAAAAAAGTTGCCTTAAAAATGGTTTTGCAAAATAAGAAAGATCTATGGGATTTTCGAAATAACGATACTGAGATTATTTCAAATATCTCAATTTCAAAAAGATTATAGTGATTGCAAAGTCAATGGGCGGCGGTAGATATACTCATGAAAATTATTTCATTTAATTATGGCGTAAACTAAAGTAATAAAAATAGATAATAAAACTTTCTATTCCTACATCTACAGGAACGACACTGATTTATTTTCTAAATCTGCATACTGCCGAGTTCCCGAAAGGTACTCCCAAAAGTAATTAAAAGCGCATCTCAAAAAAATCTGCCAATCAGGTGCCGTCCATCCACCTGGGTCGAAACACAAATACTTTGTGGTCGGACCCAGAGACAAAAAAGAGACTGCCGAAAAGATTGGGCCGCGCAGCCAACAAGTTCCAGTAGCGCACAGCGCTGCAATCGCGGACTATGTTTCTATTTGTATTTAAAACTAATTTTATTCTGTTCGATTGGGGTCGTTCATAAATTACGTAAAACTTTGAGAAAATTGTCAATATCACATAACGCTTAGTATGTTCCTAATGCCATTTGTTGTTAGAAATGGTTTACTATGTTGAATTGAATTGAATAAATCTTTATTAGCAAATCATGCTATTTCAAATTACAAACATAAATATAAAAAATACATTTAAATGTTAATACATACACCAGTATTTCTAAAATAAAACAAATCCAAACTTATAATACTAATAACTATTTACTTCTTATTATTACATAATGGATAATATATCTCTGGAGAACAGCATCGCTGTGGAATAAGCTTCCTGCGACACTTTTCCCTGCAGGTTACAATCTGAACCTTTTCAAAACCAACATACACCAACATTTCCGCGCACTTGCCGCTTCTCGAGCGTGATAGGGATCTCCTTGCGAGTGCGAACCGTAAAAAAAAATTATTGAAATAAAGCCAAGTTAAATAAACGCAATTTTTATTCAACTGAATTAGGATATAAGTCATTGTTTTATAAAGGAATCAGATTGTATAACAAATTACCATTAAACATTAAAAATTGCAAATCAAATAATATGTTTAAGAGAAAACTTAAGTACTTGTTGCCTAGTCAGCCTGATTGTTTATGTAAACCACCCTTGGTACTATATTATATTATATTATATTTTATTATTTTAGTCTCCATATTATTTTTTTGGTGTGTTTTAGTATAGTGACCTTTTCTCATAAAAAAAGATGGCATCAATGTTTTTTTTTAGGATAGGATTAAAAACATTTTACAGTACAGTATAAGTACTTGATAAAGCTGTGTGTTACTAGATTATTCTTTTAGTAGGTAGGTGATCCGTGGTATAGGTATAGTTAGTTCTGTTGGGCATGATACAGGAATGTGCTTGTAATGGTTTTTCGGTATTATTAGAGAATTATTGAAATATAGCCAGGCTATAATTGTGCCAGGCACAATTTTGCACCTTCACATTGTAATATCAGCTGTGATCTTTCAACACATGGCCTTTGTTTACTATATGAACAGGAATAAATAGTGCCTTCTTTTATTAATTGAAAATAAACGACGATAGTTTTAAATTCGACTTTGGTATGAATTTTGAACGATTAACTGTCAGTTTTCAATGTAAATGTGTTAAAATGGTGCCTGGCACAATTATAGCCTGGCTATATTTCTCTAATAATACCGAAAAATCATTACAAGCATTCCTGTATCATTCCCAACAGAACTAACTATACCTACCTACTAAAAGAATAATCTAGTAACACACAGCTTTCTCAAGTACTTACACTGTACTGTAAAATGTTTTTAATCCTATCCTTAAAAAAAACATTGCTACCATATTTCTTTATGAGAAAAGGTTACTATACTAAAATACACCAAAAAAAATAATATAGAGACTAAAATAAAAAAAATATAATATAATATAATATGATACCAAGGGTTTACTTAAACAATCAGGCTGACCAGTGGCGTATATATGCCCGGGCCCCCCCCCCCCGAAGCTAAGATTTTTTTAGATATTTTCCACATATTTCATAAATACAAATATAAAATAGCATAAAATACGTCTTTATAAGGTCTGGGCCCCCCCGAAACTTTTTTCTATATACGCCACTGAGGCTGACTAGGCAACAAGTACTTCTTTTTTTTCTCTTAAACATATTATTTGATTTGCAATTTTTAATGTCTAATGGTAATTTGTTATACAATCTGATTCCTTTATAAAACAATGACTTATATCCTAATTCAGTATTTATACTGTTTAAATAAAAATTGCTGTTATTCGTTGTTGCATAGGTATAAACATCTGTAACATTCATCAATCAATGTTATAGAAGTTGCAACCAAAAAAATAAATAAATAATACAGGTATTCTACCCATATTACAAATTGCAAGTCATTTTTAAAAGCAAGTTACAAGTATATTGTAAACGCAGTCGAGTCAAACCTAACCTCAAATTCTTGGTTTGTTTTTCTGGAATTTTCGGATGCAAAAATTTTGCTACGAAATAACTTTTTCACTACAAAGGAGATCTGTTTTGTGTTAAAGCGCGTGTTATCAGACAAAACTGGTCTTGTTTTGTGACTAAGACAAGGTAAGAAAGATAATTTATGTTATTGAAGTTAGGGTCGATTTATATACTTGTTATACAGATTGACACTGAACATAAACATTGGTTTTAGATAAAATGTGTCAACTTAGTATTGGTGTATTGTGTGTTCGGGAGGGGTGATCATCTGTCCACAGCAGGTATACAAATTTTTTTAACAAGACTGTGTAGGACTCCACAGGACATTAAAATACACTACAGGACCAAGAATTTATTTGAGTCCAGTAGGATGGTGTACAAATTTTTTTCAGTTGTTCACCCCTCATTTATGGCAGGGGTGGATCTAGGAACTTTATTTAGGGGGGTAGATATCATAATAAATATTGCATAAAACAGTTTTGCATTGTGACCAGGATGTGTATTCTGTATGTAAAAACTTAATATAGTTTGAGATTTGGGGGGGGGGAGAATTTCCCCTCCCGTAGATCCGCACCTTCTTATGGGTCATTGTCCATATAATTTTATTATTATTGATGTATTGCCTTTTCAGCATTTTCCATTTTTAGTTTTAGTAGATATTTTAGTCAGTAGTGCACCCAAGAATAGGTCTTTGGGGGACCCGAGGCACAGTTATGCCATATCTTCACCTATTTAATTTTTTTATTCATGAAATATGTAGAAAATGTCTAAAAATCCTTAGGCTTCTGTCTTTTAGTTTAGTGTTTGAACATAATTCTAGCTAGTGCTTTTACTTTTTAGGTACACAGACATTATGGAATTGTATGGATCATTACAATCACATTGAGTACACACTGTGGGTTGCAAATGTTTTTTCATTTAGGTAAGTAATAGAGAAATATTGGTTAATAAGTTCTGTCTCTTTCCACACCCATACTAGGGCCTATTCTTAAAATACATAATGCCATTTAACATAATAATTATATGTTCAAAATTAATGCTCAAAGGGGTAGCAGTGTTTGGCCTTGTATTACACATAACGTTTTTTTAATGTATTTTGTTTCTTGAAAATTCTGAACAGAGGGTTGAGGTGGGTCAATTACATAATTTAAGAATAGGCCCAAAGTGTACTTAGGGCAGAGGTTCCAGAGCTAAGCTCCCCCTTAAAAATTTAAACACATATTTCAGACAGATTCGCCACGAAGGCTTATTGGGGTGGAGGAGGCAACAGCCACCTTTCCTCAGAAACTTTTTGATCTTCTGCAATTTTTTGTAACTCTACCTGTTTCCAAGAAAAGACAAAAAAGGAAAATTTGTACTCTGCATTATTTTAATTTTATGCGAGTTTTATGTAATTTCTAAATAGCCATTGAAGATACAAGTTATTTTATTTTGTTTTTTTTTCTGAAAAGTGGTTAGAGATAAAAATATTGCAGATCAAAAAATTTCTGAATAAAACAAGGAATTCATTGTACATTTTTAAATCTGCCAATAACTTACTGCAAAAAAGTTCTGGAGAAAAAAGGGGGTATGACCGCGAAAAAAATATCACCCTGTAGTTTTTCCTAATATTTGACATGCTTAATGATGTATGCCTTGTAACAAAACAACAACAACATGTTCCAGATTTGAGCTAAATATCTCAAAAACTGCACAAGTTATAAATAAAAAGCAAACAAAAAACTAATATTTTAATAACCCATATCTCAAAAACTAAGCATGGTTATAAAAAGTTTTTTTTTCTTAAAATCACTCAAGATAATCCTCTGAAGTTTGGCGACATACTTTATTAACACCTGTATAAAATACCTACTATTATGAGTCCCCTGACAGCTTTTTTTTTTGCTTTTTAGTTATCCAACGCAACAATCAATGGGATAATATCATTATGTGGCCACCTTTATTATTAAAAAATGGATTGGAGAATGGATATTGTGAAGAATATATGAAAATTACATTACAACATTTGAGCAATTCCACATAAACCTAGAAATTAGAAAATTGAAGACTGTAAAAGTGTGTTCTTATTTTTTTTAAATATTGGTTTTATTAAGGATTATTAGGTGGTATATGTTTAACTGTTTTTAAGTTTTCTAAAAATCCACAGTTTTTTGTAATATAAATACCTAGTTTATACATTTAAGAAAAAACATTATATTTGTTAAATATTTTTAGATTTTTCTAAAACAGTACTCATTTGTAAAAAAATAAATATTACATTTTTTAAAAAACATAGTTTTTTATTTAAGTATTACATTTTCGAGGTCATGCAAATTTTTATGTATGCGGAAAAAGTTTGGATATCTTACAGGTTTACATGACTAAAATTAATATATTTTTGATACCCAAATTCTTTTCGCATACATGAAATTAGCCTGACCTCAAAAATAGCACCTTTACTAAGAAAAAAAATCATTTAAAAAGCCCGCCGAGCCCGCCCGCGCATTATTAATTCTTCCAGTAGCCAAGGGTGGCGCTAGCGTAAACTTGTTGCCGCTTTTGAACCATAGAATTAAGCACTCTTTTATTATTTTCTCTATGGTCGGACCGAAAAGAGCCGCGGCACTTCTCTGTCGGTAGGGTTTAAATTAAACCAGAAAGATTTTATATGAATTTGGATATCTTTTGAAGGGCCGAATCAAGCAAAATTTCATTAAATCGATAGAACCCCGTATTAGGACGTTCGTCAATTGACTTTGCAAAGAGCATATCAATCTCGCGTATTTTGCAAGATATTTAAATTCTGTTAAAATAATTTTAGCAACTTTTTTGTAAACAATTTTTTTTATTTGTCAAACACACTGTGTTTATTGTATTACAATCTAGTCAGTAAGACTAATTAGCAATTTTGTTTTAACTTAATTTACTAGAAAAGTCAGATTTAAACTTAGGGTTTACTCAACAGTTCTTCCCGCTTTGTTTAGTCTGTAACTCACAATTGTGTTGTGTTTATAGCATTATTTCGTTTTATGTGTAATTCACTTAGTTTACTAGCTCAAACGGCTTCACTCTTTTTAGTCTTCGAACTAGCATAGTATTGTCTAGAAGCTGAATTGCTTCCACATTAACATGCCGATGGAGTCTATCTTCATGGCTTTTTGCGTACTTTTTTATAGTCTCTGCTACAGTTTCGATTTTTAGATGAAGGTCACTATTTCGAACATACCAAGGTGCTTTCACAATGTTTCTTAATACTTTATTTTGAAATCTCTGTACAACTAGAATGTTACTCTCTTTAGCACAACCCCATAGTTGAATACCATATGTCCATACTGGTTTCAGTATTTGTCTATAAAGCAGTAACTTATTATGAATTGTTAAATTGGACTTCCTTCCAATTAGCCAGTTCATTTTTCTATACCTTATCTCAAGTTCTTCTTTTTTTTTCTTAACATGTGCTTTCCAGCGCAATTTGGCATCAAGTGTCATACCTAGATATATTGCCTGATTTGAATATGGTACGGGAATGTTGTTAATTGTAATTTGTATGTGATTTATATTTTTGTTTGTAAAATCAACATGAATTGATTTGGTTCATTTAATTTTATTCGCCACTTTGTGGTCCAACTGTGAACTTGGGTGACTGCATCCTGAAGTTTTTCTATGCATTTTTCAATAGATTTTTCTACCGTAAATAAACCAGTATCATCGGCAAATGTTGCTAAGTGGCAATTTTCTGGCTTTGGGATATCACAAGTGAATAATAAGTATAGATATGGGCCTAGTACGCTACCCTGGGGCACGCCTGCTTGAATTTCTTTTAAATTTGAGTATATGTCTTCCTGTTTTACTCTAAAATGTCTATCAGATATGTATGATTCCAAAATATCCGAATATTGTTTTGGCAGAAACCGTTTTAGTTTAAAATTAAGGCCTCATGCCACACTTTGTCAAATGCTTGTGCTACATCTAGAAAAACTGCAGAACAAACTTTTCCGTCTTCTAGTGCTTTTTCTATTATATTAGTAATTCTATGTACTTGATCTATCGTGGAATGCTTGTCTCAAAAACCAAATTGATGAGACGGAATAATTTATTGTCTTTCTATGATGGGTTTTATTATTTTAAGCAATAATTTATCATAGAGCTTGGATATAATTGGCAGCAAAGATATTGGCCTGTAAGATGACACGTCATGGAGTGGTTTTCCCGGTTTTGGAATCATGACAACTTCTGCAACTTTCCACAGGTTAGGTACATACCTCAGCCTAAAAGACGCATTAATTAGGTTGCGATCATCATACCCTGGGGCTTTTTTCGAATTAATATTTTTGATTTGTGTTAATATTTATTTTGGTGACGTAAGCTTAATATGGTCTTCGATTTGATGGGGTTCATTTAAATGAAAGTGTTCATCTGGTTCTTCGTGGGGCTGAAATGTTTTTTCTAAAAGACTCTAAAAAATATCTGCTTTTTCTTTGTTGCTCCTTGCCCACTGGTTGTTAGATTTTCGTATGGGTGGAATTTGGATAATTGGTCTTTTAAAATCTTTGGTTGCTTTCCAAAGGGAATAGTCGGTATTTTTATCATCTGTAAGGTAAACAAAAAAATGACGTCCAAATTTATACTAAGCATTTGGTTTTTCACATCCCTTCCTGATTAAAAAACAAAAAATTAGGTTTTTAAGTCAAAAAAAAGTTTTTATCGTTTTATTATTGTAGCTTAAAGCAAATCCTATTTTGGAAAAATATTTCCAGACCCATATAACTTTATACTTTAATTGACTTACCTCAAAAACTACACTTTCTGTCAAAAATTTAAGTCTTTTCTTTTCTTAAAATAAGTTGCTATGAACATGTTTAACAAAATAAGGAAAATAAAAAAATAGTAAAATAAGTAATAAGAGTCACTGCAAAATTTTTCATTAATAAAAAATAAGTTGTTTCGGGAATTTTTTTATTTTATCAGAAATGCACATGAAAATGTTTTTCTATTGCTCAATGATAATTGCGAATAAAAGCGAATAGATATATTTTTGAATTTTTTATACGGTTGTAAAGACATTCAAATTTAAAAAAAGGTATCACTCAATCTACTTTATTTACAGAAAATAAGGGGTTACTGCCCCCTTGCAAACAAAATCGTCCTGTCCGAGCGTTTTTGCATAAACTTATAAAAAATAGCTAAAAATGCCTTTGTTACCTTTTTGTTAAGAAACTCTGTATTTAACTTTGTGTGTACATCTTGTAAAACAGGGGCCTACTTAGCCCACCTTGCCTCTGGGGTCCAACTTACCATTAGTCCGTGTTTCTTCATCAGCTTGTTCCATACTTTTTTTTCGCATACTTTTCTTTCGCATCGGAATGGGGATTTTCTGAACAGAAGCCAGAGATTTGGCAAAGCTATTGGCCAAAAAAGCGCCTAAAAATCAATACTTTATCAATAAAAATATCTACAGACAAAAATCGCCTCTATAATATTTAGTGTTAAAGGGGGAAATTGAGAACTTGGAATCACAACAGATACAAACGCGTTTTACAGATTTATGATTTGATCTAGTGACAATACAATTTGCTAAACAAAAATCGGTGTTATGGTGAGGGCTAGGGGTGTAAGGGGGGTAAGTTCAGAACTTTGAATTGGAAACAGATACAAAGATGCGGTTTTCAGATTTATAATTGGGTGTGATGACAATATAATTTTATGAAATTAAAACGGTGGTTCGGTTCGATCATTGTGTGTGTTCATTGTTCACCGTGTGAGGGGTATAGAGGGGGGGGAATTCAGAATTATGATGATGATTTGATCTGGTGACAATATAATTTCATCAACAAAAATCGGTGGTAGGTGGTGGGTTAGGAGTGTAAAGGGGTACATTCAGAACTTTGTAATGAAAGCATGTGGTTTTCAGATTTATGATTTGATCGAGTTGCTCTACAATTTTATGAATAAAAATCGGAAGTAGGGGCTAAGTGAGGGGTGTAAAGGGGTAAATTCAGAACCTTTTTATAAAAACAGATACAAGCAATAATTATACATCCTGCATTTCGTTTCGTTTTAATTAAGAATTACAGGTAAAAAAAAATAAAAATTAAGTTAAACGATTTTATTAAAAAATAGCACCGAAAAGTAAAAAATATTTCAGCAGATTTCTGTTAACTACAAATTAGATTCAACAATAGCATTAATGGCATATTATAAATATACAAAATCGTGGCGTGACTGTTAAAGATACCCATCAATTTTTAGTTTAAAATATGCATTTCCATTTGATATTTAATAATCGCGCCACGATTTTATATCGAACTTAAAAATATATAAAGTTTCATTACTGCTATTGTTAAATCTAGACTGTTAGTGCTGCCGCCGAGACGAGAGATTCTCGCCTTTTGTCTCGTCATTCTCGCCTCTCGTCTCGTCTCGCCCTCTCTCGACGAGACGAGAGAGATATTTTCTCTTGAATGAAAGCTCGAGACGAGACGAGCGATTCTTGTTTTTTTCGTTCTCTCGAGCAAAAAAGTTGGTTTTATACATTTTTATGATTTACCATCTGTTTGTATTGACCTATTATGGAGTTAAGCTGATATTTATCTATTATACTCCATTTTTAAAATAAAAGGGTTGCAAAAATTATCATATATTACTTCCTTGACAACATGTACTGTGGCTTACCTTTCGTTTACTTGAGATCAGATGGAGAAAATCCAATAGTGTAACTAAGCTGTACTATTACTGATGATGCTTATTAACGTACTAAACATTTTTTTTCGGAAATTATTCATAAGCGGAAAATTTTAGTATTCTTTTCTGGATTTTGCCGTGACTTTTTGTTATTTAGAAATCTGTTGATTTAAAAAAAAATGTTTTTGGACGATTTTTTGAAGAGCTCAATCAAATAATTTTTTCGGGAAGAAGTTTGTTTATTATTTTAAAAAATATGGAAAATTCGAATCAAAAATCTGATAGTTAAAAAAAGTTTAAATGTTTCTTTATATTGTGCATTTATTTTAAAAAAACATAGAAATTTTTTGCAGAAACATGTTTTTCCCTAAACAATTACGAAAAATTAAGATTAACAGAAAGTTATTTTAAAAGAAACTTTTAGTTGGTTTTAAGAAAAACACATTTCCGCAAGGAAAATCTTTAGTTTCCAGAATCTGGAAATTCTATAGAGTTCTTCAAGACCCAAATATATTAAATAATGGATGTATTGCTTTATTTTTAGAGACTTATACTATTGGCACAAAACAAAATAATCTTTTATCAACAAACAATTTGGAAACTTTTCCACAGCTTTTATTTCATCGGCATTAACGAGACATTTTAGTACATGTATTGTATTTACTTCCTTATTTATTGAAGGTATGCATAGACAGAGGATATCCCAGAATGGACTTAACACTTTATTTTGGAAAAAAAGTAAATACCATAAATAATAAGATTCACCTTGAAAAAATACTTTTACACAGGGTGTCTCAAAATTTTTTTATAGCTATTATAAATCACGAGAGACGAGACGAGAGAACAGTCCTGTCGTCGAGACTAGAAACCAATTTTATCTCGCATAACAAGACGAGACGAGAGAACGTCTTCTCTCGGTTCGTCCCATCTCGCGGCAACACTATAGACTGTAGTAAACAGAAATCTGCTGAATTATTTTTTACTTTTCAGTGCTATTTTTTAATAAAATTGTTTAACTTAAAAATTCATTTATTTTATTTATTTTATTAAAGTTTAATACCTGCTACTGTGACGTGACCAATGTCCACTTTTAAACAATGACATAATGGTGTGATATTACTTAGTGGCGGATCCAGGATTTCCGGGGGGAGGAGCTCAAGTAGCAGCAAACATCAAAATATTTTTTCTTTGTAGCTTTTAATAGAAATCTAGCATCAATAAAAGAAGCAAAATTTCTTAAAAATTGCGTAGATTTTGTGAAAAAAATTAAGTAAGGGAGGCTGCAGAAGTAAATAAAATGTTTTATGTCTGGGAAGGGGGGACGAGTCCCGCTGCCCCCCCCCTGGAACCAACCACTGATCTTACTTACCCAAAGCCGGTAGAAATTGATTCCTCACAGATTTTACCATTGATGGTAAATAGACTCTCGCCACCAGATCTATTGCAAACCAAAGTTTCCTAAAAGCGCTAAAAACTTTAAAAACAAACCTAAACTTTCTTTTTACATCACTAACAAGAACTTTAACATGCATTTTGAAAAAAAAATCCAATTTATGCTGGCCTCCAGCGAAATCAAAGTAAATCCGAATTGAAAAAAAAATTATATAACAATAAAAAAAATTATAAAAAATTTATAGGGCAATAAAATAATTGTCATATACTGCACAAGAGCGTTTCATACTAAGCCGTATCAGAAAAAAAAATGGAATCATGACCAAACTAGCACCTTTCTAGCTTATTACTTATATTCCACAGTACAGTGTCCCATTTTTTATGGTATTGAATTGGAAACTCACTTATTATAAAAGATAGAGGATTCAGGATTTACATTACTGTCCTCAAATCTGAGATAATAAAAAATAAGTCAAACGTTTTTTTCTAGCCCTTGTAGCTTTGAAGCTACGAGGGAAAATCCCAGAAATTCATTATTAGGGCAGATATTTCAATTCTGTTAAAACTTTTTTGCAGAAAGTTGATTCTGTCAATAAAATGATGTTGTGAAATTTTTGGTCCGTCGAGTCAAATCCGAGATTTGAGAAAAAAATTAAGAAAAGAAAGACGGACCTGGATTTTTTTTAACAAAATTGAAATATCTACACTGATAACAAAGATGACCGTTTTGTTGAATTCCGAATTTTTGAATTTTCCCTCGTAGCTCCAAAACTAAAAGGACTGGAAAAACTTTTGTCATATTTTTTTTAGGTCTCCAAATTTGAGGATAATGTGAAATCCCCAATCCTCTATCTTTTATAATAAGTGGGTTTCTCATTCAATACGATCAAAAATAGGACATACTGTTCACCGGGCTAGTTTTTTTAATAATGAGTAACGGGCTTAGTTTTCGTACATAGCTTTATTTTGTCAAAACGCACAACGTTTTCGTCTGCGAAAATTCTAGAAAGTGATTCCGAACTAAGAGCGAGGGCGCCGAAATCGTCGGAGTGACTAAACCAAGCATGCGATTTTGGGGATTATAATGTAATTCACTTTCATAATTTTGTAACACACTTTTTAATCCACAAAAGAAAAATATCCAGTCCCTATAATTCTTTACTATAACTTTTTTTATTATAACTTTTTTTATCTTGTTATTTATGAGATAATAAAGAATTTGTAACCGGCTATTTTTTCTTCTGTGGTTTGAAAACTGTGTTTGAAAGTAAATGGCAACATTGTCCCCAAAAATTGCATGTTTGGTTTAGTGAGTCCGAATCTGGAAAGATTTCTGCTTCCGTGCTCTCTGAGTAATCACTTGCAAGACTTTTCACAGAGAAAAAATTTGGGCGTGTTAGCAAAATAAAGCTATGTACGAAAATTCAGCCTGTTAGTTATCACATAAATAATAGACCAGTGTACTGTGGACTGTTACTTGCAATGCACGGACGGACGAAAAAGTATGGAAACACAAAATATCGAATTGATATATCGAAAGTATCTATGTCGAAACTACAAAATGTCGAGACCACAATATCGAAACCACAAAATATCGAAAAAAGAAGATATAGAATCACAAAATATCGAATACACAAAATATTGAAACTACAAAATATCGAATCAACAAAAGGTCGAAAATAGAGAAAATTATAAAAGCCAACCAGCACCTACCACAACTAAGGTCACTCATCGTTAAGCAAAAGCTTGCCTTTACGATGAGTGTCCTTAACCACAACCACTATACCGCTATTCTACTGCAAGTGTCGCGGAAATTTTTCAAAACCCATTTGTTCGAAAGCAATAGCATCAAACATTCTTTTCCAATGGAAAGTTATTCGAATACATTCTCGTCAAATGGAAATTTGATCGACAACATTTTCTTCTAACGTAAATTTCTTAGACGTTTTCTTCGAACTGAAATTTGTTCGGAAACATTTTCTTAAAACGAACCTGACTTCTTTCCCGGGATACTAGAGGGTGTGAAACCAAACGAACCAAACATTTTTGCGAAAAACTTTTTCCCTAAATTAGCTTTCCAGTCCTCATTTTGGACCGTTGGTGGAAAAGGATCAGGGGTATCTGAATCTTTTCCATCAACCGTCCAAAATTGGTTAGGATACGTTGCGATCAATTGCCAAAGGTTAAGAAAACACCAACTTCGACCTCCCAAAAGGAGGTCAGGGTAACTAATTTAGGGAAATAATTTTTAAAACAAAAGTTTAGTTTGGCTTGGTTTGGTAACAGCCCGGGAAAGAAGTCAGGAAAGTTTTTTTCAAATAAATGGATCCATGACGGATCTGACACCTTCCTAGCCAGCCTATCATCACACAAGTGAAGCCATGATAATATATTAGCCTTTAAAACAGTTTTTTGTAAATATCTCAGGAACTAAAGCTCCTACGAAGTTTATTGAGCAAGATATAGTCTACTATATTCCGAAAACAGTGTATTGATACGATGCTCCATTAAAAAATTAGCATTTTAGCATTAATGGATTTTGACCAAAATCTAATCAGCTCGTAAGAGTGTCGAACACTATTTACCTGAAAATTTTATGAACATCGCTTAAGCGGTTTAGGAGTTATGGTGTTAAGGACAGAAATAATATACACACACACATACAGACAGACATCACGACGATATTGCTGGATAGGTCAAAATACATCCAAATAACACATTTTTGGCGTTATGCTACGCGGGCTAGGAAGGTAAAAATGTTACGTCAGGGTCAGATTAGGTCAGGTTTTTGAAATTTTTGAAGTGTTAACTTCTTTAGGCGCGTTTAAACTCCTGGGAAACAGGAACGGGTTGCAGACAGACCAGAGAATTCGTAGACCGTCCAAAAGCGACCAGAATTAGATGGATGCTGGGACGGACACGAAAAGACCTCGGACTGCTGATAGGTACTCTAACCGGACATAACCGGTTGAGGAGGCACATGACACGTATAGGAGTCGAGAATGACCCTTCCTGCCCAGCCTGTGGACAGGAAGAAGAGACATCAAGACACCTCGTGGCAGAATGCGAGGCCTACGCAAGGATGAGACAACAGGCACTCGGAGCGCCAACTCTGAGCGAGGAAGAACTGCACATGCTCAAATAGGCAGACTTACTGGACTTTGTAAAGAGAACAGGAAGGCCCAATGAGTTACCCGACCATCAAAGGGAAGTGCAGAGAGTGGGTTAAGGGACAGACTTGGGGCATGGCAAAAAGGGCCTACTCTGGCCTACTTGTCAGACCTGCGGATCAACCCCCCCACTACTACTACTTAGGCGCGTTTAGCAGTTTTTGTGGGTAGTGAATGGAACTGAGCCGTCAGGCTCGGCTATGTAACGCTCATTCGGGTGAAATCGGCTCGAGTTGACTAACTGTGAGAAACATTCAGCGAGCGATATGATGAAGGCCAGTATACAGAAGAGGTTCGGTCCGCTTTGCAGAATATGTTATGGGCCAGTATTATTAATTTCGCCTTGGTGAAGTTTACACTTCTGCCGTGTGGTCTTAAGTACACACAATAATTTTTTTGTTTTCATTATTTTGTATTTTTGATATTTTGTATTTCAATATTTTGTATTTTCGATATTTTGTATGTTTTCGATATTTTGTGTTTTCGCTATTTTGTGTTTCAATATTTTTTCGCCCGTCTGCAATGCATATACCACTTTAAAAACTCGATTCTTTTTTATATCTAGGAAACAAGCAGCAGTTTTTAGTTAGTGCACGCAAAAACCTGCATTGAAATGACCGCTCCCTCTAAAATTAGAATTTTGGTTAGGTTTTTAAACATAAAAAACTACTTCTGCTCATAAAAAAATAGGCACTGTTTTTCTTGAAATATGTTGGACGACCACAGACCGAACACCAAAATCGAAACAAGGATGTTATCAATTTTTTTTACGGAAAAAATATTTCTTTTTTTATCCGCTTGGTTTCGGAAAATACATGTTAGTCGGATTCCTAAAATCAAATTTTAAAAAAGCTGCAAAATGTAATTTTAACATGCTTTTTCAAAAATTGTGTTTTAAGATTTATGCTTGCTACAACCAAAATTAATCCAAAATTGCAGAAAAATTAATTACTCTATAAAATGTTCAAAAAATAATTAAAAATTTATTATACGGTCGCCCATTTTTTTAATGTCATATAAAAAAACTCATCTGGAAAGGCAGACATTTCACTACAATGCACTGTTTCTTTGTATTTCAAAAATGTTACAAAAAATTACATTAAAAAAGTGGGCGACTGTACAACTACGGTAGAAGAGCTCTTCAAATCAGGTAATAGTTGAAATCAAAATAAAATTATTAAAAATCTATAAAATTAACTTCTTTAAAAAGAAAAATAGTTGTAATTGTCATAATTATAAATATCTAAGTATCAAGTTTATCTTATGATTTATTTTTGTGGATAGTAGTTAAGAAATACCTAATTGCAAATCTAAACAATATTTTTTAAAGATAAGCGCCCAAAAATTATAAAATTCAGTAGGAAGGTTTTTATTTTGAATTTTTTATTTGTCAGTAAAGAAACTCTATTTAAAAACTAAGAGAGTAGTATTATAATTTTATTAACTCCATACCTCAATGTTCACCAGAGAGACAGACCTAAGTGTTAAAAGAATAGTTCTAAATCTAGTCAAAAAATAAAATTGTGAAAGTAGAATAAGGTATATATTATTGTACAAGATCAACTTTTTAACATAATTAATATACAGATTTTTGAAAGGAGGGGTGGTGTTGAGCTTCTTGGAAGGGTACGCCCATTTGTTATCACATTGAAGACTTTAGTTTACAATTTTTTTTTATTTCTGAGCTAAAAGGAGGCACGTTTTAAATTCATTCATTCAAAAACCGGGGAAATGAAATATAAAAACCAGCGGGTCGATTACTAAATTCAATATGTTCTAGTCTTAAGCGGGCTACTCGGTTCTCTTAACATTGTCGCGCGCCCATTTGTTAAGAAAAAATTTTAGGCCTAGTCAGTTGAATACAAATTCGTCAATATTCTTATAGCTGTGATAAGTAAGCCACTGTAGATATAGTGCATCTACTATCTAGGTATACAATTATGTAATGTATATCAATAAAAAACAAGAAGTAGGTATGTGGCTCATAAAAAGTATAATTGATAGAGAAGAAAAAAATCGACTAAAAAAATCACGCAAAATAAGAAAAAAAACAAAATACATCAACACTGCTTTCCAAAAGAAGGCAAAAAGGAATAAATTAAAAAAGTTAAGAATAAAAACATTGTGACTCAACAATATATAAAGTGTAAAGCGTTTTTCTTCCTCGTTGGCTATTAGTTCTCATAGAGTATCAGATCAGACTAATATAAATATTGCTTTATTTGGTCCTTCTGTTTGTGTTTATACAGAAAAATAGCATGGCATAACATAACATGAGATGACCTACTTTTATTTTTTATGTCATGAAATCACATTACGCGGATGAACGCAATATTATTATTCAGCGGCGTAGCGTGCCTCAAAGGGCGGGGAGGGCCGAGAGCTAAAAAGGGCGCCCATCCAAAATCTTGCGCCCAAAAAAAAAAGGTCATCATGTCTTGAGTTTCCTTTGGCGGACCTGCGACTTAATAAAAGCTGAAGGCGCTCCGGGCACCGATGGGGCACCAGTATCCACGGGGCGGGGGGGGGGGCGTCGAACCCCCCGCGCCCCCCCACGCTACGCCACTGTTATTATTTAAAACTTTTTACCATAACCCTATTTTTTTCTCGTCTTTGGATGGGTTTGATATTTTTTCTGGCTGTTCGTTAATATTGCAGTTAATTGGGGCTCAGACCTAATACATGTAGTGCATGATGGCCCTTTAGTTACTTTTATAGGTGGTGTTATTTATTTCTTTTAGATGGATCAAGAATCCTTGTCACCTGTTCAATCAATTCAGCTGCAAGTTCCAAAATCTCGTACAAAAAAGTCAAACTGTGATTGGACCAAGCTTATATGTTATATCATGTTATGTTTTTTGTATAAACATCCATTTTCCTTCTGTAATATTGTGTTATGTCATGCTATGTTTCTGTATAAACCCAACTTAAATTACCATCATCATCATATCTATTGGTTTTTAATGTGGCCAAATTTAAATCGAATAAAAATAAAAATATTACTCACGACGCAGGGACGATGATGTATGATTTTCTTTCATCAAATTCAACTTTTATTTCAGAGTCAGCGATGCATGGGTCTACCAAAAAAGCTTGGTTTGGAACGTCTTGGAATTCCATTTTTGCTTCACTGAAAATTTTAAAAGTTGAGTCATATTTTTTGTTTTTAACACCAACCGGCCAAAACCCGGTTACATCTTCTTTTTGATATCGTTGACATCTTTTTTTCATCTTGTTTACATTTTATGACATTTAGTTAATATGTAAATATTAGTATTTGTTAATACAGGGTGTTAAAAGCCTGTTGATACAGGCAATACAGAGATATGAAAAGAAGAAACAGGTGTTCATCTCGATGGGTGAATAAGGATTAGGGTCACTGTATCCTGGAAGCCTGGCGGCAACTTTTGTGATAAACCATTTTGAACGGAAAATTTTTTGACACAAATTTTTCAAAAACACTTTTTGAAACTAATTTTTCAAAACTTTTTTTTGAATGACATTTGTTTTAAAAAGTTATTTCTTTAAACCAATTTCCTATCCTCCTTTTGAGAGTTCAAAATCGGTGTTGTCCTAACCTGTGTCAATTGATGGCAAACGTATCCTAACCTAACCAGACACTGACTCTTTTCCCAAAAAAAAATGATAAATGTTAGCCTAATTTTTTTGGGGAAGAAGGTCCTGCGTTTCTCGAAAAATTGTTTTTGTAAACCATAAAAACTTTGAAACTATTCAACACATTTGGATGAAATTTGCGTTTGACATAATAACGAGAAATTTTTTTGCCACTAACTCTATAAAAGCAAAATTACATTTTTTTAAATGTTTTTTTTTAAATAAAAGAACCAACCAACCTGCAAAGTTAAACTTTTTGAGCACTTAACTAGATAAATAAATTTTACACCTTACTCACTGCTTATCAAATTAGATACCTATTAATATCTACTTTAAATAAATTAGTGACATTTTTTTCGAAATTTGTAAATATCGTAAAAATTATCTGAAAATTATCTACTTATTGCGCAAAATTTTACTCAGGTATTTTAATTTAAGTGTGATTACATAGAAGTTCCCAACTTGTATAGGAAAAATTATAGGTTGTTACAATATTATTTTTACAAAATCCGCTCTAGAAGTAATTTTTGAAAATTGATTATATTTAATAATTTTGCCCCAAAAAAATCAAAAGTTGCATAGTATAAAACAGACTAAAATTTTGAACCTAGTAACTTATACCTACTGTCCGGTCAGAATAAAATGAGGCCCAAGATATAACGAATGGTTTTGGATTTTTGCAGAATCTAGATTTGTACGCACCTACCTAATGAAATAGATGGGTACCTATAAAATATAATAAATATAAAAGTTTTGAAGAAATATTTATTTTTAAGAAAAATAAGGTTTAGAGTTTTCCAGCAAAAAAAGGCTTAGGAGGAGTAAAATATAAAAATTAATACCTAATAATGATGTATTAAAAAATTATAGCACGCTACTGGACAGAGAAAGATAGCGCTAATTGAAGCCATCTCTTTTGCGTCTCATTTTATTCTGGCCGGACAATATTTAAAATCAGAGACTTCAGCAATAAATAAATCAACACTATAAAATTGTATCTACTAATATTTGCAGCATCTTAAGACAGGACAGATCAATTCCTTTAAAAGTGCGGTTTGTTTTATTAAAATGGGTGGTGTATTTCGAAAGTAATAAAAAAAACATATTTCCGGGTTTTTCATAACCCGCAATCAAATTGTTTTCTAATTTTTGAATATTTGACTTTTGTGTTTTTGACTGTGCTATGCGTCGGCTCCCCTATAATCCAAAATCCTGTAAAAAAGATCTTTTCCAGATATAAAAATTCTGTACGATTGTCACAAAATTACGATATGTATAAGCTTTTGATCAAAAAATTCTAATAAGTCGAAAAACCTGGAGACACGGCAGTGTCCCGCCAAGTTCGCGTAAACTGCTGTACCGTCTTTTCTTTAAACATTTCAGCCAATATTTAACCTATCTAAAACTCTACTTTGGAATGAGCTACAAAAATTAAATTTTGCACAATCGTAGATCTTCATAGAGAGCTAACAACCCCTTTAAGTTTCATGGACTCCCATAAAGTAGTAACGTCGTTACGAAATTTCCAAAAACTTCGAAATTGCCACTCACTCATGTATAGATCATCAAAATTCTAGTGTACTTCCAGACATGCTACAAATCTGAAATTTAGCAGACTGATAAAAATTATGACCAAACCCTTGAAAAAAAGAACCCAAAATTTTAATTTGCTTCCCTCCTTTAAAAATGTGAAGTTATGGAAAAGTTACATTGGCCACTTCCAGAAACACTAGAGAGCTGAGCATTGGAAGGCCGATAGGAACTGTGATAAAACTATAGAAAAAATTACAAAAACCCTAAAATTTTAATTAACTTCCTTTCTCTATAAATGTAAAGTTATGTAAAAGTAACATTGCCCACTTCCAGAAACGCTAGAGAGTTGAGCTTTGCAAGTCTGAAAAGAACTATGATAAAACTATAAGAAAAAAATATAAAACACCAAAATTTTAATTTACTTCCCTTCCCTATAAATGTACAGTTATATACAAGTAACATTGCCCACTTCCAGGAACGCTAGAGAGCTGAGCTTTTGAAGGCTGATTGCAATTATGATAAAACCATAGAAAAAAATTGAAATACCTCAAAAGCTGAGCTTCAAAAGGTTGATAGGAACTATGATAAAACTATAGTGAAAAATTGAAATACCCTCGGAAATACCTCATAATTTTTAATAAGGCATTGCAAAAGTTTTGAACAATCTTTTGCATATTTCACTATTTACTTTAAAACTTAAGTATTTTTCGAATTCTTTAAAAAAGGAGTGAAATCATAACAAAAACATTTTATGTAAAAAAAGCCAAGAACGCGAAAATGGTGTTCCGTAAAAAGAATTGAGATAAAAGTAAAGTTCTTCAATACAAATTTCAAAATAAAAGATTCTTACTAGTTTGCTTGGTTGGAATCGCAAAGTTTAAAAAAACATTTCCAAACTAGTAACAACCTTTTACTTTAAATTTTTTATTGGAGAACTTGGCTTTACTTTTATTTAAATTATTTTTACGTGTCCTTCTGTAGCTTTTTTTACATGCAATATTTTTGTTTTGATATTCTATTTATTTCGCAGATGCCGAGCAACTGCGCAAAATTAAAACCAAGTAACTGCAGATTTACCAAAACAGAGAAAAATCAATTAAAACTCTTTAAAAGGCTTATTTCTTAACCGATTTATAAAATTCAACCAATTCATTTCCAAAATGTACGTAAGAATATCAATTTTAAAAAACTCAATTTTTCCAAAAATGCCAGTTATTTTGTTTCAATTTTGGGCAGCCGAGGTGTGGATCTGTTGTATTTGTAACCTCGTGTTGTACAGTTGCCCACTTTTTTAATTCATCTTAAAATTGACTTAACTCATCTGGAAAGCCCAGAATTCAAGCGCGCTTGAATAATTGTTAAAGAAAATAGTCAAACAACGCACCGTTTTCTTTGTGTTGTACAAATATAGGAAAAATAAGAGGACATTAAAAAAGTGGGCGAGTGTAACTCTTACTACAAAACTTTGTCCGGATGACAAATAATGCCGAAGATTTTAAACACCTACATTTTATCTGTTTTTTGTTTTAAATAAATCGATCCATGACGGATGTGATACCTTCCTAGCTAGCCTATAAGCACACTTTAAGTGAAGCCATAATATATCAGCATTTAAAACAGTTTTTTTGTAAATATCTCAGAAACTAAAGCGCTTACGAAGTTTTTGCTTAAAAACATAAATTATTCAGCAAAATGGAGTCTACTATAATCTATAAAGCGCATATTGATGCGAGGCTCCGTTAAAAAATTAGCAATTTTTAAAAAATTCGAAAATCTAATCAGCTCGTTAGAGTGTCGAACACTATTTTACCTAAAATTTTTATAAAAATAGGTTTAGCGGTTTAGGAGCTATCATGTTACCGACAGAAACACACACACACACAGACATACATCACGACGATATTGCTGAGATAGGTTAAAATACACCCAAATAACAAATTTTCGGGTTTATTTAAAAAAAAAAATTCGTTGAAAATAATACCTTCTCTAGCCATTGCTACGCGGGCTAGGAAGGTAAAAATAAGTATATTAATTGTATATGAAAATACTTACCTATCTTGAAGAAAATCCATCACATTTAAATTCTTGTAAGTAGGTATTAGAAATCTTGCATTGACTAGCAACAAATTTATTTATTAAAAAAAACTTGTTCGCAGGTAAAATTCAATTTATTTATTATTGCTCGGAAACTTGAAATGATAAAAACCTCTCTTGCTGCGACCTTGCTATGGAACTGTCTCATAATCCTACAAAAGCGAAACGTTTATAATCTACCAATCTATGTATGTAATGCAAGATAAAACAATGTTTTAAGATAAATAATTGTAGATAGCATTTATGGAAATTATACTTTTCTAGTAAGCGCTGAATACTGATCATAATATGCTGTCAATCTAGTCTTTCGGAAAAAAAACAGACAGGGATTAACCGGAGACAGCTTATTATTTATCAGCTTTTAATAACTACCGAATTTTATCAATTCTGTTATTCAAAAGCTTTTTGTTTTCTTTTTAATAATACATTAGACTAACTACGTTATACCCTGTTTCCACCAATGCATGCCCACCCCGATTCAAAAAACGTATCAGGTGCCACTGCATTTAAAACCGGTGCAAATCCATGGGCCATCACGTGATGCGTTTTTTGAATCGGGGTGGGCATGCATTGGTGGAAACAGGGTATTAGGGAGCTTAAATGAGTATTAACCTACTCATTTTTTTAGATTAGGGTTGAGTGGGGGAATTCCAGCCATCAAACAGGGCCGTCGTAATGGGTGGAGCAGAGAAGCAACCGCTAGAGGCGGCCGATTTTCGGAACGGCCTTGGGCCGCGTCTTACATTTGAACGTAGTTTCGATCCAAAGATGTAACAAGTATTTTAAGGTCTTTAAGTCAACTTATTTTGAGACGTAATATCTCGAAAACTAATTAACGGAATTTTAAGAGTCGAAGAATTTTTGACATTTGAAAAAGTTTGTACCCAAAAAATCTTTAGGCAATCTTATTTGATCGTTATTTTTTTTAATTTTGAAGCTTAAGATAAGCGCTTCAGGTTTTTACTAAGAACCTTTCATTTTGAAATTTGTATAAGAGGGCTGTTTAATCTTAATTTTTTTTACGATACCATTTTCACGTACAGTGAAACCTCCTATAAGCGGACACTCACGGTTTGGTCGATTTTGTCCGCTTATTGGAGGTGTCCGCTTATGAGAGAGAACTGCGAAATTTTGATATATATTTATTAACAATTTCCGCTGCTTGAGTTTTTCCGATATTAAATTTTTCAACGTTCTTTCGTGCTTCCTTCTCCGAAACGTTAACAACTTCCATTTTTTTACGTAAACTAAGAAGTTTTTTACGAGGCGCCATTTCAGAGATCTATTACTACGCAACTGAACAGTAAAAATAAAACACAGTAGTCCGGCCGAATAAAATAGGTTGTAAATATGACAGAAGTATTTAGTCTCCGCATTAAAACGGAAAGAGGTAATTCTCCGGCTGCAGAGTGCGTTGTTGCCAACATACTACATAATATTTATGCCCATGTCGTGCAGCGCTTCGTCCCGTTGTCAGAGGTTAGCGTCCGGTTAAGGGAGGTTTCAGAATTTTTTAACCAAAAAAAATTGTCCACGTCCCGTTATTAGAGTGTCCGGTTATAGAAGTGAATATTACATGTAAAGAAATAGGGAAAAGCTTGGTTCCAACAAATTTGTCCGCCTAAAGAGAGTGTTCGCTTAATAGAGGTGTCCGCAAGGAGAGGTTTCACTGTACTTGGCTTTTTTACATAAAGTGTTTTTGTTATGATTTGACTCGTTTATGAAAGGATTTTAGCTTTAAAGTAGTAAAATATGCGGAATATTGTTTAAAACTTTTGCAATGCCGTATTAAATATTTTAAAGTTTTTAAATTTTTTCCTATTTAATGGTTTTATCACAGTTCCTATCAGCCTTCTAATGCTCAGCTCTCTAGCGTTTCTGGATGTGGCAATTTTACTTTTACATAACTTTACATTTATGGGGAGGGAAGTAAATTAAAATTTTGGTGCTTCTATATTTTTTTCTACAGTTTTATCATAGTTCCTATCGGTGTTCCTAAGCTCAGCTCTGTAGCGTGTCTAGAAGTATAGCGTTTCTAGAATGTTACTTTTACATAATTTTACATTTATAGGGGAGGAAAAAAAATTTTGGTGTTTTTAAATTTTTTTTTTATAGTTTTATCATAGTTCTTATCGGTCTTCCAACGCTCAGCTCTCTAGCATTTCTAGAAGTGGGCAATGTTACTTTAACATAACTTTACATGCATAGGGGAGGAGAGTAAATTAGAATTTTCTGGTTGTCTGATTTTTTCCAAGGGTTTGGTAATAATTTATATCAGTCTGCCAAATATCAGCTTTGTAAGGAAGTACAGTAGAATTTTGATGATCTATACATGAGGGAGTGAGTGAGTGAGTGAGAGAAGTCCTTGAAACTAGGAGGGGTTGTTATGAAGATCTACGACGACGAAGAATTTGAGTTTCGTAGCTCCTTCCGAAGTAGAATTTTAGATAGGTCAAATATGGGATGAAATGTTTCAAGAAAAGATGGTACAGCAGTTTACGCGAACTTGGCGGGGCACTGGTGCCCCCAGATAAGATTTATAATCGAGATGAAAGTGAATAAATATTATATTAATATTATCGCTTTAAGGTGGGGTATGCTATTGTATTTTGGTATTCAGTTCCACCCGGTCTTCCCTTATATCCTTCCGATACATATTTTCTGAGACTAAACGCATTTAAATTTGTCAAACTTGTGTGTTAAAACTACATATACTAGAGACCTGTACGCACTACGTACTTTTAAAAAAGAAAAATATGTCATACATACCGGGTATCTTGGTAGTAGAACTCAATTAATTTGGAATGTGAAGGATATTAATGAAGAAAATAATGCTTTATATCACAGAAAATGTTGCTTGCAGTGTAGACATATTTTATATTTTTTAAGTCAGAAGGAAATCACAAATATAAAAATGTAATAAAATACGGGGTATAATCTTTAAATAAAATGATCCATGACGGATCTGACACCTTCCTAGCTAGCCTATTATCACACTTCAAGTGAAGCTATGATAATATATTAGCCTTGAAAACAGTTTTTTTAAATATCTCAAAAACTAAAGTTCCTACGAAGTTTTTGGTTCGGTTCGGTTCGGTATTGAGCAAAATATAGTCTACTATATTCCGAAAACCGCATATTAATACGACGCTCCATTAACAAGTTACCATTTTAAAAAAATTTGAATTGTCAAAAAACTGTCATTAGCATTAATGGATTTTGACCAAAATCTAATTAGCTCGTAAGAGTGTCGAACACTAGTTTACCTGAAAATTTTATAAAAATTTGTTTAGCGGTTTAGGAGCTATCGTGTTACGGACAGAGATAATATACACACAGACAGACATCACGACAATATTGCTAGGATAGGTCAAAATAACATATTTTTGGCGTTATCTCAAAAAAAAAAAAATTCGTCGAAAATAATACCTTCTTTGTCTATTGCTACGCGGGCGAGGAAGGCAAAGATTGTTTGGTTTGTTGTAACTCTTATGTAGTGATAGCAGTCAAAAATGTGTGAAACTTAAAAAATGATCAATAATCCATAAAAGAAATTATTCTGTACATATTTCAAGAGATGTTTGTGATTGTTTGTCACTTAATAAGATAACATCAAGTTTTAGTTCATTCATTCCTTAAAACGCAAAAAAAGACGCAATAAGAAGGGGAAACCGGGGCTAGTTGAAACCCAATTTGGTTTTTAATTAATTAGTTTTAACTGTGTTTTAGATTTGTCCTTGTATGTTTTGGTCTTTTTTATTTTTTTATTAACTACCTCTTTATTTTTGTTTCATTTTTACCTTCCTGGCCCGCGCACAATGCCGAAAATGTGTTATTTGGGTTTATTTTGACCTATCTTTACGACGTTATCGCGATATGTATGTCTGTATGTGTCTGTCCGTAACACGATAACTCCTAAACCGTTAAACCGATTTTTATAAAATGATCAGGTAAAATAGTGTTCCACACTCTTACGAGCTGATTAGATTTTGGTCAAAATCCATTATGCTAATGACAGTATTTTGACAATTAAAATTTTTTTAAAATGCTAACTTGTTAATGGAACGTCGTATCAATATGCGGTTTTCGGAATATAGTAGACTACATTTTGCTTAAAGTGTCCTAATAGGCTAGCTAAAATTATGTAATGTCTTAAAAATCTGGACTCCTATCGCCAAGTTCAAAAATCGACAAATAAAGTACAAATAAAGAGGCAATTTAAAAAATCAAAAAAGATTGAGATTAGACATTCGACAAAATGTCGTTCTAAACCAAGCCAAGGATGTAGTGACTCTAAACTATAGTTTTAGGTTATTAAATAATTCTGTGGTCAGATGGCAAAACCAGGTATGTACATTTTTGCCCATTTTTAGATTTTTATACCTACGAGTCCGTCTCTAAAAGTTCTATCTGCCAACTTGGGTTTCACAGCTCTAGGTTGTCTCCTTTTCATATAGTTCGGTTTTGCCAAATGAGACATGTCAAAATTAATGATGTGTAACCGATGGCAAAATCAGGTATGTCATACGTGCCTTATTTTGCCATCTTAATATTCTGGTATTGTTTTAGATATTAATAAAAGATAATTTTCTGACATACCTAAAATGGTAATTTTTTCCAGCCCTATTTCCATTCTGCTGAATTCAAAAATCTCGGTTGGTTCACAAATAACCAAAATAATCATTTTCTGTTACATGTTTCATATATTATTTTTTTAACTAAGCTTCTTGGTAAAATTTGGCCTTTTTACCTAATCCTATCCTTCTGGCTCTAATTTTTAAAGAAAATTGTACAAAAACAGTGGCGTATATAGAAAAAAGTTTCGGGGTGGGCCCGAGACGGTTTTGGGGGGGGGGGCGAGACCTCATGAGGCTGTATTTTATGCTATTTTATGTTTATATTCATGAAATATGTGGAAAAATTAATTTTTTTGGTAATTTTTGAAAGTGAACCCAATTTCCAGAAGGACGCCCCTGAATAGTTACCCTGTATCTTATTCTATAATACACCATTTGAAAATTTAATGAAATTGAAAATGATTTAATTAATAATTTTTAAAAATTATTTTAATATAAGGATGCAACTGAAGCGGTAAATTTAAAATAACTGTCACTATGTTATTAAGAGCTTGGTTTTTAAGAAAACTGGGTAATACATTTTAGCTCACACATATACTATACTATAGTAGTGTGAGCTATGGTGATCCTAATTTTTTCGAGAAAAAAAAAGTTGCTCCGATTTCAAAAATTTTTATATATCTTTGCGTTTCAGATGATTTGTTGCGCCGTCTGTCTGTCTGTCTGTCTGTATGTCTGTCTGTCTGTCTGTCTGTCTGTCTGTCTGTCTGTCTGTCTGTCTGTCTGTCTGTCTGTCTGTCTGTCTGTCTGTCTGTCTGTCTGTCTATCTGTCTGTCTGTCTGTATGTCTGTCTGTAACGACCAACGCGCATAACTCAAAAACCGCTTGGCCGATTTTAATGAAATTTGGTACCTAGGCTGGGTCTGGGGTCGAGATGGTCCCATTTAAAAATGAACTAAATCCACCGAACACAAACCAAATAAAAGGGTGGGGGTAGATTTAAAAAATTAGAGTTTATGTGAAAATATGGCGTGTTTGATATCAAGCGAAAGGTAATTGAGTCTGGAGTTAAACAAAATACATTTTAATTTATTTTAAAAAAAGGGTGGGGGTATATTTAAAAAATTAGAGTTTAAGTGAAAATATGGCGTGTGTGATATCAAACGAAAGGTAATTGAGTCCGGAGTTTAACAAAATACATTATAGTTTTTGTTTTTTTTAAGGGTGGGGGTAGATTTCAAAAATTTGAGTTAAGGTCAAAACATGGCTTGTGTGGTACCAAACAAAAGGTAATTTAGTCTGGAGTTGAATAAAATATATTTCAGTTGTTAGTTATATTCAAAAACATTTAACTAAAGGGTTATATTACCTCACACGTACACTATAACTATAGTACCTAGTGTGAGCTTAGGGGCCCATATATTGGCAGAGTACTTTTTATTGTTTTTAGATATTTTGGCATTGTCAATATTCAGTAATTTTTATTATTATAAGCCCTATAAGTAAAAACACAACCTCTGAGACTTGTTAGATCGCTTAGAAATCCGCATGTAACCACGATATATTTAACTTGTTTTTTTAATCGCCGCAAACAGCACAAAAGTTCCTAGATGACGTCTAGCATATCCAGTGGCGTATATAAGGGGGGCCTGGGGGGCCCGAGCCCCCCCCCCCCGAAGCTAAGATTTTTTTAGATATTTTCCACATATTTCCTGAAAACAAACATAAAATAGCATAAAATACGGCCCCGGGTCTCGGCCCCCCCCCCAAACTGCCTCGGGCCCACCCCGAAACTTTTTTCTATATACGCCACTGACTGCATATCCCAGAGGTTATTTTAGGGGCCGTGCATAAATTAGATATTAGGGACCTATTGCAATAAAGCCTGGCACAAAACACAGCATAAATTTAAGTTTATTCACTTCAAACCAAGCTTTAACAACAGCACAAATTTTAAGAAAACCCAAGCTCATCACATAAAATGAATCACAGTGAGACACAACACGTCAGCACAAGAGGCATAGATAAACGAATTCGGTTTACTCCGCACAAGAGGGTTACGATGGCGATGGCGATAGGGTGGTGCCACAGCACAAACCACGAACGACCGTAAAGACAGTACAAGAATAGAACAGGAACAAGTAGCGTAAAAGATTAAGGATGGAGATTAAGCATGGACTAGGGAATTCTTAAAATCCGTGTGCGGTACTCGATACTTTGGATCAATATTTTGCATTTTGATTGTTTTGCAAAATGGTCAAGCAATGAGCTCGAAAAAATGGACTGCTCAAGGTAGTTAAAAAAGTATTTGCAAAACTATTCCTAATATTCCCATATTATAAAAGGAGCCACAAAAAGTAGGGTTAAGAATGTGTGCGACCAAGATGCGACTTCAAAAAGTCTACGTTTTCAAAGTAGAAACAGGAAGGAGAGATTACTTTAAAAGATCGACATTAAAAAAAAGTCAAAGTAGTTGCGACTTTAAAGTTGATCCAAAAAGTTATTTTGTCTACATTGTTACATCAGATGTTACTATGATGACACAAACTTTTGTGGTAAAAATTAAAGTTATAATGTAGTTGTCGGATACACTTGTTTGGGACTCCAATGAAGCTTAACTTTCTAGTGGTAATTAAGTAGGATATAAAAGTCAGGGCGACTACGAAATAACGACTAAAAAGAAAGTAAAACTTTAGCAACGTCCTATTGTGGTAGAGAAGACTATCAGAATCGACTATCAAGAAACAATTCTAAGAAGTAGTTTAGAGGGTCGTTTTTAGGAAACATCTACTATTTCCTGATACTAAATAGTAGTTAGAACTAAAAAGTAACAAATTTTGGTTGGGTATCACCACATTTCTACTATAAGAAAGTAGCAAAGCCTTTAGAACATGTAGCCGCTACTATAAATGTTAGTTGGGTGGTATCAAACAAAAGGTAATTTAGTCTGGAGTTCAATAAAATATATTTCAGTTTTTAGTTATATTAGCTCACACGTACACTATAACTATAGTACCTAGTGTGAGCTTAGGGGCCCATATATTGGCAGAGTATTTTTTAATGACTTGTATTTATGGACGTCGAGGAATAGTTTGTTATAAGTCAAACCCCACCGACTTACACATTGTTGAACAGGAAATTTTACTTTCTGCAATAAAGTATGGAGTGTATATTTTTTATATTAAGCTTAGTTTCAGAAAAAATTAGATAAAACTTGCAAAAAATTGTTTATTTTGGGATTTTATAAAAATTGATTTAATTTACGGACGTTCCTGAAGTTTTAATTACAAGACTAAACCTACCTTGTTATGCAGCGTTAACGAGTTTTAAACGTGATGAACCTTTAAAATTTGTTTTTTGTAATACATAATTTCCAAAACACGTTTAGGTCTAAATAATTTTTTATAAAAAAAGTCTTATTATAGAAAACTACTTATAATGTAGCTGAATTGCTAATTTGAGATTTAAAAAGTAATTTATAAAAGAAAACAAAAACAAAAAAAATATTGTATCTAGCATAATTGGTTAATCTACAAATAAACTTTTCTAGTTCCCTTGTTTTCTTTTCTAGAACGTTTCAGCAAAAAGTAACTATTACCTTACGGGCTACGAGTAATTAATAATAATTGTATATGGTATGCATAAATCTAGTAAAATCTGATTTCCAAATGATCGTCCAACAATATAACAGAACTGTTTTATAAATCTTAGGAAAAATTTAAACTTTCTAGGAAAAGAACACAAAAACTGAAAAACGGGGTTGAAAATCGACCGGGAATCGTAACTGCATGAAAATTTAACTTGCGCGCACTTCACCTCACTAACCTAGATATAGAATGGGACAGAATTGGCCAACATACCGCATTCGATTGACCGCCAAACTTGACGCAGCATACAAAAAAAAATTGCCCAACTTTAAGGAAAAAATAAGAATTATTTGAATTTTGTACATCGGTCTATTTTTAAGTGATAAATAACAGGCTGAATTTTCATACAAAGATTTATTTTGTTAAAACGCACAGCTTTTTTCTCTGAGAAAATGTTTAAAAGTGATTTCTAACGCGGGCGTAAAATCTTTCGAACTTCAGCCTCACTAAACCAATCAGGCGATTTTGGAGACAATAGTGCCATTTACTTTTAAACACATTTTTGTTAAGCCAGAGAAAAAAAATAGGCGGTTACTTATTCTTTAATCTTACTTTTTCATCTCGTAATTTATGAGATAAAAAAAGTAACAGAAAACACAACCTAAAAAATAAATAATGGTTTTTTTAAACATGAGGGTGATCATCGATATACCTGGATTAAGCCAACAAGAAATCTTAAATCAATCATTGATTATGCTATAGGTGAACAACACTCGCAATTAAAGTGGTAAGATGTACGAGCACTTCGTGGTGTTACCTGAGGATCTGACCACCATCTGGTAAAAGCAAAAATATTATTCCCTTTAAGAAAAACAAATAAGGACGAAAGTATTCGAAAATATGAAAACCTAGAATGCATCGAAGACAATCAAAAATACAACTTTAGAAGTCCAGAAATCGAAAGTATTCAAAGATTGTATCAGAACCGATTAGATAAAAAAATTAATAAACTCATTTAAAGAGATATATACAAACATAATAAAAAGCTTGAAGGAAGCAAGCAACGAAGCTGTTGGATACCAAGATAATAGAAATAACAGGAAGATGTGGTGGACGGAGAAAATACAGAAAATGGTCACATACTTGAAATGGCTCAATACAAAAGAGCAAAGAGACCTAGAAATCTAGAGGGAAACCAGAAGTCAGCTATAAATACACACGTAGGACGTAGGCAGAGCTCTAAAGTATATTAATTCATTTCTACAGTAAATAATCCAACAAAAGAAAAAGTAAACATCCAAATCATCAAACCAGAACAATCGACCGAACACTACAAGGAACTGATGCAGGAGACGAGACCCAAATATCTGGCAGCCTCTCTGAGGAGAGACATAGAATTACAAGGATAGGAAGTAACCATCGAAAAAGAAATGATAAAGAATAGTATTCAAAATCAGAGAAACTACTCGAAAATCTCACATATATTATCAATCAATGCATAAACGTACATCCAGTACCTGATGACTGGAAAACTGCATTCATGTCCTCAATACATAAAAAAGGAAACAAGCTGGATTGCAACAATTACAGAGGAATTTCAGTAACCAGTGCTCCAAGTAGATTGTACGGCAGGATTCTTAGAGATCTAATAGAGAATGATTTTCATGAACAAGAAGAAGAAGGGCAAAGTGAGTTTTTGCAGGCAGATCTTGTAGTAATAATGTTTTTTGTCTTAAAAAAGTAATTTGTCTTAAAAGGAGCGCCAGAAATGTAGAGACTCTTGTTACCTTTGTGGACCTGCAAAAAAAAAGAAAAATTATGGACAGTGTTAGAGCAGACTAATATCAATCATACATACATAAAAGCTATAAAAGAAGGGTCAAAATCTAAAATTAAAATTGGAAATCGACTTTCAAAAGAATTCCTGGTAACAAAAGGCTTAAGACAGGGATGTTGTATCTCTCCAACTCTTTTTAAAATATATATCGCAGTACCTCTAAAAAACTGGAAACGGAAAGTGCAATTCATGGGAATACAACTTAACGACCAATTTACCATATAGACACTACAGTTTGCTGACGACCAAGTAATTGTAGCTAATGATGAAGAAGACATGGAGTATACGATGAGAAAGTTAATAGAAGAATACCAAAAGTGGGGATTAACAGTGAACGTGGACAAGACACAGTACTTATGTATTGGAAACGAATCCAGTGAGTTAGAACTAGACAATGGATAAGTAATATCTCCATGCAATGGTATGTATAATTAGGTGCCACATTTGATAAAACAGGAACAGACTGCAAAGAACTGGAAAAAATAATAGTAAAAGCAAAAAAGGTTATTGGATGGAGGTAAGAATGTAAAATTTAACATATATGAAATAATGGTGAAAAGCACGCTGTTGTATGGAATAGAGACTTGTCGCGTAACAGAAAAATAAAAAAAAAATAGAAAATGTCGAAATGGATGCAATAAGAAGATCAATGAGAATATCTAGAACAGATCACATAAGAAATGAGGTCATAAAAGAAAGAATGGGAATCGAGGGACGCATAACGGATGACATCACTAAAAGGCAACTGATATGGTACGGCCATGTACAACGGATCAACGACGAAAGATTACCAAAGCAGGTCCTAGATTGGCAACCAATAGGGCGCAGAAAAAGAGGGCGTCCTAAACTAGAATGGCAACAGTCAATCCAAAAATCAATGAGTCAAAAAAATCTGACAGAAGATGATTGTCAGGATCGAAGGAGGTGGAGAATAGGCGTCGGACAACGTAGAAAAATGTTCTAAACCAACATAATAAGATAAAAGAGTAACAGTAAAGAATTAGTAACCAGTAAATTTTTTACTGTGGCTTAACAAATGTGTCTAAAAGTCAATGACAGCTTTGCCCGCAAAATCGCTCACTTGATTTACTCAGTCTAAAGCTTGCATTTTAATATAATAATTAGTAATGACCCGTCTATACAGTTACCTTATCTTATCTTATTTAACTGGGCAATAACTTTTTTATTTATTAATATACCATTTTGGTGTATGACCCCTTTCTTAATATCTATTCTTTGCATTAGTTGACAGCTACGGTGTACTCCGGTTATAACGTACCTGGGTTATAACGTACTTTCAGTTATTACGTACATATTTCATTGGTCCGGCCATAATACTCTTCTTTTTAATTTTGTTGTTTATAACGTACTTCCGCTTATAAAGTACATATTTTCTGGTCCCTTGAGGGTACGTTATAACCGGAGTACACTGTATTAACAAATTTACAGAAAAAAAAAATAATTCCAGTGGACACTTAAACATCTCTATTAAAATGAGTATAAAAAACACAGTTATTATAAAACCGAAATAGGTAGGTGGTGCTATTTAAAGAAAAAAATTAATCGTGGCGCTGTAGGAGTTGATGAATGAAGAATTTTTCACGAGATCATGGAAACTCCATGTATTTTTTAAATATTTTTACGAAAATTTGAAATGTTGGTGATTACGTTGTTGAACCTCACTGTCATAAGTATACATAGGGGAAAGGAGGGAAAAATTGGGTAAGGGGGTAAAACAGAATACCACAGTTTTAGGTAAACTGCCCAAGAATAAAACCTCTCAATGTCGGATGTTTTATCCCCATGACTGGTTCAAGTCTCTGCAATGTGATTGGTGCCGGTCGGCTGAGCTTAAGTTGGTCTTTGCTCAAAATATGATGTTCTGCGCTGTTTATTGTAAAAATAGCTTGCAAATTTTGTGACGGTAAGTCCATTTTTTACAGACTTTTCAAAATTTTGTTTACATTCAACAATTAGTGAGTTTATGTATTATTCATGATTAAACGCGTTGCCCGTAAAATTAGCCTTTTACTGTGTATGATTTTTGTTTGAATTTAACTGGTGGTTAGGGGAAAAATGGGTTTTTTCATGGAGGTAAAACGAAGTACCTATAATTTTTATTCCACATGTGACTTTCGCCAAACTTTAATGACAAAATAAATTACTTTTTTACTGTTAGTCTATAAAAAAATTGATATTTATTTAGTGGATTTTTATTACAAAAAGATACTTTATAGGTATAGCGTTTGTTAAATAGAAATGGTATTCAAACTAAATACACTAAGAATATCGCCCCCTTCACATAGTAGTTCAGGCAAGATTCGGTAAAATCCACTTTCTAGAAGCATTTTATATTACTTTTTGGCAAACCTGTTGCCAACTCGAAATATTGACAGGGGCTGAGATATTCAAGATGGCGGCCAAAATGGCGGCGGAATTTTAAATTGCCGCTGGAAAGTCCAAATTGTCACAAGTGTACATTCAAAATATATATTTGTATAATTAAAAAATAATAACATATTATTTTTTTTTAAATGGCTGCAAAAACCTCCAAAAACCCCCCCAGACCCCCCAAAATCTGAAAATTTGAGGTTTTTTCAAATTTTCTTAAAAACTAAGCTTCTAAGAGAAAAATGTATAATATACTTTATTGTAGACAATAAAATTCCCTTTTTAACATGGTATAACTTAATAAAGTTAGACTAATAACAAGCTCTCCAGCGGCGTCCGTTAATTGAAGTAATTAAAAAAAGTTGAAAAAATGTTTTTTCCAAGATTTATTAAATTTTTTTAAAAACTAATATCTACAGAAAACCATGTATTAGATTTTGGTATACTCAATAAAATTTCCTTCAAAATGACGTATAACATGATTAAATCGGTTTTATAAATAAAACTTCAGGGGCATCCGTAAATTAAATTAATTTTGAAAAAACAGAAAATAAACCATTTTTGTTACAAATTTTATCTAATTTTAATAATATTTTGTGTCTTATTAGCTTTTCGGTGGATAATAAAGAGCGGCGGATAAAAGGTCGAAAGTACAAAAGGTCGAAAGTACAAAAGGTCGAAAAAAAATAAGGTCGAAAGTACAAAAGGTCGAAAGTACAAAAGGTCGAAAGTACAAAAGACCAAAAAACAAAAGGTCGAAAGTTCAAAAGGTCGAAAGTACAAAAGGTCGAAAGTACGGGCGCGGGTCCACATCGACTGGACAGGTCAATTCGACTTGATACGGTAAATTTGTATTTTTAATACTTTGTTTTGTCGATTTTTTTTCGACCTTTTGTACTTTCGACCTTGTATGGCTTCGGCGGCGGGCCCGATTATAAAATGTCCTTTTAAACAATATGTCACAAAATGTGACCCATAGTATAGTAAACTCTCCAGGGGCGTCCGTAAATTGCAAAAATTTATATATTTATGAGTACCTAATTATGCCCCCCCCCCAACCGTTGCGTAAGATTCACCACTTTATTTTTAGTTCCATATGCTTAAACAAATAACCAAAAACACCAGTGTCAAAGTTACTACTATTACTTTCTGCACAAAAATATTGGTTAGGGGGGGGCCATGGCCCCTATGCCCCCTCCCCTTGTAACCACCGGTGTTTTTTTGCTTTAAAGAACTTATTTAGATAAATCAAAATATTTAATTTAATCAAAAAAAAGTTTATTTTATTTTTAGTAGGTATAAATTACGAACCTTTTTGAAGTATTTATCATAACATTAACCTCACTTTGTAATATATCATTTAAAAAGAAATTGTCTTATCCTCAATAAAGAGTAAAGGCACATTTTTTTCTGAAAATCCTAGTTAGAAAAGATATTTAAATATGCAAGAGAAACTGATTATTTCAGTTATTTTTGAAAATAAGTTTATATTAGTACCCCCCTGAAGCCTTAAATATGGCAACAACCCGACATTTTAATAAACTTTTTAAAAGAAAATGTTATGTTCTACAATCAAGTATACCACATATTTTTTCCTAAAAAGTGTAGTTTTTGAGAAAATTTTGAAAAACCTATAATAAACATGTTTTTTCTAAATAATCCCAATTTACGTACGCCACTGAAGAGCTACTTGCTTTTCCTAACCTTATTGACCAATACATCGTTGGAAAAGGAATTTTATTCTCCACAAAAAACTGTTCTTTACAATTTTTGACAAAAAGGTTAGTTTTCGAGAAAATTGCATAAAACTGAAAAAAAAATGGTTTTTGGGGGTTTGGGGGCGATTTTCTCCGTCCCTGTCGATTTTTCGAGTTGGCAACAGAGATATTCGGATTCAGCGGGGTCAAATTAGGGGGAAATGGTCTGTTGCCAAAAAGTAATATGATTTGCTTCTAGACCGAAAACGGAAAGCCTTTTAAAATAATATGCTCTGACTATAGAGTCTTACATAGATATATAATAGTTATATTTTCTCTGATAGAGTGCCACGCTATAGGTGTGGAATTATTTTAACCCTCCTCGATTACATGGCGCGTCGCCCACAAATTTGGAACTAAATATAAAAAAAGGAATAAGTATTCCCGCACAGTGTGTGAGGATTATAAGAAAAAAATATTTTGTAGGTGTAGGTAGGTACCTAAAGCAAAGTATATAAATGAATCAGATTAGATCAGCTTGTATATATATAACTGCATCTGTTTTCTTTTTAATCTATGCGAAAACTTAAAGTAAAAACCATGGTCCGCAAAAAACACAGCGAAAATCAAAAATTACAATGTGTGCTTGTTTTTTTTTAAAAGTGCATTTCCGCAAAGTATTTCCAAAATCAAGGAGCAATAGAAAAGGTATGCCGAATTTTGTTCCAAAAGCCAGTTTTTTGATTTTCCAGTTTTTACATTCCTAGCCCGCGCAGCAATGGCTAGAGAAGGTATTGTTTTCGACAAAAATTTTTTTTGAGATAACGCCTAAAATGTGTTATTTGTGTGTATTTTGACCTATCCTAGCAATATCATCATGATCTGTGTGTGTATATCAGTCCGTAACACGATAGCTCGTAAACCACTTTCGACACTGTGACGAGCTGATTAGATTTTGGCCAAAATTCGTTAATGCTAATGACAGTCTTTTGACAGTTAAAACATTTAAAAAATGCTAACTTGTGAACGGAGCCGCGTCGCATCATTATGGGGTTTTGGAATATAGTAAACCATATTTTTCTCAAAAATTTGTGTTATAACCAAAAGCTTTTGTTTTGGAGTTATTTACAAAAAACTGTTTTCAAGGTTGATATAGCATAGAGTTTACTTGTAGTGTGCTAATGAGCTAGGAAGGTGTCAGATCCGTCATGGATCCATTTATTTAAACCAGTTTTCCGAATTTTCTGAAAAACGGTATACGTTGCCGCAAAGTTTCCTTAAAATTTCTAAAATCAGAGAGATTCAATAAGGTTATTCCCAAAAAAACTAAATCTAAAATCTGGTTTTTCCATTACTAAAGGTTATCGGTTGAAGCAGTTTTTCCGACTTTTCTCTAAAACGCTGCAATTCTGCAAGTCACATTTACATTTATGAAAGCAGGGAACTTCAAAACCGGTTTTACAAACATTTTTTTTAACAAAAATTTATCACAGCGAAAGTCCATAACTAAAATGTTTTAAGTTAAAACAGTTTTTCCGACTTTTTTAAAAATGGTGCATTTCCGAAAAGTTTCCATATCATTTCAGAAATCAGGAGGCCATAATAAAAAGCAATATTCCAAAATATTTTTTTTAAATCTGGTTTTCCTACAACGAAAGTTCGTACCGGTACGTTAGTTGAAAACGGAAAAACGACATTACAAATGAATCTTTTTGCCAATAAATATCTGAGGGCACGCCAGTGCCCGGCCAAATTCGCGGCGTAAACTGCTGTACCATCTTTTCTTGGAACATTTCAGCCCATATTTGACCTATCTTAAACTCTACTTCGGACTGAGCTACGAAACTCAAACTTTGCACAGTCGTAGATCTTCATAGAGTTATCAACCCCTCCAAGTTTCATGAACTTCCATATAGTAGTAAAGTAGTTACGAAATTTCAAAAAACGTCGAAATTGCTTCTCACTCAGTCACTCACTCATGTATAGATTATAAAAATTCTACAGAGCTGAAATTTGGCAAACTGATAGAAATTATGAGCAAACCGTTGGAAAAAATCAAAAAACCCCAATATTCTAATTTACTCTCCCCTCTCCTATACATGTAAATTTATGTGAAAGTAACATTGCCCACTTCCAGAAACGCTAGAGAGCTGAGCTTTGGCAGACCTCTCATATTCCCTGATAAAACTATCAAAGAAAATTTAAAAGAAAATTTATGTAAAATTAACATTGCCCACTTCCTGAAACGCTAAAGAGCTGAGCTTTGGAAGGCCGATAGGAACTATGATAAAACTATAGAAAAAAATAAAAACCCCAAATTTTTAATTAACTTTCCTCCCCTATAAATGTAAAGTTATGTAAAAGTAACATTGCTTACTTCCAGAAACGCTAGAGAGCTGATTAAAAATTAAATTATTACGGCTGCAAATGACTCTTAGGCACAGTGCTAAATTGAACATAAAAAAGTTTGGCTGTAATAGCAAAGTTTAAAGAAACATTTCCAAACTAGTAAGAACCTTTCATTTTGAAATGTCTATTAGAGAACTTGGCTTTACTTTTATCTCAATTCTCTTTACGGAATACCATTTTCGCGTACTTGGCTTTTTTTTACATAAAATGTTTTATTATGATACTGCGTTTTTATTATGATACTGCGTTTTTCCTATTAACTGGTCTACCATGCTCCATGACAGCTAGACATATGAGAGGCCCTACAATTCACTAATACGATACGAATTTTTATTATCAAAAACCATTTATGGATTTGTTTTCTAAAAGGTTGGGAGCGCTGCATTCGCAAAGCACAAGGAAGCGAATTCCTTCGGTCGTGCTCGTAAATAATGACAATGAATACACAAGTATTCATTGATAATGAAGACGATTATGATGATACGATCCAATAGGGTGTTTGGCAGTAGTAAAAAATAAATATATATTTATTTTTAGATATCTCTTTAGGTCTTGGAAATGCTAAAAACAAACTTTTTTGTTTTTTCTCAAATTCATAGTTCTTTTAATTAAATAAATTCAATGAATTCAAACAATTAGCCACGTGATTCAATACAGGCGGTCTACCAATCAACTGCGAGTGACGTCATAAAACAGTAAACGACTCGAACGAACCCATTTTCTGTGTTATTTTCTTATGGATGGTAATGTTTGCTTTGGTTTAAAGTGCGAATTATCGTCCTAAATTAGATTCTATTTTGTGTTTTGCTTATAAAAAACATTTTCAATGGAAAACGGATTCTCCAAAGCCGCTAGCTGAATTCCTTTATGGTGGCAGGCTTCTTTGCCAATAAGAGTAATTTTAGTACTGCGGAATTCAGAAACGTTAAAATGTTGATGTAAGTATTCGATGAGTTGTTTTGTATATAACTGAAAGTTTTTTTACGATATTCTTCGCCTACTTTTACTGATTTAGATTTTGAGGTTAGGTTATATGTTTTGCTTTTTTGTTTAATATGCCACTTACAATAGGTTTAATTAAATACCCAATCATTATTATTTTAAGCATTAAGACACAATCAAAAATTGCTTTTTTAAAACAAAAATTTCTAAATACATTTTGTTTTAAAGAATTCTTATGACGCTTCATAACAAATATGCACTGCCTAGTCTTGCATATGCACTGCTCAGTACTACATTTGGCCTGCATGTGCACTTCCTAATCCTGCATTTAGAGGTAATCCCTAGTCCTGCCTAATAACTGCCTAGCACCGCCTAAAAATGTGTACACCTTTCTGCCTATTATGTTCACCCCTTGTAATAAACATAACCTTAAAAATTTCATCGTCATTTACGAAATAGTTATATATATTATAGACAACGTGAGAAAAATTAATAGAAACAATTTAGTGATACTCACATCAAAGTGATCTTCACAAATGTAAAGTGAAGATGTATTAGATAAGGCCCTTGGGTCTCTTCGAGCAAGTTCTAGCCACTTTTTCCGCTCTGTTACTGCTGTAGGCACATGAATAAATAGTTTCTCAGGTGTTTTTATGCTAGCATTCGAACACTGAGGCACTACACACCACTTATAGGACATTTTTTTACATAAAAAGCAGTAAAAACACAGACCAAAAACAAATAAGCACTTGAATGCCGTGTATCTATCCGCGAGTTTACTGCGCTGTGACGTCATTGCAACGCCATGCTAGAAATGAGCGTTTTAGCGGCAAATTCAAATCGGAAATTAGAAAACTTGATTTTAAATGTAGTCATGATAAAATATATTATTTTATAACTTTGCGTTGCAAATTAGGGATCTATGTATCATTCTAAACTCTTTTCTTAAATTTGTCAAATACCCTATTGAAAACTGACCGAAGTTTAAACAAAACCAAAAATTTTAAGATGGTCAAATAATATAAAATCAAGTAAGAAAGTAACAAGTAACCTCGCACATCCAGGGCGGTACCTAGACAAAAATTTTGGGAGGGGATAAAAAGTTTCAAGTTTGAAAATTTGCGTATTGTGCATCTTTTTTCTTATTTTCGATGTTGAGAAATCTCTTAAAACACACCTTTTCAAATATTTCGTGGGGGGAATTAATCCCACTTGATCCCCCGATAGGTACGGTCTTGCGCATATCGCGTGCGGGTTATAAGAAAAAATCACCCTGTAAATGTAGGTACTTACAGCAAAGTTTAAAAAGGAATCAGATGAGATCAACTTGTGTCCATCCGTGCCGACATAGTCTAACTGCACATATCTATTGACAAAAAGGAAAAAAAACTGTTCTCTTTTTAGTCAATGGGAAAGCTTTTTAAACTGAAAACTGTGGTCATCAAAAAAACACTGCTAAAATCAAAAATACAAACTTGTGCTCCGCCCACGAATGAAAAAAACAACAACAATGATCCTAGTGATGAATCAGTTTATGTTGCGCGGCAATGAATGAGTTTTTTTTATAAATAAAATAAAAATAAATCGTGCATAAGATTTTATTATTACAAGCTCGGCATAGCGAGTTAAAAACGTGTGACTCCGGCCGCGAGCTTTAATTATTTTATTTTTGTCAGTGGCGTTACATTTTAAATGGATTGGGCGCCATTTTGACAATGTTCCGGAAGAGAAAAGGGTCGGGACTGTTTCTATGTTTTACGGCACCCCAATTGCTATTGCTTGCACCTGGTGTGGATTTAACTTTTTTTAATCTATTTTTTTATTTTTTACTTTCCGATGTATTATCTTCGATGACAATTTTTTTTAATAACGCCGAAAATGTGTTATTTAGGTGTATTTTAACCATATACATAATTTTTTACCTATCTCAGCAATATCGCCGTGTTGTCTGTGTGTGTGTGTACCTGTACCTAACACCATAGCTTCTAAGCCGCTGAATCGATTTTCATAAAATGTTCATGTAGAATAGTGTTCGAAACTGTAAGCTGATCAGATTTTGGTTCAAATTCAGCATTAATGAAATAAATGAGTTTTTTAACAAGTAAAATTTTTAAAAATGCATTTTTTTTTAAACGGAGCATCCCATCAATATGCAGTTTTCGGAGTACAGTAGACCACATTTTTCTCAATAATTTCTGTCATAACCAAAAACTATGTAGGAGCTGTCGTTGCTGAGATATTTACAAAAAACTGTTTTCAAGGCTGATATATCATGGAGTTCACTTGAAGTGTGCTAATAGGCTAGCTAGGAAGTTATTAGATCCGCCATGAATCCATTTTTATCGCTTATCGGCCGCCATAATGAATATCTTATATGAATTCCTATTCATCTTCATAAGGGAGAAACAAACAAAATCGTCCAAGATCCTATAGGCCAGTCAATAAAAGCATTCAACATTATAAATGCGCATGTATCTACGATTTTTTATATGTCCCAGGATCCTAACAGAATATAAAAAAATTGTAAATACATGCGCGTTTACAATGTTTTCCTTTTTGATATCGATATTTACTGGTTTATGAACAGTGCCGGTTTAGAGGCCTAACGGGCCCTAGGCGTTAGCGGTAAGACGGGCCCCCACCACCTTAACAAAGCCGCTAAAAAATAAATAGATTCAGTGGAACAAGAATAAAAAAAATGGATCCATGACGGATCTGATACCTTTCTAGCTAG
This sequence comes from Aspidapion aeneum, assembly GCA_963576565.1. Classification (NCBI taxonomy): domain Eukaryota; kingdom Metazoa; phylum Arthropoda; class Insecta; order Coleoptera; family Brentidae; genus Aspidapion; species Aspidapion aeneum. The sequence goes on from OY755040.1 coordinate 42,881,238, forward strand.
CACGTTTCAAGTGAAGCCTAATATCAGCCGTTGAAAACAGTTTTTTTTATAAATATTTCGGAAACTAAATGTCATAATAAATAAATTTTGGTTATAACACAAAAAAATTGAGCACAATGTAGTCTATATTCCGTATATTGATACGACGTTCCATTAAAAAGTTAGCATTTTTAAAATTTTGTCATTAGCATTAATGGATTTTCAGCTCGTTATAGTGTCGAACACTATTTTACATGAAAATTTTATGAAAATCGGTTTAGCGGTTTAGAAGCTATTGTTACGGACAGAAATAATATACACACACAAACACACAGACACACACACACACAGACAGAGATCACGACAATATTGCTAGGATAGGTTAAAATGCATCCAAATAACACATTTTTGGCATTATCCGAAAAAAAAAAATTTTGTCGAAAATAATAAGACCTTCTCTAGTCTTTGCTACGCGGGCTAGGAAGGTAAAAATTGATCCATGACGGATCTGATACCTTCCTAGCTAGTCTATTAGCACACTTCAAGTGAAGCCTAATATCAGCCTTGAAAACAGTTTTTTTTATAAATATAGTGGTGACTCGATAATCCGTACACGCGATAATCCGGATGCTTCGGTAGTCCGGATAGCCTCAGCAGTCAATGGAGGTAATCCGGATTTTACTTGATTCAATTATCCGGACTCCCGTGTTTTTTTAAATAAATAATAATTAACATAATAATGCAGGTTTTAACCTGTGATTTGGTTGGTGATCGCTAAGACCACGGAATATTTTCATACCTGCGGAAAAAATAAATAATAATAATAAAATGAAAATAATAAAGCAAGTGAACAAGAGAGTGAACTTAGTCCAGAAGAAGCCGAGCAAAAAAGTTATTGTATGTCTTACATTAAAGGTTATATATGAAACAATAGTGAAAAGCACGCTGTTATATGGAATAGAGACTTGTCGCGTAAAAATACAAGACAGAAATTAAAAATGTCGAAATGGAAGCAATAAGAAGATCAATGAAAATATCTAGAAAAGATCATATAAGAAATGAGACCATAAAAGAAAGAATTGGAATTGAGGGAAGCATAATGGATGAAATCTCTAAAAGACAACTGACATGGTACGGCGATGGACAACGGATGTTCGATGAAAGATTACCAAAGCAGGTCCTAGAATGGCAACCAATAGGGCGCAGAAAAAGAGGGCGTCCTAAACTAGAATGGCAACAGTCAATCCAAAGATCAATCAGTTAAAAAAACACCTGACAGATGATTGTCAGGATCGAAGGAGGTGGAGCATAGGCGTCGGACAACGTAGAAAAACGTTCCAAACCGACATAGTACTGGTAGAAGCCGATGAAAATTAATTAGTTTAGAGTAAAAAAAAAACATTTTTTGTTAAGTAAAGGATTTCCTTTTTTTATGATTTTGTGTTCATTTAAAATTAAATCATTACTTATTCTATTAATTCACGCTTTTTAGTTATATTTATACATTTTTGTGATTAAAAAAAAGTCCTCAATAATCCGGATTCCTCGATAATTCGGATCGCGCCGGTTTTAATTGATCCGGATTATCGAGTCACCACTGTATCTCAGAAACTAAAGCTCATTCGAAGTTTTTGGTTAAAACACGAAAAATTGAGCAAAATGTAGTCTATATTCTAAAAACCGCATATTGATACGCGACGTTTCATTAAAAAGTTAGCAATTTTAAAAATTTTCAATTGTCAAAATACTGTCATTAGCATTAATGGATTTTCACGAAATTTTTTTTTATGAAAATCGGTTCAGCGGCTTAGGAGATATCGTGTTACGGACAGCAATAATATACACACACACAGACAGACATCACGACGATATTGCTAAGATCAAAATACACCCAAATAACACATTTTTGGCGTTATCTCAAACAAATTAATTTTTTAGTCGAAAATAATACCTTCTCTAGCCATTGCTATACGGGCTAGGCAGGTAAAAAAATTCGTGAAACTAAACTTTCAGATACCAACAAATGAAGGTAAAAATAGGCTAAGTGCCAAAATTAGAAAACAGAGATAATTAAGGAACTTAGCTTGCTTCTACCGAAATAGGGCATGTGAATTGTAGCTTTCCCCACCCTAACTAATGCATTGCAACACTATACGAGGTGAGCATGGCACTTAGCTTCGTTTAAGAATACGTCCGATGGCACTTGGAACGTTTTTGCAAAAAAAGTACTTTTTTGCAAATTGGCCTGTTTGTACCTGATACAACCACACAACCCTTACAAATAAAATGTCGAGATCTGTAAGACAGACCTTCTTGTTCCTAAGTATTTTTCGATGCTCAATCTGAATCCGGTGTCAAAGAAGTCCTTAGACGCCTGGAATGTTCCCCAGTAAGTTCATTTATATGAAATTAACAAAAATAAACGGATCTATAATGGATCCGATACCTGCCTAGTCCATTTTGTGGGTTTTTTAATCACAAGAATTGCTCTCTATAACTTGGAAATAAAAAAACTTTTGCCAAAAGTTATTTGAACATTTTGTCTATTTTTGACGTTTTCTACCACCCCTTAAAGTTAGCATCATTACACCCTGTAAGTTTATGTAGGTAGGGTAAGAAAACATTTATATTTAAGAAATTTATCGACACCTACGCCTCTGCACTCCCAAGCAATTTAAGATTTTGCGCTATTAACGCTAATTTATTATTTACTGTTTTTTCGTTGGAGGCCCCTCTCCCACAAACAGTGACAGAAATAAAATAATGCAAAAGTATAAATACTTACCTATTATCATAAACTAATAGTTTATGCTATTATTAAGTACAGTATTTTCAGTATAAACCTCGATATTGTCTCCGGTCATTGAATCAGCCACAATTTGGTTCAGTCATCAATAATTATCCCGTGCATTAATTTGGAACGTTCAAGCTTCGGACGTCGCGTCGTTTAGTTTAGATCACGGATTACACATAAGTAATAAAAAATTAATTTAATTTTTAATTTTATCAGACTCCTAAAAATATATTTTACCTAATTGGGAACATAGATCACTAAATATCATAGAAAAAATGCAATTCCCTTCGGAACGTCCAGTCGCTTTTGCCGATGCGAAAATATCTGGTTATCACCACGTGCTCTTTTGAAATTTGATCTTAAACGTTAATGTTAGTGTTTCTTAAACATTGTTTACCACCCCACATAGGACAAAAATCACATTAACGTTAAATTAACGTGTAAAAATATTAAAGTTATTCCTTACTAGAAAACAACCTACCATAACATGTAATATTTATTTTGGTTAATCTACATGCTTAAAGATAACCTAAAAACAAGGAGGAATCAAGCTATAAACATGTAATTTTTGATGAAGTTTCTGGTGCTGTGTATATATAACGTCTCCTCCACAACATGTTCTAAACCGCCACTAGATTAGACTTCTTAAACCTACTTTTTTTGTATTATTTTGTCAAAAGGCGCGAAAGTCTGTTTTAAAAGCCCTCTAGATAAAGACTTGTTAAAAGTAATAACATTCTGCGTCTTTTTTGGTCACATTTTTTTAATCACTTTTGTTTAAACTTAAAAGTGACGCGAAAGGAAGTTCTGAAAGTTCACTACTACACTTTCATACAATATTAATGTGTCTTTATCAGGTTAATAACTGATGCGTCTTGATCGTGAAGGATCAGTTCATTAACTGGTTTTTGGAGTTTAGAGGCCAAAGTACTCAATACAATAGGTGGCGCTGGTTCTAGTGAAATCTCAAATATATTTGTTAGAGAAGCCATGTAAATCGCGTTTTTAAATTGGTGTAGAAAAGGTACAAATCTAATGTGCTTTTGACGTTGATAAAAATCTCAAGAATTCACTTGAAAATAACGTAAAAACATTGCTGTTTTGATCTAATAAAGGCGCGATTACAACGCCGTTTTTAGCAATGTTGTTTTTTATCACGTTAATGAATGACTTCTTAAGCTTGTTTTCATATATGAAATAAACGTTTTTTGTAGCAGCTTTTAAAATCAACGTTTTTTTTTCTCACGCGCTTTTACGTGAAAAACTTTCTAACGGGCACGCCACTGTTGGTGACCTAAAATTTTTACCTACTGCTACTTCATTCATTGGCGTCCTGCCAACCCTTATAACTACAATTTACAATAGCTTTGTTAGTATAATTTGCTTAGAAAGTTTAAATAGTTAGGTAAATGCAAGCTTGGATATTTATTAGTGTGTTTACATGCAGCATCCCCTGGTAAATCCCTCCTCACTGATGTTTGGCCGGGGCTATGTTGCCATTGTTCATGCAAGAGTGGTTTGCGCATATTTCTTTCAGCGCACGGGTCCAGTAGCATTGATGTTCTGTGCAGTAGCAACTGCATGGCATGGGCTGCATGTAACAGTTAAGCCCATCACACACAAAAATGCGTAGCGCGTAGCATAAGCTCCGACCAATCAGCTACGGACTTTTCATATGCATATCCAATAGGGTCGCGTCTATTCGATCGCTGAGTGGCTGAAAGCCCTATGCTACGCGTTCTGCGGCCTGTCTGAGTTTGTGTGTGATCAGCTTTAGAGATGTGCTTAGCAGTTCATTTTAATGAACTAGTTCATGTGAACCACTAGTTCACTGAACTAGTTCGTTTGAACTATTAACGGAATGGATCCTGTCAGTGTTACCGATGTCGTATTAGGCTAGCAGTTCCTTAATCTGTCGTACCTAATCAAATAAAAATTTCAAATAATTCAGTTCATTGTAGCTTGAGCGTGCCACTGAATGAAACGAAACAGGTGATTTGACTAAACGAGCGCCGGATTTCATTTATTAGTTTAATTTAACAGTTCATTTTTATCAGTTCGTTCGTTCCTCGTAGAACATGAACACAAATAACTGCGCTCCTAATGCACAATATAATGTACACAAATAATTGGGTTAAGCCTCGCAAGAGTATTGTGTGATGAATCTTTATAGTTCATTTTCCTTGAGTTGTATAAGGCCCGTAGGGTATAGAAGTCAATGTTCATTTTAGATATCGTTTTCCTTGTTAAATGAACTAGTTTATTTTTTCAGTTCGTTCGCGAACTACCCATCTCTAGTAACAGTACCTATACACCAAACTGCTAGGTATGTGCGCCGCTTGCGCGCTGCGCACACTCCGCGCGCAAAAATGAATTCGTCCTGTATTTAAGTTGCGTGCGCGCCACTTGCATGTCGTTTGCCGAAAACCAGCTTTCTTCGGCTGCCCTTTGTGTGATCGCAGATCCGTTGGGACGACATTGGCAGTTTGTTGTCGAGTTTTCATTTCAATGAGTGTTTGCTGTTTTTCCGTGGATCGTAGAAAGTTCGTTGAAACGTATTCGGCGAGCGGTGCACTTACCGCGCGCGAGCGGCGCCCACGCTGCGCATTTGCGGAGCAGTTTGGCGTATAGGAACTTTAAAGTTGTAAACGATCACTTGCCGTGATATTATTTAGATCGCGCCAGGCCAGCAGCATCAGCTGGGGTGCGTTTAAAAATAAAAGGCGAAGGTAAGGTGATGGTAGGTAGGGTCAGGCGATATTGATGGCGCCGTCGAAAAGGCAAAATTACCGTAGGTAAATATCGCCATGGATTTTCGAACGTATGGTGATTATTAACACATGATTTGGATTTTTGTTAATTTAGTTCAAATTTTTATTTTTAGTTTCCTACATAGGTATAGATTATGAAAGTAATCATATGTAAGCTTTAGTGCTCAATCAATGGCGATTCTCACCGCGCTCCTTACTGCGGCGAATTAGGAGCACCCGGGGTCATCACCTGTTTGATTTTCGAACGCGGTTGTATGACGTCATCGTTTTCACTGTAATAATTTTCAAACGATATTGGGCTAGCACAGGTAACATGCTTTACCCTAGGGTCACAATTTTAAACAGTCCCTGCATGTAAATGCCGCGTCCACGGCGTGCTGGTGTATCAAATATTTTCTATGACTGGACGTTCATTTGAGATTCTAGGTTCAGGACGTTCATTATACGAACGCTCATTGGACGTTTAAGATCGGACATGTTATAGACGTGCAATGGATGTACAATGGACATCCAGTGGACCTCAATTAGGGTTTTTCTTTTCATAATATAATAAAAATATTACCTGCATTAAGTTGGAGATGACGCACCGGTCATCACCATATCTTTCGGCATTTTAGTGCCAAAAGTGAGGATTCGAAGTAATAATATGATCCTTTACACCGATTATTACTACAAAGTTAGGTTTAGGCTTATCTTTTCGTTTAAGAGTTTAACCCAAGAAGAACAAATACATTGCTCTTCTCGGGTTTAACTTTTATTTTGCTGCATTTCTTTTAAATTCGATAAAAATTTAATCGAAATTTGGACTAATTATAACTCCATAGGTTTTACCGCAATGGAAAAACCGTTTTAAATAACTACACTTCCATCAAAAAATTCTACCATGCAAAAGCCGAGATAGCAATTGCTTCAAACTAAGTACCTAGCACTTGACACCATAGATAAGGCTTGATACTCTAATCTTATTTATCTTTAAGGAAACATTTTGTTCTCCGAAATAACATACTTAGGCAGTGTTTTTTTTTTCTTTATAACGTAGGTTGGTATGTATTAGGGTTGCCAACCGTCCTCCAGCCAGGAGGACAGTCCTGCTTTGAGGCAAAATGTCCTCCGTCCTCCACAGACCCTGTGGAGGACGCCATTTGTCCTCCTTTATCAAAATTATGTGCTTAAATCAAAAATAACGTGATAAAAACACATGAGAAATGACCCGAATTCATAGTTGTTCCCAATTTTTTTTCTCTGTCATCCATATAAAATAACACATTTAAGAAATAAATAAACCAAGCCTGAGGAACGTCTGAAAAAACAGCCCTAAGCAGCGGCGGCATCATTCGTAAGTTTTCGTCACGTCTCCCGCGGCAAAGCAAAGGCCAGTCAAGTGTTCTTTGGTCAGTCCCTGTGATCGCGCATAGAAGATCGCAGAATTTGCACCCTACGGTTGCCTCCAAGTTTTAGTTTGTTTTACTAAGTATTTAATATTTTTTCTCTTTACTCTTGGGGTATAGTAGTAAGGTAAGTAAACAGTCACTTAAGATGATTGCCCCAAATGCCTCAATTTACTGTTTTTTTATATTATTGAAATCTAGCACTTCTGCTTATGCTGCAATATTTTATGCTGAGTTTATACACTATACATACAGATAAAAATAATAGTTGATTCTATAAAATAAAAAGTTGGACAACGTTTGACTTTTTTAAATTTTTATCTGAAAACAAATGTGCAACAATCACATCATATGATCTTTGTTGTTGTTTTGGTATAGAATTTGATTATTTTTTTCAGTTTTTTTTTAACCATTTTAAGATTTTTAAGCAATCCAACTTTAAAAAGCCATTTATCTTTTAATTCAAAAAAACAGATTGTGTTTTTTTACAAAAATATTGATGTTTGTTTATTATTTTGGCTGTAACCCCAGCATAAAAATAAAACAAAAGTACATATTAAAATAGAATTCATATTATTTTCTACAAAAACAGTGTTCAAAATTTATTAAAAAACTACCTCCGCTAACGAAGTTTTTCACTGAAAACGGCGTTTTTCACAGAGCAAGTGCAAAAGTTTTGCACACGCTGTATATTGCATGAAAATTTTTTTCACAACTCGCGCGAATTATGGACCTCGCTAAGGCTCGGCCCACCAAACTGTCTCGCCCATATAAATAAATTTATTTTTAAAACTTAACTTAAAATAACTATTAATTTTGATTGGGCTGTTTCAACAGGAAAATATTTTTATTTTAATTTCTACTTTAAAATGAGTCTCAGTGGCGGCTCGTGGTCATTTGCAAAGGTGAAGCAAAACAATGGTACTCGCCGCAGGCAAAAAAAATTAGGCATCATGATCAAAAACATTCATTTTGAGCCTTAAAAAGTAGTTATTTTACCCATTATTGTAAAAAATAATATGATATTTAAGCTCCTGATTAATTTTTATCTGTATAAACCAAGCACACAATACTTTTCTGTTTTGAAACTACAGAATAAACCATTTGTATCTCCTTTTTGAAGTTTCACCTCCCAAGAAAATTTGTTTGGTGTTTGTGTTGATGTTTCGTATATATGTACCTGTTATTTAATAAATGTGTTTTGAAAAAGATTTTTTTTTAATTTAAAAAATACATACCAATATATATATATATGTACCTACCTAGTAATTTTTATATTATGTTTATACGTATAGAGCTTTATTTTAAGGAACGTGCACTAGAATTTTTTTTTAATTGTGAGATCATATAAAAATGTCCTCCATTGGCTCCAGTGGGAGTTGGCAACCCTAGTATGTATACATAAAAACATAAATATTTGATCTAACTTACTAATTACTAGAACTTCGAAAATTATAATGTAAACGCCCTTAGTTTTTTGTATAAAATACTTAACTTTAGAAATCTGATAGGATTATGTGCCACATTTAACCAAGGGCGTCGACAAGGGGGGTGAGGATAATTCCCCCCTACCAAGAATCATTAGTAAACGGTAAATGCATTATTACAGCATGTTTCTTTCACTTCCTAAATCAAATTATTCCATCCAAAAAAAAATTATCGGCATCCCTGTATTCAGCAAACTACTCAAATCGTGGGCGAGGAGTAGATCGGTGTGGAGACGAAGCACTGCGGACAGTGGCGGATCAAGGAATGTTCGGGGAGAGGGGTCAAAGAGGCAGCAAAAACCAAAACATTTTTTTTTAGTTTTTAATAAATCTGAGCTTTCAAGCTTCGTAAATGCAAAATAAAGTAATTTTTGTGAAAAAAATTTAGTTGCGGTTTATGCAATTGCTATTTTCTTACTAGAATTAAAAAATATTTGCTTTATGTCAGGAAGGAGGGGCCCGCCTAGCCCCCCTTGATGCGCCACTGATCTACAAAAATTGACAACCGGCCAAGCGACGTTTCGAGAGGGTAATGAGGTAATTACCCCCTGCCACCCCTAGAAAAAAATTATATACAGTTAATTAAAAATAACCGTCCCCTAGAAAAAAAAAATGGTAATAAAATTTTTGTTCACTATTATCCATCCATTTTGACGCAGATGCGCGCTTGCAACTGCTATTTTCTCTCTTGACCTATGTAGATAAGTATTCATTAAAAAAAAAATAACAATTTCTATTTTTTATATTTACCATATTTTATTGGCAAGTCAAATATTTACAAATTTTTACAAAAACTTTCAGTTTAAAAAAACTAATTAGATCTGGCTATTTACAAATTATACATGTAAAATTAAATACGTATAGGTTAAACATTTATTTTCAAAAATTTGCAAAACTTTTGGCATGTGGTGATCTTTTAACATACAAAATATTTGTTTGTCTTAGCGGTGTCTTTTTTAACTTTCGAGCCAAAAGCCTGCCCTCTTTCAAGACTCAAAATTGCCGACTAGATATATTAATTGCTTTAATGTTTTTGGGCATGCCTACTTATTTATAACTCAGCAGTTCGCAATCCACCTTATGGAAACTCCGGCTGAATATAAAAATTGTTTTTAATTAGTCGAAAACGTACATATCTTTTGCGACCTAGTTGTGCAGATGCACACAATTTTTTGCCTAATGGAGGGGTTTTAATTCCTAAACGCCCCCAGCGCCACGCGCCTGATATGCAGTGACGTAAAAATGTCTGCAATGTAAATAATGTCAGTCAATGTAATAAACAAAGATGCCAAAAAATGACGTCATTGAAGATCCATAAAAATTCTACCTACCTAGTTTGTTAGAGGGTGGCACACATCTTATTTTTAAATGTTTAAGCAGGGCTATCAAAATCGACGGGCCACGATCCTCCACTTTGTTGACGTCACATCCGGGGCTGATTTTTTTTTGATGGTCACGTTACGACACAGCTGATTGTCTTTCAAATATTGAAGTTGGAATGACGGTTCATAGATATTTGATTTTATTTTAAATAAAGCCGTTTTTGAGATTGTTTTTACTTTATTCTGGCAGAACAATTTTTTTTTAAATGTATAGTAAGCCCTAATTTTTCATAGCCGCTTCATTAGCTCACACAAAAATTAAGTTTAAAGCAGAAGCGAATGTGACAATCACATATGACAAATTCAAATACATGTCAAATATAACAGTTGGCATGTGGTACATGGCGGGTAATTTGAATTCAAAATAAGGAATGCTAAATCTTGAAGATTTTAACCTTTTAATCATGTTGCTTCCTTACGAACCTTTGGTGGAATATCGGGATGGTGTCTGAGAATATTTCACTAAAATTTTGCGGAAATCTGTAGTGCCATTTTGAAAATATCATAAAAAAACCTCTGACCTCCCATAAGACCCAATGTAAAATTCAGCCCCGGGAGAACAGCTGATTTTTTCAGGGTCGTGGCCTCTATTTTTGTGTTGGCCTTGGTTTAAGTTAAAAAAGGTTAAATTTGACGTCCAGTCAGTGGCGTAGCTAGACTTAGTACTGAGCAAGTATGCGAACATTTTATTCCGTAAAAAGATTTGAGATAGAGTTCTGCAAAACAAATTCAAATGAATTCAAAATGAAAGGTTCTTACTAGTTTGGAAATATTTTTTAAAACTTTGCTATTCCAGCCAAACTTCTTTATGTTCAATTTAGCACTGTGCCTAAGAGTCATTTGCAGCCGTAATAGCCAAGTTTAGAAAAACATTTCCAAACTAGTAAAAACCTTTCATTTTGAAATTTATATTGGAGAACTTGGCTTTACTTTTATCTCAATTCCTTATACGGAATAAAACTTTCGCGTACTTGGCTTTTTTTCACATGAAATGTTTTTGTTATGATTTCACTCCGTTTTTTAAAAATTTGGATAATATTTAAGTTTTAAAGTAGCAAAATATGCGGAATATTGTTCAAAACTTTTGCAATGTCTTATTAAAAAGTTTTAGGTGTTTTTTATATTTTCCTATGGTTTGATCATATTGGATATTTAAAAATTATACCGGATATTCATGTTATGAGATTATAGGTACATAGCAGAAAATTTTGGAATATCACAAAATAAGAACTTGACGTAAATCTCGTTATAGTCTAGGGCCAGTCAACTTATCGGTATAATTTGGGGGTACTAATTTTTCTCTTTACCATAGGTAGAACATCTTACCATTTTTTCCTCGAGTTTTTGGTTGGACAAAATACATCTAAACATTTTTTGTGATAATTTAAAAAATATTATTACATTCATTCATTACATTGGGGTCTACCACCACCCCTGTCGGAGAAAAAAAAAGAAATTTGACTTCTGGGGTGAAGAAACAATGCAGTAAAATAAAAATAATAAAAATATTTTATACCATCTTTGATTGGCCACCATTTGTTTAAGCTACCGCTTAGAGAATCCATCATAGCTTTTAACATCCTGACAAACCCCTCTAACTGTTGTAAAAAGGAAACTTAGTAGCCCTAAATTACCTATATAATTTCCCTTATTCTGGCGGCTGGCCAAAACAACTAAGTCAACAAAAAATTATAGTGCGTTCGTTCTTAAAAATTAACCGGATGTTTTTTATTCAAGCTTATTGTCTTATTTCACTCGTTCTTCCAATTCGTGAAATTACAAGAATAAGGTCTCATAAAAATAATCGGTAATTTTCCAGCACTCTTGGTATTACCCCCGAATATCTTATAAATTGTCTACCAAGGTAATCATTTTTACATATCTTGGCCTAGATTAATTTGTTTTGTTTTATTAATGTCTTTTAGGAAGACAAAAATGTTAAAATATACATGGAATTTAATTAAAAAATTAAACATTGATGAGCGTCAAATTCAACCTTTTACGAACCGAACCGAACCGAACCGAACCGAACCGAACCGAACCGAACCGAACCGAACCGAACCGAACTGTTATATTTGACATGTATTTGACTTTGTCATATGTGATTGTCACATTCACTTCTGCTTTAAACTTAATTTTTGTGTGAGCTAATGAAGCGGCTATGAAAAATTAGGGCTTACTATACATTTAAAAAAAATGTTCTGCCAGAATAAAGTAAAAGCAATCTCAAAAACGGCTTTATTAAAAAAAAAATCAAATATCCATGAACCGTCATTCCAACTTCAATATTTTAAAGACAATCAGCTGTGTCGTAACGTGACCCAGGGCTATCAAAATGGACGGGCCACGATCCTCCACTTTGTTGACGTCACATCCGGGGCTGATTTTTTTTTGATGGTCACGTTACGACACAGCTGATTGTCTTTAAAATATTGAAGTTGGAATGACGGTTCATGAATATTTGATTTTTTTTTTAATAAAGCCGTTTTTGAGATTGTTTTTACTTTATTCTGGCAGAACAATTTTTTTAAAATGTATGGTAATCCCTAATTTTTCATAGCCGCTTCATTAGCTCACACAAAAATTAAGTTTAAAGCAGAAGCGAATTTGACAATCACAGTGACAAAGTCAAATATATGTCAAATATAACAGTTGGCATGTGGTACATGGCGGGTAATTTGAATTCAAAATAAGGAATGCTAAATCTTGAAGATTTTAACCTTTTAATCATGTTGCTTCGTTACAAACCTTTGGTGGAAAATCGGGATGGTGTCTGTGAATATTTCACTGAAATTTTGCGGAAATCTGTAGTGCCATTTTGAAAATATCATAAAAAAACCTCTGACCTCCCATAAGACCCAATGTAAAATTCAGCCCCGGGAGAACAGCTGATTTTTTCAGAGTCGTGGACTCTATTTTTGTGTTGGCCTTGCGTGACCATCAAAAAAAAATCAGCCCCGGATGTGACGTCAACAAAGTGGAGGATCGTGGCCCGTCCATTTTGATAGCCCTGCTACGATAAGCACATTAAGGGAACTGACTATATCGGCAGTTTTGCGCGCTGTTTTCATAAATACAGTTCATTTCATAATTTTTGAGAAAACTTTTTTTCGCTGGCTGATCCTGGTTGTTATGATAAATATAAAAAAGATATCTTAAATATTATTAAATCGATTGTAAATCTTATGCTTTTGCATACATCCACATTCACACTTTCCTTTGCTTATTAGAACCGTTTAATTGTTTATATTGTGCTTCTAACAAAAGCCACAAATTGTTTGTTTAATATACAAAAAATCACAGATATAATTATTTTACAGAATTTTTTATACTGGTACCATAGAAAATCTAACCTATATTTTCTGTGCTGTTGATTTTCCTTTGACCACATATAGGAAGTTTAAAAAAAATAAGAACGACAAAAAATGTTAGGGCTTTTGTTTTCTTTAATTTACAAAAGTCATAAAGACAAACATCAAAAACCAGCAGTTAGTTACGAATCTGCTTGTCAATCAGTAAAGCAGGATTTATAAACTATAAAATTTTTAGTTTATAAATCATACTTTATCCATTCTATGGTCATAGGAAAAAAATTGTATATCACGTTTGGGTCATTCACTTTTTGGTAAAATTTGTCTCTATATTTATATTAATTTGTAATATTCAAATTACAAATTATATTTTAATTTTAAAATATCCAACGAACACATTCTTTATTTTTTTGTTTTTAATTTTTATGATAGTGTACCACAAAATACAAATATATATCTAAACATCATGTTTTTTATATCTCTTTTCAACATACGCATTTTCCTTTTTACGAATTTAAATTCAAATTAAGAACTTTGTACTCCTTTTCAGCATTTTCCTTCATTAATTTTGTGTAAGTATAATTTTTATTACGAAGTGAGCTCGTGACATAGAGAGTACGGAAAATTTAAAAAAAATAAAATATTTACCTCAGACTGGATTTGAACGAGGCAGCTCTATTTTTTCTAGGCTGACACTGATTAAAACCTGAAATTTATTTGATTTAACTTGATTAAACCAACCTGTTGATTATTCGCACAACTCTATCTTCAAAAAATCTTTATGGAGCTCAAATCAGACGAAGCTAGCGTCTTTTTACTGGTGTTTTTTCTTCTATTTCTTTTGTTCAATACGTTTAGCTAAAGATTATTTTCCTGGAACTCGGCCCTCTCAATGCTTTAATAAGGTTTTCTTCTATAATTAGTTTATGTCATGTCAAATTGCACTAGCCTCAAAGCATTTAAAACCTTATCGATTTCCATAAGCTTTTTCCGTAACTGTATCTGAAATTAGAATCACATCTATTCTTGTTAACTTTTTAAGAATTTTTTCCACCATTATTTACTCCATTTTGTGCTAAGAATGGGTTAAAACCCAATCTGTTGCCGGCCATCAACTCAGCATAAAATTTCAACTGCTCGGGAGTAGGAATGGGCAGAACAGGCGGCGGTAAACTAGGTAAATTTGACATGTTTGGCAAGCTGTTATACAAACTCTGCATGGCCGCTTGGTAAGCGTAAATGTCCAGCCCCAAACTTGGAGGTATTATAGGCAAACCACTAGATAGGCCAGCAAGAGCACCGTTTGATGAAGCACTTTCAGGGAAGGAGGAAATCTGGGGCACCATTGATTTACTACTAGAAGAAGACAACTTAGAACCACTACTACTGTTTTTTGATGAGGAATAATTTAATCTTACATCACTACTGCTACTTCTAAAGTTATTAGAATGTCTACTTGTACTACTAGTACTAGGTCCACCAGTAATGCTCAAATCAGTCCTTCTTGGTAAAGGAACACTGTATTTATCTTGCATAGGTAAATTGTGGTCACTCATTCTTAATTTTGCAATTTTGTGCGCGTAAGTTTCACTAGACGATCTCTTATGCGAACTGCTGTTGACAGGCTTCATGGACTGGGAATTCGTAGGTCCAACTAGGGTGATTTCCAAATTTGACCCTACTCGCTTACCACCGAAAATTGTATTAGTATCGTTTTTATACAAATTTTTGGATACACTTATCCGGCCAGACATTGGCATTGATTGATTCGAGTTTGAACTTTGAGGAATTGGACTTATTTCCAAAACAGGCTTAACGGGACTTGTAACGCTTAAATCGATGGCCATAGGGTTTCCACCACTTAATCTTGGAGGGACTGAAGTGGGGAATCTTGGTACCATAGTTGGTTGAGCAAATATATCTTTGGGATTTCCGTACCAGGTTTGCCTGTCGGTAGAGTAAATTGACTTCGATTGAACAACCTTAGGAGGAGTCCCTCCATTCATAAACTTAAAGTCTTTCACAGGACTAGGCGATTTGGCAATATTGGGTATATTAGACTTGATCGGCGTAGCAGGAGTGATCGAAACATTTATCTTTTTCGGCAGTCCGGGAGGTGGCATCAAGCTTTTTGCAACTGAAGATTGAATAACAGAAGGTCTAATATCTTTTACTATAGAAACACCAGCCGAACCTTTAATCGGTGTAACTTCTAGACCTTGGTCCCGTAAGATGTCTAACTTAACTTTTTTATGAAAATCTTTATTTTCTGGCTTTACCAGATTTGAATCTACTTGAGAAATTTGTAAGTCAGGTGAATTTGGTTTAGAATTATCATTGTTGGCTTCCTGTGTATCTCCTTCATTTTCAGGCAAACTGGCTTCATCCTCTTTAACCAGAGGAATATTTTCTTTACCCTCAACTGGTGAAGAACTCTGTTCTGGTATCGTAACTTGAACAACGGGAGCTACAGCTGAGGTTATGGGTTCTGCATCTAATGGTTCCAGGTCTTGAGCTACAGGTTCACTTTGTGGAGACCCTGTTATAACGACGATTGAATCTAATTGTGTACTTTCTATAACATTTTCAGAAGGAGTTTCTGCGTTTGTTTCTTCAGTGATATTTGGACTTTCAGGTTTGAAATCTTCCACTTTAGGATTTAAACTTTCGTTTTCAACAGCCGTTATGTTCACTTTACTGCTTGAGTTCTGAATATTGTCCTCAAGTGTAAGCACAGAACTTGATTCACTTTTAACGTCACTCATATTTAACATGTTGTCCTTTTCTTTGTCCAAATCACTATTGCTTAATTGTCTCATTAACTGTTTGTCCTTTTGGCGTTCGGGTTTCACTCGGATGTGTCTTAGAGAAGTAGGTTTGGTCGGGTTATTTTGGTCCTGTAACAAAGAAAACCAAAATTTTTTAATATGTAATTATAATGCGTAGAGAGGATTTAAAAATTATATATTTATTGATGTTTTCTTTTGTAACAGCTGTTTTAATAATTGCTCGTTTTTATGCGATTCTGTTTTTTTAGTGACATATAAAATGTTTTAGGTCAACTCCCATACAACCTCTCTATTGGAAGACGGGTTTGTCATGTCATCAAATTTTAATATTCTTGAAATATTCCATAAATGTTCTTTAGACCTGTGCTATATTTTTATGATTCTAATATATCATTATCCAACTCACCGCAAAAATAAACACAATACTTATGATACTAGTTACTGAATAAAACCAATAAATACTAACTGGTAAAATTTTTAAAACCCCGATAATTATTTTTATTAATAATTCCCGACGGACTACATTTTTCTTAGTGAAATAAACACATAACATTAATTTTTTAATAAAAATCGAGTAAAAAATAATGTGAAATAATTTTTTACAAGGTTGTGTTCACTCGAGTATGATTGTATCATTTTTATATGCTTTACCTACATCATAAATGCGAAAAATAACAAGAGCTATTAGTGAAATGGCAATTAAAAATTAAATTTTTATTATTTACGTGTTATAAAATTTATTTTTTAAATAATGGCGAGTTCTTTTGTTAACCGGTAAAATTTGGTTGCCAGATTATACGATGCATATTGTTAAAAACTTTAGTTCTGACCCAAAAAAGAAAAGGGAAATTTCATAAGAAGAAAAAAAACCAAAAATAGACATTAAGAGATATAGAAGCAACAAAAAAGAGGTAAAAAGAGAGAATAAGACAATTGGTATTTGTGAGGAATAAAAAATAAGAAAGAGAAAAAAGAAGACATATGATAGCATTAAAAAAAAACAGACTGTCGTTTTCAAAATGTTATTATTCTTGTAACATTTTTCATAATCAAAATTAGAAAATAATCGGTCTTTTGCTTTCCCCTCTATATATCTTCTCAAAAATAAGTAAGTTATTAAAAGCCACTATAAATATAACAATGCTGAGTAATCTAAAATGACGGCAAAATATTTGGCATCGTAACTTGAATACTATTGTCTGACACAAGGACGTATCGAGGGGAGCAAGGTTTGGTTCGGCAGCTGCACCCCCTTTCTTACTAGATGTTTTTAAATCAGGCAATGAAAAGCAAATGGTTTATGAATTTTCACTCTCGTAAGAAGGCCATGAAATTCCCAAACCTGTCGCCTTATGTAGTTGACCACCCCCCCCCTTTTGTATTTAGCTGGATATGCCCTCGGTCTGACAAAAATGCATATTGTCTTTTTGTTTAAAACTTTCGAAACATAGAATCTACAAAAACCAACTTATTAAAATTAAGAAAAATAATTGATTTTAAACGCCATTTTTTCAAGATGATACTAATGACGACCAACCTTACAATCGTGCCAAATATCAAAGCTTTGCAACCTAAAAATAATATAAAAAGGGCCAAAATAAACCAGCTGTATTTCTTACATTTTGTTCGATTTTTGTGATTTTGGTCTCTATCGAAAGCTAAGATTTAAGATATACGACTTTTGGCCCAAAAGGGCGCATGATTTTAAAATTTAGGCATTTCTCAGACCCCCCGCCATATTTCAACATTGACCAAAAGTCACGCCTTTTCCGTGCATAGAAAGTAGCGACTGAAAAAATTTGTTAAAAATGTTAATGACAGCAACTGTTCTTAATCTCATGTTGATATGTAAATGTCAACGAGTTGCAAAGCTAACTTGATGTTATTTTTCATTAGTTTTTTTACATATCTTTCAACAGGGTAAAACAGTCCCTATCTTGATTTGGTTAAACTTTATTACCTCTTATTCAAGTGATATGTCCTTCAACGGTAAAGACGTAAATTTCTTGTCAATATTTAAGGGGAATGGAACTATTCAACGCGGGCCGATTCGCGCGTTGAAACTCGCCGCCGGCCGATTTGCTGCGGACCATTCGCCGCAAGAATTTTTAAAATGTTTATTTTAATGTTTCGTGTGTAGTAAACATATTTTTGAAAAAATATGTAAAACAATTAAAAAAAAACTTTTTTGTTTTTTTTATATAAAGGATGTTCCAAGTTAAGTGTTCACCATTGCTAACTTTTTTATTATTGCATCTTAAGGAGCGTAAAAAATTCTACTAATAATAAC
The DNA here is from genome assembly GCA_963576565.1 of Aspidapion aeneum. Taxonomy (NCBI): domain Eukaryota; kingdom Metazoa; phylum Arthropoda; class Insecta; order Coleoptera; family Brentidae; genus Aspidapion; species Aspidapion aeneum. Next base: position 42,899,429 of record OY755040.1, read on the forward strand.
AAAGTTAGTAATGGTGGACACTTGAAATACCCCATATACGTAATATTCCAATACTCCCTGTTACCTATTTACACAATGGTTGGCGTTTGATGCAAACATTCAGAAATAAAGGTACGAAAAATGCACAGATACCAAATTTACATAGATAGAGTTCGGCAAATCGGTCCGCGGCAAACCGACCCGCGGCGAATTGTCTTCTACCCATATTTAGGATCATGTCATTGGCGTACACAAACTTTTGACAATTGGGTTAAATATATTCAAATTTTAAAAGCATGCGCCATCTTGGATTTCCTGAAAACTATAAATTTAAGATACAGCATATTATGTAGTACACAAGGCCCAAACTTTGCTTACAGTCCATTACCGTAGAGCTTAAATAGTCTTTGATAAATTCACAGCAGAACCAAAACAACCGTTTTTTTGGTAACAATACAGAAAGGGTTAAATTAGCCAATTTTTACAGTTGCTATCTAATTGTGCACGATAAAAACGTAGCTTTCCAATTAATATTTGAAATCGAGAACAGTGGCGCACAAAAAAAACGGCAGGGCTCTGAAAAATGGCTAAACTTTAAAATCATACGCCATCTTGGATTTTATAGAAATGTCAAATTTAACAAAAAAGCTTTTGATAGAGACAAAAATCACAAAAATCGAACAGAAGGTAAAGAAACTATAACCGAAAAAAATGTACCTTTTCTTTGGCCCCATAAATGAAATAAAAAATAAATTAAAACCCACATAGTAAAACCCAAAGCATTATTGTAAGCACGCCACTGAATAAAAATAAACTCACCTTGTTTTCATTGCCTACGGGCAAAGCGTGTTGCTTCTTGATCGAAAGCAAAGTCTTAACGCCACCTGGTGTCTCATTTTCGCCATTGTTGTTGGCGCCGTAATTAGCTTTTTTGCTTGCTGCCGCACTTTTTCCTTTTTTGCGTTTTAATTCCTTTTTAAGACGTTTTCTTTCGGACACTGGAAGGGGTCGGTGATCTTCGCCTTTTGTAAATCGTTCGTATGATAGCAAAAATCTGTATGAAAAGAAATAAACTTTAGGTAGGTACAGTGATTCCATTTGAAAATGATACCGATGGATAGCCCATGCTTTCCCCAAAGTAATACTTTGAGCAAAACTCGCCAACGTTGCGCACGCTCTCACGACACAAGGCGCGATCACCATAATGGTTGTGTAGAAGACATATACATAAGAATGTCATGTATATGGTATTGGTAGGTAGCTTTAAACAATTTTAATATTTTTTTAAATTGTAAAACTTTTCATAATATACTTAAATACATTTTTAATTACCAAAATGCATTAATTAATTAAAAGTTTTTACTCAAACCATAAATAAATTTTAATTATATGGTGGTTTGCCAACAAATATTATCAGTGCGTATATGGGTAAAAGAAATGTTGAAAAGTAACTACCTACCTATTTTATTTTGGAGACATCTGAACAATTTTTTAAATCATTTTAGGAGATCGCAAATACTGGCATCTACTTTAAAAAGAGGTCCTGCACTAAACATTGTCACAATGGGGGAAGAGGGTGGTAGACAGTTCACCGCAGCCAATTCGCCGCAGGGACAATTCGCATTAAAAAACAACTTATTAAAAAGCCATTTTTTTTTTCTGGAAAAACTCAATTTTTTGTAGAGATTTTTTTTTGTAAAAAATTGGTGTCTGGACCTGTTAGGAAATGTTTGCGATCAATTGATCAAGGTTAAGTTCAACACAGATTTTTATCTCCCAATAAGAGGACAGGGGAGCTATGATTTAAGAAAAAATAACTTATGGTAGATTAAAATTAAGCAAGATTCTTGTGACAAACTGCCCCGAATTGTCCCCTACTCGTCAAACTCTCAAATGTTATACAGGGTGTACCATTTAAAACGTTCCACCCGGGATTTCTCGAGAACCGCTAAAAAATTTTCAAAATGCCGATACAGGTCGAATTTGTTTGCGACGCACACTTTTTTGCGATATCTCTATCTATCAGTCCCTAGCGGGGGCGCGTCTAACCCCTTGATTTTGTACGAAAATGGTCTATTTCCTTCACGAACAAATTGGGATTTTCACCAAGGTTACGGTTAAATTTGAAGGCAAGAGGGGGAAGAGGAGATGATTTAATGAATTAAGTAGTACTTATAATGATAATAATGCAGTTGGGTAGGTCTAAGTGAAATTATGCGGTTAGTTTAGAATGATATATTACATTTTAAATCAAATAACCCGAAAACTAGCCCTTCGATATAAAAATTAAACTTTTCCTTATTCAAAATCAACAGGTGAGACGAGCCTCCGCTAGGGATTGATAGATAGAGTTATCGAAAAATCGACGTGTTTTTTATTATTTATTAAAATTATCAGCTGTTCTTGAGAAATCAGGGGTGGATTAAATGGGACACCCTTTATGTACTTTTCTACAATAAAGTGAATTTGTATATTGACCTGCCTCCAGGGGATCTCAAAGGTTCTCTACTTTACACTTGCAAAGAGTAGGAAAGGGTTTGTTATTTTATGGCCTGTCAATGGTAGATTACACTTGTTACTTCGCACATTTATTTTCATTCTTTTTGTGTAATTTTTTTTCACTCTTGCTGGTAATATTTATACTAATAAAGCATGTACTAGGAATTTGAACTAGCGAAAAATAGATTCTTCCAAAATGTCTCCTAAATTAAAGAGATAACTGTGTGTTTGATTATATAAATTATTCAAAAACCAACATCCTCCTTCTCAGGATGTGTCAATGTGAGCTCTATTTGCCAAAAAATCAGTTAAATAGTTAAAACACATATTCTAATCGCATAGAACTATTAAACTATTCATCATAGTGACATTTGCAGTGTTGATGTATTGTTTGTTTGTTCAAATTTTTTTAGTTTTTAAAAACAAACTTTATACTTTTTCTTAACGCCGAGTGAAAATTTCATAAAATGCTAAAACACATTGGCCTGCTTTGATAGTAGCTCTCACATACAAATTTTTAGAACTATATTTTCAATCTGAAGAATTCCCTTATAAATTTAAACATTTAATTTCACCCCCTTTTGGATAATAAGAGGGCGATGACCCGCACTTTGTTGTCAGTTCTGTATGTTAGTATAGAATAAAATCTGGCATTGTTTATAAAACTCACGATACTGCGACGTTGTACATATTTTAAGCCTTAGAGTAATAATTTTATTACTCTAAGTTTTAAGTTCTCACTATTTTCGAAAAAAGGATTTTTAAAAATCTTTTCAAACACATTTGTTCGTAAAATGATTTTTTAAATTAACTCTCCAATCCTCCTTCTAGTATGTCAAAATCGGTGCTAAACCTAACCTTGCAGCCAATTTACCAGGGTTACGACCTGTGTTTGTTGGAGTAACAATGATTTCGACCTCCCAAAAGGAGGACAGAAGAGCTAATTTTAGGAAAAATAAGATATCTATTTTAGGATTCCTTCTTATTGCTCTCTTTTACAAACAAAAACAAAAAAAATTCGTGTAGGATGTAAAAAACATAAAACAAACGGCTCATCGCATCCTTCTTATTATACAAGTGGGTCCAAAAAGCAACACTGCGTCCAGGCTTGGTCACGCGTCAGAACGGGTTGCAAGAAATTTCAAGAGTTGGCGTCAGTTGCCTTAAGAATATTTATCCCCTCTAGATTTCAGCGCACAATACCTTCATATACTTGGTATAAGTACAAGAAAAGTGTCGTCTAATCAGCAGTATATAATACTAATGTTACCTAACCCAATTTGTACATATACCCCTGTCCTCCTTTTGGGAGGTTGAATTTGGTGTTTACCTATCCTTGGTTAATGCGCTATAATTTTAAAATCGTTGCGAATAACTCTTTTTTGTCACCTTAGAAACGTATATTTGCATACTATAATTCTGGGCTGATCCGTAGAAGTGGCAACATATTGAAGAGAATTCCCCTCCGGACCGGCTCGTCTTATTAGCGCCTTGTGTCATGGAAATAGTAATAACTGTTCTTTCAGAGAGATTTCTATGCTTACTCGTGGATACTAGTCATCTTCTTTTTTATGTGCCTTTGTATAAGTCAGAAACCGCATAACATACTACACAAGAAAAAACTCCTTCTGTACCACTCTACCAACACTGCAATAACTAAATTGAGAATATAGTTCATGCAGTGAAGGGAAGACGGTACAGAAAGTTGGTTTGGTTTGTTTTGTTTCTAGTATGGTGCGGTATGCTGACTAGACTAGCAACCACAAGTAAACTCAGAGTTCTCGCAAAAAAATCTAATAAAGATAACCACAGCAAAACAGAGGATAACTTACCTTTCATAGTGTCTCCTCACGATGGTGGCAGCACTTGTACTGTTCGCCAAACCGGTAATTTCCTCGAAAATACTTTTCCACAAGCGATTTTTCGTAACGGAATCGTAACCTCCCAATTTTTGCACTTTCGTGTAAAACTCGTGCAGGTTCACTAAAAGTTTAATAAAACAATTTTAAAATTACAATTATGTAAATATGCACACCTACTTGTTTGTATAATTAGGTTCCCTAAAATTTTTTTGCGCAATTTCCTGATAATTTAATTTTATCACTTTGTGTGTATAAAACGTCGACTAGGATAATGGTAGAAAATTACCCACAAATAAAATAATCTATAATAAGTCGAAGCCTACGAGAAAAGCACACCATATTCTTGTAAAATGGTGTCCTTAATTTGAAGAAAGTTGACGTCCTTGAATTTTACAGTGAGAAAGGGTTAGCGGGGAATAAGGACAATATTAGAAATTTAACCCTCTTTATTTAACTTTTATTAATTAAATTTAATTTTATCGACGGTTGTTTGACGTCGAAACGTCGCGATGTTTTGAAAGAGGGTTAAATCCGAGGTTAAATCTCTAACGTTGTCCTTCTTTCCCGCTAACCCTTCCTCGGTATCTTTAATCTTTAAAATTATATGTATTTTGTTGTTTAGTGTCAATATTTGGAGTAGGCAAGTTTGATTAGTGAAATTGGAAAGAAAATTAATAAGTCGCCAATTAGTTAAGTAGTACATACCTAGATAAGTTTTCAAATGAGAAATTTTCAAATGTCTTATTGGTTAAATAATGCAAAATTAAATAACGTATTTTCATTTGTACGTATTTTTACCTTTGAATGAACAATGAATTTATCACAGGTATTTTCTTATTTTTACTTTGCTGTAGTTTTTTAAGATTTACATCTAAGAACGTAGTATTTTTTAAACGAAAAGTGTCACATTACATGCAGAATTTGTTGGAAAACTCCCGGTCTCAGGAACGGTAAAGAATCAAGAGTTTGGGAAATCTATTTACGTTCCCTCTTTAAGTCAAGGTCATTTTTAAAGTGCGTATTTTGATAGGTTTTCTGATAGTTATAAATCCCCCTTGCGCGGGAGAACGGAGATAAGTCGAAAAACACATTTTTGAGAAATTGCCAGTTAAAGTTTTTTGTACATTTCATAGTTCATTTCCTGACCAAAAAAAAACACAAAACAAAAACTTAGGTTAGGATAGTGAAATCTACTAATCTCAATGTGTTTAGTAAGGCATAGCCGATTGGGTTCACAGTTATAGCGCGTTCAAAAAGTGACACATTTTTTGACCCACTTTTTATTTTTCCTTTATGATATACAAAAAAGGCAAACAAGTTGATCAATATCCTTCTTTCGACGAAAAAAGCTTTGAGCTTGCAATTTTTTTGAGAATGAGCATTATAGAAATTAGCATTAAAAACCTATGACCACCTGATTTCTTCGGGTGCAGGGACTATTTTCTTGTATGCTACGAGTAAGTTAATGTCAGTAGTTTTAACGATTGTAAAAGTAATAATTTATTCATCTGAGCAAAAAATCATTAACAATTAAAAATTATTAAGAGTCATCTTACGAAAATAAACACTTTTTATACGCTTGTTTAGTTAAGGTAAATAAATAAATAGTAACAATAGTTGGGATTAAATAGAATATGTCCATTGTTATGCATTTGTTTTTAAATACTTGGATCGAAAAAATATATTATTATGCAGGGTAGACATAGACCTGTAATACAAATGGACAGCCTCATGCTTGAAAATTGATTCCACAGTGAGATGGGGCTAGTGTGGGCAAAACAAGGACAAAAACGCATTATATCGTATGGGAAAGACCTCTTTTTTGAATTAATTCGAATCTCTGAGTTAGAAAAACGACTTTTTTGAAAGTAAAGAAGTTTTTGCAATTGCTCTAGAATCTAGAAAGGTAAAGTTTAATACGAATTTTATAAGTGTCCACCATTGCTAACTTCGTTATAATTAAAGATATAAAAAAGCTTAAATTAGCAAATTAGTAGAATTTTTGACGCTCTTTAAGATGGTCAAATCAATACACACATTGATTAAGTTTGTCTTGTATTAGGTTGCTGTCGTTTTTACCATGTTGGTGTCTCCTTGAGAGGCTTTTATGTGTTGACTGGTTTTTTAAGCCCTAAAGATGACGACTATACGTCGAAACGCGTAGGTTTAGTTTTAAAAAAATTAAAGAACTTTCGACTTTCCCTAAAGAATCCTCAGTTTAAATTTTGAACCAGCTACGGCACTAGGGTAGACAGCTATGGTGTGCCAATATAAAATGACATATAATAAGAGACAGCAATGGGCACCGACAGCAGTTTTTAGCTTCTCTGGTATTACGGCAGATTGCGCGAGATATCTTGTTTAAGAACGGTAATAGAAGATGAGATTTATAACAATAAATACTCGGATTCATGATTATAATTTCCCGCAACTGAAATTTTTACGGATACAACTTTTAGTCAACTTGACAACAATGCACTGTGGCCCCATCCTTCCTTGTCTTGTGTCAAGTGGGTATCCTTCGTAAAGGATGAAAAAAATTTGCAAGGTAAAGTGATATCTATCTTTCGTTAATGTATGTTTTATTGAGTCGGGGCTTATATGTTCAATGGTCTGGGGGACAAGAATTTCCGATATTTATGTTAATAACTTGGGTTTTTCCAACTCGCTGTGTAGGCCGCCCTAGGAATAGCAGGTTGGGTGTTTGCGCTGGACCTCATACAGAGAAAAAATAAACGGTACTGTTTACATTAATTTTCAAGCAATGAACCGAATGCACACGAACCTTAATATAACGAATTTAGGAAAATTTCATACTATTAAGGTTTGTGTTTATAATTTTTCGTTTATTGTCCGAAAATTAATATACAATTGATTGATTTTACGTATCTACTTTTTTCGTTCTGAGTAAGTGACGTTATCAATCCCACGGTTCCTAAGTCAACGCAACCTCGCAATAAACAATATTAAATATTTAAAAATGCACCCTTCTTTTAATCATTTAATAGAAAATAAGAAAAGAAACTAAGATATGCTGATGATATTGCCTTAATACCAGATAAGCAAGAAGAACTGATAAAAATGCTGAAAGAACTGGATACAGCAGCTAAAAATATAGGCTTGAGTATGAACTGCAATAAAACTAAAATCATAACAAACATAGATGAAGATAACACGATCAGAATAAACCTGGAAAATATTATTAAAAGAAAACGGCTGAAATTAAGAGACGAGTAAGATTGGCCTGGACAGTATTCAGTAAATTAAGCTACATATTAAAAAATAAAAAATATTCTTAGTACCTCAAAACGAAAGTGTATATCCAATATATCCTTCATGTACTTAAAATAAACAAAATCAAACATGGATAAGGTAAAAAAAGCCCAAAGATCAATGGACAGACAAATGGTACATGTAAAGCTAACAGATAAAAAAGGAATGAATGCATAAGAAATAAAACAAAAGTAAGGGATGTCAGAGGAGAAGGAGCAAAATCGAAATGGAAATTTGCCAATCATTATGTCAGGCAGAAAGACGATCTATGGAAGAAATGTATGTATGTAAACTGGAAAATAAAAGTAGGAGAAGACCCCAAATGAGATGGGTGGACGATTTGAAGAATCATGCAGAAAGCTAGATGGATCAACACGGCGACAGACAGAGAAGAGTGGAAGATATTGGGGAGGCCTATGTCCAAAGATGGATCGAAGAACGCAAATTGAATAGAAGAAAAGAACCCGCCTGGTTGCCAAATCGCGCTATTAACCTAAAAATAACTCAAACCTAGGAGTTTTTGCGAAGATTCATAAATCCGAGTGTACTTAGTTTTGCAAGAGTCCCAACTTTGACCATTGATGAAACAGTTGACTGTCCACTTGGTTTCCAATAGAACTTGATGAGTCAGATGAGTAAGTAAATAGTTCTTAAGCAACAGACGGAAATATTACAGGAGAAACAATTCGTTTATCGGATTGCCACAAAAATTTTTGATTTGAAATTTACGAATTAAGAAAATTTACTTGTATTAAAATAAAATATCCGCGATTTTCGCCCTGCGTCAAAACAACTGACTTTTTGAATGATTTAACACGATAATTTTGAATAATTTTTTAGATCAATTTTTGTAATATACTAAACCTATATCCAGAAAATAAATTTCCTTTGTATTTTAGTTAGAGGAAATATAGGAATTATTATTATAGATATATTTGTATATACCTATGTTCTTAAGCTAAATATCTCTAAATTTGCTAAACACTGATTTTTATTTGAAGAAAGTTGACAGTCCTTAGATTTTACAGTAAGAAAGGGTTAGCGGGAAATAAGGACAACGTTAGAGATTTAACCGAGGGGTCATCGGCACCCTAAAATTTTGTACAGCGTCCAACAGGACTTGGGTCCTGACGTGTACTGTTGGGTCCTGTTGAGTACTGTTGGGTACTGTCGTGTACTGTCGAGTATTGTTGGGTACTGTCGGGTACTGTTGGGTCCTGTCGTGTACTGTTGGGTACTGTCGTGTACTGTCGGGTACTGTTGGGTCCTGTCGTGTACTGTTGGGTACTGTCGTGTACTGTCGAGTACTGTTGGGTCCTGTCGTGGTACTGTCGAGTACTGTTGGGTACTGTCGTGTACTGTCGAGTACTGTTGGATCCTGTCGTGGTACTGTCGGGTACTGTTGTGAAATTTGTAGAGTACTGTTGAAAGCTGATGACCCCTCGGATTTAACCCTCTTTATTTTCTGGTGACGTTTCGACGGTTGTTTTCCCTCTGTCATGCCTTAAAATTAATGATTTAAGACGTAGATATTGATAAATACGCACAAATTTTCTAAGGCTTGAAAAAGACGGGAAACAACCGTCGAAAATAAGAGGGCTAAATCTCTAACGTTGTCCTTATTTCCCGCTAACCCTTCTATCTATTCGTTACTCGAGTAATTGGTACTCGACAAATAATAGAGTAACGAATATCCATACGAAAATTAAATGATTACTTTCGTTGATTACTTTGATTCCTTCGATTATTTTAGTATTCAGTAATCACTCGAAAGTCGGTAATCCAGAATTAGGGACTATGATAACTTAATTACCTAACGCATTTAAATTGTATTTGTAAAAGGTAACAATAATCCTTTTTTTTACATTGCACCCAAGATTTAGAAATTATTTTAAGATATGTTTTTTAAATATGTAGTAACTACGATCTACATCTTATACAGAATGTATTTTTTTATTTTTGTTGTTTTTGTCGGAACTTTTTGTATATTTTTTGAGTTCTCGTGTAAGAATGTTATTTTTGTCTCTATTTTATTTACTTTTAGATTTTAAGTGTGTATTTCTTTGTATGGAAGGCATTAGATTTTTAAAACAAATTTGTACACAGAACAGTTCCTACGTAATTCCTACCTTTGTCTTTTTAATTTTAGCTCGCATTTTGAAAATTTCAATGAAATATTTCCATAATATCAACAACGAAAATATACCTACAAGTAAATGATCTTCGAATTAACGACAGTCCGAGAATTTTGCACTAGTTCGAATGGTTGAATTGAATACAGTTACAGTAATCAAAGTAACGATAGTAACGAATATTCAAAATTATTACTTAGTAGTCGAGTAACGATAAGTAACGAGTATTCAAAAGAAATGAAAATCAACACCTCTAGTATAGGACTTACGTTCTTTATATCCCAAAGAAGGAACTCTTCCCATGGGCATTTGTTTGGACTTCATATAGGCAGTTAAAGTTTTCATAAATTTCTTGTTTTCATTATTTTCGATGGTTCTGGTACTCCTTCTGGTCCCTTTTGCCGAATCTGACAGTCTGTCTGTTTGTTTCTCTAGCACCTAAACCAATTAACTCAAATTTAAATCCACAATTTTCGTATTTTAGAGAAAAAAAAGTGCAATTTAAATCCTTTATGGAGTAGAGACAAAAATTTAAATTTTTTGCCCAATGGGATTCTTGTTGTATTAATTTTTAACCCCTTGTATACGGCGTGTTCGGTATAAAATGATATACATGAATATATTGGACACCTGTCGTAGGCACCATAGTTAAGGACACTCATAGCAAAGCAACGTATAGCTTTCAACGATGCTGTATATGGCCTTATCCTTCGCCCTATTTACTTACCCTAACTGGTCGATTGTTTGCACCCAAATTATTAGTAGAAGATTCGCTCTCGTTGCTTTCCGAGCCCGGCGACAGGCTTCTTGTCTTTTTCCGTCTTCCTCTCGGTCTACCTTTAAGTTTTGGCGCCAAATGATTGCACAAGAGTTCATGGCCTTCGATGTCTGGGTACTCGAAATTATCCTTGCAGTAGAGAACCTGGAATAAACAAAAATTTTCCATTTGTAATGTCATTAGAATCAGCGGCGACCGAGGGGTGGCTCGGTATTTCCTTTTGGTGTATAGGTTAGGGGAAATACTAGGAAATACTTGGGAAGTACTGGGAAATAGACTAGGAAATAGCATTGAAGATACTAGGAAATACCATTGAAATTTGAGGAAATACTGGTAATACTGGTAAATACCAGGTTGGTGTACAAAAATCAGCGATCGAGCCACCCCTCGGCGGCGACTCGTAAAGTGAAGTAGAGCCATTACAGGGACCGTGGCGGATCCAGGGGGGGGGAGAAGAGGGGCCCGGGCCCCCCCTCTCAGACATATAACCTATTTTTTAGTTTAGCAGCGCCATAAATCGCGGTGCCATAAATCTCCTTTAGATACTAAATTTCAGACCTCAGATCTATCAAAAACAGCTAGTAAAAAACATTTTGATGTTTGCTGCCACTTTGTCCCCTCCCCCCTAGAAATCCTGGATCCACCACTGCACAGGGGGGGATTCTTGTAGCCGTGAGAAGTAATACATCACATCGTGCGAATTGCCTTATCTCGACCAATAGCAAGCACGAAAAGAATCGCGCGAAGTTCAAAAAGAATGAATTTTTTACGCGTTTGCAGCGAGATCTGTTCTAGTACCCCGAAGCAATACAACATTCCTAGTGTGTTTAGCAAGAGAAGCTTGCGTAATAAGGGTCTTTTTTACGTGGTTAGGGGTTCGTACATTCATAGATACATAGATGGCGCCTTAATAAACATCCTATCGGCATTATACGAGGCGTTAAATCTTCGAGGAAGAGATGGACGGTGCATTCGTTTGCGGTCCTTTGACTCGTGTAATGCTCAGAAAGGATGTGGGAAAGGCCATTCCGCGCCCCGCTAACCCGATCTTTAGTGGCATACTGCATTTTTAAAAAAAATTAAATTCCGTACAAACTTACCCTAGTATTAGGATATTTGACGTAAAATCCGCCTAAAGTATTGACTATCTTTAGTTTAAGGTACTGGTTCTCTACTCCTTCCAGTCTTTTCATCACTGCCCTGTAGCGGCAGTACTTTGGGAAACTCAAAATGATTACGTGAGGTCCTGAAGAAGTGTTGATCGCATTTTCTGAAAATAAAGATTGATTTATTTTAAAAAAAATTAAAAACGGTAAAAAATGTTGTCCGTTGCCAATTTTTGTACACTGAAGGCATTGCATCACCCAATTAAAAACGGGAATAGCCTAAGGACACTTATAGTAAAGGAAGCTTTACGATAAGTGTTTTTACTCTAGCATGTACAGCAAATTACTACCTTCACTAATATTCCTTACCTAAAACCATTTATGGTAAAAATATACTTAATATGATGATCCTTTACAGAACCTAAAGCCCAACAAAATCTTTTAAAAATGTTATGATGCGATTATAGAGAGAAAAATAAAAACAAATATTAAAATAAAAATAAAGGTTAACTCTATGGGAAACAGTGTACCCAACAAACAATTAAAGTTGTAACGACGAAACCCCAACTAGAAAGAATTTCTTAAAAGTAACCGCAACGTACTCCCGCTACGTCTCAGTATACCATACAGCGACGTTATAATTCCCTAAGTGGGGAACCAATTTCTGGTTATAACTACTTGGCCAAGTGTTTAAAGTCACTGTAGTAACAACTACACTACTACGTCGTAGCCAGGTATCTACTACGTCGTAGAGGCTGTTTTTTTTCCGTAATGGCATAAAAGTTGCGATGTAGTTGCAAATAATATAATCGTTTCTTTTTGGTAGAATTGTTACACAATATGGTGGACACAACAGTAAACAGACTCGCTTAGTTTTTTTGTTTGGTTATGGTTATAATATGAACTATGTTATCCAAAAGTGTGAGAATTTACGAGCAGAGGATCAAAATTCGAGTGCGACGCAAAGTTTTTTGTATAACATGCATTATATATATTGCAAAAAACCGGTGCGCCCGTAAAATTGAGCCGTTTTCTGGTAGCTGATGGAATTTTTGTGTTGTGATTTTGGAGGTTATGTTTTCATAATCGACAGTTAACTCCAACAAATGGTGCTTAAGAAGAGAATTTTTGGTAAGCTTCAACTAATTTGTTTATAAAATAGTATGGCTCTTTAATATGAGCTCATAAAACGATAACAAAAATATTAAATTTTCTTTCTTACATAAAAACATGGCGTCCCAAAATATATTCCCTGATAGTCGAAAAGGTTACTTGAAAGTAGTTGCGGCTTTAAAGTTGATCCAAAAAGTTATTTTGTCTACATTGTTACATCAGATGTTACTATGATGACACAAACTTTTGTGGTAAAAATTAAAGTTATAATGTAGTTGCCGGATACACTTGTTTGGGACTCCAATGAAGCTTAACTTTCTAGTGGTAATTAAGTAGAATATAAAAGTCAGGGCGACTACGAAATAACGACTAAAAAGAAAGTAAAACTATAGCAACGTCCTATTGTGGTAGAGAAGACTATCAGAATCGACTATCAAGAAACAATCCTATGAAGTAGTTTAGAGGGTCGTTTTTACGAAACATCTACTATTTCCTGATACTAAATAGTAGTTAGAACTAAAAAGTAACAAATTTTGGTTGGGATCACCACATTTCTACTATAAGAAAGTAGCAAAGCCTTTAGAACATGTAGCCGCTACTATAAATGTTAGTTGGGTAGGTGTTTATACAAAACCAGATAAAAATTTAAATTAAAATAAAAGTAAAAAATTAGCCAACTTTTGTCATTTTTTATTTTTATCTGAAAATGGATGTAATAATAATGTAATCTCGTCTTTTTTGTTTTGATTGTCATATAAATACAACTATTTTTCAACTAGACTCCATAGAAAAATTCAGTGTCCCGAGCTGTAACCCAGGGACAATTTCTGTAACATCAAAATATAGCGTAACCAGCGGGACAAATCGTCTTACAGACGGGACAATTTCTTGACATATTAGCATTTTCCGGCCAAGCCAAAAATATGAAAATTTTTTTTTTCAGTTATGAGCTACCGGGCTAAAGGGAACATTAAACCAGATTTTCTAAGATGTGAACAAATCTAGAAATTTTATAAAAGAGAACTTTCAGTTATTAGCTACCGGGCCCCCCTTCCCCCGCATTACGCGCAAAAAGTAATATATTTATAACAAATATTATTATTATTTATAACAAATATGAAAATAAATAAACTCTTCAATGGATATCGGAGTCACACCTCCTCGCGTCGGCCGAAATTTCTGGGTGCGGCACTGTATCAACTCCAATCAGGGAAAATTTTACCTTTTGGTTAGAATTATGAGAAATGGCTCGACTAATACTTTTGAAACTATTATACAAAATGTATCGTTTTTTAAAATAGTTGCAATTGAAAAATCTGTAGTGATTTCAAACGTAAATATTTTAAAAACAATTGTCAATGATTCAAAACTCAGTAGTTAAAAAGCCTATAAAAAGTGCTTTGCAACAAGCTGATACTTAACCTAAGGTAACAATTTTCATTTCAGGAGTATAACAACTTTATCCCTTAAATTTAAACAGAATATGTTAAGTGGCACCTGGTTAAGAAGTATACCAGCCGTTCAACCATTGATATTTTGCATTTAACGTCAAGATTTTGCGTTTTTTAAATAAAAATATGTTAAAGACGTTTTATCAATAATATAATACCAGCACTATATAAATCAAGTGTAAAATCCATCTCGGCTGATCATCTCAAGTATGCAAAAAAACGTGTGACCCTCTAAAAATAATGAGATTTTGCTAAGTGTTTCACAAATTGTTGTAGTACTATAATCTCAAAGAAAATACCTTTTTGAAACAATAATTATAATCTGCAGGATTTTAAGAATACTGCAAAAACCTATGTACAATTCGTAAATGGTCAAACATAAATAATACTAACGAAATAAGTATATATTAGTCGCATTAACTAGGAAATAAAGAAATGATGTAAGCCATTACTCACGAGAAATAGGTATTTTGAATCAAAATTAATGTTACGTATTTTTGATAAAAACCAAACAAAAATAAAAGAAAAATAGACAATACAAATTAATAGTAATAATATTTTGAAATCAAACCGTTTACCTATACCTTAAAAGTCATTTGACGTATGTTTACTTTCAATTTTTAAATCCTATCATTTGGCAAACTCCTCATTCATTTCAGCTCTCTCATTGCATCTTATTTTGCACTTTTCTGAGCTTAGTCATAACCTTAAACAGCTCCAACCCCAAGCATCAAGTTTAAGAGAAATCGGTGTATAAAAAGGATAGTCCACAATTTCGATCCGCCATATTATAATTTTTATTTCAAAATTCAAATCAGCGACTTTAAACACCCCAAAGTTCCAAACTTGATAAAATATCGATAACTGGGAAAGTCCGTCATTTTGGAACCGCTAGTTTGCTCTGAAGTTTGAAGTTTGGGTTTAAAATTATGAGTGTCAAAACTTTAGGGTCATTCTACCTAAAGTTTTGACAGAAATCGTTTTAAAAATAAAATAAATGGATCCATGACGGATCTAATACATTCCTAGCTAACCTATTACCACACTTCAAGTGAAGCTATAATAGCATTTTGTAAACATCTCGGAAACTAAAGCTCCCACGAAGCTTTTCGTTATACCACAAATTATTGAGCAAAATGTGGTCTACTATATTCCGAAAACCGCATATTATTGCAATGCTCCGTTAAACGTTAGCAATTTTTTAAAATTTTTTAATTGTCAAAAACTGTCATTAGCATTAATAGATTTTGACCAAAATCTAATCAGCTTGTTAGAGTGTCTAACACTTTTTTACCTGAAAATTTTAGGAAAATCGGTTCAGCGGTTTAGGCGCTATTGTGTTACGGACAGAAAAAAAATACACACACACACACACAAACAGACATCACGACGATATTAGAATAGGTCAAAATACACCCAAATAACACATTTTCGGTAAAAAAATCTCAGAAAAAAATTTTTCGTCGAAAATAATAGGTACCTTCTCTAGCCATTGCTGCGCGGGCTAGGAAGGTAAAAAATCCGCCTTTTTCAAACCGCTAATTCAAAAATTTGTATTAAAAAAAATCATTGTGCTATGACCGAAACACTATACATTTACCATTTTGGTCTAAAAATATACCTACCTGGGTAGATCGGTCCCAAATCACCTCAGTTCACCGTATACAAAATTTTCAAGTCCAACCTGTATACTTCCTGATTAAAATAAAATGACACGGACTTTATTTTTAGTTTATTTTATGTAATGCTATTGACCTGAAGTGTTTTCAGTATTTATTGTTGCGAATACAAGCGCGTCGAAAAGGGGGGGCGGGGGTTTAATGGGCGTAATTATTCCCTTCCAAAACGTTTGTATATGTACCTTATGGTAGGGACTATTTTACAGCATGTATTGTTTTAATATCCTATATCAAAAAGCCTATACCCCTCAAAAAGAAAATTACCCTACACCCAACAAGAAAAAAAAAATATCGACGCCCCTGTGCGACTTTCAGATAATTTTTGTAAATAGGTACTTATTTATTTTATAAAACTAATATTGCAAAAAAAGGCTTCTTTCGTGCTTTTTACTTCTGGGAAAATACAGTACGTACAGGGTGTTTTAAATTTAATGTCCTTGGGCGAAAACTATTACGGAAAAAATCGCACCGCAGAAACATTTTAAAAAAACGAAAGAAAATTAAGTACTTTTTGCAAAAAATGGCGCCGCAGAAAATGTTTGGTTTAAAAGTTAAAAAAATGTGCAAATGCGAAAATTTTAAAAAATAAAATAGGTTAAAGGTTAAAAAAGACGCGCCAAAAGTTTTTGGGAAAAACAGTACTAAATGCCAAAGTCTTGGCTAGTTTAAAAAGTTTGAGCGCCGTATTCGCAAACTTTCACGGACTTCACGGGGATCTCGGGGCCCTCCTGCATATTCATATCTATCACCTGGAATAGCGAATCGGGTGAGCCCGAACGTATGCCGGACCTAGGCTCTTAAGGAGCCTACAGACACGCGAGCATTTCTTGAGATTAGTACGCGAACTAATCTCTGCATACATGTACGTTTGGTGGAATTGCCTACACACACGAAGACAAAATTAAACGTTCTAAACATAAACACGATATTATCAATGCGTTTTGCCTAGACACCGAGAGATTTGCTCGCGTACATTGTGCGCGCGAACTAATCTTCGAGAGATATTTTAGGCGGATATTGTCTACACACGAAGAGATTAGTATGCGCAAACTTGTACGCGCGTACTAATCTCTGGAAATGTTCGCGGGTCTGTAGGCCCCTGTATCTATCACTTGTTAAGCAATGCGCCTAGCACACGCAATCGCGAAAATAAGATGTTAGTTCACCTTCAGCTGTGTAGCGAGCCATGTGCTTTTGTCTTTTTTGCAAAAAACATTATAGCTTATTTTTACCCTCAACATATAGTTACCATCACATTGATGATTGTTCATTCAGAGTGAACTTGTCAACGGAAGAAGAAATGGAGGTAAGTTGTATTCACTGTTTAGGGTTCGGTTCGTTCGGAACAATGGTTCGGCAATATTTGCGTGATGACAGACACACACAAAAATTGTGAAAATTACATTTTTGATATCTAAGTAGGTATTTAAAAATTATTCAATGTACTAAAATATCGCGATTGCATATGCTGGTTCTGAAGACGCGTTGCTAACATGTTTTGGATAAGAGCTGCGCTCGAGCTCGCTTGATGCGCGATACCAAGTGATAGATATGAATATGGATATGAACTGAGTTCGGGCTCGTTCGAATCGCTATTCCAGGTGATAGATATGAATATGCAGCCCGCCCAGGATAATACATAGATACCTATTGCGAAAAATAGATAAGTAGTAAGAATATGCGAATAGGTAACTCCTAAAGAGGGGTGGAGGGTTGTAAGATCGCTTCAAAATATTTGCAAAATTATAACGCTTTGATCAAAATGACACCTAACGCAAAAGTTCCAGTAAGTTTCAAAAAACTTTTAATAGCGTCGCGGTAAGAAATTTTTATGAAAGATTATATCGCACAAGTTTCGAGGCTAATCGGGTAAAAACGAGTTTTTGTTTCTCTCATATTTTTCTGTGGGTAGCGTGAAAGCTTAACCTCACGGGGGTCCAAGATCTAATGGACACCTAATAAGCGTTGACAGTTAACTGTTTCGTCCTTATGTGACTTCACAGAACACTGCTTGGTCAATGTGACACCCTTGCGAAGTTAATTAATTAGATCTTGGACCCCCGTGAGGTTAAGCTTTCAAGCTACCCACGGAAAAATATGAGAGAAACAAAAACTCCTTTTCACCCGATTAGCCACGAAATTTGTTTAATTTTTAAATTCACGATTTCTTGTTTATTATAATATGTAGGTCCTGATCATCAGGAAGTCTGGTGCTGAGAGTAATTGCCTGTTTTGCCCCTCCCCATAAAACTAAAGGTGGTTTCTTTTTTGTATGAAGAACCTATTTACACCTATTTATATCTATGATCTCGAATCCAAATCCAGAAAGAAAAACAATTAAAGTAAAAGGATGTTTTTGTTTTTTTTTTGTCTGGTGGGGCTTATGTTTTTGGTGCTCATGTATTATCATGAAATTGTAGAAAAACAGAGCAGGACCTTAACAGCCCCCGATAGCTTATATTTATTTTGCTTAGGTTGGGTTATTAAGAAAGTGCCGAACATTTAAGTTTGTATTTCCAAAAAAAATTGTAATCTACCAAATCTACAAAAAAAACAATTGAAGTAAAAGAATGTTTTTGTTTTTTTGTGCCTGGTGGGGCTTATGTTTTTGGTGCTCAAATATCATCACTAAAATTGTAGAAGAATAGAGCAGGACCTAAACACCCTCTGATAGGTTATGTTTATTTTGCTTAGAAGGAGGCTAATTTTGAGCTGGGTCGTAAGCCCCCCTTGCTCCTCTACACCCCAGGTTGGGTCATTAAGAAAGCGTCGAACATTTAAGTATGTATTTCCAAAAAAAAATTGTAACCTACTTAAATCTTTTCTCTGTTATAAATGCAGGTGTTGGAAAGGTAAAAATTTGATATTTGCTGCCAACAAGCGTTGTCCTGTAATTATATTTATAACATTTACAAAGCATTTTTATTCAATATTATTGTCGTGAAAAATGAAACTTGAAAATCTGGATAAATCCCGTGCCGTAACCATACCACCACTTGTAGACAACAAAAAATCACGGGCCCGAACGTTTATAATTTGTCGTCATAAACTGTGTTTATTTCTTAACCCTGAACTGGTATCGGGATTGCATTTCTGTAATAACGATACAAAGGGACATTTTGGGTCGCGTATTTTATACTTTGTTACCGTTATTGTTATTACTGAGTCTGCGCATTAGCATCTTCTCGCTCCTTTTTTGTTATGTACGGTAACGGTGCCCGGTACTTACGGTGGACGACCTTTAATGTTATTGCGCCGTTATTACACCGTTATTGCTATATTTCTAACCAACCATTTTCTTTGCTATGGTTTGACTGTCAGCGTCCGCGTTTTTTGAGCTCTGGTTGGTCTGATTCTTATTAAATCATGATTCACTGGTTCATTTCTATTTAATACTGCCCTAATGTTTTCATCAATTTTTTAATAAAAATCACAGAACACCAAATTAAAAATGTTGGAAATTCCTAATAAAACATAAACAAACTAGTTGAGGTTATGTAAAACTACTAACTTGACACAGGAACACCTGATATCTGTTATGTTATTTTTATGTGATCCAAAATCTCTTTTTTTTTGGCCCTGAATGTTACCGTTAATCTTAGGAAAAATAACGGTAACAGCTGTCAAATTTTCTGTTATTTTAACTGACCCAAAATATCCCTATTGTTAACCCAAAGGATAGTTATTTTCTATTGTATTTTTTGTTTTAAAAATAATTTTATTTCTAAATATTGTTACACAATAAAACGTAGTGATATGTCGCTATATTGTTGGACTAGGCCATATCCTTATTAGTACTTACAATACAGTGGCGGCTGGTGACGTTATAAATTGGGGGCAGAAATTTATATTGCATGGAAAAGGAGATAAAAAAACTTACCTAAACAAATTTATTTTAGCATTTTACAAACAAGCAGCTACTTGATGTAGTTTTTAGTTTATTTGTTTATAGATAAAGTCTATTCGCCCTTTACATGCGCAAAGTGCTCGGATTAGCACCAGTTTCAGACGAATCATGGCCCTGTAGAACAACCTTAAAAATCCCACTGAATTTTAAACATCTATTAAACTACGTAACGCAAAAATTCAGGATTTTTGACCCTCCCCTCGTAACGCTTTTTCAAGAAAAAACACATTAAAAAACATTAAGTGTAACGCAAAGTCAAAACCCCTCTCCCCCCCTAGGGCGTTACGTAATTTAAGGACAGGCCCCTATGTTCGGTAATGTTTTGCCTATAGGCACTATTCAATTGGCACCTAATATCAGTCTTGCCTAGCATAAAAAATTCTATGTGGTTATTTAAATAAGTAGCACTTACTTTGTGTCTTTAACTTTTTACTAAAGTGCTTGATATCACACATTCCCTTGGCCACCCACGCAGGATCACTTCGTGGATTGTTCATAATAAGACAAATAAAGCAAAAAAAAAGCATTTAGTTTTTCACAACCGCACAACCAGTTTTCAGCATCATATAATTTTTTATTACTTGTACTAAAATTTTTGGTTAATTTTTAGGATTTTTAGGTCCGGTCTATGTGACCCTAAAGATTTTATTTATAATCAAAGTTCATATGTCAACGTATTTAACTTTGCACAGGTAATTACATAATCGACGGTATTTATTTCCATTTTGAAAACAAACAAAAACAAACAATGGACACGTGACCGGCAAGGCTTTTAACTACTGACCTAATCCAATTCAAAACAAACTCTTACATCTTTACTAAGGATAGAACCGGCAACACGTGAAAGGGTAACGAACGGTTTGGCACGATGAATATGACCGACGTTAACTAAAACAAAGATTCCTCCTGCCCTACCGCGAGAACAGCCACCCATACACCGTTGAAAAACAGGTGAAATTGAAATCTTGTACCGCGCGGTGCTGTCGGCATGTTGCTGGTGCAAAACCTTGAATTCTGTTTCTGTTTTTTAAAGTAAAAACGTCGATAATCGTCTTTTTCGCATAAATTTTATATTTTCAAGGATGAAAAAAATATTTTTTTAAATCCTTAATTTCGAATTATATAAAAACAAGTACATATATAATAATCTTTACCTAATTGTAAAAGTTGTTATGATTTTTCGCCCGCCATACCAACCAATGCCATACCCTTTTCCAGCACAAATTTTCCTGTTATTTTAATAATTTTTTAAAACTTTATCAGTTTTTTTATAGATGATGGCCAAAAAAGCATCTTTACAAACTTTTTCCTTTAACCAAACAGAATAATCTTTTTTTCTGCATAAGATTTTCTGTTCTTTTAGACATAAGTTTTATGTTTTTTTTTTAATATCACCAGGTTATTTTCAAGTTGGCAGACAAAGCAAGCACATTTTGCGTTTACAAAATAATATCATATATTATAGTTTTTGCAAAGTCACTTGAATAACTCCTAAGACGGGGTTCTATCGATTTCATGAAATTTTGCTTCATTCTGCCCTTCAAAAGTTATCCAAATTCATATAAAATCTTCCTGGTATAATTTCAACCCTACCAACAGAGAAAAGGGGCGGCTCTTTGCGGTCCGACGACAAAGTATTTGTTTTCGGACCGACCGAGGCCAGGTGGATGGACGGCACCTGATTGGCAGATTTTTTGACATGCTCTTTTAATTGCTTTCAGGTGTTCGTTTCGGGAATCCTTTAGTCGGCAGTATGCAGAGTTAGAAAATAAATCAGTGTCGTTTCTGTAGGTGTAGGAATAGAAAGTTTTATTATCTATTTTTATTTCTTTAGTTTACGCCATAATTAAATGAAATAATTTTCATGAGTATATCTACCGCCGCCCATGCCACTTTCTTTAAAGGATATGCCGATGGTCGGCTTTTATCTTTGTTCAACTGACTGCAAAAACTATACTCATTTTTAGCATGAAATTAAATTGGCATGGGTGGGGGGGGGTTGATTGATCCCCCCTAGGTACGGCCTTGCTTGTTTCAATCTATTCCACCTCTATGCTATTTCTACGGCCATTACGTACACGAAATCATAATTTTCCAAACTTGTTACAGGTTTCAGGCCTGTTGTTCCCGTCGTCCACGAACTTTCATAAATATATCTTTTTGGAAAGAAGGGAAAAGCAAGTAAGTAATCAATAAACTACAGTAAAGGCATGTGCCAGGAAATCTTATTTGAATAGTTTACCAGCAGCATCGATGCCAAAATATTTAGCAGGCTCTCAGAAAACAGTAAATCAAAACGCCACGTCATCGTCATGGCAAGTGAAAAGGCATTTTGCAGAGTGAGTTTGTGTCAGTTCTCAACAAATTTGCATGCGTTTCCACAGGATAATCAAATGCCAAAATTTATATTAAAATTTACTGGTAACCAGTGGCGTATATACAGTAAATCGAAGGGGGGGCCTTCTTGCCATTTATAGTTAATTACATATTAAAATGAAGAAAAATACATATTTCTAAAACTATATATTTCCAGAATCTTCGGGGGCTTTGAGCCCATCTCTTTAGTATATGCTTGAGGCCCCAAACTTCTCTTTTATACGCCCCTGTTGGTAACAATAAAAGTTTTCGAGATACAGATTGTTAAGATTTTAATTTTTGGTTTGTGTTTTCTTTACAACTTGTGCAGTTTTTGAGATGTTTAGCTCAAATCCGGAACGTGTATTTCACTACAAGAGATAGGAGAATGTGTTGTACCTTGGGACAATTTTTGGTTTTTATTTTTTTTCTTCGACATTTTTCAAAATAAATCAACTTTTACACTTCGAATATTTATGAGGCTATCTTACTTACCTATAAAAAATTAACCAAGCAGCTACTATCACGTAATCAGATAATATTTGAGCACGTAATCAGATAATATTTGAGCACATATGACAAGTTGCAAATTGTCCCAAGGTACAAACATGGGTTGTACCTTGGTACGGTGCTGATTGTACCTTGGGACAATACTTACAATACAAATAAACAAAAAAAAACTTGTTAAGAATATACAAAAAAACTATATTAAAAAGCGAAAATACACATTTTCTTCTACAATATCACGTATTGCATGTTTAGGATATATTATATGACATAAAATCTATAGAAAACGATAGTTGTTCGTTTCTGCGTTCAGAGCCTCCGACAATCGTTGGTTTTGGTAATTTTGATAATATATCTGTTCCAGAAATTTCGTACTCCTGGTCCGTTTTCACAAATTTCTGACTACCCATAACTTTTTTCAAATAAACTCCCTCAAAAGAGTTTCCTCCCAAGACATTTTTTATTTCTGCAATGTAATGGCGAACCGACTTCTTCCCCTGTAAGGACACCAATACAAAATCCCCTTTTAATATTGTGGAACTTTCTAAACTTTTTTCCTCTTCTTGTTCTAAGGTTTCTTTATCCACTGGCTTATCTAAAAAATCTTCTTCATCACTTGAATCATCTTGGAGAGGAACTTCAATGTTTTCGTCATCGGAGCTTTCATCGCAAACCTTTCTTTTCACCTTCTGAATTTTGCTTTTATTTTTTTGCTTGCCTCTTAAAATATTCAATCTCAATTTCTTTTTTTTCTGGTGTTTCTGTCAAAATACGAGTTTTCCCTTTCTTTCTTCCACCTGTGGTCTTTCGTGGGGCAGCCTTAGGAAACGGTCTTATCATTTCAGGACTTACAAACTTCTTCTCTTTTGACGTGTCTTTATGAGATGGTCCTGGTTCGTCATCGTTTTCGGCTAATTCTGTTGGCGTAGCTACTACTGGCTCGGGTCGGTCTGTTACAAATGCGCTAAGGAATTCATCCTCACCAAATATATCCTCGTTTAAGGGACAAATACCTGTCACAGAAAATCCCTTGGTTATATTTTGTTGTGTGAAAGCTTTTGGGTAAGCTTTACCGACTATTTCACCAACTTGGTAAATTGTAATAGCTTTGCCTGGGTTCTGGAGCATCCATTCACTCATAGCTGGGTTATAGTAGGTCTTACAGGGACCGAACACTGTTCGGTCTAAAGGTTGCAGTTTATGTGAGGTGTGGGGTGGAAATGTAAGCAGGACAATACCATTGGACTTTGCCAGATCTATCACTGGGACAGACATATAGCTCTCATGATTGTCATATATTAGTAACACAGGTTTTTTCTTTGTTGGTTTAACATGCGTAATAAAATGTTCCAAATACTCTAGCAATTTTTCTTCGTTGGACCAGCCCAACGGATTTGCAGTTCCCTTTGTACCAAGCGGAGTCCCATTTATCATATGATCCTTATAGTGCACCCTTGGGAAAATAAGCATCGGTGGAATGTGGTTTCCTATAGCGCTGATTCCGGCAATAATGGTGACATTTATTCCTCGTTCTCCAGAAGTCATGGTACCTACTTGCTTTACACCTTTGGGTGCTACAATACGTGGTGGAACGTGAACAGTACTATTTGAAGTTTCATCTAAGTTGTAAATGTCGCTTGGTGAAAACTGGTACTTTTCTTGACACGTTATAAGTTTGGAAAAAAATTCACCAACGTTCTTTTTGTTGAAACTAGTTGAACGGGATAGACTAGTTGCTTCAGCTTTTCTCAGCGACAAATTTTCATGTCGTTTCAAGAAGTAACGAATCCATTCTCTGCCTGCCCTTTTTTCTCTCTTCCATGATTCCGGGATTTCTTTATTATTCTTAACGGCGTACTGATAAGCTAACACTCGAATTTCTCCTTTATTTAGGCCATAATGAAGTCGAGATGAAAACAGCAAATATTTCTCCAGCTGCAACTCTTCTTCGTGTGTAAAAATTTGTTTCACCGCATTGGAAGCAGAATAATGATAGTTTGGTTCCCCAGCTTGTCGAAATAACTTGATGTGGCGGGCTAGAGTCGATTTACTAACCTTGTATAAAGCTGCTGCTTCTCTTATACTTAACTGATTATCGAACACATCATTCACAGCTTTCTCTAGATCGGTAATATCAACAGCCTTCCTTTTCTTTCCTGTTTTACTACGTGGCATGTTTCTGAAACAATAAGCACAAAATATTGGTTTTCCGATATGTAAAATATAAATAAAATTTTATTTTTCAAGACAATTATAATTTGATAATAATTTGTTTAAAAACAATTAAAATATAAAAAAAGTAAAAATATGTAAATATTTGAAATGCATGTACCTTGGGACTGTCCAAAGGTACATGCATGTCGATGTCCCAAAGTACGTGCTTTGCATCTTAAAAAAAATTTTTTACCGAATTGCCTTAGGTTAGAAAAATTCATTTTTTTATTTTGCC
The DNA here is from genome assembly GCA_963576565.1 of Aspidapion aeneum. Lineage (NCBI taxonomy): Eukaryota > Metazoa > Arthropoda > Insecta > Coleoptera > Brentidae > Aspidapion > Aspidapion aeneum. The sequence goes on from OY755040.1 coordinate 42,924,519, forward strand.
AAAAAAAGTAAAGAACTACTTACATAATTTTGATTCACAAAAACTGTAACTTTTCAAAATACACACCACAAAATGACTAAAAAATTTACATGGAGGTCTAAAAAAGGGCAGTCACGCAATAACACGGGCTTCGTATCGACCACAGAAAAAAGAAATAGGGGAACCCCAGATATCTTCAAAATATAACAAAAAGTTGTTGGACTTAAACAAAAGGTGGCGCTGCGAGGGCGTTTGTCCCAAGGTACAAGCGTCCCGAGGTACAACACCTTCCCCTACATCATTTAGCATGCCAAATATTGGAAAAAAACTACAGGATGAAATATTTTCAGAGGTCATTGGGGGTCATGTCGCCTTTGCCCTCTGTTTTTTTTTTGTTGCAAGCTTCTGGTAGGTTCTAAAACAATAAATAGAAACCATGTTTCATTTGCAAACTATTTTGTTATTCGCAGTTTTTTTGTATCTTAACCGTTTTAGAGAAAATCGCTGTCTATAAACTAAAAAAAAGCTTCAGTATGGTTTGGCAAGTATATCAAAATAAACAAATTAATGTAGTGTCTATAAGAAAACATACGTGCCAAATTTGAGCTCAATATCTTCAAAACAGCAAAAGCTCTAAAAGAAACAAAAGGTTTACACCCTAAATATATCCTGTATCTTAATAACTAAGCGTTTTTAGACTCATATTTATATTAACTTTTTGTCTTGAAATCGCTCAAGTAATTTATAATGAAAATCATGTTATTGAATTTTTAAACACTCTGTATAAAACTAAATATAAATTTAAAATAGTCCCTACATTACATTATTTTATTTTTATACGTCATTTAGCAGTGTACAAATTTTCCTTTCTTGTCTTTTTTCTCGAAAACGATTAGAGATACAAAAAATTGCAAGCCATCAAAAAGTTTCTAAATAAAACAAAGAATCCATTTTATATTTTTGAATCTGCCTTACTGCATTTTTGAATTGAGATGCTGCAAAAAAGTTCTGGGGGAAAAAAGGGGCATAACCCCTGAAAAAATACCCCCCTGTGGTTTTTTCTGATATTTGGCATGCTTAATGATTCCTTGTAGCTAAATTTACGTTCGAAATTTGAGCCAAACCTGAAAAACTGCACGAGCTATAATGAAAAAAAAAATTGAAACTTTGACACCTTGTATATTTGAAGTTTTATTCTTAAAATCATCCTCTAAAGATTGGCGACATACTTTATTAACACCCTATAGATATTACTAGCGGCTTAATTATTGTAATGTAGATTTTTTGATTTTTTGTTCGAGAGATCTCGATAGAATCTTTTTTGATGAGGGTAAAAGACGTTTCCGAGTATACAGGGTTCGTCACGATCGTTTGGCCATTGAAAAATATGTGAATTGAAGTAAGATCGCTATTTAAATAAATGGCACTAAGAGAGATAAATAGTTTAGCGCTGTTGTCAAGTTAGCAATTCAAGAAAATGGTTTTCTTTTCGCGATCTAATGACGTTACTCTTACCGGCTGAGCCAAAGACGGCGATGCATAAAATCCTTAAAACCCCTTGATTTTAATTGCTGTAGCGCCATCTCTTATATAGCATTTGAACTGTATGACTAATAATTAATACTGCGAATCCGTAATTAAGTGTACAGGTACAGCTTTCTAGCATGACAAAAATGTTAAACGAGGTTACTACACGCACAAACAAATTATTCCACAAATTCAACTTTATGGATAACAAATTTCTTGGTCTTTATGTGTACCGATTTATTCTCAACCAAAGTTAGAAACCAATACTTTGAAAAGTAACTATTACATTACAAATTACTTTACAGGAATGTACTTAGAAAACTGTGTAAATAATTACAACAAAAGAATAACTTAATTATAAATTTCCTACTTGAAAAATAAAAAAAAACTTTTTCATAATTTACAAAATGTGAAAATGCTTAATTCAGGAGCCCTCTTCCTTCGTAATACATTCCGAACTTATCCCTTAAATTCAGTACGAAACGTGGATTGCTTTAAATAATAAAAGCAAAATAGCTTTTTATAAATAATAACAATCACTTTAGTAATTCAATTGCATTTTTGTAATTTCATTATAATTGTAAAATAATTTTTCAATTATTTTAAAAACTTAAATAATTGCAATTACCATAACACCGCATTTCAACTTATTGTTTTTTTTCAAGAGGAATGGCCTCTCCATTTAAGGGGCAAAAATAAAATTTTAAAAGGAGTAGTAAAACGTGAAAACATTAAGAGGTTTAGGGCTGTCGTACATCCCTACCCCCAAAAATGTTGTCCCCCATTCTGTTTTCTGGATAGTGAATAGTGACTTTTAGCAACTTGATCGTGAGCCGCCGCCAGGAGATCGAACACTTGAGCGGCATTTAAGCGCGACTTTAATAAAAAAGCAAGGTTATTGTCTAAGAAAAAATTATAAAAAAATTGAATTTTTCTCGATTTAATGTTTCCTGATTAAAGCTAAAATAACGAAATAAATAACAATGACTATTTCTTCGTCTTTTAAAAGTGGAAATCTTACTTTGATTGCTTCTGTTTAGTAATCAAAAGTATTAATGAATTTTGAGTCACAGCGGCAAATGCACCTGAATATGCGCGTCTTTGGTCCCTCACTGACTTCTTGCTTTCCATAAGTTCATCCTTTTTTATACGCTTTTCATAAAGGCTAAACGTTCGAAGTCGAGCCCTGTATACTCATTGGTAATATAGTTTTCTTTGTTTATGTTTGCTACCAAGTATGTAAACTTTTCCACTTGCTCGTAACTATAACCGAGTACCTGAAAACTATGAGCATATCTCGTTGTTTTTTAACAGGTTAATGTTTAATTGTTTCTTTCTATTTGCTTTAAAAAGAGAAAGAGGAGAATTAAATATTTGGTGACAAAGCTGTCAAATTCCTTTTACTTAAATCATAAACTTATTTTGACCAGTATTTATTAAGACAAAGACCTTTAAACGTGGTTTTAAGACCAAGGTTTAAAAATGCAGTGCTCACAGCGGAAAAAAATAAAAAGTTCTAATACAATTTAAATTTTGAAGAGATAAAAAAATAAACACTTTATAAACTAGGCCTGACATTATACATAAAACAGCCTAAAATAAACAATTTGTATTTATCTTATTATGTTTTACCAGGATAACTAGACGCTATAAAAAGTAAAAAAACCGTGTTAAGTTGTTACAGTTATTATTGTGCCTTCCTTCATATTTATAAATTAAGTCAAATTTGAATTTACTAAAAAAAAATCTACCTGGTAAGTCCAATAAAAAATAAATAAATTATAAATAAAAGCGTTTAGTACATTCTTAAATTACTTAACGCAAAAAAATCAGGATGTGTCAACCCCCCCTTCGTAAGGCGTTTTCAAGATATTTTTTATAAAATATCATTGTGTAACGCAAGCCTAAGCCCTTAGAGCGTTACGTAATTTAAAAAGGGCCTTTTATTGGCTGGAAGCTAAAAAAAACTGCGTTGAAAGTATCGGTGTATTTAAAATGTATTTTTCGCTTACTACAATAATAATTTAAAACAAAAAATATGGGGCTGTGTACGCTTAAAAAGTAAACCTCGGCAATCTATAAAAAAACTTTTCCAACAAAAATTTTGGAATCCATATTTAACTCTGTTTTTACTTAACTGCAGCACGGCGAAAGGAAGGGTAATGTTTTTCGATTGTTGTATGTATGTAAGTAAATATGTTTGTGTCATGCTAGAGGCTAAACGGCTGAACCGATTTTGACAAAAAAGGTGTCGTTGAATTGCTACTGATCCCGAAGGTACTATAGGCTATATTTTTTTAAACAGAAATCAACATGGCGGTCGTCAGACGCCATTTTTTCACATGATGTAGGCTGTAAGGCATACAAAGTATCTAAATTTTAGGCGATTTTATTGAAATTCCTTTGATTACTCATTGGAAATATGCTATAATTTGCTGTAGTTACTTTGTAGTCCTCCCTGCTCTCACCCCTCTCCCCTCCTGTCATTCCCCCCACCCACCCGCCATCCTTTTTAGTAATAGTTATAGCTATAACTTTCACAAATATAAAGCGATTTCAAAAGTTCTTTCTGCACTCTTGAAGACTTTTTTGCAACATCATTTTCCCCTTCCCACTCTTCTCCCCTCCCTCCTTATTAGTAACACCTAGCTATACCTTTCATAAATATAGAGCGATTTCAAAAATTCTTCCTGCACACGCTTTAAGACTTTTTTCAAAACATCATTTTACTAGTTTCCCCCTTCCTTTCCCTCTCTTCTCCCCACCCTACTTATTAGTATAAGTTGTAGCTATACCTTTCACAAATTTAGAGCGATTTCAAAAATTCTTTCGGCACACGCTTGAAGATTTTTTTCGACACCATTTTACTAGTTCCCTCCTTCCTCTCTCCTCCCCCACCTTCACTCAATGAAAGGTAACTCTGTTCGCGTCCGTAGAAAATCTACACTTACTTTTTGGGTACTGCTAAATGAATTGTAAATGCATAGTGCTTTTTATAAGGCTGAATAAGAAATAAACCTAAAAGTTGGAAATAAAAAAAAATTAATGAAAAAAGCACCCAACTGCTCAATTTACTTGTACCTACTAGTCGCAGTTGGGTACAAAATTACCCAATAACCTGATTCATGAAAATACAAAACTATAATTTAGTAAGTGCGCTTTGGGCATCAAAACTAAAAGTTGCATGCAAAAGCATGTCGTACATTATAGGTATACCCATCAATTTTGTACTCAACTGCGACTAGTACTTATAAGTAAATTTAGCAGTTAAGTGTTTCTTTTTATTAAACATTTTTTTTATTTTATTTTAACCCCTTATAGTTTTGATAATTTAATGTTCATGACATAGGGGTCTAGATTCATTTATTTCTTAAATAAATATTAAAAATTTTAAGAAATCTTAAAATACCTAATAAACTTTCACTTTTAACATTTTTTAAATCTCCAGTATACCTACCTGCCTATAATAGATAGTATTGAATTAGTGGTATTACTTGTATAGGTACCATTTTTACAATAATATTAACCTTCATTTTCTCGGTACTAAATAAACTGAAATGGGTGTATAGTCGAACACAAAATATCTTACAACAATCAGGACATGCTTTCCGTTTTTTTGAGGGCAGAGCTGTCACAAGTACATTATGAAAGTACTTCAAGTACAAGTACCAAGTACATTAAGATTTGGAAAAGTACTTGAAGTACTAAGTAAATTTTCTTTTCAAATGTACTACAGGTACCAAGTACATTATAAAAGTACTTGATTTTCCCCAAGTACACTACAAGTAAAATAAAGGTACTTGAAGTACAATAGAAGTACTTCAAGTACCTTAAATATGTCAAAAAAATGCCAAAAAGATCAAAAAAAATGTTAAAAAATTTCAAAAAAGTTAAAATTGTCACAAAATTTAAAAAAATAGAACTAGAAAGTACTATTTTTATAATAGCCCACAAAACTGCTTAAAAACTTGTTTAAATCAAATTTAATAAATAAGCATAACAAACGTAAATATCCAAGGAATTTTTGGAGGTGTATATAGTCAGACTAAATAAATTTTCGGGTTCTTTAAACCAATCTCTATCAAACGTAGAAATTACGTCTGCCGCAAGGTGAGTAGGTGGATCCCCAAAAATTGAGCTGGAAGTGCAATGTACCTGCACTACCTACACCCCTCAATGATTTTGAACTTCATGTTCCACGAAATAATGAAGGTGCGTGCATATAATTATTAAGCATATAGGCATTATTCTTTGGATAAGTGTGTACCTAATATTTTGATTTTTTTTGACGTACCTATTAAGGTTGCTAAAATACCGGACTTACCTGCCAAGTTAATAAAAAAAACGGATAGGTGGCAACTCTGAGGTTACCACTTGTCTTCGGCACATTCAAGTTATATCTCACCTATATCTACATTCTACTTAAAGAATATTTTATTGTAATTGATGTACTTTTAATGTACTTAAAGTACTTTTAATGTACTTGAAGTACTTTAAATGTACTTGAAGTACTTTGAATGTACTTGAAGTACTTTACTTGACAAAATCAAGTACATTTCCAAGTACATTGGTTAATGTACTTCAAGTACCAAGTACAATTACCGGATTGTAGATGTACTTCAAGTACAGTACTTGAAGTACTTATAAGTACTTGAAGTACAATTTCAAGTACTGTACTTGAAGTACCTGACAACTCTGCTGAGGGTAAACTTTATTCCCCGTCCCGTATTACCCGGGATTGTCCCGTTATTCAATGTTTTGTCCAGGTCAAGGTCTTAACGGGATGCCCATTGGTTCTAAAATTCAAAACGATTAAGGCGCGATTCACATTATACTTACCGTCACCGTACCGTCAACGACACGTAAAATATTCTTACATTGAAAGCAATGGACGTATTCACATTACCCCCAGCGGCGTAGCGTGCCTGAGGGGCGGACAGCTAAAAAGGGCGCCCTCAAAAATATTGCGACCAAAAAAAAAAAAGGTCATCATGTCTTTAGTTTCCTTTACCGGCCCTGCTCCTTTCTAACGCTTAGGGCGCTTCGGGCACCCATGGGGCGCCAGTACCCTCGAGGCGGGGGGGGGGGGTGTTCGGTTCGGTTCCCCCATGGGGCGCCAGTACCCTCGAGTTCGGGGGGGGCGACGAACCCTCCGCCCTCCCCCCCCACGCTACGCCACTGCATTACCCCGCACCCGACCGGCTAGTTTTCTCGAGGAGAATACACGTGTCGCTGCCTGCCGGCGGCTTGACGGTACGGTGACGTGACTGTGGCGGTACGTATAATGGGAATCGCGCCTAAGGTCTTCCTAAAGTTGCCCGATCGGGTCTAGTAAACATTAAGTATTTAGCAAAGATTTACACGCGTCGTAACGTTAAAAAAATTGCCTTAACCAGACAGAATTGCTCATAAATTATGTATGCCAAATTTCATCGAAATCGGTTAAGTCGTTACTGAGATTAGCATTAACACTGATACCTTTTTCTATCTTAATTTAACAGTTTCAATATTTATTTTTAAAACATGTCTAGTTTTCTTTCCTGTTTGTCCCGTATTTTTACCCAACACAGCACGACGAAAGGAAGGGTAATGTTTTTCGATTGGGATATGTATGTATGTAAGTATGTATGTAAATATGTACCTATGTTTGTGTCACGCTAGAGGCTAAACGGCTGAACCGATTTTGACCAAAAAGGTGTCATTGAATTACTACTGATCCCGAAGGTGCTATAGGCTATATTTTTTTAAACAGGAATCAACATGGCGGTTTTCAGACGCCATTTTGTCACATGATGTAGGCTTTAAGGCATACAAATTATCTAAATTTTAGGCGATTTTAATAAAATTCCTTTGATCACCCAGTGCAAATGTCCTCTAATTTGCTGTCGTTACTTTGTAGTCCTCCCTGCTCCCACTTATCTTCCCTTCTGTCATTCCCACCCTACTCAAAAACCATATTCGCATAATTTTATCAAATTTGGGGCGATTTCGAAAATCCTTTCTGCATACGCTTTCAGATTTTTTTTCCAACACCATTTTTCTAGTCCCTCCCCCCGTGTCTCCCTCTCTCCTCCCCGCCCTTCTTATTAGTAATAGTTGTAGCTATAACTTTCACAAATATTAAGCGATTTCGAAAGTTCTTTCTGCACACGCTTTAAGAGTTTTTCCAACATCATTTTACTAGTTTCCCCCTCCCTCTCCCTCACTTCTCCCCACCCTCCTTATTAGTAATAGTTGTAGCTATACCTTTTACAAATATAGAGCGATTTTAAAAATTCTTCCTGCCCACGCTTTAAGACTTTTTTTCAACATCATTTTACTAGTTTCTCCGTCCCTCTCCCTCTCTTCTCCCCACCCTCCTTATTAGTAATGGTTGTAGCTATATACTTTTGATAAATATAGAGCAATTTAAAAAACTCTTTCGGCACATGCTTTAAGATTTTTGCGACATCATTTTACTACTTTCCCCTTCCCTCTCTCCTCCCACACCTTCACTTAATGGAAGGTAATACTGTTCGCGTCCGTAGAAAATCTTCACGTACTTTTTAGGTAAAGCTAAATGAATGGTAAATGCATAGTGTTTTTTTTTGGGCTGAATAAGAATTAAACCGAAAAGTTGCTGCTTTTTTTAACTTTAGACCCGTTTTGACGTAAATCAGATCTAGCCACCTTAATAAACTATTACCCCAGCTTTTTTAGGTATTTGGCAGAACGCGGCAACAAATTTCTCTAGAGTTGAAACATGTTATAGACTGCCACTTTTTCGATTAAAAAGCATCAAAATTAGGCCATATTTAGGTGAATGACTTGTTTTCATAGAAAAAGAACAAAGAAATTGAATAACAAACATTAGCGTAATTCTTCTAACTTATATCGATGTACAGGATGTCCCGAATTTAATGTTTTTGGGGGGGTTGAAGGCAGTGGCGGCTGCTACAGGGAGGGCAACGGGGCAGTGCCCTCCCAAAACTAGACAACAAACAGTATTTTTAATTGATTTATTTTAAAAAAGTTAAATCTTTCCATACGACATGATTGTCTAGTTCTTTTTAATTATCTGTGGTTAACAACAAGCGATTCATTGGGTGAACTCTTTTACCGTAAATAATTACAAGCCGGCAGCGCCGCGCTGGGCAAGCTTTCAATTTCACCCGTTTTTCAGCGGGGTATGGGTGGATGTTCTCGAGCGGGGGCGGGAAAATGTTTGTTTTAGTTGAAGTCGGCCATCACCATCGTGAGGAAACTTCCGTTGCCCTTCTATGCGGTGCCGGTTCTATCCTTAGTAAAAAGCCTTGCCGGTCGGGTGTCATTGTTTGTTTTTGTTATGGTTTGTTTATAAAATGGAAATAAATACGGTCGATTACATACCTAACTGTGCAAATTTAAATACGTTGACATATAAACTTCGATTACAAATAAAATCTTTAGGGCGACATAGACCGGACCTAAAAATTAACCAAAATTTTAGTGCAAGTAATGCCGAGGGATGTGAACCAAGGAAACTTATAATAGAAAATTTAATAAAAAATTATAGGATGCTAAAAACTGGTTTTGCGGTTGTGAAAAAAGAAATGCTTTTTTTTATTAAATTAAAAAAAAAAGTTAAAATAACACAAAGTGGTATTCATTTAAATAACCACATAGAATTTTATTTTCTATGCTAGGTGCCAGAAATCGTTTTTGCGGTACATGACAGTTTTGGAAAATTATTCATTTAGGGAGGTTGCCTAGATATAACTTTTTTTTATAAAATAATAAGTTTGGTGTAAATTTCTTTTTTATAGTTTTTTAATCAAGAATCTAACTGTCATATTGAATTTTATCTGTCAATTTATTTTATTTCCTTATGGAATGACCCTTTTAGTCCTATACCTATACTTTCTGTATTTTTACCTTCCTAGCAATGGCTAGAAAAGATTCTATTTTCGACGATTTTTTTCTTGAGATAAAGGAGAAAATATATTATTTGGGTGTATTTTGACCTATCTTCAGTGGTGAATCCAGGGGGGGGGCACTAGGGGCACTTGCCCCCCCCCCCCCCCCGAGAATTTTTTGAATATACAAAAAATGAGTAAAAAGTAATGTTTTTGCTAATAAAATTCAAAATTTTTCATCGAAATTACACCCACTGACTAATTCAATAAAATGCTGCTTAAAAAAATATATACCGTTTTTTAGCCCCCCCCCCCCCCCCCAATGAACCAATTTTCATAAAATTTTCAGGTAAAAGTGTTGGACACTCTAACGAGCTGATTAGATTTTGGTCAAAATCCTTGCTAATGACAGTTTTTTGACAATTAAAAATTTTTAAAAATGCTAACTTTTTAACGGAGCATCGTATCAATATGCGGTATTCGGAATGTAGTAGCCTACATTTTGCTCCATAATTTGTGTTATAACCAAAAATTTCGTCAGTTTCTAAGATATTTACAAAAAGGCTGATATATTTTGGCAATTTGATTTTCCTAAGATTTAATTCAAAAATCATAAATTCGACCTTCAACACATCCAAATTAAATACATATCGGTTCACAAAAGGAAAGTCCGCCATTTGGATTTTTTTAAAAGTTTAAATTAAAAATCTTAATCAGCGACATTAAACATCAGTTCCTAATGTAATACGTATCCGTTAATAAAAAGGCCGTCATTTTGGATCCGGTTTTTTAATTATTTTTAGGTTTAATCAATGTTTACAAGACTGGGTCGTTATATAATCAAAGGTTTAATTCAAAAATCACAATTAGCAACCCTTAATACCCCAAAATTTATTAAATGTCGGTTTTTAAGTTAAAAGGTCCGCCATTTTCGATCCGCTATTTCGGATCAGCTATTTTGTCTTTTATTTAAGGTTTAATTCAAAAGTAATAATAAGTGACCTTAAACTGCAATTACATTGTATTTTTACATGTAATGTTATAAATAAATTAATAAGCATCCCAAGTTCTAAATTTGATATATTATACCGGTTTATAAATGTAAAATTCAAACATTTTGGAGCGCCATTTTGATATTTTTGGTTTAAGTCAAAAACTGTATAACGTAGCCTTAACACCATACTGTTTTAAATTTGAGACAAATTGCTTTATAAATAAAAGTCTCCGCCAATTTGGATGCGCCATTTTGAATTTTATGTAGTAAAAAATATTAAATTCTATTTTTACCGGAACTCTCTACACCTCTAAAATCTTCCGAAAGTAGTTGAAAAAGCTCTGTCGCAAGATTTTAAACAAACGCATATATAAACCATTTAATAAACAATATTGCAAACAAAAACTACGAAGGCCCACGACGACACTTTAACGAGCATATATAAACCATTTAATAAACAATATTGCAAACAAAAACTACGAAGGCCCACGACGCGCCACGGCAAATTTCTTGGCAGGTGTATCAACACTAAATATATTTTGGAATTTGGGGGGGCGAATTTTTCCTCCCCCCCATGGGTACTGTTTCTCGTTTCATCGGCCTCTTTTGTTTCATTTCTCAGTTTCTTTTTGTATTTGAAAAAGCATACTTAAGACTATGTTAGTTAACTGTCAACACTTAAAAGGTGTCAATTAGATCTTGGACCCCCGTGGGTGTACAGCTTTTGAGCTGCTCACAGAAAAATACAAGAGACACAAAACCTTTCTATACCCGCTTAGCCATAGCCAATAATATTTAATTAAAGAAGAGTAAGTAAAATTTAAAAAATGTTTCCTATTTTGAATTTGTCTGTACCTAACTAGCGATAAATACCGAGCAATAGTTACTACACATCCAAGCTTTAATTATTTGTTGAAAAAAAAGTTTAAAAATATACCCACTAATGTGAGGTAAATTTTAATCATTATTGTAATATTATTCAGAAATTGGAATGATCTTGAAATTTCAATTTAATGCCACTAGGGTATATTAAGCTATGCAACGTGGAATAACAAGTTTAATTTTGCGGTAATAAAAAATATAAATCAGGCATTTTTTTAAGATTTACACAAAAGGAAATCTTTCTCTATTTTAACAGATTTGAACGTCATTTTAATATACGCTAGCAAATTTTGGAAATAACAGCACGAAATTAGTTCCAAGAATCTACAAATTTTTTCAAATGAATCCCAAAATGTTATCTTTATAATTTTAGAGTGTATTTCATAAGCAAGTGAAAAAATTTAAAAATTATTCTTTGGGTAAAAATAATCATTGAATCATTATATTGTAATGATATTCAGAAATTGGAATGATCTTGAAATTTCAATTTAATGCCACAACTATAGGTATATTAAGGTATGCAACGTGGAAAAACAAGTTTAATTTTGCCGTATTAAAAATTATTTAAATATAAATCACGCATTTTTTAAAGATTTACACCAAAACGAAATCTTTCTCTATTTTAACCGATTTGAACATCATTTTAACATACGCTAGCAATTTTTGGAAATAACAGCACGAAATTTTTTCGAAGAATCTACAAATTTTTAAAATGAATCCCAAAAGGTTATCTTTATAAGTTTTACAGTGCATTTCATAAGCAAGTTAAAAAAATTGTTTTTTTTTAGTTATTCTGAGTTTGACAAAAAAGTTTAAAAGGAGACACGGATTCGTAAACGCTATACCCACATAGGGGAAGGTGACCTATAATTTTCATCCTAAATATTTTTTTCAATAATTAAAAACCATTTGAGGTATCAAAACAAACCTTTTTTAAACAATTATTTGATTAGATGCTCCTTCGATTAACCCATATTAATTTTTACCTCCCTATAATAGCTCGCGTAGCAATGGCTAAAGAAAGTATTATTTTCGACGAATTTTTTTCTTTTAGATACCGCCGAAAATGTGTTATTTGGGTGTATTTTGACCTATCTTAGCAATATTGTCGTGATATCTGTCTGTGTGTGTGTGTGTGTGTATATTATTTCTGTTCGTAACACGATAACTCCTAAACTGCTGAACCAATTTTCATAAAAATTTTAGTTAAAATAGTGTTCGACACTCTAACGAGCTGATGATTTTGGTCAAAATCCATTAACGTTAATGACAGTTTTTTTACAGTTAAATTTTTTTTAAAATGCTAACTTTTTAACGAAGCGTCGCATCAATATGTCGTTTTTGGTATAGAAAACATTTTGCTCAATAATTTGTGTTATAACTAAAAACTTCGTATGAGCTTTATTTTCTGTGATATTTACAAAAGACTGGTTAAGGCGGTGTGCTAATAGGGTAGCTAGGAAGGTATCAGATCTGTCATGGATCCATTTGTTCTTGTTTATTTTCACTTTAGAGTTAACAATTAAATTATAAAATACAACTAAGTGGCCAACATTAGCATATGTTATTGAATGAAGGTCCCCTTTATAAATACTGTAAAATAAAATTTAAAAATATGGTTTAAATAGAAGAAAAGCAATTCTAAACAAACTGGCATAATAATAATATAATAATAATAAAACCAGTTTTAAATTAAATTTGTCTAAACAAAAAAAAACAAAACACAAAAACCAAGAGTCACTGTGTGTTGACATATTTAGATTATTATATCCACATAGGCTAAATGCGCACGTAAGTAAAGCTGGGGGGACCACTATAAGGGGCCACCAAATTTCATATGCCAGGATTTGGTGCTAATTTGTTGCTAATTTGTTACCGAAGAATTAAATTTGTTGCTGCAGCCGTTAACCAGAAATCGATACCCCTGTGACTTTACGGTAAAGCTGAGGGGCCACCTAATAACTCTGGACTGAAAGGCGATACGAGGATGATTTAAACGCCATAATTTGTTGCTTAGGATGGGGATGTGCAACCAGTATTAAAGAATCCCAAAAGACTTATAATTTTCTTATTTTTTGAAAAAAACTGTTTTTTGTTAATATTTTTGTTATTCTTGATAGTATTAAGGTAGAAACACTTGTAGTACCCTTATAAAAGGCCGTTCGAATTTGTTACCGCTATTTAAAGCGCCTGAGAGCGTTATTAAGCAAAAATAAAAAAATATTAAAAAATTGAGTCAAAGACCACTGTGCGCCGAGTAAAGTTGAGGGGCCACCTTGTATCTCGGTAGTCTTTAAAGATATTAATCTCAAACAAAAAGCATAATTTGTTGCTAAGAGTCTTTCATTGCATCGTGTAAAACAAATTATTTAAATCCAATCGTACGATTAAAAAAAAATTTATTTGCTATAAAGTTCAACGTGTTTCATATAGTTTTCACCCTGTAACTCAAAAACTAATTAGAGGGCCACAGATTTTTTTTAGTGACTTATAGTACCTAAAGAGTACTATCAATATATGTTAACAAATAATTTGTTGCTGCTTCCGTTTTCCAGAAATTGAATTTTTATTTGCTATAAAGTTCAACGTGTTTCATATAGTTTTCACCCTGTATCTCAAAAACAAACAAGAGGGCCACAGATTTTTTTCAGTTACTTGTAGTACCTAAAGAGTACTACCAATATGTGTTAACAAATAATTTGTTGCTGCTTCCGTTTACGAGAAATTGAATTTTTATTTGCAATAAAGTTAAACGTGTTTCATATAGTTTTCACCCTGTAACTCAAAAACTAATTAGAGGGCCACAGATTTTTTTTAGTGACTTATAGTACCTAAAGAGTACTATTAATATATGTTAACAAATAATTTGTTGCTGCTTCCGTTTTCGAGAAATTGAATTTTTATTTGCAATAAAGTTAAACGTGTTTCATATAGTTTTCACCCTGTATCTCAAAAACTAACAAGAGGGCCACAGATTTTTTTCAGTTACTTATAGAAACTAAGTGGTTATAGTGGTCCCCCCAGCTTTACTTACGTTAAATGCGCCAGTAGTCGGCCCCAACCGGTACTTGGCCATCGTTGTCATTTTTATGAAATATTAATGAAAATAATGTAATTAGAAAATTAAATGCTAAACCTATGCACTCTCACTCCATTTCATCCATTTTTTCATATCAAAAATTTCGATATAAACAGACAATACTGTAATTTTAAAGTGACGGTTTGAAATTGCCGTGCACGTTGTGTTCGTTTAAGGTAAGATATTTTTAGATCTTTGCTACATATAGCTGGTATAGTATTTTTTAGTGAACTGCATATTCGCCTTACAAAATTTTAGATTGCATATCATTTGGGAGGTAGTTTAGTAGTCATTTTATGCTAAAAATCGTAATAAGATAATCAAAACCTAGTTATTTTTCTTATGGCCGACTACTGGTAACGAATAATAATAATAAAAAACCACTAGTCGGTCGGGCAATCTTCCAAATTGTGTCCGACTATTAGGTGAAAACTTAGTTTTTTACATCAGCTACTTTCTTTTTATATGGCAATTACAATAAACAAAGAAACAACTAGAAATAAAATGTATACACTATTCAGTAAAATGCGATATGCACCTCGTAAATAATATAGGCAACCAGACAATCATGATCGCAAAAAACCTGATAGGGAGAGGGCCAACACAGGCGCAGGGCCGTAATATGTCACTTTCACCTCTAAATACTCCGGTGTACCGGCCGCGTGCCAAGTATTTCATGAATAATGATCTTAGAACATTGAATATGTTCCAAGATAATGATAAATGTCAAAAACTAAACAGTTTCACAGTTTGTCACATTAAAAATCTCTAATTATAATAAAACCAGATGATTATACAAAAAACATTAAAGTAAATATTAAAGATTTTTTCCAAGGTGATGATAATAATTTCTTAAAGGCATAGTTAGTCGTTAACAAAACGAAGAGTCGTAGCTCAAAATAACAAGTTTTGAGTAATTCCAATCTAAAGATTTTTATTCACTTCAATCTGGGTTTGTTTAACTATAAGATATGCTTATAAAATGCTGATAATATTAAATATTGCAATAAAGATATGCGTCATCGCCATATCAAAATATACTTAAAACTAGCAATTAAGGTGGGCGCAACTCAAATCTGGATTTTTTTTAGATACGCCCCTTCGTCATGTTAGCGACGAGTTTATTCATATAAATAAAAAAATAGTAGGGAGTAATCGGCAGCAATATAGAGCGTAATTAATTTGGCTTTTCGTTTAAGGGTTTTTCTTTCCTCTAAATATCGCGGCGTCTCGCTTTTACATATGCGAAATCCAATAGAGATGCCGTTTAAAAAATGCAGCAGCAATATGTCCCTCATTTCTAAGACGGCAACAATGTCTCTACAAATTAAATTAAAGAAAGGGTAGGGGACAATTCGCTGGTTGGCCGCGGGCCGATTCGCAGCGGCCGTTTTGCCGCGGTACGATTTGCCGTGAGATTTTCCTTAAATTTTTATTTTAAGCTAACTTAACTTATTTTTCCTTAAATCATAGCTCCCCTGTCCTCTTGATGGGAGTTCAAAATTCGTGGTAAACATGACCATAGTAAAAAAGTTTTTTTTTATTAATTAGTTGTTGAACAAATTGCTTTTTTGAAAAAGTATTATTTTATTTAAAAAAAAATGATTTACAAAAAAATACCTAATTTCTCAAAAAATACTTTTTTAAAAAGTAGTTTTTTGAAATCGGTTTGATCCACTAAATTAAAATAAGCAGTAACTTAGTGCCCGTACTGTATAATGACCCAATATACAAAATGTAAATTGAACTACCTACGAATAGGGGAGAAGGAAATAAAGGGATAAAATGGGTAAACGTTTACTGCATGTATTAAACAAGCGCAGATATTCAACTCTTGCGTTGACGCAAAATAATCTCCTTGATTTTTGATTAATTTCTGTAGATTCTACATAATGTTATGTGGAGTTTTGCAAAAAATTTCTTATAAAATTTTTCAAATTTCAAACCTATTTAAAAGATTTCAAAGGCTTTTGATTTAACTTTTGTAAAAAATTTCAATTAAACAAACAAAAACAATAATTTATTATATTTTACATAACATTTCTACGAAATCCCGTCTTTTATTTATATAGCAAATGTAGTTAATAATTAGTGTTTTTTTTTTTGGTAAACATGATTTATTGTAATACTATGTCTGCTTAAAATTTAGAAATGAGGCTTTTTACTGTACGGTATAATAAAAATATATACACACATGCAAAGGAAAATCAAAGTCATGATAAATAAGAAACTAGCAACCATTTATTGTGAGGTTATCATCAAGAATAAGATGGGGTGAGGCACGATAAGGAGGGTAACAGTAATCAAAGTAAAGTAAAAACAAAAACGCTCAATTTCTCTTAATAAACTGCTGAAACGCACATGCACATGTCACATGTCATTTTCCCCTACGCAAGGCGCGAACTTTGCTTAATACTTAAGAGGGAGCCATGCGTATGGCGTATAATGAGCGTGTAAGGGTTTTGAAATAACACTTTTATGGGAAACTATTTAATATTTTTTGATAAAACTTTTGACAGATAGTAAAGAAAATAATTCCTTAGCGCGCCTTTAAATCCTCAATAAATACCCTCAAAAATCGTGCATAGATTATCTAATATATAGTAATTTTTTAGTAAATTATCATTTTGTCTGACACTTCTTAACATTGCAATTTTTTTTTTTAAATTTGCAAAGCTCTGTCCAAAAAATTTTTAGTATTTTATAGTTGCCCTTTATATTAAATACTTTTCCTATAAAAAAGTTATTTCAAAACCCTTACACGCTCATTATATGCCTACGCAGAGCTCCCTCTTAAGGCCAAGATTAAATATTTTTGTCTTTAAACTCATGATTAAATTATGACGAAAAAGAAGACGAGTTTTTTAAAACAAATTATTAGGGAATTATTGCAATAAAGCTAGAATGTAATTTTGAGTGTCACATTGTAAGATCAGCTGCGATCTTTTAATGTGGCCTTTGTTTACTATACGAACGGGAATTATTACTGCCTTCCTTTATTAAAGAAAAAGAAACGACTTATTTTTAAACCAGACTGTTGTATGGCAATTTTGAAAGATCAACTCTCAGTTTTCAATGTAAAACTGTCAGAATACTGCACGACACTATTACTGCCTGACTTTATTGCAATAAGTCCCTACTACTAAGACCGACCAAGGATATATGAAATTGTATCCTTGGAACGCCCAAGAATGCAAAGTCGTTTTACTTGTAAAATTCAAATTGTTTTTAATCAGTGACGTACGCAGAAAAAAATCTTGGGGGGGGGCTTGAGCGCGGATCGATACGCAGTGACGAATCCTGGGGGGGGGCTTGAGCGCAGGTCGATAAATTTTAATATTGATTTTTGGGGAAAATTCATGTTTAAGACATCAATATTCAGTGGCTCTGGGGGGGCCTTCCCAAGCTCCCCCCCCCCCCAGCGTACGCCTCTATTTTAATATTTTACTTACTTTAATACGTAAAATATCTAAAGTGGCACATCTGAATTGTTTATAACCCGTGAACTTTGCTTTTAACAGAGGGTGAAATAGGGTGTTTGTTTGTCCCGATAAACGAAGTTTATGTCAAAAAATGCACACATTTTTGGATAATCGGCCATGCACGCAACATGGAAAGTTTACATTTAAATTGAATCACTTTTGGTTTAAATAAAAAATAACTAAAGTGCATAGAAGAAAAGAAAACGCAAATATTTATTTAATTCCCGACTATGTATTTTTTCTAAAATGCATCAAATTAAAAATTTAACACACATTTTAAATAACCACGAGCCGCCACTGCCTAGCATGTTACTTGATCAGAATTCTTGGAAATAAAATGTAAGAAATAAACAAGGAGGACTGCGCAATTATTACTATACTATGTACACCTATATTAATTAGGGCGGCCAGCTTGGCGGCCACCAACTAAAAGAGCATTTTTTTTTTATTTTATGAGATTTTTGGAAAAAATTTGACTTTTTAAATTAATGGCTTTTTATGACTTGAGCTCTACAAAAAAATGTCAAGAGAAAGATTTTATCACTTTAACTTATCAAGTCTACTTTTTGGTCAACGAAGAAGTTAAACAAAGAAGAGCATTTCAAAACTATAAACAGCAAATTTGGTTTACAGACCAACTCATGGAACAAATCAAATATAGAGATCACTTTGTCACTTTAAACTAAGGAAAGTAGATCCGAGGTAAATTGGGAAAATTATAAAAGAGTTAGAAATATTGTAACCACAAAAATACGAACAAAGAGAAAGATGATCAAAATAGAGGTAATCGTAAGGCCATGTGGAACTTAAAGAATTGGTCAATGGTCAATGGTTAATTAAAATTTCGCCATTTTGGTATTATGGAATTCCCCCTACCCTAAATGTCGCTAAATGACATTTTTTCGAATCTTAACTCAGGGTGTGGTTTTTTCCCATCTCTATGACCCACCATACTGTAACTCGGTGCTTTTGTTGATAAACTGTATAGTTTTTGAAATGTGAATTTTAAAAATTTTGCCATTTTGGTCTTATGGGAAGTCGCTAAATGACGTTTTTCGAATCTTAACTCAGTGTATGGTTTTTTTGCATCTCTATGGCTCCACCATACCGCAAGTCGATGCTTTTGTTGATAAATTACAGTTTTTAAAATTAAAATATGAACTTTCATAACTTTCGTCATTTTGGTCTTATGAGATTCCCTACCTAAAAAATGACGTTTTTCCGAATCTTAACTTGAGGTGTCGTTTTTTTCGGATTTTTATAGCTCCACAATACCGCAACTCGGTGCTTTTGTTGATAAACTGTATAGCTTTTGAAATACGAATTTTCAAAGTCTGGCCATTTTGATCTTCTGGGATTCCCTACCATAAAATTCGCTAAATGACCTTCTTCCAAATTTTAACAGAGGGTGCATGTGTGGTTTTTTCCCATTCACTATGGCCCCACGAAGCGCGGATCTGTGCATACATCTAGGGGGGGGGGGGGGGGTAATTGTCGACAAAAAAAATATTTGTGAATTTTGTTTTTTCTAGAAGCTGTAATGACCACTTTAACCACCCTCAAATCCGCCCTTGGGCCGGACCGACATACATACAAACACGGACAGATGTGACGACGATATTGCTAAGATAGGTCAACATACATCAAAATAACATATTTTCAGCGTTATATTAAAAAATAAATTTTGTCGAAAACAATACCTTCTCCCCTAGCCATTGCCATTGCTGCGCGCGCTAGGAAGGTAAAAATCAAGCAGTGAGATTACTCTTTTTAATAAACCCTGTATAAACACATGAATAAATGGAACGCATCAGAATGCATAGACGCATTTTTTAAACAAATTTTATTTGCCTATATAATTATTATTTTCTGAGGCTATAACCCCAATTTTCCGCCGAACCAATGCCAAACATACATAAACACAGAATTAACTGAAAACAGGATACAATTCTAAATTTGACAATGTTAAGATATCTCTCTCTCTCTCTCTCTCTCTTAATCAATCTCTCTCCCTCAATATTTCTTACTCAATTTACCCCTCACTCAATCTCTTTCTGACTCAGCCTCTCTCTCTCTCTGTCTCTCTTACACTTAATACCTCTCAGATGCTTGTCAACTTTAGAAATCATTTTTGATTGGACCCCAGAAAAGAGGTTCCTAACATACGTGAAATTTATTAGTCGTGAATTTAAAAATCAAACAAGTTTCGTGGCTAATCGGGAAAGGAGTTTTTGTTTCTCTCATATTTTTGCGAGGGTGGCTTAAAAGCTTAACCTCACAGGGGTCCAAAATCTAATGGACACTTAATAAGTGTTGACAGTTAACTGTTTCGTCCTTAGAACACTGCTTGTGGGTCAGTGGCGTATATAAGGGAAGGGCCCGGGCCCCCCCCGAAGATTTTTTTAGATAGTTTCCACATATTTCATGAATACAAACCTAAAAATAGCATAAAATACGGCCTCATGGGGTCTTGGGCCCCCCCCCCGAAACTGTACGCCCCCCCCCCAAAATTTTTTTCAATATACGCCACTGACTTGGTCAAGGTGACACCCTTGCGAAGTTATTTAGACAGTTTTGTCTCTAATCTTATGTAAATAGTGAGAAAACTCTCGCAAGAAGCGCCATCTACCGAGATACGAGAGAAACTAGAACAAGAGCAGCCGAAAATAAACTGCTATACATATCGATCAATGAAAAGATCGATTGCAAATAAAAAGAAACAAACCATACGTGACCTACGACAGCTCTTCTGTCTTTCAGGCCAGATTAACTCTGATTAGCGAAAAATTCCGTTGATTGACGCTCACGTGTCTGATGCCGGGTAAAAACGTTATATGAGAAGACCTGGGGGTCCGACCCAAAATTGTCGGGCTAAAAGCTGGCAACAAAGCTTAATTGACGTGTTTTTGTTTTTTTCTCTAAAAAAATAAATATTAACCCGCTAGAGGCAGCGCTCCATTTAAAGTCAGCACTCTGTATAATCGTTTTAACTACGTAGTTATAATGTGTTTGCATGTTAACTAAACAAATAATTTTTAAAACGTTTTTGTTTTCATATACAGCTAAGGTTTCGAAGCTGTTTCTGAAAACAGGACTTTATTCTGTGAGAACAATACCATCAGATTTTATTTATTTACGGACCACCTCCTGAATATTTTTCATTTTAATTTTATAGTTATTATACATTAGGCTCTTAAAAAAGTTAAATTTTTGTGTCGGTAAAAACCAAACATGGTTTAACTTGGCAAATCAAAAATTTTGTGTTTTTGAATAAGTTTGAAGAAGTATATGTAGAAGCAAAAAACGGTATGCTTACACTAGATTATACAGGATTTTTAATAGTTACCTACCGAATTTTTTTTGCAAACATA
This sequence comes from Aspidapion aeneum, assembly GCA_963576565.1. NCBI lineage: Eukaryota > Metazoa > Arthropoda > Insecta > Coleoptera > Brentidae > Aspidapion > Aspidapion aeneum. The sequence goes on from OY755040.1 coordinate 42,945,707, forward strand.
TTTTCTATAATTTACAAAAAAACATATACATATATACGGGGTCTTTTCTTAGTTATAGGGCAAAAGTGTTAAATTAAAATTTGTTGGACAAAATCAGCGTGCATTTTGGTAATACAAAAATTCAAAATATGTTAATAAAAATAGGCACATATTATGTCACTCTGTAGATTTTCTAAAATTAATTTTTTTTAATCCAAAAATTTATTAGTTGTCAAATGGGGGAAGGTCCTTTATCCCCCTCCTTGTACGTTTATGCATTTTTAGGTAAATATTTTTAAAATGATGAAGATTTGTGGACAAACAAGCAATTTTCTACCAGCGTTATTCGTAATGTTATATTTGACCACAATACAAGGTTTGCCTCAAAACTCTCAATTATCTCCTGGACAAAAAATTGCAGTAGTGCCTGCCAGCGTCAGTTTAGCAGAGGCACAAAATGAGTTAATTGGCAACATTTTTCAATCCACTCAAAATTCTAAATGTACGTGCATGTATTGGAGGAGATGCGAAGATTTGGGAGGACAAATTGATAGCGAGTAAGTTTATCAATAGCCACTCAAGGCAAAATAATTTAGGTGCAGTCGCAGTACCTATATTGGATACTTGTTTTCAAAGTTACTAAATTATTGTAAAAAAAAGGCCTACATTTTGTTTGTAATTAGGGACCTTTTGCACGCACGCCTTTAGCTAACTTTATCCGTTATAAAGGCGACATTAGTTAACGTGATATATGGAACTCCAATTTTGACCTTTTGCAGACAATTTTTATTTGCGTTATTTTTGTTATCCTTTATTTATCGGTCAAAAGCCTATTTTACTGACTAAGATTTTACTGACCAACGAATTTTCGTATTTTTCGCTGTAAGGCCGCCTTGTTTGTGGTAAAAACAAATAGGTTCTAACTTATAAGTCTAAGCTGTTACCACAGCTAAAGTGATCTATCACTTAGCAACGACCAAGGTTTATCCCAGAAACCACCTTCGCTTAGCTTCTACCACCAAAACACCACCTACTACCACCTTCCCATAGCTTCTACCACCAAAAAACCAACTACTACCACCTTTACCTAGCTTTTACTATCAAAAACAAACTATTACCAGCTTTCTCGTGCTTCTAAGATCAAAAAACTAACTACTATACTACCTTCCCGTAGCTCGTGTCACCAAAAAACCAGCTACTACCATCTTCGCTTAGTCCCTACCACCAAAAAACCAACTACTACCTTATTTGATTATGACTGTAGTAGTTGTTTTTATGGTGGTAGAAGCTAGGGGAAGATGGTAGTAGTAGTAGTTTTTTAATGTTAGAAGCTAGGGATAGTAGTAGTTGGTTTTTTGATGGAGGTGGGAGTAGTTGGGTTTTTTGCTGGTATAAGGTAGAAGAAGGTAGTATGTAGTAAGTTTTTTGTTGCTAAGCTAGGGGAAGGTGGTAGTGGTTGATTTTTTGGTAATAGGAACTAGTTGTTTTTTTAGTGGTAGAAGGCAGGTTAACGATTTGCTAGTAGCAGCTATATAGATATATAGGTAACTGTTTGGGAATGGTAGCAGATTTGATTTATTAGATAGGATTTGTTTCAACTTCAAACAATTCGCTCCGACATCGAAAAGTATAAAAAAGTCGTTGGTCAGTAAAATTATGGTCAGTAAAATAGGTAAACTCTGTGTACTGTGTATATACTTCTTTTTTTTTACACACTTCACAGAACATTGATGACTTTTGGTTAGTTGGTGAACACTGTTGCCAAACAACACATATCTACCAGTTTTTATAAAAACTAATTATCAATAATTGACAAAAAATTACATCTAAAATATTTTAAATTTACATAAAATTATATGCGCGGCAACACTGTCTCTAAATAAAGGAACTAATAGTACATTATCCTTTAATAAGACATAAAGTTCGAACCAGGTAACTGCGCATGACTCAAATAAAGGATAAGTGAAAAATGAATGAAATGTTTCCTATTATCTGTTATCATTCATGATGAGCGAAGAGAGAATTAAAGGTTTTTTCAGAAAATAATTAAACGTTTTTAAAAATTGTCGATGTTGTAAATTTTAAAAATAGCCTATTATTGGAAGGTATATTAAAGGTAGTTTAAAAAATTAAAATGTTTAAATATTTATTGACGAAAGCATAAAACAAGAAAAAATTCACTTAACAACATAATAAGAAGAGCGAAATCATCTATCCAGACAAAATTCGCAGATTGAATATTTTGTTCCCTTAGCATTAACTATTCAATAATAGTGTTACAAATTTAAGTTATTTAAATTTTATTAGAATTTATTTAGGTTTAGTGTAGTATTAGGTTGACGTATTTTATGGTTGTATTCTTAATCTAGGTTTTAGTTGCATTATCTGTGACAAACTGGTATGCGAACGGTCCGTGTTCTAGAAAAGGGTGGAATAATTCCGAATCGAACAAGGATGGAAAATTCTCGAATAGTAGGCAGACCCTTATATATAGGGCCGGACGTCGTGCATCGGGAGTCAGAGATAACCAATGGTAGTGATCGCTAGATGTTAACACGAAGTTAATAGCCGTATTAAAGTAGTGAATTATTAGCAAGTTATTAGTAAGTTTAAGTGCGTGTTTTTGTACATAATTTGTCGAAATAAATTGACGTATCGTTTTCAACAATTGCGAGTTTTAATTTGTCGTTGTGAACCCGTAACAATAGGAAGCACCAGCTATCCAATATTAATTAAAAACTCTGATAGTATTACTTTACGAAACTCCTAGGAACTAACAATCCCATTCACATAATTTAGATTTTCTTAAGAGGAATGAAATATTTTGACACTTAAATATGGAGATAAAAAAATTTTGATTCGAAAAATTCATAAAATGTCAATTTATGTCAACATCGTCTATAATACTGAACTGATCGTATCCTATCGTAGTTTTGTTTTAAAAATAAGTGGGTATCCCAATATTAATTCAATGCCCAAGAAAACTAATTGCCTAAATAATAGGTCAACAAAGGTTGATTGGTTAGGTCGGTTTATTAGGTTGGATGGTAAGGTTGGTTTAGTAATTGAGGATCTTCCTTGCCACAAAATTTTATGCAGTAAAAAGACCTCATTAATAACTACATCATAGTTTGATGATTTTTTCCCAACTAAAGATATACAAAAAGTGCTCTAATTTTAAATCCGCCACTGCCTTTAATTATATTTTTTGTATAATAAAATATATTTATTTAGTTTATTTTATCAAAAGTATCACTCCTGAATAAAAAAAAAATTAGGCCTTTTTTTGTATTTGTGAAAATTGGTAAATCTAGTTAAAAATGTCAATTTGCTGTATGTTTTGATATGTTATAGATAAATTAGTAAGTGCTAAAAAATTTTAAACTAAATTGATTGGTCTCCAGCTTTTACATTGACAAATTTCTTCTAAAATTAAAAACAAAACGGTTAGATGTACAAGTTTTGATCAAAACTAAGAGGCAAAAATGTGTTGTTCAAATATTAACGGTTTTTGATGGCCACTATCACATAATCTGTTACATCTAACGTGTAACGTGAGAGTAATTATTTTGTAAGGAATTTGATGCTCTTTAATTTTGAATCACCCATTATTTTTGTAAAACGCGCCGTAATCGAGTTATAGGCAAAAATCCGAAAAATTGCACTTTTTTACCCCCCTCCACCACTGCACCGGGAGGGCTAGGGGTGGGGACTTTTGATATATTAACGTCCCCCCTCCATGCACTCTACAACCCCTCAATGGCCATTCATTCACTGGGCATTAATTTTTAATAGTTTTAACCCTTTTTTTAGTGTAAACTGCAATCCGAGCTACAGTCACGTCTGCTGTTACACCAAATAATTAAATTAGAAAAATATATGAAAACCAAAAATAGAACAAAGAACGAAATTTTTTGCCTGACCTGCATAACAATAATTAAATGATGTTGGTTACAGAATTTAAAATATTGTTTATATTTAATATCTACCTGTTATTACCTTTTATAATAAACAAAATATTGTAAAATGCGTTTGTTACTCTTCAAGACCTCTATTCTCGAGCATAGACGATGTGATCATTGACAGCCATTGAAATGCCTTGTATCGACCAATAGCAAGCAAGGAAATAGTCTCACTCTGTTCACAGATAGTGAATTTTGAACCATATTTACCAGTGGCGTATATAGAAAAAAGTTTCGGGCCAGGCCCCCTTATATACGCCACTGATATTTACCATAGACCTATAATACGAATGGACTGAACCTCATGCTCGAAAATTGATTTCAGAGTCAAATGGGGATAGTCTGGCAAAACACAGACAAAAACGCATTATATTGTATGGGAAAGACCTCTTTTTTAAATTAATTCGAAGCTTTGAATTAGAAAAACGACTTTATTGAAAGTAAAGAAGTTTTTGCAATTGCTCTAGAATCTAGAACGGTAAAGTTTAATACGAATTTTCAATAAAAAACATACTTATCCTTAATTTAAACTGGTCTTTTATTTATTTTAATAAAATATAACTAGGACATTCAGTTTACAGGTCTGAAATGCCTACCTTGAGAACTTTATTTAGGTCACCACCTATAAGGTACTCGCAAAACACCAAGAAAATTTTGCATTATTCCAAACTTTATTTTAACAAATCTTTGGGTTAAATTACAAGAAAAAATGGGTAGCAACCGGTAGCAACATATATTTTCGTACTGGCATTTATACAGGTTAAGTGTCCACCTTTGCGAACTTTGTTATTATTAAAGATAGAAAAAAGCTTAAATTGGCAAACTAGTAGAATTTTTGTTGCTCTTCGAGATGGTCAAATCAAAAAACCAATTGAGCATTGCGGTTTTAAGTTAAAAAACATATATTTTTTAATTTTTTTCTGATAGATTTTTTAATTCTAAACAAAAATAGTTTTTAAGTTTTTTTCCGAAAGTTAAAACTAACGAAGAGATTTTAAATTTAAAATTTTATTAAATACAGGGTGTTCAATTTAAAAAACTATGTTTTTTGAAAAAATCGAAAACGCAATGTTCGATTGTTTTTATGATTTGATCATATTTAAAGAGCGTCAAAAATTCTACTAGTTTACCAATGTAAGTTTTTTTCTATCTTTAATAATAAAAAAGTTAGCAATGGTGGACTTTTAACGTGGAACACCCTATATATATGCAAGTACGAAAATATCTGTTGCATGCTACCTATTTTTTCTTGTAATTTGACCTACCATTACAAGCTTTATAAGAAATTTTAAAATAAAGTTTGTAATACTGCAGGCATTTCAAACCTGGAAACTTAATGTCCTAGTTATATTTTAATAAATTTAAAAAAAACTAGTTTAAATTAAGTTTAAATATGGTTTTAAATAAAAATTCTTATTAAACTTTTCCTTTCTAGAATCTAGAGCAATTGCAAAACTTTCGATAAAGTCGTTTTTCTAACACAAAGCTTCGAATTAATTTAAAAAAAAAGTAGTTCCTATGTCTATTCCATACAATATAATGCATTTTTGTCCGTGTTTTGCCAGGATTAGCCCCATCTCACTCTGGAATCACTTCGCCAGCATTGCGCTTATGCGACGTGCTCCGTCCATTCTCATTATAGATCTATGATATGTATTAGAGATGGGTAGTTCGCGAACGAACTAGAAAAATGAACTAGTTCATTCAACATGGAAAACGAACTAGTTCACTTTTCTAAAATGAACTAGTTCAAAGTAAACTATAAAGAAGCAACACACAATACTCTTAACCCAATTATTTTTGTACACTAGGAACGCGGCATCTGTTTTCCTGTTCATGAAATGCTGAATGAGCACAGAACATCGAACGAGTGAACGATACCGCGGTGCTTTCTACGATGAACGAACAAACTGTTAGAAATGAACTATTGAGTTGAACTAATAAGGAAAAATCGGCGTTCGTTCAGTCGGTTAGAGTGTCGAATCACCTGTTTCGTTGCATTGAGTGGCTAAGCGTGCGACGATGAACTGGGTATTTCAAATTTTGAATTGATTACGGAAAATTAAGGAACTGCTAATAAAATCTTGACGAATGTCCAATTATTTATTATGTATTTATACCTACTATAAAATATTTTAGTAAAAAAAGCATTATAAAAAAAATAATTTTAAACTGTTTTTGATTCTGCAAATATTTTAACTAAAAATTAAACAATTAAGTCAGAAATACGATAAACAGGTTTATTTTTTTAACAGAATGAATATAAAATATAAATATATAACACGCTTAATCCATATATAGCCATTCCGTTAATAGTTCAAACGAACTAGTTCAGTGAACTAGTTCATTTTGGTGAACTAGTTCACATGAACTAGTTCATTAAAATGAACTGCTAAGCACATCTCTAATATGTATGCGTTTGCATGCGAAATCTCTTCTACCAGCCCGATCACCGGCGGTTCTACCGTTGGGGGGGGGGGGGGGGGTAAACGGGAGTAATTACACCCCTCCGAACCAAAAAGATAGTAGGGTTTAAAGGCTGGTATGAACTACATCAAAGTTAAAGGCTGATAAAGATGATATTTTTCTTGACATGCTTTATCAGAATCGCGGAAATAAGCGCACAGGAATAATAGCGCAAAAGAAAAAAAACACATGGAAGAAATCGCTATTTTGTTGACATGCCTTATCAGAAACCCGGAAATTAGCGCACAGGGAAAAACAGACATGGAAAAAATCGTTTGTGGAAAAAAATGCACACGGAAAATAGCGCACAGAGGACAAACTTAACTTAAACAATAATAGCACCGGCATCGGCATATTAAATACAAAAAGTCATACATTTGACCAGACCTACCTATCTATGTATATGTGTTTCGATGCGCCGAATCCGAATAAGCGGTTTGTTTTGCCGCCGACCGTTAAAATTTCGAGTCAATTGTGAAAAAAAATAATCTACAATATTACATGGTGAAGTTAAAAAAATGGTACATTTTCAAAACCAACAAATAAATTATTAACACAGAAAGCAAACTTGAATCATTTAAAAAGTTTATATAATTTAAATTTTTCGCGATTTTCAGCGTTTTCTGATTTTTTTTGTGTTGGCGCGAAAAATTGCAATGTTTTTACACTTAACACGAAGTTTTGGGGGTTTACCCATGCCCAACCAATAATACTAGTCTAATGGCCCATTTATGCTCCTCGGATAATAATAAACCTTAGACGTAAATCAAGGGGTTCTGAACAAAATTTATTTATAGTTAAAATTTTACTACAAATAATAAAAATGTAATTTTTCTTATAATTAAAAAAAAATTATGACTATTATTCATTCTAAAAAAAACTAGAAATTTCAAATATTTTCTTCTAAAAATTTTAAATTTAAAAAAAAATCAAATTTTTTTAAAACGCATATAGTGACAAGTTTCAAAACTTTATAAAATCAACTACTCAATGCGATAAAGAGTTTACTTCCAAATAACAAAAGAAAACAATATTAAAATATACATTATACACATACAATTTGACAGTTTTTACTAATCTAAAAACTGTCAAATTATGTAGGGACACTAGGTAGATCAAGATGGAGAAATTTGACATATTCTTCAATTTTTGGGTGATTTCACTGTACAGAAAAACCTTCAAATGTTTACCTTGGCAAACCAACAAATCCCCGCGGCCGATTCGCCGCCGTCCGATTCGTTACGGTCCAATTCACTGCATTGGTAATTGTTTAAACGGTTTAAATTAGATTGACTCTGTATATTTTGTTTGTTTCAAATTTTGCACAATTTATAGTGTTCCAGTGACAATAAAATTAAGCATTTTTTTATAAGAAAAAAATTGAATATGGCGGATCCAAATCTAAAATTCTTTCTCATTTATAATTATATACTGATTTCCTTTAAAATTAAAACCTCGCGGTACTTTAGAGCACCCAATACAATTTTTGACTAAAATTTAAAAAAATTGGCGACTTTCCCATTTATTAACCGACATGTATGAAATTCGGATCTTTGGGGTGTTTTGGGTCGCTGATATGATTTGATTTTTCACTTAAACCTTAAAATTATCAACATGGTGGATCCAAAATGGCGAACTTGTTTATTTTTATACCGAATTGCCTCAAACTTAAACACCTAGTGGTGCTTTAGATCGATCACTCAATGCAATTTTGGACTTAAATTTTATAAAATCAAAATGGCAGATCCAAAATTATTAACCGATGCGATATGTATGAAGTTCGAAACTTTGGGGTACTTAAGGTCGCTGATTATTATTATATGAATAAATCATCGTTAAAAAATCAACATGACGGATTCAAAATGGCCTACGTACTTTTTATTTATAGCTAAATCGATTTCCTCAATCTTGAAACCTCGCGGTGCTTTACGTCATTCTAAACAATTTTCATTTATTTAATTAACAAATTAAGTTTTAATTGTTAAAAATTTGAAAATCTTTAAAAAAAGTAAATAATTCATAAAAACTCAAAAACGCGATACATCAACTCAAGGGCGGATCCAGAGGTGCTTCTCGGGGGGGGGGGGGTTCGGTTCGGTTCGGTTCGGTTCGGTTCGGTTCGGTTCGGTTCGGTTCGGGGGGGGGGGGGGGGGGTTCGGTTCGGGGGGGGGGGGGGGTTCACTTTAGGTAACATTCTCTGTTGGTCAAAAACGGTATATATTTTTTTAAGCAGCATTTTATTGAATTAGTCAGTGGTTGTAATTTCGATGATAATAACAATAGACACTTTCATGCGCCACAGGCAAAAATTTTGAATTTTTATTAGCAAAAACATTACTTTCTACTCATTTTTTGTATATTCAAAAAATTCTCGGGGGGGGGGGCAAGTGCCCTTAGTGCCCCCCCCTGGATCCGCCACTAGATCAACTGGGTTAATGTAAGAAGTACTTACCGATTTTCTGCCTCTCCACCTCCACATCCCCAAAATCGAGCAAAGTTGGAGTGAGTCCGAAGCAGTACCCGATCGATTTCTTTGGCGGCACCAACTCGTCCTGACTGATTGACTGTAAAATCAACTTTTCTTGATGTCTGGCCGAGTAGCCAACCGATGGGTGAGCGAACACTTCGTCTTCGCATTTGGCCAAGCGGCCAAAGGACCAGTCGGCGCCCTCTATGGTGACCCAAGTGACTAGATCGTCCACGCGGATGACTACTTTTTCGGAGATGGCCAGTACTTCATCCTGTGTGGCAAAAAAGTAGGTACAGGGTAACCGGTTATATTTTACTTAATAACTATCATTTACAGGACATTGGTTCTACTGGAGGAGGCGGTAAAGGGGGTAATTGCCCCCCAGAACCTGAAAAATTATGTAAAGGATAAGGGCGAAATAAAATAAATTATATTTTTGTTGACTTGCTTTATCAGAAAAGCAGTTAAGGAACAAGTCGCCTGTGGAAAAAGCGCACAGAGGACACCTCCAAAATTTCGAAAAAATTGCAAAATACTTGATCAAAGTATTGCAATATTACACGGTGAAGTTGCGAAAATGGTACATGCTTACTTATATTCTCTAAAAAGTAACGTTGACATACATTATTCAAAAAACTTTTAACATTTTTTTAGCAGTTTCGGATTTTTTTTTGTGTTTGCGCGAAAAATTGCACCGTTTTTATATTTTTGTTTTTTATGTCTTGTAAATCTTGTAAATGACAAGAAAGTTGTAAATGTATGTTATATGGGATATGTCAGATAAAACCATAAGCTGTTTCCGTCTCACCTCAGTATATAATATAGGGGAGAGCGGGGCAAGATGACGAACGAAGCAAGTTAACGAACTCAATTTATAAATGGCAACGAGTTTATTAGTTTTATACTGTTAGAACTCTTTAAAGTCAAAGTTTTATGGGTTAAAGATAGATGGGAAAAATAATAGTACAGTGGCTCAACGCGTCTAATTCGAGTGGCCGCTTGTAAAATTTTAAGCCAAAAACTAAGCTTTTGCCGAAATATCTAAGGGAAGAATAATATTTGTTAGTAACTAGGAAATTATTTATTATATTTTCAATATAAGAACATGTAAATGACCTTGATCTTTGGTCGTTTTTCGTTTTTATTTTTTACTAAAAAATTGTACCTTGGGGTAAGTTGACGGGGGCAAGATTAATTAATTAATGTTAACCAAATCCTACCAGAAAGTTTAGGGTGCCAGGAACCATGGATTCAACCTGCAGTAGCGGACCGGATTAAATGTGGATGGTGAGAGGGTTGGGGGCATGAGGCGTGCACCTCATATGAAAAGGAGGAGGCGTTCATTTGTGACGTATGCGCCTGGTCGTCATCTTGCCCCAATAGGCTCGTCAACTTACCCCGCTAGTAGAAGAAGATGACGAAAATGCATATTAGTAGAATTTTAAGGTTTAAATTTTTGTGTCCCCGTCTTGGCCCTTTTATCCCTAACAGATATAGATAAGATGAAAAATAATGATTCAATAATTTAGCGAGAGCGAGAGAGAGTAATCACCTCCATCTTTCATAAAATGACGTTACTGCAAATTACTCAAAAAATCACTGTGTCTCATAAAAATAAAATCAATTATTATTCAAATGTTTGAATAATATGCTGATAATTAAACACACATTTACTTAGTTTAGTTTTCCCTACTTAATCACTTAAACGATTTGAAAAACGATAAAAAGCTTATCGAAAGCCACGTATCATCTTAACTCAAATGTAATGCAGACAAGCAGTCTTTAATTTTAATTTTTTTTTGCGTAACTAACTGGAAAAGAATTCTAGAAAAAAGTAGAAAGCCCTGAAAAATTTCGTTGACGCAGTCGATAAAAGAGAACTATACCAATTTTTTTTGCTTCAGTACAGCATCTTAGTGGGCTTAGAATAACCTCACTTTTTCTGTATCCAAATTAAAAATATATTTATACGTACAGAGGTTTTCAAAGTATCGAACAAAAACTACTTTTTTCAAAGAATTAAAGTATCACCGCTTCCGCAGTCTCCATGTAGTAACTTTTATGTAGTTACAAAAATTATTTAAAAATTTTAAATTTAAAAAAAATCGGCGCTTTTTGTGAAAAATTATAAGGTATAATCAAACGAATATATAGTCTAAATTATACGCATTTGTAATGACCTCACCAGGTAAGAAAAAAACGTATGGCGTAGATTATTTTTTATATTTACTATCGTTTTTGCATCTGCGGCTCGCTGTATCAGATTCTCAAATTGAAGTGCGATTACAGTTTGGACTTGTTCCCTTTCCAGTTGAAAAAAAGCCAATATATTTAAAATTATCAGCTGCGATTGTTCATTATACCTATTATATTTGTTTCTCGGCAATTTACAACTTTTTAAAATAATTTCCGACAAGTTGACAAACTCATGTTTGTGATTGACAGAGACGGATACTTCACATAATCCATTACCTACCTATTTAAAAAATGAATTAATCATAGACACTACTTTTTTTTTAAAGTTTATTGTCACCGCTGTTTATAATATACTAAAGAAAGATAAACAAAAATGACGTCATTACAATTGCGTATAATTTGGACTATACCTATGTTCTTAAATTGAACCAACCAGGCGAAAGCTGGGTCTGTGTTAAAACACCCAGGTAACTGAAGCCTCTTATAACAAAATATGGCGATTTTTTTTATCTGATTGGCCTAGCCTATTGTCTAATCACACAACGCAGCATGAAACTTGGGGGGGGGGGGGCAGCAAATGCAAAAAGTTTAAAATAAAATAGGTATTTATTGAAATAAACAAAAAAAAAACTAAATCTTAACCTATTACAGCAGTGGCGGATCTGGGGTAAAATACGTCGTGGGCAAACACAAAGTTTGGCTCCCCACTCTACGATTTCGGACACATTTTGGCGCCCCTCAGCCCACGCCTAGATCCGACACTGATTTAAACGAAACGTCTGGGATCTTCAGCAAATCTGCTTAAAACTTCTTCTTATACTTGTTTATTTTTTTCTGAAACAAATTTCTGGTATGCACTCAGCATGCACAAACCGCTTAATCGATCCTCTGAAAAAATCGTTCTACGGTTTTACATGGGAATGCTGGTAAAATATGTAGGGCAGTTTTTGTTGATTAAAAAAAAATCCACTTGTATTACTTCTACTACTGCTAGTTCGAAACTTTTTACCCCTCTCTATTAATTTTTTTGTCTCTCGAGAAGTTGTACCATCTCATCGTCAACTCCGTTTAAATCAATGGTTTAAATGATAAAATTCTGACAATTACGTTTAATGCGAATTTACTGAATTACACGTCCAGCATAACACGGACGTAGTGCTAATAGTACGAAAGCTGGTAGATTTTCATCGGAAAAGTAATCCTTTAACGACATTATCAGAGGCTCCAAATAAGGTATTAATAGAGATTTTTTCCAATTTTCTTGGGGGTTATTTGCTGGAACGTTTATACGATTTTGCTGTCGCCCAATTATCCTTGGCACCTGTAACTTAGAGACTCTGTATGTATGACATATTTTTTTTATCTTTAAAATATGTCATACATACAGGGTCTCTACTGTAATTCTATTCCAAGATTTTCGGTAAGTGCGCTGGCTTCAGCTAAGATAGTTTTCATGACTTCTTCTGCAGATTCGCGATGATGGTTACAATGGTTAATTAGATCTAATCCTCTTTTAATATCATTTCCACATTACAATAAATCTTAACTTTTAGATTGAAACACTTTGCTATCATAGGCATAGGGATATAATAAATATCGGCCTTGTTAAAGCACTGTAAATCTGGAATGGCACCTTTCTAGTTGCAGAATTGCCTTCTTCTGAAAGTTATTGAGAGATGCCCAAAAAGTTGTCTTTAATTACAACAATATACTTTTGTATTTTTAAGACCCTCGTGCCTCACAAAGGAGAGGAATATTTGGACCATCCTTTATTCGTAAAACTAATTCACGGAAAAAACAAATTATATTCTTCACATAGTATCATTACATATAGCTCCAAGCGCGCTTTAAAAAAATATTGAGATTATGTGACGCGTGAGCGGGCACCTACGAGAAAGTCGTAGGTGGGAACCGGGTGTAAGTGGTGAAACGTCCCCACTATCTGCCCGTCCAATGTAAGCGGTGATACCTCGACTCGCGCTCAGTCAAACTAAAAAAATAGGGACTTTATTTTGACACATTTACACAGAAAACTAACAGCTGACCTCTCAAAATTGACATACCAAAGCCAAATTTAATAATAAAGACGCTAACTTTCATTTAATAAATACCGACACCAATAAATCCGGTTTTTAAATACACAAAGGCCGAATTTTGAAAGAAACCAGCTGCTTTTTATATGCAAATCTGTCGCAATACGGTCAATTTTAAAATAAGGTCAGGTTTCATTCCAATAAGTGTCTAATGTTCTCCTGTAAAAACTTAATTTTGTGTGGCAATAGTCAGTGGCGTATATAGAAAAAAAAACTGTAAGTGTAAACTTCAACAAGGCGAAATTAATAATACTGGCCTTCATCTGCATCATCATATCGCTACCTGAATGTTCCTCTCACAGTTAGTCGATTCGAGCCGACTTCACCTGAATGAGCGTTACATAGCCGAGTCTGACGGCTCAGTTCAATTCACTACCCACAAAAACTGCTAAACGCGCCTAAAGAAGTTTACACTTCAAAAAGTTTCGTGGTGGGCCCGAGAGAGTTTTGGTGGGGGCCCGAGACTCCATGAGGCCGTATTTTATGCTATTTTATGTTTGTATTCGTGAAATATGAAAAACATATAAAAAAATCTTACCTTCGGGGAGGCCCCGGGCCCCCCAGGCCCCCCCCTCTATACGCCACTGTCAATCGTTCTCCATTAAGGCAATGATATTTAGGAATAAGTGTATCTATTGTATAATATTATGTAGATAGGAATAAGTTTAAGGTTCTAAATTGATTGATTGATTTTTTTGTTTAGATATGAGGAAGTTAGTAAATTATTTTCAACATTAGGGGCTCATTTTCTTTTATAAACATTTATTAACAAATATATCTAGTGTAAGTTTCTTTGGCGCACCCGGTACTTGTATGTTAGTAGGGTGACCATAAGTCCGGCTATTTGGGCAAAATAAAAATGTCCGGCTGGGATTTTTTTTTGATCCGGCTATTTTTGGCAAACCAAGAGACCTTTTATTTGCGGTCATCATGCAATTAGAGGGGCTGGGGGGGTTTAGTCCCTCCAAACAAAATGAGCATAATTTATCAGGGGCAACCTTCCCGGCAAGGTGCTACATTTGGAATTAACTAAAAGTTTTGCATTTGGTAACATTTTTCCCGAAAATTTGTGCTACCATGCATACTTTGATTAATTTTTTTTTTCAAATTTAAATTTTTTCCCTTTTTACCAAAATTTATAATCTGCCGTGTAATTTTTTTACAAAAATTTTCCCAAAATTTTTGCTTAATATTAATAACTTTTTGTTTTTTTCTTTGCGGCTGTCAGCAGTCAATTTTTCAATATTTTTTTGTATATTGCAGAAATTGTTTTCTAAATGCTTAATTTATTTTTATCCCCTCATTTTGATTATTTTCTAAAAATATTTTTCTGTGGTTAAATAGTAAATAAAATATTTAATTTTTCTAAAATTTTTGGCTACGGCGCAAATTTTTCAATTTTGTAGTAGTTTTCTTGAACTGCAATTTTTCACTTTTTCAATACTTAGTGTTAATATTGCAGAAACTGTCTTCTATAGCATCACTTGGGATGTCACTTTTTACGAAAAGTATAGACCTAATTTTTTTTTAAATTTTTTAAAAGCCAAGTAGTTATTTATTCTTTTTAGATTTTCTAGAGGTTTAATTAGATTTTTAATTTATCTTGAGGTCAGTTAAGCCATCTTACTTCTTCCTACCCCTTTGGCTTGCTTAGTTTTTTTAGAGAACCCCGAAATGGCCCAATATAGTAATGGTGTACCCAGAAAAAAATTCGAGGGGGGCTTTAAAAATGTAAATAAAAATTTAGTTGTTATGCAGTTTTGTCTTGTGGATTGTTGGTCTGGAAAATCTCTTTTAATACACCCTATCGAATATTTTGGAAGATATTGATCCCCCTAGATCCCTCTAGGTACGGCCATGCAATTAGTTGCGCCCCTGTGGTCATCAAAGCGTTTTTTTTTATTGGTCGCAAGAAACTTTTTTTTTGCCATCAAATTTTTTTAGGGCGGTTTTTCAAAATAATCTGTTGCCCGACTTTTTTGTCGAAAAACCGGCTTTTTTGTCTCTGACGTCCTCCTTTTACTCGATGATTAGTGCTTTTACCACGGATCACCATTGGGTAATCTGTGCTTTTATGCTAAACATACCTGGTCACCCTAAATAAAGGAACCGAAGAAAAACTTGTTAAGTCAAGTATTATAATACATTTTAAGATAATACCTGTTTCCCATGACAGGGTATGTTGTTGGAATTAAATAATGTACGTGAGTTGAAAATAAACAATTATTACGTACCTATTGATAAAACAACACACACACATTTTGCCTATTAGGTCTTACTTTAAATTAATTTATTTAAAGTTGTGTTTTAATTTAATTTTATTACATATACACTTGCCCCAACAGCATCTGCCTCTTCGGCAGGTGCAGAAAAATAATATCAATACCAGTGGCGGATCTAAAGGGGAACTGTTTGGACCCCGCCCTCCGTTGACATAAAACCTATTTTTTCGTTCAAGCGTATGAATAAGGTTACCTTATAATTCATATAAATCAAGTAAAAAAAAATACAAATACCATGCATGATTCACAATTCCTTATGTCTAAATCAATACAAGAACGTTTTCAATAAATATATGAACTATTGATTTGATTGATAATAATAAATATAAAATTCATGCAACTTTTGCAACTCTCTCTCTTTCTAGTTTGATGCATAGTTGATGCATAGTCAGAATATATTATATTAAATTATTAAATCATAGTACAGTTGGCCTATCTACACTGTACTTATCCTTCATGCTAAATTTTTTAAAACATAAAAAAAAACACAAAATCTGGTTTATTTTGCTTATCTCATTTTCTCTTGCTTCAAAATTTTTAAACAACATTGTTCGGTTGATTAGTCTAAAAGATATCCCGTTTTAAATGTGTATGTACAGTCAGAGGAAATATTAATAGCCAATCAATAATAAAGCTGCATTTCTAGCCCTGTTCGATGCGATGACGGAGTTAAACGCCAGCATCCATGCTAAGCATATGGGAATCAATGTAACCATTTTTAATAACGGGTGGGCCAGCACAGTCCGACGAGTTTTTCGGACCGTGCAGCCACCCGTGCTACGTACCAGACATGCGCGATAACATTGTTTACATCTCTTGTCACTTTTATCATAAAAAAGCATGTAATTGCAGTCGCAATGTAGAAAGAATTGGTGATCATGTTGCAAAACTTCCAAAAATATTTTTTTGTTTTCTGTAAACATAACCTAAACCGCTGCAACACGCATGTGCTAACAACGGCATCGACGCTACATGATTAGAAATGTCCAAATCCATGATGACTCCTGTGCTGGAGTGAGACTCGGCTAGCGAACACGATTAGAAATGTACCTTAACAGGAACATTTTGAGTCAGTTAAAATAACAGAAAATTTGGCAGCTGTTACCGTTATTGTTACTAAGAATACCAGTAACATTCAGGGCAAAAAAGATAGATTTTGGAACACTAAAGATAAGTTAAGCACAAACGTTAATTTAGTAGTTTAACATTACTTTTGTTTATTTATATTTTTTTATTTATTTTTATTAGATTTCTGGCTTTTTACAAACCAAACTAACGAATTTTAATAAAAAATTCAATACCAAACTAACCTTTAAAAATAACGGTAACATAAAATTACGGCCAATGTAATTACCGGGTGCCGTTACCGTAAATAACAATAAAGGAGAGAGAAGCTGCTAATGCGCAGACCTAGTAATAAGGATAACGGTAACAAAGTGTAAAATACGCGAGCCAAAATGTCCCTAATAGTAAACTGGTAGTTTCACTAGTTTTTATTTTATTTGAACGGTTAACTGCAAAACTTACAAAAATGTTTGATATAGATGGAATTTAAAATAAGTATGTATTAAAAATATTAAAAATTATTATTATATCGATTTTGTTTTTAAAGGTCACTAATTTAAACCAAAAATTGAGGAGAAGGCATAGGTCAAGTGGCACCCTAATTAAAATATATACTAATTCGTTTCTGCTACAACTATAAATAGTAGTAAGTGTGAGCTATTGTGATCGCGTCACAAATAAGAAAAAAAAAGTTAGTCCGATTGCAAAAAAATATATATGCCTGTAACGAACAACACGAATAACTCAAAACCTGCTAGCCCGATTTTAATGAAATTTGGTACCTAGGTTGTCTTTTTAAAAATGAATAAAATCTACCGGACATAGTGGGGGTAGGGTGCGTAGAATCGTGTTAGTTTAGGTGCCCATAATTAGGCAAAGTATTTTTATATCTATTTATTCATTTTGAGATCTCTGCCTAAAATCGTGATTTTAAAGCAAATATCTCAAATATAAATTGTTTAAGCCCTCCCCAATAAGGTGACAATTGATCAGCATAATCAGATAAAAAAAACTTTGAATTACCACTTAACT
Organism: Aspidapion aeneum; assembly: GCA_963576565.1. Classification (NCBI taxonomy): domain Eukaryota; kingdom Metazoa; phylum Arthropoda; class Insecta; order Coleoptera; family Brentidae; genus Aspidapion; species Aspidapion aeneum. The sequence goes on from OY755040.1 coordinate 42,963,252, forward strand.
ACAAAAACAAAACGCTAAATTACAAATAATAAGTAACGGTTATCCACAACATTTGTGAATGTTTTGTGATAGATTGTATAAAAAATATAATACAATACAAATGCTCTTCTGACGACTTTTTTTTATAAAAATTAACTTACTCCTCAAGATTGTAAAGTAAAAAAACACCTCAACAAATTTTCCTAAAATAATAAAGTATTTTAGGACAACAAAACGAAAAATCGAAAATTTTATTAAAAAAATATTATTTCGATTGCGACTGTACCTCCAGCAATAAAATATTAACCATGATGTTGTTGTTCATTTTAATTATTAGAGAGCAAAAACCTACAAACCAATCCAATTTATAAAATACGTAAATGCCCGTGACTAATGACAACTAAGCCCGTGACTAAGAATTGACAGATAAGTAATGTTTAACAATTATGTAATTCAAAACGTTTGCATTTTAAATAGTTATATACCTAACAAGTGCAGAAAGTGGTACTTTTCCGCACGCGACGTTAGTTGACCGTCATATTGTTAAGGGCGGAAAAGTCACTTTACGCATGTATTAGGTTCAACAAACGTCGCTAATTTATTAAAAATTATTTTTAAAAAAATTAATAAAAAATAAAGTAAAGCGTTATTTTTTATGTTTACAAATATTTGAAATTTTATCCGAAATAAACAAATAAGTGCGGGAAAATGACTTTACCGCACTAGTGCGAAAAAATTAATATTCTGCACTCTTGTTTTTTATTTTTGGGCGCGGAAGTGACTTACCGCACTAGTGCGGAAAATTATTTTTACAATACAAGTGTGGAACAGTACTACTTCTCGCACGCAAACAAGTGCGAAAAAGTGCACTTTCTCCATGCTCGTAGGAAAAAGTGATTAATAGATTCTGAATTTATAAAAAAATGCAGAATTAAGCGTTAACGGGCCTTCCCCTAAAAATGTTAAACCAGGTTTCCGATAGCATTGACCTAATAAATTAGACACTTATTGGAATAAAACCTGACCTTATTTTAAAATAGGCAGTATTGTGACAGATTTACATATAAAAAGCAGCTGCTTTCTTTCAAAATTCGGCCTTTGTGTAAGAACCGGATTTATTAGTACCTGTTTTTATTAAATGAAAGTTGGCGACTTTATTTTTAAACTGGACTCTAAATAAAAGTCAGGTTTTATTCCAATAAGTCCCTACTGACTATAGTTTTTATACGTTATAGTATACGTAAAAATTTGCTTTTTATCCTTAATATATTTGCGGTTTAAATGTCGACGCCAAAAAACGTTAATATAAATAAATTGTTATTAATTCAAAAATCAAGGACTGTAGTTTACCCATACATGTAGAAAGGTAGTCAATTCTTAAAATCGAAATACATTTTATTCCAGTAAATTACTAGAATATGTTTGTGAATTTTTATTAATTCGTTAATATTTATTAATTTTTTATATCATGCACTGACTTAATTTTATAGAAATCGATGAGAAATATAATTTTATAAAACAAAAACAATAGAATAAATTCAGTTATATTTGTACAGGGTTATTCAAATTGTGCACTTTTAAGTGGGAAAGGGTTTTTTTTGGGAAATAGAGAAAAGTTGAGCCTCAAATTTCAAGACAAGATTTTTGGTAAAAACCACATTTTGATAAATCAACCTGTTTTTGTGCTACGGGGGCTTTTTGAAAAGTCTGCATCTTAGAATTGGGTCTCCCATAACTTTTTTCTTTCTCAAAAGTTATTTGGAGTTTAAATGGCTGGTTTAATTTTAACAAAATTTTATCTGACACTTAGATTCTAAGATACAGTGAAACCTCCTATAAGCGGACACCCACGGTTTCGTCGATTTTGTCCGCTTATTGGAGGTGTCCGCTTGAGAGAGAAAACTGCGAAACTTTATATATTTATTATTCAAGCAGCAGCAGTCTCGCCGAATAAAATATGTTGTAAATACGACAGAAGTATTTAGTCTCTGCATTAAAACGGAAAGACATAATTCCCCGGCAGCAGAGTGTGTTATTTCATGCAGCACTCCGTCCCGTTGTCAGAGGTTCCCGTCCGGTGAAGGGAGGTTTCAGAATTTTTGAACCAAAAAAAATTCTCCGCGTCCGGTTATAGGAATGATTTTTACATGTAAAGAAATAGGAAAAAGCTTGGTTCCAACAAATGTGTCCGCCTAAAGGGAGTGTCCGCTTAATAGAGGTATCTGCAAGGAGAGGTTTCACTGTATACCGCAAAGTTATATTTTTTCTTATGGAACACTTGATGTTTTATTCTTGTTTATTTTTTATATTGTTATTATTTTTATTATTAGTATTATTTTTTTTTATTTGCATAGCGATTCGCCTGTGGATTTAAAATTACAATGATACAATGGTTTTTTGTCCCTCGATCCGGATACGAGATACCAACAAAAATAATATATATTTATTTAGATATTATGTTAAATCTGTTTCTGGTGTGTTTGTTTTTGTTTTTTTTAATTTTTAGCTATCAATATTAATCCATACCGTAGGTATACATCTAAATTAAGGTCACTATATAACGAAGTTTGGACTTAGAAATGAAAAAAAAAGATGGTTACCCTTTGTTTTCCCTCCAAAATTTAATCAATACCATAATAAATGACCTATCTTATTTTGTGTTAAAAATAAAAGAGCAAAAATTATTTACATTATCTATATTTTAACAAGTACAAAATGACAATTTACATTATTAAAAGTTGCCCACGATTTTATCGCCCCGATGGATCCATAAAATATTAGGAGGACATCCGATCTAACCTAACGAACAAGTTTTAGTGCTGCCTGTCTCGTTTGTCTGCCGGAAGTGCGACGAGGATGCAACGACACTCGATTAATCGAGTGCTAGTTGTCGAACACCTTTGAAAGTCGTGACTCGAGCTGTTTTCCCGCTTATCTTAGAGAGCTTTAGCAAAATTATTTTGTATTTTTTGTATGTTTACCGTTAACGTTATATCGATGGCCTACCTGCAATATCCCGTATCTGAAAAAATGAAACTTTACAGGGGAAGCGAAAAACAGTTTAGGTAACACATATAGGCTTATTAGGTATAAAAAAATATATTTGCTATATTCGTGATTTCCCACGCATATATGTCTTCTATCATTATACATCATGAAAGTAGCCAGCTCATTTAGCCTAAATCACAAATAATCTAAAAATTATCAAAATGTTAGATACGCAGTTAGGCCATCGATATTATAAATTTACTCAGTCGATGGATGTGCTCAAGTGCGACCATTCACATGCTCGTCCAATGGCTCTCGCTGGACCTTGCAACACAAAACAACGCACGTTGAATAGTCCAGTCATTATAGAATTTTAGATTGCAAAAGGTGGTGTAGTCGCGATTTTGACATATGTTGACATTCGAGTCCAAAAATAAATCTGAGTTTTCGACCTTGGGGGGGGGGGGCCTCACTCCATCCATCTTGGATTTGCACAAAAAGGTTTTTTTTAAATTACTTGGTTAATGTACGTTTTTTTTTGTCAGACGAACAAAACAAACAGAAATTAGTCAGATTTATGTCATTTTCTTAAAATGTATGCATTTTACAGACAGTGTGTAATCAAATTTATTGTAGAACATTAAATTATCTTTTAAACGATGTATCACCTACCTGGACCAAGTCCACGGTTAACACTTAATTGACATCCATAAATTGGGGTTATTTTTTAATGACTGGGAGAATGGAAAGTGTAAAGGCGCGTATTCCTTTAAGGCAGAATTTGCCAGCCTCGCTGCGACGCCGAACGAGCATACGTTTGTGTACGGCCCTTAACCCTCTATCAGGCGGGTGGATTATATATGTAATCCACAACCTTCCACAATCCCCCCAGTATGGCATTAATAGGCAAAGTGCGCGGTGTTCTAAGTTAGCGGGTGTGAAATACGTCATTCTTTTAGATGTTTTGGGATCCGGGTACTTCAGGGTGTTAATGAAGACTTTCATCAACGATTTATGATTATAAAAACTTACTACAACTTAAGATTTATCTATTATAATCACAAGTAACTAAGCCTTTACAAATGATGAAGACACTTTAGTGACATAACGATAATTCAAAAAAGCTCCGATTCAAAAGAGCAATATTTAAAACAGGGCTCTCATTTGAACGACGTTTAAAAACGCGACATATTAAAATAATGACATATCAAAAGGGCGAGACTTCAAAAGAGCGAGATATTAAAACAGCGGCACTCAAGTTTTCAAGAAATTTCGTCTCTGGCTGGTAGAATTTGGTACATAAACAAACAAAACTTTTCGTAAAATAGGTAAAATATATAATTACATTACAAAAGTTTAACCTTTAGAAAATACAAGAACGATCAGCTGATTTACACAGAACACGCTGGAGGTCAGATGTGGTTTGGGTGCGGAAAATCGAGGGTCTAAGGTGGCGCCAAAGTGATCGCACCTCGAAAGCTCGAGTGTCTAAACCGGCAAACTCTAGCGAATGTAAGTTAAACTTGTCCGCGCCTGCCTCCATTTCAGTGATGCAAATAGGGCAAACCCCAAAAAAACAGTGCTGCCAACACAACCAGGGCCAAAACGTCAATCGCATCCTGCAGTGATTTTTAGGTAGACGTTCAAAACAATTAAATTATTTAAAATTTAAACTTAATTCAGTTCAAGACATAATTGAAATTCTCTGCTACAGTCTCGATTATTAGGTCTCGATGAAGGTCACTATTTCGAACGTACGAAGGTGCATTCACAATGTTTCTTAATACTTTATTTTGAAATTTCTGTAAAACTAGAATGTTATTCTCTTTAGTAACAGCTCATAGTTGAATACCATATTAGCAGTGTTCCATCAGGCCGTTCGACAGTCATAGAACCGTCCGAAAAATTCCAAAGCGCGCGCAATGCAGTATGAGGACTGTTTTCAAACAGTTTTGGTTAGATGGAACGACCAAATAGCTGTCCAAAAACGAATGCTGTTGGCGTAGTGATCTATTTACTTCAGGCATATGATCATATGCGAAAGAGCTAAATTCCAAGTCACGTGACAAAAAAAAGGGAAGTTTTCGCCGTCTCGTGTAAAGATAGAGCGAAGGCAACGTAGAAATTACACACAGAAAGAAAGGATTACACAATTACATAGGATTATCATAATACATTTCAGTTCTTTAAAATGAAGATAAAATTACATTAATCTCATTGATATTCACAAACTATAAACCACTACAGACTGCCTAATAAACGAAATATACTAAAAATTAAAACGAACTTGCATTAGCACATATTTTTGGGCGAAACTTGTGAAAAAAAATTTTTTTTTCTAATATCACAAGTTTTATGTGAAATTTATATATTTATTTATTGGTATTTTGTAATTTGATTTTTACAAAATATTTGTGAAATTACCTATATATTCTCAAAGCTTTTGTGATTTTATTCATTTTTAGCAAATAGAGATCGTGATACTTCTAAGAAGTTAGGAAAATCACATTTTGTAGCTTGTACTTTGGTAGGCATATATAGTTAATGACCTTAATGTCGATGCCTTAAAGCGAAGTTGTTTGTTCTACCGCCATATCTGGTGTAAAATTTCAGATCCGGTGTTACACCTCTTCTTTTAACTTTTAGTTCACAGGTCACCGGGATTTGCTGTAATCAGGCGAAACCCTTATGTTTCTACTCCTATTCAATCACCTGCTATACTACTTTTTATTTTTCTAAGCAGGCTGTAAATTTAATGTAATTTTATGGTATATTTTTAGCTCACACTACTACTATACTATAGTAGTGTGAGCTATAGTGATCCTAACTTTTTCGAGAAAAAAAAAGTTGCTCCGATTTCAAATTTTTTTATATATCTTTGCGTTTTAGATGATTTTGAAACTTTTTTGTTGCGCCGTCTGTCTGTCTGTCTGTATGTCTGTCTGTAACGACCAACGCGCATAACTCAAGAACCGCTAGCACGATTTGAATGAAATTTGGCACCTAGGCTGAGTCTTGGGTCGAGATGGTCCCATTTAAAAATGAACAAAATCCACCGAGCACAAGCCAAATAAAAAGGTGGGGGTAGATTTCAAAAATTAGAGTTTATGTTAAAATATGGCGTGTGTGATATCAAACAAAAGGTAATTCAGTCTGGAGTTATAAAAAATAAACTTTAGTTAAAAAAAAGGGTGGGGGTAAATTTGAAAAATTAAATTTTAAGTTAAAATATGGCGTGTGTGTTATGAAACGAAAGGTAATTTGAGTCTGGAGTTAAGCAAAAAACATTTTAGTTTTTCTTTAAAAGGGTGGGGGTAGATTTCAAAAATTAGAGTTTAAGTCAAAACATGGCTTGTGTGGTATCAAACGAAAGGTAATTGAGTCTGGAGTTCAATAAAATATATTTAAGTTTTTAGTTATATTAGCTCACGCGTACACTATAACTATAGTACCTAGTGTGAGCTTAGGTGCCCATAGATTGGCAGAGTTTTTTCTCAGGTGCTGTAAACTAGAGATGTGTAGGTTTTACTTAAAATTTTTTCAGTGCAACATATGATAAATACAGACAAAGAAGAGAGAGAGAGAGCAAACATTTCTAATGCACCTGTCTTGAATCCTTGTATTTCAGAGGAGTCCAAAACCAGTTTAAGTGGCCTGGGCAAGAAACACTGACTGTCCGATAACTGATAAAGTGGACCTGGAACGCAAATAGCATTTTTCGGACGGTTTTATGACTGTCGAACGGCCTGAGTATTCAGTATTTGTATATAAAGCAATAACTAATTATATTATAATGCATCTTAAAAAACAACAATTTTTAAAAAATGCTTTATAGTTATTTTTTCGCAAGGACACAAAAATGTATGCTACGCATTTTACTTAATTTAAGCATATCAAAGAAATTTACGAAAATGGTACAATTGAGAATGAAGAATTGCTAAATCTCCCTAATATGTTCTGGCCATACAAATAAAATTCAACCCACCCAGAGCAGTGGCTCTTGCAAGGCACTAAAAAAGTTTTTGTTATTGGATTTTTCTTTTCTTTAAAAATAGGCCCTTTTAAGGAAAATATTACCTTTTTACGGAATTTAAATTAAATTTTGCGAAACAGTGGGAGGTTTTTCTATTTTACGAGTTGGCATCCTACTTTATTTAAGTTTTGTTACGAATTATTCGCAAATTCCTTTTCAGCGGTCCTCACACGATCAATACTAGATAATATTTTTAAAACACAAAAAATATTCTTTTAGTAGTGCACCTAGAGTATGTATTGGGGGGGATTTTATGCTAATAAATTTGTTATTCATGAAATATGTTGAAAATATAAAAAAAAAATAGGCTTTGAGGTCCCCCTTCCTGGGTGCACCCATGTTTTTTTATGTATATTTATTTTTGTATCTAAGGCCGGATTTAATTATTTTTTTTATTGTAGGTAGATGATTTTGGATATAAACAATAAACAAATACAAATGAACCGAACCTGAATTTTTTCGCAATAAATAAATAATTGATGCACAATAAAATGGGTCCCCTCTAAAATATAGGCAACTAAGTAGAAGTAGGTTTAGGGGTTGTAATTCAGGTAGCAAAACCAATTTTTCTTTTTACAATTACAATTATTAACTATGGGCATTACCCATAGCACGCAGTGTAGGTATCTTATACATTGTGCCCATAGTTAGGGCAATAGGTTGACAACCCTTTCATTTCTATTCATAGGTAGGTCTGTAGGTAGGTTTTTTTAAGCAAATTATTATAAATATTTTAATATCTTTAAAAATTTAAGAAAAGTATTTAAAACTTTCCTGTAAAATTTAAAACCCTTTTTTTAATCTACATATTTTACCAAAAGGTGGCGCTAGAAATTATATTTCTTCTACAAGAAACGTATGAAACAATATTAATGCTAACACAACCTACATGCATTATGCCGTGCCTTGTTTAAGGCGTTCAATATGATATTAAGCACCTCGCTCAGCGTCGTTCAGTTATCCGGAACTCTGTCAAAAATATTTGCAGATGTAAAAATACTCTGCCAATATATGGGCCCCTAAGCTCACACTAGGTACTATAGTTATAGTGTACGTGTGAGCTAATATAACTAAAAACTGAAATATATTTTATTTAACTCCAGACTAAATTACCTTTTGTTTGATACCACACAAGCCATGTTTTGACTTAAACTCAAATTTTTGAAATCTACCCCCACCCTTAAAAAAACAAAAAACTAAAATGTATTTTGTTAAACTCCGAACTCAATTACCTTTCGTTTGATATCACACACGCCATATTTTCACTTAAACTCTAATTTTTAAAATATACCCCCACCCTTTTTTTTAAATAAATTAAAATGTATTTTGTTTAACTGCAGACTCAATTACCTTTCGTTTGATATCACACACGCCATATTTTCACATAAACTCTAATTTTTGAAATCTACCCCCACCCTTTTATTTGGTTTCTGTTCGGTGGATTTTGTTCATTTTTAAATGGGACCATCTCGACCCAAGATCCAGCCTAGGTATCAAATTTCATTAAAATCGGCCAAGCGGTTTTTGAGTTATGCGCGTTGGTCGTTACAGACATACAGACAGACAGACATACAGACAGACAGACAGACAGACAGACGGCGCAACAAAAAAGTTTCAAAATCATCTGAAACGCAAAGATATATAAAAATTTTTGAAATCGGAGCAACTTTTTTTTTCTCGAAAAAATTAGGATCACCATAGCTCACACTACTATAGTATAGTATATGTGTGAGCTAATAATTTTACGCTCTCCAAGGCGCAAAAGTTTCACTTTACGCCCTATTATGAAAACCATAAAATATTTAAATCGTACCTACCTCCTACCTTGTTATTTTAAATTTTAAACGATACCTGATTCGAAAATGTATCATTGAAAACGCATAAAAAAGATACAATGTCCTTATCTTGGAGTTTATCAACCAATGCTTTATTAATAATTTTAGCAAGCCTTGGTTCATTATTTAAGAATTTTTAATATATTTTTCAAAATATACACAACATAAATCCTTATCTAATAGAGATAAAATAAAAAGTTTTCCTAAACTGAGTAAGCTTAGTAAGTTTGCATGGCGTAGGTATGTATCATTATACAGATTGTACAGGATGATTTTTTATAAACGTACCACGACATAACTTTGTTATTATTGGTCATAGACAAATAAAATAAAAACTAAACTAAATGATGAATCATCAACCACAGGGGCACAATTAGGGGGGGCTAAGCCCCCTCCTAGCTCAAAATTAGCCGCCCCAAACAGATTCTGACCGACTGTGGTAATTTCTTGTGATATTATTTTAAGGTCCCATCAAATCATTACTTATGATTACCTGGGGCAGTAGCCCCGCCCCCCCCCCCGTATTTACCGAGATAGTTGCGTCCCTGATAAACCATTTTTTGACAGGTTGCAGTTGTAGAGTTACAAAAAATTGATTTTTTTTAAATTGAACAGTCTGCATCGAGGCCTGCATATTGTTTTCTTTTTAAATCCTACAAAAATATATTTTTTAAAAATACCACAACAATAATTTTTTAAAAAATTATTGCTATTTAAAAACGAAATTCAATAATTTATTTTATTTTTTGACGTTGTGAAAAAATATCGCTATGATTTTATAAGACATCCATTTTTTTGTTTGGTCTCCAAACAACAAATGGGGGTAGTGTATGTTTATAAAAATTCACTCTGTACCTAAAGAATGTAGGATTTAAAATATAGCCACTCGTCTCGTCTCGCCGTCTCATGACGAGACGAGGGAGATATTTTCTCTCGAATGAAAGCTCGAGACAAGACGAGAGATTTTCGTTTCTCTCGTTCTCTCAAGTAAAAACTTTATAAATTTTTATGATTTACCATCCGCTCGTCTTGCCCTATTATAGAGTTAAGGTGATATTTGAGGGGTTCAGAATTGAAGTGGATCAAGTCCAATTTCACACTATTTTAAGTTAATCCGTTTTAAAAAAAAATAAGTTTCTTAACAAAGCAGGAATTTTTATTTGGATTTTGGAATCCATCAGCGGCGTACCGTCAAAAAAAATTAGGGACAGGGGAAATGTTAACGCCCTGTAGGTCGGTAACGAAGCGTTTTTTCAATTATTGTAAAGAGACAAAAATAAATCTCGCAAAAAAACTCTTAAAATGATACAAGGAATCACCGTGGAAATTGTAAACCAATGTTTAGGAAACACCCAGTGTATATAGATAGGTACCGATTTTTCCCAAAAAAAAAAAAATTAGAAGAAGGACTCTACCTATTGATTGGCAAAGTGAGCTCAAGCGCGGATTTGAGGTGGGGGAGGAAGGTGTAACGTGGTAATTTCCCCACTACAAAAAAATATATGCACTTTGTTAATAAATAAAGGGATTAACGGATAATAACCCTCCCTTGGAAAAAAAAATAAGATAACAAATATTTTTTCCCTCTAGATTTAGGACCAGATCCGCCCTTGAGTGAGTTTTGAAAAAAGAATAATTGAAAAAATTAGAAGAGATTCAATTCAGCATCCACAGGTACTCAGTATTACTAATAATAATACTCTGCCAATATATGGGCCCCTAAGCTCACACTAGGTACTATAGTTATAGTGTACGTGTGAGCTAATATAACTAAAAACTGAAATATATTTTATTTAACTCCAGACTAAATTACCTTTTGTTTGATACCACACAAGCCATGTTTTGACTTAAACTCAAATTTTTGTCTACCCCCACCCTTAAAAAAAACAAAAAACTAAAATGTATTTTGTTAAACTCCGGACTCAATTACCTTTCGTTTGATATCACACACGCCATATTTTCACTTAAACTCTAATTTTTAAAATATACCCCCACCCTTTTTTTTTTAAATAAATTAAAATGTATTTTGTTTAACTGCAGACTCAATTACCTTTCGTTTGATATCACACACGCCATATTTTCACATAAACTCTAATTTTTGAAATCTACCCCCACCCTTTTATTTGGTTTCTGTTCGGTGGATTTTGTTCATTTTTAAATGGGACCATCTCGACCCAAGACCCAGCCTAGGTACCAAATTTCATTAAAATCGGCCAAGCGGTTTTTGAGTTATGCGCGTTGGTCGTTACAGACATACAGACAGACAGACAGACAGACAGACAGACAGACATACAGACAGACAGACAGACAGACAGACGGCGCAACAAAAAAGTTTCAAAATCATCTGAAACGCAAAGATATATAAAAATTTTTGAAATCGGAGCAACTTTTTTTTTCTCGAAAAAATTAGGATCACCATAGCTCACACTACTATAGTATAGTATATGTGTGAGCTAATAGTCTCATTAATAACTTAAACAATTATTAAAATTAACCTTTATAAAATAATTAAAACAATATCCATTGTTTAGTTTAAATTTAGTATGCTACAAAAATCCAATAATTTAAAACAATGTTTGCCTAACGCATGAAAAGCAAAACATATCTTTACCTTCCTATGTATAAAATAGAAAGAGAAAAAGAAAAACATAAACTCAAGAGTGGGGTAATCTTCCTCAAACAGCCGATGTGAACTTTATTCAATCAATTAACAGGCAACAAAATTTTAACATTATCCAAAGAATTTTAAAGGCAATAAAGAAAAAATCGTCTTATAGCATTAGATAATTACTTTTTATCAGTTTGTCAATACAGTAAGGATATTTCCGCTACACTCAATGCTAAATCTTAAAAATATAATTTTTGTAATTGGGATCTTGCACTTATCATTAACAAATAAACCATAAAGCTCCAGTGGATAGGGAAATGGGTTCACAATACCCCTTGTGCGGCACAAGATTGAAAGTCGATTTTGTTTTGTGTGTTAATTGAGAGCTTTTTTTGTCCCGCTTCACAGCACTTGTGACACGGTTTGCGAACGGCTTCCAAGGCTTCATTTACATACAAAATAGTTATAAAAATAAAAAAAAACTGATTTATAATTAAATGACGTTTTGAATGGGTTTTGAAAATATTTTTTTATAAAATGCCAAATGTGATAAGAATACGATAATTGCTTTATCAGTTAAACTTCAGAAAGAATAAAAAGGGTCTATTTGAAACATTTTTAGACCAATAAAAATTTCTAGTCACGCTTTGGTGACGTTAAAATGACCTTAGTAGCGCCCCTATAGATTCGATAAGGTAGGGGTCGTGTTACAAGTTTACCACCCCTGGAGAAGATACCAGAATTGATATTTTACAATATTTGTATTTAGTGGCGGATGTTATATTTACTTAAAAATGCGAAACAAATAAGTTTAATGTTAATAATAACAATAAAATTTTTATTGTACAACTAAAAATGGCAAAAAATAATGTTTTCGCTTTTTTAGTAGATAAAGTTCACATTTACCCTATTTTTAGAGATAAAGGTGTCACTTTTTATTTTCATGATGAACAGTGAAAAGTAAACAAAAAATGAAGTGAATGACAGGAATAGCTCTGTAATGAAAGCGCAAGTGACAAAATCGCGAATAACAAAACCGCGGTAACAAAAGCGTAATGCAACAAAAGCGCGAGTAACGGGCTTCGGAACGAAATAGCGATGAACAAAATAGCCGGATTAAAATAGCGACAATCAAAATAGCGATATAATGAAAAAGCGACTATCGAAATAGCGATGTAACAAAATAGCGATGGATCGCTATTTTGGCTTTTTATCCCGCGATTCTAGAGGGTAAGAATCCGAACCGAATCGAAAAGACCCGAACTTAACCAAACCGAATTCGGTTAGGTTCGGTTGGGTTTGGATTTACACCCTCTAGGATCCCGGCAAAAATACCGCATGGCCAAAATAGTTATTTTGTTACATTACTATTGTGATAGTAGCTTTTTAATTACATCGCTTATTTGATTGTCGATTGATTTGATACTCGAATTTTGTTACTCGCGCTTTTGAAACACAATAAAAATATGAAATTTGATGAACTCGTGTATCAAAATAGGAACATGAATCAGATATAAACATGTGTCTGAAAAAAGTTATGGAACAAACTTTTTTATAAATGCCTTATTAAAAGCAATATTTTTGTTGATGTTTTATGTTATACTATGTTATTTAACCTGTTTTCTTATTTATGGCCTCCTTTCTCATCCATTAAAATATACCGTTTACACCCTGTTTAATAAAACATTAAAATAGAAACAAATATTTGAGGCCACGTGGGGCTGTCGCTCCCGTCTATATTTTCAAAAAAGGAGAAATTTATCTGTTGTTATCTTTGCAAGCGTGGATCTGGGTCAAAATCTAGGGGGGTAATTTTTCTATTTGCCCTTTAATTAAGTGCAAATTTTCTTAATAGGGAGGGGGGTTAAATTTTTTCTTACCTCGCCGTGCTCCATCATCCGGCCATCGGGTGTATTTTCCGGCAAAAAGTACAAACGCAGACTTGCCAACATGTTCTCCGTGTTCTTATCGAACCAGAGAAGTTGCAATTCTCCGATACACAAGAGGTCGCTGTCTCGATACATTTTGACAAAGAAAAACTCGCTGAGGCTCAGGATACGACTTTCGCCGTTTTTCTGGAAACGGAACGCTTTGTAAAAGGTGTAAGGGCCGTGCTGGCCGCATGGACTCCCCACGAACTGCAAAAAGTTACAAATCAATTTCATTTTTGGGCTGTCAATCGAGCTTTTTTAATTTTTTTTAAATTTTAATTCAGCATAAAAAGTAATTATTTTTATTTTGTTTAACTTTTAAAGTGGACCCGCAGTTAGGTAGATAAGTTTATTTGGAACCAGTATGGTCCCCAATACCCCTTGTAACCTTGTATGGTCACCATTATTGGACTATCTTAAGGGATTGCACCCTGTGCCTCGAGAAACCCGTCTGCCACTGCCACTGATAATTAATCTTATATTTACTAATTAACAAATAATACTAAATAAAGCAAAATAAAATAATAAATAACATGTAGATACTTACTTATATTTACTAATTAGATAGTACTACCTACCTAAAAGTAGTTACCTAATGCCGATTTTTAATACCTATACAGAATTAAAATTAAAATAAAATGAAACTAAATCAGAAATCCTATGAAAAACATTTTTAAAATTCATACACAAAAAATAAAACAAAGTAAATCAAATCATTCAACAACTCTCTGAATTTTTATTGTCTTCGAAAGAGAGTTTGTGTTTAGTTTTTCCATAAAAAGTTTTAAAGAACTTAATGAAAAAAAAGATTTAAATATCCAAAACTGGGAAAAACAAAACATTAAATAAACAAAGATGCATAAAATAGGTAAATACTAAAAAACAGAAGAATACATCAAATTTGAAGAAAATTAGCAAATACTATAAAACAATTGAGAAATTACTTTTGCAATTTAATTTCTGCTGTATGCTGTACAATTTTTTATGTATTTTGTTCCATTTAATTTTGATACTCTGTATAGAGTATTACTTTCTTTTATTGTTTAAATTTTATTTCTGCTGGATATAACAAGATTTTTCATATTTTTTTACCTACTTTGTTTTGTTTACAAAATCCTATAAAAAATGTTAATTTTATTTTTTTTAAGCTTATACAAAAAAATCGCTTTGGGGGGAACAGTTTTTTCCTTTTATTTGATATTTATTAAGAAGTAGGAAAATATATATTTTTAATACACTTATTCTATTTCCAGGCTCTTGGGGGGGGGGGGTAAATCTCCCAAGCCTCCCCCTGTATACGCACGTGTTTACGTTTCCTTTTCTGTATAAATTTTACCTACAGAAATTACAGGATAAGAGGTACATAAAAAAGAAGAAAACATTTGCCCAAAAATTTTCCCAAACCGTTTACTTTTGAATTAGGTAAATACAATTTTATGTATTGTCACCTACGCATATTACCGAGCATAGTGGCGTATATAAGGGGGGACCGAGCCTCTCCGAAGTAAAGATTTTTTTAGATATTTTTCACATATTTCATGAATACAAATATAAAATAGCATAAAATACGGCCCTTTGGGGTCTCGGGCCCCCTCCAAAACATTTTTCTACATACGCCACTGACCGAGCATAAATTGAGCAATTTATACTGAGGTAAGTAAAAAATTGCGCATACGTATATTTATTTATTTATAATACCTACCTACCTATAAGTATTAAAGGCAAGCTAGGTTTTTATCAAATATCTAATAAATACAAAAAGATACTACCTAATTTCCAGGAAATTTTCTGAATCTTATGATGTGTAAGCAATAAAAATGTTATTAATAAATATATAAATATATCTATATAACACACCCATACATTGACTATATAGTTGAAACAATTTAAAATTAAGAACTCGTGTATAAATTAAACTCTGTGAAAACCTCATTATTTTATTTTTAACGACGAGTTTTTAGACCAGTGGCGACTCTACCTGGACAGCACGAGGGCAGGTGCAAAGGTAGCAGCACTGTGGCAAGAGAGGGGGCAAGAGAGGGTGGAGCTCGTGGTACATCCGCCCCATTAAACTTTGCTGGAAGCAGTATTATTTTTAGATTTCTTATATATAGAGTAATAAAATTGATATGAGGGGTGAGGTAAACCAAATTCGAACATCGTCCTACAGCACTTGGAGGGGGGGCAGCAGCCCCCTCTTTCTTACAAGATTTTTTAAAATCAAACAATTAACTTCAAATAGATTATGAATTTGCTCCCCCCCTTAAGTTAAGAAGGCTATGGAATTCAGAAATATGCTCCTCTTCTGTTTTGGGCTGGATACGCCCTTTAGATTTTAGAAATTCTTGCTTCCTTAGTGTATTGTAGCGTTCTATACATATAGTGTACTTGTTGGGCAGAGATGGCGCGTTGGGGGGCCCAGGCCATGGCCTCCTCACTATTTCCAAACCCCATAATATAATTGTTTTGTAAAATGTTCTTTAGTTCAGAAGTTACACGCCCTCCACCCCTTGAATAAAATAATATATAATAAAATATAATATATAGTTTGTTAGTTCCTTTTATTAATAACTATGAGTATAAAGGTCTATAAATTTTTATCTAAGATTTGTTGATTGTTTAATTCTTAGGTAGGTATTCAGTGGTATACGCAGACATGGGCGCACCCAGAGGGGGGGTCCCCCCAAGCCTCAGATTTTTTTACATATTTTCCACATATTTCATGAAAAAACACAAAAAATAACCTAAAATTCGACATCATGAGGCCTCGGCCCCCCCCCATGAGGCCTCGGGCCCTTCCGAAGAGGCCTCGGGCCCCCCAAAACATATTCCTGGGTGCGCCACTGCGCAGAAATTGAACCTGGGCGAGGCTTGAGCACCGATTGACAAATTTTAATCTTCCGGGGGGCGCTTAAGCGTGGAACGATATATTTTATTCCTGATTTTGGGGAAAATTTATGCTGGTCTTATACCGAGGTTTATACAAATAAAATAAAAATAAATATTAAAGTTGACTCTGGGAAACTGTGTAGCTGTTTATATACAAAACCTGATAAACATAAAAATAAAAAGTTGGCCAACTTTTAACATTTATATAATTTTTATGTGGAAATGGATGTGCGCATGTGCGACATTGCGTCACGTGACCTTTGTTGTTGTTTTGATGGAGAATTTTATGTTTTTTTTGTTTTTTCGTACCATTTCAGGCAATCCTACTTTAGAAAGCCGGTGGTTTAATCCAAAAATACTTTTACACTGTTTTTTTGCAAAAAAGATGTTGAAAATTATTTTTTTAATTTTATTTGACTGTATAAACAACAACAATATTTTAATTTTTTTTTATATTTATTTTTATCTGTATATAAACACAGCATATTAATAATCTTTACGGGTCAATATTCAGTGGCTCTGTGGGGGGCTTAAGCCCTTAATGCCCCCATGCGTACGCCCCTGGGTATTTATTTTTTATGGCCATTATCCTATCCGCTCTGGGCGACAATTCACTCGGTATGTTACTAATTTTAGTTTTAAAAAGATAAAAGAAGTTTAAAAGAAAATTTTTAACTAAAATTTAACTTTTAAGATAAATGACTCGACAGGCCACTGATTTGACGTTTGATAATATATAATTATACAGTAAACGCTATCCATTTATTTGTTCAGGCGATCAGCAGGAACTTTTTGGGGGAGGGACATATTTTTGTCCCGCCACTGTTTCGGACACTCACGTACTCGAGCGTACCTTTATAAAAAGGAAAGTACAATTTAATTTTTTGTCTTTATTACAAATATTTTCTAATATTGTTCTTTTGTTATAAAAAAAATAATTTAGGTTCCTAAAATAAAATTTTGGGTTGGGTTTGGATAACAAAAGCAGATTTGATCAACGTATATTAACACCGGAAGCAAGAAAGTCAATAATCTTTTATTTATTATTAAGTAGGTTTAACAAGTGCGATACGCGCTTAAAATTTCTTTGTTATCCCAAAATATCAAAAATATAAATTTAGATAATTAAAATTAATTACAAAAATTTAAATAAAACAAAGAAAAATAAATATTTGAATTGCTTTCAGCTTGCGTGGGTTAACGATACACACACCGACATAATTTGATTAATTTTAAAAGGCTAAAGCACTTAATAGTGGTCTGGGACAATAACAAAATCGCAATATCTCCGGACCTAAGCGTCCAAAAATTATAATTTTTGCGGCAAAACGTGAGGAATCGAACAGGACATAAGTGATGAATTTTCCATACCTGTGCGTCCTGGATATCCATGGCAAAACGGATTTTTTAATCACAATATCGCACTCTCGCACAGCACGCCATACACGAATCTACTTTGTATTTACTCTAATTATGTGACGTCACGATACAGACTCGCAATCGTAAACGACCGTCGTCTTTCGGTAGGGACTCGTGCTTGTTGGCGCTTTAGAATAGTAGGCTGGTTGGAATAAAATGGAGGAAGAGAGGTGATATCTTTCAATACGAGAGATAACCATTCATTTAGGTATTTGCAAAAATAAAATATTTTGCTTGCTTGCTTTGTTTATCGAAGTAGTTGAAAACCATAACTTTGGGGGCGGATCTAGGAATTTCATTTGGGGGGAAATTTTTACCGTTGTGCATAGTGACCAGGGGAAAGGGGACAATTCGCCGCCCCCAGTCGGCCGATAAGTGCCGGCGCCTACCCGATTCGCCGCCGACCCAACTCGCAGTTGACCCGTCTTGCCACTGAGCCCAATCGCCACCAGTGTAGTTTCAGTTTGCAATTTTGACAGGTGTTTAGAGTTCCGGAAAAAATGCAATTTACTATTTTTTATCACAAAAAAAATTATAAATGGCGGATCCAATTTTGCGATCTTTCTTAATTATGAACAGAAATGTATTAAATTTGAAAGTTTAAATTAAACTTGAGAACAATTTAAATGGAGTTTTCAAAATGGCCGATTTACCATTTATGAACCAATATGTATTAAATTTGGCACTTTAAAGTGTGTAAGGCTGTTGTATTTAAAAATTAAATTAAAGAATCAGGCACACTTCTTATGGGATTTCTGTAATCCGTCCGTGTAGACTGAACCATTCTTATCAAAAGCTCTTATGGGACCAACTCAAATTAATGACCAGTTTTTGAAATACAGGGTGTTGAAAGTGATGATGTCCAAGACGAATAATAGCTCTTTAGACGGGTTTTTTTCAAACATATACGCAATGTTAGTATTATGTATATTTAAGATCTATTTATTATTTTCAATCTGTACCTTTAACACATTATCTACAGGGTGTTTAAGTAAATACTAATCGAATGTGTAAATGAGAAACAAGCTTTAGTATGTTGTAGATTAAACCTTGCTCATCAGAAGTTTTCATAGGCCCAATTTAAATTAATGACCAGTTTTGGAAATACAGGGCGTTGAAAGTAATAATGACCAAGAAGCTTAATGGCTTTTTAGACGGGTTTTTCAAACAAAAGCGCAATTTTACTATTACATATATTTACGATTTATTTATTATTTTTAATCTGTACCTTTAAAACATTATTTACAGAATGTAATGTTTTAATGAGAAACAAGCTTTAGTATGTTGTAGATTAAACTTTTCTTATCAGAAGTTTTCTTGGGCCCAACATAAAATAATTTCCAGTTTTTAAAATACAGAGTGTTACAATGTTCAAGAAGCATAATAGCTCTGAACGGGTTTTCCAAACATATACGCAATATTACTATTACACATAGAGTATTAATTAGTGTTTTAGTGATTCTTGACTTATTAAGTATTTATTACAGTGTGTTTCGGCAAATATAATTTTTTAAATACTATTAAAAAATGTATTGTATATACCTATTATTAAGCATCCGGCTATTAACTCAGGGCTTTTAGCGAGTTTGTGCTGCAAAAAAAGCGAAATGTTACTAATTGTAAAGAAAAAATTATCTACCACCCTGTAGATAATGTTTCAAAGGAACAGATTGAAAATAATAATTAAATCGTAAATATAATAATATCTAATACTAACATTGCGTTTATGTTTGGAAATTTCCTCTAAAGAGCCATTATGTTTCTTGGACATTATTACTTTCAACACCCTGTATTTCAAAAATGATCATTAATTTAAATTCGGCCCATGAGAACTTTTGATGAGCAAGGTTTAATCTACAACATACTAAAGCGTTGTTCCTCATTAAAACATATGATTAATATTGACTTAAACACCCTGTAGATAATGTCTTAACGGTACAGATTGAAAATAATAAATAAATCGTAAATATATGTAATACTAACATTGCGTATATGTTTGGAAAACCTGTCTAAAGGGCTAATATGCTCCTTGGACATTATCAGTTAGAACACCCTATATTTCAAAAACTGGTCATTAATTTAAGTTGGGCCCATGAGAACTTTTGATAAGAAAGGTTCAGTCTGCCTGATCCTTTTACAAAAATTGAAATGGCAGACATTTTCATTTATGAGCCGACATTTATTAATTTCAAAATTTTGGCGTGACTACATATTATAATTTTATGATTTAATACACATCGGTTAATAAAAGAAAAAGTCCGGCATATTGGATAACTGTTTTGACTTTTTGCAAGTTTAATTCAAGACTCATAATCAGGAACCTTAAACCAGGAAACTTCAAAAATAATACAGATAAAAGTCTGCCATTTTGGATTTTTCCAAAGTTTTAATCAAAAATCATAATCAGTGATATAAAACATTACAAAGTTCCAAATAACATATCCGTGAATAAATGGAAAAGGCCGCCATTTTGGAGCCATGTTTTTTAGGTTTAATAGTAATTCAAAAATTACTTGACACCTTAAATTGCACTTACATGTTAGATAATAAAAAATAAATAAACACCCCACTAATTGAAAATTCTAGTATTAGGGACATTTTGGGTCAGGTCAAATAACAGAAAATTTGACAGCTGTTACCGTTATTGTTACTAAGAATAACGGCAACATTCAGGGCAAAAAAGATAGATTTTGGAACACTTAAGATAACACAACACAAACGTTAATTTATTAGTTTCACACACCTTTAACTTTTTGTTTATTTATATTTGTTAATTTATTTTTATTAGATTTATGGCTTTTTACAAACTAAACTACCGAATTATAGTAAAAAATTCGACTGCATTAAACAGAACAATACAAAACTAACCTTAAAAAATAGCGGTAACATTAAAGGCCGGCCACCGTAAGTACCGGGCGCCGTTACCGTACATAACAAAAAAGGAGCGAGAAGCTGCTAATGCGCAGACTCAGTTATAACAATAACGGTAACAAAGTGTAAAATACGCGACCCAAAATGTCCCTATTGTTTCAAATTTGAGAAAAATCGGTTCGTAAAAAAATACACCGCCAATTTAAATGCACCTTTGAAATTTTTTTTGCGTTACTCTATACACTGGTCAACTATTAAATCTGTAGCTCATCGGAAAGTAGTTAAAAAAGCTCTGTTGCAACATTTTAAACAAAAGCATAAATAAACCATTTAATAAACAAATTTGCAAACAAATACTAGACCGGCACGCCGCGCCGAATTATCTCGGCGGCAAATCGGTTTGGCAGCAGTTTGACCCGGCGGCGAATTGGCCACAGCCAATTGGTGGCGGTGAATTCTCTTAAAGTCTGACCAGAAGGTGTATTATGTGTCTTTAAATTAAATTTATTTTGGAATTTGAGGGGGGATTTCCCCTTTTTGCCCCCCCCGTAGATCCGCGCCTGATAACTTAAATACCGTAATACCTATTTTCTGTTATACCTTCACGGAACCACCAACACGTCGCGTCATGTAGGTACTATACAGAAGTTTTTTTAGTTTCAAATTTAGAAAACGTATTTTATCGAGATTATTTTTTTTTTCAAAACACTTCGACTTCTTTGACTTTACAATTTTGCAACAATATTTAATTTTTCGCGATATGTAGTTTAGATTCAGTACTTTAAAACAAAAAACTATTTTGAAATCAAGTGTGAATTTTTTTGAATGTATTGATTTACTTAAAGAAGAACCATTTTTGAAATTAAACAAAGAATTAGTTAAACTAAAAAATAATAAACTATATTAAAGGAATTCACTTCATTGAACTAATTTTCAATTAAAAACTTATTGCTTCTTAATTGAAGAAACTAGTACAATTAGACAAAACTTTTATTTTGGTAAATAAAAAAGATATGTATCTGCTTTGTAGGTCTCTTTCTAGGAATAAGTCAATATGATTTTTTTGAAATAAAACCAGAGAAGGTTTGCCTTCAGTGAATGCAAAATTCTAAGGAAAAATTACCTTCTTTTGAAGCAAATATTGGTTTGGTGCTTTTGTTTTGAACCGATGCCAAATATCCAGATTGGCTATAACTTTTTTTCTCTATATATTACAATAAAAATTATATATCGTTACCCTAATTCTAAAACGTCGTAAGCCAACTCAAAAATTTTTTACAGGAATATGAGGAGTCAGAGGCAAATTACATAGGGTAAGCATTATGCGACTTATTAGAAATCGCGGGAATTGCCGTTTTATATTCTTTTTTGATTGCCAGGATTTAGCAGCGTATAGCTATGCATAATTACTAACCTTTGACGCAAATTTTTTTTTGTGGGTTACGATGTTTCAGAATTAGGGTGACGATATGTAAAATAAATAAATGTATCCATGACGGATCTGATACTTTCCTAGCCCATTAGCACACTCCAAGTGAACTCCACATATAAGCCTTCAAAACAGCTTTTTGTAAATATATCAGAAATGGAAGCTTCTACGAAGTTTTTGATTATAACACAAATTATTGAGAGAAATGTGTTCTAGTATATTCCTAAAATCGCATATTGATGCGATGACACGTTAAAAAGTTCAATGTCAAAAAACTATCATCAGCTGGTTACAGTGTCAAACACTATTTTTCATAAAAATCTTATTATAATTGGTCCAGAGGTTCCGGAGCCCTCGTGGGCCGGACAGAGAAACACACACAAATGGACAGACGTCACGAGGAGATTTCTAAGTCCAAATATACCCAAATAACACATTTTCAGCGTTATCTCATCTCGCGGCCTAGGAAGGTAAAAATGATACCGCCTGATAAATAATAATGTCAATGCCTGTCGATCATATTATTACATACAGGTTCCGCTGTAAACGTTTGTAGCCTCCGACTAGGCTATCCATTTTTTATATACATTTGTGATTAGGGTTGCCAACCCTACTATATTATATAGTATTGTTCTATATCTCGATCTGCATACTATATACTGTTGAAGAAATGTATAGTAAAATAAAAATAAATAGATAGAAAGAGAAAAAGTTTCGTTTCTCTCGTATTCTTCCGCGGCTACTAAAAATTAAAGTTTTACTTTATTTTAGCTCGAGAGACAAATAAAAATAATATTTTGTTTTAGAGAACTGACAACATGGGTTGCTAAGCTAAGCTAAATAGTAAGCAATTAAATAGTTATTAAAATGTTATTTTATGTTGGGATCACTTTTAAAAGTGTTTTTGTCTTGAAAATGCGTTACAAAGGACGGACAGGGTCAAAAAACTTTTGCGTTACGTAATAGAAGAATGTGCATTTATGCCACGGATGAATAAAAATGTACAAAAAAGAATATGGAAATTACACGAATTTACTGCAGAAAGGAGGCCGGATCGCCTCACATTTGTGTTGGCAACAACAATGGCGTCGGTCTCAGGTGGAATGCGGTTTGTCAAGAGGTACATTCTGGTGTATAAACCAAATAAGACCTGGGCAAAAAAATGTTTTTTTTAATTATATTTTTTCAAAAAAATCAAAACCGCCCCCCTTTTAAAGTTTAGGAACGCCCCTGGGAATACTGAACTTATTTAAGAAGGATCTAGTGTAGTTGCTGTGATTATTAAAGATCTCAAGTAACATTTCTTTGGCTGACCTATTTTTTGAGCATTTTTTAAGTTTCTGTTGTGTTTCTTTTCTTCATAGCTTAGAAAAAATAGTTTCGACAGATCCAGTGTTCCTACACTACAGAAGGGCAGGTAAGGTATATCGTACCGCCTGGTAAATCGTACCACTACTATTTTTAAAGCAATGATGAACTAAAAGTAACGTCTCTAGGCAAAAATTAATATAGTAATCAAACAGTTTATTGTCTTAAATAATATATTTTTTAACAAAATTACCCTACCCTAACCTTTTAGAATGCAATGCTTTCCCAAATGTAAGATTCTTGTAAGCTATGTAAAAAGAGTATGTCTTTTTTTACTTGGTTAGTAAAAATTTAATACAAATTATTGTGATTTTATTTTAAACAAATTTGTTCAATTTATTAGTTCCGTAATTATCTTAGTTTAAATTTTATCAAAATAATAAAAATTATGCTTGTTCAATAAATCGTACCTACAATGTTCTGCAATGTTTCGGTAAATCGTACCAGTACGAGTTCTCTGATTAGGACTTCTGTTGATGAAAATACTTACATTAAAATGTCCAACATTAGTTATAATAGTACCAAAATAAATCTAAGGGTCTCTATCAAAGAAATTTGCCCATTACACAAGAAGAAATTTAGCAGGACAAAACGAAAACTGTCTGCTTTTACAGACAGACTTAACCCAGCCCTTTACTTGCAAACCCGCAGAAGCACTGACTAGTACTGCTTTCTCTGTGAAGAAGGTGTTATTAAAATTATGCCGCAGTACCAAAAATTTTAATTGGGCTCATTTTACATGTGTTGAAGGTAAAACAAAAATTAGGAAATATTTATATGTAAATGGATAGCAGGTGGAAGGTATGACTTAAAAACCGCTGGTACGATTTATCCAAGGGGTTTAAGGGTAGTAGTCGGAGCCGAACATCTGCTCTGCGATTGCCCTGCCTTATTTCGTAAGACTTCGAAGAAGGTACTCTATCGCCTCAAGATGTGAGCGAAGTAACTCGCAAGAAAATAGCTTCCTTCGGCAGAAGCTTGCAAATCTTGGAGACAAAATGAGCTGCAGAGGCATGCACAAAATATCTTGGTATAGGTGCTGAGAGGCTTAGATTCCGATACGACTTCTCGTGTAATCTACAAATCTAAATCGTACCGTTTGCAGAGATTTTAATTTTTTAATGCTTTCGATATTTTTTTTACCTTCCTAGCGCGCGTAGCAATGGCTAGAGAAGGTATTATTTTTGACGAAAACATTTTTTCTGAGATAACGCCAAAAATGTGTTATTTGGATGTATTTGATCTATCCTAGCAATATCGTCGTGATGTCTGTCTGTGTGTGGGTGTGTTTGTGTGTGTGTATAAATAACCACTAAACCGCTAAACCGATTCTCAGAAAATTTTCAGATAAAATAGAGTTCGACACTCTTACGAGCTGATTAGATTTTGTTCAAAATCCATTAATACTAATGACAGATAATTAATAACTTTTAATAAATCTAACTTTTTAACGGAGCATATCGTATCAATACACGGTTTTCGGAATATAGTAGACTATCTTTTGCTCAATAATTCGTGTTATTCCTAACTTCGTAGGAGCTTTAGTTTCTGACATATTTACAAAAAACTGTTTTCAAGGCTAATATATTATTATGGCTTCACTTAAAGTGTGTTAAAGTGTGATAATAGGCTAGCTAGGAAGGTGTCAGATTCGTCATGGTACCATTTATTTGTTATTAATGTAGCTAAATATTTGTTCTTACTCAAAAACTAATATTGTTAATAAAATATTTCATTTCGAATTACAGCGTCTAAAAATTCAAAAATTGGTACGATATACCCGAACTTTCCCTACAATCCTTTTAAAGAATTTTGGTGTTACCAACAGAAATTCTCACGCGAAAGCAGACCTCCATCCCGCAGTAATATTCAAACAAAATTCTTACAAGGGTTATCCATTTTAACCTTCCTAGCCTGCGCAGCAATGGCTAGAGAAGGTATTATTTTGGACAAAAAAACTTTGTTTGAGATAACGCTGAAAATGTGTTAGTTGGGTGTATTTTGACCTATCTTAGCAATCTCGTCGTGTTGTCTGTGTGTGTATATTATTTCTGTCCATAACACGATAGCTCCTAAACCGCTGAAGCGATTTTAATAAAATTTTCAGGTAAAATTGTTCTCGATACTATAACGAGCTGATTAGATTTTGGTCCAAATCCATTAATTCTAATGACAATCGCATCGCATCAATATACGGTTTTTGGAATATAGTAGACTACGTTTTGCACAATAATTTGTGTAAACAAAAACTTCGTAAGAGCTTTAGTTCCTAAGATATTTTCATAAAACTGTTTTCAAGGCTGATATATTATAGCAAGTGTGCCAATAGGCTAGCTAGGAAGGTATCAGATCCGTCATGAACTGTTTAAATTAGTAAATTCTGATGCAGTACACAACTGTTAAAACTGACGGTTCGCCCCTGGCCTACGAGGTAAGACCAAGAAACTGATAATCTGACTGAATAGAGAACTATTATCTATTTAATGAGCATTTAAACATGACCTTCCAATTCTTTTAAATTTGCCTTACTTTAAAAAAGCAAAAGAGGGTTATCTGAACATAAAAAATTGAAGGTGTCAACAGTTCCAACTGTCTAACAAACTACCATAATTTTAGGTTCGTTAGTTTATATGATATTCCTAAATTGTAATTGATCAAGGGTTCAGTAATTAAATGAATAGACGCCAGTATGATCGCACGTAATCACCAAAGTGGACGGATAGAGGAAAAGTGAATAAGTGAATCTTAATCTCACTAAAAAAATCACAATAAAGTGAAGGTTATTATTGTTATAATTTATAAAATATAATTAAAATAAAATTATTGCGTGGACCTACTTTATTTTGGCAACGTTTTCGTTTTATTTCGAGACTTTTTGGAATTCTTTGTTTAATTAGGTACCTATACCTACCTTCCTTACATCGATCTATCGAATCGTTTAAATTACCTCAGACCAATTTGCTATGCTTAATATTGAATGGTACCTATAAACAGGTTCTCTAAAACATGTCATGGAGTAGGCAAAATTTTGTATTTTCTGGTACACATTTTATAAAATTCCTAAAATAGGTACGATAATCTTAATTTGTATGACTGTAGGTACCTATTTCCACTTTTGACCCTACTTAATTTTGTAAATATATATATTTTTTAATTTTCAAGTTTTAAATTTTTTTACCTGTAACCAAAAAGTATCAGAAACTATTGTGCAGAAATCAATTTTCTATGCCTCTAGATATTAAAGGATTAGAATGCTGGCTACGTAGGTACATATGCTGTTTTTGATTCTTTTAAAACAAGGGCGTATCCAGCCCAAAACAAAAGGGGAGGGGCAGGTTTCTAAAGTCCTTTGGCCTTCGTAAGGGGGACAAATTCACAATCAATTTGAATTTCATTGTCTGATTTTAGAAAATCTGGTAAAAAGCTAATGCTATAGCTTTGCCAGTGGTGTGTACCATCCGTAGTCCGTGCCGCAGGCGAGGGTACACTATAAACACCTGAAGGGGAGAGCGGGGCAAAATGACGAACGGGGCAAATTAGCGAACTCAATGTAAAACAAAAATGCAACGAGTTTGTTACTGTGCTGTTAGAACTATTTAAAGTCAAAGTTTTATGGGTTAAATATATAGATGAAGCTCGTAAGAATAATAATAGTACAGTGGCTCATAACCTAATCCGAGTGGTCGCTTATAAAAGAGAGGAATAATATTTGTTAGTAACTAGGAACTAATTTACCTATTATATTTCCAATATAAGAAAATGTAAACAGTGGCGCACCCAGGAATACGTCTGGGGGGCGAGAGTCTTGGGGAGGCCCGAGACCCCATGATGCCGTATTTTATATTATATATTTTTTTATTTATGAAAAAAGTCATAAATATTTAAAAAAATTTAAGCTTGGGGGAGGCGGGCACCGAGCCAGCCCCTCCTAGGTGCGCCCATAATATACCATACCATCTTTGGTCGTTTATTGTTTTTATATTTTACTAAAAAAATGTATCCTGGGGTAACTTGGCGGGGGCAAGATGAAGAATAAAAAAGAGCTTGAAAAAAAAACTTGGAGAAAATTGAACAAGAAAATAAAAAAGAAAACCTATGGCAAAGTCTTAAAAGTTAAAAAAAAGTTTTTAATGATTAGTCAAAACCCATCAGAAACAAAAAAGAACAATGAAAATATTTTCTGTTCAGGGTGCCAGGAACCATGCCGAGTCGAGCGCTATTTTGTTACGCGCTATTTTAAAACAGTCCTCAAACAATACCGCTATTTTGAATGACTCTTTTTTGAACAGCGCTATTTCGAACCAAAGCCATACTGCACTTGCAGCTCGATTTTTGGGGATCCACCTACTCGCCTCAGACTTAATTTCTACCACAACCTATATTTTCTGTGATTTCTACCACAAAGTATACTATAACCTATATTTTCTGTGTTTCTACGTTTGATGGAGGTTTGTTTAAAGAACCCGAAAATTTATTTAGTCTGACTAGATACACCTCAAAAAATTCCTTGGATTTACGTTTGTTATGCTCAATTATTTACTTTGATTTAAACAAGTTGTTAAGCAATTTTGTGGGCTATTATATAAATAGTAGAGGAAAGGTGCCTATTATCGCATAGGTTCATAATATCGAATAAGTTTAACATTTGGCATTTCAGAGTACTGAAAAATATAGGTTACGTAATTGTTTGCCAACACGTACTTCTGATATATAGCTGAAAAAAAAAATTATAGGCCAAAAGAAAAGAGTATCCGATAATAGACACCTTTCCCCTACTTTCTATGAGTGATTTAGAAATTATTGACGGTAAGATCAGTGCCCTAAGTGCTCCACCAAGAGAGAAATTACGCAAGGTAGGGAACGTGCATCCTGGTTTTACAATAGTTTTTGTAGGTGAAGGGGCCTACAGACACGCGAGCATTTCTTGAGATTAGTACGCGAACTAATCTCTGCATACATGTACGTTTGGTGGAATTGCCTACACACACGAAGACAAAATTAAACGTTCTAAACATAAACACGATATTATCAATGCGTTCTGCCTAGACACCGAGAGATTTGCTCGCGTACATTGTGCGCGCGAACTAATCTTCGAGAGATATTTTAGGCGGATATCGTCTACACACGAAGAGATTAGTATGCGCAAACTTGTACGCGCGTACTAATCTCTGGAAATGTTCGCGTGTCTGTAGGCCCCTTTATTAGAAAGTCAAATATATTTGGATTTAAACAAATGTGATCTATTTGGAACAACCGAATGCAATTTGAGACAGAAAAACTTAATATATTTTAAAATTTTTGTATTTAGCGCTAGGTCCCATTTACCCCGGAGTTCGGGGTAACTGTGACACCCCTATTGCAAAACTATTAACGGTAAAAACATTTTGATGCGATTGTGTCAATTTTGCAGCTTTTTGTGTAATAAAATTATTTTTTTTCATTACCTTTCTATGGCATTTGTATGTATCATAATACAGTTCAGAAAAAATAAATAAATGCAATTTAGGTATATAAGTAATACATATTCACATACAATAATATTCCAAAGAATAAAACATTCAGGTTAAAAATGTTTGTTTTTTACATCTTAAAATTTGTTTTTATATTTTTAACGGTATTTGACATGGTTTTAGACGTTTTTTTAAATTTTTTGAAATTTCATGTCGTTTTAGATATTTTTTGAAGTTTTTGACGTTTTTTGACATTTTTTACTTTTTTGAAATTTTTTTTGATATTTTTGGCAATTTTCGTTTTTTGATATACCAAAAGTAATTGAAGTACTTTTATTGTAAAAGTAAAGGACTTGGGGAAAATCAAGTACTCTTATAATGTACTTGGTACTTTAAGTACATTTGAAAAGAAAATGTACTTGGTACTTCAAATAGTTTTACAAATCTTAATGTACTTGGTACTTGTACTTGAAGTACTTTCATAATGTACTTGTAACAGCTCTGAACACTTTAAACTACCCCAAATTATTCAAACCCTTTTAAAATGTCTGATATCCCTGTTTTGTTTAGGGTCCTAACTTTGGCGTATAGTTTTTGCAAAGTCAACTGAAATGATCCTAATATGGGGTTCTATCGATTTCATGAAATTTTGCTTCATTCTGCCCTTCAAAAGTTATCCAAATCCAAAATCTTCCTGGTATAATTTCAACCCTACCGACAGAGAAAAGGCGTGGCTCTTTGCGGTCCGAGCACAAAGTATTTGTTTTCTGGCCGACCCAGCCCAGGTGGATGCACGACACATGATTGGCAGATTTTTTGAGATGCGCTTTTAATTGCTTTTAGGTGTTCTCTGCGGGACCCCTTTAGTCGGCAGTATGCAGAGTTAGAAAATAAATCAGTGTCGTTTCTGTAGGTATAGGAATAGAAAGTTTTATTATCTATTTTTATTTCTTTAGTTTACGCCCTAATTAAATGAAATAATTTTCATGAGTATATCTACCGCCGCCCATGTCACTTTCTCTCAAGGATATGCCGATGGTCGGCTTTAACCTTTGTTCAACTGACTTTGCAAAAACTATACAAATGTTCAGAGAAACTGTATCATCAGCCCCTCGTAGTTCCCAGTTCAATACCCATGTGCGCCGACCTCGATAGCAAGATCAATCGCAACCGGAAGGCGTATTTACTGTCAGTGTCACTTTCTGGCAAAGCTAATTTTTTTAAGCACAATTAATAAAATAAATAAAAAAAAAATTAAGTTAAAGGATTTTATTAAAAAATTACACTAAAAAGTAAACAATAACTTGGCAGATTTCTGTTTACAACAGTCTAGATTTAACAATACCGTTAATGGCACATTATATATTTTTAAGTTCAGTTAAAAATGATGATGTATACGCGCCAAAATTATTTATGGAATTAAAAAAAATCTTTTTTTTACATACCTTTTTAGCTCACACATATACTATACTATAGTAGTGTGAGCTATGGTGATCCTAATTTTTTCGAGAAAAAAAAAGTTGCTCCGATTTCAAAAATTTTTATATATCTTTGCGTTTCAGATGATTTTGAAACTTTTTTGTTGCGCCGTCTGTCTGTCTGTCTGTCTGTCTGTCTGTATGTCTGTCTGTCTGTCTGTCTGTCTGTGTGTCTGTATGTCTGTCTGTAACGACCAACGCGCATAACTCAAAAATCGCTTGGCCGATTTTAATGAAATTTGGTACCTAGGCTGGGTCTTGGGTCGAGATGGTCCCATTTAAAAATGAACAAAATCCACCGAACACAAACCAAATAAAAGGGTGGGGGTAGATTTAAAAAATTAGAGTTTATGTGCAAATATGGCGTGTGTGATATCAAACGAAAGGTAATTGAGTCCGTAGTTTTACAAAATACATTATAGTTTTTGTTTTTTTAAGGGTGGGGGTAGAATTCAAAAATTTGAGTTTAAGTCAAAACATGGCTTGTGTGGTATCAAACAAAAGGTAATTTAGTCTGGAGTTGAATAAAATATATTTCAGTTTTTAGTTATATTAGTTCACACGTACACTATAACCCTAGTACCTAGTGTGAGCTTAGGGGCCCATATATTGGCAGAGTATTTTTAATTATTGCTAAGATATTCGCAAAATTTCATGATGAAAAATTCATGGGATGAGAGTGACTGACTGAATCACTTCGTTTTGTGTTCTCGGCTACCAGGGCCAGATGAGGGAAATTTGTATTGCATGAAAAAGGAGAAAAAAACTTACCTAAACAATTTTATTTTAGCATTTTACAAACAAGCAGCTAGGTACTTGGTGTACTAGTTTTTAGTTTATTTGTTTGTAGATATCAGTATATTCTAGCGATGTTTAGAGAGAGACGCACCTGCTGTCCTTGTTAATTCAAAAGCGTCGAAAACTAAAAATAAACGATTTAATTAAGAAAACCTATACAGGGACAAAGGTGTTTGTCTATATGTTGCAAGATAATTGATGTCACTCACAGCTGACAATTTAAATTATTTTAGTGAAACGCCAATGAACTTGGAAAGAAAATAACATTACCAAATAATACTAACAAAAGTGGAATTTCGTACCCGTGAATTTAAAAATCAAACAAGTTTCGTGGCTAATCGGGCAAAAAAGAATTTTTTGTTTCTCTCATATTTTTCCGTGGGTAGCTTGAAAGCTTAACCTCACGGGGGTCCAAGATCTAATGGACACCAAATAAGTATTGACAGTCAACTGTTTCGTCCTTATGGGACTCCTCGGAACACTGCTAGGTCGATGTGACAATTCTTGCGAAGTTAATTAGATAGTTTTGTCTCTAATCATAAGTAAATAGTGAAAAAACTATCGCAAGAAGCGCCATCTACCGATATACGAGAGAAACAAAAAACAAAAGCAGGCGAAAAACTGCTAGACATATCGATCAATGAAAAGATCGAATACAAATAAAAGAAAACAAACTATAGTCCGTGACCTACGACAGCTCTTCTGTCTTTCAGGCAGGATCAACACATATTGCATTTTTACCCGTCATCAAGACACGTGAGCGTCAATCAACGGAATTTTTAAGCCAATTAATACTAACAAAAGTGGAATTTCGTACCCGTGAATTTAAAAATCAAACAAGTTTCGTGGCTAATCGGGCAAAAAAGAATTTTTTGTTTCTCTCATATTTTTCCGTGAGTAGCTTGAAAGCTTAACCCCACGGGGGTCAAAGATCCAATGGACACCTAATAAGTGTTGACAGTTAACTGTTTCGTCTTTATGGGACTCCTCAGAACACTGCTAGGTCGATGTGACAATTCTTGCGAAGTTAATTACATAGTTTTGTCTCTAATCATAAGTAAATTTACTTGGACACTTATTAGGTGTCCATTAGATCTTGGACCCCCGTGAGATTAAGCTTTCAAGCTACTCACGGAAAAATATGAGAGAAACAAAAAATTCTTTTTTGCCCGATTAGCCACAAAACTTGTTTGATTTTTAAATTCACGGGTACGAAATTCCACTTTTGTTAGTATTATTTGGCGTAAAAATTCCGTTGATTGACGCTCACGTGTCTTGATGACGGGTAAAAATGCAATATGCGTTGATCCTGCCTGAAAGACAGAAAAGCTGTCGTAGGTCACGGACTATAGTTTGTTTTCTTTTATTTGTATTCGATCTTTTCATTGATCGATATGTCTAGCAGTTTTTCGCCTGCTTTTGTTTTTTGTTTCTCTCCTATCTCGGTAGATGGCGCTTCTTGCGATAGTTTTCTCACTATTTATTTATGATTAGAGACAAAACTATCTAATTAACTTCGCAAGAATTGTCACATCGACCTAGCAGTGTTCTGAGGAGTCCCATAAGGACGAAACAGTTAATTGTTAAATTAGGTGTCCATTAGACCTTGGACCCTCGTGAGGTTAAGCTTTCAAGCTACCCACGGAAAAATATGAGAGAAACAAAAAATTATTTTTTGCCCGATTAGCCACGAAACTTGTTTGATAACCAAATAATGGTTATTTCAGTGACTTTGATGGGTTTATCGCGTCTCTTTTTTGTAAAAAAATGTCAGACATACAGGGTCTCTAACCTAGCATAGAAAATTCTATGTGGTTATTTAAATAAGTAGCACTTACTTTGTGTCTTTAACTTTTCACTAAAGTGCTTGATATCACACATTTTTTTTGCCACCCACGCAGGATCTCTTCGTGGATTGTTCATAATAAGACAAATAAACCAAAAAAAAGCATTTCGTTTTTCACGAATAGTTTTCAGCATCGTATAATTTTTTTTTACCTGTACTAAAATTTTGGTTGATTTTTAGTATTTTTAGATCCGGTCTATGTGGCCCTAAAATTTTTATTTGTAATCGACGTTCATATGTCAACGTATTTAAATTTGTACAGTTAATTATGTAATCGACGGTATTTATTTCCATTTGATAAACAAACGATAACAGAAACAATAACACGCGACCGGCAATACTTTGTACCACTGACATACCCCAAATTAAAACAAACTTAGACGTCTTCACTAAGGATAGAACCGGCATCGCGTAGAAGGGCAACGTACGTTTACGCACGATGATGATGACCTACTTTAACTAAAACACGCGTTCCTCCCGCCCCCGCTGGAAAATATCCACCCATACCCCGCTGAAAAACGGGTGAAATTGAAACCTTGCCCGCGCGGCGCTGCCGGCTTGTAATTATTTACGCTAAAAAAGTTCACCCAATAAATCGCTTGATGTTAAACACAGATAATAAAAAGATTTAGACAATCATATCGTAAGGGAAGATTTAACTTTTTTTTAATAAATGAATTAAAAATACTGTTTGTTGTCTAGTTTTGGGAGGGCACTGCCCCGTTGCCCTCCATGTAGCAGCTGCCACCGGTCAAGAATAAGTGTTCACACTATTAAGGAGGAGCAAAATATAATAAGCATTTTACATTTATTGCGGCCTATTTTTTTAAAGGCTGAATTTTAAATATAATTATTTCTTTTTGTGCACTATTTAATTAAGATTTTAAAATGTAGTGCTGTTTAAGCATTTTACTTCTAAAAATGTGACTTTAAAAAAATAAGTACTTTAATAGCTCAAATAGCGGAGGGAGCGGGCAGAGGGGTTTGCCCCCCTCCTTGACATAAAACTTATATTTTTTAGTTCTAGTTAAAAGAAAAGTTTGATAAACCGCAATTTCTTATAAAATTATAATTTTTGTAATTTTTTGTACAAAAATGACATTATTTACTTGAGTTCACATTCACACAACGGACAAAAAATTGTTTTGGTTCTGATTGCCTCCTTGGGCCCTTACCCCCTCCCCCCCCCTCCCGGGATATCCTGGATCCGCCACTGCTTAGCTATAAAATTCGAAATCGGTACTCAAAATTTATAATTTGAATATATGATTTTGCCATTTTACCCATTAGGGGAGCCCACTGTGCGTCGGTCGCGTTGCTCAAGAATTAGGTAAACCTTCTATATTTTGTGGTCCAGCACCCTACTATAGGCTTTTATTTTTATTTATTTGCCTGGAGACTTGGCACATAAAGCGCTCTTTTCGCCGAACCCCGGGCATCCCCCTTCTGTGTCCTTCTTTCGCTGACAAATGTGCCCGTCTTCTGCACAAAGGCCACAATAATAGGCCACCTCAGATTCAAAGGCTTCCTCTTCAAATACCTCTCTTCTTGCCTTCTTGTATGCTTCACAAGATGTGAGAAAATGCGCTGAGGTCTCAGCTTTGCCAAGTGTCCTTGTAGAAAGCAGTACTACTACCTCTCTTCTTGTTCAACAGACTAGCTAGCCCTACAAGTTTCTGTATCCGGTCACACACTCCTTCGCCTGCCTGGCGTTTTCTGTATTGGTTCATTCCTTTTATATCTCTTGCTGGGCCCACTCTGGTGTGCCCTCTTGTGAGCCCCAGGATCACAGTTTTTGTACCTTTGTGTTTGGAACCTTTGAAAGAGTTAAATAAAATCAATATGTCAGAGCCAATCTGAAAATAACATGCCCCAAAAAAATGTTTTAATAATGTTAAATGTTAACTTAGAGGAAGCGTTACACTTCCTGTGCGTTCAGAGTAGTAGTATCTCTAAAACTAATAAAACGATTTTTGAAAATAACTCATTGTAAGATAAATCCAAAGACCTTTAAAGCACGAACCACTCGACCTATGTTCCCCATCTAAATAAAAGTGTTCAAAATTATTCCTCGGTGGGGCAGGACATCAAAAAGTTTTCTAAAGTTTTAATAGAGTGGATTTGTTAATTTTTCCTGGCTTATATGTAGAATCAGTTAAATATGCATACCTTAGTAGGCCTATAATAAAGCCACAATAGATCCACTAGTGGAAGTCACAGTGGAAGGGCTGCAAGGCCCACTCACATATGAATCAGCATGCCTATTATATTTATAACATAGGAACTATCTGCTCACAAAAACACCTCTGGGGCAGCAGTGTCAATACAACATAGTAATGCCAGAATTTTTAGTCAGTAAAAAAAAATTCGGGGTGTTGCGCCCAAATGCTTTCCTACAAGTCATTCAAAAACATACCTACTACCACTATGTTTGGGATTTCTAATTCTATTTTGTTTTTAAGAAACTTACCCATAAACTTCCGAAATCAGCCATGCAATGACTCAAAATTTATCAAAAAATGTTGCTGAAATAATTGAAATGTATTGTAAAGGGCATAAATTAAAACATCTATTCGCCACGCATGCACTTTTGCAAAAAGCAGTTTTCCAAAAACTAATTTATACAAAAAACAAAAAAAATCTTTTAAGAAAAACGTTTTTAACAAATCGGCCCGCAGCGAGTTGGGCGCGGCGAATTGTCCCATCCCCCACGTGGAGTGTGCTACGTTTACTAAAAAAACTGAAATATCTCAAAAACGGCTTAAACTTGAAAAATAAATGATGTATGTCTCGGAAAGGCCTTTTAAAGATGCTTCAAAATATATATGACATTACATACCTACTTTCTTTTAGTTATTTGGATTAATTTTTATTTTTTTTTTTAATTTCGCCAAAACACTACTTTTTTTATTTTTCTTTTAATTAATTTTTTTCCTTGAATTATTGTCAAGTTTCTCACAACATTTTGTGGTGGAGAAATAATGAACTTGAAATGAAAATCGGTTTATGGTATATACTAACACTTTTTTTACACATATTTTGGCCCCTTTGGATGTCCTGTTGGGGCCCACCCCCTACGAGGGGCAATTTTGAACCTTTTTATTTAGATGGGGAACATAGGTCGAGTCGAGTATCGTGCTTTAAAGGTTTTTAGCTAGTCCGTAGGACACGAAGAGAGGTAGAAGCCATATTGGGAGTCCTTACCGGGCACTGCAATCTTCAAGGACACTTGGCGAAGATGAGAGTGAAGAAGGACGCGACATGTGAGCGATGTTGGTCGAAGACGAGACGTCGGCGTCGGCGCATTTTCTCACATCATGTGAAGCATACAAGGAGGCAAGAAAAGGGGTATTCGAGAAAGCCTTTGAGACGGAGGACCTTCTGAATCTGAGGTGGCCTGATATTCTGGCGTTTGTGCAGAAGAGAGTCAGATTACTCAGCGAAGGAAGGGCACAGTAGGGGGATTCCTGGGAGTTGGCGAAAACGGCGCTTCATGTGCCTAATCGCCAGGCTTAGAGCCTACGCCACACTACTACTACATAAACTGTACCCAAGTGAAAATGGGCCTAGTAGGGTGCTGGACAAGCGGATTTTTTTATTGACCAAAGTATCGGAGGCCAAAACGAATACAGTGAAACCTCTCCTTGCGGACACCTGTATTAGGTGGACAAATTTGTCAAAACCAAGGGGAGGTGTCAGAATTTTTTAACCAAAAAAAATTGTCCGCGTCCCGTATTAGAGTGTCCGGTTATAGGAGTCAATGTTACATGTAAAGAAATAGGAAAAAGCTTGATTGCAACAAATTTGTCCGCCTAATGGAGGTGTCCGCAAGGATAATAATATAGCTTATACAGGTATAGCACTGCATCATATGACAATAGCTGCGTAGAAGTATACTTTTGAAGGCGACGCTCACAGCCGAACATTTGAGGACCTACTGGTTGGACACTTACCGTTTAGACGTAGAAGTTTTGGGGTCAATCATTTGGGCGTCGACTATTTGGCCGCTGAACGTTTAAGCAATAGCCGTAAACAACAAAAAATTATAATGCCTTGATACCCACTTTTTTGCGACGAGTGTTTACAGTGAAACCTCTCCTTGCGGACACCTCTATTAAGCGGACACTTCTTTTAGGCGGACAAATTTGTTGGAACCAAGCTTTTGTCTATTTCTCTTTTTTTACAGAACTGGATTTGGAAAAAAGCAACTGTCTTGTAAATTTTCATTTTACATAAAAAATTTACAAAAGATATCATGTAATTTTACTTATTTTGTTATGTGATGGTAAATGTAATTTTTTTTGGCTCTGGAAAATTACAGTAAAAAACGGTTGGTTACAAATATTCCAACGTGTTTACTGGAATTTTACAAAACACTTTTTTTAGTGCGGACGCCTGCTGTTTTGCCGCCGACCATTTGGGCCCGGGATGTTTGGCCAACAATAGCCGTAAGCAACCAAAATTAATAATGCCTTGACTTGACACTATTTTACCTAAAAATTTAATGAAAATCGGTTTAGCGGTTTAGGAGCTGTCCTGGGCCGGACAGACATACACACACATACGAGCAGACGTCACGACGATATTGCCAAGATAGGTCAAAATAAACCCAAATAACACATTTTCAGTGTTATCTCAAACGAAATGTTTTTTGTCAAAAACAATATTATTACTAATGCGCGGGCTACGAAGGTAAAAATTACAGTTAAATTTAATTTATTGTTAAAAATAATCTGATTAAATTAAGTTTTCTCAATAACCGAGGCCCCGGTAAACCAGTCAATATTTGGCATATTTTGATTTTTTTTGGAATATTGGTTAGTAAAATGTGAACGTTTTGTGTGGTTTTAGTTTATCCTAGTTTACCCAAAGCATAGAGGAATATATATATATATATATATATATATATATATATATATATATATATTCCTATATGACCATAGTTTACACAATATATTTTAATTCTGTAAACTTTCCTTTAACTTCATTTTTAACTACCTAAATATAAATAAAACATTTTTTAACTTAAATCAGTCAACTCCGACGTTCTTACTTTTCTGTTTTTCAAAAATATACTAGTTCAGGCCCTACATCCGAGATTCAAGCGATATTCTGCGTTTAATGATAGAAGCAACACACTTGGTATGGATAGACATATGACTCGCCCGAGCATTTTACGAAAGGCAACCACCCCCCCAACCATGGCAGGGGAGTGTCCCCCCTAAACGTGCTTTTTGATAGTTTTTTGCTAATAACTCGAAAACACAGTCAACTTGTCCAAAAATCTTCTGGAGATCATTTTTCAAGCGGATACAATTTCCTTTTCAAAAATGTACGTTAGTACCTTCTGACGGCAGTTGTGTACGTTCCATTACCGTGCGAAAAAAGGGCAAAATTAAAAACCCCCCAAACAGTTGCACAAGGTTCACCACTTTATTTTTAGTTCCATATGCTTAAAAAAAAAACAAACACACCTGTGGCAAAGTTACTACTGTTACTTTCTGCACAAAAATATTTGTTAGGGGGAGCCATGGCCCCTATACCCCCTCCCCTTATAAGCACCGGTGTTTTTTGGCTTTAAAGAACTTATTTAGATAAATCAAAATATCTAATCTAATCAAAAAAAAGTTTATTTTAATTTGGAAACATTTTATTTTAGTAGGTATAAATCACGAACCTTTTTGAAGTATTTATCATAACATTAACCTTACTTTGTAATATATCATTTAAAAAGAAATTGTCTTGTCCTCAATAAAGAATCAAGGCACATTTTTTTCTGAAAATCTTAGAAAAGATATTTAAATATGCAAGAGAAACTGATTATTTCAGTTATTTTTGAAAATAAGTTTATATTAGTACGCCCCTGAAGCCTTAAATATGGCAACGACCCGACATTTTAATAAAGTCTTTAAAAGAAAATGTTATGTTCTACAATAAAGTATACTACATATTTTTTCCTAAAAAGTGTAATTTTTGAGAAAATTTTGAAAAACCTGTAATAAACATGTTTTTTCTAAATAATCCCAATTTACGTACGCCACTGAAGAGCTACTTGCTTTTCCTAACCTTATTGACCAATACATCGTTGGAAAGGGAATTTTATTCTCCACAAAAAACTGTTCTTTGAAATTTTTGATAAAAAGGTTAGTTTTCGAGAAAATTGCATAAAACTGAAAAAAAAAACAGGTTTTTGGGGGTTTGGGGGGGATTTTCTCCGTTTCTGTCGATTTCTCGAGTTGAAAACAGAGATATTCGGATTCAGCGGGGTCAAATTAGGGGGAAATGGTCTGTTGCCAAAAAGTAATATGATTTGCTTCTAGACCGAAAACGGAAAGCCTTTTAAAATAATATGCTCTGACTAGTAGCGCATCAGAGACATCCGAACATCTGCTCTGTGATTACTCTGCCTGACTCCGTAAAAGGTTCCAGTACCTTGAAGGATGTACCCTATCGCCTCAAAAAGTGAGGCAACTAACTCCCAAGGAAATAACTTCCTTCGGCAGAAGCTTGCAATTCTTGGAAACAAAATTAGATGCAGAGTCACGCACAAAATATCTTGTAGGTATAGGTGCTCAGCAGTAGCGTGTCTTGGATAAAAGAGCGGGGTGGCGAAGACCTTAAGGGGCACAAATATAGGTATGGGAGTCAAATAAATTAGAAACCTTTTTTTAAATATTAACAATATTAATTCTATTTTTTTCTCAAAGGACGCCAGGGGCGCCAAGCGCAGAGGGGCGGAGGGGGGGCATTCGCCCCCCCTGGCTCCCTATAGGACACGCCACTGGTGCTCAGCGGCTTGGAAGCCGATACGACTTCTCGTTTTTAAGCTACAATCTACAATACCTACCGATACTTATAAGATATATGACTTGATGGCAAAAGAGGCCATCTACGGTCTACTTGCCGGACCTGCAGTTCACTCACCACAACTACTACTATATACCTCACCGGTATATATAGATATTAATTTTGGGGGTGGGGGGGGGCATAGTAGAACAAGAATATTTACGTAATTATATTATAGTGTGAGTTAATAATAATAAGATGGCGGAGAGTTTATAAAATGAATACATTTCAACCCCCCAGCGAAAAATGTATGTGCGACCCTGGACTTGATAATTTTGTCAATGAGGCTAAAGCCCCATACTCTCTTAGCCTATCGTGGTATCACCTATCTAAATTGGTTATGAGGCGATATCAATGGGTAGCCCTTTATCGCCAGTGATTGCGAACTTTTTCATGGAGAAACTAGAAGAGAAAAAAATTTATAAAAAAAAGGGATGCTAAGTTTATTAATGTTTTGTTAATTGTCTATTTGTAAATGTCTTAAACTTTTTGTTTCGTAAAAAAAAAGGGGAAAATAAATATAAATAAAAACTAATTAACATGATAAAATTACAAAATAAACCTGTTTGTATTACATAATATAAACAATAATTTCAACAAAAATATTTAATCATAAAAATACAAATTTGATTAAAAAAATTAATTAAAATTTTACTGTGATATACAAAATATAAGAAAATAATTTAGAGTAAACTAAAACTAATCAAATAACAAAATATGGTTAACAAAACAATAAAATGATTGAAATTTAACTGTGATATTTAATGATAAGTAATTAAGAGCAAATTATAGTCTGTGATATAACATAACATGTAATTAAGAGCAAATTGTTATTTATTGTTTAATAGGTAGTGATTAACTTTAACAAAGGACAGTTTAGGTTTTAAAATCTTTAAAAAATTTAGCTGTGATATTAATTTTAACTTTTAAATGAAAACACATTTAATTAAAGATAAGCAAGTGTAAATTTAAAAGTTTTTAATTTGAGAAAGGAGGATGTCATATTATTAATGTACTAAAATTATTTAATATTTTCAAGTTGAATTGAATTGTCAGATGTAATCGTTTTTAGTTAAGAATCGTACATCATATAAACGTATTTCATTATTTGATATCTCTCTTTATACTGTGTATACATATACCCGTTTCACTTTGTACTGCTGTATTAAATTAATTTATTTTATAATAAATCAGTTGCTCTACACACAGAAACCTGACTGGTCATTTCTCCTTCCAAACCCCAAAGCATATAACATCTATCAGCACGAAAGATCGCCGAAAAATTTAATATCGGAAAAATCTCAAGCAGCGGAAATTGTTAATAAATATAAATCAAAATTTCGCAGTTCCCTCTCTTAAGCGGACACCTCCAATAAGCGGACAAAATCGACGGAACCGTGAGTGTCCGCTTATAGGAGGTTTCACTGTAAACTATTTTTAAACAGTCGTTTCCTCTTTATTTGAGTGCAAATTGTGCCATTTTTGGAACATATAAAAATTTTGACACTTTAGGTCTTACAAATTAAGTTCGACTTTTTTAAATAATTTTTATAGACTAATACGTACCAACGTACCTAAACTATTGCATATATAAAAATTAGTCAAATTAAAAAAATCATGCAGTAAGGGGTTAATTTATTTTTTCTTAAATCATAGCTTCTCTGGCCTCTTGTTGGGAGATCAAACTCTGTGTTAAACCTAACCGTGGTCAATTAATCGCAAACATATCCTAACCTGTGTCTAGACTACCAACATTTTGGAAAAAAAATTCCCCACGATTAAAACAGTAATTTGTAAATATTTCTTTTTTAATAGGACTCTCTACAATGTAGTTTTTCTAAAAACTAATTTATAGAAAATAATAATTTTTTCTTAATTTTCCATATTTTTTTACATAACACTTTTTCAAAAAGTAGTTTTTCCAAAAACTAATTTATAAAAAAACAAAAAACACTTTTTTAAGAAAAAATATATTTTTTTACATTTTTTTTTCAGAAATATGATTACCACACGAAGTAAACAAAATTACAATCTTAAACCTTGTCAGCGGCGAATTGTCCCCGCGGCGAACCGGCCCCAGGGCGAATCGGCAGCGGAATTGTTTGTGACACACCCAAATTTCAAGCCGTATAAAATACTCTGCCAATCTATGGGCACCTAAGCTCACACTAGGTACTATAGTTATAGTGTGAGCTAATATAATCAAAAACTGAAATATATTTTATTCAACTCCAGACTCAATTACCTTTCGTTTGATACCACACAAGCCATGTTTTGACTTAAACT
This sequence comes from Aspidapion aeneum, assembly GCA_963576565.1. Lineage (NCBI taxonomy): Eukaryota > Metazoa > Arthropoda > Insecta > Coleoptera > Brentidae > Aspidapion > Aspidapion aeneum. Next base: position 43,005,306 of record OY755040.1, read on the forward strand.
CAAATTTTTTTAATCTACCTTCCACCCTTTTGAAAAAAACTAAAATGTATTTTGTTTAACTCCAGACTCAATTACCTTTCGTTTGATATCACACACGCCATATTTTCACTTAAACTCTAATTTTTGACATCTACCCCCACCCTTTTTTTAAAAATAAACTAAAATTCATTTTTTTTAACTCCAGACTTAATTACCTTTCATTTGATATCATACACGCCATATATTCACATAAACTCTAATTTTTAAAATCTACCCCCACCCTTTTATTTGGTTTGCGTTCGGTGGCTTTTGTTCTTTTTTAAATGGGACCATCTCGGCCCAAGACCCAGCCTAGGTACCAAATTTCATTAAAATCGGGCAAGCGGTTTTTGAGTTATGCGCGTTGGTCGTTACAGACAGGCATACAGACAGACAGACATACGGCGCAACAAAATACTCTGCCAATATATGGGCCCCTAAGCTCACACTAGGTACTATAGTTATAGTGTACGTGTGAGCTAATATAACTAAAAACTGAAATATATTTTATTCAACTCCAGACTAAATTACCTTTTGTTTGATACCACACAAGCCATGTTTTGACTTAAACTCAAATTTTTGAAATCTACCCCCACCCTTACAAAAAAACAAAAACTAAAATGTATTTTGTTAAAGTCCGGACTCAATTACCTTTCGTTTGATATCACACCGGCCATATTTTCACTTAAACTCTAATTTTTAAAATATACCCCTACCCTTTTTTTTTAAATAAATTAAAATGTATTTTCTTTAACTGCAGACTCAATTACCTTTCGTTTAATATCACAGACGCCATATTTTCACATAAACTCTAATTTTTGAAATCTACCCCCACCCTTTTATTTGGTTTGTGTTCGGTGGATTTTGTTCATTTTTAAATGGGACCATCTCGACTCAAGACCCAGCCTAGGTACCAAATTTCATTAAAATCGGCCAAACGGTTTTTGAGTTATGCGCGTTGGTCGTTACAGACAGACATACAGAAACACAGACAGACAGACATACAGACAGACAGACAGACAGACAGACAGACAGACAGACAGACAGACAGACGGCGCAACAAAAAAGTTTCAAAATCATCTGAAACGCAAAGATATATAAAAATTTTGGAAATCGGAGCAACTTTTTTTTTCTCGAAAAAATTAGGATCACCATAGCTCACACTACTATAGTATAGTATATGTGTGAGCTAATACTCTGCCAATATATGGGCCCCTAAGCTCACACTAGGTACTATAGTTATGTGAGCTAATATAACTAAAAACTGAAATATATTTTATTCAACTCCACACTAAATTACCTTTTGTTTGATACCACACAAGCCATGTTTTGACTTAAACTCAAATTTTTGAAATACACCCCCACCCTTAAAAAAACAAAAACTAAAATGTATTTTGTTGAACTCCGGACTTAATTACCTTTCGTTTGATATCACACACGCCATATTTTCACTTAAACTCTAATTTTTGAAATATACCCCCACCCTTTTTTTTTTCAAAATAAATTAAAATGTATTTGGTTCAACTCCAGACTCAATTACCTTTCGTTTGATATCACACACGCCATATTTTCACATAAACTCTAATTTTTGAAATCTATCCCCACCCTTTTATTTGGTTTGTGTTCGGTGGATTTTGTTCATTTTTAAATGGGACCATCTCGACCCAAGACCCAGCACAGGTACCAAATTTCATTAAAATCGGCCAAGCGGTTTTTGAGTTATGCGCGTTGGTCGTTACAGACAGACATACAGACACACAGACAGACAGACATACAGACAGACAGACAGACGGCGCAACAAAAAAGTTTCAAAATCATCTGAAACGCAAAGATATATAAAAATTTTTGAAATCGGAGCAACTTTTTTTTTCTCGAAAAAATTAGGATCACCATAGCTCACACTACTATAGTATAGTATATGTGTGAGCTAAATGTTTCAAAATCATCTGAAACGCAAAGATATATAAAAAATTTTGAAATCAAAGCAACTTTAGTTTAGTATATGTGTGAGCTAAAATCTTATGTGTCTTGAAAAACCCTGAAATTTTAAAAATTGGGCGACTGGGTGGCTAAATTGCGCCCCTGGATAATTAAAAACAAAAACTCTCCTGTGTCGCCAAAAAGTCGGCAGGACATTTTCATTTTGCCCAAAAAGACGGCTTTATCCGGACATATGTTCACTCTTTGATTATATTGGTTCACCCTAGTAAATAAAAATTAGTAAAACCATCTCGGCCCAAGACCCAGCCTAGGTACCAAATTTCATTAAAATCGGGCAAGCGGTTTTTGAGTTATGCGCGTTGGTCGTTACAAACAGACATACAGACAGACAGACAGACAGACAGACAGACGGCGCAACAAAAAAGTTTCAAAATAATCTGAAACGCAAAGATATATAAAAAAATTTGAAATCAAAGCAACTTTAGTACAGTATATGTGTGAACTAAAATCTTATGTCTCTTGAAAAAGCCTGAAATTTTAAAAATTGGGCGACTGGGTGGCTAAATTGCGCCTCTGGATAATTAAAAACAAAAACTCTCCTGTGTCGCCAAAAAGCCGGCAGGACATTTTCATTTTGCCCAAAAAGACGGCTTTATCCCGACATATGTTCACTCTTTGATTATATTGGTTCACCCTAGTAAATAAAAATTAGTAAAATCAGATGGTTTTAAAATGATTTTAATCAATACATAACTATTAAACTTTAGTTTGACCAAGTTTGACTTCCTTAACTCTTCTAGGGCCGGTTTCTCATTAGCGAGTCACCTAGCGGTTCGTTATAACTCGAGTTTAAACGTTTTACCACCCCGGGTTAGCTCCAATTCTTGGTGCAACCTTGAGATAAATTGACGCACCGCTGAGAGGGTCTGTTTAGCGATTTGACCCTCAGTATAAACAATTAAAAGGTACATTATACTTTTTCATATTTTTTTATTGTTTCCAATTTTTTCTCCTACAATAATCTTTGAAAATGGAAGTTTACGAGGGACTGAGCGATGGGGACAAAGACTTTTATAAATTTGTAGAATACCAAAGAAGACCCAAATAATTCGAAAAAGATGTAGTCCTTTCAAAATGTTTGTTGAAAAAGACTTTTTTACAAGATTTAGAATAAACAGAGACTGTTTTTTGCATTCTCAACAAATTAAAAAAGCCCTGGAGCATATACTACTGATAGTTAAGATGAAACTTTTTAAGGTTCTCTGATGTTGCTTTATTTTTTTACTATTTTAAAACATTAGACTTTGCACAGACAACAACAGGCTGAAAATGAGATTTTGCACACAAAGCAATGGTGTAATGAACAAAAATTCGAACTGGAAAAAACACTAAAAACTTTTTGGTTATTGAAACCTTTGCCATCATGTGACTGCTTTCGATCAATCAAAAATATTGTGAAACTGGCAACATAGTAAACAGTGCTCAACGCACACAGGCAGTAAAGAAACCAGTGGTCTCATAACTCGGTGTCGTGGCGGCCGTGACGTCAGGGCTACGTCACGGTTTGCCTAGGAATCAGCAGTCAAACGCTGTTAATAGCGTAATTTCGTCTTTTGCGAGGAAATTTTGTACATTGTGGGTCCTGTAAATCTTTAAATACCAGTTCCGTGCTTGCTATAAATGTATTAAAGAACTAAAAAAGGAATTTTATCCGCCTGTTATTATTTTGTGCTTAATTCAGGTTAACAACCAAACGTAAACAATTGCCTAAAGCTGGATTTAGAGTTCCGTTAAAGTAAGTTATGATAAGTAGGGTTTCGTGTGAAGTAAGCAATTAGAAATGGTTGATTTCTTAGTTCTTTCTGCTTACTTTTTACTGTAACTAAACTGAACAGTAAATATTTGTTTATCTGTCAACAGACTGTAAACTCTATGAAAAAGTAGAGAAAAAAGTTGAGTTATTCTTACAGTTGTGAGATCAAAATTTAGGGATAAATACAACTCAAATATATACATACAAATGAATACATTTGATGCACTGTTTTAGTTTTAAGTAAGCTCACAGAATAATTAAATATGTTGAGAAAACAATGGGTTCAACTTTGCTGTAGGAAAGACTCCTTTAATCCTGACAAACCAATTTGCGGCAAACATTTTGATTCAAGTCAGTTTGAGGATACAATACATGCAAAATTAACTGAGGAGCAGATTTTCTATAAGCATTTTGTCCATTTTTCACATTTTTAACCAAAGATGCCATCGCAAACTAAATACATAGAGCAACAATATTATGTTACAGAAGTCGTATTTAGGTATAATCCTTGAATGATTTTTTTATACATATTTTAGGTATACATATTATAAACTTTTCGGTTAATTTCTTGTCAAACGCATAGCAGTTTTTTTTTATTTACCAAAATTACAAAAATTGACAAAATGCATATAGAAAGTCTGCTCCTTAACTAAGACCTTAGGTTAGGTTAGGTTAGGTTTGATTATGAGTGGTGCGACTGTCGCCCCTCCACTGCGACTCAAATGGTCTATTGTGGCTCATCCCAACTTAAATATCACCAATACCTATCTCCTTTATGAAGCAGATCAGTTTGTTTGGTGATATTTCCTCAAGATCTTGAGGCTCTATCTGTCCAGGTCCGAATATTTTCGCCCTAGTTCTTTGTCTTGCTACGCAGTGGCAGATTAGATGAAGTGGCGTTTCCTCCTCAACACCGCAGAACCTACACGCTGGTGTGTTGCTTACTCCCAGTCTGTTCATGTGTTTGTTGAGTCGGCATTGGCCTGTGTATAGCCCTGTGATTATTCTTAGGCTATTCCTGTTTAATTCCAGGAGTTGGTTCGTTCTGTGTTTGTCTGGCTTGCTTAGACCTTACCTAGAAAACTAAAAGAAACTGGAGAGTCTTTAAATATAATTTAAATTTTAACAAACACAAATTTTCCTATGTCGGTTGTTTTCTACCCAGACAATGTGGGTCATACAAGGTTACGAGGGGAGCTGGGACATATACCTTGGGGAGTATGGGTTCTCTCTCTATACTGCGTCTGATATCTGCAACCAACACATAATTTTTAAGATAACTTTTTGATAGGTATCATTACAACCAGTATAGGCCAGGACAATTATGAAATAAATTTTACATACACATAGGAAATTACTAATATATGTTGGCTGTTTTTCAGGCACCTGCTAAAAAGAGTTCTTAAATGATGTATCTATTACGCAGCATACCTACCTTTTCTTTAAAAAAATTTTTGACTATAAAAAATATATTTTCAAAAATTCGTAAAAATCGAGATAAAAATTATATTATTGTGATTTTATTTTAAATATTTTACTTTGTTATTATTACAGATAGAAACACGTTTAAACTGGCAAACTAGTAGAATTTTTTGCGTTCTTTAAATTGCTTAAAAAAAATCGAACTACTAGTTTTTTTTTCTGATAGGTTTTTTTAGGTCTTGTATTTTGATTTATTTTCCCAAAGTTAAAAAATTGAAGATATTCCAAATTCAAAATTACGCTTAGACTTCTTTCTACCAAATAAAATGACAATTCGTAATTTTTAATTTCAAATATCTTCGTTATTTTAAACTTTAGGCAAAAAAATCAAAAGATATTAATTTTTGTTTAGAATTTAAAGGCCTATTAGAAAAAAATATAAAATACATGGTGTTCAATTATTTTTTTAAAAATGTTTTTTGAACAAACTCCAAAAAGTCCAAAAAGCGATGCCCTATTTTTTTTTATTTAAGGAACTTAAAGAGCATCAAAAATTCTACTAGTTTGGTGGACACTTTACTTGGAACATCCTGTAAAACGCTTAAGCAGGAGGGAAGGAATGCGTTACAGTCAATGTATCTTTATTATGTTTTTTCTTGAAAATGCTTAACGCAGGGGGGATCAAAAATGCTGAATCTTTGCGTTATATACTTTTTAAATGTTCCTTTACCCACTGAGTTTTAGTCATTTCAATTTCCTTTCCTTTAATTTTTTTAAAAAAATTCTCAAAAAAAAAATATAATTTTAGTTACCTACTTTCTACCCACCAAAAAAATCAATAGTATGTGGCTAAATAAGTTTAATTAAATTGAACAAGAGAGTCGCTTTAACTTAGGAAAAGTGTTTATAATCGTGTCCTGAATCTGATATTTATAAAACTATTGGAATTTTTATCATAAATTTTTAAATTATTTAATTTTTTAACAAATTTTGGTATTTTTTCCGACTTTTAAATAGATGTATCTTTATTTCTCTCATAACATAACGTATATAGCTCTCTTTATTGATCGTGGAGGAGGCAAACTGCCGCGTCATAGGCTGCCGAGTTCTTATTGGCTAGGAGTTACCAGACAACCGGTTTCTTTACGGACCGTGACCAACGCAGGGTTTGTTAACTCCACCCACAGTGGCTGCTGGAGAAACACCACCACGCGTTAACCCTAGGTTAAAATTTACACCGTGTTGGTTAACCACCAAGAGTTACTAGCATTTGAGAAACCGGACCCTAGAGGTTTACTATAAAGCTGCACAAGATTCAACCATTTTTGATTTATTATCTGTCTGTAGCATATAGAACGTTCTTAAATTACGTAACTAATTTTATGATGTAATTTTAATTTTAAAATGTAGTACAATTCACAGTGGCGCACCCAGGAATGTGTCTTGGGGGGCCCGACAGCTACAAAGCGCGCCCTCAAAAAACTTGCGACCAAAAAAAAAAATAAAAAAAAAAAAAAGGTCATCATGTCTTTTCGCAACTACGCCACTGCGTGGGCTTGGGGGGGGGGGCCCGACGCCTCCTGATGTCAAATTTTAAGGTATTTTTCATGTTTTATCATCAAATATGTAGAAAATATATTAAAAAATCTAAGGCTTGGGGGGGGCCCGGGCCCCGGGCCCCCACCTACCTGGGTGCGCCCATGCAATTCAGGATGTTCGACCCTCCTTCCTATGTAACGCATTTTCAAGAAAAAATACATTAAAAAAACAACGTAATTTAAGAATGGTCCCATAATAATAAAATAGCTTTTCTGTGATTCTATACATACTAAAAAAGTTAGTTTTAACAAAAAAATATAAACAGGTCGTATACAAATAGCAAAAATAATACGAAATATCACCAAACAACAACGAACCGCATAAGAAATAATGACAACGATTTTTGACTAGCTCTCTTATTCTGGAATCAATTTTTGAGCTTGAGCGCCCGTCCATTCGTATTATTGGTCTGAGTTAGAGACACTGTGCATAGCTTTTTGTAAAAATGTCATTTTATTTATCACATTTAAATAAATTAATTACTTATTTTAATTTAGTTACATCTTATCAATAACAAAACTAGAAGTTACGAAAGTCCACCGCTACTAAGTAGGTTCATCCTATTTAAATTCTCCTCAATCCAATGCCTAAATCTGGCAACATTGGCGTATACTCCGGGTATACTTTGTTCCCCGCAGCCGATACCCCAGCTAACTATACCGGCTTGCACGTATCTGGAGGAGTCCGCGGGGTCAGGACAAACAAGAGGACTGCCCCCGTCTCCCTAAAAAAAATATGTGTTTAAAAATTAGTTTATTACTCTAAGGTTTAAAACGTTTGTTTGACTAAAATACAGGTAGCCAACGGTATGACTAACAATATTTTAATAGGTGATGGAGGAGGCCAAAATAAAAAAAGTTCATATATTATGGGGGCCAACACTCCCGCTTTTTACTCAACTGCAGCACGGCGAAAGAAAGGGTAATGTTTTTCGCTTGGGATATGTAAAGTATGTATGTATGTAAATATGTATCATAACAAAAACATTTCATGTAAAAAAATGCCAAGTACGCGAAAATGGCATTTCGTGAAAAGAATTGAGATAGAAGTAAAGCCAAGTTCTCCAACACAAATTTCAAAATGAAAGATTCTTACTATTAAAGCCAAACTTCTTTATGTTCAATTTAGCACTGTGCCTAAGAGTCATTTACAGCCGTAATAGCCAAGTTAAGAAAAACATTTCCAAACTATTAACCAGTGGCGCACCCAGAAATATGTCTTGGGGCCCGAGACCTCTTGGGGGGGCCCGAGGCATCTTAGGGGGGCCCGAGGCCTCTTGGGGAAGGGGGCCCGAATCCTCATGATGAGTCCAATTTTAAGCTATTTTTTGTGTTTTTTCATGAAAAATGTGGAAAATGTGTAAAAAAATCTAAGGCTTGGGGGGGGGCGGCCCCCGGGCCCCCCCTGGGTGCACCCATGCATTAAGAACCTTTCATTTTGTAATTTGTATTGGAGAACTTGGCTTTATTTCTATCTCAATTCTTTTTACGGAATGCCATTTTCGCGTACTTGGTATTTTTTTACATGAAATGTTTTTGTTATGATTTCACTTCTTTTTTAAAGGAATTGGATAATATTTACTTTTTAAAGTAGTAAAATTTGCGGAATATTGTTCAAAACTTTTGCAATGCCTTACTTAAACTAAGGTTTTTTCCATGGTTTTATCATAGTTCTATCAGCCTTCCAAAGCTCAGCTCTCTAGCGTTTCTGAAAGTGGACAATGTTACTTTTACATAACTTTAGATTTATAGGGGAGGAGAGTAAATGAAAATTTTGGGGTTTTAAAATTTTTCCCATGGTTTTATTATAGTTTCTATCAGCCTTCCAAAGCTCAGCTCTCTAGGGTTTCTGGAAGTGGGCAATGTTACTTTTATATAAATTTACATTTATAGGAGAGGAAAGTAAATTAAAGTATTGGTGTTTTTAAATATTTTCCTATAGTTTTATCATAGTTCTTATCAGTCTTCCAATGCTCAGCTCTCTAGCGTTTCTGGAAGTGGGTAATGTTACTTTTACATAACTTTAGATTTATAGGGGAGGAGAGTAAATGAAAATTTTGGGGTTTTAAAATTTTTCCCATGGTTTTATTATAGTTTCTATCAGCCTTCCAAAGCTCAGCTCTCTAGGGTTTCTGGAAGTGGGCAATGTTACTTTTATATGAATTTACATTTATAGGAGAGGAAAGTAAATTAAAGTATTGGTGTTTTTAAATTTTTTCCTATAGTAGCGCCAATTTGTGGCCTTAAAAAAGTTAAAAAATAATTTGGGCGCCAATTTGTGGCCTATTAAAATGCGTTGTGTGACATTTGTGGCAGCTTAAAGACGTCGCCGCCATTTTGTGACACTGAAACCCACTGAATAATTAAACAAATATCTGGAAGCAGAACTGTATTTTCCAGCTAGGTAAAACATTGATATGCCCGGTAACTTTTATACAGTGGAGAAGGGGGGGGGTTCAGAAATGAGAAAATTTTAAGTGCGCCACATTATTTAATACCAATGTTTTACAAAGAAGATCTTAAATAAAATACAGTTCAACCCAAACGTTGCAGCCAAACAATGAAATTCTACTTACTTCCGAGGCTTCCAGAGTATTTGTGTAATTAAGAATAACCAAAAAAAAATAAACAGAATAAAATTCTAAAAGATTGAATTCAGATGACAAAACAGAAATACTTTACAGGTAGATGGACTCCTTTAACAGGTCATAGTGTACCTACATCTGAGTCAGTAGCATAGGACTCAATTATATGAATGATTGTAAAGGTGAGGAAAGTAAATTAGAATTTTCGAGTTTTTTGATTTTTTCCAGGGGTTTGATCATAATTTCTTTCAGTCTGCCAAATTTCCGCTTTGTAGCATGTCTGGAAGTACAGTAGAATTTTGATAATCTATACGTGAGTGAGTCAGTGAGTGAGTGGCAATTTCGCCGTTTTATGAAATTTCCTAGCTACTTTACTACTTTATTGAAGTCCATGAAACTTGGACGGGTTATTAACCCTATGAAGATCTACGCCTGTGCAGTTTAAGAATCGTAGCTCATTCCGAAGTAGAGTTTTAGATAGGTCAAATATGGGCTGAAATGTTTCAAGAAAACATGGTAAGGCAGCGCGAACTTGGAGAAGCACTGCCGTGCCGTCAGATGTTTGTGTCGCACGAGAGGCTTTTAAATAGCAGTCAACATGGCGGTCGCTAGACGCCATTTTGCACATGATGTAGGCATTAAGGCGTACAAATTACCTAAATTTTAGGCGATTTTAATGAAATTTCTTTGATGACCCATTGCAAATGTCCTCTAATTTTCTATAATTACTTTGTAGAGAACCCTGCTCCCAACGATCTCCCCTTCTGTCATGCCCCCCTACCCTCTTCAAAAACCTTATTCACTTAATTTTATCAAATATAAGGCGATTTCAAACACTCTTTCTGCACACGCGTTATAAAAATATAGAGCGAGAATTCTGCACACGCTTTCTTTCAGATTCTTTTCAACATTATTTTACTAGTACCCCCCTCCCTCTCCGCTCCACTCCTTTACTTAATGTTTGTAGAAAAGCACCTATCTACCCTTTTATTTAGGTATTAATTAGACGATTTAGTTAAATGAGTTATGTGTTACACATTGAATTAAGCACATATTTCCATGATCCAAACAAAAAAACATCAAACAAAGGAAGATAACACTGTTCGCAGTGGCGTATATAGAAAAAAGTTTCGGGGGGGGGGGCGAGACTGTTCCGGGGGGGCCGAGACAGTTTCCGGGGGGGGGGCGAGACTTCATGAGGCCGTATTTTATGCTATCTTATGTTTGTATTCATGAAATATGTGGAAAATATCTAAAAAAATCAGCTTCGGGGTTGGCCCGGGCCCCCCCCCCCCCCGTATATACGCCACTGACTGTTCGCGTTCGTAGAAAGTCTACACGTACTTTCCGGATAACGTTCAATGAATGATAAAATAGTGCTTTTTATAGGGCTGAATAAGAATTAAACCTAAAAGTTGGAAATATTAAAAAATAATAATAATAATAACACCCAACTGCTACTCTACTTGTACCTACTAGTCGCGGTTGGATACAAAATTACCCAATACCGGATTCATAAAAATACAAAACTGTATAATTTCGTAAGTGCGCTTTGGGCACCAAAACTAAAAGCTGAAAGATGTCGTACGTTAGAGGTATACCCAACCGCGGGTTTGATGGGGGGTAACGTGGTAATTACCCCCCTAGAAAAAAAAATAGACATTTAGTTGGTATACCTATCAATTTTATGGGTAGGGGAAATTCGCCGCGGCCGACAATTCGCCGCCGGCCGATTTGCCGCGGGGACAATTCGCCGCGAGATTTCTTGTTTTATGATATTATAATTTTTTTATTTAGCTCGACTTCATATAATATATTTTTTAATTGTCTGATCATAACTTTTTCCATCTAGTGGCAAGGCAACTTGTCAGAACTTTGCCTCTTTCGAAATGTTACTGAAACTTTTTTGTGAATATTTTAGTTTCACAGTAAAATATTTAATTTTGGATAAGTTAAAAATAATAATCAGCGACCTGAAAGATCGCAAACTTCCGAGTTTGATGCATATTAGTTCATAAATGGGAAAATCCACCATTTTGGATCCGCCATTTTATTTATTTTTCAAAAAAAAAATGTTAATTGAATACTAACCACCAAATACCTAGTTGGAAAAGTTTAAAAAAAGTTATGATCAGACAAATAAAAAATATATTTTATGAAGTCAAGCTATAATGATAATATCATAAAACAAAAAATCTCGCGGCAAATTGTCCCCGCAGCAAATCGGCCGGCGGCGAATTGTCCCCGCGGCGAATCGGCCGCGGTGAATCGACCGCGGCGAATTGTCCCATTCCCCAATTTTATACCCAACTGCTAGTAGGTACAGTAGGGGACTTTTTAATTGGCCGCACTTGAAAATAAAAAATATTCCTATTTTAAATTAGGAAACCCAGTTTGAAACAAACAAAAAAAATAGTGAACTTTACCTCTATCTTTATACATACATATTATAAAAAAATCTCTTTTCTAATATCTTTACATTATAACTTTTGACAGAAAAAAATACAATGGCAATTTAAAAAGTCCCTGATTGTACAAGTAGATTTAGCAGTTGGGTGTTTTTCTTCTAATTTTTTTTTATTAAGAAAAAAGTATTTTTAATTTTGAGGAGTAAGGGAAAAAAGGGTTTTGGCAAAAAGAGAAATCTGCCAAATTATTATTTGGCTAATTATGATTAAGAAATGTAGTATTTATACAATTTTTTGATAAAATTACAAGTTGAGAAGATTCGGGCTGTCAAACTTATCTCCAAAAACTTTTTGTTATGCTTACATATACTTTTAAAAAAATTTCCATGTTATTGTTATGTCTACCTAGAGACTTGTTTCTAAGAACATAAAAACTTAACAAAAAAATTTTTTTAGCTCACACATATACTATACTATAGTAGTGTGTATTACACTAGTGAGCTATGGTGATCCTAATTTTTTCGAGAAAAAAAAAGTTGCTCCGATTTCAAAAATTTTTATATATCTTTGCGTTTCAGATGATTTTGAAACTTTTTTGTCGCGCCGTCTGTCTGTCTGACTGTCTGTCTGTCTGTATGTCTGTCTGTCTGTCTGTCTGTATGTCTGTCTGTAACGACCAACGCGCATAACTCAAAAACCGCTTGGCCGATTTTAATAAAATTTGGTACCTAGGCTGGGTCTTCGGTCGAGATGGTCCCATTTAAAAATAAACAAAATCCACCGAACACAAACCAAATAAAAGGGTGGGGGTAGATTTCAAAAATTAGAGTTTATGTGAAAATATGGCGTGTGTGATATCAAACGAAAGGTAATTGAGTCTGCAGTTAAACAAAATACATTTTAATTTATTTAAAAAAAAGGGTGGGGGTATATTTTAAAAATTAGAGTTTAAGTGAAAATATAGCGTGTGTGATATCAAACGAAAGGTAATTGAGTCTGGAGTTTAACAAAATACATTTTAGTTTTTGTTTTCTTTAAGGGTGGGGGTAGATTTCAAAAATTTGAGTTTAAGTCAAAACATGGCTTGTGTGGTATCAAACAAAAGGTAATTTAGTCTGGAGTTGAATAAAATGTATTTCAGTTTTTAGTTATATTAGCTCACACGTACAAAATAACTATAGTACCTAGTGTGAGCTTAGGGGCCCATATATTGGCAGAGTATTTTATATGGCACACTGATAAAAATGTGTTTGAAAAGTCAAATAAGTGGTGTGGTTGTGACATATATTTATTTAACTCAACGAACATTAAGCTGACTTATGCACTTAATTGCTTACATTCAATCCTTTGGCCCCTTATCTTAAGTTAAGTAAATATGGTTTTGTTTTAAGGAAATATATTTTTTAACTCCTGTGCAATTCGTTGTCTTAATGCAGAACTATTGTCACAAAATTAAGTTTTTACAGGACAACATTTTTTTAGTTTGATTGAGCGCGAGTCAAGGTATCACCGCTAAAATTGTCATCACTTAGACATCCAATATTTATGCATTCAATAAAGCGCGCTTGGATCTATACGTTTCCACAAAAAAAACGAAAAATGGGAAAACTGGACATTGCAACCTAACAGAATATAAATAACAAGTGAAATTAAAGAAAGAAAAATAAGGAAAAAGTTTTTCTACTTCGGCCTGGACTCGAACCCGGAATCTCTTGCTCTGTACGCAAACATTCTAAACATTGAACTACAGAAGCCATACATAAATTTTCGGAAAACTTTCATCTATGCAGACTGCGGTGTCTCAATACAAGAACGAGAGACTCTTAGGGTACTAACTCGACCAAGTCATCTGATTTCTACAATTCTTCCTTCCCACTGTCATAGGTATAAAAACTCAAAAGTTAGACGTAAACTATCAACGTCTGAAAACATGAGATTACCTTTTCGTGTGTTAAAATTTCTGATCGCAATGGGCAATTGCCAATATCATTCTCAAATACCAAATTGCAAATAGTTCTGCATTAAGGCGACGACTTGCCGTTTTATTATTATAATCAATTTATAGATGTCGCCACCGAAATTACGCTGCTATATCGCTGATGCCTACCGATTTTTACCAGCAAGATATAAATAATTTAAGCCAATTGTATCTTATATTTATTATACAAAGATCAAAGTGTAGTATAGTATTTGCTTATCATCAAACTGGTTTTTGGAGGTTGATGTAGGCATAACTGCATTATTGTGCAATTTAAATTTTAATCAATTTTATAATGGCACAAAAGCTTGACATTTTTGCCTAGACCCAAGTGCCTTTGATACAATATTGATAATGCATAATTTATTTATTATAATATTTGCTTAGATTAAAAAAAAAATTATTTTTGAGGCTTGACACAAATAAATAACTACCTTCATTCAACAACGCGTTTGTTTCAGTCTATTTAGACAAATATTCCTTTGAATCATAACAATTTTTATTTAACTCAAATAATATTTTTATCAGTGCATTTATAAAAGTTTATAACAAATATAAACAATTTTTTTTTAAATCCTTTTGTATCTGATTATTGTTCCTAGGTATTCTGATACATGACCTCGCCAAATTTCATATTATTGCTGTGTTTTTTCAAAGATGTTAGGTAAAACCAAAAAAATTTTAAAAATCGTCAACTTTGATGCTTTTTATCCCGAAAACAAAAGCGTTTTGTGCGAAGGTCTGCGTTAGTTTCTATCTAGAGTATACTTGGTTTTAGCCAAGAGTCCTATCTCAAAAATCATTTATTTCTTCATAAAACTTGCAAAAGACGATATTAACTTTTTTCTTATGTTGACCGTTAGAGTAGTAAAAATATAAAGTGAAGTAACCAACCGCGGCCCCGTGTAAATTTTCCCCATTCGTGGCGGTCATTCCTGAAAACTTAGAATTTACAGAATCCCCGGCGATGGCAACATAGCTGCGTCACTGGAATCATCTCGCTAAAACCAAAGTGGCCTGAATTTTCACAATATTTTCATAAACATAGCACTTCTTGATTATTTTTACGTCCAACTAAGTTCTTTTTTACAAAAATAAAACTCAACACACAGTAAAAAAACATCAAAAATTCAATACACCGGGTCCGACGGCCAAGACAACACTGCATTTAATACAAACACAGGTTACTAACCGTTCACGACTTGAGGACCCACCTAATTAAACTGGTTGCCATTATATAAGTGAAAAAATAATCTTTTGTTTGAAACTCGTAGACAATGATTGAGTAGAAATAAAACTTTAAACTTCCATTGTCTTTATCTGAGGGTAAAGTTAAATTTTTTTTGGATATTTTCCATATATTTCATGAATACATACATAAAATAGCATAAAATACAATCTCATGAGGTCTCGCCCCCCCCCCCCCAAAACTGTCTCGGGCCCTTCCCGAAACTTTTTTCTATATGCGCCACTGTCTGAGGGCATGCCAAGTTCGCGCTGCCGTACCATCTTTTCTTGAAACATTTCAGCCTATATTTGACCTATCTAAAACTCTACTTCGGAAAGAGCTACGAATCTCATACTTTGCACAGTCGTAGAGTTAACAACCCCTCTAAGTTTCATGGACTTCTATGAAGTAGTAAAGTAGTTACGAAATTTCAAAAAACGTCGAAATTGCCACTCACTCACTGACTCACTCACTCATGTATAGATCATCAAAATTCGACTGTACTTCCAGACATGCTACAGAGCTGAAATTTGGTAGACTGATAGAAATTATGACCAAATCCCTGGAAAAAATCAAAAAGCCCCATAATTCTAATTTACTCCCCTCCCCTATACATGTAAAATTATTTAAAAGTAACATTACCCACTTCTAGAAATGCTAGAGAGCTGAGCTTTGGCAGCCTGATAGGATTTATGATAAAACTATAGGAAAAAATTATAACACCCCAAAATTCTAATTTACTTCCCTCCCATATAAATGTAGTTATATAAAAGTAACACTGCCCACTTCCAGAAACGCTAGAGAACTGAGCTTTTTAAGACTGAAAGACACTATGATTAAACTATAGGAAAAAATTTAAAAACACCAATATTTTAATTTACTTCCGTCTCCTATAAATGTAAATTTATATAAAAATAACATTGCCCACTTCTAGAAACGCTAGAGAGCTGAGCTTTGGAAGGCTGATAGAAACTATGATAAAACCATGGAAAAAATCTTAAAACACGAAAATTTTTATTTACTTCCCTCCCCTATAAATGTCAAGTTATGTAAAAGTAACATTACCCACTTCCAGAAACGCTAGAGAGCTAGGCATTGGAAGACTGATAGCAACTATGATAAAACCATGGGAAAATGCAAAAGTTTTGAACAATATTCCGCATATTTTACTATTTTAAAAATTAAATATTATCCAATTCCTGTAAAAAAGAAGTGAAATCATAACAAAAACATTTCATGTAAAAAAAGCCAAGTACGCGGCATTCCGTAAAAAGAATTGAGATAAAAGTAAAGTCAAGTTCTACAATACAAATTTCAAAATGAAAGTAAGAAACTAGTTTGGAAATGTTTTTCTAAACTTGGCTATTACGGCTGGAAATGACTCTTAGGCGCAGTGCTAAATTGAACATAAAGAAGTGTAATAGCAAAGTTTAGAAAAACATTTCCAACTAGTAAAAATCTTTCATGATGAAATTTGTATTGGCCTTACTTTTATCTCAATTCTTTTTACGGAATGCAATTTTCGCGTACTTGGCTCTTTTTTACATGAAATGTTTTTGTGTTGATTTATTTTAAACAGGACGTTTCAGTAAGTAAGTATCTCTAACCGTTTTCAAGTGTAAACTAAACAATCCAGTCTAAAGGCTACTACTTAAACTACTTGGTGTGCAGTCGGCCCGCCCCCTTTTTACCTTTCTAGTCCGCACAGATGAGATAACATCAAAAATGTGTTATTTGGGTGTATTTTGACCTACGCTAGCAATATCGTCGTGATGTCTGTCTGTGTTGTGTGTGTATATATGTATATCTGTCCGTAACGCGATAGCTCCTAAACCGCTTAACCGATTTACATGAAATTTTCAGTTAAAATAGCACTCGATACTGCAACGAGCTAATTAGATTTTAGTCAAAATTCATCAATGCTAATGACATTTTTTTGACAGTTAAAAAGTTTAGAAAATGCTAACTTTTTAACGGAACGTCGCATCAATATGCGGTTTCCGGAATATAGTAGCGCGCGTTTTTTGAAAAAATCATATTATAACCGAAAAGTTCGTAGGAGCTTTCATTTCGGAGATATTTACAAAAAACTGTTTTCAAGGTTGATATAACGTGGAGTGTGCTAATGGGCTAGGAAGGTATCAGATACGTCATGGATCCATTTATTTAATTCCAAGACGATTGTTTTCCTTAAGGTGTGGTTTCACACAGAAAAACTACAAAACTACTAAAACTTAGAAAAAATTAAAACAATCCTATGAAATTTTCGTTTGGATGGTTAATAGTGCTTCAACTCTCCAAACAGTAAAGCCACATTTTAAAATAATAAAATAGAATATCCTTAAGACCGGTTAGAACTGTTGAAACAATGACTAATAGTTAATCGTCCTCTACAATAGGAAAAAGGATTCCCTTTTTACCTGGGGATATAGTCCAAGTAGCTCAAAACGAAACCCGGCCCTGCTAACACGAAATCTGTAATATGATGTCATACACCTGTTGCCACGTCCTCAAAAAATTGCGGGCAAAGGGGCCGTTCATAAATTATGTTGTCTAAATGAGTTTTTATCGCAGGATGTAATAAGAAATACACAGCATAAAACGACGCGACGCGGGCTAATAAGCGCATGACAAATTTTGAATAGCCTAACCAACTCAAAGCACTATATATTTTGGTAAGGTAAGAAGTTGAACCTTACTTATTATTTATAAAATTAAAATAAAGGCAGAGGAGACGGCAACAGCAGAAAAGCTACATTGTTTACCAACAAATGAATGAATGACCGCCGAAAATGGGGCTACTACTTCTCATTATATTTTATTACTCTGTGTTGACCTCATCTATCACTCGCTAAAATATTGAAATTCTATTATTTACACCATTTTATACAGGTGAACTTTGTTTGTTTGTCTTGCTACACATTCTCCGGAGAAACGTTTTTTAGTATCTTTTGTCTAAATCTTAAAAATGGCCCTATTTACGAGTTACTAGGTTTTATTAAGGAAAATTTGGCATAGATCTGCAAACCTAAGACTTTATAACTTAGTTTCGGTAGATTTCAGGAAAATGCGCAAAAATTTTTGGGATTATTTTTGTCGAACTTTTAAAACCTCTTTACGCGTTCCTAGGTTTTATTGTGGGATTTTATTTAATGATGCATAGATAAAACAATAGTAATCTAAAAAAATAAGGCTCCATAGCCCGTGGACAGGATGCGTTCCTGTACCGGCCCGCAGACAGGCGAGGGACTTACAAAAGGCCCCTGAGTAGCTATTCCGGGTTTTGATCGATGTGATAGTTCCCATCACATGCTTTAGCCAATGGGAAGCTTTAAATTAGCTCCGAGTCGTCACGTGATATGCGAAAAGACCTCTATTGCGCAAGCTTCTCCTACGATCCTACCGCGGAACGTTCAGGGTGGCTATTCTGGGTCTTGAACGATGTGACCAACCACATCACACGCTTTGACCAATAGTAAACTCTAAGCGGTCCCGTGTTGTGCGAAATGACTTGTCTCGACCAATGGCATAGTCGCCCGCTCTTCAGTGTTAGTGAATTTTACGCGTTTGAAGTGAAATCTGTTCTCCTGCCTCCTCGGTCGGATCGTAGGAGAAGCTTGTGCAGTGGAGGTCTTTTCGCATAACACGTGACGGCTCGGAGCGGTTCGGTTCGCTTCGGTTCATCATATAAAGCCTGCCATTGGTCAAAGCATGTGATTGGAACTCACATCTTTCAAGACCCAGAATACCTAGCAGTAGGTACGAGGCAGGAGAACAGATTTAACTTCAAACGCGTAAAATTCACTATCTCTGAAGAGCGGGCGACTATGCCATTGATCGAGACAAGTCATTTCGCACAACAAGTGACCGTTTAGAGTTTGCTATTTGTCAAAGCGTGTGATGTCGATGTTCACATCGTTCAAGACCCAGAATAGCTACCCAGGGTAGCTATTCTGGGTAAGAACATTTTTTTTAAAATTTGAATTAGAGAACGCTTTGGCTATACTTTTATCTCAATTCTTTTTACGGAATACGATTTTCGCGCACCTGGCTTTTTTTTTTACATGAAATGGTTTTGTTATGATTAATTTTTTCCTACCGTACAAACATCCTTCCCAGCTTCACCGCCTGCACAAATAAAGCTCTCGTGTAGCTTAAAAAGCTTTCCCAGTCTAGTTAGTCTTAAGTCACTTTGACACCGGTCAAATGGAACGATTGGCAACTCGATTTTTTTTAGGATGACTTGGTATCGGCCTTCTTTACCTAAAAAGGAAAAGACTTGGTACAAGCTCTTTTTTAATAAAAAGCAAAAACATCAACCAAACTTTTACTTTTCTGAAAATAGCAGAGATTCCCCTATGAGAAAAATAGGAGAATACCTTATAGTTATCTCAGCAAAAGAACAATGATTTAGTTTTCTTTATTTTATTTTGTAGATGTAAAGTTAAAATTAGACTGTATTGAAATTCATTTTCTTACCAAAGACGTCTTTGCCCCATCCAGTGGCGTAGCAATTTCTTGAAGTAATAACTTCGTCTTGTCGAGGCAGGCAGATCGGGCCAATGTTGTCGGCCATTTCCAACGGCCTGTCCAAAATTATCAAAGCAACATCATTGTAAACTGTTTTAGGATGAAACTCTTCGTGAATAATGATTCTGGCAACATTGCGCTCTTGATATGGCAGTCGTTCGGTGGTCGTCTGGGTGTCCCATTCTCCTGCTCGAATTTTTATGTCAGAAGTTCTGATCCTGAAAAAAGTTTTGCACTAGTGGAAACGCAATAGATACTTATTAGTAAACATTCTTCGGGCCGGTTTATCAATGGAGGGTTACCCCTCGAGTTAGAGATAGCCCTGGGTTAAAGTTGTCAAAAGTGTTTATCCATCCAAGGTTAAATACAAACTCAAGGGTTAACCCTAGGCTAACTTGACCCCCGCTCGAACGGCATAAGCGTATTTAGCTCTGGGTTAATGTCAAAATTTCCAATTATTTTGAATTGTTTTTTTTTTATTTTGGTTGATTTTTCTCAAAAGCATAACATTTAACTTGTGTATTTCAATTTTTGTGGTAAATAGGATGCTCCGAAATGTTAAAAACACGAGCGGTGATACTTTTTATGGTGTGAGCCTGAGATGATGGAATTCCCCACAGACATGGAGATTTTTGCAATGGGAGCAGTTTACCAAGCAAACCAAAAATAAATATTCTTTTTTCTATGAGCAAGATCATGTTTATTAGAAAAGCACCCAATAAATATCCCACCTGCCAACAGAGCTATACCTAATATGTGTAGGTACCGAGCCACAATATAGACCCACTGGCGGTCGCAGCGGAAGGGCTGCAAGGCCCACTCACATATGAATCTTCATCCAATATGTGTCCGAGCTTTATTATAATTACTAATTTATGTATATAATTTTAAAACTTTTAATATGTATTTAAAAATGCAAAATAAAAAGTCAATGTATATTTTAAACACTGTTTTTTAAATTTTTATTTGGCGGTCCCTGAAAATTGACTATTAAGTTCTTTTGTTGTACAACAGTATTTTAGGAATCAGAAATAATCAACAATTAAATTTATATTATTGTACGTAACATCAAAATAAAATACTTAAATTATTGCAACATGCTAGAGCACTTCTATAATTAAAACAAATATGTTACAGAATAAATATTATATCACATCAAGGTTTTTAAACACTTTCTGGTCACCTAGTACCATTATTTCTTGTTGATGTGCCTTATTGATATTTATTTCTTTATTAAAATGTAGAAGTCTGTTGGTTTCCTTGTAAAGACGTGACCTGTGACAAAAATAAGATAGGTGTAGTAGTTTAAAAATAAACTTAAAAAATGCAGAATTATGATCCAATACCAAAGATATTAATCCATTTGCTTTAAAATTATTTTATCTCTTGAATTATCTAGATTTACTATTTAGATAGGTACCTATAGATGCATTTTTATTTTAGACTATAATTAGTAGTTAAGTACAACAGAAACAATTTACAAAGTTGGAACTATCTACATGCTAATTTTTATGTAGCTAAATTATTTTCATCATACATATAGTAGCTACTTACTGGCTAGAGTATACAATAACTGAAGAAACTGAATAAGTTTTTTCCAAATAATATTTTTTAACAAAACACCTGACACCAACAATACAAAAAAAACATATGATTATAACCACAAAATGTCAAAAATTCCACAGACTATTAAATAAGAAGGGAAAACTTAGATGGTCGATTGTTAGCAGCCTTGCCAACCTGCGAGTTTCGGAGCTCTGGGTTAAAATCGCGTAGATAAACACTTTTCTCTTTAACTCGAGGGTTACCCCAAGGTTAGAATTGGCCCAGGGCTAGCTAACACGACGAGATACCCCGCCATTGATAAACCGGCCCTTAAAAAAGGACTGGAGAGTTAATTCGGCGTTAAACGTACGATGCTACAAATACTCTTCAATGTTGGACGCTTGATAAAGTTTGTAGCATCGTATGGCCGACCTTTGATCGTACGAGCTATAAATGTCAAATATTCATATCCGGTCAAACCATGATTGATTTGTATTCAATGTTGGGCGCTTGATAGTTTGTCTCATCGTATGTATGTAGGTATGGCCCAGCCAAGGTCTTTATACTTTTATACAGGTTACCTACAGATTTTAATAAGTCATTGAACTTGACTGGGCAACTGTAATCAGATTAAAAATCTACGTCATCGGATTGCCTTATATCATTTGTTTTATGGAAACCCGATGATGCAGCTATGGTCGTCCAGTTAAGTTCACATGACTGGTCAAATTCTGTAGGCAACCTGTGTAAAAGTTTTTTTACATTTTTGAATTGAGTAGGTCCTACTTAAAGTAAATTTATCATAATTAATTTAAGTTCTCTTAAAACAGAGAATTCATTTTTTTCTTAACTTTGGAAGCCGCCATCTCGAATTCTGATGTCGGAAAATAGGGGATCCTCGAATGAAAATTTAGCTTTTGGTATTAGCTACTACCATGCCAAATATAAAAAATATACTCTTTTTGCAGCTTTTTTTTGAAATACCCTACAAATTTACTCGACTAAAAAGTATTTCTGAGGATCGGACGGAGCTTGTCGGTATGAGTTCGATCTTGATCTAACGATGTTTTAGATCAGTCCGTGATTTGAAAAAAAGGTTTTTAACATACATACTTACGCATTCACGCAATGTGCTCCAGTAAGAACGACGTTTAGAGACAACAACGAACCTCCGCAGATCGCCTCTGTTTTATCTCTGGAACTGTCAAAGTTTGCTTTCAAAATGGCGACCATCCAGGGAAATTCGCCATATTCTGCTTCTCTGTCTCTAAAAAACATTCAAGTAATAAATGACTCTTCTAGCTCACATAGCACAAAAATCACATCAATGTTAATTTAACGTAAACAAATATAATAAAGTTATTTTTTTACTAGAAAACAACCTCATACCATGTAATATTTATTTTGTTAAATCTACATGCTTAAAGATAACTTAAAACAAGGAGGAATCAAGCTATAAAAATGTAATTTTTGCTGAAGTTTCTGATGCTGTGTATATAACGTACTTTTTACCCTCGTTATTTTCACGTGCCAAATTCAGACTTGAAAAGTCCTTTATAACATATTCTAAAACGCCACTAGATTAAGACTTCTCAGACCTACTAACTTTCTGCGTATTATTTTGTCACGTTTTTTCTGTATATATTTTTTAATCAAAAAAAGGTGCGAAAGCCTGTTCCAAAAACCCTCTAGATAAAGTCTTGTTAAAAGTAATAACTTTCTGCGTCTTTTTTTGTCACAGTTTTTAAAATAACTTTAATATAAAAATGACACAAAAGGAAGTTCTAAAAGTTCATTAGTTTAAGACTGCAACACTTCAAGACAATTTTAAAACACTTCTTTAAAAGCTAAACAAGATTTTTCAACAGTAAACACTTTTACTCAACGTGAATGTGTCTTTATCAGGTTAATAATTAATGCGTCGTGATCGTGAAGGATCAGGGATTAGTTCATTGCCAAAGCACTCCCGGATAGATTTTGTCAAAGTGAAAAATGTCGCCAATGGGTGGCGCTGCTTATAGTAAAATCTCAAAAATATTTGGTAGAAAAGCCATGCAAGTCGCGTTTTAAAAGTCGTGTAGAAAGGGCGCGAACCTAATGTGATTTTGACGTTGATAAAAATCTACTTAGAATTAACTTGAAAATAACGTAAAAACATTGCTGTTTAATTTGATAATGGCGTTATTACAACGCCGTTTTTAGCAACGTTATTTTTTATAAAGTTAATGAATGACCTGGTAAGCTTGTTTTTATATATAAAATAACGTTTTTTCTAGCAGCTTTTAAAATCAACGTTTCTTTTTCTTACGCGTTTTTTACGTGTTAAACACGTGATTGTGCTATTTGGGCGGTTATAATGCAGTCCTTAATAGACTGCAATTAAACCCAATGGGGACTTATTGCAATAAGGCCAAGTCTCTAATGACGAACGATTTATCCACTCAGTCGAACTTGAAAAGAAAGTCAGGGAAATTGTTCAATCACGCATTTGCACCGTATGGGTCAAGTGAATCGTTAGGCCCGTTTGACATGAAGCAACACAAAGTGCAAGAAATTGCAGCAAAATTTTAATCATCACCGGTAATTATTAAAATCAGCAACGTTCTTAATATCAGACTATATTACACTAGAAGCTATATTTTGTACAAGAGGAAAAACAAAATAGGGCCTTTAAATTAGGAAAGATCCGAATCTGAGGACACGGCAGTGCCCGGCCAAGTGCGCAACTTCTGTACCATCTATTCTTGACTTATTTAAAAATCTACTTCGGAATGAGCTACGAAACTCAAACTCACACAGTCGTAGATCTTAGTAGTTAACAACCCCTCCAAGTTTCATAAACTTTCATAAAGTAGTAAAGTAGTTACGAAATTTCAAAAAACGTTGAAATTGCCACTCACCCACTTCCAGACATGCTACAAAGCTGAAATTTGGCAGACTGACAAAAAACCCCAAAATTGTAATTTACTATACATGTAAAGTTATGCGCTCACTTCCAGAAACGCTAGTGAGTTAAGCTTTGGCAGACTGATAGCAACTATGATAAAACTATGGGAAAAAATTTAAAAACATCAACATTTTGATTTAATTCCCTCCCCTATAAATGTAAAGTTATGTAAACGTAACATTGCCCACTTTCAAAAAACCTCAAAACTTTAAATAACGCATTGCAAAAGTTTTGAACAATATTCCGCATAGTTTACTACTTCAAAACTTAAATCCAAATCATTTAAAAAAGGACTGAAATCATAACAAAAACATGTAATGTAAAACAAATCAAGTATGCGAAAATGATATTCCGTAAAAATAATTGAGATAAAAGTAAAGCCAAGTTCTTCAATACAAATTTTAACATGGAAGGTTCTTACTAGTAGAAAATAAATGTTTTTCTAAACTGGGCTACCAAAGGTCGAAAGTACACAAAATCGAAAATACAAAAGGCCAAAAAACAAAATATTGAAAGTAAATGTAAACTTAATTATTTGAATTATATTATGTCAGTTTGCCAGACGATTTTTTTTAAAAACATTCTCTCCTTTTCCGGGGTCCTAAATGGTGTGAAACCTAACCGTTGTCAATTGATCGCCAACGCATCCTAACCATGTCAGCGAAGACCCCTATTATTCATTGACACGGTTAGGATACGTTGGCGATTAATTGACAATGGTTAGGTTTCACATTATCTAGCATTCCGGGAAGGTGGTTCATTACTTGCTTCTTCGCAGGCAATAGCATATATAATTTGGGAATTTACGAATTCTTTCTTTAGAGATGTGGTTCTGAAAAGAACCGATTTTGTTTACTTGGCCCGCGCCGAATCGGCTCGCGCCAAATCGGTGAATATGGAAGAAGGTTTCAAGGTAATTTTGTATTCTTTTTAATTTATTTAAAAGGGGTGGCAGGCACCTTGCATGGGTATGCTTTGCTTTTATTTAAAGAGATGAGTTTTACCCATTTGTTTAGTTTTAACTTTTGTATTGTTACTTGTTATATAATTTTTTACAAAATGTATATGCAATTATTTTGTATTGTCGAATTTTTTGCCGACCTTTTGTTTTTCGACCTTAAGTATTTTCAATCTTTTGTATTTTTAATCTTTTGTAGTTGTAGTTGTAGATAAACCTTTTGTATTTTCGATCTTTTCTACTTTCGATCTTTTGTATTTTCGACCTGTTGTTTTTCGATCTGCTGTACTTTCGACCTTTTCTCCGCCCCTGAAATATCAAAATAATACAGTCGAACCTCTATACCTCGAACTCAAAGGGACAACCAAAACAGTTCGAGTTATGGAGAGTTCGAGTTATAGAAATTCGAATTAAACTGGTTAAAATACATATAAAAAGAGCAGGGACCACTTAAAAGGTTCGAGTTATAGAGAGGTTCGAGTTATAGAGGTTCGAGTTAGAGAGGTTCGACTGTAATTTATTATTAACGTTATGCGTTATCTAATTTATTATTAATAGGTGGGTAAATCACGTGGAATTTGTCTTGTGGGGGGGAAGGCCTCTTGATGTCGTATTTTATGCTATTTTATCGTTTTATTCACGAAATATGTGGAGAATATCTAAAAATATCTTAGGTTTGGGGGGCACCGCACAGCCGTTCAAAACCGCATAAAACTGCCGCATTCATTTTCTTTGGGTATAAATTTGTTACTGTCGGACCCACTTGAAAGGCATTTGCCTTGTTGGAAAGCTAAAGCTTTAGGCTATACGAATCCGATATTAAAATTGACATTTCGATAAAATTAAAGATGGCAGACGTTTTTTAAAAATACCAATTTTTGACCTCTTTGAAAAATATCGCATGCATCGCTTGCATTTTTAGTTTGAGTCTGTTAAAAAGCTTTATCCTTCTCGCGAATAAAAATGTATCACTTGTTAAAATCAGCCTTGAATTCAAAAAAAAAGTTGAATAAAATGAACAAGGTGACTTTTAGCTACAAAAATCATTAAAATTGACAATATTCACTCATATAATAAACTGTTTTTGATCAGCAAAATCATGGTTATCGTTATTCTGAATCGGGGTAGTAGCAACCTGTCATGCCTTAGTGATTCAAAACCATGTAAAACTGACACATTCAATTTTTTTGCCATTGAAGCCAATAAACCGTATTCAAATATAAAACATCCGAATTGCAAATAAAATAATATTATAATTATATTTTTCTTTCATTAATTTGACGGCTTATATACCGTCACATTAGTTTTTAGCATACAGGGTGGCTGAAATCGCTAAAACTTAATTATAGTTTTTTTATATTGACATGTAAATATAGAAAATTTTGACAATTTAAGGCGTTCTAAAATCTAAACAGTCAAACTTAGAACAAAACAGTATTTCTTTTACTTAAAATTGATATCTAATTCCGTTTAAAAGTTATTAGTTAGGATGCATTTTTACGGCCATACTGTATATCATATACCAAAGGATAAAAGTCGCACTTTTTGCCCCAAGGCAAAAAGTTTGTAGCACAAGCGTAGCAAGGACAACAATTCTTTGGGGGACAAAAACTTTTATCACGAGGTTTATTATCTATTTTCCGTAATTTAGAGGATAAAGGGTGACACTTTTATCCCTTAATTAAGGGATAAATGTACACTTTTAATCGAAGGCTAATGTGTAATTAGCTTTGTATAAACGGTTTAACATAAAATTGTCTATTTTTAAAATTTGGACACCTATCTATATTAAAAGATATATTAAAAGGACCGGTCAGGACGGTTGAGATAATATAAACAATAAAGGCAGTAAGATATAGGGTTTTAGTGTTATTAATGTTAAAGGTGAGCTAGGTGTAGCTCTAAAGATATATTAACTTGAATCTCAAATTCTTATTAAATTATATTAATATTAACACTCATTTAAAAAATATCGTTTTATACTATTAAAAAGCTATAATAGTATTATTAGAGAATTTTTGAAATAAAGCCAGGCTATAATAGTGCCAGGCACAATTTTGACACCTTCACATTGTTATATCAGCTGTGATCTTTCAACACACGGCCTTTTTTTAATGTATGAACCGGAATAAATAGTGCCTTCTTTTATTAATTGAAAATAAACGACGAAAGTTTTAAATTGGACTTTGGTATGTCAATTTTGAATGATCAACTGTCAGTTTTCAATGTGAATGTGTCAGTGGTCTATATAGGGGGAGGGGCCTGGGGGGCCCAGCTTCCCCCGAAGCTAAGATTTTTTTAGATATTTTCCACATATTTCATGAATACAAACATAAAATAGCATAAAATACGGCCTTATGAGGTCTCGAAAAATTTTAAGATTTTCACTTGTTAAAATCAGATTATGCAGTTTGGCACTCACAATCGATATATAGTCGAAGTTCAATGAGAGAAACAAAAACTCCTTTTTACCCGATTAGCCACAAAACTTGTTTGATTTTTAAATTCACGGGTACCAAATTTCACGTCTGTTAGTATTATTTGGCTTAAAAATTCCGCTGATTGACTCTCACGTGTCTCATGGCGGGTAAAAACGCTAATCAGCGTTGATCTAAATAACAGAAGAGCTGTCGTAGGTCACGGATGGTTTGTTTCTTTTTCTTTGCAATCGATCTTTTTATTGATCGATACGTATAGCAGTTTATTTTCGCTTGCACTTGTTCTAGTTTCTCTCGTATTTCGGTAGATGGCCCTTCTTGCGAGAGTTTTCTCACTATTTAAATACGATTAAGACAAAACCGTCTAATTAACTTCGCAAGGGTGTCACATTGACCAAGCAGTGTTCTGAGGAGTCCCATAAGGACGAAACAGTTAACTGTCAACACTTATTAGGTGTCCATTAGATCTTGGACCCCCGTGAGTTTAAGCTTTCAAGCTACCCACGGAAAAATATGAGAGAAACAAAAACTCCTTTTTACCCGATTAGCAACGAAACATGTTTAAATACATTTAAAGTTTTAAATTACCACAGCTTCTTATTTTCTAACAATTTAATTTTTTGGGATAATGTGTTTTCGTTCTGAAGGTGCGCTATATTAAATATACTTTTTACCCAAATTAATACTTTCTATGTAGGTATAGTCTATGGACAAATCGGCCTAAAAGGGGGTTTCGTGTGCAAGTCGTGCCAACTTTTTGCCGATAAGCCAAGTTTGTTAAGGGCACTCCATAGATCAGGTTTTGACTTGTTGTCATTCTGGTAAATGCGTTTTTTAAAGATATGGCCCCCACCACTTTTTTTTGCACGATACTTTTTAAAACGATGTATCTTTCTTAAAAATAGTCGTAGAGAGTTGCAAAAAATGGCAAATGAATCAGTAGACACCCGCAATAAAATAACTTTCTATTATATTTTTCAAAATTTTTCTTCGTTTTTTTGAAAAAAATAAAATAACTGAATTTTTATTTTTTTTTGTATAGCTAGTAAAGTTTAACCTACATTTTTAATATCACCAAAGCAAAATTTAAAAAAAAAGTTTAAATAAAAGTTATAGAATGAACATTTTTCTTTAGTTTGGTGTATATAAGTCTTATATAGATGTATATTTTATATTTGTTTCAATAAAAAAACAATTTGTTGTCACCAAAACGACTACCGAAATTGTATTACCGTACGCGGACGCCTATAAAGCGGCGCGCGGCTTTACGCATTTGAGGCGTCTAAAAACAGGTGATTTCTATTATTATTGTTATCGTTGTTTGATGGACATTATCAAACAACGTTATTGTTATTTTTGAAAGTGAATATCAATCGATGAAAGTTTACAATATCTGCACTATATTGTAAAAACTGCTAGAGGTAGTTGAGAATGCAAAATATGAGGACCGCAGTTGGACAATGGATCCTAGCTGAGAATAGGTCACAGACTAACGATTTGGATGTTGCCGGGCAAGTTTTTGGCCCAATTTTTTTTATCCCCCCTTTTTATATAGTCGTGTTCAAATTTCTAAAAATGTAACTAAGTTGACGCCCTAAAGACACAATGACATAGAAATGGATCAAAAATGTGTTAAATCTAATTTAAAAATAAAATTATATTAGTTTTTTAAATTTTAGCTGCAAAATTCCCCAAAACCCCCCAGACTCCCCAAATCCTGAAATTTTTAGATTTTTTTTCAAATTTTCTTAAAAACTAAGCTTACGGAAAAATATGTAGTAATCTTTATTGTAGACCATAAAATTTCCTTTTCAACAATGTATAAGTCAGTGGGGTACGACTAATTACAAACTCTCCAGCGGCGTCCGTTTATTGAGATAAATTTAAAAAAAAAGACTTGTTTATTAAAGGTTTTACCCGATTTTCTCAAAAACCGAGCTCTATATCAAAAAATATAATACACACTTTGTTATAGACAATGAAATTGCCTTTTAAATGATGTATAATAAGGCAATGGTAGTTTTATATATAGCAATTTAGGGGCGTCCGTAAATAAAATCAATTTTGAAAAATCACAAAATTTATCAATTTTTTACAAGTTTTATCCAATTTTCTCAATTAAGCTTTTTGGAAAAAATAATATTTTGCCGTTTATTGTAGAAAACAAAATTTCCTTTTTAACAATGTATTAGTCAGTGGGGTCAGGCTAATGACAAACTCTCCAGAGGCGTCCGTTTATTAAGAAAATATAAAAAAATTAAAGAAACCACATAGGTTTTACCCGAATATCTTAAAAACCAAGCTCTCGATCAAAAAGTGTGACCTATAGTCGATTGTAGACAATAAAATTTCCTTTTAAACGTGTATAATAGTGTAAGATTTATCTTCAGATTAAAACTTCACAGGGCTGTGCAACTTAAATCAATTTTTTAAAATCACCAAACAAATTAATTCTGTTACAAGTTTTTTCCAATTTTATCAGAAACTAAGCTTAATTGACAAAAATGTGTTTTATACTTTATTGTAGGAAATAAAATTTTCTTTTTAATACTGTGTTAATCAGTGGGGTTTAATTAATGACAACCCCTTCGGCGACGTCCGTATATGGGGGTCAATTAAAAAATAAAATAAATAAAATCATTTTTGTTACATGTTTCACCCGATTTTTTTCTTCGAATATTAAAAAAAAATAATTTTTTTTAAAAGTATGTTTTTAATACATTTCAAATCAAGTAATTTAAACTTTGTTGTATTAAAATCGGATAAAAAATAAAATAGATACAATTTGTCTTGAAATATGCTTTTCCGCCATATTGAATCCGCCATATTTAAAAAAAGGCGCGATTATCACAATGACAATAAGTCAAAACCTGATCTGCTAGGTATGTTAAACAAATTTAAGTTACTTTCAAAAAGTTCTTATGGTTTTCATTAAAAGCATAATTTTTAAATATACCCCAAAGACCCCTATTTTTTTCCAGTTATTTAGAAATAACTTAAAAACTAATTAACGCATTTGAACACTTGAACCATATTTGAATAAAGAATCAAATCAGCTATCTTTTTTATATAAACTTTTTTTTTCTAGCTCCAATAGTTTTATAAATAAAATAAAAAAAATAAAAAAATTACCTTTTTTTTTATTAAAAAAAAAATATATTACCTTTTTTTTTATTTTTTTTTTGTTTTTTTTGACAAATACAAAAAATACATATTTTCTGATATAAATTTTTAAAAACACTACAAAGCAAGTATTTTAAACTTTGTTCCATGAAAATCGGATAACAAATAAAAAAGTTACAATTTTTTTAAAGATACGCCTTTCCGCCATTTTGAATCCGCCATATCTTTCAAAAAACGGATTTACCAGAATGACAACAAGTCAAAGCCTGATATATGGGATGCCCTTAACAAAGTTAGCTTATCGGCAGAAAGTTGGCACGACTTGCACACGAAACTTGATTTGTCCATAGACTAGTAAGTTACTATTTTTACCTATTTCCGGTAATTTTAAAATCAATTCCATTTGGATTTCGAATACCGCAGTGCACCGAGCTTGGTCTGGGTGTTGTAGGTCGGGGCGGTTCAGTGCTAATTCTTTGGGTCGAAGTGGTAGGAGGCCTGACTACTGGTATGTCATCCTCGCCTGGGTCGCGTTGAGTATATTCTTGGGGTATTCCACAGCACACCTCGAGGTAGTTGGCACAGGCGTTTTCTCCAAATCTGAAAAGTGATTATTTGATAGTTTAAATGCGGTGAACTGATTACCTTGTCAATAGCTGGCCATACACACAGAGGTTGATCCGTCGGTTTGGAACGGCACATATAAGTCTGACCGTTTTGTCCGTAACGGTTTAAAACTGCTGCAGTCCACTAACACAAAAAAAAATCTTTCGAATCGATCCTTCATATCGGTCTGTGGCAGACATAACCGCGCGTTAGTGGGCTAAAACTCAAGATTTATCTGCCAGTTTAACCAAAACTGTGGAATTTCGTCAAGTCGAAAGTTTTATGCGGCACGGTATTTTAAGCATAGCGTATGTAAATTGTTTAGTGCTAAATATAAGCAGGCTCTGTGTATGGGAATGATTATTAATATGAAAATAATGCATAGTGGTGTAAAAGAGAGACGTTCCAAGTGGGTTAAAACTTATTTGCTTAAGAGGAAACTATTTAGCCATGACCTTCTATTAAAAGAGTTACGAGAAAATGATCCAGACGATTTTAAAAATTATTTAAGAATGGATATCAAAGAATTATTGAAATGCAGCCAGGCTATAATTGTGACAGGCACTATTTTGACACATTCACATTAAAAACTGACAGTTGATTCTTCAAAATTGACATATCAAAGTCAAATTTAAAACTTTCGTCGTTTATTTTCAATTAATAAAAGAAGGCACTATTTATTCCGGTTCATATAGTAAACAAAGGCCGTGTGTTAAAAGATCACAGCTGATATTACAATGTAAAGGTGTCAAAATTGTACCTGGCACCATTATAGCATGGCTTTATTTCAATAATTCTCTATTAACACGTATGATTTTTTATTAAATTTGGTAAGAGAGGATCTTACGAACCAAGATATCCAAATGAGAGAAGCCGTTGAACCAGAACAGCGATTAAATGCTGCCCTTCGTTTCCTTGCCACGGGAAGGTCATATGAAGATCTGAAATTTTCAGTGGGAATTTCTGCACAGGCACTTGGTTATATCATTCCGGAAACATGTCCCATAATATTCAATAAATTAAAGAGAGACTATATGAACGGTCTGTTATCCCTGGCACAGTGTAAACCGACAGAGAAGTCTGCGCCGGTGAAAATATCTGAGAGCGCGGAACCCACAAGTTTCGCCCGCCGGTCTGAACTCACAGATAAATCTGTGCCGGCTATAACTGGCGCGTGGAATGTCCACTAATTGAAAGACAAATCCGCCAGTTTAAACCGCGCCGTTCCAAACCGGCGGATCAACCTCTGTGTGTATGGCCACCTATTGATAGGTGCTGGCGGTAACACGAATTCGTGTGTTTGGTCCTTCGGTCCTTTTTAATTTGGGCGTACTGAACAATCACAGCTATATCGGTCAAGATTTATACACTTTTTGCATAGATATATATATATATATATATATATATATATATATATATATATATATATATCGTCACCCTAATTCTGAAACGTCGTAACCCAACTCAACAAAATTTTACAGGAATAAGAAAAGTTAGCAAATTACATAGGATAAGCATTATGCGAATTATTACAAATCGCGGGAATGACCGTTTTATATATTTTTTTTGGTTGCGAGGATTTAGCGGCGTATGGCTATGCATAATTACCAACCTTTGACGTAAAAATATAAATTTTAATTTTTTGTGGGTTACAAGGTTTCAGAATTAGGGTGACAATATAAACCGTGGAACCTGGCCGACTATAAAAAAAAATCTGCAAAATAAATATGTGTGACAATTTTTTCAATTTTTTTGTCATTAGCATTAATGGATGTTGACCAAAATCTAATCAACTCTTGACAGTGTCGAACGCTATCTTTAGGACAGACAACACATACACAAACAGACAGACGTCCGACAAGATTGCTAAGATATTTTCGTGTTTACCTCAATTTTTTTTTGCATCGAAAATCTGTGAACAAAAATTATTAAACTAATATCAGTAGGTGGGGCTTTCAAAATCACTTATAGGCTAAATTAAAAAGTTATTGAAAATGACCCGTTTGCCCTCATTGCCCGCATAGGCTCTTTAAAAGTTTAAAATAAAGTGCAAATGGATTTATTTCAATTACTTACATAGGTGCACCCACTAGGAGGGGGGAGTGCTTCGAGTCCCGAGCCTTCTCCAAGGCTAATTTTTTTAGATATTTACAACATGAATACAAAATTAAAATACTGCATGATGTAGTCTCGCCCCCCACCTCTTAACTAACCTGATATTGATTATGCCAAACCCGTCAACAAGACCGTCCGTGACAATCATATTTGTATCTCCATCGCACTGATAATAAGGTACGCATGCGTGAATACCCTGATCACTGCCTTCTCCACATTTATCTAAAGCACCTATGCTGCCACCTGTCGTGCTGGAGACTTCTTCGTATCTAAAAGTAAAAAATAGTAAATAATCACAAAGGTTAGTTGTAGTGCCCATAGATATAATTATACAATGAGGAGAATTTAGTGGCATAAGGGCAAAGGAAAAATAAGATAATAAAAAAAATACCTCGCAGACTGGATTTGAACCAGCGACCTTTCGCTAACCAAGCAAACGCTCTTCCATCTGAGCTACCGAGGCACTGATTCAAAATTCGCCCGTTCTCTCTATGATATTATGATAACTTTAAGCGTTGATTGAGTACCTAAATCAAATTATTTGATCAACCTTTAAGCAATAAAAATGGCTTGGAGCCACTGTGTACGTTTATTTGTAGTTTAAAAGTTAGTTAGTTAGAACTGTAATTAAACAATTAGAAACCCAAAATAAAACCGAAATGTAAAAAAATTCTCGCAAAATGTCCAAACCCGCTGTGAAACATAATGCAACATTCCTGATTCCCTGGATAACTGTGACGTAGCGCTGACGTAACGGCCGCCATGACACCCGAGTTACCACACAATCGTTTCCTTACGAGCCGTGGTCCTCGCTGTAGTAAGTACGCAGCAACATTTGAGGGAAGATTTGGCGTTCAAAATACCGCGGCTGTAGGGGACATGAGTCGAAAACTGTCGCATGAACAACGGCAACATACCCCCGCCCAAATCCCTGCTTGATGCCGTGGCCGTGGCAGTAGACTCATGAGCTGCATGTAAACACACCATAAAGTCATTCTGCTGCTAAACAATGCCATTTTTCTTACCATCGAAGATTTTACTAAAATTTTAAAAGCATTAATAGGAACTTATTGAATGACAATATTATTGCAGTATTTTGACAGATTTATATTGCAGGCTGATCTGATAGTTGATCTTTCAAAATTGACATACCAAAGTCAGTGGCGGCTCGTGAGGTAGTGCCACGGAGCTGTGGCACTACCGAAATTTTCTGCAAAAACACATTTCGAAAACATCTTTATTTGTTTTTATTTTATTTTATGCATTTCTTTTTCATTTATACATTACGACGGCGACGCGATGAATGGCCCAAAGCAGCGTCGAACACGCTGCCAATTTTCTCTTGGCTCCTTCGAATAGAGATAGATTTTATCTGCAGCCCATATGAGCGACAGTGATATGGTCAATGTTGGGCATCTTAGCGTAGTTTAAATAAATAGAAAAATCAAAGAAATTTTGTCAATCAATCAATCAAAGGCAATCAGTTAGACGTATTACTCGCATTGTTTTTGTGCGTCAAGTATGGATGTTTTAATTTACGCCCTTTGCAATAGTTTCGATTATTTCAGCAGAATTTTTTAATAAATTTTAAGTCATTTCATCGCGGAATTCGAGTGGGCATGGGTAAGTTTCACCAACACTTTTTCTGATTTACATAAATGACCTCATAGATAAAACAGTAAATCCACTTTATTGCTTTGTAGATGATGGCCATGTAGTCCCCTCACTCATACCACCCACATGTCTCTCCGCAAGTGAATTCCATCATCTTAGAATAACTCAAATATCGCAGATAAATAACGACCTGAAGATAATAGAGGACTGGGGCAACAAAAACCTTGTACAGTTCAACGCGCAGAAAAGCAGCCCTGTTTTCAAAAAAGACCAGCACCGGTGAGCCAAACATCATGCTATTTGAAAGTGCTGTCACATTGCAGAGCCAGTTGAACATCTTAGGAGTCACTCCAGAACATGTCTTGGCACAGTAACGTGGCAGATATAGCTAAAAGGGCGCCCCAAAAGCTTGGGGTGCTATTTCGTACAAGACATCTTTATACACAAGCCAACTGCTGACACTCTACATAGCCTAGATTCGACCAACTATGGACTACTGCTCACATATATAGAGTGCAGCACCCAAACATACCTTAAGCGCCGGTACACACACGCGTTTTTCTGCAGCGCGGTGTCGCAGCGTTACCGCAATTGCGGTCCATAATACTATGAAATAAATGGCGCGATTCACACAGTTGAGCGGCAAACGCGCGTTCGTCTTGCGTGCATTCTTCAGAAAAACGCGGTAACGCTGCGTCACCGCGCTGCAGAAAAACGCGTGTGTGTACTGGCGCTAATGCTTTTGAACACCGTGCAAAAACGAGCTATCAAGTTGATCAATGACCCCGCACTTATCCGTAGCTTGGATAGTCTCGAACATCGAAGAACAGTGGGCGATCTATCTCTCTTTTACAGGTATTATCACGGAAAATGCTCTGAAGAATTGGCACGTATGATCCCCCCGGGAGTAGCACCTACTAGGCGAACACGTCAAACAGACAGTAACCATCAATTTACTGTCAAAATAGAAGCACCAAGAACCCCATTATATCAGAATTCATATCTTTGTAGAACAGCATCGCTGTGGAATAAACTCCCTGCGACAGTTTTCCCTATAGGTTACAACCGTTTCAAAACCAACATACACAAACATTTCCGCTCACTTGTCGCTTCTCGAGCGTGAACAAAAAAAAATATTTAAAGATTAAAACCAAAATTTGCTCCTACCTCAGAATTTAAAATGTCGGACAGAATCATACTTGATTTTTCAAAATATCGTGTTTATTCTTATTTTCCGAAAATGTTTTAGTTTTTTTTAATTTATAGAAAAGCACTACTTTTCACCTGTTTAACAGGTTACAAAGTAATAAAATCGATAAACTGGCTCTCACAAAATCGTATTTTGTTTAAACCATTGTTTTGTTGCCTGCATTCATTTCTTTATAAATTCATTATTACTAAATCAGTGTACTATTTTTAATTTCGCTAAAATCGGTTCAGTAATAATGAATTTATAAAGAAATGAATGCAGATAGGATTGGCAATGCAATCGTATAATTTGTAAAACAATGTTTAAAACAAACCCAGATTTTCTGAGAACTACTACACCGATTTTATTCATTTGTAATTCTTTATGCGGGAGAAAAGTAGTGTTTTTCTATAAGTTAAAAAAAACTAAAACATTTTGGAAAGGTAAGAATAAACGTGCCTCAAGTATTATTTTGTTCGACTTCTTAACTTTTAAGATAGCGGCAAATTTCGATTCTTTAAAAAACAATCAATTCTCACCATGATTTTCTTTATTTCACTAACATCGGTTTAGCCATAAGGAAATTAATGCAGACAGGATTGGCAATGCAATCGTATAATTTGTAAAACAATGGCTGAAACAGAAATAGATTTTTTGAGAACCACCACAACGATTTGACTAATTTGTAACTCGTTGTGTGGAGGAAAAGTAGTGCTTTTCTATAAATTAAAAAAAAAAACTAAAACATTTTCAGAAAATAAGAGAGAACACGTCATTTTGAAGAATCAAGCATGATTCTGTCCGCCATCTTCATTTTTAAGATGACGATAAATTTTGATCATGATCTTTAAAAAGCAATCAATTCTTACCAGAATATTTTTTATTTGAATTTATAAGAAAACAAATGCAGACATGATTGTCAAGGCAATCGTATAATATTTAAAATAATGCAATGGTGGAAGCAAAAATATTTGCTTCTAGAACTTTGCTGATTCGTACCTTGTTGTACGTAGCAAGAGAGCAGCTTTTTTACTAATTTAAAAAAATGATTAAAATTTGTTCGAAACACAAGAATAAACCAGCATCTTTGAAAGGTACAATTTAATTTCGTCACCCATCTTGGATTTAAAGATAGAGGACTAAAAAATATATTTAGTCAAAACTCTGAATAATTATTTGCCAAGTCCAGTTCAAAAGTTATAATGAAAAAAAATTGTCCGGATTTTTTTGGCCCACCCGCTATGTACTACGTCTTTTGATGACCAACTTTAAAATGGTTGAAAAACCTAACCTGTTACTTTTTTACATGGAACATTCAAATTCTAAAAAAGATTCGTTTGACAGCTGTGAAATTTAAATCTAAATTAAAATTATTTTTAAAAACTGAAATAAGGCAAAATTTTTACAAAATCGAATAAATCTAAAGTCTTTTAAGCCGGAAATAGTACCGTTTGATGCGTTTTTTATTTGTCTAAATTTTTTGTCTTAACATCTTTTTGCAAAAAGCTGTACTTAAGGAGTTATTAAGAAAAGAACAAAAAATAAGCATAAAATTACCAGATTAGAATAAATTTAAAAAATTTTATCTTTAAAACCATTTAGGCTAAAACTACCAGAATAGTACTGTTACGGGTTCACAACGACAAATTAACACTCGCAAATGTCAAAAACAATACGTCAATTTATTTCGACAAATTATGTACAAAAACACGCTCTTAAACTAACTAATAACTTGCTAATAATTCACTACTTTAATCCGCCTATTAACTTCGCGTTGACATCTAGCGATCACTACCGTTGGTTATCTTTGACTGACTCCATACGCGGCGTCCGGCCCTATATATAGGGTCTGCCTACTATTCGAGAACCATCCATCCTTCCTCGATTCACGAGCATTCTCGTCTCTTCCAGAAAGTACGCGGCCATGCATGAGTTTGTCATAGATAACGCAACTAAAACCTAGACTAAGAATACAACCTTAAGATAAATCAACCTAATACTACACTAAACGTAAATAAATTACTATAAAATTTAAATAACTTAAACTCTTCAGGTTTGATCATCTCGATCAACATTTCCCAGGTAAGGTTTTAGTCTGTCTAGATGAACAACTTTCATCTTGGACTTCGGGCTTCTCTGTATTCGGTAGACTACATCATTAATTCTCTTAACAACTTTATAAGGTCCTTCCCATGGTGGTGTCAACTTAGGTGATCTTCCTTTCTTGCGTTGAGGATTGTATAGCCAGACTTGATCATTCTCTTTGAACCCTGAAGAGTTTGCTTTCAGGTCATATCTCGCTTTTGTGCGGTCACTGGCTATTCCTATTCACTCTCTAACGACCTCATGGATATCGTGCAGCTTTTGCCTTAAACTTTCGACATAATCATTAACCTCTAAGTGTTCTTCTTCAGGTGAACCAAACATGATATCACATGGTAAACGCAGTTCTCTACCAAACAGGATACTAGATGGAGTAGCTCCTATCGTATTGTGTATGGCGGTACTGTAGGCCATCAAAAACAATGGAATATATTGGTCCCAATCTGTTTGGTGCTCATCAACAACTTTGCAAAGATGTTCTTCTATTGTTTTATTAAATCTTTCAACCATACCATCTGACTGCTGTAAAGCAGTAGTTCGTGTTTTATGTATTCCTAAAAGGTCACAGAGATTTTGGAAAAGCTTTGATTCAAAGTTTCTTCCTTGATCTGAATGTAGTTCCAAAGGAATGCCAAATCTGCTAAAAACATCAATTACCAGAACTTCTGCAACTGTAGCGGCCTCTTGGTTAGGCAAAGCAAAAACTTCTGGCCATTTGCTAAAGTAATCCATGACAACAAGGATGTATTTGTTGTCCTTTTTAGTTTCTGGAAATGGTCCGGCCACATCAATAGCAATGCGTTCAAATGGCAGACCTACGTTATATTGTTTCATGTGACCTCTGGACCTTGTTTTGGGACCTTGGCTGGCTGCACAAGTCGAATATCGGCGGCACCAGTTTTTCACATCTTGAAAGTAATTGACCCAATAAAATCGGCTTCGAATTTTGTCCATGGTTTTATTTATGCCTAGGAGCGCGCCTGATTTTCCACCATGGCATTCGGCCATTATATTGTCTACCATGCTCCTAGGAACCACTACTTGATTAATCACAGTAAGGCCACGTTTAAGGATGTTTTCTTCTACTATCAGTGAATCCCATTGTGCCCACAGTGATTTGAATATCACCCCTTGGTTTGCGATATCTTGCCATGATGGTCGTGGCTTATTCTCTTCTTTCAATCGCAAGATAGGTCCTACATCTTTGTCGTTAAGTTGTGTGGTTCTAATCGAAGCCGACATCCATTCTTCATCTGGTTCTAACTTTATCTGACGCACCTAGGTAATTCCTTCTTTCTGGTCAATTCTCCTGCAATGTTTACAATCTTCAGGGCAAGGTCTTCTGGACAATGCATCTGCATTATTATGCACCCTTCCCGCTCGGTGCTTAATTTGATAATGGTATTGTTGCAGCTTTTCTATCCATCTCGCGACTTGCCCCTCAGGTTGTTTCATTTTCATGAGCCACTGTAACGCAGCATGATCTGTTCTAATCAGAAACTCTTGTCCGTAGAGATATTTGTGAAAGTAATCTACGGATTTAATTATGGCTAGGAGCTCCTTTCTGGTAACACAATAATTTCTCTCTGGTTTGGATAGCTTCTTGCTGAAAAATTCGATGACCCGTTCTTCTCCATCTTGTACTTGGGAGAGTACTGCTCCTATGCCATCGCTGCTCGCATCAGTATCTAATACAAATTTTCCTTTTGGAATGGAATATGCAAGAATCGGTCTAGAACATAATGCTGCTTTTAGTCTTCTAAATGCTTGGTCACATTCGGTATTCCATTTATAAGAAGCTTTATCTTCTGTAAGTCTATGTAATAGAGACGCTATTTTGGCGAATCCTTCTACAAATCGTCTGTAGTATGTACATAGACCCAGAAAGCTTCTCAATTCATGTTTGTCACGAGGTTGAGGCCATTCTTTTATTGCTTGCAACTTCTTTTCGTCGGTATGGATGCCTTCTCGGGAAACGAAGTGACCCAGGAACTCAACTTTTTCTTGGAATAGAAAACATTTCTTTGAGTTTAATTTAAGATTTGCGTTCCTGATTCTTGAAAATACTTCTCGTAAATTGTCTAGATGATCTTGAAATGATTTTCCCATTACTATGACATCATCTAAATAGACTAAGCAGGTTTTCCACGTAAGGCCTCGTAGAACGACTTCCATTAGTCTTTCAAATGTAGCTGGGGCATTGCATAGGCCAAATGGCATCACATTAAACTGATAAAGTCCACTGCCAGCAGAGAATGCTGTCTTCTCTTTATCTCTTTCAGAGATTCCTACTTGCCAGTACCCACTTTTCAGGTCAAGAGTAGAAAACCAATACGATCCTGCCAACGTCGTTAATGTGTCGTCTATTCTTGGCAGTGGGTAACTATCTTTTTTGGTCACATCGTTAAGTTTCCTGTAGTCGACACAAAATCTAGTACTTCCATCCTTTTTAGTGACCAACACCACAGGAGATGACCAAGGACTTGATGACTCTTCAATAACCCCGTCACTGAGCATTTTATTAATGAGATTGTGCACTTCTTCTTGTTTGGCCATTGGTTAGTCTTCTTGGGGGCTGTCTTATCGGTTGAGCATCGCCAGTATTGATGGAATGTTGAATAAGGTTTGTGCGTCCCGAACTACTCTTAGTTTCGAAGATAAAACTTTGTTCTTCTATAAACTCTCTCGGTTTACTAAATTCTTCTGGAGTGAGATGTTGCCAAGTTGACTTAAATTGCTGAAGTACCTCCATTGGTAACTTGCTTTTATCCTCGGAAGTTGGCTCTTCACATCTTGTTACTTTCTGTACTGGTTCAAATAATGCTACCACCTCCCACTTATTAATCTTGACACTATTGTGGAAAATATTGGCGACTCTAATCGAGATGTCTTTATCGGTTTTAACTAGTGACTTTGCAACGAGGTAGGTGTTGGGTAATTTCTGTTAACTTATGAGTCCGACGCTGCTTGATGTTTTACTTTCTAGCCTCCCAAAAATTATGGTCTCACTGTTACCGACCAGTCTTGTTGTGCATACTGCCACCACCCTTATTGGTTCTTTATTGAAGTGACTGTTTGACAAAATGAACTCTTCATTCCCGAATCTTAGGGTATTAAGTTTATTATCAAACGCAAATCCATGTTTACTTATCAAGTCCATTCCCAAAATAAATTCGTCTTTTATTTCTGCGACTAATACAGTGTGGCGAATCTTCAATCTTCCCAGCTGTAGGTCTATGTCTGTCTGCCCCAACACGTCGGCAGATTCTCCAGTCACAGTCTTAAGTGTTATTTTCTTTTCTGTTGGTCGAATTTTATATCTCGTTGCAATTTTGAATTTAAGCAATGATATAGCAGCACCAGTGTCTACTGTTATGTTACCTTGTCTTCCATTTATAAGTCCATCGATGTTAAGACTGTCAGCAGTATGTTTTAAGATCTTAATAGAGTAAATTTTGGGGGCTACCCTTCCATTAGTTAACACCCGCCTTTCCGTGTTGAAAAGTTTTAGTTTTTCCTGATCTCCTCTTCTGTACTTTGTCCCGCTAGATGGTAGGCGAGACCTCATTTGGACACGACAATTGCATTGAATGTGCCCTGTAATTCCGCATCTAAAACACTACATTTGGAGGGGATCGTCTGCTTTCTTTTAAAGAGTCAATCTTTTCTTTCAGTGATTGAAGAATTTGGCTTAGCGTCTTTGAAGGAACCTCTTGTTCATTGCTCATTTCTTCACCCTCCTGAATTGAGACAGCCCTTACTTTTGGCCTGGACATATTATTTGATGACTCAATTTCAAGGGCTCGAATCAACACTTCGCTGCTGTTATGGAAGCGTTCTCGATTAAGTAATTTTGCTAAGTCCGTGTCTCGCAAGCCGTTAATAAAGCGATCTACCGTGAACGGATCTCTGTAATTTTCTGGCATTTCTGGGTAAGCCAAGTACATCAGCCTCCTGATATTCGCTGCATACTCTTGTAATGACTCCCCTGCTCTTTGTTGACGAACATTTAATTCTGACCAATGTAAATTTCGCAAGTGTTCGTCTCAATACCTTCTTTCTAACGCTGCAACTAAAGCGTTATAATTCTGTTTTTGTTCGACTGGAATGGACCGTAAAAGTCCCAGCAGGTTCTCGCAGAGCTACTAACAAAGCTCTAGCTTTTTCGTCATCATCCCAACCATTTGCAGCAGCGGCAGCTTCAAACTGTTGTTTGTAAGTAGACCAGGAAGACGTACCATCAAAATTTGGAGGCTTAATGTTTTGTTTGGAATTTACAACACATCCTTTCTGAAGCTGTATAAACTGTTTTGACATGTCCTGGAATTTTTCTTCCATGGTTTGAAAAACTTCTTCCCTAACATTCTGTAGTTTGGTCTCCACTTTTTCTTCAACTTTCTGCAATTTGTTTTGTACCTTTTCTTCTACATTCTGCAATTTATTTTGTACCTTTTGTTCCACACTATGCATTCTTTGAGTTATTTCTTCCTTAAGATCTTCGGTTGCAGTCTTGAACTCTTCTCTCAGCTGTTCGGAGTTGCTCTTTATTTGATCGAAGTTTTCTTGAATGCCATCTAATCTTTGCTCAAATGTCTGTTTCATGTCGTTCTGGTTTTGTTCAATGGTCTGTCTCATATTGTTTTGGTTTTGTTCCATGGTCTGTTTCATGTCGTCCTGGTTTTGAGCCATTTGAGCTGCTA
Organism: Aspidapion aeneum; assembly: GCA_963576565.1. Taxonomy (NCBI): domain Eukaryota; kingdom Metazoa; phylum Arthropoda; class Insecta; order Coleoptera; family Brentidae; genus Aspidapion; species Aspidapion aeneum. Next base: position 43,048,165 of record OY755040.1, read on the forward strand.
GAGCCTGCATCATTTTAGTTAGATCTTCCATCTTTGCCGATCCTTGTCTGGTAAGCATCAACTTTCTGACAAATCTCTATAAACGTTTGTTTTTGGGCTACAAAGCTAATGTCGCAGTCGGTTTTTCAATATCTCTACCAATTCTTAAATAGAACCTAATGGAATGTTCTGTAATATACTGGTAAATGTTACTCTTTCTGCTACTAGACAAATGTAGAAGTCACTTTTTGATTACCTCTTTTGTTTCTCGAATAGACCGTCGTAGAATGTTATGGAATATTCTAGAAATAATTTTTAATTCTTACTTTTAAAATAACTAAGCTACTGTCGAAGTCGGTTTTTGTATATCTCTACTGGTTTTCGAATAGAACGTCGTAGAATGTTATGGAAAATTCTAGAAAATCTTGCTAATTCTTATTTTTGAAATAACTAAACTAATGTCGGTATTTGTATATCTTTTCTAGTTTCTAAATAGAACGTCGTAGAAAGTGATAGAATATTCTAGAAAATCTCTCTAATTATCAATTTTTGGACTGTAAGGTTAATGTCGAGGTCGGTTCTCAAATATCTCTTTTGGTTTTTGAATAAAACAATATCGAACTTCTTCGAATATTCTGGAAAAATAACTCACTGTTCTTCTGTCCAATTGTCCTAGCCGGTGGTACTATGTAAGGGTAGTCTTTGCACTATTCAGTTCTGAATATTCTGGCAAAATCACTTACTGTTCTTCTTTTTAATTGTCCTAGCCGGTGGTACTGTGTAAGGATAGTATTTGCACTATTTATTTCTTTTAATCCCACTTCTGACACCAATTGTTACGGGTTCACAACGACAAATTAAAGTCGCAAATGTCAAAAACAATACGCCAATTTATTTCGGCAAATTATTTACAAAAACACGCACTTAAACTTACTAATAACTTGCTAATAATTCACTACTTTAATCCGCCTATTAACTTCGCGTTAACATCTAGCGATCACTACCGTTGGTTATCTTTGACTGACTCCATACGCGGCGTCCGGCCGTATATATAGGGTCTGCCTACTATTCGAGAACCATCCATCCTTCTTCGATTCACGAGCATTCTCCTCTCTTCCAGAAAGTACGCGGCCATGCATGAGTTTGTCATAGATAACGCAACTAAAACCTAGACTAAGAATACAACCTTAAGACAAATCAACCTAATACTACACTAAACCTAAATAAATTCTAACTATAAAATTTAAATAACTTAAATTTGTAACAGTACCATTTGATAAGTGTTCTATTTGTCTTCAACTTTTGCTTTATTAGTTATTTAAAAAAAAACTTTTGTATAAAAGTTATTGAGAAAACAACAAAAAATTAGCAAAAATTCAAGATGGCGGCGGCATTTTGACACGGGAGAACGCACCGCCCGCTGGAGACGTTTAGTTTGTTAATAAGAAATTGAGACCTATTGTAAAGAAAGTAAAATCAGATTCAAAATATCCCAATCCGATCCAAACTCAACTTAAACAACGTACTTGTGAACGTACACTTTACATGTGCACACGAGAAAGTTTCATAATCGCCCCGCCACACGGAGGAGTATCTGTATAATAAAACGGGTTAATAGTAAAAATTACCAAGATACTCAAAACTACCTTCTAACCATTTTTTGTTCTAGTCCAATAACGTTTAAGAAATATTTTAAAATGCCCCATTTACAATTATGTATTTTTATCTGCCTAACTTTTTCCTTATCAAGTTAAGTTTTTTGTTTTTTTTATTTATTTATTTTTTCTATTTGTACACCAAAATGTACAATAATATAATAAATAAAAAAGCAAGTTGAAGAAATAAAAATTTTAAAAAAAGTGTTTGGGGGTTTTAGGTATTTCTAGAAGATAAATCCTACTCCAACTTGCGAGCCTCAATTTTCAAAAGATGATTCAAGTTGAAAACCGAAGGGGGGCTATAAATATTTTATTTATGAAAATTTCATATTCGTGTAACATAATTTTTTATAGCTTTCAAACAAACAATGCAACTGGCACAATTATTTTTATCTGTCACTTTTAGTTTTTAAGATATTACATAAAATTGATATTTTTCTTTAGAAATGACCCTCTTATTCGATTTTTAAAAGCAGCTTTAAAAAAATCTGATTAGATACTTTTAAGTTATTTGATGAAACTGTGGAATAACTAAAAGATAAAAAAATATATTTACTTTAAATGTTGAAGCCTTTCAATGAAAATTGTTTCTTAAAATTATTTGTCATAACTTAAATGCAATGAATAATTTTCTAACCATGTTTTGGTTAATAATTTTAAAAAGTAATATCATATCAAAAATTAACAACATAAACAGGGGCGGATCTAGAAATATCATTTGGGGCGGGGGAATATCCATGGCTACTCTTCAAAAAATTATGCATAGGAACCAAAAGGGGTGGTGTTCTGTGTGTCAAAACTGAATATATGTTTATAATTTTGGATTTGGGAGGGAAAATTTCCCCTTGCCCCCCTCCCCGTAGATCCGCGCCTGAAGTAAAAAACATTCAATAACTTGTTATTAAAAACCGGATTACAATATACTTATATCGTTATTATTATCATCTCAACCCGAGGGGTCATCAGCTTTCAACAGTACTGTACAAATTTCACAACAGTACCCGACAGTACCACGACAGGATCCAACAGTACTCGATAGTACACGACAGTACTCAACAGTACTCGACAGTACCACGACAGGACCCAACAGTACTCGACAGTACACGACAGTACCCAACAGTACTCGACAGTACACGACAGGACCCAACAGTACCCGACAGTACCCAACAGTACACGACAGGACCCAACAGTACTCGACAGTACACGACAGGACCCAACAGTACTCGACAGTACATGACACTACGTAACAGTACTCAACAGTACACGATAGAATCCAACAGTACTCGACACAACCCTCTGACCCGAAACAGTGGAGTAGATGCAAAAAGACAGGATGACCTTTTTTTTTTTTTTTTTTTTTTGTTTTTTTTTTGGTCGCAAGTTTTTTGAGTGCGTGCGAAGCGCGGCTCGGGTTCCCAAAGATGATGACCTTTTTTTTTTTTTTTGGTCGCAAGATTTGTGAGCGCGGCGCGGTTCCCCAAAGATGATGACCTTTTTTTTTTTTTTTGTTTTGGTCGCAAGATTTTTGAGGGCGCGCTTTGTCCCTGTCGGACCCCCCCAAGGCACGACGACAGTACTCAACAGTACTCGACAGTACCACGACAGGACCCAACAGTACTCGACAGTACACGACAGTACCCAACAGTACTCGACAGTACACGACAGGACCCAACAGTACCCGACAGTACCCAACAGTACACGACAGGACCCAACAGTACTCGACAGTACACGACAGGACCCAACAGTACACGTCAGGACCCAAGTCCTGTTGGACGCTGTACAAAATTTTAGGGTGCCGATGACCCCTCGTCTCAACCCCATCACCTCACTCTGTGTGATCCAAGACATGTGGGACCCCCTGTATAGATATATTTTTATTATAAACAGTTTATTATCATCAAACTTCATCTTTCATTCTAAGAAATTGCAAAAAAAGAACAATTAATTTTGTCCCGTTTTATGATACGAATACTCCTATGTGCGGGGCACTATGTGCGGTGCACTATGTGCGGTGCACTATGTGCGGGGCACTAAGAGTGCGGGTGGCAAAGTTGCCATCACTTAGATTTAAAATTGACGTGTGCAGTGATCAAAACATTTAAATTAAATATGGTTAAGAAAATACAACAAATTTAGTTATGAAAGTGCAGTTAAGTACTTATTGGGAAATCTACTGATTAATTATGTTGTGTTGAGCCAGTAACGCACCCAGGAATATGTCTTGGGGGGGCCCGAGGCCTCATAATGTCGTATTTCATGCTATTTTTTTTGTTTATTCATGAAATATGTGGAAAATATATACAAAAATCATAGGCTTGGGGGGCCCGGGCCCCGGGCCTTCCCCCCCTGGGTGCGCCCTTGGTTGAGCCATCTTTCACTTTTTAGGTTTTTATCATAAAATGACCTTGAAAATAGCAAACATTATATTTTTAGCAGATTTTGGGTATATATACGTGCAATGTATAAATTTTAATTGATAAAAAAATTAAATCTCAGACAGGATGTTTGCTAAGTAAGCACAGGGTTTTCCGTTATACAGATATTTGCACGCCACGTAATTAAAGAGTTCTGTTTATTTAAATAAATTGCAAACTTTAAGAAATAACAATAAAAATGCCAAAGTTTGGCAATTTTTTATTTTAAAAGAAATAGATATCTACTCTGTACTTTAATAAGTTTTTAGATCCCTTGGTTTCTCCTGGTTTTAAAAATACCTACATAATAAGATGTGTATGCAATAATAAATATTTTTTCATATATCGCACCCTCAGAACGAAAATGCACTATCTCAAAAAATTTAATTGTTGGAAATTCGCAAAAAACTTTTGGACTTACCATAAGAAGCTGTGGTAATTTAAAACTTTAAATTCTAAAATTTTGAGATGTGTCACTTTCGTTCTAAGGGTTCGATATTATGCTTTATTCCACTGGTCGACATTTTAGATATTGGCTCTTAGTACCACTGACAGAAAAGAAGAGGGGATTGGACAAAGTTTTTTTTATCAATATTCCTTAAGAATAATTAGTTAAGAAACAAAAAATTGGTTCATTTTTTATAATAATTATCTGCTCTATAAAGGGTTAACTAAGATCTCATACATTTAATCCTGTCTAAAGTTAATTTGTCCGAGCTAATGCTGAAAATGGAAAAGAACAAATCACCTGGAAAAGACGGGGTCCTGAATAAAATACTAAAAGAAAAATAATCCCAAACAACTGGAAAGAATACATAATCATTATTTTACACACGAAAGGCGATAGAGCAGACATAAAAAACTATCGACCTATAATACTCGTCAATGTAATGTATAAGGTTTTCACGAAAACATTCACAGATAGACTAACAACAAAATTTGACGGATATCAACCAAAAACAGCGGCGTAGCGTGGGGGGGGGGGCGGTGGCGGTGGGAAGGTTCTTCGCCCCCCCCGCCCCGAGGGTAGTGGCGCCCCATAGGTGGCCGAAGCGCCCTCAGTTTTATTAAGTCGGGCCGGTAACGGTAATTGAGTGGATGCCAAAGGGAACTAACGACATAAAGATCTTTTTTTTTTGGTCGCAAGATTCGTGAGAGGCGCCCTTGTGACTTATCGGCCGCCCCCTCACACATGATGACCAGTTTTCAGAGGCGCCCTTTTTAGCTGTCGCCCCCCCCCCCGCCCTTTCGGGCACGCTACGCCGCTGACCAAAAAAACAAGCAGGATTCAGAAAAAGTTTCCGTACAGCTGATCACCTATTAACCGAAAAAATCCTAATAGAACAAATTCACTATATATGGCGTTTGTAGACTTCGAAAAAGCTTTCGATAGCATTGAGCATTGGGCAGTAAAAGCATATTTAATTAATAATCGAATAGATCACAGATACACAGACGTAATCGCCAATATATATAGCGAAGCAACAACATCAATGAAAATCCACGAAGGAACCAAGCGAATCCGCATAAGAAGCGGTGCCAGTTGGCGTGACACAATATTCCCTAAACTATTTAACCAGGCCCTAAAAGATGTTTTTAAAAACTTAGATTAAGGAGAAATGGGAATCAAAGTAAGTGGACAGTACTTGAACCACCTAAGATATACTAATGATATCGCCTTAATAACAGACAAGAAAGAAGAACTGATAAAGATGTTGGAAGAACTGGATACAGCAGCTAAAAATATACACTCTAGTATGAACTACACTAAAACTAAAATCATAACACACACAGATGAAGATATCACGATTAGAAGAACCAAAAGAAAATCGAACAAGTAGAGGAATATAATATACCTGGGACAAATTATTAAATTAAAAAAGGAAAAACCAAAAGAAATCAAGAGACGAGTAAGATTGGCCTGGGTAATATTCGGTAAATTAAGCTACATATTAAAAAATAAAAAATATCCTAAGTACCTACCTCAAAATGAAGGTGTATAATCAATGTATCCTTCCTGTACTTACCTATGGATCCCAGAACTGGCCACGTAAAAAATCAAACATGGATAAGGTAACAAAAGCCCAAAGATCAATGGAAAGACAAATGTTACATGTTAAGCTAACAGGTAGAAAAAGGAATGAATGGATAGGAAATAAAATAAAAGGAAGGGATGTCAGAGCAGAAGTAGCAAAATTAAAATGAAAATTTGCCGGTCATTATATTAGACAGAAAGACGATCGATGGAACAAATGTATTGTAAACTGGACACCTTAAGAAAATAAAAGAAGTAGGGGAAGACCCCAAATGAGATGGGGGGAAGATTTGAAGAAGCACGCGGGAACTAGATGGATCAACACGGCGACAGACAGAAGGGTGGAAGATATTGGGTGAGACCTATGTCCAACGATGAATTAAAGAAGGCTAAATAGTTAGATAGATAAAATGCTGTAAACCCTAAAGAGACATTTATCATAAGAGTAAAGTTAAATATTTTTAGGATCAGAAAGAAACGAAGACTCTAAAAAGTAGTAAAATGATGGTTATTTCGTTTAATAAATATATTTCTGTCAAAATTTGACATTTATTAAAAGTTTTTAGTAAGTATCGAAAGCTAAATTTAGTTTAAATATTTGACTACATTAGTAAACGCTTTTGATTGTATGTGCACAGCATTTGACTAGGGTCACTGCATCACGAAGACGTAGTGTCTTCTTACGCCAGGCTTCCAGGATGCAGTGACCCTACATTTGACCGTTAAAAGGTTAAAACTGATTAAAAGTTTGAACGATGTATATTTATAAAAAGTCACCCTTTGACTAACTACCCCATGTATACTTACCCAGGAATAAAATCGCCTTCTCGCACCGGATTTATGAAAATATCATCAATGGCCTGCTTCGTATCTTCATTAACATTGACCTGACTCAGAACTAACCCAAGCATACAAAAACATTTAAAGACAATAGATATCACAAAAGAATTCATATTTAAAAAATATTATAGGTATTTTCAGAAAAATGTTTTTTAATAACTTGATGATTGAAGATGCAATTTTTGTTGTGTGTTGTTACAAAAGTTACAGTGAATACATATTTTATTATGTTTTCTTGTTTGCTGTAAATTGTTTATTAAAATTTTGTTGATTGGCGAGTCGACCTTGACACTTGGCTAATAAATGCGGTCAAGAAAAAATAATGGTCACTCATCAAAAAATGAGATTTTTAAGATTCAATGTGAGCTACATGCAAGACTACAAAATTATGTTTTCTAAAGGTTTACCTTTGGACAGGTTTGGGTATTAAATTTGAGCAACGTGTTGCTTCGGGTATTCCGTATTCGGGTATTTCTCAATATATTGTTGCTAATTCTGGCGGAGCGTGCCTAAGGGTGAGGCAACGAGGCAGCCGCCTCAGGCAACCACCTTAAGGGGACAACCAAATTTTAACAATTTAAAAATTTTGCCGTTTTCTTAAAACTGAAATAATCTGTATTTAAAAAGTTAAGGTAAATTATGTGGTGCAAAAAAAATTGGGGTATGAGAAACTAATCAATGAGTTTGCAGAGAAAAAGGTACCAAAACTACTGGTCAAGTAACTTTGCATGTTTAGTTGTTTATGTTGGGTAATTGCATTTGGGTTTTTGAATTAGTGAATTGATTCCTCAGACGTGTTTTGTGAGCAGATAGTTCCTATGTATTGGTTCGGTTCGGTTGGTGTATTGGTTTAAACCGTAGTTCAGTTGGAATGTTTGCAAATAAAATTTGATTTATATATTTATTAGTGTCAAATTACAGGTACTGCAAGGGCGCAAGTAGGGGGCGGAGGGGGATGGTTTGTTACCTTCATAAACGAAATGAACATAATTTATCGGGGGCGAACTGACTCTACCTATAAGTCGGTAAATTTCGCAATTCTACGACTCAGCAATTTTGAAACTAGACAAAACTTTTTCATTTGATACAATTTTTCTCGAAAAATAAACTTTTTTGCTTTTCTGAAACTTTAGCTTGTCCCTATTTTTAGCTCACACATATACTATACTATAGTAGTTAGCTCACACATATACTATACTATAGTAGTGTGAGCTATGGTGATCCTAATTTTTTCGAGAAAAAAAAAGTTGCTCCGATTTCAAAAATTTTGATATATCTTTGCGTTTCAGATGATTTTGAAACTTTTTTGTTGCGCCGTCTGTCTGTCTGTCTGTCTGTCTGTATGTCTGTCTGTAACGACCAACGCGCATAACTCAAAAACCTCTTGGCCGATTTTAATGAAATTTGGTACCTAGGCTAAGTGTTGGGTCGAGATGGTCCCATTTAAAAATGAACAAAATCCACCGAACACAAACCAAATAAAAGGGTGGGGGTAGATTTCAAAAATTAGAGTTTATGTGAAAATATGGCGTGTGTGATATCAAACGAAAGGTAATTGAGTCTGCAGTTAAACAAAATAGATTTTAAATTATTTTAAAAAAAGGGTGGGGGTATATTTTGAAAATTAGAGTTTAAGTGAAAATATAGCGTGTGTAATATCAAACGAAAGGTAATTGAGTCCGGAGTTTAACAAAATACATTTTAGTTTTTGTTTTCTTTAAGGGTGGGGGTAGATTTCAAAAATTTGAGTTTAAGTCAAAACATGGCTTGTGTGGTATCAAACAAAAGGTAATTTAGTCTGGAGTTGAATAAAATGTATTTCAGTTGTTTTATTAGCTCACACGTACAAAATAACTATAGTACCTAGTGTGAGCTTAGGGGCCCATATATTGGCAGAGTATTTTCCTTTTTAGCAAAAACTATCTACTGTGGCACCAATTTCTTTAAAAAATATTAAATTTTTTCAAAATTTTCGACTGCGGTGTCATTATTTTTGTCAAATCTGCAAAATGTTTTCCAAAACTCAATTTTATCCGAAATGTATTTAAATTTTACATTCTGCTTGCTGTGCAATTGTTTTCAATTAAAAGTATCAAACAAACCTAATCTGGTGATACGTGACTAATCCCTTTTTGTAAGACTTAACAGAGGCTATCGATAAGTACTACCTGCAGCCTTTTACAATGGGCTTCACACAAAAATTTTTATTACTGTTTTCTATATGACAATAGGGACTTATTGGAATAAAACCTGACTTTATTTTAGAGTCGGCTTTGTTCTGACAGATTTATAAAGAAAACTGACAGCTTACCTCTCAAAATTGAGATAACAAAGTCAAATTTAAAAATAAAGTCGCTAACTTTCATTTAATAAAAACAGGCACTAATAAATCCGGTTCTTAAATACACAAAGGCCGAATTTTGAAAGAAAGCAGCTGCTTTTTATAATAATATTTAAATCTGTCACAATACTGCCGATTTTAAAATAAGGTCAGGTTTTATTCCAATAAGTTCCTAATAAAGCAACTTTAACGTCGTAATTACCTCCCCGCCTGGAAACAAAATATAGGTAGGTATGCACTTATAGTCCATAAAAGGTTTTTCCGTCGACCTTTACATGCAGTGTTTTGCCCCCCATGGATTCTCCATCACAGTCTTTAAAAAATACTCTGCCAATCTATGGGCACCTAAGCTCACACTAGGTACTATAGTTATAGAGTACGTGTGAGCTTATATAACTAAAAACTGAAATATATTTTATTGAACTCCAGACTCAATTACCGTTCGTTTGATACCACACAAGCCATGTTTTGACTTAAACTTTAATTTTTCAAATCTACCCTCACCTTTTTTTTTAAACTAAAATGTATTTTGTTTAACTCCAGACTCAATTACCTTTCGTTTGATATAACACACGCCATATTTCCACATAAACACTAATTTTTTTAATTTACCCCCACCCTTTTTTTAAAAGTAAAATGTATTTTATTTAACTCTAGACGCAATTACCTTTCGTTTGATATCACACATGCCATATTTTTACATAAACTCTAATTTTTGAAATATACCCCCACCCTTTTATTTGGCTTGTGTTTGGTGGATTTTGTTCATTTTTAAATGGGACCATCTCGACCCAAAACCCAGCGTAGGTACCAAATTTCATTAAAATCGGGCAAGCGGTTTTTGAGTTATGCGCGTTGGTCGTTACAGACAGACAGACATACAGACAGACAGACAGACAGACAGACAGACAGACAGACAGACAGACGGCAAAACAAAAAAGTTTCAAAATCATCTGAAACGCAAAATTTTGAAATCGGAGCAACTTTTTTTTTCTCGAAAAAATTAGGATCACTATAGCTCACACTACTATAGTATAGTAGTAGTGTGAGCTAAAAAATTTAAAACCAAAAAAAAATACTTTAAAAATGAGAAACAAATACTAGTTAAAACTTTTTTTCTCCAAACAAAACTTTCGCGTCTGGTGGCTGTTAACGGAGGAGGGTTCGTTGATAACCTGTTGATAACACGGTTTTGTACTGACTAGGTAAAGCATTGTCAGCATGTCAGCCAAAAGTTTTTCTTTTGGATAAAAGTAATGATTAGGGGTAGACGAAACAGGAATGCCCCATGCTGGCAAAGATCAGTAGACAGGTTGTGTACTTGACGTCATGCAAAATTAATAAAATCCCCTCCTTGGCTGGGATTACTGGCTAGCGTGTTAACCGGGATTACCACAATTCTTGAAATTAATTAAAATCTAGGTACCCGTTTTTGTATTTTATTATATATCTCGCATTATTTATGAGGAGAGTGATTTGTTCAAAGTACCCTGTTACAAAAATATTATTGGGGTTTTTAATTTTTGACTGTGGGGGCTTTTGAACTGATATTGTACATTTGAAAATTGGGTTTAGAGCAAAACACGGCCTATGATGCTTGACCTGACCCTGTGTGCCGCATATTACGTATATGGTGTGCCGAAGAGCGGGCGCAGCGTTGCCACATTGCTTAAAGTAAAAGCCGTTAGTAAAAGCGTGCGCTATCGAGTTGCATTTTCAACTAGAGTCAGTGTACCAAAAACGTTGTTTACTGTATGTAATATAATAAACAATAACAATGATTATTGATGGTTGTTGTCTAATATAATGCTAACAATGCTATGTTGAGGATTGTTTTGATTTAAGTTACACTTCAAGAACACTAATTTCTTATTGTGGTGCATTTTAAATAATGATAATCATGACAGGGGCGGATCTAGGATCTTTATTTGGGGGGCGAAAATCATAATAATTATTGCATAAGGTGTTTTCTGTGTGTCATAACTAAATATAGTTAGAGATTTGGGGGGGGGGGGGATTTCCCCCTTTTCTCCTCCCATACACCGCCTGATTATCATCCCCTTTCCTTCCCCCCCCCTTCTTCGCCCATTATTGATGGTGGTAGCGCGATAGTTCAGGACATTCGTCAACTTTATAAGAAAGTCAGCCCGAATTAAGAAAGTGTTAAGAAGGCAAAATCATTTATTTTTTTGAATCTCACTTTTATCTTTAATTACAGTTCAAATGTTATTTATTAATAGTCCGTAGAGCAACCGATTTATTAATGAAAACGTTCTTGACTTTTTAAATCCAGCAAGATGTTTTTTCTTTGCTGTTGCAGCTTCAATCAGTGTAATTATTAGATGTCAAAAATTAATACATTTTAGAAAAAAAGTTCGACAAATTTTTTTTCTACAATTCATATTATATTCGTTATAACTTTATAAAAAAGTCAGACTAGCGAATGTGACAATCAGGCAAAATCATTTTGCATTTTTGGATCTGTCTTTTTCTTTAATTATTATTTACAGTTTGAATATAATTTATTAATACTCAATAGAGCAGCTGTTTTATTAACAAAAACCTCTTTAGCTTTTTTGAATCCCGCAACATCTCTCATGTCTCAATTAGGACACTAAACCAAAATTTTCACCCGCGGAGCCACAAGTACCTCTAAATGTGCTCAAAATAAACAAAAACTGTATTTTTTATTACCTCTCCCAGGATCAGACCCTGGATACGCCGCCCGCCGCGATGTTGCTTTTTATTTTTTTTTTAATTTGATTTATAAATGTACAAATAAGAATAAAGATATAAAATTTTTGCTTACAACATCTTTACTTTCTGAGCCCGCGCAGCAATGGCTAGAGAAAGTATTGTTTTCGACGAAAAATTTTGTTTTTGAGATAACGCCGAAAATGCGTAATGATGTCTGTCTGTGTGTATGTCTGTCGGTAACACGGTAGCCCCTAAACCGCTAAACCGACTGTCATGAAATTCTCAGATAAAATAGTGTTCGATACTGTAACGAGCTAATTAGATTTTGGTCAAAATTCATTAATGCTAATGACAGTTTTTTGACAGAAATTTTTTAAAAAAATTTTAACTTTTTAACGGACGGTCGCATGAATATGCGGTTTCCGAAATATAGTAGAGAACATTTTGCTCAAAAATTTGTGTTATAACCAAAAGGTTCGTAGGAGCTTTCCTTTCAGAGATACTTCCAAAACACTGTTTCCAAGGTTGATATAGCATGGAGTTTACTTGGAGTGTCCTCATGGGCTAAGAAGGTATCAGATCCGTCATTGATCCATGAGTTTTTTTTTGTTTTGCTCAATTTTTACTTTCGTAGCCCACGCAGCAATGGCTAGAGATTTCTTCAGATAACGCCGAAAATTTGTTATTTGGGTGTATTTTGACCTTAGCAATATCGTTGTTTGTTCGTAACGCGATAGCTCCTAAACCGCTGAACCGATCTTCATGAAATTTTCACTATTTTCAGGTAAAATAGTATTTGATGTTGTAACGAGCTGATTAAATTTTGGTGAAAATCCACTAATGCTAATGACAGTTTTTGACAGTTAATTTTTTTTTAAATGTTAACTTTTTATCGGAGCATTGCATCAATATTATGCGATATATCGTAGGGCACACTTTTCTTAAAAAATTGCGTTTTAATCATAAACTTCGTAATAGCTTTCGTTTCTGAGATATTTACAAAAACTTCAAGGTTAATGTAGCATGGAGTTTACTTGGCGTGTGCTAATGGGCCAGGAAGGTAATTTTTGTTTGGTACCTCTACAAATTTCTTTTGTAGTGCAATCTTTTTTCCCAAAATTGGTTAAAATTTTTAGGCCTGGACTCATGGCCCTCAGAAATCGCTCGTCTAGTTGCAAGGACTATAGACATAAATGATGCTTAGTTCCATTTAACCTGTGTTAACAAATTGTGCGGGGTGAGGAGAGCGGCGTGACGTCACCACTTGTGCTAAATCATTCGTTTACGTTCGTTGTATATGATGTTATTCGTATTTTCAAGAGAGTTTTGTTGATATTTCTCTGAATAGTTTATGTTTTTTGGAGTGTTTCAGTGCAGTGCTACTAAGAAAAGACATATAAATAAACATTTTCACGTTTGGTTTGTTAACAGTGTGTAAAAATTCGATTCAGGACAGAGAAGAACGTTTGGTTACAGGGTAAAAAAAATGGCCACGATTTTCTCAAGGCTTCTTGTTTAATAATATCTATCAAGAAAATTACAAAAGATTGTGAATTGAAAAGGAATATTTTTCTAAATTAAATATTATTATTTATAATAATATTTTTAATTTATTGTATGTATCTGTACTTTTCTGTTTTTTTGTAAAAATGTAATAATAAATACTTTTTTTATGTTCTATATTCCCGTTTTTTAATTATCTAATTAATAATTTCTTAACATGCTTTAAAAAGTGGTTGTAATAATTAAACTATACATTATGTGCATTTTTTTCTCTTTGTTTTTTGTCTATTTGTTAAGAACAATATTTGTGCTTTTCCTTTTTCAAATAAATCAATAAATTTTTCGTCTACCTATATTTCCGTTTTTAATTATTATCGGAAAATAATTTCTTTACATACTTTTAAAACAATTGGACAAATTATACAGAGTGTCCCATAACTTGGGGGCCATAGTGCAGCAGGTGATAGCGAGGAGGTTATTTCCGAAAAAAAAGTTTATATAACATGGGGTCAACACACATCTGTTTTTAAGATATAGGATTTTTAATGTTAGAGGAGTGGGGGAAAGAGGGTTTAGTAAAAAAAAGAAAATCTATCACAGACAGCTGAATACTCAGCTAATTGTGATTCAAAAATGTGATAATCCTTGTTTTAATAAAATTACAAGTTAAGAAGATACAGAAGATACAGGCTGTCAAAATTACCTCCAAAAATGTATAAAAAATAATCTTTTTTTTTTTTAATTAATTTTCGCTCACTTATTCTTTTAAAAAATATCAATAATATTTTATTTATTATTATGTGTCGCTAAAGGTTTGTTTTTTTAACAAAAAATATATAAAAAAACATTGCGTTTAATATGGCATTTATAAAAGTTTATACCAAAAAAATAGTTTTTTCTAAAAAAAATTGACAGACTAATGTTTTTCAAAATAAGTTTTTTTCAATTTATTGCTCTTGTTCTGACACGACTTTACCCAATTTCATATTTTTACTACGTTTTTTGAAAAAGTTATTATTAAAAAAGTTAAAAAAATTGCCAACTTTGATGCTCGGTATCTCTACAAAGAAAACGTTTTAACCCATGCATTATAGGAACTTTTTTGTAAAATCAGGCATGACCTCCTCTATCACCTGTTGGCCTATGGCCCCAAAGTTATGGGACACCCTGTATAGGTACTACGACATTATTATGTGTAGTTTTGTTTTTGGGACACCCTGTATAGGTACTACGACATTATTATGTGTAGTTTTTTTTCACTTTAAGTATTTAATATATAAAATCATTTATCATCCCTGTAAATACAATATTTTTAAATGTACAATGCCTCAATTGTGCATAAAATTTAATTTGCATAAAGAAAATAGCACGAAAAGCATATAAAATCCAATATAACGATAGGCGCGCTTTCTGTCCAGCACAAGTGGTGACGTAACAGTGAGTTTGACCTTGAACATCGATTGCAGACAGATTCGGCAAACTGAGCAATCCTGTCTAGTGTATAATCGTTGGTCTAGTTGCACCTCTGCAAATCCAATAGTAAAACAAGTGCGCTTGCCTAATAAAAAACTCTGGCTTTCACAGTCAATGAAATAGTTTTTGGAATATCAATATAATATTTTATAGACGGCTATACCATTAATTTTTTTATCATTTTTCTAAACAAACTGAATAAAGTTTAGGCTATACCGGTACACAAAAAAAACATAAACCTACTAAATATTTGTTTGATATCTATTTTATTTTGTTAATTACATTTTTGTTAAAATTGCAAAAGTCGAATATTTAGTTGCCGTAGTTTTGTTTAATGTTTAAATCAAAAAACTCCAAAATTCTAATTTACTTCCCTCCCCTATACATGTTATGTA
The DNA here is from genome assembly GCA_963576565.1 of Aspidapion aeneum. Taxonomy (NCBI): domain Eukaryota; kingdom Metazoa; phylum Arthropoda; class Insecta; order Coleoptera; family Brentidae; genus Aspidapion; species Aspidapion aeneum. The sequence goes on from OY755040.1 coordinate 43,063,500, forward strand.
AAAGTAACATTTCCCACAAAGTATTTAATATATAAAATCATTTATCATCCCTGTAAAGACAATATTTTTAAATGTACAATGCCTTAATTGTGCATAAAATTTAATTTGCATAAAGAAAATAGCTCGAAAGGCATATAAAATCCAATATAACGATAGGCGCGCTTTCTGCCCAGCACAAGTGGTGACGTAACAGTGAGTTTGACCTTGAACATCGATTGCAGACGATTCGGCAACTGAGCAATCATTTCTAGTGTATAATCGTTGGTCTAGTTGCACCTCTGCAAATTCAATAGTAAAACAAGTGCGCTTGCCTAATAAAAAACTGGCTTTCACAGTCAATGAAATAGTTTTTGGAATATCAATATAATATTTTATAGACGGCTATACCATTAATTTTTTTATCATTTTTCTAAGCAAATTGAATAAAGTTTAGGCTATACCGGTACACAAAAAAAACATAAACCTACTAAATATTTGTTTGATATCTATTTTTTTTGTTAATTACATTTTTGTTAAAATTGCAAAAATATTTTAAAAGTCGAATATTTAGTTGCCGTAGTTTTTTTTTAAATGTTTCAAATATTTGTTTAAAACAATAAAATGAATAACTTATTCTATAGATCCTTAATTTAAACATTGGTAAATTTTGTATTTGATTTTTAACCTCACACCAAGGAACTAAATGATGACCTAGTATGACTTGCGCATGTTCCAAGTGCACACAGGACATCATGCAAGGGCAGGTGCAAGTACAAGAAAAATATTTTTACATCCAGTTTTGGTCCCGCGGGGGACCTAATAAAAAAAGGAAACTTGACCATGAAATAAATATTTATTTTAAAGCAATCGGAATCAGTTAAAACGGTATAAAATAAACAAATATTAATTTATTTTAAATATTTTTTTTTAAGTTATAAAATAAATAATTCTTTATCCTTCATCAACATTACTTGGATAATATATATATATAATATATATATATATATATATATATATATATATATATATATATATATCCCAGCAAACATCAATTTAAAAAAAGCAATGCATTTTTTTGTACACAAAAGCATGTACTTTTAAAGCAATGTCTTTTCTTCATTTTTTTAATACAAAAAATGACTGCATTTAAAAAAAAATCAGTACTTTTAAAGCAAAATATTTTATTAATTTTTTTAGTAGAAAAAAACCTGTACTTTTATTGTATATATTGTAGGGACATTACGTCACTTACGTCTCATATTTACACAAAGAAATATTTGATCCTGATATTGTAGGCGATACTAAATTAGTATAAAATAAGCACTTTATTATTTGTTTTACATATGAGGCACGTAGAATAACAGTGGGCTAACTCCAATTTTTTCAGAAATGCCAATTTCAATCTAAAACCCATTGCTTTATGTGATTTTATCAGAATAAAATTGGTCTATCTCTGTTTTCGGTATTACTAATAGATGGCGGTTTTTATTTTTTAACGCAGCCCTAGAAACAAAAAATCTTCAGTGTAATAATAATAATAATAATGGTACAAAACTAATTAAATTCTTGGTGGAGTTAGCCCACTGTTATTCTATGCGCCTCATATATTACATACTTTTTAGTACAAAAGTGCATGCCACTTTTAAAGCAATGCATTTTTAAAACTTTTTTGTATACAAAAATATTGCATTTTTTAAAACTTTTTTTACAAAAAAAATCAGCACTTATAAAGCAAAATATTTTATTCACTTTTTTAGTACAAAAAAACCTGTACTTTTATTGTATGTATTGTACGGACATCACGTCACTCACGTCTCAAATTTACGGAACGAAATATTTGATCTTTATAAGGATCTTTAATATTAGTTTTCAAAACAGATGAGGATATTTATATGGACTGGGTGGATATGGAACATTCCACACCAATTTAAAAACAAATAAAATCATTCACATTCATAAGCTTGTCATTCTTTATTGTACCTATAAAATGTGGACTAGTGTTTGCCATCTAGTGGCAAGGCAAGCAAACATTAACTTGTCAAAACTTTGCCTCATCCGAAACGTTTTTTTGTGAATATTTAAAATAAAATACTTATTTTGTTTGTACTAAAATAAACTGCGTTAAAAGCAATAACTGTTTAAAAATACTCTTTAAATGTTTTTTCACTGTTATAAATATTAATTTTGCAGTAAAACTTTATTAATAAATTAATTGTACTGTAAGAGTGCCTTTTTCGAAATAATATTAAAACCTTTTTTTGTGAATATTCTATTTCCACAGTAAAATATTTGTTTTTTTATACTAAATTTGAAGTGCTTTTAATGTATCTGTTTAAATATATTTTGTTAATATTTTCTTAACAATAACTTAGATGTACTTCAAAAACATTGAAATTATAGTACTGTTGGCACAGATGATGCTACAAATGATGTACAAAAATATTGCTTTTCTAACACTCTTCAATAAACTTATATACTTAATTAGTAAAAAATAAGCACTTTATTACCATTTGCCAACAGTTGACGCACAAAATTAGTACAGTTCCGTCAAGTTGATGTTTGTTGGGATCCCATTAATCCAATAGCTGGCCATACACACAGAGGTTGATCCGCCGGTTTGGAACGGCGCGGTTCAAACTGGTGGATTTGTCTTTCAATTAGTGGACATTCCACGCGCCAGTTATAGCCGGTACAGATTTATCTGTGAGTTCAGACCGGCGGGCGAAACTTGTGGGTTCCGCGCTCGATATTTTAACCGGCGCAGACTTGTCTGTCGGTTTACACTGTGCCAGGAATAACGGACCGTATATAGTCTCTGGCACATGTTTCCGGAATGACATAAGCAAGTGCCTATGCAGAAATTCCCACTGAAAATTTCAGATCTTCATATGATCTTCCCGTGGCAAGAAAACGAAGGGCAGCATTTAATCGCTGTTCTGGTCCAATAGCTTCTCTCTGGGTATCTTGTTTCGTAAGATCTTCTCTTACCAAATTTAATAAAAGGTCATACGTGTTAATATCCATTCTTAAATAATTTTTAAAATCGTCTGGATCATTTTCTCTTAACTCTTTTAATAGAAGGTCATAGCTAAATAGTTTCCTCTTAAGCTAATAACTTTTAACCCACTTGGAACGTCTCTTTTTTACACCACTATGCATTATTTCCATATTAATAATCATTCCCATACACAGAGCCTGCTTCTTTTTAGCACGAAACATTTTACATACACTATGCTTAAAATACCGTGCCGCACAAAACTTTCGACTTGACGAAATTCCACAGTTTTGATTTAACCGGCAGATAAATCTTAAGTTTTCGTCCACCAACGCGCGGTTATGTCTGCCACAGACCGATATGAAGGATCGATTCGAAAGATTTTTTTTGTGTTAGTGGACTGCAGCAGTTTTAAACCGTTGCGGACAAAACGGTCAGACTTATCTGTGCCGCTCCAAACCGACGGATCAACCTCTGTGTGTATGGCCAGCTAAATTAGTGGATATTCTACGCGCCAGTTATAGCCGGTATAGATTTATCTGTGAGTTCAGACCGGCGGGCGAAACTTGTGGGTTCCGCGCTCGATATTTTAACCGGCGCAGACTTGTCTGTTGGTTTACACTGTGCCAGGGATAACAGACCGTTCATATAGTCTCTCTTTAATTTATTGAATATTATGGGACATGTTTCCGGAATGATATAACCAAGTGCCTGTGCAGAAATTCCCACTGAAAATTTCAGATCTTCATATGACCTTCCCGTGGCAAGGAAACGAAGGGCAGCATTTAATCGCTGTTCTGGTTCAATGGCTTCTCTCATTTGGGTATCTTGTTTCTTAAGATCATCTCTTAACAAATTTAATAAAAGATCATACGTGTTAATATCCATTCTTAAATAATTTTTAAAATCGTCTGGATCATTTTCTCTTAAAAGTCTTTTAATAAAAGGTCATGGCTAAATAGTTTCCTCTTAAGCAATAATAACTTTTAACCCCCTTGGAACGTCTCTTTTTTACACCACTATGCATTATTTCCATATTAATAATCATTCCCATACACAGAGCCTGCTTCTTTTTAACACGCAACATTTTACATTCACTATGCTTAAAATACCGTGCCGCATAAAACTTTCGACTTGACGAAATTCCACAGTTCTGGTTTAACCGGCAGATAAATCTTGAGTTTTCGCCCACTAACGCGCGGTTATGTCTGCCACAGACCGATATGAATGATCGATTCGAAAGATTTTTTTTTGTGTTAGTGGACTGCAGCAGTTTTAAACCGTTGCGGACAAAACGGGCAGACTTATCTGTGCCGTTCCAAACCGATGGATCAACCTCTGTGTGTATGGCCAACTATTATCTTTTTTTTTCTGTGTACAAAAGGGTTTATTATTGTCTAGTGTAGGCATAGGTCACTTGATTGTTCAGTGGGAAAACCGCCAGCAATGGGTACCTAATTAAAAAGTAATTTATTAATTTTTCGCCTCTGCAGGCACTTTAGTAGTTCGTAGTGTTGGAAACTGAACATAAGCAAACACAAGGCAGGACTGACCATCAAGTTTAATTTTATTTATTGAAATAATAAACAAAACCGCGTTTTTTCGATAGTTAGCTGTTAAGAAATTATACAGTGAATATTAGTGTTTAATATATAATCTCTGCACTGTAGCATTTTTTTGTTGTTAAAAATGACAAATTGATTATTATTTATTCTGTTTTATTTGTGGGACCAGGGAAAGACTTATATTTTCGGTTTTACTTTTATTTTAAACATTAATACAATACATCACGATATCAAAGGGTAAGTTAAATATTCAGTTAAATAATTCCCCAGAGAAATAAATTACAAAAAGGGGAAAATCTTTGTTCGTCACCATAAATCGACCAACTTTACTAATATTATAATAAGAGCGTTCCTCATATACGGTGACCATATTTCTTCAGTGTAAAGTGGGACGCAGCTCGAAGACAAAAAGTTTAATTTTTTATAAAAAAAAGCCGGACCCGCGTAATCATTTTGAAAAACTGCCTTTACGACAAAAAAGATCCTTCTTCTTAACACCATTTGTCTCACACATTATTGCTGATTTTTTTTGCAAGGGGCCCATTTTAGTTCTTAAAGGGCGTCTAAAGAGCTAAAAATAGTGATTTTCGGAGAAAAATTAGTTATACTTTTAAAAAAAACTACCTTGCTTGTACAACTAAAACTTGTTGATCCGTGCTAATACCTTTGTCGCTCGATTTTATCCTTATTTTATTTATATTTCTACCTACTGAAATGCCGGATATTCACTTTAAACGTCGCAAAGCCGGACGGGTACCTTAAAATACAGATATAATATATATATATATATATATATATATATATATATATATATATATATATATATATATAATGAAATCATTATCAATGCAGGATTACTCCTAGTTTTTCGTCTAGTATACCTTTAGAGTAAGAATACTTTTTCTCTAAGATTATACCTTACATAATTTTTGAGGCTCTGCGTTTATAAAATATCTGCACTTTTGTAATCATCATTTTACAGTTTTTAGTAAATATATACATATAGTCATTAAAATAATTATAAAAAATATCGTCAGTATACTGGCAATAATGAATCCACTATAGTTAAGTCAATTTTCTTCGTTTTTGAGATATTTTTATATTCATAATGAAAAATACTGGGAAAACCAACTTTGATCAAGCCTGACCGATAGAACCCAATTTGAAAAATAAAACATCAACTCACAAAATCCATAAAATTTAATAAAATTTTTGAAAAAGGAAGCTTTGTTTTACATTTTTACACATATATTTATGTTGCGAAATTTTGTTCCTAATTTCGGAATTTCCTAAAATGTGATTTTCTTAAAACTAACTTTTTTGATTTTTTTATGGATGCCAGTATTCCGACACTATTATACTTAGCATTATAAAGATTAATTTTTAATAAGGTATTAGGTACTTTTCAAGATTCAATTTCCCTGCAAAATCTGAGGGCACGGCAGTGCCCGGCCAAGTTCGCGCAATGCTGTACCATCTTTTCTTGAAACATTTTAGCCCATATTTGACCTATCTAAAACTCTACTTCGAAATGAGCTACAAATCTCAATCTTGCACAGTCGTAGATCTTAATAGAGTTAACAACCCCTCCAAGTTTCATGGACTTCCATAAATTATTAAAGTAGTTACGAAATTTCAAAAAACGTGCAAATTGCCACTCACTCATGTATAGATCACCAAATTCTACTGTACATCCGACATGCTACAAAGCTAAAATTTGGCAGGCTGATAGAAATGATGACCAAATCCTTGGAAAAAATCAAAAAACTCCAAAATTCTAATTTACTTCCCTCCCCTATACATGTTATGTAAAAGTAACATTGCCCACTTCCAGAAACGCTAGAGAGCTGAGCTTTTTCAGACTGATAGGAACTATAATAAAACTATTGGAAAAAATTTAAAAACCGCAAAATATTAATTTATTTCCCTCTCCTATTAATGTAAAGTTATGTAAAAGTAACATTTCCCACTTTCAGAAACGCTAGAGAACTGAGCATTGGAAGGCTGATAGGAACTAAGATAAAACCATGGGAAAAAATTAAAAAACCTCAACATTTTAAATAAGGCATTGCAAAAGTTTTGAACAATATTCCGCATATTTTACTACTTCTAAGCTTAAATATTATTCAAATCCTTTAAGAAAGGAGTGAAATCATAACAAAAACATTTCATGTAAAAAAAGTCAATTACATGAAAAGAATATGCCGTTGGAAATGTTTATCTAAACTTGGCTATTACGGCTGCAAATGACTCTTAAATTGAACATGAAGAAGTTTGGCTGTAATAGCAAAGTTTAAAAAAACATTTTCAAACTAGTAACAACCTTTTATTTTCTAATAATTCAGAAAAATCAGGAATGTTTTATTTAAACCGACAAACATTTAAATAGAATTATACTACGTTCCGGTATACCAGAAACACATTGTTTGTAGATACATTCGGGAACGAATTTGTCGACGCACCATTTTTAAAGCAAAATGCTTAACTCCACGACTCAACCGCTTCATTATACATTTGGTGCTCGAAAAGTCGATCGCGCCCGCGAGTGTAAATAAGTGATTAAATTGTGCGTATAATGCGTGGAGAAAAAAGAAAAAAATTGTTAGCAAAACTTGCAAAAATATTAGATGACGATGAATCCTCTGGTAAGTTAACAATATTAAAAACAAAAGGTACTTTTTAATTGAGGGTCAAAAATGCAATTTAATCGAAAAATACTTTTTTAATCGAAAAATACTTTTAAATAGGTTGGAAATTAACAAACCCACCGGCTTTTCTCGCCGTTGTTGGTTGCTTTTCAAAAGAAAAAACCTAAACGGCCTTACTCGCCGTTAATATATTGTTAATAGGTAGTTTGCACCTGGCCTTTCTCGCCAGTTTGTGACAAAATACATACAAAAAATAAATAAAAATAAAATATATACAGCATACGGCCTTACTCACCGTTAATATACAACCCCAAATGGCATACGTTGTTAATATATACTTGTACTATTATGTCCAACACGGCATTCCAAAAGATGAAAAAGAAAAATTAAAGGAAGAGTGTTTGATTCCGGAAAACTGCCTCCTGTTTAAGCCACCAAAATTAAATCCGGAAATCGAAAGTTTGATGGCGAAAATGGACGAAACCAAGGATTCGTTCATAGGTTACATACAAGAAGACTTAGGGACAGGGTTGGGTGCCTTGGCAGCCGCTCTAAATAAGCTTATTTCCATGCCAAATTTACCTTCACAAGTTAAAGAAATTTTACCGGAACTTCTTAATTCCGGGAAATTTTTGGGAATTGCTCAATTTAAAATGTCCATGCATCGAAGACATCAGGTGTACCCAAACATAAAAAGGGAATATCTCAAAATTGCCAAAGAGTCCCAAGCAGATGAATTTTTATTTGGACAAAATTTAATGGAGAATGTAAAGCTAGACAAACAGTTACAAACGGCTGGCGATTTAAGAGCTTTTAAAAGACCTGCTCCTAATTCTAAAACATCAAGTTATGAGTATTTAAACTGGCAGCGACCGCGACCACTAGCAAAGTTTCGGAAGAACCAGTTTATAAAAAACAAATAAACTTGGTTCGGATCTCCAACTACACCACCAAACAACAACGCAAGAACATACAGAGCTCAGCAAAAAAGATACAACAATAACCCCAGAAAATGGCAACAATAGAGGTAAATATTTCAAAAACGAAATATGCCGGTAGACTTAAACATTTTAAAGAATCTTGGAAAAATATAACTGACGATGTTTTTATTTTAAGCTGTATAGGAGGATACCGCTTGCCATTTTTTACCAAGCCAATTGAAAAGCTTGTTCCTAAATATAGGGAATTTAGTGAAGTTCACTTTAAACAAACAATATATTTTGGTCCTAACATAAACCTTATTTCTTCCCCTGACAGGAGTTCCCATCCGCTGTGGAAGAATCTTATCCTGGTTTCCGGGATATTATCAGGCAAAGCTATAAATCAAAAAACCTACCAGAATCAGCTCTTGGAGTTTTAACTTCATCACTAAGCGACAGCACGCTTAAACAATATGACACGGCCCTCAAGAAATGGTGGCACTTTTCAAATTTAAAAAACTTTGATATTTTTAATCCATCAACTTCAAATATTATAGCCTTTTTAGATAATTATTTTCAAGAAGGTAGTAGTTACAGTACTTTAAATACATTTAGATCTGCTATTAACCTAATTTTAAATAGTAAATTCGATAAGAAAATTGTAAATCGATATTTAAAAGGTGTGTTTAAAAAGAAACCTGTTCATCCTAAATACTAAAGAGTATGGGACCCAAGTCCTGTACTTACTTATCTTTCCACTTTACATCCAGTCTCATCTCTAAAGGGGCCTACAGACACGCGAACATTTCCAGAGATTAGCACGCGCGTACAAGTTTGCGCATACTAATCTCTTCGTGTGTAGACAATATCCGCCTAAAGGGGCCTACAGACACGCGAACATTTCCAGAGATTAGTACGCGCGTACAAGTTTGCGCATACTAATCTCTTCGTGTGTAGACAATATCCGCCTAAAATATCTCTCGAAGATTAGTTCGCGCGCACAATGTACGCGAGCAAATCTCTCGGTGTCTAGGCAAAACGCATTGATAAAACGTTTAATTTTCTCTTCGTGTGTGTAGGCGATTCCCAGAGATTAGTTCGCGCACTAATCTCTAGAGATTAGTTCGCGTACTAATCTCAAGAAATGCTCGCGTGTCTGTAGGCGACTTTAAATATCTCTCGAAGATTAGTTCGCGCGCACAATGTACGCGAGCAAATCTCTCGGTGTCTAGGCAAAACGCATTGATAAAACGTTTAATTTTGTCTTCGTGTGTGTAGGCGATTCCCAGAGATTAGTTCGCGCACTAATCTCTAGAGATTAGTTCGCGTACTAATCTCAAGAAATGCTCGCGTGTCTGTAGGCGACTTAACTCTTGCCAATCTCACCTATAAACTGATGATGTTGCTTGCCGTATATACAGCCCAAAGAATTCAAACGCTGTCCAAAATTAAAATTGAAAATATTTTCATAAATAAAGAATTTGTAGAAATTTTAATTCCAGATATATTAAAAACTTCAGGACCAGGAAAGACTCAGTCAAAATTAATTTTTCCATTCTTTAAAGACATCCCAAACTTATGTTTAGCATCGGTCCTGATAGAATATTTAAACAAAACAAAAATAAATCGAATTAACACTTCTAATCTTATATGTATTAACGATTAAAAAGCCGTTTCGACCTGCATCTAAACAAACAATTTCTCGATGGCTTAAAATAATACTCAAGAAAGTTGGAATTAATATTACCAAATTTACAGCTCATAGCGTAAGGCACGCATCATCGTCGGCTGCCTATAGATTGGGCACAAACATTGAGACAATCAGATCAACTGTAGGATGGTCGGATAAGTCAAATACTTTTCTTAAATTTTATAACAGACCTTTACTAGATTTTAGTTTTATAACAAATGTATTGGAAGCCTAATTGTTTTATTTTTATTTACCGAAATCTTTTACTTATAATAAAAAATGTTTTTTTTTTCAGAAACAAAGAAAATTAAAGTATTAGTAATAGAAAATAATATTAATAATAATTTAAAAGAAAAAATACGTAAATTATTTTATGCCAGGTCTTTGGGAATACTTTAAACATCTACAAACAATGTGTTTCTGGTATACCGGAACGTAGTATAATTCAAAATTAAACGACTTACCTGGTAAGGAAGTTCTAATTGTAATTATACTTAGTTCCGGTATACACTGAAACACTCCCACCGCAGCCCAAATTCTTTATAAACATACCCTTTCTTGCAGACCTGGAAAATCAAATGTATAATGAAGCGGTTGAGTCGTGGAGATAAGCATTTTGCTTTAAAAATGGTGCGTCGACAAATTCGTTCCCGAATGTATCTACAAACAATGTGTTTCAGTGTATACCGGAACTAAGTATAATTACAATTAGAACTTCCTTACCAGGTAAGTCGTTTAATTTTCAATTATTGCATATGCTAGATTAGCAAACTGTTGAAGATATCCATTCAACTAAGTAGGTACATACCTATAAAAGAATAAGTACCTACAATTCAAACAAAAACCCGGTCTTACCTATTTATTTAAACGGGTTTTGCTTTAACAGATATTAGAAACAACAAAAAAAAAGTAATTTTAACATACTAAAGCTAGGCGTTACCACGGATCACTAAACAAAGCGTTACTTTCAGTAAAAAATTACATTGTACATGTAAAGTTCTTAATTTTTTTAAAATTAACCCTTTTTAAAGCTGCTTCCACTCCAGCTACCATTATTTAAATGAATAAAAATAAAGTTTTGTTAAAATAAAACATTTTAAAAATAAGCTTTTACAAAACGCAATAAAAGTGATGAGCAATTGGCATGTTCATTCTAATATTCCTATATAGGCGCTCATCCCTTTTAGTTGGTATCCAAAAGCTAATATTTTATTCTCAATTTTTGTAGTGCACTTTATAAAAGCCTGTAAGTATTTTAAATTTTTTTAAATAAGATAAAATTTCAAAATTATTATTTACCTAGGCCTGGTCAAGACCTGGTCCTATATATTAATGTAGAACATAAAAAAAGGCAAACGTTGAAAACGCGCATGTATTTACAATCTTTATATTATATTGTTAGATTCGTTGAGAGTAGTTCAGTCCCAAGTTTGCAGCCCTGAAATCCTTTTGCTATTCCCGTGGGAATCGAAAATCTTGCAATATTTCAGTAAAAAAAAACATTTTTTTGGTATTTACTTGCTATACTTTTATAAAGCCAACTAAATTCTCTACAATGAGAGCGTAACCCCAGTTTCGTATATATGTGAAGATTTTTACAAAAATTTGGAATTTTACCGGTTGGGTCATTTTCCAAGCCATCTACCAGCTAAACTAAAGGAATTTATAGAGAATTGTACTGGCTCTAACCATATACGTAATATATATGGCTCTAACACGGTATTAAATTAATTGTGCCTTTAGGTATTTAGTTTGGGCAAAAACCAAAAAAAAATTGTAAAACATCGATGTTCCACAAAACAAAAAGAACATTGTATCTACTAAATAATTATGGCGTAGCTATAGTAGAAGATCATAGCGTCTTTTGTCGGGTTTTTGATAAAGATTTTATAATACCGGTTTTATTCGGTTACTAATTGGTGGGAACCAAGCGCGGATATGCACTTTTTGTTAATAATTAAAGGGAAAACAGGAGAATTACCCCCTAGAAAAAAAATATCTTACAAATAATTTTTTCGTCGACTATACGCAATCAGGTATCACTAGACTGCTTAGAAGATCATCAGCAATTACCAATTACCATGAAAACTAGTGGCAACGAAAATAAAATATATTGATATTCCATATTTTTATTTAGTTTTTTACGAAATTTGGTAAAAACTTACCTTTATATGATCTAAACACGTTTTAATTTTTTTAAATCAAAATATTAACATTTATTTTTATTCTGATTTTAAACCTAAACAGAGGCCCCTTTTTTCGACCGAAAATGCGCAAGTTCTGGAAGCAGCAACACTATGGAAAAATTGAGAGAAAATACGAAAATGTATATTATATTTATTATATTTCATTTTGCTGTTTTTTAAACGCTTTAAATTCTATTTCCTGGCAAATTTTTCCATAGCAATGTATCCTTTTTTTCCACCATATAAACGTTTTACCAAAAAAAAAATATCACGGCTTTAAAAAAAACTGCTTTCAGGATTGGGGCATTTTTGAGTGAAAACGGGGCCTTAAATAAAATGTAAAAATCAATAATTAGATGTTTTTATTAAATTCTTTTAAAAATGAAAAGAAAGGTTTTTTTAAGAATCATTTAGGAAAATTTTAGGTTGATTATTTAAATTTATTCGATAGATCTAGTTCGCTGAAAACCGTAAAAAACCATTGTCCACTATCTAAAAGCTTACCCCATTTCAACGCAATAACTCGGATCGTGTCTAATTTTATTTTATTTTCTTTTATTTTCCATAGTTTTTGTGCTGTTAATTATTTTTTTTTCTTCTAAAAGGTATCTGCAATGGTCTATCATACTCATTTTGTTTTAGGAAAAATATGACGATTTTAAGAAACGCCCTAATTTTACTTAGCTGCTGTGCCTATGCCATCAATGCTCAGGCTCAAGCTCAGGGAGGCAAGTCTGTAGCAGAATTGCTTAGTGAGGTAATAATGATTTTTTTTTTATTATCTTGAAGACCAAAGCAGAGAAAAATGTTTTTATTTTTTATTTACTCGAAACTACGAAGTAGTTGCCTCAATTATTTATACAGTTCACTCTACAATTTGCACAGACAACTCAAAACTTCCGGTGTTTATGCTAAATAAAGATAGATTTTGGAAAATAACCGCATATTGTCAAGCTAACTATAGAAACGTTTGTTTCAAATATATCGATAATTTGTTTTAAATTGTTTTATGTATTTAACCAAATTATAGAAATATTTGTCTCAAATATATTGATTAGTCTCATACTTTATTAACACCCTGTATGGCTCATCCTTATTAAAAACAGCAAGGGAACAAAAAAAGGGTTCTCGATGCTTTCATGAATGATAAAGTGGGCGACTGAATTTCAAGGGAGGCCGACTAAATTTCACGGGGGTCCGGGCCCCCTCTGTCTCTTTCTGGCGTCGCGGCTGGCTGTTAGAGCATATGTTTGCTCTCCTTCGCCAACTCTGACAACGGTCCTTAAATAAACCGGTTGTCTGGTAACTCGGTGTCATGACGGTCGTGACGTTAGAGCTACGTCACAGTTTTCCTAGTAATCAGCAGTCAAACGCTGTTTATAGCGTAATTTCGTCTTTTGCCAGGAAACATTGTATATTTTGGGTCTTGTCATCTTGTACGTAGTGTTCATACCGGTTCCGTGCTTGCTATAATTGTATTATACCCTGTTTCCACCAATGCATGCTCACCCCGATTCAAAAAACGCACGTGAGGGGGCATGGATTTGCACCGGTTTTAAATGCATCGTCACCTGATGCGTTTTTTTAATCGGGGGGGGGGGGGGGCTTGCATTGGTGGAAACAGGGTATTTAAGACTAACTAAAAGAAATTTTAGAAAAAGATGGTTTAGTTTATATTGCAGGATTTTAGCACGAAAGCATCAAAATGAGTTCCCTGAACTTCGTTGCTATACATATGAAAATGAACAAATCAACATGCATTCATATGCCATGCCATCTTGGGTGCAAAGCCTTTCTTTTGGAGGCTTAACTGACCCTTCACCATCAGGGAAAGAAGATGTTAACAAAATGGATAAATGGTTCATAAAATTGCATGGTGCTAATTTTAAATTTATTAAAGCAAATATTGGGAAGCGATCCACTAAATTTATATTTGAAAAAGTTTCTATTCCATGTAAATTGGTGTTAGCAGACGTATTGTACATTTATTTGTATAAGAATCAAATTTATAAATACCAAAAAGCAAAACGAATGCACAATAAAACGAAAGCTTGATGATACAGGGACTGATGAGAGTCGAAAAACAGTAAAAAAGTTAAAGAAAATTATTTTGTAACTATGCTATAATTAGATAGGTTTAGTTTTTTGTTACTTGCAATATGATTTAAAAACAAAACTGATGAGGACCATTCTTAAATTATATACTGGGTGTTCCAAGTTAAAAGTCCACCGTGTTCCAAGTTAAAAGTCCACCATATTGCTAACTTTGTTATTATTAAAAATAGAAAAAAATTTAAATTGGCAAACTGGTAGAATTTTTCAAAATTATATTCTTGTTTTTTGAAAAAACTCGAAAACTCAATGTTGGATTTTTTTATTTAAACTTTTTTCTATCTTTAATAATAAAAAAGTTAGCAATGGTGGACACTCAACAAAAAAAAACTCATTTTAATTACCTCCTATCCACAAAAAAAAATCAATGTTGCAGTGTTCAACGAAAAAAGTTAAATTAATATGAACAAGAGTGTCGAATTAACTTAGGAAAAGTATTTATAATCCTGTCCTGAATCTGATATTTATAAAACTGTTAGAATTTTTATAATAAATTTTTAAATTATTTGATTTTTTAATAAATTTTTGTATTTTTACGGCATCTATCTTTATTTCTCTCATAATATAACGTATCGGTCTCTCTTTATTGATCGTGGGGCAGGCATATTGCCGCGTCATAGGCTGCCGAGTTCTTATTGGCTGGGAGTTACCAGAGAACCGGTTTATTTACGGACCGTGAACTCTGACGTCTTCTAGGGTTGCCGTCAATAATATTGCTTTGCTTAAAACTTAACTATTGCTTATTTTAGTCCTTATTTATAATTTTTTTTAGGTGGACGGAAAAAATCAACCTTCTCCAGATGCCAATCCAGATATTGACTCTGTCATTGATGAGGTATTGTAAAAAATAAATGGATCCATGACGGATCTGATACCTTCCTAACTGGCCTATTAGCCTTGAAAACAGTTTTTTGTAAATATCTCAGAAACGAAAGGTTCTACAAAGTTTTTTCTTATTACACAAATTATTCAAAAAAATTGTGGTCTACTATACTCCGAAAACCACATATTGATTCAATGCTGCGTTAAAAAGTTAGCATTTTTAAAATTTTTTATTTATCAAAAAACTGTCATTAGCATTAATGGATTTTGACCAAAATTTAATTAGCTCGTAAGAGTGTCGAACACCATTTGACCTCAAAAGTTTATGAAAATCGGTTTAGTGGTTTAGGAGCTACCCTGTTACGGACAGACATACACACAGATATCATGACGATATTGCTAAGTTAGGTAAAAATCCACCCAAATAACACATTTTCGGCGTTATCTCAAAAACATTTTTTTCGTCGAAAATAATACCTTCTCTAGTCATTGCTGTGCATGCACGGTAAAAAAATTGTCTTAGATCAAAGCAAATTGCTTTGAAGTAAAATAATTTGTGCTTTCCTATTCACCAAGAGAATATTTTCTTGATATAGCACAAAAAATATCTTGTCTTTTATTTTAATATGAAACAGAAATTGTTTTATTATAAATTGGAACTGAATTTATCTAAGGCACCGTTTTCTCTGGAAGCAAAATATTACTTATATGAAGACAGTTTGCTTTGTTACAAAATGGAGTATACTGAATCAAAACAATTAAAGAAGGAAAATAAAATCTCATTTTAAGATTAAACGCTGCGTTGAACTAAAAAGAAATTTTTTAATTCAAAACAAATTGTTTTAAAGTAAAACAATTTATTGAAGAAAAGAACGTGTTTTCGTTGTAGACAACATTTTTTAGCGTGTGCTAGAAAGGTAAAAATGGTGTTAATGGGTGGCGTGCACTGCTTCACTCGTGTCTTTCGTAAAGGGTTCTACATAATTTTGGTTGTGCCAAAAACGGGCGACGACTAACGCTATTTGACACTGTTGACATTTGAACGTCGCATGTAGTTAACGGCTTCCGTGGAACGCCGCAAACACACGGACGGTTAACATAAGAATTTTGACGTACGTAGAATACGTAACCCATTTATTTGGCATAGGGGAAGACAGTGGAATAAGAAACAGGTGTAACAGGAAATATTGTTTTGCTACTGTTGCATTTTGTCTTTTCTCATTTGAGATATCTGAAAAAAAAACCTTTGAAATTCTTCTACTACAATATTTATAAACTTTTAGCACTTTTGTGCTCTTTTTGAAACATATATTTGACAAGCAAACTATTTCAGATAATTTCTAATTTATTTAATTATTTAAAATAATAATTTTAATAAGTCTTTTTTGTCTGAATAAAACATTTTATTTCCTGTTTTAATATTTAAGTTTGTTGTCAATTGTAAGACTTTCTATGTATTGTTTTAAATTTTTCTTGTCATAAACAAGTAGTTCAGAATGGAAATGTTTCTTATTATCCTTTCGTTTTGACTATCGTGCGATAATAAAAAAACATCGTAATGGGGCAAATTTGAAGGCAACTTAGTGAAATTGCCTTCAAATTTGACAAAAGTGACCTATGTAAAGCTTTAGAAATGGCAAATTGAAAAAATATTAAATGACTTCTGATGCAAATTGTCCACTGTACACCGGTCTATTTTTTAAGTGATTAATAACAGGCTAAATTTTCGTACATAGCTTTATTTGGCCGAAACGCCTAACTTTTTCTCCTTCAAAAATACTTGAAAGTGACTCCTCACAGTGTGCGCAGGCGTAGACATGCTTCGTGCATCGCACTGACGAAACCAAGCATATCATTTTTAAAACAATATTGCCATTAACTTTCAAACACATTTTTTAGGCTACAGAAAAAAAACTGCTGGTTACTATTCTTGAATGGAACTTTTTTCATCTCGTAATTTCAAATTTTGAGCTAACTTGAGAGTTAATTCCTTTTTTTCTCTGTTGCCTAAAAAATGTGTTTGAAAGTAAATGGCAAGATTGTCCCCAAAATCATATGCTTGGTTTAGTCAGCCCGAAGCTTAAAAGATTTCTGCGCCCGCCCATTCTGTTAGAAATCACTTTCAAGAATTTTCGCCGAAGAAAAAGTTAGGCGTCTCGGCCAAATAAAGTTATGTTAGATGCCATTTAATATTTCTGCAACTTGCGATTTCTACAGCTTTACATAAGTCACTTTAGTCAAATTTGAAGGTAACATCATTACGATGTTTCCTGTTCCTGATAGTCAAAACGAAGGAGTAATCCGAAATATTTAAAATTTGAGAACCTTATAACGATAACATAAATGTCGTTATTTATACTCCGTGTTTCACTGCAATTCTTTAATCGAAAAATCGCAAGTGCTAGAAATAAGATATACAAGTCAAAAGTACATGAACAGGATAGCCAGTCCTCTACGCTTTGGATAGGCGCCTTTTCATTGGATGCACACCGTTTGTGTTTTCTGCCTTGCAAACTTAGATCATATATCTTCATATACTTTGTCTCATGCACGCGTTCCTTTTCAAATAAGGAATTGAACTGGAACACCTAGTAGACTAGTAAAGTTGCGTGCCGTTACCGTTAAATAACATTATAAGCTAATGGATAACGTTATTCATATAACAAATAGTTTTTAGCACACGGAAATTAGACAGACGCATTTTTTTTGTTAAAAAAATTATTTTTGATTTTTAAAACATTTGTTTTTTTATTTCGAAAGAATAAAATCTGTATTTTATGGATTAAAGAAAATTATTCTTTGCAGAAAAAATACGAATGTTTTGAAATGAATTTTAAAATGAGAGAATTCTTTTCTAAAATAAAAATTAGTATTTTTCTCAGGGTAAAAACTCCAATTACTTTCCGAAAGATCAAGTTTCTTCATGCTAGCAAGTATTCATTAAGTATAGTATTCATTAAGATAAGTCATTTTCTTTCATTTCATGCAGTAATCCAATATTTTTTTTAAAACAGATATTTCTTTGGCAGTGGCGCATCCAGGAATATGTCTTGGGGGGAGCCCGAGGCTTAATGATGTCGTATTTTATGTTATTTTGTATTTTTATTTTAAAAAATCTTAGGTTTGGGAGGCCCGGGCCTTGAGCCCTCCTCTGGGTGCGCCCATGCCTTTGGTGCAGAGGAAAGAAGCTTTTGTCTTAAAGCAATCCAATTTGACTTGATTTGTTTTGAACAGAGCAGCTGAGAGTATATTTATTTCCTTTTAGGTGTTTAATCAAGGCGGGGGTCAATCCTCAAGTACCTCTACTCCAAACCTTCAACCGAATAGTGGAGGTACGGGAAACCAAGGAACCGGCCCAGATGGATGTGTTTGCGTCGCCTACTATTTGTGTAATAATGGATCGGTTAACACCAATGGTGAAGGAATTATTGACATAAGGTAGAATATATTAGGGGAGACCGGGTGTATATGTAACAGTTTTGGAAAATGGCAAAATTTTCGTTCAAATCACAATCGATGATTCAGGAAAGTTGGACAAAAATGCGCAAGAACATACCTTCCTTATTATATTCATTAATCAATGCAGTCGCGGATTTACAGGAGAGAAAAAAGGGTTGTCTATTGTCTAATGTAACAATTTTGGAAAAAGGCAAAATTTTCGTTGAAATCACAATCGATGATTCGCAGAAGTTGGACAAACATGCGCAAGAACATTTACGGGAGGGAAAAAATGTGAAAATTTCCCCCATATCCTAAATATATTAAATTTTGACACCCAGAATACACCTTCTAGAAAAGGGTCTAAGATAATTCGCCGCCACCGATTCGCCGCCGATTAAACTTTATATATTTGTTTGTTTATATACTTGGATAATTCTTTTGTTTAAAATCTACTTTCCGATAAGCTACAGATTTTATATTTGACAGGTTAATTGAGTTCCAAACTGCAACTTAATATTTTTTTATCGTAAAAAAAATTTTAAATGGCGGATTCAAAATGGCGGACTTTTTATTTACGGTGTTTAAGACTGCGTAATACAATTCTTGACTGACTTTGCGAATCGATGTTCTTAATTTTTGGATTGTCGCTGATTAAGTTTAATGAATTAAGAAAAAAAATTGGCGGACGTTTCTATTTATAAACCGATATAGGTACTAAATTTGTAACTTTGGGCACAGTTTTTAATGACGGGCTTCTTCATTTATAAACCGATAATAATAAATAAATTTAAAGCTTTGGGGTGTTTAAGGTTGCTGATTCTGATTTTTCGATTAAATAAAAAAAATTAAATGACAGATCCAAAATGGCGCACTTTTTCTTTTATGAACCGATATGTATTAATTTGGGTTTTTGAGGTACGTACTTGAGATCGGTGATAATGATTTTTAAACTAATATCTCAGAAGAGTTACCCCAGAAGCGACAACATGACAGATAAAGCATTGCTCTTATGGGAATCGAATTCGTGACGTCACTTGACACTAACCCAACATTTTACACTGAGAGAAGAAGCACGAAACTTTACACGGAAAAAAAATTATATTTACCTCGTAAGACAAGAAAGTCGTAAATTATTTAATTTGAAAAGAAACGACTAGTTATATCATATGTATGCTTTATTATAATATTATTCTGAGAATATATACAGAGGATTTTAAAATTTTTGATACATAAAAACAAATTAAATTTAGCTTAAAAAACGTAAAAAGTTAAAAAGCTATAATAATTACGTCATACTAACAGTTTTTATGCTTTATTATATTTGATACTTAAATATTTACATACAGGGTGCCCGAAATATACACAATAACTTTTATAAAATTATGTTGATTAGTAAAAATGCATTATAAAGTTATTATTTGTCACGACTAATTTATTTCAGTTATTAATATTAGAATATGTACAGGGCGTCCCCAAATTCTTATGTACACGCATATATAAATACAAAAAATTAATTTTTTAAAATAATACATACCTATTATATAAAATTACATCTTTTTAAACTAATGTAATATCTATTAATATAAAAATTAATGTCCATGGATTGAGTTCGGGTGAGGTAGAAATGACCAAAAAATTTTGATTCAGATTCTGATTTTCTGGGAATTGCGTCTGCTTGGTCTCAAACTAAGATGTTAAAAAAATGAGCCAAATCAATTAATATACAGGGTGGTTTAGTATGCTGATTTGATGATGTAAGGTATAAATGACAAAAATTGTTCGATTTAGGTTCTGATTTTCTGAAAATTGCGCCTGCTTGGTCTGAAACTAAGATGTTAAAAAAATGGATCAAATTAATTAATCTACAGGGTGGTTTAGTAGGCTGATTTGATAAAAAGTGTTAAGAGTTTTCTGATATCTCTTAGTACTTTACTCTTAACACTTTTTATCAAATCAACCTACTAAACCACACTGTAGATTAATTGATTTGGCTCATTTTCTTAACATGTTAGTTTAAGACCAAGCAGGAGCGATTCCTAGAAAATCATAATCTAAATCGACATTTTTTGGTCATTTATACCTGACCCGAACTCAATCCGTGGACACACTGTATATATATATGTATATATATATATATATATATATATATATATATATATATATATATATATATATATATATATATATATATATATAATTCAAAAAAAAAATCACTAACCTATATATTTGACAAAATTTTAGGTTTCCTTGTTCTTGTTTTGTCTTTTTGTGAGTACTTTACATCACGATTAGTGTATTTAAGGGTATAAAATATTTTCAACCTTATAAATAATTTGACTATAAAATTTTTAGGAAAATGTTGACAAGGATGAATAAAAACTATTTTTTGCATTTCATTTAAAAGTTTGTGGGAAACGCCTCATTGAGTACAAATATTTTCAAATATTTTTAAAAAAATACTTTCTAAATCATACATATATTTTATAAAAATGTACGTAATAACTGAAAGTACGTTATAACCCAGATCCGTTATAACCGGAGTACACTGTAACCTTAATTTTAGAAAATTGTTATCAAGAAAAATTTTATAAGAGGTTTCTCAGAAAATATTAAGTTTGCCTAAGAGTAAAGTACATACAGGTTGTCTTAAAAATAAAGCTATACTTTACTGTAGCGAAAAATTGATATTTTTTGGCAGACACCGTATATCCGAAGACATAAAAAATATTATTTGATGTATAATACAGGGTTTTAAACCATGGCGAGCTTTATTTGAGAAAAAATAATAAATAGTAATAAAAAGGTTTGCTAAACCTTAAAAGTAGAGACACCGTCTATATAAAGGCTGTCTTATACATCAGGTGCGTCCATGTGTGTACTTACCGCTCAGCATCTTTAGGAAAAGAAAACAATGATAATCCTTCACTGGATTTGGATTGCCACTCACGAAAAGCACAAAGATATCCTTTCATTATCACTCTAATAAAGCACAAAGGTAACAAAAACTCACAAGCTTAAAACTGCCAAAATATGCGTTTAACAGGCATTAACAACTAGAACAACTCGTGGACGTCGCGGAGTTTTAATAACGTCAATATATGATGGTCATGGTGCACTTTTTAGAATAGAGCGTTTTTATTGGCTCGAAACAATTTTGTCTCCAATAAAATTGCTTAAGTACAGCCCCGCCCTCTCCGAAAACTTTTATTGTTGCATTTAATAATATTCTCTATGATTTAATCTGTCAAATTCAATAAAAACATTTTGCTCCTTACATACGGGAGTTTTGCACTTTAAAAGAACATTATTTTCTTTATATATGCGTGCAAAAGTTTACATTAGTACATCTATTTATTTGCCCAAATTCATCATTTAAATAAAAATGTAAAACACTTTTTCCCACATAAGCAGATTTACGCTGTTTTTTTTAGTGTACTTAACACCTCGCACGCACTTTCTCTCAGTGTGATATGTTGTCCATCCCCACCACTTGATTTTGGAAGCAGGGCGCTTTGTCGCTTCTGTGTGACTCTTCTGTGCTAATATTTAGTAAAATGAAAATACCGAATCCAAAGTTCTAAATTGAATACAAATAGGTTTATATATGGTTAAGCCCGCCATTTTGAATCCGCCATATATGAAATAGACCTTTGATTTAATTCAACAATGAAATTCAGCTGAAATTATACTCACAGCCAAAGTTTCAAATTTAAGACATATCGGTTCATAAATGGAAAAGTCCGTCATTTTAAATACTCAATTTTGATTTTTAATTCAAAAACCATAATCCGCCACCTTGAACAACCGAAAGTTCTGAATTTAATATTTATCGGTTGGTTGTTCTGCTGACGAATCCATTGGGGCGATTCAGCGGCGGCGAATTGTCCCATTCCCTCTGGTCACTATGCAAAATGACTCTGATACAGAATAGCGCCCTACAAAATAGCGCTGCTTTAAAATAGCGCTGCTACAAAATAGCGCTGCTACAAAATGGCGCTTACAAAATAGCGTGCATCAAAATTGCGCCTTACAAAATAGCGCGGCTACAGAATATCACCTTACAAAATAGCGCTGCTACAAAATGGCGCTGCCACAAAATAGCGCTGCTACAAAATAGCGCTGCTACAAAATAGCGCGCATCAAAATAGCGCGCATTAAAATAGCGCCTTACAAAATAGCGCTGCTACAAAATAGCGCAATCACAAAATAGCGCGCATCAAAAACGCGCTGCGGCACAATTGCGACATGTAATAAAAGCAGCGAAACAAAAGCATCAATAAAAACAGCAACTGTTTGACTAAGGGGTCTCTTTCTAACATACTTTTTAAAAAAAAAACTTCCCTGGCTTCTTTCGCGGGATCCTAGCGGGTGTGAAGCAAAACTGAACCGAACCTAACTGAACCGAACCGAACTGTCGGTTGTTCGGTTTGGTTTCACAACCTCTAGGATGCCGGTTTGGTTCGGTTCGGTTTGGTTTTACATCCTCGCGGAAAAAAGTCAGGGAAGATTTTTTTAAGGCAGCGCAGCGCCATTTTGATACGCGCTATTTTGAAAGGCGCTATTTTGAAAGGCGCTATTTTGATGAGCGCTATTTTGTAGCAGCGCTATTTTGATGCAGCGCTGTTTTGATGCACGCGATTTTGTAGCAGCGCTATGTTGTAGAAGCGCTGTTTTGATGCGCGCTATTTTGTAGCAGTGCTATTTTGTTGGCGCTATTTTGTAGCAGCGCTATTTTGTGGCAGCGCCATTTTGATGCAGCGCTATTTTGTAAG
This sequence comes from Aspidapion aeneum, assembly GCA_963576565.1. Classification (NCBI taxonomy): domain Eukaryota; kingdom Metazoa; phylum Arthropoda; class Insecta; order Coleoptera; family Brentidae; genus Aspidapion; species Aspidapion aeneum. Next base: position 43,086,630 of record OY755040.1, read on the forward strand.
GAGGTATTCTGTAGCAGAGCCATGCAAAATAGTTTTATGGTAAACGCGAAAAATCAATATCTGGCCATCGAGTTTCTCCGCCCCCCCAAATAAAATTCCTAGATCCGCCTCTGACTAATGGCATATTGTCTTTTCAGAATAAACGACGGCCCATGTGAGAGTTATCTGGATGTTTGTTGCGCTCCCGAAAATAGAGTGCCTGAGCCAATCACCCCCACTCCGCCACCTACCCCTAAACAAAAAGGATGTGGTTACAGGAACGCTGAAGGAGTTGGCTTCCGCATCACTGGAGACCAGGATAACGAGGCTCAATTTGGAGAGTTTCCTTGGATGGTCAGTTAGCTTTCAAGATTAATAAGTTTCAAGTTTATCAAATACATATTAGTTGAGAGGCTTATAGTCAAAAATCGTGTTCCGTGGGATAGTTGTGGAAGATTTTTTAAAACGAGCCTAGATCGATTGGTAATGCATCAAAAATTTAAAGTCACCGGATGTTTGCCTCCATTTTGCCTGTGTGACGTCATAAATCCAAGATGGCGGGTTTTTTCATGTTTTTTCACAAATTTTGGCCATTAGCTTTCGCCAAATTAGTTTTACATAAAAACTGTTAATACATTTTGTGTTTCGAAGAGAACACCAATTAATAAAGTAAATAAATTGTTCATATGTCTTAAAAACTAACAAAGATATTATTTTTTATTAGAAATACTAAAAAAATAGCAACTTTTTTTTTTACCCAAAAAAAAATGAGGAAGGAAGTTTTAGACTACAAGAAATCGATTACTTATGGATCACTCAATTTTAAGTTGCCAGATGTTTGCCTCAAATTTGAGTAAGAGCGCCTGTGTGGCGTCATAAATCCAAGATTGCGATTTTTTCCATGTTTTTCAGAAACTTTTGCTTTTAACTTTTGCCACATCAACTCTAAGGGAAAAAGTTATAGGTCATGATTGTTTCGCAAAGGACAGCAATTAAAATGTCGTTTTAGTGAGCTTTATATCTCATAAACTAACAAAGGTATTGATATTTTTTTAAATATTAAAATAAAAATAAAATTTCAATATTAAAAAAAATTGAGAAAGGAAGTTAATTAATTACGCTCGATCGATTGATGATGGATCACACAATTTTAAGTCACCTGATGTTTTCCTCCAATTTGTGTAGTTTAAAAAAAAATTACAACTATCCCACGGGATACCATAGGCCACTTAACTATATTCCCTTTTTGTCAAATAAACTTTAGTTTTATAATGTTAAAAACAAAAAATTTGAATATTTTAATCCAATATGCAAAAATTTTTAGCCGCGTACTCAATGGCAAGCTGCAACTGTAAAAGCAACTGTAACCAAATAACCCTCTGCCGTACTACCGCGTTACCGACGGGACAAAATATGACCCTTCCAACAAAAACTTCTTGTAAGAAACCAACTATTACTAGCTTTTGTTGATATATTTAAAATCTCAGTTTACAACTATATTTTGCTGATACAAAAACTTTTTTTTGAGCAACCATTTTAGTTTTGTTTAAAAAAAAGTGCTATAAATGTACAACACCCTCGGTTGTTGCTTCTCCTTGTTCATATGCCTAAATGATCGATTTTTTGTACTGTCGACAAAACAATATTATTTCATTTAAAAAAGGGGCCATTCATATATTTTTATTTAAAAAAATAAATAATTTAGAGATTTTTGAACTCAAATATTTACGAGTACGCCAAAAAAAAAATGTTGACGGCTAAAATTTTTTGCCAAGATTTGTATGATAGAGTTCGCGCGGCGAGGGGGATCTACTGGTCGCCTCTAGCTTGTGATTAACTGTTTCGGAAATCCATAGGCGCAGTGTTTTATATTGGGAATTAGTTTAATAAATTATTATGTGTAATTTATTCCGCACGGCACTATCCGACCGCAAGTACCAATACCAAGATAAAATTGGCAACAACTCTCGCCGCGTCTACTCTAGTTGCGTATTTACTAACATATTAAAATATAGCAGATTTGACAGAAATTGAAAACTTAAAATCATCGTGTTATAAAATTTTGTATAGAGTGCAATGATTTTTGCCTGTCCCCTATATATAAAAAATGTCAAAATAAAACTGATGCTGTAATCAAATAGAAAAAATTTGCTGATTCCTACCTTGATGGCTGACACAAACGCTTTTTTTTTTCTTTATAACGCAAATTAATGGCTAAAAAGAGTGGGAAGAAATAAAATGATACACCCTGGACATAGACCTAATTTCATTTTTACTACACCATATTTTTTAAATAAATTATTAAACCTTTTTAAATGAACTTTATAGTAATGTGGACTGTACAAAAATATCGTACATAATGGATTTTATATTTTACCTTATTTTCATTAAGATTTTATAAAATTTAAGGGTTAAAATATTTAAATATTTTTTGTTTTGAAAGTCCCGTTTTTGCTAGCTGTGCAAAAAATTAAACGGCAAGACGCTGCCAAAACCTGCACGAGCCACACTGTAAAAAATTTTGTCTACAACGAAAACAAGTTATTTTCTAGAATAAATTGTTTTTACCTTAATACAATTTGTTTTGAATTAAAATATTTCTTTTTAGTTCAACGCAGCGTTTAATTTTAAAATAAGACTTTATTTTTCTTCTTTAATTGTTTTGTTTCAGTATACTCCGTTGTAACAAAGCAAATTGTCTTCATATAAGTAATATTTTCCTTCCAGAGAAAACGGTGCCTTAGATTAATTCAGTTTCAATTTATATAAAATTTCTGTTTCACATTAAAATAAGAGGCAAGACATTTTTTGTGCTATATCAAGAAAATATTCTCTTGGTGAATAGGAAAGCACAAATTATTTTACCTCACAGGAATTTGCTTTAACCCAAGACAATTTTTTTTACCGTGCATGCGTCTTACTGTAGGGCAGAAAAGAATGGCGTTGTTAAACAGGCGTAACTCTAATTCCATTGTTTACCGCTCTGCAGTTGCTGAATTTACTGTACTGGAGTAAAGATCGGAGCTGCGATACCACATAATTATAGTTTCATTGTTTACTGCTGTGCAGTAACTGAACTTACTGTACCACAGTAAAGAATGGATTTAGGCCGGCCTAACCTATACCATACCTAGTCTTACCTTAATCTTTACGCTAGGTCAAATAAGGGTAGTTTAAGACAAGCACGTACATAAAGGGGGTACTGTAAAACAGTACCCCTATAATATATTTATTTGCATTTAACGGTGGTCATTTCAGACTACCCTCCAGAACCTTATGGGCCGTCACTGAATAACAGGCCTTTCCATATGGGATTACCCTCCGAAGAAAAACAAGGTCCTGGACACCAACATTTTATTTCCATGGGGGTCGTACGCCACGCTTATTTAGTTAGTTACAAAAACTCGCGACCCAAAATAAGCCATCAAGCCTCATTTTTTATTTTTTTTTACGGTTAAGCGCACTCGCAAGGAGATCCCTATCTCGCTCGAGAAGCGGCCAGTGCGCGGAAATGTGGGTGTGTGTTGGTTTTGAAACGGTTCAGGTTGTAACCTGCAGGGAAAACTGTCGCAGGGAGTTTATTCCACAGCGATGCTGTTCTCCAGAGATTTTGATATAATGAGGTTCTTGGTGCCTCTATTTTGACAGTAAACTGATGGTTACCGTCTGTTTGACGTGTTCGCCTTGTAGGTGCTACTCCCGTGGGGATCATACGTGCCAGCTCTTCAGAGCATTTTTCGTGATAATACCTGTAGAAGAGAGATAGATCGCCCACAGTTCTTCGATGTTCGAGACTATCCAAGCTACGGGTAAGTGCGGGGTCATTGATCAGCTTGACAGCTCGTTTTTGCACGGTGTTCAAAAGCATTAAGGTATGTTTGAGAGCCGCACTCCATATATGTGAGCAGTACTCCATAGTTGGTCGAATCTGGGCTTTGTAGAGTGTCAGCAGTTGGCTTGGTGTATACAGATGTCTTGTACGAAATAGCACCCCAAGCTTTTGGGACGCCTTTTTAGCTATATCTGACACGTGACTGTACCAGGACATGTTGGTCTCTGCAGTGACTCCTAAGATGTTCAACTGGCTCTGCAATGTAACAGCACTTCCAGATAGCATGATGTTTGCCTCGCCGGTGCTGGTCTTTTTTGAAAACAGGGCTCCTTGGGTTTTCTGCGCGTTGAACTGTACAAGGTTTTTGTTGCCCCAGTCCTCTATTATCTCCAGGTCGTTATTTATCTGCGATACTTGAGTTAGTCTAAGATGATGGAATTCACGTGCGGATAGACACTGAGTGGGTGGTATGACTGAGGAGACTACTCTGCCATCATCTGCAAAGCAATAAAGTGGATTTATTATTTTATCTATGAGGTCATTTATGTAAATCAGAAAAAGTGTTGGCGAAAGGATTGCTCCCTGTTCCGGCCACCCAGTGCAACATAAATGGATCTATCCTTAAGGTAACTTTCAAACCAAGTGCAAAGTTTCGGCGACAATCCCATTGCGTTGGGCTTGTTGAGCAGATTTTCATGCCAGACTTTATCGAATGCTTTAGATATATCTAAGGCAATTGTTCTTGTTTCGCCCCGTAACTCAATCGCTTTTTGCCATAAGTGAGTGACGTATGTAAGTAAATCGCCAGTTGACCTATATTTTCGAAATCCGTATTGCTTGTCGTTGATAATTTTGTACTTTTCCAAGTACTTGGTTAGGTGATTGTTCACAACTCTTTCCATTACTTTTGATATCACCGGAAGTAGAGCAGGAAGTCTATAGTTTAACGGATCTGTCTTTTTTCCTTTCTTTGGAATAGGTTGTACTGCGGCAGACTTCCATGATGATGGATATACTCCTTGCCTGTAAGATAAATTGAATAATTTAGCGAAAGTTGGGGTGAGTTCGTTAGCACAATTTTTGAGTACTATCGCGGAAATGCCATCTGGACCCATTGCCTTGTTTGTATCCAACTTTTTAAGGGATTTTCGTATTTCTCTGTGACAAAAGGGTACCTCTGGCATACTGTGGGAAACCCTTTCAATGAACGGTGGAGTTTTTCCATTTGGCACTGTTAGGTTTGAGTTGTAGGAAAAGATTTTGGCCAGCATATTGGCTTTTTCCTCTGATGTTGTTTCTGAGTATTTTTATCTGTAAGTGGATGACTTGGTGAAGTTTGATCCAACAGCTTTTGCAAGAGACCAAAAGGACCTAGAACTACTTGGACAATTCAGCAACCTGTTTTTTATTATTTGATTGTATGTTTCTTTGGCGGCGTCAATAGTAATTTTGCAACTATTTCTGGCTTCTATAAATTCTGTGTGGTTTTGAGCGGTTTGTTGTCGTTTCCAAAGGTTATATGCTCTGTGTTTTTTCTGTACAGCCGTTTGACAATGGCTGTTGAACCAAGGTTTTGCATTTGCTCTGCGTTTTATTGTATGTGGGATATATGCATCCATTCCAGATAAGATTACTTTTGTTATTTCATTACAGCAAATAGTGGGATCAGCAGTTTTAAAGCAAACCTCTTGCCATGGAAAATCCAGGTAAAACTGTTTAAGGTCATTCCATTTAGCCGATTTATAGTGCCACATTTTACGAGGAAGTGATTGTTGGCTTGGTGGTATGAGCATTTCGCACTTTGTTATTATAAGTTTATGATCGGATGAACCAAGTGGGGATTTACTTGAATTGTGTACGAGTCAGGATTTGTAGTTAGGAACAAGTCTAAAAGCGCTGCAAATTCACCCCTTTCTGAGATACGGGTAGGTTCATCGACAAGCTGCGTTAGACCACAACTTATGGCAAAAGCTTCTGCTTCCCTGCCTTCATTATCTGTCTTGTTGTGGTGTTTTAGTCAGGGTATATTGTGGACATTGAAATCGCCTAAAAAAACAATTTCCGCATGTGGATAGTTAGACTGTATACTATCACAGTTTTCGGATAATGTCGTGAAAAAGTTTTGGTACTCGGTGTTACTTGGCGGTCGGTAGAGGCAGCAGATGAACTTGGTCGATGACTTTGAGGTGAATTTTAGCCATATGATATCGAGGTTCGCTGGTTCTAGCTTCTCCTCTCGATGACATGAAAGGTCATTTTTTACGTATACACAGATCCCAAAATTATGTCGAAATCGGTGGTATAGGTCATAGCCGGGATAAAGATAGCTCACAATAGGTGTTGCAGAACTGATTTTAGTTTCAGTGAGAACAAGGATGTCAGGTCTTTGTTCTTCAAGATGTCTGTTGTCATGTTGGTACTCAATCCTCTTATATTGCTAAAATCAATTCTGAGTTGAGTTTTTGGTCTTCTTTTAATATCTTTGCATGAAGGACCCCCAGGATCACCCGACGCCCGGAGATCCGAGTGGTCGGGTATTTTACCTCCGGAATATTTTGATCCTGGAGGCGCTATCATGCTATCTGTTACTCATTGTTGGAACCGGACTGTCAGCGCAGAAGCGGAACGTGGTGATACCACTTAGCGCTACTCAGTTCTGGCATGGTGGTATCTCACCGGTCGACGCCCAATGAGTAAAAGCGTCTACCACCTACATTACCTACGCGGGCGCCGCACAGAGGGGCCAAATGGAGCTAATGTCGGAAATAATTATTTAAACACCCAAAATTTAGAAACAAAAATAATGTGTATTGGTTATTGTGATATAGGTTAAAATGCACCTGTTTAATATTTTATAAAGCTTTAATATTTGTTTTTTTTTACAGGGTGATTTAAAAATAGATTTTTTTTAAAGAAATTTAAGTACTTGTACACAAAAAAGTAATTAAGACTTAAACATTTATTAAAAATGAGTTTAAAAATTTTACATTTTATAATATTTCTGTTTAAGTTATTTAACCTGGCTCATAATATACAGTATGTCCCAAAAGTCTGGAATCACCTTTTTTTTAAACTTGGAGATAAAATCATGGACAGGTCAATTTTGAAATAGGAAGAGGAGTCACTTAAAAATACTATATTGTACAGAGTGTCCTCAATAAGACATATGCATGCATATTTTTTTACTTATATTGCATCTAAAACGTAATTTTACCATTTTCTAAAAAAAGGAATTTAATGTAAAGGCTTTTTGGATAAAAGTTGTTTATTTTTTGCTTGCATTTTGCTATCCTCTACATACAAAATTAGGTTTTGTATTAAAGATCATTGTAAAAAAATTACATAACGGCAAAATTTATGTTAAAATAAGACCTATTAATTTTATTTTCTGGACACACTTCACACATCTGTAATTGTTTTGCTTTTTAACATTGTTTTATTAATATTAACTTTAAACAACAAGTAAAATTAAAGAAAGAAAAATTATAAAAAAGTTTCTCTTTGGCCGGGACTCGAACCCGGAACGTCTTGCTCTGTACGCAAACGCTCTTTCATTAAGCTACCAAAGATCATACATACATTTTCCGAAAACTTCCACCTATGCATGTGTGTGGTGTCTCAATACAAGAACGAGAAATTCTCAGGGTATTAACTTGACCAAGCCATTCAACTGATTTTTATCATTTTTCTTTCCCACTGTCATGGATATGAAAACTCCAATTAGACGTCAAGTATCAACTTCTGAAAACCTCTTTTTCACATTTTTTTTTGTTACGTACCCCGCTAGAACATACTAAAATTATAGCCAGTTCAATAGAGACAAAAATTCCCCATAAGGCCTGTGTAAACTAGTGCGTGGTCCTTTGCTAATCCACTTAACCCTTTCCAAAACAAAGATCTGTCAAAATGATATTTTTGAAAAATTTTCGGGCACCTTTCCTAAGTTAAAAATACGAAAACGGCAAGTTTGTAAAAGTTTTGATTCAAAATTTGACTTTCGAAGATTGACCCTCCCCCCACTTCTTTTAACTAAAGTAACTGTAACCGCTACCATAATTCACTTGGCTTTTTACAGGCCTAAAAAGTTGTTTATATCAATTTGATTAAAATCCTTTATTTAAAAATTTTTTCAAATGAAGCTTTTCCTAATTTTTAGCGTCCACCATGTTTAAATTTAAGGAGTTAATCAAATTTATGTTAAAAAACTATCAATCAAATTTTTTGTCAATTAAACACTTTTTATTTAATAAAAATTCGTTAATAAACAAACAAGTTTTATATTTAAGATGTATAGTTTAATTTCTTTTATTTGGGTCGTATGTAGGCACTTTATTTTTAATTTGCTACATAATTTGAGTTCCAGATATTGTATATGTCTACTGGTGTTTTTATAGTTTCTTCCACTTTTACACCCGATTGGCCCCTTTGTGCGCCGGTTGCCAGTTAATTTAGCCTGAATAGTGGATCAATAATAGTATGTACTTTTTGTTAAGGTGGCAGTACTGAGAGAACAGACCATCGACGGTTCCAACAAATTAAACGTCTACCAATGTGGTGGTGCCCTCATTCACCCTCAGATGATACTAACCGCCGCCCACTGTGTGTCTGACAAAAACAGAAACTACAAAATTCGTGCTGGAGAATGGGACACTCAGAAAACTACTGAGATCTTTCCTCATCAAGACAGAGAGGTAAAACCTATGCTCAAGAGTATATAGTCTGCAATGAAAAAAAACATCTTATTTTAAAGGTTCTTTGGACTAAATTTTTCTATGTAAAATAAGCCATTTATCGGAAATTTTGGTCTTATTTTAAGGGCTAAATACAGCTAAAATCGGGGTGATCTGATTTATCGAGGATTCCGAATTATTAAGGACTTTTGTTAGTAACCATATAAATATTACTAGAATGCGGGATTTATTAGAATAAGTAATGATTTTATTTGAAATAAACACAAAATTATAAAAAACAAGAAATTATGTACAACTTTTTTTAGAATATTTTAATATATTAAAACAAAAACAAATTAGTTTTATAAAAATATTTAACTTTCTATGTCCGCACTTATTCACTTTCTAGACCTATTTTTAGTGTGAGAAGTGCAACTTTAATTTTTTCCGAATTTTTCCGAATATCGCTGATTGTTGATGTACCCACCAGTGGCGTACGCAGGGGGGCTAGGAGCCTAAAGCCCCCCCCCCAGAGCCACTAAATAATGACCCCTAAAACATGAATTTTCTCGAAAAATCAAGATTAAAATGTATCGTGCGCTCAAGCCCCCTTCAGGATTCATCTCTGCCTATCGATCCGCGCTCAAGCCCCCAGGATTTATTTCTGCGGACGCCACTGGTACCCACTCAATACTTTAGAGATAAAGCTTTGACAGTAACGCTACGACTCTTTAATGCATCAATAATCTCTGACTTCTCTTCAACGGGCAAAATCTGATGTTTCCTTTTGCTAGAACTAGATGAGAACTGCAGAAAGCACCACATACACGCCGGATCAAAGCAACCAAATGACAGGTTAAAAGCTGCATTATTATGTGAATCATACGGCATGGCTGAAAAAAAAAACAACGCGAGTCTGGATTATTGAATCAAGTAAATCCCGGATTACCGAATACATCCATGGACTACTGAGCCTCTCCGGACTACAGAAGCATCCGAATTATCGCGCGTACCTTAGAGTAATAATAATATAAAGAGAAGAAGTAAACCGCGGCCCTGTGTAAATTTTCCCTATTCGTGGCGGTCATTCCTGAAAACTTAGAATTTGCAGAATCATCGGCGATGGCAACATAGCTGCGTCACTGGAATCATCTCGAAAAAACGACACTGGGCTGAATTTTCACAATATTTTCAGAAACAGCACTTCTTGTTCTTTTTTACAAAAATAAAACTCAGCAAAAAGAAAAAAACACCAAAAATTCAAACAACATGTTACTGTCAGTAACACATGTTACTGTCAGTGCCGACCTTAGAGCTTAGGAATATCTGGGCTAACCGGTCACGACTTGAGGACCCACCTAATTAAACTTGTTGCCATTATATAAGTGAAAAAATATTCTTTTGTTTAAAACTCATAGACAATGATTGAGTAGAAATAAAACTTTAGACTTCCATTGTTTTTATCTGAGGGCACGGCAGTGCCTCGCCAAATTCGCGCTGCCGTACCATCTTTTCTTGAAACATTTTAGCCCATATTTGACCTATCTAAATCTCCATTTCGGAAAGAGCTACGAATCTCATACTTTGCACAGTCGTAGACCTTCATAGAGTTAACAACCCCTCCAAGTTTCATGGACTTCTATAATGTAGTAAAGTAGTTACGAAATTTCAAAAAACGTCGAAATTGCCACTCACTCACTGACTCACTCACTCATGTATAGATCATAATTCTACTGTACTTCCAGATATGTTACAGACCTGAAATTTTGCAGACTGATAGAAATTATGACCAAACCCATGGAAAAAATCAAAAAGCCCCAAAATTCTAATTTACTCCCCTCCCCTATACATGTAAAATTATTTAAAAGTAACATTACCCACTTCTAGAAATGCTAGAGAGCTGAGCTTTGGCAGCCTGATAGGAACTATGATAAAACTATAGGAAAAAGACCCCAAAATTCTAATTTACTTCCCTCCCATATAAATGTAAAGTTATGTAAAAGTAACACTGCTCACTTCCAGAAACGCTAGAGAGCTGAGCTTTTTAAGACTGAAAGACACTATGATTAAACTATAGGAACAAATTTAAAAACACCAATATTTTAATTTACTTCCCTCCCCTATAAATGTCAAGTTATGTAAAAGTAACATTACCCACTTCCAAAAACGCTAGAGAGCTGAGCATTGGAAGACTGATAGGAACCATGATAAAACTATAAGAAAAAATTTAAAAATACGAAAATTGTAATTTATTTCCCTCCCCTATATATGTAAAGTTATGCAAAAGTAACATTGTCCACTTTCAGAAACGCTAGAGAGCTGAGTTTTGGAAGGGTGATAGCAGCTATGATAAAACCATGGGAAAAAACTAAAAGACCTTAAAATTTTTAGTAAGGCATTGCAAAAGTTTTGAGCAATATTCCGCATATTTTACTGTTAAATTAAATATTATCCAATTCCTTTAAAAAAGTAGTGAAATCATAACAAAAACATTTCATGTAAAAATAACCAAGTACGCGGCATTCCGTAAAAACAATTGAGATAAAAGTAAAGTCAAGTTCTCCAATACAAATTTTAAAATGAAAGTAAGAAACTAGTTTGGAAATGTTTTTCGAAACTTGGCTATTACGGCTGTAAATGACTCAGGCACAGTGCTAAATTGAACATAAAGAAGTTTGGCTGTAATAGCAAAGTTTAGAAAAACATTTCCAACTAGTAAAAATCTTTCATTATGAAATTTGTATTGGAGAACTTGGCCTTACTTTTATCTCAATTCTTTTTACCGAATGCCATTTTCGCGTACTTGGCTCTTTTTTACATGAAATGTTTTTGTGTTGGTTTATTTTAAACAGGACGTTTCAGTAAGTAAGTATATCTAACCGTTTTCAAGTGTAAACTAAACAATTCAGTCTAAAGGCTACGACTTATACTACTTGGTGTGCAGTCGGCCCGCCCCCTTTTTACCTTCCTAGCCCGCATAGCAACGGCTAGAGAAGGTATTGTTTTCGATAAAAAAATTTTTTTGACATAACACCGAATATGTGTTATTTGGGTGTATTTTGACCTACCCTAGCAATATCGTCGTGATGTCTGTCTGTGTTGTGTGTGTATGTATGTATATCTGTCCGTAACGCGATAGCTCCTAAACCGCTTAACCGATTTACATGAAATTTTCAGGTGAAATAGTACTCGATACTGCAACGAGCTGATTAGACTTTAGTCAAAATTCGTGAATGCTAATAACAGTTTTTTGACAGTTAAAAAGTTTAAAAAATGCTAACTTTTTAATGGAACGTCGCATCAATATGCGGTTTTCGGAATATAGGAGCGCGTTATAAATATGTTATAACTGAAAAGTTCGTAGGAGCTTTCATTTCGGAGATATTTACAAAAAACTGTTTTCAAGGTTGATATAACGTGGAGTGTGCTAATGGGCTAGGAAGGTATTAGATCCGCCATGGATCCATTTATTTAATTCCAAGACGCTTGTTTTCCTTAAGGTGTGGTTTCACACAGAAAAACTACAAAACTACTAAATACTTAGAGAAAATTAAAACAATCCTATGAAATTTTCGTTTGAATGGTTAATAGTGCTTCAACTCTCCAAACAGAAAAGCCGCATTTTAAAATAATAAAATAGAATATCCTTAATACCGGTTAAAACTGTTGGAACAATGACTAATTTAATTGTCCTCTACAATAAGAATAAGGATTCCCTTTTTACCTGGGGTTATAGTCCAAGTAGCTCAAAACGAAACCCGGCCCTGCTAACACGAAATCCGTAATATGATGTCATACACCTATTGCCACGTCCTGAAAAAATTGTGGGAAAAGGGGCCGTTCATAAATTATGTTGTCTAAATGAGTTTTTATCGCAGATTGTAATAAGAAATACACAGCATAAAACGGCGCGACGCCGGCTAATAAGCGCATGACAAATTATCGCACGGTTTGAATAGCCTAACCAACTCAAAGCACTATATATTTTGGTAAGGTAAGAAGTTGAACCTTACTTATTATTTATAAAATTTTACAGAGGCAGAGGAGGCGGCAATAGCGGAAAAGCTACATTGTTTACCAACAAATGAATGAATGACCGCCGAAACCGGGGCTACTACTTCTCTTTATATGTTATTATTCTGAGGCGCGTACGGAATATCGGTCACCACTGTACTTAAAACTATGGTTCTGTAGTCACAATTTTTTAAATTTGTACTTTTTTTTTTAATAATATTTTTTTTAAAATATAGTCATTTCATATCAATTTGCATGAGCTGACACCTGCAATAAACATGGACGCACCCAGGTGGGGGCTTCAGGGCCCAGGCATCTCCAAGGCTAAAATGTTTTACATATTTTCCACATACTTCATGAATACAAAAATAAAATAACAAAAAATACGGCATCATAGCACATATTCCTGAATGCGCCGCTGAATAGAAGATACATTGCGAAAAGTACAAACAAATTAATTTATAAAAATCGGCTAATAATATTTAAAGAAGTTATGATTAAGTAAAAACCTAACATACTATCCTCCACTTAAACTGACTATACTTCAAATCAGGGCCGGACTGGGTACGTAGGGGCCCCGGCGGGAGAGCAGAGGCAAGGGCGCCATAACCATTAATGGGGAGGGGGGATGCAATGAGGCAAAAAAAAACAAAAAACAATTCGGGTTTCAGAAGGTTGGTACTACATAAAACTTAAATTCGGCGAAAATGTTTGAAAAATAAAGTCATTTTTATGTAAAAATTTTGGGATAACGCTGAAAATGTGTTTTTTGGGTGTAGTTTGACCTATCTTAGCAATATCGTTGTGACTAGAGTCCCTGTATGTGACGTCCCATAATAGATCCTAAAATAATTCACCGATTTTCATAAAATTTTCAGGTAAAATAGTGTCAAATACTGTAAAGCGCTGGTTGAATTTTTGTTAACATCCCTTAATGCTAACAACAGTGCTTTTACAGTATAAAAATTGAAAAAATGCTAACTTTTTAACGGAGCATTGCATCAATATAATTTGCGGTTTTCGTAATATAGTAAAACTCATTTTTCTCAAATAATTAGTGTTACAACCAAGCAAGAGCTTTTGGTTTTAAGATATCTATAAACAAACTGTTTTCAAGCATGGATGCACCCAGGGGAAGGGCCTTGGGGCCCCCTGGTTCCCCGACTGCTCGTAACCAGGAGAAGAACAAGGAGTGTTTGTAAAAACAATTTATTTATAAGTTATCACTGTTCACACTTTTACAAAAGCAATATTTGCCGTTCAACTTAACGTTAAGCAAAATCTAGGCACTTTTCTTTAGGCTAATTACTAGATTAATCAACAATCAATCATTAAATATAAATTAAAGTAATCATCTTAGTAATGTATTCAGTAATATTATCTTCTTAATTTTGATTAAAGAAGGGGCCCCCTCCACAAATAATGATATTCTCTGACAAGAACAGCGAAAGGCCTAACAAATGCTAACAATTAATTTTATATCCGTATATCCAAGCCCAAAGTAGCCCCGGGCTATACGTGGCCCATGGTCAGCAACCCCAGGGCCCCCGCTGGGCCGCAGGGGCTCCGGCGGGGATGACCGCCCTCTCGTCCGGACTAGTCCGGGCCTGCTTCAAATCAATCAAGTTCCGATGTTTTTTGACAAAATGTTAAAAAAAAAAAACGTTTTTCAGGTCCAATCCATTAAAGTTCATCCGCAATACTATGCAGGCGCCCTCTACAACGATGTAGCCGTCCTGTACCTGCGCAGTCCCGTTGATATCGCGGACAACATAGACGTGGTCTGTCTTCCGCCGCAAAATACGATCGTCAACAGCGCGTCATGTTTCGCCACGGGATGGGGCAAGGACGAATTCCACAAAGGAAAATACCAGGTAAATACTCTGCCAATTGCCAAATAATGGGGCGGCTGGTGAGGTGAAGTAGGGTAAGATCTATTTATACACAAATAAACACGTTTTTTCCTTTCAAACTCCGTGCTGATGCTGTGTGGGTTGAACAGTTTTTTAATTTCTTTGCAGGTCATTCTGAAAAAAATCAACCTTCCCCTAGTACCACGTGACAGCTGTCAAAGCCGTCTGCGCGAAACTCGACTGGGCAAATTCTTCGAGCTGCACAAAAGCTTCATCTGCGCGGGCGGTGAACAGGGCAAAGACACTTGTAAAGGTGACGGGGGGTCGCCCCTTGTTTGTCCCATTCCTGGTCAACAGAGCAGGTATTACCAGTTAGGTATTGTCGCCTGGGGTATTGGGTGTGGGGAGAACAACACCCCTGGAGTCTATGTGAACATTGCCCTCTTTAGAGATTGGATAGATCAACAAATAAGAGAGTTTGGTTTAGACAGTTCTACTTATAGATATTAGGACAAATTGTATTGTTTATTGTAAATGCTATTTTTAATAAAATTTGTCAATTTTTTTATAGCCCTCTTGTTTTTGTAGTCTACAGTCTACGCAATCTGGCCCGAACGCATCCAGAACAATTTCTGTGTTCATTGGTTTTAGAAGATCAAGTTCTGACGTATAAAACAGCTGAAGCCCCCCCTAGAACCCCTGAATATTGACCCCTAAAACAAGAATTTTCTCCAAACATCAATATGAAAATGTATCAATCTGCGCCACTGATATTGCCGGGTACGATTTTGTTTTAAATCGAGCCCTTAAACGAGGGTACCGTTAGTAGATCTCTTGTGTGTATAAAATAAATATAAAACACTTTTAAAAACGTAACAAACTTTAATGAATACAAAAAAAAACTCTGTTGCAATTTACAAATTGTTACAAGACTTTTCTTATGACCTATAAAACAAACAAGACCCAAAATATTAAAATAAAAACTTTAACTTACCTACCAAAATAACAAACTACAATTACTACAAAATGTTCTTCAAATAGACAAATCTTATATTTCTTTACTGACCATTTATTTTAATTTAAGTTCAACAAAACCTAGAATGTGACTACCGACTTGTCTCCTCAAAGTTTGGATTTTTATTATTATCCCCCCCAGCCAGTGGCGTTGCTAATAATCCCAAAGTTTACTTTACATTCTAGCTAATGACCTAAACAAGTAAACATAAACGAAAACAGAGATAAAATGACATTTTATAGACGACACTTTCTAATCTCATAGTTTTTCCATAGCCAATCACTTTGAAGGAAAAATCCTCTACTACGCTACGCTTAACCATTACAACTCCCACTCTTCACTTTTCAGTAGTTTTTCTCGCATCAACCACCTGCGTGCAGTAGGCGGCAACCAAATGTTTACCATTTTGGAGGGAGGCGGAACCACTTAGCACTGCAAAACCATGTTTTGCGCATTTCGTTTTTCTAAGCTGGTTTCGTACAGTGGCACAGTCAAGGGTAATTTACATTCCTAACAATCTAACTAGGGTTACCAGATTTCCAAAAGAGAAAAGTGTGGCAGAAAACAACGTACTAAATTAATATCATTAAAAAAAGAAATCAAAATTGGGGTACCTCAGGGAAGTAATTATTATTTATTTTTTACATTTACCATCCCTTTTTAAAAAATAGTTTAATTCAGATGTTTGCGGATCATACGTTAATTTACTTAAAAGGCAATTCGTTGGAACATATTACTTATTTATTAAATTCTGACTCCAAATTAGTTTTAAATTGGTTAAATATAAACAAATTAAAGTTAAACGTTCAGTGGCGGATCCAGGGGGGGGGCACTAGGGGCACTTGCTCCCCCCGAGAATTTTTTGAATATACAAAAAATTCAAAATTTTTGCCTGCGGCGCATGAAAGTGTCTATTGTTAATATCATCGAAATTACACCCACTGACTAATTCAATAAAATGCTGCTTAAAAAAATATATACCGTTTTTTACCAACAGAGAATGTCACCTAAAGTGCCCCCCCCCCCCCGAGAAGCACCTCTTTATCCGCCCTTGTAAACGTTAATAAAACAAAATGCATGACAATAAATTTGAAAAGTAATCCATTAAATTTGGAAATTAAAATAAACAATGAAAAATTGGAAATCGTGAATTCATTTAAATATCTAGGAATAATAGTAGACTCAAAATTAAAGTTTAATTTATACTATGACAATATCATCTACAACATATTGGATCTTAATTTTAAGAATGTGTGTTCAAACAAAGTGGGTCATAGGTTTCTCAGGAATAGGGTCCAAATTGAAATTGTTGTCATGAAACTTTACCTATTTTTGATTCAATGCCCAGTCCCAGTGTCATGTGTTGACGTGACATACGTCAAAGACACGAAAAAGGCGAGATTTCGTCCCTTCCATCTTTGACCAGCAAGGAGACCACACGTGGCATCGAATCTCCAACGCCCTCGAACTCGTCTCATGTGCCGAGATTTGTTGGATAATGGGTGAGTTGAGCACTTTGTGTAGGGCATAAAATAGGGAAAATGGGATTATAAGGGTTCGGGGTTTTTTTGTGAATTTTAGCAATAAATAAATGTGTTTAGTGAACAGTTGCGTTCAGCAAAAATTTGATATTTAGGAAGAATAAGTCATTATTTATCATTTTTCTCAAAAAAATGCGTGCCTATACAACACAATAATTTTGTCATATTTTTTATATTGCTCAACTATTTTATACTCAGCTTGGCCGATTTTAATGAAATTTGGTACCTAGACTGGGTCTTGGGTCGAGATGGTCCCATTTAAAAATGAACAAAATCCACCGAACACAAGCCAAGTAAAAGGGTGAGGGAAGATTTCAAAAATTAGAGTTTATGTGAAAATATGGCGTGTGTGATATCAAACGAAAGGTAATTGAGTATGGAGTTAAACAAAATACATTTTAGTTTTTTTTTCTTCAAAAAGGGTGGGGGTAGATTTTAAAAATTAGAGTTTACGTGAAAATATGGCGTGTGTGATATCAAACGAAAGGTAATTGAGTCTGGAGTTAAACAAAATACATTTTAGTTTTAAAAAAAAGGGTGGAGGTAGATTTGAAAAATTTTAGTTTTAGTCAAAACATGGCTTGTGTGGTATCAAACGAAAGGTAATTGAGTCTGGAGTTCAATAAAATATACTTCAGTTTTTAGTTATGTCAGTGTGAGCTTAGGTGCCCATAGATTGACAGAGTATTTATAAAACAACGCTTTTTTATTTTTATCAAAAAATTTTCTAAAGTTTTTGCCAGACACATTTTTCCAAAAAGAACTTAATTTCTCAAAAATTTTTACCTGCTACCGAAATTTTTTAAAAATTTAGTAGTGTCTTAATATTGAACAAATTTTTGTTATGCGGCGCCGTTTTTTTATGTATAAATGTATAACAAAAATTTTATCCTGTTTGAACAAGTTTATTAACAATAACAATGCATACAATTATTTGCCTCATGGGGGCAACGGCGATTTTGGAGCAAAAGTCTGGATGAGAGCAACAGCGATTTGGGGGGGGAGGTAATGGTAAAACGGTGACCGTAAAGCACAGGGGGGAAAGCGAAAAGGAAATATTCGCACAAGAAAAAAGCCCACACAGAAAAAAGCGCAACGTAGTAAAAAAGCGCAGACCAAAAGAGCACATATTAAAACAGCCGACAGGGAAATTATACATCATTATCATTGTTGACCCTTGAAAAAATCATACTAAAATAAATTTAAGATTTTAGACTAAATTGTCCCATGTATAAAAATTCACAGGTGTTAGGTTACTTTTTGATCATCTCAAAATTGCCCACAAAAAGAGGGGTGTATAAATATTTAAAATTTTATAAACTTTTAAAAATTGTGGGATGTGAATTTCAAAACAAATAAATTTTTTTTTGAAAATATTTGAAAAAGTTTATTTAGAATTGTTAAAATTAATAAAAACTTTTCAAATTATCAAAATGTTTAAAACTAATTTTTGGTAAATTCAGAGAATTTTTATTATATGTGAAAGATTTAAAAATTTTTGAAAATTTCAAAACCAATTATGATTTACGTCTCAAGTTCATTATTCTCCTAGAAGCATAAATGGGCCATTAGACTAATAATATTGGTTGATCAAAGGTAGTGCCGGCATACATCAAAGGGCTATTTAGTGGTGTTATACCCAAGAATTTACATAAATACAATGATTATTTTTAAGAATTTATGTTATTGGCAAAACGTAAAATAATCTTTTATCAAGGTACACTTGGGATTTTAGGTACAGTTTTATTAAAAAGAGCGAACTCTGACCATTGTTACATTAACATTTATTACTAAGTACTTCACTGTAATTAATCTGCATCGAATGTGACAATAAAAGCATTAATTATTATTATTATTATTATTATTATTATTATTATTATTATAAATGAAGCGATGCAAAACTTTTCCACAGCTTTTATTTCATCAGCATCAACGAGGTATTGTATTCTTTATTTATTGTATGTATGCATAAAGAGAGTATATCCCAGAATGGACTTAAAACTTTATTTTGGAAAAAAGTAAATACCATAAATAATAAGATTCACCTTGAAAAACACGTTTACACAGGCTGGCTAAAAAACTTTTATAGCTGATATAAATCACAAGACACGAGAGACGAGAGAAAGGCTCTCTCGAGCGATATAAGAGTCCTATCGTCGAGACGAGAGACCTATTTTATCTCGCATAACGAGACGAGACGCGAGAAGCCCTTCTTTCAACTTGTTTCCTCTCGCGGCAATACTATCTAAGGGACTGTCCTTAAAGTACGTAACGCTCTAGGTGGGGAGGAGGGGGGGGG
This sequence comes from Aspidapion aeneum, assembly GCA_963576565.1. Classification (NCBI taxonomy): domain Eukaryota; kingdom Metazoa; phylum Arthropoda; class Insecta; order Coleoptera; family Brentidae; genus Aspidapion; species Aspidapion aeneum. Next base: position 43,105,833 of record OY755040.1, read on the forward strand.
TTTGGCTTTGCGTTACACTTAATGTTTTTTTGATGTGTTTTTTCTTAAAAATGCGTTACGAGGGGGAGGGGGGGGATGAAAAATCCTGAATTTTTGCGTTACGTAATTTAAGGATGTTCCCTAATAACTTAACCTGTTACTTTTTTACATTGCACATTTGAATTCTAGAAACTTAACTTTATTTCAATTTGCACTATTTTCCGTGTGCGTGTTTTTGGTGTGCGCTTTTTGCAGACCCCCCTAAGATATTTTAGGCCTCCCCCACCGACTAGTAGTAAAAGAACATGACGCTGAAAATACATACTTTTCTATTATTATTCGGGAAATATTCAAATAAAATAGGTGCATTAAAATTTAAAATCATTCAGATAATGTTTACATTTCAGGAAAAAGCCCTTGTCTTGCGGAATTAGGCTTTTTCTCTTTAAATTATCGGTAACTTTTCTGCACTTATGCAATTTCCCGAAAATATTTTTTAAATTTAAACATACTTATGCATATTGAATATTTCATACATATTGGCGACATCTTGTAAAATATTATAGAAGTGTAAGTTAAATTTCGCATTTAATAAAGACAGCGACCTTTGCCCCTCTGTTTCCGAAATCGGGTTGTAGATGTCGTAAGGTTATAAAAGACCTTTTTAAACTGTTTTTCTAAAATAAATATAATAATCTTTTTAGTTTTTTTGAGGTTAGCGTTTAGTGTCTTATGAAAATTTTCCGATTTTGGTGACAATTTCATAACCATTTTCATATTAAACTTTCCCACGTCGTTAAATGGAATAAATTCGTCGAGCAAAACCGGGAAATTTTTAATATAATACTACTCCAAGAGCAGAAATGACCGTTTAAAAGAATTGTATTTTTCGGTTAAATCAAACTGTTGGTCATGATTCTATCAAACAACATATAGCAAAAAACACCTATCCACACCTCTACCAACTTTTTAAAGTTGCGAGTATTCTTCCAATTTCAAGTGCAACTTGCGAGAGGTCTTTCTCTGCCATGAGGAGAGTTTTTAATTGGCTTAGAACAACTATGATTCAAGAGAGACACTCAGGTTTGTCATTGTTATTCATAGAAAAAGATGTTGAGGTCGACTTAGACAGTGTGGTAGACTCTTTCAGTCAGCGACGTAGAAAACTTTCTTTGTAGAATTGCTGAATTACATACTTCCTGTGTATACATATAAATAAGTTGGTAAATGTATTATTAAATTTGTTATATTAAAATATTAGAACATTTAATGCGCGTATTTTTTTTTATTTATTGCACACTGCACGACTCTTTAAAACCTATGTTTGCTTTTTGTTCAAGATAGACCGGGGCCACGGCCCCCCCTGAAAAGCAAGGCTAGCTACGCTGACTTGTGCGGATCTTTGCTGTGTGGTTTTGTCATATGAGCTTTTTCCTGTGCCCTAATTTACATTCACCGCTTCAAGCGCGGATTTGAGGGGGGGGGCGGGTAACGTGGTAACTACCCCCCCTAGGATCAGGAGAATTACCCCCCCAGAAAAAAAATTATATTAGAATTTATTTTTTCCTCGACTATTACCCCTTCCCTAGATTTTGACCCAGAGCAGCGCTTGCACCGCTTGTCCATTACCTCCCCACCCTTGGATACGCACTTTGTATCGCGTTATCGGACGACAACGCAATCTTATCTAATCTAATTCTAATCTGTGGACAACGCGTAGCTTTACGACACCCAACCCGTGCGTATCTCATCCAGCGAAGTTCAGCGACGTAATGAGCTGTCAAATCAAAATTCTGACCAATAAGATTACAGCATTTCCCAGGGGCAGATCTAGGAACTTCATTTGGGGGGGGGGGGCGAAATATGATAATAAATATTGCATAAACTATTTTACATAGTGACCAGGACGTGTATTCGGGCGGATCTAAAAACTTTATTAGGGGAGGGAAATATCATAATAAATAGGTATTGCACAAAACTATTTTGCATAGTAACCAGGAGTAGTATTCCGTGTGTCAAAACTAACTAAAGTCTCAGATTTAGGAGGGGAAATTTACCCTTTTTCCCCTCCCGAAGATATGCGGCTGGATTTGGAGGGGGGGATTTCCTCTTTTTCCCCTCTCTTAGATCCGCGCCTTTATTTCCCTGTTAAGGTGCGTACTGACTTGCAACAAATCACTCCAAACGCGCAAAACACTACGAACATTCCGATCTTTTTCCTCCGAATGCAACAAACATTCGCGCGCAAAAGATCGTCGTGTTTGCAAGGTCATTTGAAATACCTCCTAATACGGGGTTCTAACGATTTCGTGAAATTTTGCTTGATTCTGCCCTTCAAAAGTTATCCAAATTCATATAAAATCTTCCTGGTATAATTTCAACCCTACCGACACAAACAGCCGCGGCTCTTTTCGGGTCCGACCAAAGTTTAGGCCGCGACGTCACTAAAAAGAAATGAAAACAAGACTTCCAACACTTCCCTCGCGGAAATCACATAAACTACAGGTAAATATAAATCGAACAGAAATTCCAGGATCCTTGTATGTGGGCATATCCTCAAAAGGTGCGCTTCTGTAGAATATGAAATGATGATTTACATAAAGTTAATCTTTAATAAACTTTTTTCGATATGATTTTTGAAATTGCGTAAAATTTCAAAAATAATTTTTCGCACTTTGATATTTTTTAATTTTTAGCTCACATGTATGCATACAGACAGACAGACATACAGACATACAGACATACAGACATACAGACATACAGACATACAGACATACAGACATACAAACATACAGACATACAGACATACAGACATACAGACATACAGACATACAGACATACAGACATACAGACATACAGACATACAGACATACAGACATACAGACATACAGACATACAGACATACAGACATACAGACATACAGACATACAGACATACAGACATACAGACATACAGACATACAGACATACAGACATACAGACATACAGACATACAGACATACAGACATACAGACATACAGACATACAGACATACAGACATACAGACATACAGACATACAGACATACAGACATACAGACATACAGACATACAGACATACAGACATACAGACATACAGACATACAGACATACAGACATACAGACATACAGACATACAGACATACAGACATACAGACATACAGACATACAGACATACAGACATACAGACATACAGACATACAGACATACAGACATACAGACATACAGACATACAGACATACAGACATACAGACATACAGACATACAGACATACAGACATACAGACATACAGACATACAGACATACAGACATACAGACATACAGACATACAGACATACAGACATACAGACATACAGACATACAGACATACAGACATACAGACATACAAACATACAGACATACAGACATACATACATACAGACATACATACATACAGACATACAGACATACAGACATACAGACATACAGACATACAGACATACAGACATACAGACATACAGACATACAGACATACAGACATACAGACATACAGACATACAGACATACAGACATACAGACATACAGACATACAGACATACAGACATACAGACATACAGACATACAGACATACAGACATACAGACATACAGACATACAGACATACAGACATACAGACATACAGACATACAGACATACAGACATACAGACATACAGACATACAGACATACAGACATACAGACATACAGACATACAGACATACAGACATACAGACATACAGACATACAGACATACAGACATACAGACATACAGACAGACAGACAGACAGACATACAGACTTACAGACATACAGAAATACAGACATATATATATATATATATATATGTATTATATATATCTAAATTAAGTAAGTTTATTCAATATTTAGAGTCATTTAGAATAAAACTGTAGGTATTGGTAAAAGGATAATAACAATATTAAATAATAAAGATAACACAACAACTGCAAAATAAAATGTCAGATGGACAGACGGACGGACAGACGGTCAGACGGACAGTCGGACAGACGGACAGATGGACAGATGGACAGACGGACAGACAGACACCATAGCTCACCCTACTTATAGTATACGTGTGAGCTAAAACATTATACTTGGTATTACACTGGTCCACTGGTCGGGTCCCCGGGTGTCGCAAAGAGGTTTTTTTTGTGGACCAAAATTAGTTAAAATTACCTATATGATACATACATTAATTGTGTTAGCTTAGGTGCCCAAAAATTGGGAGAGTATTTTATTTGCAAATTATTTTTGATTATTTTTCTTTATTTACTATTTTTAAAATTCTTATTATAATCGGATTAGTAGTTTACTTTTCTTAAATGACATGGTGGCAAACAATATTTCAACTTACCCACACACCGATTGATTTTTAACGCTGCACAAGTCAAATTTAGTGGAAATTAGGAAAAGTGATTATTAATCAATTCAACACTTCCCTAATAGCAAGTAGGTTATCGTAGTCCACGTGGAGTGAAAATCTGCAATGCACCAGGTGTACAGATGCAATGTGATTGGCTCATTTTTCTGAAATTACGGTTTTAATTGGTATATAGCATTTGCTCTGCGTCCTGTCTTCTCGCTATTTTAAGTCAGTATCACCACCCCCGTGAAAATGTCATACGGAATATAACAGCGCGAACAGCGCCTGCGATCTGGACAAGGGACTAAATTGGAACTAAACATAATGACGTTTGACAGTGTCATCCTGTTCTGTGGTTTGACTGCTGTTGTGGGAAAGAGAGAGAGCCCACCAGAACAGACAGAAAGAGAGACACGCGACACACCTGAATTTATTCTGTGGTGAATGTCATTTTTGTCGGGTGTTCCCCTCAATCTGATTTTTGATAAAAAAAACTAAAATCAAATTATTGTGTACTAGATCGGCATATTTTGTGAGTCTAACAAGCAGTAGCAGTGTAAAAAAGAAGCAGCAGCAGTATAAAAAACAAGGAGCAGCATATAAAAAGCAGTCAATTCAACGACCCCATACCAGTGAGTTTTAAGGTGGATTTATTGTTCGTTAAAGTAAGGTAAGGGGTAAGTTCATTTATTTAGGCTTACTTCATACTTTCCACTATGAACAATGGAAAGTAAGGCCGCCTTGTTTATGATAAAAACAAATAGGTTCTAACTTATAAGTCTAAGCCGTTACTACTTCTAAAGTTTTATCTCCAAAAACCACCTTCGCTTAGTTTCTACCACCAAAAAACCACCTTCTGTGGCTTCTATCCCCAAAAAACCAACTACTACTACCTTCCCCTACTTCTAACCCCAAAAAACAAACTACTACTACCTTCGCTGAGCTTCTACCTACTACTGCCATCTTCTCCTAGTCTCTGCCACCAAAAAACCAACTTCTACCAACGCTTACCTTCTACCACTAAAAAACCAACTACTACCTCCTTTGATAATGATTGTAGTATTTGGTTTTTTGGTGGTAGAAGCTAGGGGAACTTGGTAGTAGTTGGTTTTTTGCTGGTAGAAGCTAGGGGAAGGTGGAAGTAGTTACTTTATTGCTGGTAGAAGGTAGCAAAAGTTGGTAGTAGTTTGTTTTTTGGTGGTAGAAGGTAATCCAAGGGGATAGTAGTTGGTTTTTAGTGTAAACCTGATCTGTACCTAAGTGATAGATAGATAGGTAACTGTTTGGGAGTGGTAGCAGCTGTGATTTATTAGTTAGGGTTTGTTTTAACCTCAAACAATACGCTCCAATATCGAAAAGTATAAAAAGGTCATTAAAATTTTGATCTGTAAAATATAGGTAGGGGGGGGGTGGTACCCCATGAGGCCATATTTTATGTTTGTATTCATGAAATATGTGGAAAATATTAGAAAAAAATTAGCTTTTGGGGGGGGCTGCCCCTGACATATATGCCACTGTGTAGACCCATGTTTGTAGGATAATACATTTTTTTGTTGCATCTTACTGCTTACTTTATGGTAATATGGCTTTGTTTGTTATTGTTATTGCTATATAGCTTTAAAATTCCTGCCTCCCTGCTTAATAAGTTTGACTTAAGCCCTGTTCTGACTGCATCAAACCCATGTCACTATATCCGATGATGGCACTTGGAATGAGATGGTTGCATGCATTTTAGAGAAACTTTCATAGTGACAAACCAGCTTTACAGCCCTAACTATAAACTCAACTTTACTGTATCAATTTGATCATGGCACATACCTGTTCTTTTCTGGGGAGAAAGAGATGTGTCAATATGGAACTGAAACAGTATCCTTGAGTTTTATAAATAGCATTTTTTATTGCCTAATACCCTGTTCGGACTGTGCAACTTTTCCATGCATGCAACTTTTGTGTCCTCTCTCTCACTCAGATGATGTTAGTTAAAGAGAGACAGAACAAACAAGTTGCATGCTTTGTTTGGAAATGAATGAAAATTTGTTTTATTTTTAAGTAAAACAAACACTGTTTTTTAATTTTGCAAAGGCAGCTTTGTGTTCCCCTTAAAGTGGGTATTGACTTGCAACAAAACACTACAAACACTCCAAACATTTTCGCCGAAAATGTTCGCTCAGTGAGTACGTGTCTATGCAATGCTTATGTAATTTTGCAATCTGGGAACACAGCGCGCATCAAACACTACAAACAGGACAAACATTTTCGGCGAAAATGCGCGGAGTGTGTGTGAGTGAATACGTGTACTTCAAAAGCACAGACCGCGCTGCAACAAATTTTGCAAGTCAATACGTCACGGCGAACGCGCAAAACATTTTCCGAGGCTTGTCGGTAAATCGGAATACCACAAAGAGATTTATTCCTTCTTGTTTGTTCAGTGGGTGCAGTCGTTTTTTTTTTACTTGGCAATTAAAAAATTGAATGGACCATCCATCTCCCGCACAACGCTCAAAAAGTATTGAACCTTCATATCCTTAATTTCAATACGCATCTGATTATTCAGCTGACAAAACATATGTAAACTACGACATTGAGGAAAATTTTTTAAATTAATTTATGCGGTTCGGTTCATTTAGTTTAATGTTGGGTATCTTTCTTGAATATTTTAGGACCCACTAGACAAATTAAGTTTTCAAAATCCTCTGCAGATATTCTGGTAAAGTTTTTGAAATGTAATTAGTCCATATCTCTCAGTAAACTTAAATTTTGGCTTTGTAAATACAGACGTCTGGACCATTCTTTTCGCTGCTCTTTTTTATTTTTTCTTCGCAAACTCTCAATAATCAGAAGAGCGCCGCTACAACCGCGTCGTCATCATCCATCACGGTTGACGGTGATACTGAGTTAAAATAGCGAGAATACAGGACGCAGAGCAAATGCTATATACCAATTAAAACCGTAATTTCAGAAAAATGAGCCAATCACATTGCATCTGTACACCTGTGAATTGCAGATTTTCACTCCACGTGGACTACGATAACCTACTTGCTATTAGGGAAGTGTTGAATTGATTAATAATCACTTTTCCTAATTTCCACTAAATTTGACTTGTGCAGCGTTAAAAATCAATCGGTGTGTGGGTAAGTTGAAATATTGTTTGCCACCATGTCATTTAAGAAAAGTAAACTACTAATCCGATTATAATGAGAATTTTAAAAATAGTAAATAAAGAAAAATAATCAAAAATAATTTGCAAATAAAATACTCTCCCAATTTTTGGGCACCTAAGCTAACACAATTAATGTATGTATAATATAGGTAATTTTAACTAATTTTGGTCCACAAAAAAAACCTCTTTGCGACACCCGGGGACCCGACCAGTGGACCAGTGTAATACCAAGTATAATGTTTTAGCTCACACGTATACTATAAGTAGGGTGAGCTATGGTGTCTGTCTGTCCGTCTGTCCATCTGTCCATCTGTCCATCTGTCCATCTGTCCGTCTGACCGTCTGTCCGTCCGTCTGTCCGTCTGTCCGTCCGTCCGTCCGTCTTTTTATTTTGCAGTTCTTGTGTTATCTTTATTATTTAATATTGTTATTATCCTTTTACCAATACCTACAGTTTTATTCTAAATGACTCTAAATATTGAATAAACTTACTTAATTTAGATATATAGATATATATAATATATATATATATATATATATATATATATATATAGATATATATAATATATATATATATATATATAGATATATATAATATATATATATATATATATATATATATATATATATATATGTCTGTATTTCTGTATGTCTGTATGTCTGTAAGTCTGTATGTCTGTCTGTCTGTCTGTCTGTCTGTCTGTATGTCTGTATGTCTGTATGTCTGTATGTCTGTATGTCTGTATGTCTGTATGTCTGTATGTCTGTATGTCTGTATGTCTGTATGTCTGTATGTCTGTATGTCTGTATGTCTGTATGTCTGTATGTCTGTATGTCTGTATGTCTGTATGTCTGTATGTCTGTATGTCTGTATGTCTGTATGTCTGTATGTCTGTATGTCTGTATGTCTGTATGTCTGTATGTCTGTATGTCTGTATGTCTGTATGTCTGTATGTCTGTATGTCTGTATGTCTGTATGTCTGTATGTCTGTATGTCTGTATGTCTGTATGTCTGTATGTCTGTATGTCTGTATGTCTGTATGTCTGTATGTCTGTATGTCTGTATGTCTGTATGTCTGTATGTCTGTATGTCTGTATGTCTGTATGTCTGTATGTCTGTATGTCTGTATGTCTGTATGTCTGTATGTCTGTATGTCTGTATGTCTGTATGTCTGTATGTCTGTATGTCTGTATGTCTGTATGTCTGTATGTCTGTATGTCTGTATGTCTGTATGTCTGTATGTCTGTATGTCTGTATGTCTGTATGTCTGTATGTCTGTATGTCTGTATGTCTGTATGTCTGTATGTCTGTATGTCTGTATGTCTGTATGTCTGTATGTCTGTATGTCTGTATGTCTGTATGTCTGTATGTCTGTATGTCTGTATGTCTGTATGTCTGTATGTCTGTATGTCTGTATGTCTGTATGTCTGTCTGTCTGTATGCATACATGTGAGCTAAAAATTAAAAAATATCAAAGTGCGAAAAATTATTTTTTTAAATTTTACGCAATTTCAAAAATCATATCGAAAAAAGTTTATTAAAGATTAACTTTATGTAAATCATCATTTCATATTCTACAGAAGCGCACCTTTTGAGGATATGCCCACATACAAGGATCCTGGAATTTCTGTTCGATTTATATTTACCTGTAGTTTATGTGATTTCCGCGAGGGAAGTGTTGGAAATCTTGTTTTCATTTCTTTTTAGTGACTTTGGTCGGACCCGAAAAGAGCCGCGGCTGTTTGTGTCGGTAGGGTTCAAATTATACCAGGAAGATTTTATATGAATTTGGATAACTTTTGAAGGGCAGAATCAAGCAAAATTTCACGAAATCGTTAGAACCCCGTATTAGGAGGTATTTCAAATGACCTTGCAAAGACGACGATCTTTTGCGCGCGAATGTTTGTTGCATTCGGAGGAAAAAGATCGGAATGTTCGTAGTGTTTTGCGCGTTTGGAGTGATTTGTTGCAAGTCAGTACGCACCTTAACTACTAGTCGTAGTTGGGTACAAAATTACCCAATAACCTAATTCATGAAAATACAAAACTGTGCGCTTTGGGCATCAAAACTAAAAATTGAAGCATATCGTACATTATAAGTATATCTATTACAGTTTGTGATACCTATCAATTTTATACTCAACTGCGACTATAGTAGGCACAAGTAGAACTAGCAGTTTGGTGTTTTATTTATTAATTTTTTTTATAAATAAGTTTAATATTTATTTATTATTATTCAAACATATTAACTAAAGGTAAAGTTTTTTTTACTTAATAACGAAACTAAATGAACCGAACCGCATAAATTAATTTAAAAACTTTTCCTCAATGTCGCAGTTTACATATGTTTTGTCAGCTGAATAATCAGATGCGTATTGAAATTAAGGATATGAAGGTTCAATACTTTTTGAGCGTTGTGCGGGAGATGGATGGTCCATTCCATTTTTTAGTTGCCAAGTAAAAAAAAAACCACCGCACCCACTGAACAAACAAGAAGGAATAAATCTCTTTGTGGTATTCCGATTTACCGACAAGCCTCGGAAAATGTTTTGCGCGTTCGCCGTGACGTATTGACTTGCAAAATTTGTTGCAGCGCGGTCTATGCTTTTGAAGTACACGTATTCACTCACACACACTCCGCGCATTTTCGCCGAAAATGTTTGTCCTGTTTGTAGTGTTTGATGCGCGCTGTGTTCCCAGATTGCAAAATCACATAAGCATTGCATAGACACGTACTCACTGAGCGAACATTTTCGGCGAAAATGTTTGGAGTGTTTGTAGTGTTTTGTTGCAAGTCAATACCCACTTACACAAACGACAACGCTGAAGTATAAAGCAGTGGCGCACCCAGGAATAAGTCTTGGGGGTGGGCGAGGCCTTTGGGGGGGGGGGGCCAAGGCCTCACAATGGCATATTTTATGCTATTTTATCTTTTCATTCATGAAATATGTGGAAAATATCTAAAAAAATCTGCCCCCCCCCCTAGGTGCTCCCATGTATGAGGGATGAACTTTAAGAAGTGCATATGAGACCTAGGAATATTAAAACCTTGATTAGGGTATTAGTGCAGGCGCTGTAGGTTGTTGAGTACCTATGCAAAATATGAGGACCGCAGTTTGACAATGGATTCTAGCTGACAAAAGGTCACAGATTAACGATCTGGATGTTGCCAAGCCAGGTTTTGGTCCAATTTTTTTAATCCTCCCTTCTCTTATAGTCGTGTTCGAATTTCTGAAAATTTAACTAAGTTGACGCCTTAAACTCACAATGACAAAGAAATTAATAAAAAGTGTGTAAAATTCAACCTAAACATAAAACTTTATTAGATTGTTAAGTTTTAGCTGCAAAAACTCCCCAAAACCTGAGATTTTGTGGTTTTCTTCAACATTTCTCAAAAACTAAGCTTCTTAGGAAAAACAAAAAAATGTTCTTTTCAACGATGTATTAGTCAGAGGGGTACCACCAATGAAAAACTCTTCAGCGGCGTCCGTTTATTGAAGTGATAATAAAAAGAAACATGTTTATTACATGATTTACCCGATTTTCTTGAAAACTAAGCTCTTTATTGTAGACAATGAAATTTCCTTTAAAATTGTGTATAACAAGGTAAGATTTGTTTTATTTATAACAATTTAAGGTCGTCCGTAAATTACATCAATTTTGAAAAAACACCCTTTTAGACTATGAAATTTTCCTTTAAATACTGTATCACAAGGTAAGATTTTGCTTTAAATTAAAATTTCACAGGCGTCCGTAAATAAAATCATTTTTTACAAATCACCAAAAATATTAATTTTTTTACAGGTTTTATTCCATTTGCGCAGAAACTCGGCTCAACTGGAAAAATTGTGTTTTAAACTTTATGGTAGAAAATGAAATTCGCTTCTTATTGGTATATAAGTCACAGAGGTTTGGTTAATGACAAACTCACCAGCGATGTTCGTATATAAGGGTTATATAAAACAAAAAAAAACATTTTTCTTTCACCCGATAATCCAAAAAAACTAAGCTTTTATAAGAAATATGCTTTGCAGCTGATTTGTAGAAAATGAAATTTCTTTTTGTATGATGTATAACTTGGTCAGATTAATTTCATTTTTAAAACTTCAGAGGCGTTCGTAAATAAAATTAATTTTTTAAAATTACCAAATGAAGTTTGTTTGGTGATTTGTAAGAATTGATTTTATTTACGGACGCCTGTGAAGTTTTAATTTAAAACTACATCTTACTTTGTGATACAGTATTTAAAAGAAAATTTCATTGTCTATAATCGACAATGAAATATGATTTTTGATAGAGGGCTTGGTTTTTAAGATAATCGGGTAAAACCTGTGACAAACATGTGTTTTTTTAAATTTTTTTACATTTTCTCAATAAACGGACGCCGCTGAAAAGTTTGGTATTAGTCTCACCACCCGAGCTGATACATCATTGAAAAGAGAATTTCATTTTCTACAATAAAGTGTAAAATATTTTTTCCCAAAAGCTTTTTGAGAAAATTGGACAAAATTGGTATGTTTAATGATTTTTCAAAATTGATGTAGTTTTCCGACGACCCTAAATTGTTATAAATAAAAATAATCTTACCTTCTTATAAATCGTTTTAAAGAGAATTTCATTGTCTACAATCGACTATAGAACACCATTTTTGATACAGAGCGTAGTTTTCAAGAAAATGGGGTAAAACATATACTAAACAATTTTTATTTTTTTTTACATTTCCTCAATAACCGGATGCTACTGGAGAGTGTGTCATTGGTTGTACCCCTCTAACTTGTATATCGTTAAAAAGGAAATTTTATTGTCTACAATAAAGGTTATTACATATTTTCCCTAAGAAGCATAGTTTTTCAGAAAATTTGAAGAAAACCTAAAAATTTAACGTTTTAGGGGATCTGGGGGGTTTCTAGGGGTTGGTGCAGCTAAAATTTAAAAAACTAATATAATTTTATTTTTATGTTAGATTTTACACTTTTTTGATGCATTTCTGTGTCATTGTGGCTTTACGGCATCAACTTCGTTAAATTTTCAGAAATTTGAACACGACTATAAGAAGAGAGAAGACAAAAAAAAATGGACCAAAATCTGGCTTGGCAACATCCAGATCGTTAATCTCTGATCTATTGTCAGCTAGAAACCATTGTCAAACTACAGCGCCTGCACTATATTATGTAGATGATTTGCGCCCAGCCGGAGAATCAAAGTGCCGACAAAACTCCTTGTCGTGCCTTTCGGCAGGTCCTCTCAAGCGCGGGCCGCGCTTTGACGTTAAATCTATGTCCACGGATCGTGGCTCCATAAAACCGGCGCGCTCCTTGATTTTTTGTTTATTCTCAATCTTGTCCTTTGTGCAGGATGCACCTTTTTATTTTTTTGACGCCCTACATTACGTAATTTTACACTTTAAAAAAATATATTTTTTAAAATTTGTGGCGAAAAATGTATTTGCCGGAAAGGAAACCATCGTTTTCCAGTGAATGTGAATCGCTCGACTCAATAGAATCGGAAAATTTTTTTAGAAGTGTTTTGCAGTTTATGGACGAAGATTTTGATGAAGACTCAGAATGCGGATTTCCATTAAATATGAACCAACAGAAGTGTGGGTCCTATAGAAACAATCATTTTTCGGGTAAGTAAAAATATACCTACCTAGCTTTATCAAATAAGTAAACATTACCTAATTAGGTTGAAACTTTTTTTATTTGTCCGTAATAGTCCGTATCATGTGCTACGCATGTGCAGTGGCGGGCCAGAGGAGCCAGCGGCGTAGCATGGGGGTGCGGGGGGTTTGCCCCCCCCTCTCTCCCCTCTTCTGGCACCCCATGGGTCGCAGTCGAATTTTTTACTAAAAGTCTGTATTTTGGATTGTAAAAAGCCATAAATCTTGGCCGTTCTTTAATGTTACCGTTATTTTTTAAGGTTAGTTTTGTATTGTTTTTTTAATGCAGTCGAATTTTTTACTAAAATTCTGTAGTTTGGTTTGTAAAAAGCCATAAATCTAATAAAAATAAGTAAACAAATATAAATAAACAATAAGTTCAAGGTGCGTGAAACTACTAAATTAGCGTTTGTGTTATGCTGTGTGTTCGGTTCGGATTGACCGAGGGGTGAACAGCTCTCACAATCGGTGTACACATTTCTCACAATCTTTACACAATCCCTCCCAATCACTCACAATCTTAGCACAATCCTTCACAATCCCTCACAATCTTACCACAATCCTTCACAATCCCTCACAATCTTACCACAATCTATCCCAATCACTCACAATCCTTCATCCCACAATCCTTCACAGTCTTTACACAGTCTGTCCCAATCACTCACAATCTGACCACAACCCCTCACAATCTTACCACAGTCCTTCACAATCCTTCGCAAAAGAAACTAAAGACATGATAACCTTTTTTTTTTTGTTTTTGGTCGCAAATTTTTGATGGGCTCTCGCCCCCCCCCCCCCCCCCCCCCCGAACCGAAACCGAACCGAACCGAACCGAACCGAACCGAACCAAACCCCCCCCCCCCGCCCCTTCAGGCACGCTACACCGCTGCATAGTCCTCTACAATCCCTCTCAATCTTCGCAAAAAATTGTGGATTTTCACAATCGGTGTACACATTTTGGGTTAGCTGTTCACCCCTCGATGCTGGTATAGCTAAAATAGCGATGTATATAAAGTTTTAGCAGAACAATTTTGGCAATTGAAAAAAATTATATGCTCATAATTTGCCGTTAATTATCCGTAAATTAGTTGTGAAAACAAAAAATTTGCCGTGCCCGTTTTTAAAAAAAAATATGGTGTTTTGCTAACTTTATATAAAGTTAGCAGAACACCTATAGAAACTATAAAAACAATGGATTTATCTAAAAAAAATTTAGTTTACAATTTTCCGTTAATTATCCGACAATTAGTTATAAAAACAAAACATTTGCCGTGCCCGTTTTTTTTTTAAATATGGTGTTTTGCTAACTTTATATAAAGTTAGCAGAACACCTATAGAAACAATGGATTTATCTATAAAGTTAGCAGAACACCTATGGAAACAATGGATTTATCTAAAAAAAAATGTTGTTCACAATATGCCGTTAATTATCCGTAAATTAGTTGTGAAAACAAAAAATTTGCCGTGGTCGTTTTTTTTGTAAAAACTATGATGTTTTGCTAACTTTATATAAAGGAGAGTTTACACATGCATGGATTTGCTGGCGCCAATAAAAACTGGCGCGCCAGTAAGTTAAATTTGCAAGTGTAAACACCGACTTGCACACAAGTTATTTTTTTGCATGCATGTATCAAAAAAGTCTGCAGCTGACTGAATTTGCTGGCGCCAGTAAACCCACTATAATAATGGGTTTACACATGCATGAATTTAGTGGCGCAGTGTTCGCTCCAGTTCTATTTGCACGCCAGTAAAGGTTTACACTATTGTGCGAAAATTAAAAAGACAGGCACGCCAGTTTCATTTTTAAAGTGTACACGATACGCGATATGTCGGCTGAACTCTCGGAAGCCTACCTCCATAAACCTAGCAAGCCCACCTCAATAAAAATTTAAAAAATGTATTTCAGAATTATGTGCTTTTTATGTGCTAATTTCGTCCACTTTAAAATTTTTGTGCTCCTTTGGTTTCCACGTAAATTTAAAAAAATGATTGGCGTGCTAGCTTTATATAAAGCTAGCAAGCCCATACAGAAACAATCAATCTTTTTATAATATTTATATGCGAAAATTAAGTGCTTTTTATGTGCTTCCGTTTGCTAAAAACAAAATTCCATTTATCAAGTTTTTAACCTTTTTTTTTAAGAAAATGTGTGGGCTGGCTAGGTTTATATAAACCTAGCAAGCCCACCTCAATAAAAATAAATAAAATACATTCCATAATTATGTGCTCTTTATGTGCTAATTTCGTCCACTTTTTAAAATTTTTGTGCTCCTTTGGTTTCCACAGAAATTTAAAAAAATGGTTGGCGTGCTAGCTTTATATAAAGCTAGCAAGCCCATACAAAAATAATCAATATTTTTATATGTATATGCGAAAATTAAGTGCTTTTTATCTGCTTCCGTTTGCTAAAAACAAAATTCCATTTATCAAGTTTTTAAGCTTTTTAAAAAACAAATGTGTGGGCTGGCTAGGTTCATATAAACCTAGCAAGCCCACATCAATAAAAGTAAATAAAATACATTCCAGAATTATGTGCTCTTTATGTGCTAATTTCGTCCACTTTTTAAAATTTTTGTGCTCCTTTGGTTTCCACGGAAATTTAAAAAAATGATTGACGTGCTAGCTTTATATAAAGCTAGCAAGCCTATACAGAAATAATAAATATTTTTATAATATTTATATTCGAAAATTAAGTGCTTTTTATGTGCTTCCGTTTGCTCAAAACAAAATTCCATTTACCAATTTTTTTAAGCTTTTTTTTTTAATGTGTGGGCTGGCTAGGTTTACATAAACCTAGCAAGCCCACCTCAATAAAAATAAATAAAATACATTCCAGAATTATGTGCTCTTTATGTGCTAATTTCGTCCAC
Source organism: Aspidapion aeneum (assembly GCA_963576565.1). Taxonomy (NCBI): domain Eukaryota; kingdom Metazoa; phylum Arthropoda; class Insecta; order Coleoptera; family Brentidae; genus Aspidapion; species Aspidapion aeneum. The sequence goes on from OY755040.1 coordinate 43,121,913, forward strand.
TTTTAAAAATTTTTGTGCTCCTTTGGTTTTCACGGAAATTTGTGGGCTGGCTAGGTTTATATAAACCCATAGGTGCCCATAGATTGGCAGAGTATTTAAATTTTCGTGGAAACCAAAGAAGCACAAAAATTTTAAAAAGTGGACCAAATTAGCACATAAAAAGCACATAATTCGGGAATCAATTTTTTAAATTTTTATTGAGGTGGGCATAAAAATATTTATTATTTCTGTATGGGCTTGCTAGCTTTATATAAAGCTAGCACGTCAATCATTTTTTTAAATTTCCGTGGAAACCAAAGAAGCACAAAATTTTAAAAAGTGGACGAAATTAGCACATAAAGAGCACATAATTCTGGAATGTATTTTATTTATTTTTATTGAGGTGGGCTTGCTAGGTTTATATAAACCTAGCCAGCCCACACATTAAAAAAAAAGCTTAAAAAAATTGGTAAATGGAATTTTGTTTTGAGCAAACGGAAGCAACATAAAAAGCACTTAATTTTCGAATATAAATATTATAAAAATATTTATTATTTCTGTATGGGTTTGCTAGCTTTATATAAAGCTAGCACATCAATCATTTTTTTAATTTCGTGGAAACCAAAGGAGCACAAAAATTCTAAAAAGTGGACGAAATTAGCACATAAAGAGCACATAATTCTGGAATGTATTTTATTTATTATATTGAGGTGGGCTTGCTAGGTTTATATATATATATATATATATATATATATATATATATATATATACATATATATATACATACATACATACATATATAAATAAATAAAATACATTCCAGAATTATGTGCTCTTTATGTGCTAATTTCGTCCACTTTTTAGAATTTTTGTGCTCCTTTGGTTTCCACGGAAATTTAAAAAAATGATTGACGTTCTAGCTTTATTGATTATTTCTGTTATATTTTTTTAAATTTCCGTGGAAACCAAAGGAGCACAAAAATTCTAAAAAGTGGACGAAAATAGCACATAAAGAGCACATAATTCTGGAATGTATTTTATTTATTTTTATATATATATATATATATATATATATATATATATATATATAATATATATAAATATATATATATAAACCTAGCAAGCCCACCTCAATAATAATAAATAAAATACATTCCAGAATTATGTGCCCTTTATGTGCTAATTTCGTCACTTTTTAAAATTTTTGTGCTCTTTTGGTTTCCACGGAAATTTAGAAAAATGATTGACGTTCTAGCTTTATTGATTATTTCTGTATGGGCTTGCTAGCTTTATATAAACCTAGCACGCCAATCATTTTTTTAAATTTCCGTGGAAACCAAAGGAGCACAAAATTTTAAAAAGTGGACGAAATTAGCACATAAAGAACACATAATTCTGGAATTTATTTTATTTATTTTTATTGAGGTGGGCTTGCTAGGTTTATATAAACTTAGCCAGCCCACACATTTTTTTTAAAAAGCTTAAAAACTTAAATTAAGCTAAATTTTGTTTTTAGCAAACGGAAGCACATAAAAAGCACTTAATTTTCGCATATAAATATTAGAAAAATATTTATTATTTCTATATGGCTTGCTAGCTTTATATAAAGCTAGCACGCCAATTAAAACCAAAGGAGCACAAAAATTTTAAACAGTGGACGAAATTAGCACATTAAAAGCACATAATTCTGGAATAAATTTTTTTGAATTTTTATTGAGGTGGGCATAAAATATTTATTATTCTGTATTGGCTTGCTACCTTTATATAAAGCTAGCACGTCAATTATGTTTTTAAATTTCCATGGAAACCAAAGGAGCACAAAATTTTTAAAAAGTGGACGAAATTAGCACATAATTCTGGAATGTATTTAATTTATTTTTATTGAGGTGGGCTTGCTAGGTTTATATAAACCTAGCCAGCCCACACATTAAAAAAAAAGAGCTTAAAAACTTGGTAAATGGAATGTTTTTAGCAAACGGAAGCACATAAAAAGCACTTAATTTTCGCATATAAATATTATAATAATAGTTATTATTTCTGTATGGGCTTGCTAGCTTTATATAAAGCTAGCACGACAATCATTTTTTTAAATTTCCGTGGAAACCAAAGGAGCACAAAAATGTTAAAAAGTGGACGAAATTAGCACATAAAGAGCACATAATTCTGGAATGTATTTATTTATTTTTATTGAGGTGGGCTTGCTAGGTTTATATAAACTTAGCCAGCACGCCAATCATTTTTTAAATTTCCGTGGAAACCAAAGGAGCACAAAAATTTTAAAAAGTGGACGAAATTAGCACATAAAGAACACATAATTCTGGAATTTATTTTATTTATTTTTATTGAGGTGGGCTTGCTAGGTTTATATAAACTTAGCCAGCCCACACATTTTTTTTTAAAAAGCTTAAAAACTTAAATTAAGCTAAATTTTGTTTTTAGCAAACGGAAGCACATAAAAAGCACTTAATTTTCGCATATAAATATTATAAAAATATTGATTATTTCTGTATGGGCTTGCTAGTTTTATATAAAGCTAGCACGCCAATAATTTTTTTAAATTTCCGTGGAAACCAAAGGAGCACGAAAATTTTAAAAAGTGGACCGAAATTAGCACATAAAAAGCACATAATTCTGGAATACATTTTTTACATTTTTATTGAGGTGGGCTTGCTAGGTTTATGGAGGTCGGAAGCCTGCAAAATAGTCGCTAAACTATTTTAAAAAAATAAAAAAGATTCAGAAAAAGGAACAACGAAAAGGCCGTATCTGGCTTAAAGCATGGATTGCTCGTCGATCTACTTTGGGTGCTTCCGAAAAACTTTTAGAAGAACTTGCAGCAGATCCTGCGAGCTATAAAACGATCTTCGAATGAGAAAGCAACATTTTGATATTCTTCTAGACTGTGTGACACCACGAATTATAAAAATGGATACCCACATGAGATGCGTTAACCCCAAAATTGAAATTGGAAGTGACATTAAGATATCTTGCAACAGTAGATTATTTTGCATCATTGCAATTTCTTTATCGTGTACCAAAATGTACAATTTCAAATCAATTTCTTTATCGTGTACCAAAATGTACAATTTCAAAATTTATCCCTGAAGTTAGCCAGGCCAAACATTCATAGCCTTCAAGAAACTGTATGGTCAGTTCTGCTAACCACTTTTTTTTAGCCATAATAAGCTATAAAAACAACAATAAGCAAAATTTTGAAGCTCAACACAATGAAAATAAAAAATAATGTAAAATAATGAATTTAAAACTGGCGAACCGACGTGCAAGCACTTGTTTACACATGAAAATTTTCTTTTTCTGCGCGCATGCGTCACCACTGGCGCCAGCAAATTTAGTCAGCTGCAGACTTTTTTGATGCATGCCAAACAATAACTTGTGTGCAACTCGGTGTTTACACTTGCAAATTTAACTTACTGGCGCGCCAGTTTTTTTTATTGGCGCCAGCAAATCCATATAAAAACAATAAATTTATCAAAAAAATTTTAGTTCACAATTATTATTAATTATCCGTAAATTAGTTGTGAAAACAAAAAATTTGCCGAACTCGTTTTTTTTTAAATATGGTGTTCTGCTAACTTTATATAAACTTTATAAAAAGTTAGCAGAACACCTATACCCACAATAGATTTATCCAAAAAAAATTAGTTTACGATTTGCCGTTAATTATCCGTAAATTAGTTGTGAAAACAAAAAATTTACCGTGCTCGTTTTTTTCAAAAAAATATGGTGTTCTGCTAACACCTATAGAAACAATTGATTTATCTATAAAGTTAGCACAACAGACATTAACGTATGCAGAACACCTATAAAAAAAATTTAGTTCACAATTTGCCGTTAATTATCCGTAAATTAGTTGTGAAAACAAAAAAATTGCCGTGGCCGTTATTTTTTTTTAAATATGGTGTTTTGCTAACTTTATAATAAAGTTAGCAGAACACCTATAGAAACAATTGATTTATCTATAAAGTTAGCAGAACACCTATAGAAACAATGGATTTATCAAAAAAAAATTTTGTTCACAATTTGCCGTTAATTATCCGTAAATTAGTTGTGAAAACAAAAATTTGCCGTGCTCGTTTTTAAAAACAAAAATGGTGTTTTACTAACTTTATATAAAAGTTATCAGAATACCTGAACCGAACCGAACCCTCTGCCCCCCCCCCTTAAATTTGCCACTGCTAGTAAAGTTATTATTTTCGACGAAATTTTTTTTCGAGGGGTGAACAGCTCTCAAAATCGGTGTACACAATCTTTACACAATCCCTTTCAATCACTCACAATCCCTTCCAATCACTCACAATCTGTCACAATCTTACCACAATCCCTCACAATCTTTACACAATCCATTCCAATCACTCACAATCCTTCATCCCACAAGCTTTACACAGTCTGTCCCTATCACTCACAATCTTACCACAACCCCTCACAATCTTACCACCCTCACAATCTTACCACAGTCCTTCACAATCCCTCGCAAAGGAAACTATAGACATAATGACCTTTTTTTTTTTTTTTTGGTCGCAAGAATTTTTGATGGGCTGTCGTCCCCCCGCCCCTTCAGGCACGCTACACCGCTGCACAGTCCTCCGCAATCCCTCAAAATCTTACCACAATCCCTCACAATCCCTTACAATCTTAGCAAAAGATTGTGGATTTTCACAATCGGTGTACACATTTTGGGTTAGCTGTTCACCCCTCATTTTTTTTTTTTGAGATAACGCCGAAATGTGTTCTATGGGTGTATTTTGACCTAATATCGTCGTGATGTTTGTCTGTGTGTGTGTGTGTATGTATATCTGTCCGTAACACAATAGCTCCTAAACCGCTAAACCGATTTTAATAAAATTTTTAGGTAAAATAGTGTTTGACACCCTAATGACCTGATTAGAATTTGGTCAAAATCCATTTAATGCTAATGACAGTTTTTTGAGGGGATAGTTTTTTGCCAATTAAAAATTAGAAATATGCTAACTTTTTAAAGGAGCATGGAACCAATATTCGGTTTTCGGACTATAGTAGGTTGCATTTTGCTCAATAATTTGTGTTATAACCAAAAATTTCGTAGGAGCTTTAGTTTCTGAGATATTTACAAAAAACTGCTTACAAGGTGATCATGGCTTCATTTGAAGTGTGCTATCATAGGCTAGCTAGAAAGGTATTAGATCCGTCATTTATCCATTTATTTAAGTTTCCCAAAGCTGTTCTGCTAACTTTATTCTTATAGCATACCAATAGGTAGATACAAAAGATCGTTATATCTACTTATTGGGTTCTGTAATTTTTATCTAGTTCCTACAAAGAAATCAGGAGTTATGTACCCTCAACCACAACTAAATTTGATCAATGCCGATACCGAGTTAAGCCTAAGCTTGTCCCAAAAAAATTTGCTGTTTATCAAGTTGTTTCAAATGTCCGATTTTAAGAACGATCCCCTCAAAGAAGCAAACGAAAACATACAGAACAAAACTTGTAGCAGGAGAATGGAGAATAATGAAAGCAGAACTAAACATTTGAATCCAAATGCCAAAGAATTTTTTAGTTCATCTAAAGAATGTAAAAAAGCAACTGTTCAGGTAAAAATTGGCGCAATCCATATACAGACAGGATCATTCTACTAGGTACATAAAAAGTTAATCTCCCAATTTTCTTCCGCCCCAAACAGCTAGCTGGGCAGCTATTCTGGGTCTTGAACGATGTGATAGTTCCCATCTCATGCTTTAGCCAATGGCAAGCGCTAAATTAGCTCTGAGCCGTCACGTGCTATTTTTGTGGAACGTTCAGTCGGTCCGGGGCAGGAGAACCCATTTCACTTCAAACGCGTAAAATTCACCCAGAATAGCTACCCTGCTAGTGCTTTGTTTCTCGGACAAGGCACAAATCAAAAATGAATGCATCTATGATGGGGGGGCTTATACCTGACAAGGTGGGGATCGCGCGAAAGAAAATTGGAAGATTAATTTATATGTACCTAGTAGAATGAGCCTGTCTGTATATATGGTTTGTTGAAGAAAAAAAATACGTCCACTAAGCTTGTTTACCGAATGTCTTGCCACGCGCGGATCTGGGGCCAAATCTCTCTAAGGGGGTAATTCTCCTAATTACCCTTTAATTCGTAACAAAAAGTGTATTTTTTGAAGGGGGGGTGATTACCACGTTACCTCCCCCCCTCAAATCCGCGTTTGCGTCGTCCTAATGCAAATAAAGAGGTCGTCCCCCTCACATACAACTTCTTTTTCAAATGGGGTGACCCGCTTGTGGTACCCCCGTTCGATAGCTTATAAAAATACTCTGCCAATCTATGGGCACCTAAGCTCACACTAGGTACTATAGTTATAGTGTGAGCTAATATAATCAAAAACTGAAATATATTTTTTTTCAACTCCAGACTCAATTACCTTTCGTTTGATACCACACAAGCCATGTTTTAACTGAAACTCAATTTTTTTCAATCTACCCCCCACCCTTAAAAAAAAAACTAAAATGTATTTTGTTTAACTCCAGACTCAATTACCTTTCGTTTGATATCACACACGCCATATTTTCACTTAAACTCTAATTTTTGACATCTACCCCCACCCTTTTTTTAAAAATAAACTAAAATTCATTTTTTTTAACTCCAGACTTAATTACCTTTCGTTTGATATCACACACGCCATATTTTCACTTAAACTCTAATTTTTGGAATCAACCCCCACCCTTTTATTTGGCTTGCGTTCGGTGGATTTTGTTCATTTTTAAATGGGACCATCACGGCCCAAGACCCAACTTAGGTACCAAATTTCATTAAAATCGGACAAGCGGTTTTTGAGTTATGCGGGTTGGTCGTTACAGACAGACATACAGACAGACAGACAGACAGCAAAACAAAAAAGTTTCAAAATCATCTGAAACGCAAAGATATATAAAAATTTTTGAAATCGGGGCAACTTTTTTTTCTCGAAAAAATTACGATCACCATAGCTCACACTACTTATAGTAGTAGTGTGAGCTAAAAAGAAAAAGAAGAGAAGAATTTTTTTTGACACACGTCATCAAAAATGGGAAAAAAATATTTTTCACTTGTACACAAGTACTCAAAGGTTGTATCAGAACCATTAGATGAAAAATTAATAAACACAAATCACTCATTTGAAGAGATATACAGGGTGTCCCAGAACTAATGGTACATGGTTAAACGGTAGATTCCTTGGGTCAAAATATTACGATTTAGCCATACTTACCGTAGTCCAAAAGTTCGTATTAAACTTTATTTTTTCAATTCGATTTTCTTTAATATTTTTCTACTAATTAATATTTTTGCAAAAACTAACCAGCGTTTGAGTTTTTTTAAAATTGGCAATACGATTCCGTTGAAAAATTTGATGTACAATGTACAGGGTATTCCTTGGACCACTACCATTGCATATAAATCAGTGTATTTTTCTTGTGCCTCGGTGTATACCAATTTTTTATGTAAAATACGGGTTTCCGATCCTTTCTGTGTAAAAAAGTTATACCGCGTTAAAGTCGCTCAAAGCAACGGTTTTTGAGATTGTTGCATTTAAAATTTTTATTGCATGTAAGTGATATGCCTAATTTATGAATGATACTTTCTTCAATTCTTTCTACTAATTAATAATTTTGCACAATAAATTAGGTTTGGTAGTTTTTGGCCATGAACAATTTAATTTTGGTAAAAAAAATATTATACAGGGTGTTCTCTGGGGACGGTACCATCACATTAAAATAGGTCTAACTTTTTTGTTCCTCGGTGTATACAAGATTCTATTAAAAACATTAATTTTTTAATTTTTTTAATAGAATAAAAAAGTTATAGCGTTTAGATGTCGCTTAGAGCAACGGTTTTCAAGATATTTAAATTAGAAATTTTTATTGTATGCGTAAAAGATTTTTGATTAAATTCTGACCTGCTTCATACATATTAGCTATAATCAATACTTTTTATAGCATTCTAAGATTGGGTGTTTTCTTAAGAAATATTAAGTTAAAAAATATACAAGGTGGTTCTTGAATTATCATAAGTGTGTTAAAACAATTGTAAGTTATTGTCTGTTATTGCAACTGTGTAGCCCATACTTAAACCCCCCATATCGGGGGTATATCTGGCTATATGAAATCATTTGTCTATGAGCCCAAGATAAATACCCGAGAAGAACTATTTCAAAAAATTCAAAATGCTTGAGAGGCGTTAGAAATGCAAATCTTTATTCTAAAATCAGACGTTCGTATACTAAGCGAATAAACAAATGTATTCAGGTTAACGGTGGCCAGTTTGAACATTTATTGTCGATTTTTTTTTTGTTTTTTCTCTAAAAATTTGTTGTTGCAATAAAATATGTATAATTTTAATAATTAAAATAATATTCTGTTTAAAAACCTCCTTAAGTATACATGTTAGCTCCCGCTAAATTTCGCGGTTGTTTTTAAATTTTTAAAACCACACAATTGGATGAAGGACAAAGTGCATTTTTCGCGCATTGGACATGCGCACCAAGAATCAGTGAGATCCTTTGTCAATCGCCTCGAGAAATGGCGTGTTAATTTCGTTCTCCAACTATTTCAAATTTCTACACCTGAAAGTGCTCGATTTTGGTGTACTGAAGCATAGAACTAGAAACTTCAGCCCTTCAGCTACGTGGTGACATCATTAGATCCAGATAGGGGCCCCTTGGAAGTGGATAAATTGGCTGCAAACTGGTGAGTGCCTTGTTTCTGATTGCCGTTGTGTGGCACCAACAATTAACCTATAGACGTTTGATTATTTCGTAATTTCATATCAATATATTTATGTTTGTTCGCGCTTTCATTAATTAAAATATTTACAGTCCCATTGCAGTTATCGTTTTTTCTAACCGCGGCTAACAATACGCCGACGCACAAAAAATATACTGATGATTTTAATGAAATGGTAGTGGTCCAAAAGAACACCCTGTACATTGTACATCAAATTTTTTAAAGGAATCGTCTTGCAAATTTCAGAAAAACCTACATGCTAGTTAGTTTTTGAAAAAATATTAATTAGTAGAACTAATTGAAGAATGTATCATACATAAATTAGGCATATCACTCACATGCAATAAGAACTTTAAATGCAAAAATCTCAAAAACCGTTGCTCTGAGCGACTTTAAAACATCATAACTTTTTTACGTAAAAAGGATGGGAAAACCATTTTTTTACATAAAAACTGATATACACCGAGGCACAAAAAAAATCCACTGATTTTATTGCAATGTTAGTGGTCCAAGGAACACCCTGTACATTGTACATCAAAATTTTTGACGGAATCTTCATGCCAATTTAAAAAAAAAACTTACACGCTGGTTACTTTTTGCAAAAATATTAATTCGTAAAAAAGTTAGTAAAGAAAATCGAATTGAAAAAATAAAGTTTAACACCCTGTATCTCGGTTAGTACGAACTTTTGGACTAAGATAAGTATGGCTAAATCGTAATATTTTAATCCAGGGAATCTACAGTTTTACTATGTACCATTAGTTCTGGGACACCCTGTATACAAACATAATAAAAAGCTTGAAGGAAGCAAGCAACGAAGCTGGTGGGTACCAAGGTAATAGAAATAACAGGAAGATGTGGTGGAAAATACAGGAAATGGTCAAAGAGAAAAAACGCACATACTTGAAATGGTTCAGTACTAAGGAGCAAAGAGACCTAGAAATCTACAGGGAAACCAGAAGACAGCTAAGAAATGTGATACGCACAGAAAAAAATGAAATGTTCGAGCGCAAGTGCCACGACATAAGCCCACACGTAGGAGGTAGGCAGAGTTCTGAAGTATGAAAATTCATTTCTACAGTAAAAAACCCACCAAAAGAAAAAGTAAACATCCAGATAATCAAACCAGAACAATGGACAGAAGACTACAAGGGACTGCTGCAGGAGACGAGACCCGAATATCTGGCAGCCTCTCCGAGAGGAGACATAGAAGTACATGGAGAGGAAGTAATCATCGAAAAAGAAATGATAAAGAATAATATTAAAAAACTTAAATCCGGAAAAGAGAGCGGACCTGGGGGAATATATGCTGATGTTCAAACATGGATCAGAGAAACTACTCGAAAATCTCACATATATTATCAATCAATGCATAAACGGACATCGGTACCTGATAATTGGAAAATTGCATTCATATCCTCAATACATAAAAAAGGAAACAAGCTGGATTGCAACAATTACAGAGGAATTTCAGTAACCAGTACTCTAAGTAGATTGTACGGTAGGATTCTTAGAGATCTAATAGAGAATGATTTTCATGAACAAGAAGAAGAAGAGCAAACTGGGTTTCGCACAGGCAGATCTTGTAGTGATTTTTGTCTTAAACAAGTAATTGAGAAAAGGAGCGCCAGAAATATAGAGACTCATGTTACCTTTGTGGACCTACAAAAAGCATATGTTACCGTTTCAGTAGAAAAATTATGGACAGTTTTAGAATAAACTAATATCAATCATACATACATAAAAGCGATAAAAGAACTATACAAAGGGTCAAAATCTAAAATTAAAATTGGAAATCGACTTTCAAAAGAATTCCTGGTAACAAAAGGCTTAAGACAGGGATGTTGTATCTCTCCAACTCTTTTTAAAATATATATCGCTGTACGTGCAAGACAAATAATACTTAGTTAATTTTCCTAAATATTAATTATTCCGTTGCACTGAGCCATACAGGTTGTCACGTGACACCGCAAAGTGCGCGGATAGACAGTGCGCAACCCACCGGCGCGATGACGAGAGAGAGATCATCGTAGCCTCCATATTGAAACCGACGTGTTTTACTCGGTTTTTCCAAAACTACAATTCAATCAATTACAATTAGTGCCAATCAATTCTAAAATCATTCCAATCCGTTACCTCAAGTCCTCACAGTGATTTCGATCAACTCAAGAACTCTGGTAGAAGCCTGGGCGCCCAGTGAATGGAATTTGTACCGCCGAGACCACAAGGTAGGTGTCAATCGACATTTTGTATGGTTCTCGCGTTAGTTTCCATTTTTATCCTTAATGCGTTAAAAGTTTAACCAGTGCCTAAAGCTATCGAAAGGGTGTGTGTCTTGTGCATACAATCGCAGTAGCTCTAAAAAACTGGAAACGTAAAGTGCACGGCATGGGAATACAACTTAACGACCGATTTACCATATACACACTACAGTTTGCTGACGACCAAGTAATTGTGGCTAATGATAAAGAAGACATGGAGTATATGATGAGAAAGTTAACAGAAGAATGCCAAAAGTGGGGATTAACAGTGAACGTGGACAAGGCACAGTACTTATGTATTGGAAACGAATCCAGTGAGTTAGTACTAGAAAATGGACAAACAATATCTCCATGCAATGAGTATGTATACTTGGGTGTCACATTTGATAAGACAGGAACAGACTGTAAAGAATTGGAAAAAAGAATAGTAAAAGCAAAAAAAGTTATTGGATGTCTTAACAGTATTTAATGGAGCAGAGAGATAAAAAAGAATGTAAAATTTAACATATATGAAACAATGGTCAAAAGCACGCTGTTGTATGGAATAGAGACTTGTCGCGTAACAGAAAAATAGAAAATGGAGAGTGTCGAAATGGATGCAATAAGAAGATCAATGAGAATATCTAGAATAGATCACATAAAAAATGGGATCATAAAAGAAAGAATGGGAATCGAGGGAAGCATAACGGATGACATCACTAAAAGGCAACTGATATGGTACGGCCTTGTACAACGGATGAACGACGAAAGATTACCAAAGCAGGTCCTAGAATGGCAACCAATAGGGCGCAGAAAAAGAGGTCGTCCTAAACTAGAATGGCAACAGTCAATCCAAAGATCAATGAGTCAAAAGAATCTGACAGAGGATGATTGTCAGGATCGAAGGAGGTGGAGAATAGGCGTCGGACAACGTAGAAAAACGTTCTAAACCGACATAGTAGTAGTAGGTATATATAGTTTTTGCAAAGTCCCCCTGAAATGCTCCTAATACGGGGTTCTATCGATTTCATGAAATTTTGCTCCATTCTGCCCTTTAAAAGTTATCCAAATTCATATAAAATCTTCCTGGTATAATTTCAACCCTACCGACAGAGAAAAGGCGCGGCTCTTTGCGGTACGAGCACAAAGTATTTGTTTTCGGACCGACCGAGCACAGGTAAATAGACGGCACCTGATTGGCAGATTTTTTTGAGATGCGCTTTTAATTGCTTTCGGGACCCCTTTAGTCGGCAGTATGCAGAGTTATAAAATAAATCAGTGTCGTTTCTGTAGGTGTAGGAATAGAATGTTTTATTATCTATTTTTATTTCTTTAGTTTACGCCATAATTAAATGAAATAATTTTTATGAGTATATCTACCGCCGCCCATATCACTTTCTTTAAAAGATATGCCGATGGTCGGCTTTAACCTTTGTTCAACTGACTTTGCAAAAACTATAACAAGCCCCAACTGCTGCTGCTGCTGTTTTTACGCAAATCTGTCAACATTTGGCAATATGCGTACTATGGTTAATAACTACGATTTCAGAATTTGCTTGAAATATAAAAGTTGAAATAACTCACAAATGAGAACAGGAGGCCTGTTACCCTCTTCCTCCAAGACCTTCAATTGTTTTACTTAAGAATATAGACAAACACCTAATATTTTGTTCGTGCAGGAGCCACGTGTCGACGAAGTAGTAGTAGTAGTAGTGGGGGGGGTTGACCCGCAGGTCTGACAAGTAGGCCAGAGTAGGCCCTTTTTGCCATGCCCCAAGTCTGTCCCTTAACCCACTCTCTGCACTTCCCTTTCGTGTCGACGAAAAAGGAGCTACAAAAACAGATTTGATGGTAGTTTTTTTAAAAATTTTAATGCTGTCTCTTCGTCGGCATTTTTAAGATCATTTAATTTACGAATCGTCATTGTAATTTGTCACAGGTTCCAAAGAAGTTTACATCGACACTAAAAACGGACAAGCATAAAAATCCTGATAGAGTAGATTTCCAAGTTCCAGAAAGTAAAAATATGAGTTTTGTATCAGGTAAGATTAAACAGGGTGTTTCAAATTCAATAACATAATTCAAGTGTTAAATTTCTTAGGTAATTTCAAAAAAAATCATGTAAAATTAGGTCCGTAAACGCTTAGTTTTCGAGATACAGGGCCAATTTTTTTTGTTTATAGCTCATACAATTTTTTGAGATATTTAGCGCAAATTTACCACATATATTTAGCTATATAGGCACTACACTATTAGATATACCTACCAAATATAACCAAAAATTTTCAGAGAGATACTTTTTTATCTTTGTGAAGCTGCCCCAGGGTTTCGTGAAAACCGAGCGAATATTTTCCTAAATTCCCTGGTTGCAGTTACAATAATCTTAACCTGAGCGTAAGCGTTTTAATGTACATAGCTTTGAACCAACCGTTTTATTGCAATTTAATGCTCTGACCGACTTGAGTTTAAGTGAAGTAAAGTGAAGGTAAGAATCTATAAGACGTAACTAAGGATTATCTTGAATATTTAAATTTAAGAATGAATGATTGAATCAATATAATAATCAATTTCAGAATCATCTCTCTACGAAGGATCACGGGTATTTAGACAATTCTAATTTAAGTGTCGGCCTTATTTCTGCGAAAACACTAAGTGATTTTTGTTTATTTTTCGCTTTGATTTTTGGGACAGGAAATGTAGTAGTTCGTCAAAACTTGAAAATTTTTGAGACAAAAATAAAGTGTTTTTAAAATTAGCAATAAAAATTTAACACAAAAATTACATCTAAACATACTGGGTAATTTCTCTCACTAATTATTATCACAATCCATATCAAGTTTTACTAAATTAATCGAATTAAAGTAATTTTAAAAAATATGGTATTATTTTTAAAGTTTTAAAAAACGTTCCCCAAATTACCTTTTTTTGAGTGTAGTCTACTTATAATTTAAAAAATGTACCGTTCTGCCCGGTTATAAATTAATACACCTCGATGATTTTGACCCCTATATTTTGAACTTTATGTCTTGGAATCACTCAAGGAATTCAACATTAAAATTATTATTTAATTTTTGGAGGGGTGCGGGGATGGCGAGCCTGGGCCCGTGGATCTAGTTCGTGTGTTCGGGGTCGTATGCTTGCGCTCTTTTGACTCGTATAAATTTGCAGACAATATTCATCACCGCGTGCGACAGTCATAAAACGGTACGAAAAATCCTTTTTGCGTTCCAGGTCAACGTTGTACTGTTATCGGACAGTCAGTTTTCCCTTCCATCAAGCCACTTTAACTGGTTTCGGACTCCTCTGAAAGACAAGAATTGAAGACAGGCGCATTAGAAATGATTGCTCTGTCGCTTTTCTTTGTCTGTGTCGAAAATATACCATTTTCATTAAATTTACGTTTGTCTGAGAAAATTCAAGAAACAGTGAATATCCCAAAGAATTAAAATTTTTGTCAAAATAAATTAAGTTTCACAACCAATTTTAGCACGTGACCAAATGCCGGAAAAGCTACGTAAATATACAAATATTTTTTAAATTTCCAAAAAAAATTGTGCAACATCTGCAGCATCTGTTGATTTTTTTGCAAGAGCCTCTTAATTTTTATTACTACGGGACTGCGGAATGTTGTAGGTATACCACGTGGAAAAAAGCTATACTGACCATACGGTAGCCTGCTTAGATAAAGAAAAACTAGTTTAGCAGGTGATTGGATAGGAATAGAAACATAAGGGTTTACCCCGATCGCAGAAAATCCCGGTGACCTGTGAACTGAAAGTTAAAAAAAGAGGGATAACACCAGATGTAAAATTTTACTCCAGATTTGGCGGAAGAACGACTTCGGTTTAAGGCGACATTAAGGTCATTAACTATATATACCTGCCAAAGTACAGGCTACAAAATGTAATTTTCCTAACTTCTTAGAAGTATCACGATCTCTATTTCCTAAAAATGAATAAAATTACAAAAACTTTGTGAATATTAAGGCTTTCTATAATATGTTGTTAATTTCACAAATATTTTGTAAAAATCAAATTACAAAATATAAATAAATATATAAATTTCACATAATACTTGTGATATTAGAAAAAATAAATATTTTTTTACAAGTTTCGCCAAAAAATATGTGCTAATGCAAGTCCGTTTTAATTTTTGGTATATTTAGTTTATTAGGCAGTCTGTAGTGGTTTATAGTTTGTGAATATAAACTAAATTAATGTAATTTTATCTGCATTTTAAAGAACTAAAATTAAAAATATATTATGATAATCCTATGTAATTGTGTAATTCTTTCTTTAATTTCATGCTCTCAAATTCATCCTTCGATCTATCTTTACGCGAGACGACGAAAATTACCCTTTCTTTTAGTCACGTGATTTTGAATTTAACTCTCTCGCATATGATCACATGCCTGAAGGAAATCGATCACTCGGTTTTTGGACAGTTATTTAGTCGTTCCATCTAACCAAAGCCGTTTTAAAACAGTCCTCGTATTGCATTGGGCGCGCTTTGGGATTTTTCGGACGGTTTTATGACTGTCGCACGGCCTGATGGAACAGACCCAATAGCATTCAGGATCCCACAATGCAGGGTTGGGTTCGGTTAGGTTCGGTAGTAGAGGGTTCGGTTCGGCTCGGTGCGGGCTCGAGGAGGCCGTCTTAAATTAGGTAGTATAATTTAGGGATACCTTGGATCTTCCAAAACATTACGCCTGTCGTATTTGGAGCCTATTTAATGAAATATTTAAATTTTAGAGGGGGGGTTTTTGCAAAAAAATATTATTAACATTTTTTTTTGTCCAAAATCTTAACCGGTTCTAAGGGACTTTCAAAATAGTGCAATAGTCCACTGTGGTAGTGTCCTTCAGCTCTAACAGCCCGCCAGGCCTACCTGTAATTCAATTACCTGACGGTACTTGTGTTCCTCTATTGCAGATTCGGGTGCGGCAACATCTAGTGGAAATACCAAGGTTTGCAAATTTTGCCTAAAAAACGGCGAACCCCAACATGTCTACATGAGCCACTTCACCAAAAATGTTCACGGCATTGTGACGTGCCCGATTCTTCAAAGACATGCATGCGAAATATGTGGCGCCACTGGTATGTACAGTCACACGCGAAAATACTGTCCATATGTTAAGGGTACTTTGCACCATTTGTTAATGCCACGTTATAAGAAAATTGTAAATGGTGTAATAATTGAAGCATAACATTTTTAGTGCAATTTTTATGATAAATTTTATATATTTTGATGTTAATAACATTTTATATACTTATCTGTTTTATTAACGTTGTTTATTTATTAACTAAGCGAACTGCAAAATGTTTTTCTGTTTCATGTGCCTATGCCTGCCTAATCTAATCTAATAAGCGTTAACATTTTTATACAAACATTTTTTGTAGTACTCTGTGAGAAGCATGTCATCTTTAAATTTTCGAAGTTTTTGCAGGTTACTATTTTCATAATGTATGAAAATAATTTCTTAAACCTTAAGTATATTCGGTATTTTAAATCATTATCCTAAAAATAAAAAATCCATAAAATGACATAAAAACATTTAAAAAAATTATTTTATTTGTTTTAATATGCACAAAACATTGATTTAACATTTTTTCCTGCATTTTTTTTTCTCTAGTGCCCTGCAGGAGCCTTCTAGCAAAAATCATCGGAATTTACTTAGCATTTTTGAATTTTTTTTTTAAATCATGCTAGTACCTTTATTTGTTTCTTTACTGGAAAATATTTTTTATACAACTGTCTTGTAAAAGGGGGTTTTGCGCACGGAGAACACGATCTGAAAATGGCATTTTGCGCACGCTGTGTGCAAAACGTTTTGCACACGCTTATGTCATTTTCGCGCACGCCTATGTCATTTCTGCATACGGGTCTCCCATCATTGTGATTTTTGTTGTTGTCACCCATCAATATAAGTTGGCTTAGTTCCGTAGCAACCGTCACTGCTCGTATGTTTTGTTGATTAGATACGTCAAAAAATTGTTGAATTTTTAAAGTTTTGTTGTAAAAATGTCGGAAATAAAAACAAGTTAAATTAAAATTTGATTTTTCTTTCTTTATTAGCAGTCGTATAAAAAATATTGCAAAAAACTCGTTTGAAAACCTCTTTGCACACTCCCTCGACTTGTAGACCTCGCCTTCGGCTCGTTCTACCAAACTGTCTCGATCGTGTGCAAAGAGTCGTTTTCAAACCTTGTTGTTTAAATAACTATTTAAAACTTTTTTTTACTTGAGTTTATTTATAATATAGGGAGTAGCGCACCCAGGAATATGTATTGCTGGGGGCGAGACCTCATAATGTCGTATTTTATGCTAATTTTTGTTTTTATTCATGAAATATGTGGAAAATATCTGCAAAAGGTAGGGACCCCGAACCCCTTGATATAGGTTATTTTCGTAGGATAAAAATGATGAAACCATGGACTAGTAGAGGTATGAAAAAATATAAACAACAGTACTTTAATTAACAAATAGAGCGATAAATTGGCCAACATAAATAAATAGTTTGGTGTTTGCTGCCACTTTGGCCCCTCCCCCCAGGAATTCCTGGATTCGCCACTGTAGCCGTGTGTAAACTGGCCACTTTCCTCAGGCTTATTGTAAATCAATTATGGCTTTTCAGATTTTGCTTATTCTATACTTAGATTGACATACTGCTAGATTTTTAATGTTATTTTGACAACTAATATTTTTTCTCCAAATTTCCCCTAATTTAAATTACCCTTTTTTAATAATTTTTACCACACATATATGTATTTATATAAATATTTTGAATTTTGCTTATTTTAAAACTTTTATATAAATGTATCACGTGTCCGATTCGTTTTCGCGAATTTTGCGGCGCCACTAGAATGTACAGTAATATACCGAAATAATGGTTTAATAATAGTGAATTTCCTTGTTATAAAATACTAAGTAGGGGAAGACGGGGGAATTGCGCCACCTTAAGGAAACCAGCAAAATTAAAGCGTTTAGAATGCCTTTAGATTGCAAAATTGTTTTTTCTAGTTAGCTTATTAACATAACTACAACTTTTAATTTAAAAATGTATATTTTTTAGCATAAATATAAAAGATTTTTTTTTAAACCACGCAGCATGGTCCCCCATGGTAGGTGGCCATACCGCCACATCCTTGGGGTAATACCGCCATATTAGTTTTTGTTCATACCTGATACTTTCTACTGGTTCAGAAAGATTGATAAATTTAATAAAAAACACATCAACATATTTTATAAAAATGCTTTGGCCAATAAATACAAAAATTAACTTTTTTCGAACCTTAATCTAAAATTTAAAAAACGGTAATCTAACAACCAGTTGATGAGAACGTAAAAATTAGAAGCAAAACAGCATAATCTAGTTATACCGCAGCCGAAATCAAACTAAAGCGGAGACACGTTGTAACTGGAATGCTTTAGCTTTCGGCACCACTGCTGCTCTGTTTGTCGTAACTGATGGTAGCTCTCCGGTGTTTCAGGTTGACGAGATACCTGAGGTGGCGGCATTACCTCGCTTACCGGAATTCCCCCCGTCTTCCCCTACTAATGGTATTTTGATTTGATTGCTTTTTATGATGAATTTTAAACTCCTAATGCCGCGTTTTCATCACAGCGAGCACGACCGTACGAATTTGCTTCTTTGTGCTTTGTGCTCCCAACCTCTCGAAAAAAATCTCTGACAATTTTCAAAAAACTTTTTGTTCAAAATTGCCAAACAGAGGTTATGAACACTGAATTTGCAAAGTACAAGAAAGCGAATTTGTTTGGTCCTGCTCGCTATAATTAAAACGCGGCATTATATATTTTATATAGATTATACGGTTTTTTATATATATTCTATTAACATTATTAATTAGTTAAGTACCTACACATAGGCATGTATTAACTTACTATTACATAAACTTTTTTTATGGTTAGTTTTTTAGGCATTTATAAATATTGTGATATTTGTCAAAAATAAATTTTTAATATTCTTTGCAACTTGTTTCTGCATTTTCAAAACCATCTGAATTGTCAATTCAAGAAGTCCGGACGATTCTGGTAGAAATGTAAAAAAATACAGTGTTATATCATAAATGCAACTTTTTTTTCCCCGTTACTATACACGCTACAACAAAGTGGCCAATAGGAAAGATATAAGTTTTCACACATTTTTAGAATAAATGGCTCCGGAACGAATGATCGAAGTATTATAAGAGATAAGTATCAAAAGAGTGAAGTAATAATAGAGCGAAGTAACAAAAGAGCGAAGTATCAAAAGAACGATGTCAATTGAGCGAGTAATATATGAGCAAGTAATAAAAGTGCGATGTAATTAATAACCGAATGTAATGAAAGAGCGAATGTAAGAAATGAGAGAAGTAAAGTGTGATGTAATAAAAGTGCAAAGTAACAATAGTACGATGTAATAAAAGTGCGCAATGATAAAAGAGCGAAAGTAATAATAGGGCGAATGTAACAAGCGAAAGTAATAAAAGGGCGAATGTAACAAATAAGCGAGTAAGAAAAGAGCAATGTAATAAAAGAGCGAATGTAACAAATGAGCCAAGTAATAACTGACATATTAAAAAAACACTTCCCTGACTTCTTTTTCGGGATCCTAGAGGGTGTGAAACCAAACCGAACCCAACCGACCCGAACCAAATCCAACCGAAACATTTAAAAAATACTCTGCCAATATATGGGCCCCTAAGCTCACACTAGGTACTATAGTTATAGTGTACGTGTGAGCTAATATAACTAAAAACTGAAATATATTTTATTCAACTCCAGACTAAATTACCTTTTGTTTGATACCACACAAGCCATGTTTTGACTTAAACTCAAATTTTTGAAATCTACCCCCACCCTTACAAAAAAACAAAAACTAAAATGTACTTTGTTAAAGTCCGGACTCAATTACCTTTCGTTTGATATCACACACGCCATATTTTCACTTAAACTCTAATTTTTAAAATATACCCCCACACTTTTTTTTAAATAAATTAAAATGTATTTTGTTTAACTGCAAACTCAATTACCTTTCGTTTAATATCACACACGCCATATTTTCACATAAACTCTAATTTTTGAAATCTACCTCCACCCTTTTATTTGGTTTGTGTTCGGGGGATTTTGTTCATTTTAAAATGGGACCATCTCGACCCAAGACCCAGCCTAGGTACCAAATTTCATTAAAATCGGCCAAGCGGTTTTTGAGTTATGAGCGTTGGTCGTTACAGACAGACAGACAGATAGACAGATAGACAGATAGACAGATAGACAGATAGACAGACAGACAGACAGACAGACAGACAGACAGACAGACAGACAGACAGACAGACAGACAGACAGACAGACAGACAGACAGACAGACGGCGCAACAAAAAAGTTTCAAAATCATCTGAAACGCAAAGATATATAAAAAATTTTGATATCGGAGCAACTTTTTTTTTCTCGAAAAAATTAGGATCACCATAGCTCACACTACTATAGTATAGTATATGTGTGAGCTAATATATATTTTCTTGAATTAACTCATCTGTCGATGGGATGGGATGGGATGTTTTGGGAGGTCGAAAGTGGTGTTTTCGTAACCTTTGTCAATTGATCGCAAACATTAGATTAACACCGATTTCACCCTTCCAAAATAAGAAGCGGAAAGCTAATTTAAGGAATTAATTTTTCGAAAAAATGATTTGGTTCGGTTTGGTTTGGTTTCAAACCCTCTAGTATCCCGGGAAAAAAGTCAGAAAAGTTTTTTTTAAATATGTTAGTTATTACATCGCCTATTTGTTGCTTCGCTCATTTGTTACAATCGCTCATTTGTTACATTCGCTCTTATTACTTCGCTCATTTGTTACAGTCACCCTTTTAATATTTCGCTTTTTTGATACTCGCTCTTTTGGTACTTCATTCTTTTAACTTTAATAACTGACATATTAAAAAACTTCCCTGACTTCTTTTTCGGGATCCTAGAGGGTGTGAAACCGAACCGAACCGAATCCAACCAAACCAAACCGAACCAAATCAAACCGAAACATTTAAAAAATATATATTTTCTTGAAATAACTCATCTGTCCTCCTTTTGGGAGGTCGAAATTGGTGTTTTCGTAACCTTTGTCAATTGATCGCAAACATTAGAATAACACCGATTTCACCCTTCCAAAATAAGAAGCGGAACGCTAATTTCAGGAAATAATTTTTCGAAAAAATGATTCGGTTCAATTTGGTTTGGTTTCAAAAAAAAAATTCAGAAAAGTTTTTTTTTTAATATGTTAGTTATTACTTCGCCTATTTATTGCTTTGCTCATTTGTCACATTTGCTCATTTGTTACATTCGCTCTTATTACTTCGCTCATTTGTTACAGTCGCCCTTTTAATATTTCGCTCTTTTGATAGTCGCTCTTTTGGTACTTCACTCTTTTATTACTTCCCTCTTTTGATACTTCGCTCTTTTGTTTCACCGTTCTTTTTTTACTTCGCTTTTTTATTACATACTTCGCTCGTTTAACATTTCGCTCTTTTAATACTTTTTCTATTTTATAACTGCTACTTTACTAATATTGTACTTCAACTGCTGGCATCGGCAACGATATGCATTATTTTTGTATTGTCTAATTTGCATATTATTTAAAAGCAGGGTTCGAAAATATCATTATATTTATATAAATATCATATTACATGGTATATATCAGATTATATCTGATATATATCATCAAACTGAATGCTTTGGTTTTGGCATATTAAATAAAAATCACTACTTCCTAATGAATCAAAAGTACACATAGATGGAAAACACAGTAACTGCTCTAACCTGAAAAAATAGAAAACAAAAGAAATCGTCGCGTCGGGGATCGACCAGATGTGAAACAGGGGATTCCCAGTCAGCTCCGAAACCGAATCGATCGATACTACACCTTTACAGATGCTTATACTTTTGTACAGGGGCGTACTGACAAATTTTCTGATATTTAGAATGGTAGAAACATTTTTAGTTTAATAAGTAAAATTATTAAATAAATCGTGATATATATCCGCGGAACCCTGTTTAAAAGTACAAAAAACACAAGATTTTAGTACTTTATTTTTATAATACAACGAAAAGTTATACTTTATTTATAAAGAATGACAAGTGCAGCCAGGGTTAATGGCAAAAAAACACTTTAAAAGTATATTTACGCAGTTGCTTTTAAAGCACTTTATTTTAGTACAAAACAATTAAATATTTTATTGTGAAAATAAAATACTCAAAAAAAAACATTTTAATAACATTTTGAAGAAGGTACTCTTAAAGTACATTTATTTTTTATTAAAAGTTTAAAAGTTTTACTGCAAAATTAATATAACAGTGAAAAAACATTTTAATATTTTAATATTTTTAAACAGTTGCTTTTAAAGCACTTTATTTTAGTACACAAATATTTATTATTTTACTGTGAAAATAAAATATTTACAAAAAAACTGACAAGTTGATGTTTGCCGTCCTTGCCACTAGATGGCAAACACTAGTAACATTTTACTGGTACACTAAGGAATGTCAAGCTTAAGAATGTGAATGATTTTATTTATTTTTAAATTGATGTGGAATGTTCCATAATCTTTGGAAATATCCTCATCTGATATAAAACGGAAAATATTAAAGATTCTTATATAATGATTATATAATGATCAATTAATATTTCCTTTTGTAAATATGAGACGTGAGTGACGTAATGTCCTTACAATATTTACAATAAAAGTAGTTTCTTTGTACTACTAAAAAAATTAATAAAATACAATGCTTTAAAAGTACAGGTTTTTTTAAAAATGTATAAAAATTCAGTTTTTTTGTATTTACTAAAAATACGAAGTAAATACATTGCTTGAAAAGTACATGCTTTTGTGTACAAAGAAGTTTAAAAAATGCATTACTTTAAAAGTACATTGTTTTTTGTACTAAAATATATACATGCTGGCCTAATGCAGGCCGTTGTTCCAAATACAAAGTACTTTATACTTAGGAAACGTCCTTAAATTACGTAACGCAATAATTCAGGATTTTTGACCCCCTCCCCCCTCATAACGCATTTTCATGAAAAAACATTAAAAATACATTGAGTGTAACGCCAAACCCACCCTGCCCCCCAAGAGCGTTACGTAATTTAAGGACAGGCCTTTAGTACTTTGCCGTTATGGGTAGCAGTAAAAGCCAGTAGGTACTTAAAAAGTACTTTTTTTGTAATCCATGTTTGCTGGGTTACTCGCTCTTTTATGACTTCGCTCCTTTAATACTCGCTTTTTCATACTTCGCTCCTTTAATACTTCGCTCCTTTAATACTTCGCTCTTTTGATTCTTCGCTATTTTGATACTTCGCTCATTCATTCTGGAGCCCTCTAGAAATACCTAAAACCTCAAAAAATATCGAATTTGGTCCACCTTGTGCAGAGAACTCGTTAAAAACTGACATTCTTCCACTCAAATATGTTACTTTCTTTACTCGTTATATCAAATGGTACCGAGTTAGGCCAGTATCGTTAAAAGAGTATGAGGCTGAAAAAAGGGCGTTCCACTTTGAAAACGGGGGGGAGGGGGGGGGGCATTTAAATTTTTTGAACGTATATATGGTTAAACCAAGAAATTTAATTTTTGAGTTGAATGAGACAATTTGCCTCTCTCCGCCGACTAGGGGGGCGTGATAGCCGACAAAACTTTTTTTTGCTATACCTATAATTTATTTTTGTAGGGGGGGGGGGGTAATTCTTTTGTTTTCCCTTTAATTATTATTTCTAGGGGGGTAATTACCCTGTTACCCCCCTCAAATCCGCGCTTGGTTCCAACCGATTTTCCACCGGAGATTGGAAAGCATCGGTTCAAATCACCGTCGCCGGGACAACTCGTCGCTGTCGTGGTTTTAGATTGCGATTTTAATTTATTTTTACTTATCTATATTTTTTAAAATATTGTTTCCCAATAATTTTTTTCAAAAATGATTTTTTGAAGGAACATTTTTTTTAATAGCCTTTTATTCAAAAAATTATTTTTCGAAAAACAGTGTTTTTATAGAAAGCTATACTTTTTATTGCAAGTACAAAAATAACATCACCAAAGTATAATAATTATTTTCGGTGGTTGGTTTAATTTCAAAATCCCCGCGCTAAAACTTCCATCCGCTCTTTAGCGAATCATGCGCGCCCTCTCGGATTAAAGGGAAAACAAGAAACAACATGACGGCTCGACCAGCAACGAGACGATCGACGGTGTTGTTTTGAGAGTCTTTAAGTTTTTGTTGTGAAAAGTGAAACAATAAAAAGTTTAACAGACTTCCAACATAAGACTAAAGTAAAACTGTATTTAGAGTTGTGTTTTGATTCAGTTTTTCGATAATTAGTGCAGTGAATTGAGTCTCATGTTCATATCAAGCACTATTCTTATCGAAAACATGGCGCCCAACTAAAAAGGTCTGTAGGAATAATCGTGAATTATTCAAATCCACCCCTAATCATTATTTTTATTTAGGTATTTAATTTAAAAGCTATATAGGGACCTATTAAGGTAAGTAGGTATAAAATAAATATATTTTAAAATAAATCACAGCACTGTCGTTTTATTTTGTCCTAGCTGATCCTGCGTGTTACCTATCCTATATTTTTAATAATTCACGATTTATTTTAGTATTAAGAAGGCGGGTACCTTAATCTTTTAGTTGCATTTTATGGTATTTTTATACACGGAGGACCTACTGTAAAATAAAAAAAGCTGTTTTTGAACTATGAGGCCATAGATTTTGGATCTTAAAGGTAATATTTAAAACATTTATTTTTTTGTACATTTTTAATGCAATTAAAACAAAAAAAAAGGATATGAAATCAATAACACATTATCACAAAAGGCATTGTATTTTGTATTTTATTAATTGATTTGTAACATTAACGTACGTTAATGATCTATAAGTCAAACAGCACGCCGGTCTACGAGTTACTGCGGTTTTGCCCAGACTTTACCTACTTTTTTTATTTAAATAAAGTGATTGGCCATATTTTTTTAGTTTGACAGGTAGTAAAAGTAAAACTAATTGAATAGGTCTCTATTTTCTTTTTGAAAGGGAGCTTATGAAACATAAAGTTAAAAATCACTGCCACTCTTTAGAGATTTTTTAAGCATTGTTTCTCAGAAAGTTTAAACGTCGCTAGAATCTTTAGAAATGTTTTGAGCGTTGTCTAAATATTCTTGTGGTGGAACAAAGCGCATAAATATTGTAAGTAATAATTTAAATGCCTTGATATAGTTGTTTTATGTTCAAATAATATAATTGGTATTTTGCCTTAATCTTACTATGTCGGACCAAAGTGTTGAATGAAACGTTAGATTTCACACAAACTGCTTTAAATTTGTTTTTAAACTCTGACACATCCTTGCTTCACCCCAATCAAGTGAGAGGTGCTGAAAATCTTCCTCTCCTACCGAGACAACCAGCCATATCAGAGGCTAAGGTAAAGTTTGCACCACATTGTAGTTATAACTACACACAAATTAACGATGCTGAGCAAAATCTGCACAAAAATGGTTTTTCAAATCGGACAAATGAATCATTCGAATTAAAACCACCAACTTTATCCAGATATGATCAAGAAGAACTATTATACGTTCACAGCTCATCTAATCCGTTCTGTTCCGAATTGTCAGTACCAGAACCGTTACAACAAGGCAATAGGTCAGCCTCATTTTTAAAAGCAGTTCAGACCATTGCTGACTCACTTAACAAAAAGGATGAAATACGTCCATATTTTTATGGCTTGGATACAGAAAATCCTATGGTATTTTTGTCAAAAACGGAGGATTTTTTTAGAAAATCCAATGTTAGCCCCGAAGATAGAATTGCCTGTATAACTCAATCTTTGAAACAAGCCGCAGCCAACTGGGTTAAGTCATATGCCAACATTCCACTCACTTGGGACATGTTTGTTACATTCTTTATCGAACAATACAATAGTACATCGGAAATTACCGAACTTACAACTCAATTTTATGGAGAAAAACAGAAACATAATGAGTCAGTAAAAGTTTTTATCTTACGCAAGCAAGCTCTGTTTTATAGACTCTATCCAGGTCAGTCTACATCTTTACTATTAAATATGCTTGTTGAGCAGTTTCAGCCAGAAATAAAATCCAGAATAAGACGTCAAGCATTTGACACCATTCAACAGCTGTCTGAAACAGTATCCATAATTGAAAAGGACCTTCAAGAAATTAACAGATCATCATCACAGTTTGTCACACTGACAATACTAATAATAACCAAAACCGTTCGCCGTCTCAGTACAGTCAACAACAACATTTCAACAATCCTAACCATCAGAGTCAACCACAACCAAATCAGTACAGTTATGTAGATCCTTCACCAGCAAGATCCAGTAATGGAAGTCAGCCACCAAGTGCTTGCAGATTTTGTGGTGCTTGGCATTTTCATTTTGAATGCCCTAGAAATCCAAGAAACAGACAAGAACCAAATAGACATCAACAGCATCAATCAAATCAACATCAGGGAAACTACAACAGGGGAGGTCGACGATCAGCACCTTCCCAGAATCAGCAATAAGAGCGATAAATTTTAATTCCGATGATAACTCTTTGCCAAAAATTCACATCACCGTTAATAACTATAAAATCAAGGCTCTTATCGACTCTGGATCTTCAATAAATTTAATTTCAACAAAATTTTTCAAGTCTCTCCCACCACTTACTAACAAAACCTTGAATTTTGGATGCGGATCCCTAAATATTCAAACACATGGATATTTAAGATTAAAATATTTCATTCTTGATGTTGAATTAAGCTTAGAGTTTCTAATCTAGTAGATGATTGTATTTTGGGTTTCTCCTGGTTTCTAGAACAGCAAATTGTATTTGACATGAACCGTAAGTGTCTACATTTTGGCAAGGATCTTCGTCGAACAGTTTATTTTCATACTAATCATAACCAACAAAATTCAAAGACACCCGAGTTTCAGCTAAACCATCTAGAATCAAATCTACAAAACGAATATCAACAAATTCTATCTGAATTTTCATACTTATTTAACGATTCACTAAAAAGACCAGTTACAAGATCTAGTGAACACACCATACGTCTTACATCAAATTCTGTAGTAAATACAAAACCCTATCCCCTTAGTGAACATAAGAAAAAAATTATGAATGAACAAATCCAAGAAATGTTGTCAGCTGGTATAATTGAACCTTCTGTTTCGCCTTATAGTAGCTCACCGGTGATTATAGAAAGAACAGGCAAAAAACCAAGGTTTTGCGTAGATTACAGGCGTTTAAACGATATAACTCAAGACGAATGTGTAAGACTTCCAAAAATTCATGAATCTTTAAAAGATTTAGGGGATGCTACGGTTTTTACTACACTTGACTTGCGCAGTGGTTTTTGGCTAGTAGGACTGTCAAGCGAAACAAAACCACTAACGGCATTCTCTACTGCTGACGGTCAACATTATCAGTTTACGGTGATGCCGTTTGGCTTAAAAAATGCGCCAAGCACTTTTCAAAAGTTAATGTCACAAGAAGTCCTTGCTGGGTCTTTTCATGATTTCACTCGAGTATATTTAGATGACATAATTATATTTTCGAAAAATCATATTGAACATCAAAAACATTTAAAATTAGTTTTGGAAAGACTAAGTATTAATCAACTTCAATGCTCTGTTTTAAAATGCAAAATTGAAAATAGCAGCTTGGACTTTTTGGGACATAATATAAAGGGTTGTTTAAACTCACCTCAAACTCACCACTTGGAAGAAATAAAAAATTTTGAATCTCCTAAAAATAAAAAGGAGCTACAATCGTTTCTCGGCACCTTAAATTGGTTAAGGGAATATATTCCTTATTTGTCTGAAATCACGGCTCCTTTGACGAACTTACTTGCAAAGAAAGTTAGGTGGAACTGGGGTGAAATCGAGCAAAGCGCTTTTGAAAATATAAAACAAGCCATATCACAGCCACTGTTTTTACACAGGCCAAATTACAACCTTGACTTCCACTTGCAAGTGAGGTCGGCATGGGAGCTGTCCTGTTTCAGATTGGTCTATCTGGAGAAAAACGCATTATTTCTTATGCCAGCGCTAGATTTAATCGTACTGGCTTAATAAAAATGCTGATGCAAAATCTAAGCTTACACATCGCATTCAGCAAATAATCCGGGTGAAATATTTAGTATTGATATACTAGGACCTTATCCTGAAGCCACTTCTGGAGATCGTTTTATCATTGTAATAGAGGACATCTTTACTAGATGGTTAGAAGCTAAAACAACTCCTACAGCTACTGCTTCAGACGTGTGTAAATTTTTAGATGAAGATGATTTTTCAAGGTTAGGGTACCCATCTCTACTGATCTCGGACAACGGAACACAACTTGAGGCTAGTGTGTTTAAAGAATATTGCAAACTTCATAAAATTCAAACACTTATAAGTACAATTTACAGACAACAAGCTAATCCTATCGAGCGTAGAAATCAAGAAATTAAGAAAACTTTTAGAGCATTTTTATTTAATAAAGATATGGAATACTGGCCCAAGCTTGTGCCCCGCGTCCTATTTTGTTTAAGGAATCGGGTCAACGCAGCAACTGGAAGAACTCCTGCAGAAGCTCTACTCGGGTATAATCCTCCGAGGCCCGGAGATAGAAACCATCCATTTTATAAAACGCAAGTACTCAACTATGGACAGATAAGAGAACAAAGAATCGTTGAGATGAGGAACAAACAAGCAGAATATCAAAAAAAATACGTATCCTCCAAAAAGAAAAAACCTAAACCTTTTAAACTAGGAGATCAAGTTATTCAAAGATGTTTTAGAAATGAAGCCTTCAGTCTGGCCTGGGAGGGACCCTATGAAGTTGCAGAAGTGTTGTCTGACAGTGTCTACCGTATTCGTCGTAACGATGGAATAGTTAAAGTTCACATCAACGATTTACGAATTCTTCCCGAACAACGACCACAGCATTGAAATGGCTACTAATGACGACTTTAGTTCTGATGAAGATGATATAGAAAGAAATGCTAATTCCGGCGATGACATCAAAAATGACGTAAAAAGCCCTACTTATGAGAATAAAAATACGATTCAAGACACAATCACACATTCGGAGTCAGGCGAAGAAAGAACTTTTGATAAAGACATTGAAAATTTTCTTTTTAACCTTTATGAAGACGATAATAAATGCATAAAGTTAGATGAACCTTATGTGCCACCTCAAATAAATACTACCGATGCTGAAATCAAACAACTTCCCAAACGAAATCGAGAATCTTAAAGATTACATTCAAGATTAACACAACTTTCAAATCCTTATTTTCCCATTGTCCCAGATGGTTGAACTGAGACAAATATTTCAAGCCTTATTAACAATAATCTCTCTCTCAGATGGATAAGCTGAGTCACACATAATCAACCTAAGATTCCTGTCCCAGATGGAAAAACTGAGACAAATACTCAAAATCTTGAATAAATCCACTAAACTGAAGCACCATTAGTTTATGGCTAGTAGTATCACACTCACTGGACTGTCTCGCAACTAAGTGTTGTTGTGTATTAAAAAAAACGATTGAACTTATGACTACAAAGAATCTGTGCTTTAATAAAGATAAAAAAAAAGTGATGACTATAAAAAAAAAGACTTTTTAATTACAAAAAAAAAATACTTGGTGTAGCTTACTTACTGCTTTATTAGATATTAGTTTTTTTTTATATATTTATAATGTAATTAGTTTAAGATATCTTCTGTTAGTTTAACAATTACATTTTAAAACAATAAAAAAAAGTCTAATGTTGGTAGTATGTTCTTAGTGGGGGGGGGGGGGTGTTATAGAAAGCTATACTCTTTATTGCAAGTACAAAAGTAACATCACCAAAGTATAATAATTATTTTCGTGGTTGGTTTAATTTCAAAATCCCCGCGCTTAAACTTCCATCCGCTCTTTAGCGAATCATGCGCGCCCTCTGGGATTAAAGGAAAAACAAGAAACAACACGACGGCTCGACCAGCAACGAGACGATCGACGGTGTTGTTTTGAGAGTCTTTAACAGACTTCCAACATAAGACTAAAGTAAAACTGTATTTAGAGTTGTGTTTTGATTTCAGTTTTTCGATAATTAGTGCAGTGAATTGAGTCTCATGTTCATATCAAGCACTATTCTTATCGAAAACAATATCATATCTACTTTTCGAAAAATGATTTTTTTAAATGCCTTATTTTATTTTCGATAAACGGTTTTTTGGCATTTTCTTTCTTACTCTGAGGTCAGGAGCCTGTCTGCGACAGGTTAGAATACTGTTACGGGTTCACAACGACAAATTAAAACTCGCAATTGTTGAAAACGATACGTCAATTTATTTCGACAAATTATGTACAAAAACACGCACTTAAACTTAGTAATAACTTGCTAATAATTCACTACTATAATCGGTCTATTAACTTCGTGTTAATCTCACGACCACACAGCACGTTATCTATGACTGACTGATGCACGACGTCCGGCCTTATATATGAGGGCTGCCTACTATTCTAGAACCCTTCCATCCTTGTTCGATTCGCAATCATTCCAGCCCTTTTCTAGACTTTCGCATACCAGTTTGTCACAGATAACGCAACTAAAACCTAGATTAAGAATACAACCATAAAATACGTCAACCTAATACTACACTAAACCTAAATAAATTCTAACTATAAAATTTAAATACTTAAATTTGTAACACTATCCTCCTCTTCAGGTTTGATCGCCTCGATCAACATTTCCCAGGTAAGGTTTTAGTCTGTCTAGATGAACAACTTTCATCTTGGACTTCGGGCTTTTCTGGATTCGGTAGACTACATCATTAATTCTCTTAACAACTTTATAAGGCCCTTCCCATGGTGGTGTCAACTTAGGTGATCTTCCTTTCTTGCGTTGAGGGTTGTATAGCCAGACTTGGTCATTCTCTTTGAACCCTGAAGAGTTTGCTTTCAGGTCATATCTCGCTTTCATGCGGTCACTGGCTATTTCTATTCGCTCTCTAACCACTTCATGGATATAGTGCAGCTTTTGCCTTAAACGTTCGACATAGTCATTAATCTCTAAGTGTTCTTCTTCAGGGGAACCAAACATGATATCACAAGGTAAACGCAGTTCTCTACCAAACAGGATACTAGATGGAGTAGCTCCTGTCGTATTGTGAATGGCGGTTCTATAGGCCAATAAAAACAATGGAATATATTGGTCCCAATCTGTTTGGTGCTCATCAACAACTTTGCACAGATGTTCTTCTATTGTTTTATTAAATCTTTCAACCATGCCATCTGACTGCGGATGTAAAGCCGTAGTCCGTGTTTTATGTATTCCTAAAAGGTCACAGAGATTCTGGAAGAGCTTTGATTCAAAGTTTCTTCCTTGATATGAATGTAGTTCCAAAGGAATGCCAAATCGGCTGAAAACATCATTTACCAGAACTTCTGCAACTGTAGCGGCCTCTTGGTTAGGCAAAGCAAAAACTTCTGGCCATTTGCTAAAATAATCCATGACAACAAGGATATATTTGTTGCCCTTTTTAGTTTCTGGAAATGGTCCGGCCACATCAATAGCAATGCGTTCGAATGGCAGACCTACGTTATATTGTTTCATTTGACCTCTGGACCTTGTTTTGGGACCTTGGCTGGCTGCACAAGTCGAACATAGGCGGCACCAGTTTTTCACATCTTGAAAGTAGTTGACCCAATAAAATCGGTTTCGAATTTTGTCCATGGTTTTATTTATGCCTAAGTGCGCGCCTGATTTTCCACCATGGTATTCGGCCATTATATTGTCTACCATGCTCCTAGGAACCACTACTTGATTAATCACTTTCCCAGGCACGTTTAAGGATGTTTTCTTCTACTACTCTTCTTTCAATCGCAAGATAGGTCCTACATCTTTGTCGTTAAGTTGTGTGGTTCTAATCGAAGCCGACATCCATTCTTCATCTGGTTCTAACTTTATCTGGCGCACGTAGGTAATTCCTTCTTTCTGGTCAATTTTCCTGCAATGTTTACAATCCTCGGGGCAAGGTCTTCTGGACAATGCATCTGCATTATTATGCACCCTTCCTGCTCGGTGCTTAATTTGATAATGGTATTGTTGTAGCTTTTCTATCCATCTCGCGACTTGCCCCTCAGGTTGTTTCATTTTCATGAGCCACTGTAACGCAGCATGATCCGTTCTAATCAGAAACTCTTGTCCGTAGATATATTTGTGAAAGTGATCTACGGATTTAACTATGGCTAGGAGCTCCTTTCTAGTAACACAATAATTTCTCTCTGGTTTGGATAGCTTCTTGCTGAAAAATTCGATGACCCGTTCTTCTCCATCTTGTACTTGGGAGAGTACTGCTCCTATGCCATCGTTGCTCGCATCAGTATCTAATATGAATTTTCCTTTTGGAATGGGATATGCAAGAATCGGACTAGAACACAATGCTGCTTTTAGTCTTCTAAATGCTTGGTCACATTCGGTATTCCATTTGTAAGAAGCTTTATCTTCTGTAAGTCTATGTAAAGGAGACGCTATTTTGGCGAATCCTTCTACAAATCGTCTGTAGTATGTACACAGACCCAAAAAGCTTCTCAATTCATGTTTGTCACGAGGTTGAGGCCATTCTTTTATTGCTTGTAGCTTCTTTTCGTCGGTATGGATGCCTTCTCGGGAAACGACGTGACCCAGGAACTCAACTTTTTCTTGGAACAGAAAACATTTCTTTGAGTTTAATTTAAGATTTGCGTTCCTGATTCTTGAGAATACTTCTCGTAAATTATCTAGATGTTCTTGAAATGATTTCCCCATTACTATGACATCATCCAAATAGACTAGGCAGGTTTTCCAAGTAAGGCCTCGTAGAACGACTTCCATTAGTCTTTCAAATGTAGCTGGGGCATTGCACAGGCCAAATGGCATCACATTAAACTGATAAAGTCCACTTCCAGCAGAGAATGCAGTCTTCTCTTTATCTCTTTCAAAGATTCCTACTTGCCAATACCCACTTTTCAGGTCAAGAGTAGAAAACCAATATGATCCTGCCAACGTTGTTAATGTGTCGTCTATTCTTGGCAGTGGGTAACTATCTTTCTTGGTCACATCGTTAAGTTTCCTGTGGTCGACACAAAACCTAGTACTTCCATCCTTTTTAGTGACCAACACCACAGGAGATGACCAAGGACTTGATGACTCTTCAATAACACCGTCGCTGAGCATTTTATTAATGAGATTGTGAACTTCTTCTTGCTTGGCCATTGGTAGTCTTCTTGGGGGTTGTCTTATCGGTTGGGCATCGCCAGTGTTGATAGCATGTTGAATAAGGTTTGTGCGTCCCGAACTACTAGTTTCGAAGATATTACTTTGTTCTTCTATAAACTCTCTCGCTTTACTATATTCTTCTGGAGTGAGATGTTGCCAAGTTGACTCAAATTGCTGAAGTACCTCCATTGGTAACTTGCTTGTATCCTCGGAAGTTGGCTCTTCACATCTTGTTACTTTCTGTACTGGTTCAAATAATGCTACCACCTCCCCCTTATTAATTTTGACACTATTTGGGAAAATATTGGCGACTCTAATCGGGATGTCTTTATCGGTTTTAACTAGTGATTTTGCAACGAGGTAGGTGTTGGGTCTGTTTTGTTGGCTTATGAGTCCGACGCAGCTTGATGTTTTACTTTCTAGCCTCCCAAAAATTATGGTCTCACTGTTACCGACTAGTCTTGTTGTGCATACTGCCACCACCTTTATTGGTTCTTTATTGATGTGACTATTTGACAAAATGAACTCTTCGTTCCCAAATCTTAGGGTATTAAGTTTATTATCAAACGCAAATCCATGTTTACTTATCAGGTCCATTCCCAAAATAAATTCGTCTTCTATGTCTGCAACTAATACCGAGTGACGAATCTTCAACCTCCCCAGCTGTAGGTCTATGTCTGTCTGCCCCAACACGTCGGCGGATTCTCCAGTCACAGTCTTAAGTGTTATTTTCTTTTCTATTGGTCGAATTTTATATCTCGTTGCAATTTTGAACTTAAGCAATGATATGGCAGCACCAGTGTCTACTGTTATATTAACTTTTCTTCCATTAATAAGTCCGTCGATGTTGACTGTCAGCAGTATGTTTTAAGCTCTTGATAGAGTAAATTTTGGGGGCTAAATTCCCATTAGCCAACACCCGCCCCTCTGCGTTGACTAGTTTTAGTTTTTCCTGATCTCTTCTTCGGTATTCTGTCCCACTAGATGGTGAGCGAGACCTCATTTGGACACGACAATCGCGTTGAATATGCCCTGTACGTCCGCATCTGAAACACTTTACATTTGGAGGGGATCGTCTACTTTCTTTCAAAGAATCAATCTTCTCTATCAGTGATTGAAACAGTTGGTTTAGCGTTTTTAAGTTGACCTCATCTCCAGTGCTCATTTCTTTTCCCTCCTGAATTGAAACACCTCTTACTTTTGGCCTGGACATATTATTTGATGATTCAATTTCAAGGGCTCGAATCAACACTTCACTGCTGTTATGGAAGCGTTCTCGACGTAGTAATTTTGCTAAGTCCGTGTCTCGCAAGCCGTTAATAAAGTGATCTACCGTGAAGGGATCTCTGTAATTTTCTGGCATTTCTGGGTAAGCCAAGTACATCAGCCTCCTGATATCCGCTTCATACTCTTGTAATGACTCCCCTGCTCTTTGTTGGTGAATATTTAATTCTGACCAATGCAAATTTCGTAAATGTTCATCTCCATATCTTCTTTCTAACGCTGCCACTAAAGCATTATAATTCTGTTTTTGTTCGACTGGAATGGACCGTAAAAGTCCCAGAGCAGGTTCTCGTAGAGCTACTAACAATGCTCTAGCTTTTTCCTCATCATCCCAACCATTTGCAGCGGCGGCAGCTTCAAACTGTTGTTTGTAGGTAGACCAGGAAGACGTATCATCAAAATTTGGAGGCTTAATGTTTTGGTTGGAATTCACAACACATCCCTGAGCTTTCATTTTGTTGTGTTCTTTTTGGAGCTGTATAAGCTGTTTTGACACGTCCTGGAATTTTTCTTCCATGGTTTGAAAAACTTCTTCTCTAACATTCTGTAGTTTGGTCTCCACTTTTTCTTCTACATTCTGCATTCTATGAGTTATGTCTTCCTTAAGGTCTTCGGTTGCTATCTTGAACTCCTCTCTCAGCTGTTCAGAGTTGCTCTTTATTTGATCGAAGTTTTCTTGAATGCCATCTAATCTTTGCTGAAATGTCTGTTTCATGTCGTTCTGGTTTTGTTCCATGGTCTGCTTCATGTCGTCCATGGTCCGTTTCATATCGCCCTGGTTTTGTTCAATGGTCTGTCTCATATTGTCCTGATTTTGCTCAATGGTCTGTCTTATATCGTTCTGGTTTTGAGCCATTTGAGCTGCTAGAGCCTGCATCATTTTAGTTAGATCTTCCATCTTTGCCGATCCTTGTCTAGTAAGCATCAACTTCCTGATAAATCACTTAAAACGTCTATTTTAGGGCTATAAAGCGAATGTCGAAGTCGGTTTTTCAACATCTCTTCCAATTCTTAAATAGAACCTAATGGAATGTTCTGGAATATACTGGTAAATGCTACTCTTTCTGCTACTAGGCAAATGTAGAAGTCACTTTTTGATTATCTCTTTTGGTTCTCGAATAGACCGTCGTAGAATGTTATGGAATATTCTAGAAATAATTTCTAATTCTTACTTTTAAAATAACTAAGCTACTGTCGAAGTCGGTATTTGTATATCTCTTCTAGTTTTTGAATAGAACGTCGTAGAATGTTATGGAATCTTCTAGAAATTCTTTCTAATTCTTACTTTTGAAATAACTAAACTAATGTCGAAACCGGTATTTGTATATCTCTTCTAGTTTTTGAATAGAACGTCGTAGAATGTTATGGAATCTTCTAGAAATTCTTTTTAGTTCTTACTTTTGAAATTACTAAGCTAATGTCGAAGTCTCTTTTTGGATATTTCTTCTGGTTTTCGAATAGATCGTCGTAGAAAGTGATGGAATGTTCTAGAAATTCTTTCTGATTCTTACTTTAAAATTACTAATCTAATGTCGAAGTCGGTATTTGTATATCTCTTCTAGTTTTTGAATAGAACGTCGTAGAATCTTATAGAATATTCTAGAAAATCTCTCTAATTATCAATTTTTGGACTGTAAAGTTAATGTCGAAGTCGGTTCTTAAATATCTCTTTTAGTTTTTGAATAAAACAATATCGAACTTCTTCGAATATTCTAGAAAAATCACTTACTGTTTTTCTGTCCAATTGTCCTATCCGGTGGTAATATGTAAGGGTAGTCTTTGCACTATTCAGTTCCGAATATTCTGGCAAAATCACTTACTGTTCTTCTTTTTAATTGTCCTACCACTGTGTAAGGATAGTCTTTGCACTATTTATTTTTTTTAATCTCACTTCTGACACCAATTGTTACGGGTTCACAACGACAAATTAAAACTCGCAATTGTTGAAAACGATACGTCAATTTATTTCGACAAATTATGTACAAAAACACGCACTTAAACTTAGTAATAACTTGCTAATAATTCACTACTATAATCGGTCTATTAACTTCGTGTTAATCTCACGACCACACAGCACGTTATCTATGACTGACTGATGCACGACGTCCGGCCTTATATATGAGGGCTGCCTACTATTCTAGAACCCTTCCATCCTTGTTCGATTCGCAATCATTCCAGCCCTTTTCTAGACTTTCGCATACCAGTTTGTCACAGATAACGCAACTAAAACCTAGATTAAGAATACAACCATAAAATACGTCAACCTAATACTACACTAAACCTAAATAAATTCTAACTATAAAATTTAAATACTTAAATTTGTAACAATACGTTTGCGATTAATTAAGATTGAGTTACAGTGATTTTGTCCTCCCAAAAGAAGAAGAATAGGGGAGTTAATAATAAAAAATTAGGCGCCGGCAAGCCTACACGGCGCCGGCGGCGAATCGGCCGCGGCTGCAAATTTCCATTGATCCACCAGAATGCGAGTTTTGTATGGAGTTTTCTATAATAAGAGGGATCTTGCACCTACCTCCCCCCACGATAGGACCGCCACTGCTGCTGGATCTATAACCACGGATCCAGACCAGTTAGGCGATCCTTGGTAAAATCTTTTTTTTCACGAACCTAACCTGTTAATATGCTAAATAAGTCTCGGAAAGACCTCTATAAACTTAGCATTACCACTTAAGAATTGGATATTCGCAATATATGCATTAATTGTCGTAAATTTGTCGTGAAAGAAAAAAATTTGTCGCGCCTCCCGTTTTCCTGAAAAGGGTATGTAATGCTAAGTTGAGTCTCAACTTAGCATTACCACCCCAGAAAAAATTAAAATTTTTAAAAACTAATCTATGGAATAATTGTCGTAAATTTGTCGTGAAAGAAAAAAATTTGTCGCGCCACCTGTTTTCCTGAAAAGGGTATGTAATGCTAAGTTGAGTCTCAACTTAGCACTACCACTACAGAAAAAATTTAAATTTTCAAAAACTAATAAATGCATTAATTGTCGTGAATTTGTCGTAAATTTGTCGTAAAAGAAAAACAATTGACGCGTCATCCGTTTTCCCGAAAACGGGCAGTGAGCAATTTTGAGATTTCCCACCTAAATCTTAGTGATCTTTAAGCTTTTTCACAATACGACGATGTAGTATATTTAACCTTGTCGCGCAATTGTAAATTTTTGGTGAAACAATCATTATATTACGTTCCGCTTTTACTTTTCAATATAACCTTTTGTGGTGTTTGTGTTCGGTTCGGTTCGGATTTTGCGTTTTAGAAATTATGAAAAAAAGTGAGAACTTTTCACGAAACATTTATATGCATTAATTGTCTTAAATTTGTAGTGAAAGAAAAAAATTTGTCGCGCCACCCGTTTTCCTGAAAAGGGTATGTAATGCTAAGTTGAGTCTCAACTTAGCACTACCACCCCAGAAAAAATTAAAATTTTCAAAAACTAATCTATGGAATAATTGTCGTAAATTTGTCGTGAAAAGAAAAATTTTCTCGCGCCACCCGTTTTCCTGAAAAGGGGGTGTAATGCTAAGTTGAGTCTCAACTTAGCACTACCACCCCAGAAAAAATTAAAAATTTCAAAAACTAATAAATGTATTAATTGTCGTGAATTTGTCGTAAATTTGTCGTGAAAGAAAAAAATTTGTCGCGACACCCGTTTTCCTGAAAACGGTATGTAATGCTAAGTTAAGTCTCAACTTAGCATTACCACCCCAGAAAAAATTAAAATGTTTAAAAACGAATAAATGCATTAATTGTCGTGAATTTGTCGTAAAAGAAAAACAATTGTCGCGTCATCCGTTTTCCCGGAAACGGGCAGTGAGATCTAAATCTAAATCTCAGTGATCTTTAAGCTTTTTCACAATACGAAGATGTAGTATATTTAACCTTGTCGCGCGATTGTAAATTTTTAGCTGGCCGTACAAGAATAGTAGGATTTTAGGAGGTTTCCCTCTTTTCACGGTGTACTTGTCGGAATAATTATTAAATAAAATTTAAAAAAAAACGTCTTGTCGGCTCAAAGAACTTTGGTCAAAGATATTATTTTTTCGATGCTTTGGTGCAGGGCAAAGAAATTCAAGGAACCCTAGAAGACGCATCCCCATTATTTAATACGCAAATTCATTCATCATGCATGAAATCTCAGAAAATTTCGCCGAATCCTCGCAGGCAACACTGTAAGAGGTATAAAAGAGAAATCAATGAAAAACCATGGGCGTGCAGATTTTGTTGAAAATAAAATAAATTATAGACATTTTCCTATAAAATTTTTGCACCCAAAATTATAAAATTTAAATAAGTGTAAAATATTACCGGTACAGCTTGGACAGCCATTCTATTTAAATGACTCTTTTTACAGAATTAATTTTTTAATCGATTTATAATTTTAGAAATCAATAACTTATTTACAGCTGGTAATATCCGTAGTTTTGATTTTTATTATTTTTCCCTAAAGATAAGAAATCTACTTTATATTATTTTTTCTGGATATAGAAAAGTGTTACTTTAATCCCTAAAATTTAAAACACAGGTAAAAGTGTTTCTTTTTATTTCAAATTGTCAAAGGTGTTTTTTTAGCTTTTTACTCTTTCACCTTGGTAATACATTGCTCTTAGTAAATTTTGTACAGTAAGTAGGTTTGTTCTGTTAAAAAAAGTCAAAAACTCCGAATTATATACTCAGACCTTGAGATATTTATCAAAATTTTTGCATCAGGATTTAAAGAGTCTATTTGATCCCCTAGTGTACAGGGTGCATTTTCGACACTTTTGGGTGTTTTCGGTTTCTATGTTTATAATATTGATATGCGATGTTTACCATCATTATTCTCTTCAAATTAAAGCACACTAAGGTGTAGTCGTTTTTTCTTCAATCTTCTCTAGAAGTTCCCGAAACCACCCAAATGATAAAAATGGGACAGCCTATACTTATAATATAGATTTTTTGTTATATTTTATCAGTAAAACTCTTGCCTCGAAATAAAAAGCACTCGTTGGTTTATTTTACCAAAATCCATTAATTAGTTTATTAAACTCTAGAAATTCGTTTTTTTAGAAAATATTTGGTATGAGTCTGTGTTTTTTTACATTTGTAAATGTTAAAAAATATGACTTATTCAGTTTTATGAACAAAATACTTTCGATTTCCATAAAAAAATCTATTTAATTTTTATTTACCAAATAAAATAAAAATGAAAAAATATTATTTATAATTAAGTGATTATTATACAGGGTGTCCCATAACTTAGGCGCCATAGTGCAGCAGGTGATAGAGGTGTTTTGAAGATATAGGATTTTTAAAGAGGAGTGGGTGAAAACGGGTTATACAAAAAAAATCTGTCACAGCCAGCTGAATACTCAGCTAATTGTGATTAAAAAATGTGGTACTCCTTTTTTGATAATATTACAAGTGGAGGAGGTACGGGCTGTCAAAATAACCTCGAAAATGTAAAAAAAAAATAATTTTTTTAAAATTAATTTTTGCTTTCTCTTTTAAAAAATATCAATAATATTTCATTATTATGTCTCGCTAGAGACTTGTTTTTATTAACAAAAAATATTTAAAAAACATTGCATTTAATATGGCATTCATAAAAGTTCATACCAAAAAAATAGTATTTTCTAAAAAAATCGACTGACTAACTTTTTTCAAATTAATTTTTTTAAATTAATTTCAATTTACTGCTTTTGTTCTAATACAAGACTACGCAATTTCATATTTTTACTGCGTTTTTTTAAAAAGTTACTATCACAAAAGTTAAAAAAACAAGTTTTTGATCAGACATGACCTCCTCTATCACTTGTTGGCCTATGGCCCCTAAGTTATGGGACACCCTGTATATACAAACATTATTAAATTTGGCAAATATAAGAATTAAGAACAATATTTTAATCCATTTGACTCAAGGCTCTCTTTTAATTAATCACCAGGGACTATGCAGTAAGTAAGTGAAAAGGAAGTTAAAACTCTTTTTTTCTGTGTAAAAGTAGGTACTACCTTTTTTCTTCTTATGGTTATATTTGTTAATTCTAACTACTTTTTTACATCATTACATGATGATCGAACATCAAAAACAACCAGTGATAATATATTATGTATACTTTATAATAAAAAGAGATAGTTGAATATTTAACTACTAACCACTAGTAGTAAGTAGTTTTCTTAATTTGAACTAGTCTTTAACACCTGACCTTGGACAAGGCATTTGGTACAAGATAGTGCCTACTAGGTGCTAAACGAACGTACTGAGGATCAAAGTGGTCAGAACAAAGACATGCCCATTTTGACAGAATTTTTTCCTTATTAAGGCCAATAATCTCCCTCCAAAGCTCTCTCTTGTTTGGATCAGTGGGGAACCTAGTAAACTCATAAATTTGAATATTTTTAAAATGTTTAATAACTGTACAGTAGCATGACATAAATAACATCACAGAGTGAAAATGGTTGTTTACATAAGAAATATATTTTTTAGAGTTATATATTATTGCCAGAATAAATTAAGAAACTTTTCCAAAAAAACCCAAACACTAGAGGTGGGAAAATAAGGGAATTTGCAACAATAAATAATGTTTCTTAAAACTTCTTTGTAAAATAAATCACTAATATTTTGTAAAAAAAGTTATAAACCACACCACTGTCTTACCAAATCGTAAACAATATGACGGTTTCTGGAAGAAATTCAAACTTACCGGTGAAATGATAAATCCAGCCACTTCTCGTCACTTTTGTCACACAGAATGCACTTGTTAGGCATTTTTAAAGTTATTTAATTTAAAAACATCTTTATTTTGTGATAAATATTGCAAAAAAGCAACGAAAACGCACGTTTATTCGGATAACCTCTCAAAGGCAACGATAAATGATGCAAGGGTGACGTTTGGTCTACATGATTGCCGCTATTAATTTTTTTTCTGAAAAATAGCGAACAAAAATCAGTTTTTTGCATTTTACGCGAGAACGATAAGTCGTAGGGCAAAATTTAATGTATGAGAAATATTACCCATAGGATTCCCTACAATCGGTCTCCATAGTCTATAGGTCTACAACCACACGTTTAGAAGAAAATTTCAAAAAATTATGTTTTTTGCAATTTATGCAAAAACGGTAAGTCATAAAAAAACTTTATTGACATAAAATGATCAAGACACAATTATCTACAATGCGACAATGACAATTTACAGCTCTACAACCACATGTGTTGAAGATAGAGGGTGCCGAAAATGCCCATTATATACTTTTTTGCGTTTTACGCAAAAACCATAAGTCATAGAGCTGTGACTCACATAGGTGAATTGTAGAGAATGACGTCCTGGAGATTTCTTGTCTATAGTGTGTTTTTCTAGGACCTACCATTTTTGCATAAAATAAAATAATAGTTTTTGCAAATTTGGCGCCCTATATGTTCTACACGTAGTTGTAAACCTGTAGCCCAAAAGGAAAGAATGTAGAAAATTGTGTCCTTTAACATTTTATGTTTATAAAATTTCTTTCTACGACTAAAAAAGACACAATTTTTGACAACTTAGCCGCCATCTACCTTCTAAACATGTTGTTGTAGACCTATAGACTATGGAGATTGATTGTAAAGACTCGTATGGGTAATATTTCTCTAAAATAAAATTCTTCTCTACGACTACGTTTTTGCGTAAAATGCAAAAAACTGATTTTGTCAATTTTGGTGCCCTCTATCTTCTATACATGTAAGTCTAGAGCTATAACCTTTAAGAAAAATTGTAAAGGAATTTTTGAAGTGTAAACTTCTTTAGGCGCGTTTAGTAGTTTTTGTGGCTCTGATTTGAACTGAGCCGTCAGACTCGGCTATGTAACGCTCATTCGGGTAAAGTCGGCTCGAGTCGACTAACTGTGAGAGGAACATTCAGCGAGCAATATGATGATGCAGATGAAGGCCAGTATTATTAATTTCGCCTTGTTAAAGTTTACACTTCTGCCATGTGGTCTTAAGCACACACATTTTTTTTTGTCAACAATGGTTTTCTCTGCGACGTTCCATTTTCGCGTAAAATCAAATCAAAAAGCTTTTTGAGTTTTCCAGAGTTGCCCAGGGGAGTTTTGTAGACTAATTTTTTTAAGCTATATATATATATATATATATATATATATATATATATATATATAAAGAAAAGGTTTTTTTTAACTTTCGTGATCAAAACATTTAACTTAAATTTATTTGGACTAAAAGCAAGAGTTATTTTACTACCGAAAACATTTGTAGTGAGAACAATAATTAATAGTTAAAAGTGCAGTTTAGTCACCTGGTTTTAATAACTTTTTAAATACCACCTAGGAATACAAAACTAATAAACTATTTATGAACTCTAACCTCACACCAAAGAAATTTAATTAAACTTACTTTCAGTTGAACGTTTTTCACACCTAAATGGAGTCCCGTTTTTTTCAGAAAACCGAAAACCAAATCAATATTTTAAACTGCGCATTCGCTACCGTACTTTTTC
The DNA here is from genome assembly GCA_963576565.1 of Aspidapion aeneum. Lineage (NCBI taxonomy): Eukaryota > Metazoa > Arthropoda > Insecta > Coleoptera > Brentidae > Aspidapion > Aspidapion aeneum. The sequence continues at coordinate 43,164,937 of OY755040.1, forward strand.
TTCTCACATAAAATATCTCCCTCTCAGCTGTGGTCGAGCATATGTGAAGTTAGTAAGAGGAAGATAATTTTATGTGATCAGAAAGAGAGAGGTGCGCATGTGCAGTTAAAAAAAATGGTTTGCATTACAGGATATCGCCGCTAGTTACTTTGTGTTCCTGCAAAAAATAAGCTCAAGTTGGTTGACTGCACAAAAATTGCAATTTTGTGCTAATCGTTGTACGTTCTATAAAAATCGACAATCAACAATCTTCGAAAAAAACCAACTTTAGCTGATTATTTCTAATTTATACTTTCCTTTTAATTCAAAATAGATAAGGATTTAAACCGCCACATAGATCTATAAAAACAGGGACTTAAAAGCAAATGTTTTATGATTTTTGTTAAGTTTAGGTACCTATGTAAACAATAATTTACCGATTGATTATTGGATAACATATTCTAACTAAAAAAAAAAACTTTTTTTCAAACATTTATATATGTGCATATAGGCACACAGACAGACATGCATACATAACTATCTAGAGGTTATACTTACAACCTAGAACTAAATTGTATAGAAAAACATTATTAATGATAAGATCTCAAAAAAAAAATCAATGAAAACAATCCTTTTCTCACATAAGATGGTAAACATATTCATAGCAATCCAAAACGTAAGCCGAATTCAAAAACAAAATATTCTTTTGATTTTTATTAGTTACCATTTTTATGTACCTACATCAAAATTACAAATTATAAAAGTACTGGCAACATTGTTGCGAATTTGAAAGAAATCCCCAGTATAATACTTTTTGCACGGATCACCTAACAAAAGGTGATCCGTGCTTTTTGTGTCTGATGAAGTTTAGGATTTCTATACGGGGTCTACCTTTAGTTGAATGTTTTTGGTGCAGGGCTTTCAATGTTGCCAAGTCGACGTTTACACACGTGTCCGAAAAGTTTTTTCCCAACCATTGCCTATGCTATGCTTGATCTTTATTTAATTAGGGGTCGCCTATTAATTACGTAACAGGATTTGGAGGGCTTCCTAAAAGTTTGGCAAAGTGTAACAAGGGGTAGGGAGGGCTTCTCGACTTTGTTAGGTAAGAACTTTGGCCTACAATAAAATAAATAAAGCTATACAACTAGTAGGTACCTAGTGTTACTAGAAGATGGTGTTTTGTTAGTATCAAACATATTTATATCCGTTCTTTGTAGCAAAATGCCTATCCTATGATTGTTAAAAGGACAACATAATATTTCTTGAGAAGTTCGCTTTTTTTCGTTAATTCTAAAACAACGCAAAATCCTGGCGTTAGCTTGATCATTGAAAACAGCGAGCAATGAATATTTATATTAACACCAAAAAGGGTAAGGGTAAAAGTAAAAACAGCAAATAATATAACGATTGTTTTACCAAAAATTTACAATCGCGCGACAAGGTTAAATATATTAATTACATCTTCGTATTGTGAAAAAGCTTAAAGATCACTGAGATTTAGATTTAGATCTCAAAGTTGCTCACTGCCCGTTTCCGGGAAAACGGATGACGCGACAATTGTTTTTCTTTTGCGACAAATTCACGACAATTAATGCATTTATTAGTTTTTAAAAATTTTAGTTTTTTCTGGGGTGGTAATGCTAAGTTGAGACTCAACTTAGCATTACATACCCTTTTCAGGAAAACGGGTGGCGCGACAAATTTTTTTTTTTCACGACAAATTTACAACAATTTTACGACAATTAATGCATATATTGCGAATATCCAATTCTTAAGTGGTAATGCTAAGTTTATAAAGGTCTCGGAAAGGTTGATGCAATAGCCCTGGTTGATGTTATAATTATTACACCACTACTACGAGTATTGCAAGTACCTATAGCACGGATCACCTAAAGGTGATCCGTGCCTATAGTCGTGGTCACAGAACACGTCGTGGTAAACCATTAATTTATGAACGATCTGACGGGTCAACATATGAGAATCCGGACAGCATAAACAACAAATCACAGAATACAAAAATGTGTGGCCTGTGGTTTGTTGGGGACATGCCGACAAAACGTCACAACAAAAACATAACCTCCCTAATAATTTTTAACAAGTTTCCTGTTCTTGGTTCTTTTTTGATTTTTTACGCTGTGATAGGGTCAGAGGAAAAACGTGAATCGATAAAAATTTTGAAATCGAATTAAATTCTTTGAAATTTGATTTGAAAAATGGGTAGGAAGAAGGGAAAAGGCCGCTCAGTGCAACGCAATCCCAACATTAAAGGCGAGGCTGAGGAGGTGGTAAGCGCGCCCCATTCCTTTGTTATTCACAAAGGCTTGCCAGGGGGACATACTTTGGAGCTGACTAAGGATTTTAGGAGGGTTATGGAACCTTTTACAGCTGCTTCTTTAAAGGTAAAAACAAGGATGAAAGACTTTCGGCTTAAGTGCTAAGTTCCACTTGGTTTAAAATAAGCACTGCAGGTGCTGTCAACGTTCCCCTTAAGTAACCTAGTTACAGTTGAACCTCTATAACTCTAACTCAAACAGACTACCAAAACAGTTCGAGTTATGGAGAGTTCGAGTTATAGAAATTTGAATTAAGGGGCTTCTAATACATATAAAAAGTGCAGGGACCACTTAAAATGTCTGAATTATAGAGAGGTTTGAGTTATAGAGGTTTGAGGTAGAGAGGTTTAACTGTAGTTAAATTTCTTGGATTTTATATAGATGCTAATTTAATATTTGGACAGCATATCCAAACACTAAACAAAAACTTGCCAACAACCTTGCTAAAAGCATACAGCAGGAACTTGGCAAACAAATGGCAAGAAGCACATATTATGCACTTATGGATTCCCAAATCAGATATGGAATTGCATTCTGTTTTTGTCTTACAAAAAAGAGCCCTAAGGTATCTTTGCCAAGTTGACTGTAGACAGAGCTGTAAACCACTTTTTATACAGAAAAGTATTTTGACAGTACCAGGCATATTTATTTTGGAAACAGCATGTCTTGTGTTTAAAAGGTTTCACAGTTTTGAAACAATTTCTTTGCATAACCTATATAATAATAACTTACCTCTGCCTATCTCAAAATCTAGCTTAACAAAAATCTCAATTATTTATGAAGGTTAAAATATTCAATTATTTGCCAGACCAAATTAAATGCCAAAATGATTATCAAAAATTTCATAAATTACTTAAATAATTCGTAATTAAATAGGCATACTACAATCTTATAGAATTTTTTGGGTAAAATTTTATCGTCTTTTTATTATAACAATCTTATATTATATCATGGTTCCCTCATACAAAACAAAACACAAAAGAAAATAAAATAAAATTGTCAAGATCTGGACATTGTGGGAGTTCCCAAATGGTTTTGTTTATCTTTCTTGTTCATCTAGGTAGGAAATTTTACATTTTAACTATTTTATAATATTTTAGCCTACTATAATTCTCAAAATTTTATTTTCTATTAATTTTTGTATTCTAATATTTTAACATTGTGAAAGGTTCTATATATTTAGACTATTTTATGGTATTTTAGCCTAGTTTCTACTTACTAAACTTTATATTTTTTAATTATTTGTTGTTATTTTTTATATTCTTTCTTTTAATATGTTTTTAATGATGTTGTTTCTACTTTCTTTTGTGTACTTGTAATATTTTAGTCTATTTTATGTCATGTTCTGTTTTGATCTCTTGGAGTACTTCATACTTAACTTTTAAAAAAAATCAACTATTTAATTAATTATTAACTCGATTACCATAAAATATGAAATTTTTTTTCACTAAGGTTGTGTGGGAAACTAGACTAATAAGTGTTTTTGTTAAAATTTCAACAATAAAGCATTATTGAATTGAAAAAAGTATCAAGTTTTGGACCTTAGCATAAGTGGTAAAATTTGAGGACTTTTTTAAATTAAACTTCTCATCTCAAAGATTGTTTTTTTAAGATATTTATCTCTATATTAATTGCAGTTTTTTAAACATGATACCCATTTAAAACAAGAAATTGTTTTTGTTGTATGATAAAATTTAGATACTCAATACTCTCATGGGGTAAACTGATATTAAAATTTTGTGCACCTGCAAAACAGTTCTATATTCTGGGCCCTGTCAAGTTGGGTTACCCCTTGGAATACCCACTGAAATTTTTTGTAGAAAATATGGACCTTCTCAGGGAGGATGATGAGCTTCATGAGTTGGAATTTATAATTAATAGCATACTGCGGCAAAGATTTGTTCATTTTGATTACTTTAACTCTTTACTAATACACTTTAAACTCGACTTTAAACAATGTAATTAATAATATAAATTCTTCAGTAAAGCATTTTATAGCTACCTACCTATTCTCTTCTCTTTTGTATCTCTAGTGCTAGGGTGGTCTTAGCTCCCCAAGCTCAAAATTTGCTCTCTCCCTCATACAGAAGTAGCATAACTGACTAAATCCATAAATATTTTAGACATTGTGCTTCTCTCTCTTAAATCTTTTGCATTTTGTACCATATTTTTCTTTAAATTAGGTAAGTAATTTAATTGTCAATTTTTTTTCCTTTTGCAAATTTTTTTATTTTTTTGTTCAATTCTTTGTAATCCTGTAATGTTCCAATAGTCGGCGGTAAAACCGATGAAGCAATCGTCTTGTCTGTAGAGTTATTGTTCACGTTTACACACGATTCTAGCTGCACTATTTTTTAGTTCTCTGTCTAAACAGTCTGTCTGTTATTGTGTTTTCCGATAAAGCATTCCACAAGTAAACAATCCGATTAGCAAGGTAATTTTTACATTGTAGTTTTGCAGCGTTTTCTTTATCTAGCTTTTTTGAATGTCCACAAAGTTACTGATTATGATCTTGATGGAAGATATTTTCAATAGCACAGTTATAATATCCACTTGTAATTTTGTAAGTTTCTATCAAATCCCCTCTATGCCTTCTTTCTTTCAGGGTTCTTATCTGAAATCTTGTTAACCTTTCAGGGTATGGCAGATTTTGCAACTCTGGTGGTATTTTTGTTACTCTCCTCTGAATTTTCTCCAACATTTCAATATTAATATAGTAAGGGTTCCACACTGTCAATGCACCAGTTTTGGCTGGATGTTACTTTTGTACAACTTTGCTATCATTTCGATTGAATGGTCTCTAATGCATGTTTAATAAGATAGACAAAAGAGTTCACTTTTTTTGCTATTTTCACAATGTGGCTTTCCCATTTAAGTTTTGGCCTTGCAGCCGTAATGTAAACATCGCCGCTATCTCTCGTTCGCGAAAAGTCAGTTATTTTTACCTAAAAAGTACTTCTATTAAGTAAAAATTTAAAATTAAACAGTGCAAGAAAATACTTTATAGGAAAATAGGTAATCTTTTTAGTGTTTAACGCTGTTTTAAAAGTCCTTTTAATGAATAATCAAACAGCTATAATTGTTCTCATTTTTGTGGATCATGGCGGACATGTGTTGTTCGTGTGTGCTCTCGAGATTTCTCGGCAATTTGCGCCGGCTGTAGCAGACGGGCTCACTTGGCGTGTGGTGAAGCCGTGCTAAACGAAAACACAGGCGGTGGCGATCCAACCCAGCGGTTCACATGCAATACTTGCTGAAATCAGAATAATATGACAATGAATAATTCTCAATTTAATACAATAATGCATCAGTTCGCTATTTTAAATAAAAACATTGAAAACATTCAATTGGCAGTTACTGAGAACACAAAATCAATCGACCGTTGTCAAAGCCCTGGAATGTAACTTTTCCGAGTTAACTTCACGAGTGGAAAAATTTGAATGCTCTCAAGAAATAATTGTTAATGAAATGCTTGCTGAAGCAACGGACCGGGCAAGACGGGAATGCAATTTAATTGTGCGGGGTATACCTGAGAATAGTGACTTGCCCGTGGAAAAGAAAACTGCAACCAATTTTATTAATAGCATTGTCCCTTTCAACCCTCCCCAAGTACTGCAGGCTAAACGAATTGGAAATAACACAAGTAACCTACCAAAACTTCTAAAATTAACCTTTAACAACAAAAGCGACGTAATCGAAGTGTTAAAACACAAATCCAACGTAAACAAATCAACTTATCCTAACGCCTCTGTCAAAGCGGATAAAATACCTTAACAAATAAAGTACCTCAATGATCTAAGAAGCGAACTTACTCATCGCACGCAGAACGGTGAAAGAGATCTAACAATTAAATACATCAACAATACGCCAACGATTATAACTTCAACAAGCCGAACCACTCCGCTTGGAAACAAGAGGACCCTGTCTAATACATCCATTTCACCAGAGGCAATTGATGCCAAAAATACCAATTTTGATGAACCAAAGGCATAGCAACCATTTACAATATTATAATGGAAAATCAATGCTGATATTGTTTTTTTTTTACGGGACGTGGTTGACAGACCCACAGAAACTTACTATAACATTTTAAAAAATGAGCTAAAAGTCATAGTGCATTATTTTTTAAACATTCTTCAACTTCGAAGCTTTATTCTTAACAAATAAAGGCCAATAAATAAATAAAACTTTTTTGTTTCCTTACGTTTTTGATTTACGAGCGCAATGCATAAATTTTTTGTTTTTTTTTTTAAGTTTTTTTTGGAAATATTATAAATTGACTTTTTCTTCTAAATCTTCTAGAATGGTTTTAAATAAAAATCTACGTTATTTTTTTTTTTTAGTTTTTCTATTTTCAAAAAACAACAGTTATTGTTTATTTTACTTTTTCTTTTTTGGTATTTACTTAGGTACTTAGGGTAGGTAGTTAGCTACGATTATTTTATAAATATTGTTATATAAATATGTTATATTATTTTTATCATATGTAGGGCCAATTCTCGATTTCTATAAGTGTACATTGTATTACTTTAAAGAAATAAAAAGTTGTCTATTGTCTATTAAGATCTGATGTGACAGTGACTCCAAGGTCGTTTTGCTCCGCCACAGTCGACTGAATAGTCCTGATTTGGGTTATTTGGGCCAATTCTTAGTACAGTGCATTTTGACTCAATTAGCTTCATTCCTAACAATCTACAACATTCTTCAAGATTCAAGGTTTTCTTGGAGTTGTACTGCACTGAGTATGGGGTTTGTATAGAGTGTGCCATCATCAGCAAAATTTTTCATTTGTGTTTCTATGAGGTCAACAAGATTAAAGAGATAGGAGGTAAAAAGCAGAGATCCAAGCACTGAGCCCTGCACAACTCCGCTATTAACTAAATGTTTGCTTGACATTCTTCATTTACTCTTACTTGGTAGTATTGTTCATCCAGTAGAGCAGCTACCAAAGACATAAGCTGCCATCGGACTCCATAATGTTCCAACTTTCCAAGCAACAGGTCATGTGGCACTTTGTCAAAGGTCTTCTCATAGTCCAAGTAAATTACATCTGTCGGCTGGGAGTTGTCGTGGTTTTCCGTCCAATTATTCAGACATTCTAATGTTGAACGTTTTGAGAGAAACCCATGTTGAGACAATGGTATTGGATCATTTTCAAAAAAGAAATTTGTTACTTCTTTAACGATTATTTTTTCCATACATTTCAATGGGTTGCAGGTTAGACTGCTTGGACAGTAGTTTTCGTTGCCTTTCTTGAATAGTGGAGTAACAATTGACAGCTTCCACTACTCTGGCACTCTTCCTAACTCCTTACACTCCTGCATAGCATCCGTAAGTCGTGAACCAATTGAATTGCTGCAGTTCTGTAACAATATCGTTGGAAAGCCATCTATTTCAGGATATAAGCCTTTTTTCATATTTTTCAGAGTTTCTTTGACCTTTTCTTTTGTGAACTGCACAATGACAATCGCGTTTTGTACCCTGGTGCCTGCAGAAAGTTGGGGGAGGGGACGATTTTGACGCGGGGCGAAGGATTTGTCAAATTGTTCTAAACATTTTTCTGCTATGGATTTAGAATCTAAGATTTCGTGCGTAATCGGGTCTTTGAGTGTAATTGTTGTCACCTTACAGTTTAGGTTCTATGTACTTGTATATTCTTTTGGGTGAATCTGATTGTACTAAACCATGTTCATATGCTTTTCTGGCCTCTTCAAGCTTTTGTTTTAGAGCGTTGTTATGTAACATGTAGACATGGTAGCTCCCTTGTGTTTTATTTTTTCTGTAGACATCCCACAATTTACACTTTCTATCAATTTCTCTAAAAAGATTTTAGGTTATCCACATGGCTTTTGCTGATTGATTTTTGTAGACCTCAATAGAATATGCATCCTAACCGCCTTATTCAAAACTCTGTCAAACTTCTCGAAGTTGTTTTGCTCTCTGTTTGGCTGTTGTCTAATAAAGTTGTTTATTTTATCATATTTGGCAGTATGAAAGTTTCTTCTCAAAACTATTTTTGTTGGTTTGGGTGGAAGTTTTAATTGTGTTTTTGCGGTGATTATGACATGATCGCTATGTCCTATAGGTGCTTCAGATCTAAGGTCAAATATACTTTTTGGATCACTGCATAAAAACAAATCCAACAATGAGCTCTGATCGTTTCTATATCAAGTTGAGAAGTTGATAAATGTTACTATCACAATACATATCCACAAAGTGTTGTGTTTTTTGTCAGCTTTGAGTCATAGTTAAGTTTTCCCATTTTATGTTTGGGTAGTTGAAATCTCCGAAAACGAATGTTTTTTGTAGTAAATGCATTGCATATTGTATTAGTTAGCTGGGTATTGGCTTGCTCAGTAGTCGTGTTTCCAGGTCTGTAGATACAGGCAACTATAATTTTTAACTTGTCTATGCGTACATCTAGCCATACAGCATCAACAGCTGCATCTGTTGGGTGGTTTTGAGCAAGGGTGCAACTTAGGTTATGTCCATCTATTTGATTTTTAACAAAAACCCCCCTTTTTGATTTGGTCGATCTTCTCGAAAAATGCTGTATCCATCTAAAGATATTATGCTGTCATCAATCCCATCTCGTAATCAGGTTTCGGTAAGCATAAGTAGTGTTGGACTATGAGCCAATACCCTTACTTTCTACTCGTCTATTTTATTTACCACTGATAAAAGGTTGCTGCACCAAAAAGAGATTTGAACTACCTTTGTGCCTATTAGTTTTTTTCAATAATCTTCGGGATTCCATTGATGTACTTAATGATAACATTTTATTTTCCTTCACTCTTTTCCTTTTCTCGTTCTATGACTTGCTTCAGGTATTTTCTTTGATTTTCTGTTTGGTCACCCTTGATATATACTCCTGGTACATTCTGTTCAAGAATTTTTTTGTTTTTAAGGGCTTTTCATGCTTCATATCTATTTGACAAAATCATCTTTATTGGTCTTTTTTTCCAGCTGTCTCGCTACCTAGCCTGAAAATCTTAGTAGTCTCAGGCAAGCCTAAATTCATCTGACTATACAATCTACCAATAGTGTCTTTCCCATCTTTCATCTTCTCATCTAAATTAATTTTTTTAAGGATGTTGCTAGCACGTCGTTCTCTTTCCTTAATCTCAAACAGAGTGATCTCAACCCCAGATTCACCAATTTTTACTTTTGGAGATTTTTTTATTGTGTCTACTCTTTGTTCTAGATTTTTGAGTGCATCGGCATAGCTAGTTCCTGGAATTTTTTTGTCCACTACTTTGATCTCATTCTTAAGATGTTTTACTTCTACCCTAACAGCTTTATTCTCAGCTCTTCTACGGTCCATAGAACTTTTCAATTAGTCTTCCTCACCCTTTAGCTTTTCTAATTTTTTACCTGTTTCTGTGTTTTTTTAGCTCTTTTTGTGAAGTCTGAACTATCTTCTGTATCTCTGGGATTTTTTTATTGCATCCTTACAGCTAGGACAAAAATAGCATGTTGTTCTGGAGGGACTTGGAATTACCCTTATCTCGTTTGCCAATGCTCCAGTGCAGTCTCCACAGATGATTCTGCTACAAAAATCACATGGAATTTCAAAGAGTTTGCCCTTTTCCTCTCTTAAAACACAAGGTTTTTTAACTTATAACAATCCTGTGACATCTTAACCTCACTCCTTTTTATGGGATTTTTTTGTCTGGAGAAAAAATATTGTTGGTGTACTTTTAGTCAACATACTTGCATCAGGTCTAAGCGCTAATGCTAACCCAAAATTTTTGAGTTTTAAAATGAGCTTGTCAACAAAACTCTAACCTCACTTTTTCGTTTATACTTATAGCACTACGATTTTTCTGAAAAATATCTACTTAATTTTTATTTACAAAAAAATTATTACGCAATTTTCTCCTTTATTTTGAGTTAACCTCAATTGTTTAGAATCTGAAGGTAAAACTTCTTTTTTTATTTTATCATAAAATATATTTAGTTTATGTTTGTTCCTTTCCTTTTATTGGTACCTGGTTCCTTTTCCTTACTATAAGTTTTGTGAGAAAAAATAAATATTTTGATAAAAATAGTATAGGTACTCACTACACCCTTACATACATATTTATATAAAACCCCTATATCTCTGTAATGTAGAATAGACTTTAAAAAAAACTTTGATAACTTTTTTTTCATAATACCTAAAACTGTTCCGAATCGGAAACAGATGTCCTGAAAATTTGTTTCTATTCTCTAGGAAAGCAAATTCTTAATCGTGATAACTTTATACTAACCCCCCTCATGTAGTAGCTTCTTTTTGGAATTATACAGGTATTAAGCCTAGGGCTCAGGACCACCAAAATAGCCTGACTAGTTGCGTCTCGGATCTCTATTCTTTATATATAGTTTATAAAATTCAAAATCTTTTCCCAGTGCCTGTGTGTTCAATTTGTTTGTTGGGACAGATATCGAAGCGAATTTTTAGCCAAGAGCAACCACAAGGTATTCTAAGCCCCACGACACTGCTTTTTCAGTAACAACAGTGTAGCCGTCACTACTTAACTTGCCCTTGGGAATCCTTGCTACAGGAAGTTACTTTTGTGCTTGGTTGGACTCTTTTGTGGTGTTCATAAGTCCACAGTCTCAAGAATTATGAAAAGAGTATCTTAACGTTTTTCAACTTTTTATACTTAGGTTTATCTATGAAGGGATACCCCTCGAGTTAGAGATAGTCCGGGGTTAAAGTTGTCAAAAGTGTTTATCCATCCAAGGTTAAATGCAAACTCGAGGGTTAACCCTAGGCTAACTTGACCCGCACTCGGACGGCAGGGTAACGTATTTAGCTCTGGGTTAACCACAAAATTTCGATTTTTCTCAAAAGCATAACATTTAAATTGTGTACTTTAATTTTATAAGTGTTAAATAGGATGCTCCGAAATTTTTAGAACAGCAGCGGCGATACTTTATGTGGTGTGAGGCTGAGATGATGGAATTCCCCACAGACATGGAGATTTTTGCAATTGAAGCAAGCAAGCCTAAAATAAATTTCCTTTTTTCTATGAGCAAGATAATGTTTACTAGAAAAGCACTCCATGAATAACCCAATAAATATCCCATCCGTCAACAGAGCTATACCTACTAGCTGAACCGAGCCACAATATAGACCCTCTGGTGGTCGCAGTAAGAGGGCTGCAAGGCCCATTTACATATGAATCATCATCAATATGTGTACCAGTTTAATTATAATACTAATTTATGTATACGAGATTTCAAGAATATCATAGACTATCAAATTAGAAGGGAAAACTTAGGTGGTCGATTGTTATCAGCATTGCCCACCTGCGAGTTTCGGAGCTCTGGGTTAAACAGGTGTGGATAAACACTTTTCTCTTTAACTCGAGGGTTACCCCAAGGTTAGAGTTGGCCCTGGGCTAACACGACAAGATACCCCTCCATTGATAAACCGGCCCTTAGTCTCCGATTTGTTTATGCTCAGAAAACCGTTCGTGAAATACAAATTTCCCAGGGTTATAATGGGACTGCACACACATCAGAATACAAGTTGTTTTTTAAAAACTTTATTTAAATTATAAACAAAACAAATTCCAGAAAAAAATATAAGGCCTAGGCATAAATAAAACCATGGACAAAATTCGAAACCGATTTTATTGGGTCAATTACTTTTAAGATGTGAAACACTGGTGCCGCCGATGTTCGACTTGTGCAGCCATCCAAGGTCCCAAAACAAGGTCCAGAGGTCAAATGAAACAATATAACGTGGGTCTGCCATTCGAACGCATTGCTATTGTTGTGGCCGGACCATTTCCAGAAACTAAAAAGGGCAACAAATACATCCTTGTTGTCATGGATTACTTTAGCAAATGGCCAGAAGTTTTTGCTTTGCCTAACCAAGAGGCCGCTACAGTTGCAGAAGTTCTGGTAAATGATGTTTTCAGCCGATTTGGCATTCCTTTGGAACTACATTCATATCAAGGAAGAAACTTTGAATCAAAGCTCTTCCAGAATCTCTGTGACCTTTTAGGAATACATAAAACAGGGACTACTGCTTTACATCCGCAGTCAGATGGCATGGTTGAAAGATTTAATAAAACAATAGAAGAACATCTTTGCAAAGTTGTTGATGAGCACTAAACAGATTGGGACCAATATATTCCATTGTTTTTGATGGCCTATAGAACCGCCATTCACAATACGACAGGAGCTACTCCATCTAGTATCCTGTTTGGTAGAGAACTGCGTTTACCATGTGATATCATGTTTGGTTCAACTGAAGAAGAACACTTAGATGTTAATGACTATGTCGAACGTTTAAGGCAAAAGCTGCACGATATCCATGAAGTGGTTAGAGAGCGAATAGAAATAGCCAGTGACCGCATGAAAGCGAGGTATGACCTAAAAGCAAACTCTTCAGGGTTCAAAGAGAATGATCAAGTCTGGCTATACAATCCTCAACGCAAGAAAGGAAGATCACCTAAGTTGACACCACCATGGGAAGGGCCTTATAAAGTTGTTAAGAGAATTAATGATGTAGTCTACCGAATCCAGAAAAGCCCGAAGTCCAAGATGAAAGTTGTTCATCTAGACAGACTAAAACCTTACCTGGGAAATGTTGATCGAGACGATCAAACCTGAAGAGGAGGATAGTGTTACAAATTTAAGTTATTTAAATTTTATAGTTAGAATTTATTTAGGTTTAGTGTAGTATTAGGTTGACGTATTTCATGGTTGTATTCTTAATCTAGGTTTTAGTTGTGTTATCTGTGACGAACTGGTATGTGAACGGTCCGGCTCCAGAAAAGGGCGAAATGATTCGGAATCGAACAAAGATGGAAAAAACGTCGTGCATCAGTCAGTCAGTCACAGATAACGTACTGTAGTGGTCGTGAGATATTAACACGAAGTTAATAGACCGATTATAGTACTGAATTATTAGCAAGTTATTAGTAAGTTTAAGTGCGTGTTTTTGTACATAATTTGTCGAAATAAATTGACGTATCGTTTTCAACAATTGCGAGTTTTAATTTGTCGTTGTGAACCCGTAACAGTATAATATATAATGAGATGTTTTTGTTTCAGGAAAGAAAGAAAAACACAATTAAAGACTTTGTCTCAGTAGCAGGGCCTTTACATGTCTCACACATGGTGGTTTTTTCCCGTACTGAAACAGGAATGTATATGAAAATGACAAGGCTTCCCAGAGGACCCACATTGACTTTTAAAATACACAATTTCTCTCTTGCAAAAGATGTAGTTTCATCTTTGAAAAAACAGTCTGTAGTTGAAGAAGCATTTAAACATTCACCATTGCTTGTCTTAAATAGGTAAGACAAAAGACCCTGTATGTATAACATACTTGAAAAAAATAGAGACCCGACAACCCCATCAAAGTCACATTTTTTGGTTATTTTATTTTCCTATCAAGTTCATTTGCAGAAATAAAAAGTGAATTTGTATTACTTTTTTCTTTAATTTGTCAAAATGTGGAAGTTACTTTATCGCTACTTTGATGAATTGTTGCCCTCTCTGTGCTCATGCTACAAAACTTTACCTCGTTATTAAAAGTGCCATTTTTATCCCTTGCCTTATAATTTACTAGAATTATTTGGGATATACTATTAGGGTAAAAGCTATACTGACCATAAAAAATTCTGCTTAGAAAGAAAAAAAACTAATTTAGTAGGTGTTTAGATAAAAATAGAAACAACTTCCTCTCTTCATCCCTCTCGAGTCATGCTCCGCCTTCCATAAGCCGCGTCGAATGAATTTTATTGCATTGTTTTTCGTAGGGATAAAGATATTTAATTGCCTAGTTTGGGTGTGGTCTATGATTCAGTTACTAGGAGATTTTCGAATATGCCATATGCTACAAATAAAATTGATTTTTCACTCTGCTGTTGTCACGGCATTCAGCAGCTTAAAAAAGTAGGAATATGTGAAATTCCTTTCAAGAGCTACCATATTAAATGCTCAAACTTGCCACCCTATTTTTTAAACATTAACCTAAACGGTTATAAAATATCTGCCATATATTGCTTAGCATCTCAGGTCTGATCGAATTAAAAGCTTCTTTAATTTTATTTCAAAGTTCGGCTAAATTATGAGCTTGAATGTAATCAAATGTAAATATTTTATTTTTAAAATAGGGCCAAATAAAAAAATCACATACAGTCAGGTCAGGGGATCTAGTAATACTTCGTCGGCTTATTAATCGTCGGGGAAAAGTTTCATATAAAAATTCCCTGGCGGTAAAACGTCACCTGCCGGAAACTCATTCAGCTGTAACCGATAATTTTTGAATTGCAGGTATCACTTGATTTTGCAACTAGTTTAAATAAGCGGCCCCATTCAAGTTACCATTAATAAAAAGTGGCCCGATGATATTATCTCCAGAACCCCCGAACAAACATTTAATTTTTGAGGGTATTGTGTTCTCACATTAACCGTCAAATGTTTATGTTCTTTGTCCAGTAGCGAGTAATTGATAGATTTTGCGCTTTGTGTAGGGAGAAAGTACTTACGTCAGTAAAGAAAATATTACTGACAAAATTTCCATCTTGATTTGCATGACCCAACATTTTTTCACAAAATTCCATCCTTAAAATATTGTCCTCAGGAAGCAGTTTCTGAGATTTTTTTAACTTGTAGGCTTTGTATCCATGTCTTTTTCAAATGCTTCGAATGGTTCTGGAAGGAATATCATCAGGAACTTGAACAAGGAGGAAGTCAGGAACTTGAACAAGGAGGAAGTCCTTTGGCCGTAGCATAAACGGCAGTTTCTCGCTGTTGCCTTTGTTCCGACATGGGTCTTGGACCCTTTATTGTCGCTACATTTTCTGCAGAGCTTAGCGCATCCAAATGTATCAAAATGGTAGTTTTGGAAGGAATATCACGGTCCTCATACTTACCAATAAACAAATTTATTACATCCCGAGCGGAGTTTCCTGCAAAATACCATTTTAACATTTGAACCTTTTCTTCGATGGTATGTTTTAACGCCGGCATAATGCCCGAGAAAGAAATTAGCATGGTTTATAAAAACGCAATTCTTACCTGCTTCTCGCTTCGCAGATTTAAAAGAAAAGACAATCTCGATCCCGTAACGCGACCTCGTTGGATCTTTCTTGATATCCCTAGTCAGCTCTTGTCTACCTGCCTATAATTTCTCCTCTGGTGTTCCCCCTCTTCTTTAACTTTTAGTTCCCGGACCGTCGTGATTTGCTGAGATCGGAGTACATACACCCTTATGTTTCTAATTTTATCTAAACACCTGCTAAATTAGTTTTTTTCTTTCTAAGCAGAATCTTTATGGTGTGTATAGCTTTTACCCTAACGATATATCTTTGTATACAGGGTATCATAGACCACCCGTTCACCTTTTTTAGGAACTAGGGGATGGATTTTTTAATGATCTATAAAATTATTGTAGCCATATCGACTACCCTCTTTCAATTCGTGGTATTTAAAAATTCCAGCGCCGGCCCTAAAAGCATAACATCCGTTTTTTAAATAGGAATGGGCATAATAATATAACCTAACTTTACCAAAGTAAACAAAACAAAAATTTCGCTAAAGATAGTCATCGAGGCATAAATTGTGCACATATTAGTTTTTGTATCCTATTTTACTATTAGCACTATAGTATTTTCGTACTTTTCTTTCACCATCTATAATATCTATATATACCTATGCAACAGGAGCTACATATATAAGAAAGATAAAAGCACCTTCTTTGGATTTCCATGTAATTCCTGTAGCAAACAAAGTATGCAAAACCTGCAGTGGTGTAAAAACTACAACCAAGATAAGGACCGTTCTTCAATCATTCTCGTGCGCTCGTGCCACTCATGTGCGGTACAGCAGAAAGCTAAATTTCCATAAAATATTCTTATTTAATAGGTCTTGAATATTATACTTTTCTAGATTACTTCTCCATGCATTTAATTATTTTTCGGCCCCGACAAAATTGGTTCCATTGTCACTAAAAATGTCAACTGGTTACCCTCGTCGGGACAAAACAATAATTTTATCCTTAATAATTGAGTATTAACATGTTGAAATATCTAATTTCCAAGCTCTGTCAAAATTTATTCTTGAAAGACCTGTTTCTCTAAATACTCCTTGAACTTTTAAATTCATGATAAAATGAAGACATCAGGCTATTGTTTGAACCAATACACGCGATTTTGATTTATCGCCAACCATTTGTAATATTCCTGGTTTGTTATAATCAATTTGTAAACAACATATTACAGGTAGTGTATCTTTTGCTTCTTTTGGCCAATATTCTTGTGACTTTCATAAACCCATGAAACCACTGAGAATCCGGCTGAAGCAACATCGGCTATATTCTGGTCTGAAGGCACCCAATGTGACATTTCACTATTTTCGTGTATTTCTCCCAAATGACATGCAACAAGCATGGGTTCCCATATGGTGCGATATGCAAAAAAGTCCTTCTGTATGTTATTATTCGGATATACAGTGATTTTTTAAAACCATGTATGATAGGGATTAACATGTTTGTTAAAATTTCGACTCTATGTTATTATTGAAATTTTGTACATGTGTTTAATATAATAAACAAACACTTTAATTAAACTTGTAAAAACATAATTAAAAAAAAATTGAAAAGTCCTCGTAAACAACAGTATTGACATTGGGTAACATAAACATGTCAGATAGGTCAGTACTAACAAAAATAAACACAAACCCTGTTAAAAAATATATTTTTTACCAAAGATTATAGATTATAATATATATTTTTTTACGATTCAAACAGAGTTATAACCCTCCAATTTATTGCAGCAAAAAAGTTAAGATATGGTTAAAATTTTAACAAATGTAAATGCCTTTGATACATGATAAATAAGCTTCATATGGCCACTTTGAAAATTTATTTTTTGTAAATTGTTTACTAACAAAAGCACTAAATTGTACTAAATCATCATCTGTACTAAAAAAATCGTAAATATGGTCTTGTTTTGCTTTTAAATACTCAAAAACTTTAGATCCCTACAAAGAAATTACCTCCCCACAAAGAAATTTTCTAATTAAGCCACTGACAGGACTTTTTGTTTACAGCTTCAGTGGAGAAGGCCTCCAGATGAAACTGATGGTTTCCATGTTTCAAAATATGTTTCCAACCATTAATCTCACAAACGTTGACTTGAACACCATCAGAAGGTGTGTCTTGATGAATTACAATCCCACCACGAAGCTTATAGATTTTCGGCACTATAATATCAAAGTAGCACCAGTAGGAATATCCAAGGGGGCGAAGAAAGTAGTGCAAGGCAAGGTCCCCAATTTGGCTAGATGTGACGATATAGCAGAGTATTTTATGAAGTAAGTATACAGGATGTTCTCAAAGTTGAGTCATTTATTTTAACAGGTTATAGAACTCGTTAAAATAAGTTATTGTATCAAAAATCATTTATATAAAAGTTGCAGAATAAAGAAGTTATTAACAATTCAAAAAATGTAAAATTTAAAAACTGTAAGACCTGACTTTTTGATATTTTTGACCACTGCATTATCAATGTTTTTGTTTACTGGCGATACTGGGTATTTTTTTGTATTCATTCATTGTACGGTTTTCAGTGAGAATTTCGATTTGACCGATTTTTGTTTTTCGGGAATTTTCTGCGATAAAAATGGCACACGTATATGAAAACAATGAACCAGTGGACATAATATTAATTGCAATAACAATTAAACGCAGTGGTCGAGAATATCAAAAAGTCAGGTCTTACAGTTTTTCAATTTTACATGTTTATGAATTGTTTATAACTTCTTTATTCTGCAACTTTTATATAAAAGATTTTTGGTACAATTACTTATTTTTACGAGTTCTACAACCTGTTAAAATCAATGACTCAACTTTGAGAACACCCTTTATATTGCACAATTTAATGTGTTCTTTTGTTTTTAAATTACTAATTTTATTAAAAAAATTATATAAGTAACAAACAAATGTGCAACTGATAATTTTGAAATGTCAGTATTGTAGCTACCAGGTATCTGAGTTTTATAACATAATAATAAATTAACCTTAATGTCGCATTATAAAACTATATTTGTCAGCTTTTAACAGAAAAGAAGAAATAACTAATTAGTGGATCGCCAAAAATTCATTAGGTATAGTACTTTAAGATTGGCTCTTAAGGAGACACATTTATCCCCTTTTGAATATACACATACCAGCTGACAGCACTGACATTCTATTTTTTTCCTAATCATTGCCCAGTCAAAAAAAAAAAACAGAAAGCGGTATTCGTCAGAATTTTGCAGTGTAGTTTTTAAAAGCATTTTTGACAACAGTAGACTAAATTTTGTAAAATTTTAAAGAAAAAAATTTATCAAGTTAATAGATATTTCTGGTTTTTTGTTAAATCATTTTACTTGTGTTTTATGAATTTTTGAAATTTTTTGAAACTTGACACTGATCGGCCTGAAATTTTATGACCGGCATGATGATTATTTTGTTTTATATTCACTTAGGTTACTAGCTCAACGGCTTCACTCTTTTTAGTCTTTGAACTAGCATAGTATTGTCTTATAGTCTCCGCTACAGTTTCGATTTGTAGAACCCGATGAAGGTCACTATTTCGAAATTACCAACGTGCATTCACCATATTTCGTAATACTTTATTTTGAATTCTCTGTAAAACTAGAATGTTACTCTCTTTAGCACAACCCCATAGTTAAATACCATATGTCCATACTGGTTTCAGTATTTGTCTATAAAGCAGTAACTTATTATGAATTGTTAAATTGGACTTCCTTCCAATTAGCCAGTTCATTTCTCTATATCTTATCTGAAGTTCTTCTTTTATTTCTTAACATGTTCCCTGTTCCAGCGCGTATGTGATTTATATTTTTGTTTGTAAAATCAACATGGGATTGGTTTGATTTACGTTTATTCGCCACATTGTGGTCCAACTGTGAACTTAGGTGACTGCATCCTGAAATTTTTCTATGCATTCTTCAATAGATTTTTCTACCGTCAATAAACCAGTATCATCGGCAAATGTTGCTAAGTGACAATTTTTTGGCTTGGGGATATCGCAAGTGAACAATAAGTATAAACAACGGCTGAGTCCGGTACCCTGGGGCATGATTCCAAAATATCCGAATATTGTTTTAGCAGAAACCGTTTTAGTTTAAAATTAAGGCCTTTATGTCACACATTGTCAAATTCTTGTGCTACATCTAGAAAGACTGGAGAACAAACTTTTCCCTCTTCTAGTGCTTTTTCTATTTTATTAGTTATTCTGTGTACTTGGTCTATCGTGGAATGCTTGTCTCGAAAACCAAATTGATGAGATGGAATAATTTGTTTTGTCTTTCTATGATTGGTTAAGCAATAATTTTTATAGATCTTCAATCTACAGTTGACAATTTTGGCAAATTCTTCCGTATGAACTGATAAAAATTATTTCTAGCTATATTAATAACATCATGTTTAGAGCAGGTATGCTGTCAGAAAGTGAAGCTGAAGATGATCCAAGCAATCATGTAACTTTGCCACAAAAAATCATATCCAGAGGTAATATAGAGTCGGCCAAATCAGCAGTCAGACTTACAGAATTAGGACCTCGATTATCAATACAGTTGATCAAAATTGAGGATGGTTTGATGGACGGTTAGTAAATATGACGCTAATTTAGAAGCATTAATCTTTTGATTGATTGTACGGCGGCCGCCGACTGAATGCGCATTTTTTAAATAATTTTATGACCAATTTTTTTCAAATTTTCTGACTATGATCTTTTTTGGAAAAATTTAACATTTTTTAAGACCCTATGATTTTAAAACTATGATTTTTTATTCACAAATAAAATTTTATGATTTGAGCTCTACCGACATTTTTTAACAGAAAGATTTTATTAATTAAATTTATCAAGCTACAAAAAAAATCAGGCAGAGTCAAATTCTCTGGCTGCTGCCTTGAAATTTTTTGACAAATTTGAAAATTTACTTTATGGAATTTTATGACTAAGTTTCCATTTTTAATATTTTCTCTGACACGTGAACACTTTGGTCTGAAATTTTATGACTGAGGAAATTTTTTATAACTATGACCACTTATTAATTTTATGACCGGTGGCCGCCCTGTGATTAATTGAAGATTGATTTTGTGTGTTGAGTATATAATGAGATATTTATTATATTTCTAAAAACTTCCGGTCATAAAATTTCAGGCAGATTAGTGGTCAAGTTTCATAAAAAGTGGGTTATAAAATTTGAGTACTCATAAAATTTTAGATTGGTCATGAAATTTCACCTAGTTTACTGGCATGGAAAATTTAAAACCCAAGCAAAATGCTTGGACTTAATTTTTTTGTGATAGGGAAATGGAAAAAAATTGAAAAGCTTGTCAGAAAAAATGAAATTTTATATATATAAAAATTCATAATTTTTTCCGAAAAAGGTCCCAAAAATACATTTAATTTGAAAAAATTGTTCATAAAATTATAAACCAAAATGTTACTTCAGTCGGTGGCCGGCCTGAAAATCAGTTCACTGATCGAAATGTTTGTTTATTATTTTTATATTCATTTATATTTTTTTAGGTGAGGTACTCTATCACGACCTAATTCAAAAATCCGAAGAAGAAAAGTTAGAAATTAAAAAAAAACGCGAACAGAAACGTAGACTTAAAGAGAAACGCAAAAAGATCCAAGAAGAAAACAAACAAGCGAAAGAGAAAACAAAAGAAGAACACAAAGAAAAATCGTTAAAAGGAATGCTTAAAAATAGGGCGGAAAAAGATGATGGTAAAAATATAGAAAGTGAAGAAAATAATCCTAGAGCAATTGTAGATGATGATAGAGAATACTATAGAGAGGAAGTCGGAGAGGAACCTGATGCTGGTAAGTAAATTAATAAAATACTGCTTTAAAAATCAGTGTACCAATGTATGTGTTATACAATAACCTCTTTACGCCAGTCAATATTGACATAAAAAAGGCAATCATTGCAAACGCACATGTATTGAAGATTTTTTTAGATGTAAGGATCCCTGAGAGTGTTCATACCTAAGTTTGCAATCCTGAAATCTGTATTAATTTTTGTTTTCGTTTTTTTTGAAAAAAACTACTCTCAAGAAACATTTTCGGGGATTTACATTCTATACTTTTCTAATCCCAGCTAAATTTTTCACCATTTGAGCGTAACCCGAGCTCTCTAAGTTTATTACTTGCGGAGTTAAGTCAAGTCAGAGATGGGCAAATTTTCCCGGTTGGTTACTTTTCGACCTAGAGATAAGTTATGAAAATTAACTTCAATTCAGCACTAAAATGGTGACTTTAAGTGTTATGTTACGACAATTGAATTAACTTCAATCCAGTACTAAAATGGTAACTTTTAAGTGTTAAAGGTTAGGCCAGAATTTGAAACATCGATGTTTTTAAAAATGAGAAAAACATTTTACTACTTTTTTTGTGAGCGTTTTGATGAAGAATGCCTGACATGTTAACTGGCTAAAAATGCCTTAGTTAAACAGCAAGGTTGGATGTCAAAATATTTTTTAATTCTAAATGGTTTAAGCTAGAGTAATGAAACTTGACACGCATATCGGATTTTAAGTACTAATTCTTCAGCTGTCAAAAAAATATGTAAGACTCTAGGGGGCAAAATGTGTTTTTAGATTATTCCTTATATCTTCTACCCTATACCATATAAAACAATCCACAGGTCTGCCAGTAAAATAACATTTCAAAGCTCTTAACAAGGTGACCTAGTGATTTCGTGATGAAGTGGAGTGAAAATAAGATTTGGGTTTCTTACAGCTGCTAGGGCCGGGTGCAAAATATAAAGTATTTAAAATTAGGAAGTGATCCACCGAGCTCTTTTAGTGTAATTTCGCTGACAAATGGGAGAGTATACATCATTTTTTTTTTGTAAATTACTTGTTTATAGCTTCTATTTCTATAGTACGATAGTATAGAAGATAAAAGAGATAATATAAAAAAATACATTTTACCCCCTTCCACCGCCGAGGTGCCAAATATATAAAGAAATGAAAAGCTGAAAAATAAGTCCTTAAAGGCCTATACACGTGCCAAATTTTATACCTTTAGCTTAAACCGCTTAGATTAAAAAAATTAAATAAAACCAAGCCTTGCTTTTTGACTGAGGCATTTTAAAGTCTGATAATCATATCGGCATCGATCTTTGAAAATTTTGTTGGTTTATATAAAATATAGTCACCATTTTAGTGCCGGCTCGAAGCCAATTTAAAATTATATCAATATAATGTTTTAAAAACTTTTCTCTAGGACGTGACCCTACCGGTAAAATTTCAGTTGCCCTCAAAATCGAAGATTTTCGATTGTCACCGGAGTAGCATATGGATAACAAGGTTGCAACCTTGGGTATAAGTCTCAAGGATCCTAAGAACATATAAAAGAATCGTCAATACATGCGCGTTTTCATTGTTGAATGCTTTGATTGACTTGCTTATATTCTTAAGTTATAATTTTTAATAACAATGAACAACTTGTCTATTAACTTTATTAGCTATTTTACATTTGGAATTCCCTATGATCCGATCTCCCCATACCTGCTCAACCGCGACTAATTGGTTTTGGAAACATAGTACCTTTTGTCTACCTTTATCCTTCTCGGCTTAGCATATTGTGTAGTTTTTGCAAATAAAGTTGTGTCATAATTTTGTGTACATTTCGTCGTTTTATAGTGTTAAAACTAAAACAATGGCATCCACAAGCAGGCGTAGCTGTATAAACCATCCAGATGTTTTTTGTTATGTATGTGGCGAATACACTTTAAAAGAAAGTAGAAAAACTATTTCTGAATTTGTGAAAAAGTCTTATCTTGCCTATTTTGGCGTTCATTTGGGAGATCAATCTTGGGTTCCACATGTGGTGTGTAAAACATATGTTGAACATTTGCGACAGTGCACAATTGGAAACAGAAAGTGCCTGAAATTTGGTGTACCAATAGTTTGGAGGGAACCACGTAACCATTATAATTACTACTATTTTTGGCTCTCTAATATTAAAGGCAGAAATAGGAACAATCGACATAAATGAACATATCCTCATCTAGATTCTGCAATAAGACCTGCACCGCACTGTAAAGAAATACCCATTCCAACCATCAGCAGTCCTGAAATCCCGGAAGATGATACAGAAACATCAACGTCTGATGAAGTTCAAAAAATGCAATCAGAAAACTACAGTGAATTTGAAGCAGATTTAACAACTCCTGAGTGTTTTAATCAACAAGAACTGAACGATCTCGTGAGAGACCTATACCTCTCAAAGGAGTGTGCTGAATTACTTGTATTCAGATAAAAAGAAAAGAACCTTCTTTATCCAGGCACTAAAGTTACATTTTATCGTAAGAGAGCAAAGGATCTGCTGCCTTTTTTCACTCAGGAAAATAAGCTGGTATTCTGTAACGATATAAAAATGGGTTTGCCAGACACTTCAGACGATTGGCGCCTTTTCATTGACAGTTCAAAACGTATTTTAAAATGTGTCCTTTTACATAACGGTAACAAATATGCCTCAATTACTATTGGACATTCTACTTCCATGAAAGAGGAGTATAATACAATATCACAAGTTTTGAAACAAATTAAATACGAAGAATATCAGTGTTGATTTAAAATGGTGAACTTTCTCCTTGGACAGCAAAGTGGATATACAAAATACCCCTGTTTTTTATGTATTTGAGAAAGCAGAGCTAAAGATCAGCACTGGGTTAAGAGAAATTGGCCTTTAAGAGATACGTTCAAAGAAAACAAAACGTAGTGAATGAACCTTTGGTTACGAGAGAAAAAATCTTACTACCAGCCTTGCATAAGTTGGGGCTTATGAAGCAGTTTGTGAATGCGTTAGATCGAGATGGAAATGTTTTTGGGTACTTGTCACGTAAGTTTCCTGGGATTAGCACGGAAAAACTAAAAGCTGGTATATTTGATGGTCCTCAAATAAGGCAACTTAATAATGATCCACAGTTCACCACATCAATTAATTAGACTGTATCTAACGCTTGCGTTTCATTTGTTCAAGTAGTTAAAAATTTTCTTGGAAATCACAAAGCAGACAATTACATAGATTAGTGGAAACTACGCTTTTAAATTTTCATATTCTCGGTTGTAACATGAGTATAAAAGTTCACTACTTCCATAGCCACCTAGAATTGGTGTACCAATAGTTTGGAGGGAACCACGTAACCATTATAATTACTACTATTTTTGGCTCATTAATATTAAAGGCAGAAATAGGAACAATCGACATAAATGGACATATCCTGATCTAGATTCTGCAATAAGACCTGCACCGCACTGTAAAGAAATACCTATTCCAGCCATCAGCAGTCTTCCTGAAATCCCAGAAGATGATACAGAAACATCAACGTCTGATGAAGTTCAAAAAATGCAATCAGAAAACGACAGTGAATTTGAAGCAGATTTAACAACTCCTGAGTGTTTAAATCAACAAGAACTGAACGATCTCGTGAGAGACCTATACCTCTCAAAGGAGTTTGCTGAATTACTTGCATTCAGATAAAAAGAAAAGAACCTTCTTTATCCAGGCACTAAAGTTACATTTTATCGTAAGAGAGAAAAGGATCTACTGCCTTTTTTCACTCAGGAAAATAAGCTGGTATTCTGTAACGATATAAAATGGGTTTGCCAGACACTTCAGACGATTAACGCCTTTTCATTGACAGTTCAAAACGTATTTTAAAATGTGTCCTTTTACATAACGGTAACAAATATGCCTCAATTACTATTGGACATTCTACTACCATAAAAGAGGAGTATAATACAATATCGCAAGTTTTGAAACAAATTAAGTACGAAGAACATCAGTGTTGATTTGAAAATGATGAACTTTCTCCTTGAACAGCAAAGTGGATATACAAAATACCCCTGTTTTTTATGTCTTTGGGAAAGCAGAGCTAAAGATCAGCACTGGGTTAAGAGAAATTGGCCTAAGAGATACGTTCAAAGAAAACAAAACGAAGTGAATGATCCTTTAGTTACGAGAGAAAAAATCTTACTACTAGCCTTGCATATCAAGTTGGGGCTTATAAAGCAGTTTGTGAATGCGTTAGATCGAGATGGAAATTTTTTTGGGTACTTGTCACGTAAGTTTCCTGGGATTAGCACGGAAAAACTAAAAGCTGGTATATTTGATGGTCCTCAAATAAGGCAACTTAATAAAGATCCACAGTTCACCACATCAATGAATGAGACTGAATCTAACGCTTGCGTTTCATTTGTTCAAGTAGTTAAAAATTTTCTTGGAAATCACAAAGCAGACAATTACATAGATTAGTGGAAACAACGCTTTTAAATTTTCATATTCTCGGTTGTAACATGAGTATAAAAGTTCACTTCCTCCATAGCCACCTAGATCGCTTTCCAGAAAATTTAGGTGACTGTAATGAAGAACAGGGAGAAAGATTCCATCAGGATCTATGGAAGATTGATATCAAGGACGATGGGATAGCCACATGATGGCCGACTACTGTTGGAGCCTTCAGCGAGACTACACCAGTAAACCCCATGCTAGAAAGTCCTATAAAAGAAAATTTGTAGGTGATAGTGACTAATATGAGGATGAATGTATGTTAAGCTACTTTTTATAATAAATATTTAATTATATATGTTTTTGTTTTGTAACTGGCAATAGTCATAGGTATAACATCAAATATATATAGAGGTTTAAAAAAAGTAAATAATTACTATTTTAAAAACTAGATCTTATAGACAAAATCTGATGGCTATTTTGGATTCTCCACCCAAAAGTTACCCAGGAACAGTTAAAAAATCGCCGGCACCAAAATGTGTGTTGGCCAGTGTTATTATTATACAATAAATGGTCGCATTCTTGAGAAGTCGGAAACAATGCGCGATCTCGGTGTCATTTTTTACAAAAAATAATCTTTTTCTACCTCAAGAGTGCATGGCTTTATTGTTCGTATATCAAAAGAAATAACCAGCATCTCAGCTCTCAAAAGCCTCTATTATGCTTACATAAGATGAAGACTGGAGTGCGCATCTGTCATATTGAATCCCTATCATACAGGACACATAAAAAATCTACAGAGAGTACAAAGGGGTTTTTAAAAATGTTTGTCATGTTAAGAACTTATGTAGATTTGAACGTCCGTCCTTAAGTAGCAGAAGGCAGTATGAATCCCAGGCAATTCTTTACAAAATTATTCATAACCAAATAGACTGTGCAGACTTATCACAATTAAACCATATAACTCCACGTGCGGGACCAACAACCACTTTCTTACCAACTCCTAGGTTAAATGTACTTAAATATTATCCGCTTTATATTATGTGTGAATTTTGTAACAGAACCCCTATTATTGTGTTTTACTAGTGCTTAAGACTACCTTATTTTAAAATAAACTTTTGTTTAAATTGTAAAATTATTTTATAGTATCCTGTCTTCATATCATTTTAATTAATGTTCGCCCATTATTGTATGGTAAATTAAAATCAAATAAAATAAGAGATTGGAGCACTAGTGGAGAAGACTAAAGTCTTCTTTTTGTAACAAAATATTCTATTATTATTTATTTTAGATTTATTCAGCAAAAGACCTTTTGGACAAAAACGCAAAAGTAACTGGGAACCATCTTATAAGACGAAAAAATTCAAATCCAGCGAAGATAGACGAGAGTCAAACAAAAAACCTAGTGGTGACTATAAAATGACATTCAAAACCAAAAAAAGCAATTTTGATAACAAACAAGGCTTCAAAAGTAAATTTAATAAAAATAAATTTGGCGATGATGATAGAAAAGACAGAAAATTCAAAGGCAGAAAAGGACATAGTGAGGGCAGAAAAGGACAGAATGAGGACAGGAAATTTAAAAAAGGCAAATCCAAAAACGGCGTGGATAAAACAAATTCACATAATAGGGATCACAGGCCCATAGGTGGTAATAATAAGTTTAAAAAAAACCGGAAAAGATGAGTTTTTTGGTAAGTGTATATAAATAATATAAATATATTGAGTCTACAGAAAAATTTACCCTTTTCTATCCATACTAAAAGCTTTTTCCAGGCTTGCATTTACCTGTGGGCAACATGGGCTGCAGCCTATTACCCCATTAAATAGTGGTAGTAGGCGTAGTAGTAAACTATAGTTGATGATCTATGTATGAAAGTGGTACCGTGTCATTAAAGCCGCAGTGGTCAAGAAGGGAGTAGTGAAAATTGCACTCATCGTAGGGACGAGTAAAGGGATACACAGCCATTGGCAGTGGCACGATCTTCCCCCAATTTTCGCAATAAGGTGCTGACTGTGATGTAGCACATTGAAACTGGCACCCCGACACAAAATATGATTACAGAAAAAATAGTGAATGTTTTTGGACTGAACTTATCCGATTATTGTATGTATTAGTAAGGTCTTATCGTTTTATTT
The DNA here is from genome assembly GCA_963576565.1 of Aspidapion aeneum. Classification (NCBI taxonomy): domain Eukaryota; kingdom Metazoa; phylum Arthropoda; class Insecta; order Coleoptera; family Brentidae; genus Aspidapion; species Aspidapion aeneum. The sequence goes on from OY755040.1 coordinate 43,192,661, forward strand.
ACTAAACTCACACATTATCATCCAGCTACTTAACTCTCTTTTTTTATCTCAATTTAATGTGCACCGATCTAAAACAGCCATGAGATTATTTTGCAAACAGAAGTGTTTATAAGATGCCATTTTGGCAATCAATGTCAATCGAGTGTCTTCCATCAGCGCACAGTTGGTTCGGGACCTGATTGTTCGCCAAAAAGGGTTTAATATAAAAACATACTAAAACGCCGAATACCTTTACTAAACAAGAGTTGATAGTCCTGTAGGCCTTGAAAAAAACTATGTGTCATTTTTCCTTTTTGAGGAACGTGGTAATTATTTAAAGCCATTTTCATACATTATTTTGTGGTGTAAAAAATCGCGTAAAATGTATCTTGTAAAGGGAGGCAAGTAGATATTATACCTGTATATTTTGATTCCAATTTTGATGTGTAGACAGGTCAGACGATGGTTATTGTTTGACATGTTTAAAATTCTATAAACTATAGATTTCTTATAAATGTTATAAAATTTTGCTTCCGCTTTCTTAAAATATTGATTATCTTAAAGAGTTGTCGGGGCCTTCTTTGCACTTTTTATTCTATGGCCCAGGATACAGCGCATTCCAAAGATTTCAACGCAATCATGGATTAGCACGGGTCGCGCTCTGATTGGTTGACATTCACATCACCCAATGTCGACGTTTTGGTTTTTGATGATCTAATATACCAAGGAGGCTTAATTAACGAGAAAAGGTTTCCGGAAGCTGCAAGAGCCATTATGCGCGACTTTTATTGTGACGATTTACTCATGGGATCGGACACAATTGACAGCTGTATTACGCTACAAAAGCAAATTTCAGCATAATAAGACTATTCTACAAGACTTCCGCGAAAATAATGAAATTTGTCAACCATGAAACAGACATTGGGCATTCTTTGGGATACCAACAATCGAGATGTATTGGGATTTACAGTAGATTTTGAAATGCCAAATTTGTCAAATATAACAAAACATATCATTTTAACCATCATTAGTAAATTATTTGACCCACTTGGTTTAGCAGGACCTGCACTGATTCCGGCCAAAATAATGCTTCAAAATATTTGGAAATTAAGTCTTTAATGGGATGACATAGTACCAACGGAGACTCAAAAATATTTTTAAATAGTTTTCGTAATACGATGTTTTTGGTCAAAAATTCCCTCTACTGTTGACCAAATTTTTTGTCCAAATTTAGGTTTTTTTTTTCGAGATGTTGGGAGCACTGGATTTGCAGCACTAGGAAGCGAATTCGTTTGGTCGATCTCCCTATAATGAAAATAGGGCATTATCATGTAATTAATATAATTTTTGAAATAGTAACAAAAATTCATTAGTGAATTTTCCTCAACTATACAAAATAATACTTACGTAATTGACTTCTACTAGTCCTATTTTATATTCTAATCTAAGATTTCTTATTATTATTTCTTAAGTTATACTCTATCCATCCTATTTTTCTAACTTCTGCTTCTCTTAGGCGTCGTTCCTTACGCGATTCTTCTTGTGCAATGTAATATTTTTTCCTAAAAACACAACAAGTATAACTTTTTAACTGACGAATCCCTATCCCTCGCATAAAAAATGAAAGAAATCACCTTAAAGGAAATTGGTATAACAGTCCAATTTCAAGAACGGAATTATTAATAACCGGACATTATTAAAAACGTCATTCATTAAAACAAGACATGAGAAAAATCGTTTATCATCGCTTTTTACCTATTTGGGCGGAATAATCTCGATTTTATAATAGCTATAATAAATTTGTTAGATTTTTTAGAGGGCTTCGATGTTGCTTATTTTATTTTAGTATTTGATAATAGAGTTTTTGAGAAAGTTTTGGAAATGCACTGCAGGCTATTGTTAAAACGTATCTGCACTGGTGTAAGATATCAAAGTAATTTTACCTAAAATCTTGTATAAGTTCATCTTCAACAGAATTTAACTCCTCAGAAGAGACTTTGGTCTTTTCATAAGTCAAAAGCCTCCTCGCAGTTACTCTGCTCAAGGGTTGTTCACTGTTGGCCACCAACTTTAGACAGGGGTGCATGGGTAAACAAGATTCCGAGTAGTCTTCTCTAAAAGGAAAAATTCAAAACCTAGATTACAAATATGTAAACACTAAGGATTGTCCAGGGTGATCAGTTATATTTTCAGCGTTGCCAACATTTTTTGTAAAATTTTGCCGTGCCCGTTTTTTTTTCAAAAAAATATGGTGTTTTGCTAACTTTATATAAAGTTAGCAGAACACATTTTTTTTTTTAAAACGAGCTCGGCAAATTTTTGTTTTCACAACTAATTTACGGATAATTAACGGCAAATTGCGAACTAAATTTTTTTTAGATAAATCCATTGTTTCTATAGGTGTTCTGCTAACTTTATATAAAGTTAGCAAAACACCAATTTTCTTAAAAAAAAGGTGCACGGCAAATTTTTTGTTTTCACAAATAATTTACGGATAATTAACGGAAAATTGTGCATTAAAATTTTAAAAACATATGATTGTTTTCAATTTCCAAAGTTGTTCTGCTAACTTTATATACATAAAAATCCCTTTCCCTTTCCAGATATAAAACAGATAAAGGATTAAGAATGACGTTTATCTTCAAAAGAAAATAATCGATTAAGGAACCTTGAACGGCACTGGATTGATACCTTTCAACAGAGATGTCACCCGACCCCCCCTTTCATTCATAAAATTTTAAAGCTGCAAAAAGTAGTAAGCCTGTTATCAATAAACATAATTTTTATTTGACGTTGATATCGTATTTCTTTTAAAAGTTAGCAAGGGGGGTTTACGTCCGCACTGTATAATAAAGTCATTGCGTAAATATAGTTTTATAAAAAAAAAATTGATTTACAATTAATTTGTAAATTAATTAGTATACTAACTTTAAACCAAGAAATATTATATTTTGCAAATTTTCCCAAAATTCACTGCTGTTTCCCATCCCTAAGGCCATGGGCACACCCAAACCTAAGATGTTGTTAGATATTTTCCACATATTTCATAAATAAAAAGATAAAATAGCATAAAATACGATCATGAGGCCTAGCCTAGCCCCCCAAGACTTATTTCTGGGTGCGCCACTACTAAAGCTGCTCAAATTTTCCTAGAAAAAGTTCCCAACGCTGTAGATTTTACTCAATAGCTATCCCCGTTAATAATGATCAGAATAGTTTAAGTGAGCCAAGTTGTAAAAGCTTTGCTGTTTAAAATTGTTCCGTAAAACATAACTATTATATTTACCTTCCTAACCCGCGCAGCAATGGCTAGAGTTTTCGACGAATTTTTTTTTTTGAGATAACGCCGAAAATGTGATGACCTACCCTAGTGATATCGTCGTGATGTCTGTCTCTGTGTGTGTGTATTTTTTTTCTGTCCGTACCATGATAGCTCCTAAACCGTTGAACCGAGTTTCATAAAATTTGAAGGTAAAATAGTTTTCGACACTCTAACGAGCTGATAAGATTTCAAAATCCATTAATGCTAACTTTTTAACGGAGCATATCATCAATATGCGGTTTTCGGAATTTAGTATACTACATTTTGCTCAATAATTTGTGGAACCGAACCAAAATTTCGTAGGAGCTTTAGTTTCTGAAAAATTTACAAAAAACTGTTTTCAAGGCTGATTGTTATAGCTTTACTTAAAGTGTGCTAATAGGCTCGATAAGAAGGTATTAGTCATGGATCCATTTATTTTTCAAAAGCTTGTCATGATTTATGGTACTCAGATCTGATGACACTAACGTCTGACGATTAAGGAAACATTCACATTCTACAATCATTACGAGGGGTAGGAAAATCCTAAAATAGGTATACAGTGCGATCATTTATATCTGCACATGCATCTAGAGCGCTTGTTTTAAGATTTAGAATATTCAAACAAAAAACCGGCAAAACAAGATTATTTTGGCCCAAATTTTTTTTTCTACATTTCAGAAATTGACCAATTATTTTTCATGTGCTTCATTTTCTTAAATTCGTAGACCCCTTTTTATTTATCTTTTACGATTCGACAACAAATTTTCTAAATAACACTAAAGAATTTAATTTAAAAAATTCTTTCCTAACTATACCCCTTGCCATACACAGCTACACTTGTGTGAATTTGACATGCCTAATAAAAAATATTTGAAAAATTAAATATGTAATGTTGGTGTAAAATTAAAGGCAAAACTGTCATTGTCTTAAATAAGAAGATGACTGTATTTTGAGAAAAAAATGCACAGATAAAAATAACTCAGACATTTGAAGTTTTTCAGAATTTTTTCTTGTTGCTATCATTATGCACATAATAAACAAAGACGTTCGAAATGTCACAAAAGTGTAACTGCCTATGGCAAGGACTATAAAAAGATATATTTAACAGTTGGCGGATTTTTCTATATTACACTAATAACTAACTTTATGTTCTACTTATTTTTCTGTCCCTATACAGTGTCTTACTCTAGTACCTAATGTAATACTGTCATCAAAACTTTATACCAAAGAAAGAAATGTCTAATCTAATGAAAAAAAAGTATATTTTGATTTTTTTGAAATTATGTTTTTGGTTTTTTGAACAGTTTTCATTTTAGTTGGGTAATTGTCTTATTAGGGCTTTTATTTTAAGAAAATTGAGATAAAGTTTCAAAATCGGGATTTGTCTTGTCTAGTTTGGAAAGTTTTGTTTAATTTATTTATATTTTTAATAAAATTTTTATTTTATATTTTTTTAATTTTTAACTTATATATTTTTGGAGTTTTTTATATTACTCTTTATTTATACGTTAATATGTTTATTTTATTTATTTTATATTTTAAAAGTAGTAAGTATTTTTTTGGTAAATCCAGCTATGTACTCTTTTCCTTGGAATATTTTTTAACCATTCTTTTAATTTGTCTTTAAATTTTTCCATATTTTCAATTTGTTTTATGTTATCTGGGACAAAATTATAGATTTTTGGTCCCAAGTAATAAAAGCTTCTTTGAGTTATAGTTTTTTCTAGCCTTGGGATTTTATATGTGAGATCTTATCTTCTGGTGTTATAGGGATGTTCGTAATTTGTTAATAAACACTAACATGCATCTTCACGAGAAGTATACCATGTGAAAACTATATATTTTTCCAAAAGTTTGAGAGGTAATATCTCGAAAATTAATGAATCGAATTTTCAATGTCAATGTCTTATTTAGAGAATTTCTAGCAAAATCGAAAAAGATAGTTACAAAGGGATCCACAAATTTAAGAAAATGAAGGATATTAAAAATATTTGGTTAATTTTTGACATTTAGAACAAAATAATAATATAAATGATCGCACTTTACAAATTTGGTTTGAAATACTTTAAAATACCTTTGAAGTACTTTAAAATAAAATAAACTTAAATCCTTTGAAGTAGACTTAAAAACTTTGAAATAAAATAAAATACTTTGAACTTTGAAAATCTAATAAAATACTTGGAAAGATAAAGTTATAAGACGTAAATTATGGTGCAATACATTGAAATCCATATATTACAACAATGTTGAAAAGTGTTTCACCCCTCAAAAACAACAAATGTAAGTATAACAATTAACAAAGCCCTGAATGACATAAGCTTTACTCTACAACTACAAACCAAATAAATTAATTAATTAATAAAGATAAAAGCCTAATGAAAATAAAAAGTTTGATTAAAACAATAATTCTCACCTAAAAACCGGAAACCAACACACCAATCTTCCATCAACTTTTAAATGATTCGACGCAAATTTCAATAAATCTCTATAAATATGCGGGATACCATAGTCGATTTTACCAGGAATGTGCGTTTCTAAATGTTTTTCGTCTATTGCTGGATCCGATCGGGCCGAGCCAATTCTTTCAGTGGATTCCCTTATGCCATAAGGGGCTAAATTAAAAAAACTGTAAAACACAAACTTTTTTTTTTAAGGTAACAGATGTTATCGGGTATTTATCAATGTTGTTTGCAAGGATCCCGCCCGGAGCTTATGGGCGGTGGCTTTCGGTTGGATTTCTTTTAAATTTCAGTATGTTGTAGATCTTGATGCCCTGATGAAAAGTTATGTTCCATCGTCGTCCGACCTATGGTTTCAAAGATACAGGGGTTCAAAGTTTCAGTTTTTAGCTTTTGTGCATTTTTCACAAAAAAACTATTTCAAGTAATTTCTACCTATTCTGAAAAATGATGTTATTGTCTGTTGTATATCGAACGTTAGGCCACAAGTAGAGCTTAATACACAAGCAAAAAAATTGGACCTATTAACAGTTTGCCACATTCAGTGGCGTTCCAAACATAAAAATTATTAAAAAATATTTATTCAAAAAATGATGCTTTACAGAATTAACTACAGTCGAACCTCTAATAAATGATTAAAAAAGTACTGTGAGCAACAAAAATCATTCCATTAACCTCATAGTTATATTTGTTTAAATATTATCGTAAAAAAAAGCGAAAGTATTTTGCAATTAAAAAAAAAAACATTAAAATCCTAAAAAGCTTAGTTTTACAGCGTTTTTTGAAAAACTCTACAAACCGATTTTTACCATTTATACATAGTCTGGTTTCTTCAGGAGATTCCTAAAAGACAGGAGAAAAAAAAATTCCACCGTTTATTCTTTTTTATAGTTAATTCTGTAAAGCATCGTTTTTTGAATAAATATTTTTTAATAATTTTTATGTTTGGAATGCCACTGAATGTGGCAAACTGTTAATAGGTCCAATTTTTTTGTTTGTATATTAAGCTCTACTTGTGACCTAATGTTTGATATATAACAAACAATAATATAATTTTTCAGCATAGGTAGAAATGACCTGAAATAGTTTTTTTCTGAAAAATGAACTGTATCTTAGAAACCATAGGTCGGACGACGATGGGGCAATAATAACTTTTCACCAGGGCATCAATATCTACAACGTACTGAAATTTAAAAGAAATCCAACCGAAAGCAATTGTAGCAATTAACCCTTTCGATGGGCAAACTTTGCCTCTATAGTTTGAAGAGGTAAAGTGGGCCTAGTGACATACTTGTTTTGAAAATCTGGCGAATGTCTTTACAACTTAAAACGTCAAAAATCTATCAATTTGTTTTTGAGATATAGTATGGCAAAAAGGGCCTACTTGTCGGACCTGCGGGTGAGAGATTTGCTTTCAAATTTTCAAATTTAACATGTATTGACAAAAGTTAAATTTACCCATCGAAGAGGCGGCAGGGTAGTGCCGTGGTATGGTCGTCGGCTTCACATGCAGAAGGTTCGCGTCTCGAAGAACGATGCAAAAACAAAAAAAAAGTCTCCCCTGTCGCTCACTTCTTTTTCAGCGTTAAACAGTCCTCATCAAATTAAAAATATAAGTTGACCTTGAAAATCGAGAATATACGCAAGTGTAGTCCACGACGACCACGAGTGAAGAGACTGAAAAGAAAAGAAGTCTCATCTATAACCAAGTTCTGCTGGGACCATAGCGATGTTAGATAGATGTAAGTCTAACATGTAGCAGGACCACCTTTCGGAAGGGGTGTAAAAGTGTGTATACTTGCTACGACAACGAGGTGCCAGGCAAAATCAAGTCTTCTGAGAGAAAGAAAAATTGCATCCTAAGAGGCACGTGCATCAGTTTGGTATATGGTGTACGGACAAATCGGGGTTTGCGAAAAGGACTAAATGGTCTCTCCACCACTACTACTACCCCTAATAATTAATTCTTTAATTTTACTTCTTTCTAGTTTAATGGTTTTAAATAAAACTGATATTTTTAGACCAAAGCCTCAATACTTTTTTAAACAGAAACATGTTTTGATATCTGATAGAGATTACAAATAATAAATGGATCGATGACGGATCTTATACCTTCCTAGCCCATTAGCACAATCCTAGTAAATTCCATGCTATATCAACCTTCAAAACAGTTTTTTGTAAATAACTCCGAAACGAAAGCTCCCACAATGTTTTTGCTTATCACATAAATTTTTGAGAAAAATATGCTTTACTATATTCCGAAAACCGCATATTGATGCGACGCTCCGTTAAAAAGTTAGCATTTTTAAATTGTTTTAACTATTAAAAAATTGTCATTAGCATTAATGAATTTTGACCAAAATCTAATCAGCTCGTCACAGTATCGAAAAATATTTTATCTGAAAATTTCATGAAAATAGGTTTAGGAGCTATCGTGTTACGAACAGACTTACACACACACACACACACACACACACACAGACAGACAGACAGACAGACAGACAGACATCACGACAATATTGCTAAGATAGGTCAAAATACACCCAAATAACATAATTTTCGGCGTTATCTCAAAAAAAAAATTTTCTTCGAAAACAATACCTTCCTAGCCCGCGCAGCAATGGCTAGAGAAAACTTAGTTTACTTACGGTCAGTTATAATAGCATCAAACTCAAAATCGTCCCGCCAAAAATTAAGAGAGAAGTCGTTTACTAAAACGTCAAGGTATTTGCTTTCCACCTCATACTGCTTCATATTTGTTTTGATACTTTCATCAATTTCCCTTTTCTAAAAATAATTAAAGAAACCAAATTAAAGCTCTTTTCCTGTACTTTTGGGGGTTGTGACACCCCTAGATGTAGATGGTTAAATTATGTTCGAAAATTCTGAACAATAGTAGATTAAAAAAACCAAAGTGAAATTAACCCGAGTTTTCATTTTTTAAACAAACATCACTCCCCACCCACTTGGAGGGGGTGCAGAGTGGTTCTGCACCATATGCCAGATCTCTACCTTAAAACTTTACATTTTTTTCTGAAAACTTGGATATATAAACTGGCTCATTAGAAAAATAGGATTTTTTTACATTCGTCAGTGAAGGTGGCTGCAAATAAGTGAAAATTGCATATGTTGTGAAAAATGAAAATAATTTTAAATGTATACACAAATCTGGATCATAAATATGTTTCATATGATCGTAATGGCAATATTCCCCACCCATTACTGTAAAAAGCTCATAGCTTACTTGTAATATAAGTAACTATTATATGCTGATAAAGTCAATCATGAAAGTAACCTTACCTCACCTTAATTAGGTCTGCAATAATGGCAAATAAATTACCTTTTGTTTTATCCGAGTAGGTTTTGTTCTGCCATGCAGCATTAAGTAGTCAATGTCAGAACCAAAAGTATAACCCCCGAACTGTGCCACTGCTACCAAAAGAGACCCTGACCCAACAAATGGGTCCAAGACTATATCACCATTGTTAACTTTTGCTTGGTTAGCCATTATCAAAGATAATTGTGGATCCATACTTGTGTTTCCAATAAATTTTCTAGTTTTTAAGGAAATTTTTTTAAGCAGTTGTCGCACTCCATTTGCTACCCATCTGCCGAAGAAAATATCTAAAGGGGCTGGAGGGACATCATGAGGTTTCAAGCCATAGTACTCTATATAGAGCAGATGTGTGTCTGGTTTTCTAAGATCTACTGGACCTTCTGCCGGCAAGTAGCTAAAAGTTTCTATTTTTTCCACTTTCTCTTTTTGTGTGAAGTGTTTATTGTATGTTTCTACTTCTATTTTAAATGATTTTGAAGGATCAAGATGTGTTAAATACTGTTGACACTGATTTTTTAAAGTTATGTGCAACTTTTCTATAGTTTTTTCATGAGCCCATAATTCTATACAGCTTCTTAGAGATAGTGATCTACTGGCAAGGAGTTTTGCATCATCTTCAGAGGAGAATTCTACAATCCAGAACGGCTCTCCATTTTGGGGCATTTGTTCGTACTTCATATCAATTTTAAAAAGAGAAAGGAGGGATTTTATTTCCTAGAAAAATAAGGCGAGTTTTAATAAGCCACTTTCTGTGAAGTCAGATTAGTCAGCCACAGCTAAAATGATCAGCTTCAATCTCAAAAATAATAACCTACTTAAAGAAGCGGCGCGCGGCGGCTCGTGTCAATACGCCATGGTAGTGCCAGAATTTCAGTCAGTCAAATAAATTTCGGGGTGTTGCGCCCAAATTTTTACCCACAAGTCATTAAAAAACATACCTACTACTACTATATTTGGGGTTTCTAATTCTATTTTGTTTTTAAGAAACTAACTCATGCCCAACCGAAAAAATTCTGCTGAATAATTGAAATTTATTGTAAAGGGCGTAAATTAAAACATCCACGCACATAAACAATGCGAGTAATATGAATAACTGATGGCCTGTGCCAGGCACAAAAAATTTTTTTTATTTTATTTTTCCCATTTAAACAACGCTAACATTTCGCAACAACTAAAAAAAATGCATAAAATAAAACAAAAACCTGGATGTTTAAAAAATTAAAAGCAGATGACACAAATTTATTAATTAGGGTTTCAGATCGTTGTAATGTGGGGCGGCTGTCAGTTTAGTATTTTCTAGGACCAGCGAGTGGATGATAAAAAATAAACTGGTAATTAATAATGATAAAACCGCTTGTATGGTTTTTCGTTCGGTCAGGTCAAATCTTAACATAGAGTATGTAATGCTTAATAATAAACAACTAGAGCTTTGTCAGGACATAAAGCTGTTGGGTTTTTATATTGATAATCAACTGAATTACAACACACATATTGATCAATTGTGTAAAAAATTGTCATCTGTTTGTTTTGGTCTACGAACAATGTCTAGTGAGTGTAGTGATTCTATTTTAAAAACTTTATATTATGCAAAATTTTACTGTCACTTAAAATATGGCATTATTCACTGGGGTATTATGTATTTTTACTTGCATATGAAAATAAAGATTATTTCTATCTAGCAGTTTTGCAGAAAAATAGTGTAGTGCCCTAGCACCGTGCGTGGCACTACCTCACGAGCCACTGACCTATAGCCACGATACACTAATTCACGGTATGTTAGCAACGTGGACCAAAACGCGTTATCTCCGCGCAACAGTATATTTGTGCAAAATTTCAAGTTGATATGTTAATTCCTTGGACACTTATCTCTGATCACAGAAGCATTATATAACATTAGCTGCATGGCAATTTCGCTATATTTTCATCTACATGACATGACAGAAAGCGATAAGTGACAATCAAGTGTCATCTCCTGTATATATGAATGCACACTGACATACTGTGTTTTCCTATAGTGAGACATTCAATTTCAGTTAAATAGCAGTTAAAAAAAGACACCTTAGGTATAGTTTTTGCAAAGTCACCTGAAATGCTCCTAATACGGGGTTCTATCGATTTCATGAAATTTTGCTTCAATCTGCCCATCAAAAGTTATCCAAATTCATATAAAATCTTCCTGGTATAATTTCAACCCTACCGACAGAGAAAAGTCGCGGTCCGAGCACAAAGTATTTGATTTCTGACCGACCCAGCACAGATGGATAGACGGCAACTGATTGGCAGATTTTTTTAATTGCTTTCGGGTGTGCTTTTCGGAACCCCTTTAGTCGGCAGTATGCAGAGTTATAAAATAAATCAGTGTCGTTTCTGTAGGTGTAGGAATAGAAAGTTTTATTATCTATTTTTATTTCTTTAGTTTACGCCATAATTAAATGAAATAATTTTCATGAGTATATCTACCGCCGCCCATGTCACTTTCTTTAAAGGACATGCCGATGGTCGGCTTTAACCGAGGGGTGAACAGCTAACCCAAAATGTGTACACCGATTGTGAAAATCTACAATCTTTTGCTAAGATTGTGAGGGATTGTGACAAGATTGTGAGGGATTGTGGAGGACTGTGCAGCGGCGTAGCGTACCTGAAGGGTGGGGGGGGCCGTCCCAACAAAAATTCTGGTGACCAAAAAAGTCTCCATGTCTATAGTTTCCTTGGGCCGCCCTCTTAATTTCCTGTTACCAGCCTTGCTACTTAATAACCGAGGGGTGACCAGCTAACCCCAAAATGTGTATGCCGATTGTGAAAATCCACAATCTTTTGCTAAGATTGTGAGGGATTGTGTAAAGATTGTGAAGGATTGTGAGAGATTGGGAGGGATTGTGTAAAGATTGTGAAGGATTGTGAGAAATTGTGAGAGCTGTTCACCCCTCGGCTTTAACCTTTGTTCAACTGACTTTGCAAATACTATATTCACAAATATAGATTTTTAAAAAACCTTCTTGAAAAAGTTCTGACCTTGATCAATAAGTTATAAATTAAAGCCAAAACATAATAGTTTAAGTACAAAAGTATAACCTTAGAAAAATGTTCGAAGGCTATAAGTATATTAACATCAGCCTTGGTGGTATTTTTGAGCCTAATTAATTTCCTGTACAGCAATGGCTACAGAAGGTAAGGTTATTAATAAAAATTTGGGTGTATTAGGACCTCCAGAAATACTGGATCAATTTTCATAAGATTCTCAAGAAAAATAGGGTTCACTGTAACGATCTGATTTGCCGATAATACTGAAGAGGCCAAAACCGCGCCAAGACAAAATCGCATAGGAAAAAACCATGTGGAACCCAAAATGTGCCAGACAAAACCTGTTGTAAGATAAAACCGCGCCTCAGTTAATGTTTTAGGTCAATCAATCAATTGACCAAGGTTAGGTTCAATCATCTAAATTATCATCAATTGACCTGCCAAAAGGAGGATAGGAAAGCTGATTTGAGTAAAAATAAGTTGAGTTGAAACCCTTAGTCAAATTATATTGGTTAGGTTTAGTTGATCTTTGAAAAAAATGCTTTTTGTGGTACTGGTTTACCTTTTTATCAAGCCTTTTATTCCATGTAAGCAAAGTTTTCTCATTTGCTGCTGTTTTGGTTTATGGGATTTGATTCAGGGTGGTTTTTTCAAAGAGAAAAACAAGTCAGAGCACTAGTGCACTTTCATATTCTGTTGAAACTGCACGGGGGTAATTTTTTACAGTACCAAAACAGTGTTAGTGGCACACTAAATTTCTCAAAAGAATTTGCCATGAGAGAAAAGTGACATTTGATATCCTAACCAGACATGTATTAACTAATCTAACGTGACCTGTTCTGAGTTCTGGTTATAGCACGTTTTATAGTGTGACTTGAGGGTCAGTTGTTACCCCATGCGGGTTTAAATATTAATTTCGTTAAAGCAAAGCCTTAAATAAAAATATGTTAAGTACTTACATGTATTCTGAACTCAACATGCTCCTGGGCAAAATAAAGCAGATAATGTTTCCATTGTCTGTTCATGTTGTTTTTTTTTTTAAGTGGGAAATTCAAAAACAACACGGAATGCAAAAACACTTACCAAATGGTAAAAAAAAGTGCGGTTAGGATCATAGGTTTGGTCCTTTAATAGATATATGAGGTTTGGTTTTAGCCATTTCATGCCGTAATGAGTGCAGCACTGGTGGTGCACTGACACTGAAACGGTGCTGTCAAAAATTTGCACCGAGTGCAGTTTCAATGTAACACGCGGAAAATCAAAAATCGCACTCGTGTGGTATAAGGTCACTATATCACGAAGTTCCTAACATCGTGATATAGTGGCCTTAGTGTGGTATGCCATTATGAGCTGTAGAACTTCTTTTTTATTCTTGCTTTAAGCAACGTTAATATAACATTTTCTTGCAAATAATTTTTTATAGTATATCCATTATGAATAGGGCAAATTGATTATGCAAAAATCTCATTTTTGAAAAAAATGTCACACAACCTGTAGTTTTATCAGGCCAACGACGATATCCATTTTTATTTGTTTCAAAGTTACACGCCGATAAATATTATCCTAAGATAAATAAAATTCGTCAAATAAATAAATAATGATTTTATTTAAAAAAAGTTAATAAGAATATTTTAAAAATGCCCACCTCCTTGTTGAATGCAGGCTTGTGCTCGTATACCAACAGATAGACTGATAGAGTAGTTATCTATATTTCGCGCTTGTTTTTCAAAAAACCCTAACCAGAAGTGTACTTTATGCTCCCAAAATTTGAACATAAGTATTCGAAACACCTTATATATATAATATTTCACAAGTTTCTTTCAACTAAACCTAACTTTCCTGCCGTGCGGAATTTGGTCAAAAACATGTTGTTCAAAATCCATTTGTTCGAAAGTAATATTAATACTTCAATAACATTTTCTTGAAAAGGAAAATTATTTAAAAACATTTTCTTCAAACAAAAAATTGTTTGAAAACATTTTATTAAAATTTTTTTGTTCAAAAACACTTTCTTTGAAAGTCATTTGGAAAATTGTTCAAAAAAGTTTTTGAAAAAAATATTTTTGAACAAATTTCCATTCAACAAGAACATAACCTAACCTAACAGCTAAACGTAAGGGTGTTTTAGCATTCGTCCCCCTTGTTCTTTTTTTGGACAAAATTGAGGCTACTTGAATTTATTTATGAGAAATTCTGCAGTGCTCATCTCGAGCCGAAAGTGTTTCTTGAACTAAAAAATACATTTATTTTTACTTATAATCATAGCTGCCAGAAAACCCCAACTGTCGGAAAATTAGCCCCAGGGCCCCAGTCACCCAAATCCATACAAATCTACTTACCTGTTTGTTGTTAAATCGGTAAACCACATTTTCAATAAAGTTTTTTATTTTTGGGGTTCCGTTCTCATTGTTTTTATTGCACAGAACTGTTCTTCTTCATCTTCATCGCTGCTACTACTTAGCAGCGAAGAAAATAATATAAAATCGCTAACAACTTTATTTTCACTCATTTTTACGTCCCACGACAATAATAAGCATTTAAAATTAATGGCGGGAAAAAGTTTTCGGTGCGGCACGAGCCCTCAGAGCCGGTGTTAAAAAAGCCGCACTCAGTGCAAAACTGAATTCATAAGTTCCTCAATGGAATACGAAAACTGAAAAAGTGCATGTCAATGGAATGCAAACACCGAGCCAGTTGTGCACTAGTGCTGCAATCATTTCCCCAATGGAATACGGCATCAGAAGAGTTCCTCTGTTTTAGCCAGAGATATGAGAGCCTCTCATATCTCTGGTTTTAGCACGGATCACCTTAACAAAAGGTGATCCGTGGTTTTAGTTAGGCGAAAAGTTGTGGAAGTGAGATTCCGAATACGTGACTGGGATAGGTTGGGATTCTAACTTTATTGGGGTTGTTCACATATTTGTTGGAAAATGTTTTCATATTGAAGAGTGAATTATTATTGGTTTCTACTTCCCTAGTAACACCGGATGTCCCAAAGACGTACTTTTTAGGTCCCAGCATCCCTATACCTAAAACGTACGTTTTTAAAACAGTCAAAATAAAAAGTATAAAATACGTCCACCTTGGACTTTTTACGTCTTTTAAAAAGTAAAAAGTCCATTTTTAAAACGTCCCAAAAAGGACGGTTTAAAAACATGCAAGTCTTGACGTTTTTAAAATGTACTTTTTCTTTTTTGGTCGCTAACTTTTGCATACCTGAAAAGTACGTTTTTAAAACATTCCAAAAAGGACGCTTTAAAAACGTGCTAACCAGGACGTTTTTAAAATATACTTTTTGAGTCTAGGGCCCTAACTTTTCCTTACTTAAAAAGATCCGTTTTTAAATTTAAAAAAAGACGTTTTAAAAACGACCTTCCCTAGTAACACCGGACGTCCCAGGGACGTACTTTTTAGGTCCCAACGTCCTTATACCTAAGAAGTACGTTTTTAAAACGTTCAAACTTAAACTTATAAAAAACGTCCACTTTGGACGTTTTTAAAACATACTTTTTACGTCTCTTTAGGTCCACAATATACATTTTTAAAACGTCCCAAAAGAGACTTTTTTAAAACATGCAAGTCTGCACGTTTTAAAAATATACTTTTAAGGGGGCCCTAACTTTTGAGTACCTGAAAATTAGGTTTTCGAAACGTCCCGAAAAGCACGTTTTAAAAACGCGCTAGTCAGAACGTTTTTAATATATACTTTTTGTTTAGTTTCCTAACTTTGCCGTACCTAAAAATTACGTTTTTAAAACGTCCCGAAAAGTACGTTTTTAAAACTTCCCGAAAAGTGCATTTTTAAAAACGCCCCGAAAAAAACGTTCTTAAAACGTCCCGAAAAGGACGCGCTAGGCAGGACTTTTTAAAGTGTACTTTTAAGGTCCTCACATTTCTCTTAACAGCATCATCATCGATTTCTACATAGGCTAAGATGAACATAAAAACATAAATTTCAAACTGTTCTACCATACTCAGATTGGAGTGGTCAAGTTTTAAAAAGGGCCCAATATAAATGGGCTTATACCAAGGGGCCCGAGGCCTACACTTCGTGTAGGGCCCTGGAACGTATTTAAAACGTCCCTGAAATGCTTTTAAAACGTCCCTGAAACGTTTTTTAAACGTCCCCTGAATTGTTTTTTGGGCGTCCCCTGAAACGATTTTTAAACGTCCCCTGATCTTTTTTTAAACGTCGCCTGAACGTTTTTTAAATGTCTCCCGAACTCTTTTTAAACGTCTCTGAAACGTTTTTTAAACGTCCCATGAAACGTTTTTTAAATGTCCCTGAAACGTTTATTGTGAGTCCTCGAGTTGGTTTGGAACGTTTCCGAACCTCACTGAAACGTTTATTTAAGGGCCCCATTTTGGCAATCGTCCGAAAAACGTTTTAAAAACGTTCTGTACGGACGATTTCAAAACGTAAAAAGTCCCACAAAAATGTTCCAGGGACCGCTATCGGACCCAGAGGTAGCTAGGCGTATCTACGTTTTTAATAACGTCCCCTAGGTCCAAAATTGACGTGTTAAAAACGTTTTTAAAATGTACGTGTTTTAACTAGGGAATTATGTTCAGTGGCGTATTTAGTGACAGTTTTGGGGTGAGTCCGAGACAGTTTTGGGGCGGGCCCAAGACAGTTTTGGGGTGAGCCGGAGACAGTTTTTGTGTTTGTATACATGAAATATGTAGAAAATATCTAAAAAAAATTCAGCTTTGGGGGGGGGGGGGCTGGACCCCTCCCTTATATACGCCACTGACCATAAAGTAGTGCAATATTTTTTCTGCGAGCCTCAAATCCTCACTGATTTATTAGAAATTATGAAAAAGAAAATTTTTGGTTGAATAAAAAATGAAGTAAAACATCAATGAGCAGCGTATACAGGGTGTCCCGAAATTAGATGTCAATATTTTAACTGCTTATTTTTTAGTTTTTTTTGTACTAGAACTTTCCATCCATCCTAGGATCAATGCAGTCTTTTTAGCCAAATTTTTTGCCGAGATATGACTTGGGACGTTACAAAAACAAGCATACACCGAGGTGGGACTCGAACACACAAGCTACGCAGCGCGACCAGCATACGCGCGGTCGGTCCAGTCATATAGCAAGCACTGCAGCCAGCCATTTGCATGAACCAACGCGCGAAGCCGGTCAGCCACGGTTCCCATACCAAAATAGAGATAACAGTTGATATACACTAGGGTCCAAAATTGTCCCTTTACCGAGATACAGGTTAAACAATTATATTTTTTTTAAATATTATTAAGTTTTAACCAAAAAAGCAAAATTGGTACTCGGAGGTTTTTTGAGACACGAAAAGCAAATATGGACACTTTTTTACTATGGCCTTACAGGCGCCTCATATTGCACTCCTGATTATTTAAAACGACGATAACTTTTTTCTCAGTGTAGTTTTTTATTTTTTTTGTTAAAAAAGATAATTTCTTAGGCATTTTAAAGCAAAAACAGTAATCTTGTTACAATCCGCTAAAGTAAGCCATTTTCGAGATTTTTCGGTCTTTAATGTTCGATAATCAAATTATTAAAAAAAATTTTAAACTAAAAAATTGAAAATATTTATAATTTTAGGTTAACAGTATTTTAGAATAATACATTGGGCACAACTAATTTACTGAGCAAATTTAATCCTAAAATATATCTAACAATTTTTTTTCCTCAAAATAATTTTAATTTTGCGGTGCGGGCCGAGAATAGCCAGCTATTCTTGGGTGCGGGATCGAACACTTTAAACCGAAATATCTTGAAAACGGCGAACTTAAGCGGATTTTAACTTAAAATTCTTATGGAAATTTATTTCTTAACAAAAACGTAAACAACTCCACTGAGAAAAAATTACTGTAATTTCCCGGCCACAGTAAAATCGTAAAATTTTGAAAATAACACAATACAGTCGAACCTCTCTATAACTCAAACTTTAAGTGGTCCGCCTGCACATTTTTATATGTATTTTAACCTCTTTAACTCGAATTTCTATTACTCGAAACTCTTTATAACTCGAACCGTATTCCCGACAATGTTAGGATTTCTCAACAGAAGATAAGATCTTGGAAAGTGTTGGCAAAACAGAGGATAACTTTGAAGAAAACTCTAACGATGAAGATGAGAGTGAAGAAACTCCTAGACAAAAACCTTCCAACGCTGAAGTTTTAAAAGCAATTGACCATACACCTCGCTTTTTCAATGGATGAGGCCACAACAAATAATGACTTGTCTCTTATCTTTGAAATACGAAAAAAATTTTAGTCCGACTGTGCGAAAAAGACAAATTTTGAAAATTTATAACTAATTATTTTTCAAGCTTTTAAGTATTGTTATAAATTTAAGTTATTTAAATTTTATAGTTAGAATTTATTTAGGTTTAGTGTAGTATAAGGTTGACGTATTTTATGGTTGTATTCTTAATCTAGGTTTTAGTTGCGTTATCTATGACAAACTGGTATGCGAACGGTCTGTGTTCTAGAAAAGGGTGGAATAATCCTGAATCGAACAAGGATGGAAAATTCTCGAATAGTAGGCAGACCCATATATATAGGGCCGGACGTCGTGCATCAATCAGTCAAAGATAACCAATGGTAGTGATCGCTAGATGTTAACGCGAAGTTAATAGGCGGATTAAAGTAGTGAATTATTAGCAAGTAAGTGCGTGTTTTTGTACATAATTTATCGCAATAAATTGACGTATTGTTTTTGACATTTGCGAGTTTTAATTATTGTGGAGAACCCGTAACAGAATATACAATATACATACTTGGTGTCAGAAGTGAGATTAAAATAAATAAATAGTGCAAAGACTATCCTTACACAGTACCACCGGCTAGGACAATTACAAAGAAGAACTATAAGTGATTTTGCCAGAATATTCAAAAGTGAATAGTGCAAAGACTACCCTATATTCGAAGAAGTTCGATATTGTTTTATTCAAAAACCAAAAGAGATATTTGAGAACCGACTTCGACATTAACCTTACAGTCCAAAAATTGATAATTAGAGAGATTTTCTATTCTATCACTTTCTACGACGTTCTATTCAGAAACTAGAAGAGATATACAAATACCGACTTCGATATTAGTTTAGTTATTTCAAAAATAAGAATTAGCAAGATTTTCTAGAATATTCCATAACATTCTACGACGTTCTATTCGAAAACCAGAAGAGATATACAAAAACCGCCTTCGACAGTAGGTTAGTTATTTTAAAAGTAAGAATTAAAAATTATTTCTAGAATATTCCATAACATTCTACGACGGTCTATTCGAGAAACAAAAGAGATAATCAAAAAGTGACTTCTACATTTGTCTAGTAGCAGAAAGAGTAACATTTACCAGTATATTGCAGAACATTCCATTAGGTTCTATTTAAGAATTGGTAGAGATATTGAAAAATCGACTGCGACATTAGCTTTATAGCCCAAAAACAAAGATTTGTCAGAAAGTTGATGCTTACCAGACAAGGGTCGGCAAAGATGGAAGATCTAACTAAAATGATGCAGGCTCTAGACAGCCTCAACATTGACGGACTTATAAATGGAAGACAAGTTAACATCACAGTAGACACCGGTGCAGCCATATCATTGCTTAAGTCCAAAATTGCAACGAGATATAAAATTCGACCAACAGAAAAAAAAATAACACTTAAGACTGTGACTGGAGAATCCGCCGACGTGTTGGGGCAGACAGACATAGACCCACAGCTGGGAAGATTAAAGATTCGCCACACTGTATTGGTTGCCGAAATAGAAGACGAATTTATTTTCGGAATGGACTTGATAAGTAAACATGGATTTGCGTTTGATAATAAACTTAATACCCTAAGATTTGGGAATGAAGAGTTCATTTTGTCAAATAGTCACATCAATAAAGAACCAATAAAGGTTGTGGCAGTATGCACAACAAGACTGGTCGGTAACAGTGAGACCATAATTTTGGGAAGGCTAGAAAGTAAAACATCAAGGCTGCGTCGGACTCATAAGCCAACAGAACACACCCAACACCTACCTCGTTGCAAAGTCACTAGTTAAAACCGATAAAGACACCCCGATTACAGTCGCCAATATTTTCCCAAATAGTGTCAAAATTAATAAGGGGGAGGTGGTAGCATTATTTGAGCCAGTCCAGAAAGTAACAAGATGTGAAGAACCAACTTCGGAGGATAAAAGTAAGTTTCCAACGGAGGTACTTCAGCAATTTCAGTCAACTTGGCAACATCTCACTCCAGAAGAATTTCGTAAAGCGAGAGAGTTTATAGAAGAACAAAGTAATATCTTTGAAACTAAGAGTACTTCGGGACGCACAAACCTTATTCAACATTCCATCAACACTGGCGATGCCCAACCGATAAGACAGCCCCCAAGAAGACTACCATTGGCCAAACAAGAAGAAGTTCACAATCTCATTAATAAAATGCTCAGCGACGGTGTTATTGAAGAGTCATCAAGTCCTTGGTCATCTCCTGTGGTGTTGGTCACTAAAAAGGATGGAAGTACTAGATTTTGTGTCGATTACAGGAAACTTAACGATGTGACCAAGAAAGATAGTTACCCACTGCCAAGAATAGACGACACATTAACAACATTGGCAGGATCATGTTGGTTTTCTACTCTTGTTCTAAAAAGTGGGTATTGGCAAGTAGAAATCTTTGAAAAGGATAAAGAGAAGACTGCATTCTCTGCTGGAAGTAGACTTTATCACTTTAATGTGATGCCATTTGGCCTATGCAATGCTCCAGCTACATTTGAAAGACTAATGGAAGTCGTTCTACGAGGCCTTACTTGGAAAACCTGTCTAGTATATTTGGATGATGTCATAGTAATGGGGAAATCATTTCAAGATCATCTAGACAATTTACGAGAAGTATTTTCAAGAATCAGAAATGCCAATCTCAAATTAAACTCAAAGAAATGTTTTCTATTCCAAGAAAAAGTTGAATTCCTGGGTCACGTCGTTTCCCGAGAAGGCATCCATACTGACGAAAAGAAGTTACAAGCAATAAAAGAATGGCCTCAACCTCGTGACAAACATGAATTGAGAAGCTTTTTGGGTCTGTGTACATACTACAGACGATTTGTAGAAGGATTCGCCAAAATAGCGTCTCCATTACGTAGACTTACAGAAGATAAAGCTTCTTACAGATGGAATACTGAATGTGACTAAGCATTTAGAAGACTGAAGGCAGCATTATGTTCTAGTCCGATTCTCGCATATCCTATTCCAAAAGGTAAATTCATATTAGATACTGATGCGAGCAACGATGGCATAGGAGCAGTACTCTCCAAAGTACAAGATGGAGAAGAACGGGTCACCGAATTTTTCAGCAAAAAGCTATCCAAACCAGAGAAAAATTATTGTGTTACCAGAAAGGAGCTCCTAGCCATCATTAAATCCGTGGATCACTTTCACAAATATCTCTATGGACAAGAGTTTCTGATTAGAACGGATCATGCTGCGTTACAGTGGCTCATGAAAATGAAACAACCTGAGGGACAAGTCGCGAGATGGATAGAAAAGCTACAACAATACCATTATCAAATTAAGCACCGAGCGGGAAGGGTGCATAATAATGCAGATGCATTGTCCAGAAGACCTTGCCCTGAGGATTGTAAACATTGCAGGAAAATTGACCAGAAAGAAGGAATTACCTACGTGCGCCAGATAAAGTTAGAACCAGATGAAGAATGGATGTCGGCTTTGATTAGAACCACACAACTTAACGACAAAGATGTAGGACCTATCTTGCGATTGAAAGAAGAGAACAAGCCACGACCATCATGGCAAGATATCGCAAACCAAGGGGTGATATTCAAATCACTGTGGGCACAATGGGATTCACTGATAGTAGAAGAAAACATCCTTAAACGTGCCTGGGAAAGTGCCGATGGCATTACTGTGATTAATCAAGTAGTGGTTCCTAGGAGTATGGTAGACAATATAATGGCCGAATGCCATGGTGGAAAATCAGGCGCGCACCTAGGCATAAATAAAACCATGGACAAAATTCGAAACCGATTTTATTGGGACAATTACTTTCAAGATGTGAAAAACTGGTGCCGCCGATGTTCGACTTGTGCAGCCATCCAAGGTCCCAAAACAAGGTCCAGAGGTCAAATGAAACAATATAACGTAGGTCTGCCATTCGAACGCATTGCTATTGTTGTGGCCGGACCATTTCCAGAAACTAAAAAGGGCAACACATACATCCTTGTTGTCATGGATTACTTTAGCAAATGGCCAGAAGTTTTTGCTTTGCCTAACCAAGAGGCCGCTACAGTTGCAGAAGTTCTGGTAAATGATGTTTTCAGCCGATTTGGCATTCCTTTGGAACTACATTCATATCAAGGAAGAAACTTTGAATCAAAGCTCTTCCAGAATCTCTGTGACCTTTTAGGAATACATAAAACACGGACTACTGCTTTACATCCGCAGTCAGATGGCATGGTTGAAAGATTTAATAAAACAATAGAAGAACATCTTTGCAAAGTTGTTGATGAGCACCAAACAGATTGGGACCAATATATTCCATTGTTTTTGATGGCCTATATAACCGCCATTCACAATACGACAGGAGCTACTCCATCTAGTATCCTGTTTGGTAGAGAACTGCGTTTACCATGTGATATCATGTTTGGTTCTCCTGAAGAAAAACACTTGTAGGTTAATGACTATGTCGAACGTTTAAGACAAAAGCTGCACGATATCCATGAAGTGGTTAGAGAGCGAATAGAAATAGCCAGTGACCGCATGAAAGCGAGATATGACCTGAAAGCAAACTCTTCAGGGTTCAAAGAGAATGATCAAGTCTGGCTATACAATCCTCAACGCAAGAAAGGAAGATCACCTAAGTTGACACCACCATGGGAAGGGCCTTATAAAGTTGTTAAGAGAATTAATGATGTAGTCTACCCTGGTTAGAGAGCGAATAGAAATAGCCAGTGACCGCATGAAAGCGAGATATGACCTGAAAGCAAACTCTTCAGGGTTCAAAGAGAATGATCAAGTCTGGCTATACAATCCTCAACGCAAGAAAGGAAGATCACCTAAGTTGACACCACCATGGGAAGGGCCTTATAAAGTTGTTAAGAGAATTAATGATGTAGTCTACCGAATCCAGAAAAGCCCGAAGTCCAAGATGAAAGTTGTTCATCTAGACAGACTAAAACCTTACCTGGGAAATGTTGATCGAGACGATCAAACTTGAAGAGGAGGATAGTGTTATAAATTTAAGTTATTTAAATTTTATAGTTCGAATTTATTTAGGTTTAGTGTAGTATTAGGTTGACGTATTTTATGGCTGTATTCTTAATCTAGGTTTTAGTTGCGTTATCTGTGACAAACTGGTATGCGAACGGTCTGTGTTCTAGAAAAGGGTGGAATAATCCTGAATCGAACAAGGATGGAAAATTCTCGAATAGTAGGCAGACCCTTATATATAGGGCCGGACGTCGTGCATCAGTCAGTCAAAGATTACCAATGGTAGTGATCGCTAGATGTTAACGCGAAGTTAATAGGCGGATTAAAGATCGCTAGATGTTAACGCGAAGTTAATAGGCGGATTAAAGTAGTGAATTATTAGCAAGTTATTAGTAAGTTTAAGTGCGTGTTTTTGTACATAATTTGTCGCAATAAATTGACGTATTGTTTTTGACATTTGCGAGTTTTAATTATTGTGGAGAACCCGTAACAGTATGTATACATTTATTTTAAGTTAGCTTTGTACTTTTTAACAGTCTTAATGCAATAAAAAAATTTATTGGAAGAAATGATTTTTTTCTTTCACTCGAACTCTCCATAACTCAAAATGTTTTGGTTGTCCCTTTAAGTTCGAGTTATAGAGGTTCGACTGTATTTAAAAAATGCTATTTTTTTTTGGCTCGGAAACGAAGCAATTTTGGACCCTAGTTTAGATAAACTTATATCTTTATTTTGGGGCTTAGATCACGTGGTTAAAATGTGAAGTCTAATTTAGAAACATATGCTCATAAAAATTTGAATAAAAAAAATAAGCGCGTAATAATGAAAATTGTGGAAAATTATAAATTTCTGCCTGCAAATGAGTGCAGAAAAGTACTATTTCCACACGCTCATAGGGATATTAAATTTTTGTGAAAAAAAAAACATTTGATTTATGTTACACTCGTATTCCGTACCTTGCAAAAATTATTTTTTCCGCACCTATTTAGCAAAAAAACGATTTAAAAGAAAAAAAAATCGGATTCACCGATTAATGTATTTAGTTGCGTTTTTTTGTTCAGGGTGTTACTGTTTAAACAAACCTGGTGTAATATTTAAATTTTTTCGAATTATTTGTCAAATCAAAAATGTTCTCGAGAGATTGGTTTATTTTTGTATCAGGTTGGTGTTGGTAACATCATAGTTTGGTTCATTTTTTGCAGTTAAGCCATAATAATAATTTTTGTGGCAAAGATTTCAACTGCTAAAAATACTTATTAGGTAATGTGTTCAAGTATTTTTTCGACAAAAGTTAAAATTATTTTATGTTACAGGGTTGATCAAACCATACTTTATTTTATTATTTATGTAATTTATACTTTATTTTTTGCAATTACACACAAACACTATAGCATATAATGTACACATATTCCAAACAAATGACATTAAACCATACTCTTCCTCCCGAAAATTGCGTTTTGCCCTTTTATATCTCAAGTTTAAGACATCCTTTATTAATCTCTTTTATCTATAATAGATTCCAAATATAATTCAATATTAATTAAAATATCAAATATCGATCCTAAAGGGAAACTCCTTAAATTACGTAACGCAAAAATTCAGGATTTTTGAACCCCTTCCCCCCCTCGTAACGCATTTTTAGGAAAAAACACATTAAAAAAACATTGAGTGCAACGCAAGGCCAAACCCCCTCTTCCCCCTGGGGCGTTACGTAATTTAAGGACAGTTCCAAAAAGCTTCCTCTATTGGGTTATTCATTTTCAAATGATCAAATTACTGAAACTTTTAATAACAAAATTGACATTTTTAAAGTTTTTAAAGTAAAATTATCTTTAATTAATTTACATACGGCATATTTTCTTTTTAAACATTCATTTTCAATACCACGCATTAGGTACTTACCTTTTACGATGTGCTCCTTGTTGGAGAGCCACCAACTGTTTAGAACGTTTTGATAACATTTTAAAAGATTGTCTTTAAAATATTACCAATTGTATTTTAAATATAAAATCCGGGAAACAATACACATTGCTTGTAAAATTCGGAGATCTTGGAATTTGTGCCAGTTCAACTCTATACACATTGTAAAAGGTTTTCGCGGCCATCGTCCAATGGTGGGTGTGCTTTCGGGCTGATGTGCCTCTTCGTCCCATTGTCAGTACTATAGGCTCACCAACATACAAACTTGCTAAACATCTTGCTTCCCGCTTGCAACACCACATCGGACTAACGGATTCGTATGTAAGATCTGCGAAGGATATAAGGGACCCACTAAGTTCTTCAGGGGTATACCGCATTCCCTGTACCTGTGGAAGTGTCCACATCGGAACAACTAAACGGTCCTTAAACAGAAGAATCAAAGAACACAAAGCCAACTGTCGACTCGGACATACGCAAAAATCCGCAGTTGTTGCAGACCACACACTAAACAATGAAGAGCACCGAATAAAATTCGAAGACACACAAGTTCTCTGCGCCTCCTTTTCATACTATCCAAGACTCTATAGAGAAGCAATCGAAATTAATTCATTCCAGTAGAACTTCAACAGATCTGAAGAAACTCTTAAAATTAACAGAACATGGGTACCGGTTCTTAAAAAAACTAAACGGCTCGCTTACAACAACAAAACTAAATCTCGGGAAAGTGACCAATCACCGACCAGCTCTGATATACGCTCCGCCCACCATAGCGTATATAACCTGCGCCCGCGACAGACTAACACTCGCGGCTACAGACTAAAATGTACTCTGGCTCCTTCGATTTCGCGGGTTAATTTGAACGTATATTTTTAAAATTTGTAGTAGTTCGGGGCCTAAGAGGGAAATTTTGGAGTTTGTCTGCATTTTTCCGTACCGTAATAAAATTTGGCACAGAGGTAGTAGACACCTAGAGATGCCATTTTAGAAGAGGTGTTCCGATGGAACCCAGTGCAGGGCCCAGATACAGGAGCGTATTTGAGGTGGGCAAGAAAAAATTTATAAATTAAATATGAAACTCATTTCGCGTACAGTTTTTTGTTTGTTTCCCCTTATAGCTTGTAAATCCAAAAAATTTACAAAATATAAAGTTTTGAAAACGGTTTTTTTCAGGGGAGGGAGCAAAAGGAACGAAAACAGATATAAATTTAGTCAAAACGTCAAACTGTTCACATGATATATCAAAAAACTGACACCTGAAATGTACCTGTTCTGAGATCTACGTGAGAGAATATTAAAAACACCTAATCAAACATAACTTAATAAAATTTGATAAATTAAGTAAAAATGAAGTTTCTGGAATTTTTGAATTATAATGTGCAGGGTGTTAAGAGTTAAGTCGCCACTATTACTTACTTCGTTGATATTAGAGCTACAGGGTCGGTTAAATAGACAAAGTTGTGGTATTTTTTTGCTCTGATTACGATGGTGATGAACGAAAAGAAAATCAAATGACGAGTAGGTGAGTTCTGTTAAAAAAAAACACATTTTTTTTAAATGGGACACCCGGTATTCAGTTCAGCCAATAAAATAATACTACAGTGTTGTACTATATTCGTACCAAGTATCATTACGGTACCCAAAAATGCAGACAAAAGTGGTTTAGGCTCCGAACTATAGGAATCCATGCTAAATCTTTTTGAGGTTTAGGATTTATGAAAAATTTGGTACTATATAATTAAATCACATTTATAATGAAGATTCGATATAAAAAAAAATAAACAAAATGTGAAATGTTTAAGCTATTAGCTGAACTCAAAAACAGATTTTGGGAAACACAAAAATAACAAGAGGGCAGATGCAAAAATAAATTATTCTTCTAGGTACTTACTCTATTAGGTTTTTATTATTTTTAGGAATCAAGAATGTAACAATTGATTTGCTATTACAATTGTATCTTCTGGCTTAGGCTCAACTCCAGACTAAATTACCTTTCGTTTGATACCACACAAGCCATGTTTTAAATTAAACTCTATTTTTTGAAATCTACCCCCACCCTTTTTTTTACCTAAAATTTATTTTGTTTAACTCCAGACTCAATTACCTTTCGTTTGATATCACACATGCCATATTTTCACTTAAACTCTAATTTTTGAAGTCTACCCCCACCCTTTTATTTGACTTGTGTTTGGTGGATTTTTTTCATTTTCACATGGGACCATCTCGACCCAAGACCCAGCCTAGGTACCAAATATCATTGAAATCGGGCAAGCAGTTTTTGAGTTATGCGCGTTGGTCCTTACAGACAGACAGACGGACGGACGGCGCAACAAAAAAGTTTCAAAATCATCTGAAACGCAAAGATATATAAAAAATTTTGACATCGGAGCAACTTTTTTTCTCGAAAAAATTAGGATCACCATAGCTCACACTACTATAGTATGGTATATGTGTGATAATAATAAATAATAAAAAACATCAGGGTCAAAAATAAGAAGCATCAGGGTCAAAAATTTACCTGGATGAAATTTTTTTAAATGAGCTCTTAAATTAGACTTGGAAGAAAAACTGATCTCTTGAGTGCACTCGGTACATTCCATATTTTTAGGTCGATGTATTTTTATATGAATTGAAACAATAACACAAAATAAATTTGACCGAACTAACTACACGACAAATATAAAACACGGACTAATTTTTAAAACTGGAAGGGACTTCAAACTTTAAACAGTCCCAGGCTATTTGAACAAAAACAAAACAATTAAAACATAACCTCGAAATCGAAGGAGCCAGAGTGCATTTTAGTCTGTAGCCGCGAGTCAGACTAACCACCAGTCTTCGAGAAGCCGACAAACAGTCAACATCTCCTGAAGATGCCATCCACTCGAGATGGCGAAACGTCGAGAACGAATTTCCAACGACGACGGCCGAACAGCCCGAAAGCACACCCACCAGTTCAACTCTATGTTTTTCTGCATTTCTTGGTTCTATTAACAATTCTTCGATTATTTCTTCTATACCTTCTTCTTAAATTAATGACATACCAGATGATGTTTATTTAGAATCTTTAACACATTTTCAAAATATATCTAACATTTCAGACACTTCAATTTTAAAATCCCAAAAAGACTTTGATTCGGCCTTATGTAAAGATAGTAGAGTAAGTTGTAAAATTAAGCTGCAAAAAGGGTATATTTTTTATATTTGGCATAGTAGGACCCATGATACAACAAAACAAGATATGATTTCGCACATGCAGTGCGCTTCGCGATCAGCTGGGGTGACGTCACACTGAGAGTCCAGGCCCTTGATTTAGGTTGCAGTTTGCATTGTTGAATGCGTTTCTGTCGCTTAGTTTTATGTTTTGATTATTTAAAATTGGTGAAAATGAGATGTGCACTGTATGGTTGTGATTCGGACAATCAGGTGAAAGGCTTTGCACACGATGTGAGCTTTTTTACCTTTGCAAAAGACAAAAAAATGGCACAGGAGTGGATCCGTTTGTCTAGACGTGAAGATAAATTTATTGTAAATGCATTGATTTGCTCAAAACATTTAAAATTTTAATTTTGTATTTTACAAACTTAAAAGTAATATTAATGATAAATTATACTATTATTATTATAATTAACAAACGTGAAATTTAGTACCTGTGAATTAAAAAAATCAAACAAGTTTCGTGGCTAATCGGGTAAAAAGGAGTTTTTGTTTCCCTCATATTCTTCAGTGGGTAGCTTGAAAGCTTAACCTCACGGGGGAGGGGGGGTCCAAGATCTAATAGACACCTTGTTTGATTTTTTAAATTCACGGGTACTAAATTTTACGTTTGTTAGTATTATTTGGCTTAAAAATTCCGTTGACTGACGCTCACGTGTCTGATAGCGGGTAAAAACGCAATAAGCGTTGATCTGTCCTGAAAGGCAGAAAGAGCTGTTGTAGGTCACAGATTAGTTTGTTTCTTTTGATTTGTTTGCGATCTTTTCATTGATCGATATGTATAGCAAGCAATTTATTTCGCCTGCTTTTGTTCTTGTTTTACTCGTATCTTGGTACATCCGAATCTTGCGAAAGTTTTCTCACTATTACAAAGGATAGAGACAAAACCGTCTAATTAACTTTGCAAGAGTGTCACATTGACCAAGCAGTGTTCTGAGGAGTCTCATAAGGACGAAACAGTTAACTATCAACACTTATTAGGTGTCCATTGCATCTTGGACCCCCATGAGGTTAAACTTTCAAGCTACACACGGAAAAATATGAGAGAAATAAAAACTCCTTTTTACCCGATTACCCACGAAACTTGTTTGATTATTATAATTATTTTAAAAACTGCTCCACAGAACCTGAGTTGTAACTGTAGTATACTTATTTTGAAAATAAACAACCTATTAAAAATTGGCTTTTTGTTTTATTTTTTATATTTAGTTAGAAACTAAAGCCATGTTAAAGAACATCGAAAAGGTAAAATTATACATGATTTTTGTATCAATAGAGTAAATTTTTACTTTGCGGAGTGATTAAACAGATTTTAATCAGATTTTAGAATCATTGTTTTGCTCTGGTCGGCTCTCCGACTCCAAATAAAACTTTTACATTATCTTATCTTTGCATTTATAATACTAATAATATCTTATTTATTCTGAACTACCCTCATTTTCATTGAAAACGCATTAGCGATGCAACATACCCAAGTTATATTACATCAAATGTATTAGCGCGCCCTCATGTTTTTAAATTTCACTCTCAGAATGACGTCATGCGCGCGGCAAAAGCTATTTCGAACGGCTAGAGATCATATCTTGTCTTGTTGTATCATGGTAGGACCTAACACCAAGAGCTAAATTTTCATTCGAGGATCCCCGATTTTCCGGCCTCAGAATCCAAGATGGCGGCTGCCAAAATTAAGAAAAAAAAAAGAATTTCTTGTTTTAAGAGAAATTAAAATAATTTTGATAAATTTACTTTAAGTGGGACCTACTCAATTCAAAAATGTAAAAAAAATGACACCTGTCACTTGAAAACAAAATGGCGGCTATATTTTTAAAAAAATCGTTTTTCTTTGATATTTTCTTTATTTTTTGTGCGATATTTACTTTTAATACACCGTATTAAAGCTACTGACCAGCACTTTTTCGGCCGACACAAAGATGGCGCTTAATATTTCAAAAATAAAAAAGACCTTTGTAACCTGTAGACCAAATAAAATTTTTACATAAAATTTTATCAGTAAGTCAAATTTTGTCCAAATTTATAAAAAGTTACTATTTGACATTTAAAATTTTAAGATGGCGGCCGAAGTTCAGATAAAAAACTTATTTTTTTGTTCATGTTTGACACAACTTCAACAAGTATTTCCGTGTAATATATCGATTTATACTAAATACGGGTCGCCGATTTTAAATATTTCATAACAAATGACATATGGCTATTATTATCCACGATGGCGGCGTTCAAAATATTAAAACAACAGTATCTTTTTGGTTTAGTCAAATTTTTTATCAAGATATGTAGTTTTATATTACTCTTAATTAGGTTTTAATCATAATGTACAAAAAAAATATAATTTATTCATTTTTTAAAGATGGCGGCCGAAAAAGTAAAAAAAAAGCATTTTTGTTTTTTTTGCGAAATTTAACAAAAAAAACTGGAAGAAACAAGACATCTCATTAAACAAAAGACAGATATTTTCAAAATATCAAATAAGTTGACATATGTCACGAACCGGGTGATTTGATTGAATTGGCCATATGTTAATAAGCAAACTTAAATAATTTGTCCTAAATCATTAGAATCTGATGTCAAAAATGACATACGTCTTACACTTGTCAAACTTTTGACATATTGTTTATTTTTTTAAATAAAACACCCTGTATGTAATTTTTTTAATTGATCGAGCTCCTTTTTCTGATTTTAAAAGTATATTATATATTGACATTTAGTCCACTCGTTGTTGAAATATTTGCATTTTAACAACCTAAATAAACAATAAAGATGTTGCCATTTTGTTATACAATATAATTAGGTTTTTAAAATGCAAATATTTTAACAACGGCTGGACCAAATGTCAATATAATATATATTTTTGAAATCAGAAAAAGAAGCCCTATCAATTAAAAATACAGCGTGTTTTATTTAAAAAAATAAACCATATGTCAAAAGTTTGACATCATATTCTGATAACTCAGAAAAAGTTATTTAAGTTTGCTTCTTTAAACGTTACTGCTAGATCAATATTAACGGATTAATTAACATATGGTCAATTCAATCAAATCACCCGGTACGTGACATATGTCAACTTTTTTGATATTTTGAAAATATCTGTATTTTGTTTAATGAGATTTCTTGTTTCTTCCAGTTTTTTTGTTAAATTTCGCAAAAAAAATAAAAATGCTTTTTTTACTTTTTCGGCCGCCATCTTTAAAAAATAAATTATATTTTTTTTGTACATTATAATTAAAAACTAATTAAGAGTAATATAAAACTACATATCTTGGTAAAAAATTTGACCAACCCAAAACGATACTGTCGTTTTTATATTTTGAACGCCGCCATCTTGGATAATAATAGACATATGTCATTTGTTATGAAATATTTAAAATCGGCGACCCCTATTTAGTATAAATCGATATATTACACGGCAAGACTAGTTGTGTCAAACAAGATCAAAAAAATAAGTTTTTTATCTGAACTTCGGCCGCCATCTTAAAATTTTAAATGTCACATTGTAACTTTTTATAAATTTTGACAAAATTTGGTTTACTATTGATAAAATCCAAAAAATTTTTATTTGGTCTACAGGTTACAAAGGTCTCTTTTATTTTTGACATATTAAGCGCCATCTTTGAGTCAGCCGAAAAACTTTTTTTTTCAGCCGGTTTAAAGTGCTAGTCAGTAGCTTTAATACGGGGTATTAAAAGTAAATATCGCACAAAAAATAAAGAAAATATCAAAGAAAAACGATTTTTTTGTAATATAGCCGCCATTTTGTTTTTAAGTGACAGGTTCAATTTTTTTTTACATTTTTGAATTGACTAGGTCCCACTTAAAGTAAATTTATCAAAATTATTTAAATTTCTCTTAAAACAAGGACTTCATTTTTTTTTCCTAACTTTGGCAGCCGCCATTTTGGATTCTGAGGCCGGAAAATCGGGGATCCTCGAATGAAAATTTAGCTCTTGGTGTTAGGTCCTACTATGCCAAATTTAAAAAAATATACCCTTTTTGCAGCTTTTTTTAGCTCACACATATACTATACTATAGTAGTGTGAGCTATGGTGATCCTAATTTTTTCGAGAAAAAAAAAGTTGCTCCGATTTCAAAAATTTTTATATATCTTTGCGTTTCAGATGATTTTGAAACTTTTTTGTCGCGCCGTCTGTCTGTCTGTCTGTAACGACCAACGCGCATAACTCAAAAACCGCTTAGCCGATTTTAATGAAATTTGGTACCTGGGCTGGGTATTGGGTCGAGATGGTCCCATTTAAAAATGAACAAAATCCACCGAACAAAAGCCAAATAAAAGGGAGGGGGAAGATTTGAAAAATTAGAGTTTATGTGAAAATATGGCGTGTGTGATATCAAACGAAAGGTAATTGAGTATGGAGTTAAAAAAATACATTTTAGTTATTTGTTCTTCAAAAAGGGTGGGGGTAGATTAAAAAAATTAGAGTTTACGTAAAAATATGGCGTGTGTGATATCAAACGAAAGGTAATTCAGTCCGGAGTTAAACAAAATACATTTTAGTTTTTTTTAGCTCACACATATACTATACTATAGTAGTGTGAGCTATGGTGATCCTAATTTTTTCGAGAAAAAAAAAGTTGCTCCGATTTCAAAAATTTTTATATATCTTTGCGTTTCAGATGATTTTGAAACTTTTTTGTCGCGCCGTCTCTCTGTCTGTCTGTCTGTATGTCTGTCTGTAACGACCAACGCGCATAAATCAAAAACCGCTTGGCCGATTTTAATGAAATTTGGTACCTGGGCTGGGTAGTGGGTCGAGATGGTCCCATTTAAAAATCAACAAAATCCACCGAACACAAGCCAAATAAAATGGTGGGGGAAGATTTGAAAAATTAGAGTTTATGTGAAAATATGGCGTGTGTGATATCAAACGAAAGGTAATTGAGTATGGAGTTAAAAAAAATACATTTTAGTTTTTTTTTCTTCAAAAAGGGTGGGGGTAGATTAAAAAAATTAGAGTTTACGTAAAAATATGGCGTGTGTGATATCAAACGAAAGGTAATTGAGTCCGGAGTTAAACAAAATACATTTTAGTTTTTGTTTTTTTAAAGGTGGGGGTAGATTTAAAAAATCTGAGTTTAAGTCAATACATGGCTTGTGTGGTATCAAACAAAAGGTAATTTAGTCTGGAGTTGATTAAGATATATTTCAGTTTTTAGTTTTATTAGCTCGCACGTACACTATAACTATAGTACCTAGTGTGAGCTTAGGGGCCCTTATATTGGCAGAGTATTTGAAATACCCTACAAATTTACTCTACTAAGACTTTGATTCGGCATTATGTAAAGTTTTTATTAAACAAATTATTGGTAACGAATAAAATCCGAGAGACAAAGCGCGTCTTTTAGCTCTTCAAGAAGATGAAAGTCACGCTTGGCTTAAAGCCTTGCTGCTGCATCATTGGGTGACTCTGACTCATCATCATAAAAAATATGAGGAGTTTAAGGACCGCTTTGTTTTTATAACTTTTAGTGTTGACACGTTTGGTCCTTGGGGTGAAAAAGCTAATTTTTGATATTAGTAAAAAAATCAAAAGTAAATTAGCTAAGAGCTTTATCACCCAGAGGATCAGCCTAGCAATACAGATAGGCAATGTTGCGTCAATTCTAGGTACCATTCCGGAAGAATCAGGTCTGGAAGATTTTTTTTTATTTATAGAGTTCTTTTTATTTATTTGATTTTTTTTATAATTTTATTATTTTGTTTTATTAATTTTATTTAATGTTTTATTAATTTTATACATAAATATATATAATCGTTTATCATAATTATTTTTATGAAAGAGACCCCAACTACTGAAAATACTTAGCAACCAAAAGTTGTAATTATTCCAAATTCCCAAAAAAAAAACCAAGTTTCTTTCAAAATTGATCTTTATTAATTTTTAATAAGGTACCTTACTAATATTATTAATAATTTTATTTTACAGTTCAGGAATTATTCTCTTATGTTTTAACTGGCGATTATTTATAATGTAACAAGTCGTTATTATTTTATTTAATGCATAGGAATAATCTTTAAACTAAAAATATACTAATTTAAGTAAACATTTAAAAGTTTTTTTAGTCAGTCATGGATATGTAAAATATGGTTCTTTGAAACCTAAACAATTTTTTAAAAACTTTAAGTTAGATGGTAGCATAATAAAAACTCCGTTCACTTATTCAATAGCGCCATGGATACTACGCATCAAGTGCTGTTCATGTACTCAATTAAGAATACTTACGTGTAGTGTGGCATAATTTCTGCAACATTTTGATTGTGAATTTTTTAGCTTTATTTTGAAAAGAATAAGAAACAGAAACTGTATATTACAAAACCACCTATTTGTTCTTTAAATTTTAAAGAATTGGCGGCGGAGAAATTAAGAGAATTGGCGGCGGAGAAATTAAGACCACAATTTTCTTTTTCTTTTTTTAACTTCTATGGTCTATAATTTGGCCTGTGTCCTAAAATTTGAAATTTTGAGTGTTTTCCAGCTGATTTGGTGGTAGATGCTACTTTTTTAATGAATGAGCGAACGCAACTGAAAATAAACTAAAACTAAATTTAACCTGAATTAAACATAAAATTAACTTAAATACCACCTATAAATATAATATAATTTTTTTGTTGTATTTTATCTATTTATTATTTTTAAGGGAAATTCTACTATTTAAATTCATGCTTCTTTTTTTGTCAAATAGTCAAGCATATTCCAAAAAATGTACCAAACATTAGAGTCCTAAGAAGCCTAAATAACTTATTAAATAACTAAGGGGAGATCTTCCCGAATATTTTTCTCGTCCGGCGTTCCGTAGCATAACAGACCAGTAACTTTGGAAAGGAAAATAATTGGTACCAGCATGAAAACTATTGCAAATAAAAGAAAATATATCGCAGCCAATGTGAAAATAAAACTAGATTTGCTTTAAGTTATTGGAATGAAATGGGGTGAGCGATGTTTTATTTTTAAAGGATTTCAGCAAAACTTGATCCCCTATCTAAAAAAGTTAATTACAGGAGTTATAGGTAATAAAACGGTCTACAGCTTTTCTTTTAATATTTTTTTACATAGGCTGAAATATTCAGAGAAAAACAAAAAGAAATCGGATTTTTCAATTTTTATTCTTATTTTTTACCTTTTTTTGTTTTTGAAAAAGTTTGGCGAGAACACATACTTATTTGTGTCCTTACTACGTTGTAATTTTTGTAGTAATTAAAAAAGAACTATAGTATATGGGCTTGCTCGCCAGAATAAGGAAAATTGTATAATTTTAGGGGTACTAATTTTCCTTTTCACAGCAGTTAGAGAGGTTTTTGATTGGCATCTCAAAGCTGTAGCTTAAACAAATGGTGGGCAATAAAGTATGGCGGACGATGTTTAAAAATAGCAAAGTTTGAGAAACGGTAATTGAAAATTATTTTTATTTTACTGCATTGTTTCTTCACCTCAAAAGTCAAAATTCCCCGACAGAGGTCGCGGTAGACCCCGAAATGTACCTAAACAAGCTTTTTTGTTTTTTTTTTCATATTTTAATGTCTATCAATGTAAAAATACACGTTTCTTATAAAAGACGTCAGAAACTTTCAAGAAGAAGATATAAACTTTGATTTTCCATGTTTTAAGGTTTCGACGTTTGGTGGATGGTACCCCTAAAAACAACCTCTAAGGAGGTGGTTCCTAAAAATGTTTAAAACATTTTTTTAAAACGTGATTTTTCCGCGAAATAATTGATCATCTTAGCTATGGTAGGTAGCAGTCCCAGCCAGCTAAAAATTACAACTTTGCAAGATGTTTTGGCTATAAAAACGGTTTTTTTTTTCAGAAATTGTGAAAGATACGACGAGACTTACATTTGAATAACATTTTTCCTAGACAATAAAGTACTGAGGTAAATATTACTAAAATTAGCTACATATATACTGTAATGTGACCCTTAGTAATGACTGAACGTAAAACGATTTTTTAAATTACGTTACAACAAAATGTGTTGTTCTGTGTTCTGTCGAAAACCAAAAGCTCAAGAAAAAAGTCAATAGGTGCATTGCATAGCTCAGGAAATCTGCTTTCAAACGGTGCAACTTCCAGCCACGCAGCTAATATGGTAAGGGAGCAAGGAAGCCTAATATGAATCCTGTCATTCATTCATACAAATATTGCGCTATTTTGTGGTATACTATCAGATGTTATAACTGTCAATTGCTTCGCTTGTTTAGACATTTTTAGGAACCTCCTGAGGTTGTTTTTAGAGGTACCATCCACCAAACTTTAAAACATTAAAACATGGAAAATTAAAAGTGTCTGACGTCTTTTAAAAAAAGTGTATTTTGATGTTAATAGACATATGAAAAAACAAAAAAAGCCATGTATTCAGATACATTTTGGGGTCTACCATCACCCCTGTTAAGAAGTTTGACTTTTTGGGCAAAGAAACAATGCAGTATAATAAAAATAATTTTTAATTATCGTTTTTCAAATGTTTCTATTTGTAAACATCGTCCGCCATCTATGATTGGCAACCATTTGTTTAAGCTACCACTTCTGGATGGCCATCATAGCTTTTTAACATCCTATGTTCTATGGTAAAAAGCAAAATTAGTACCCCTAACTTATACAGATAAGTTAACTGGCCTATGGACTACTATAAGTACTTTGACGCAGGCATGACAATTTTTGTGTATTGAGGCTAAAGACTTCTTGGACTCTACATTTAAATCTAAGAGTTAGTACAAGTTTTGAAAATTTTCAAAACGAACATTTTGATTGTCGCGATCATCGTTGAAAAACAATTTTATTTCTATAAACTAATAATACTCTAGTATTTTTAAAATGCGATAATTTAAGCATATTTACAGAACTTGTATGTATGTATGAATTTTGCGGACATTCAAAAGTTTTATCATAAAAAAATATTGAACAAAAAATTTAGATTTTGAAATAAAATATATATTATGGTACATTTTGGTAATACAGTACGGAGCACAACAAAATCGGTATTAAGTATTTTAGAATAGTAGCTTGTGCTATTTGAAAAGTATTTGCTTTTTTGGGAATATGTTAAAACGGTGTTATTTATTTTGCCCTACACTGTACCTGTTTTGATTTCGTTGAGTTTTTCTTGTGTTATTAAAACAAATATATACTATTTAATAAATTTTTGATCGGGAGTATTATAATTGGATATTGTTAAAATATTGTTTTAAACGAGTTTTGGTCCTATTTAAATTCTACCTAAAAATATTTTTAGAACGGCCATTGCTAATTCTTAAAAAAACAATGCGATTAATGATATTATTGCTAAAAAGGAAGTACTTATAAGACACTTTATAAAAAAATGCCTTTTATAAACATTTCTATTAGACTAAATTAAAGTCAGTTAATAGTTTCATTATTAGGTCTTCCCATAAACATTATCAATAGATAAATATTATAAAAAAATTAAATGTACCAGGCTAAATTATTAAAGATAGGCTAGCCAAAAAACAGGTTAATTTATAGTAGTTTTAGTCTTATAAATAATTTAACTTTTTTCTAATTTTGTTCTCGTTAGCAATTTATTTCAAGTTTTTTTTGATAATAATTGTTTCTTTTAATATTAATGTGCTTTTAAAAGAAACATCCCGTTAATTCTTATGTGAGTTTGGGAAGACCCATTTGAAAATTTTCCCGTACTTTAGGTAAACATCAGTAAATATACCTAACTGTAATAATTTCTATAAAGCATAGAACAAAAAGTATCTGCATACTTCGATACAAAATGACATTTACAAAAACAAAATTAAATTGCAAAAGCTATAGATTTTTATACCAAACATTACCAAAATATTCGTATGTCTTCGCTAAAAAACTCTTTACATTGATATCACAGTTTACAAATATCTAAAGATTTTTACAATAAATCTTCAAATTTTTTTGTTATTAAAAATGTTTTTACATGTAAAAAATGGTGAAACTGAAAAAGAGCTTGTGAAAGATAAAATAAGTATTATTTTTTTAAAACTATAATAAGTACTAAAAAAACTAAATTATTTTGAGTCTATGCTAAAAATTAAACTCATTTTTTCTGAGATTTACATGGAATTTTAATTTCTATTTCTTAAGATTTGATATCAAACATTCGCTATTTAATTTTTTTATTAATTATGGAAAAATATTTTTGTCAGTTTTAATTTTTAAGAAGATGTAAATTATATTTTTTACTTTTGTATTTTTTTGTATTGTTTTAAAATCTTTTAAAGTAAGCTTTAAAACAACATATTTTTTAAAAAAGGTTATTTTAAAAAATCTTACGGAAAAAAGCCGCTTTGTAAAAATTTACGAAACACAGAAAGGCATAACGACATACAGACAGAAATCTAAATAAAACCCCATAATTTTTTTCTAAAACACTAATTGAGATTTAATTTTTAGCCTAAAATCTATTTACCTAATAGTTGCCTTAAAGATAGGGCTTTTCTATAAATAGAAATGCAGAAAGTTCAGGATTTCATTGCTCAAGCGTATTTTGCGTTCCAAACAATTCATCGTTTCATTCGTCCTCAAATTGAAAATTTGGAAGGGATTTTGTTAGATTAGATTCTGCCAAGGCTGCTATGTTTTTTTGTAAATACGTTGTATTATTGGCCACCGCTGTCAACAGCTGTAATTTTAAGTTCAAGGTTGGTGTATTGCATGGATTACATGGCACGGTGAAAGCTAATCGGATCGTCGAATTTTTTTTTATACAAATTTAATTAAAATTAACTTTGATTTGGTTGAAACTTTCACGAAACTAATAATATTTTCCATGTTTTGTTTAGGTGTCTGTTATACCAGACTTTGAGATGAAAGCTAATATAATTCAGATAAGTTTGCAATCTAACACGATAATTAAAAAAAATATCGCGGTTACATAAAAATAATAGGGCATTTTATAGAGATGAGTAATTTGATACTATTTTTTATAATTGCCTGTCAGATGATCCTGTTCTTAAGCTGGTTGTACCTTCTATTACAGATAGATACATCCCTTGATATTTTAATCAATTATGATTTTTTAAATTAAATCCCTAGATATTTTGATCAATTTTGATTTTTTAAATAATACTTAATTGTCCT
The DNA here is from genome assembly GCA_963576565.1 of Aspidapion aeneum. Taxonomy (NCBI): domain Eukaryota; kingdom Metazoa; phylum Arthropoda; class Insecta; order Coleoptera; family Brentidae; genus Aspidapion; species Aspidapion aeneum. The sequence continues at coordinate 43,232,201 of OY755040.1, forward strand.
TAATAACTATTGCTTTATATTATTTCCCAAAACGCGTTCTTTTCAATTTAATTTTACTTTAGTTTAATACCAGGTTGTGTTTGAAAATTGAATTATTATTATGCTCATTATGCTGAAAGAGACCTGGTTTTTCAAACACAAAATAAAAAGTACACACACAATGTTACTATACGAACTAGCTGGTTACATATATTTGGCTATTTATGTCATCATCAGACCTAAAAAGTATATGAAAACTTAGTTGCGTTGAAACCTAAAGCGACATTTGAAAAGTCCGATTTCAACTTGTCCAAAGAGAAAACTATAAAAAAGACAATAAAAACACATTGAAATTATAACCCAGTCATTTTAGGAATTCACCAGGAAAAAAATAGGTGTAAGCTGGATTTTTGTATAATTATTTCTTAGCTTCGCTAGATATGACCCCAAATGTTCTAAAAATCAGTTTTTTGCGATTTTCTCGAAAACTAATAACTTTTGCAAAAAAAGTCAAGAGAGAAATTACACCAAATCATTCGGTTTATACCATAAATTTAAAAATAAAACCTAACCTACCTACTATATTTTTTTTTTTTTTGTAAATAATTTTTTTATTAAAATTTTTTTCCCACTCTGTAGGTAACTTGTTTTAAAATGTTAAGACGTTATAATATTAAGCTTGATCCCCAACTTGTACCAAACACCATTTACTAAAATTTTGTTTTTGTTTTCTTAAAGTTAAACAACTTTAAGTAAACGTTAGGAAAAACGTTAAGCCTGCATGACCACCAATGGGATTTTGAAAATTTAATTTTTATAGAATTAGGAACTGTACTAGAAACAAAAGCGTAATATTAAAAATATTCAACTTCTGGTTAGAAGCAGTTTTAAAATACGCGCAAATGCGCACACTTTTATTTTATTTGAAATTCCATCTTAACAGATGTTAAAGTAATTTTTATAAAATTTTAGAAAAAATATTGTTTGACTAAACTTAAATGTGAAAAAGGGGTGTAGAAAAAATAAATGGACCATAAGGGTAGTTTCTTAAGGGTTAAAAATTATAAACAAAGGTACTTATTATATTTTTGTATATATCTTATAAACTAAAGCTTTTGTCATTCATATATTTGGGGAAACATTACATACAACGACTATTCGGTAAAACTTTATGTACCTATGTTTATAATTTCAAACCATTAAAAAACCACCCTTAGGTAACATTTATTTTGTTTAAACCCCTTTGTCCCATTAAATTTTAGTGAAAAAATATTTTTGCGATCAATAGCAGTTTGGCTGGAATTTCAAATATAATAAAAGAGTGCACTTTTGCGCATATTTTAGCTGTTTCTACCCAAAAGTTGTACTTTTTTATATACGTTTTTTTTCTCGTACAGTGCTTAATTGTATAAAAATACTTTTTCCAAATCCCATTGGCAGTCCGGGTATTATTGACCATTGGCCTAACACTTGCTCAAAGTTGTTTTACTTTAAAGAAACAAAAACTAAATTTAAGAACATGGTGTTTTGTACAAGTGAGGATCAATGTTAATATTATAAAGCATTAATATTTTAAAATAAGTTAACAAGAGGGTGGGAATAAAATTAAATTAATTATTTTTGAAAAATATATATTTTAAAATGCTAGATTAAGTTTTTTTCTTAATTTTATATTATAGACCGAATGATTTTGCGCATTTTTCTTTCTTTTTTTTCTGTTATAAAAAGTAATTAGTTTTTGAGAAAATCACAAATTACACAAAACCTTTAGGGCCTTATATCTGGCGAAGCTCAAGGGGGATTTCGGTGGAGATGTGTCCCACAAGCTACGGAATAATTATACAAAAATTCAGCTTGCACCTATTTATTTCGAAGTTTCAGGGTTTTTTCACCTAATATAACTGGGCTATTAAGATGAAAATTGAAAGGACCAAAATAACCTGATATACAAAAAAATTAGTTTGTGTCTGCTTAGCTTTAAAGGCATTTAATTTTTCTTACAGATTTTAGGTCTTATGGTGCTAGAAATGGAGAAACATATGTAAATAGCTAGTTGAAGAATTGGTAGTTCCATTAAAGTTTTTTTTAACGCGATTGGGTACAAACAAAATCCTGAATATTTTTCGATTATGCCGTATGATAGAAACGCCCTACTAAAATACTTTAAAAAAATACTTAAACAAATAATACCTTAACCCAACTTAAAGGAATACCTAGATAAGTGACGGACAAAGGTCCATGCTCCACTAAAAATCAGACTAAATTTCTGACGATTTCGTTTGGATGGAGATTTTGGTTGCTAGTGTTTTGTTGTTTGGCAGAACATTGCTGAAACAAACAAATACAAATAATTTATTAAGCTAATTTTATACTAAGATCAATTAGTACTTGAATAATCCTACCAATTTAAATTATGAGCAAATTTCAAAATATGACTAGAATTCATGTCGCCAGGTAATATCTTTGTAACTGTTCTTTCTACCCTAATTTTTTTGTAAAAGTTAAAGCTGTAATGCATCTATTAGGACTATGTAATTTTTTAACTTTTAAAGTTTTTAAACCTCTAGAAAAAAAATTTTAAACTCTTGCAGCAGTATTTACTAAGATTTTAGCCAGTCTGCGCTTGGCGCCCCTGGCGTCCTTTAAGAAAAAAATAGAACAACTAAATGTACCGCAAAAAGAAATGGTGCGTGTGCATTGACTTCTATACCTATATGTATACCCTGAAAGGGCATTATACAACTCAATGTGCGTGTGTTATTATTTAAAAAAAAAGGTTTGTAATTTATTTGACTCCCATACCTATATTTGCGCCCCTTAAGGTCTTCGCCCCCCCCATTTTATCCACGACACGCTACTGTCTCTGTAGATATTTAAATATTGTAAAAAGCGCAAGATAGATTAGAATCCTCTTTCAGTTACACATACACCAAAACGTCATCATCATTAATCATCGCTATAACTTATATAAATAATTAAAATGCGAAATATAGCGGACGGCTGATACTGACTAGAGTCCCTGTATGTTGACATATTTGGATATATTATCAATATAATATATGTCAACATACACGGACTCTAACACTGACTTACTCCGTTTTTATTGGATATCTCCTAGTGTGGAGTTTTAAATATGGCTGAACAAAAAAAAGATGGCCTATGTTACAAACATTGCGTATAAACAAATTATACAGACAGGCTCATTCTACTAGGTACATTCCAATTTTCTTCCGTCCGACCCCCACCTTGTCACGTATAAGCCGCGCAGTATTCCAGATGCATTCATTTTTGGTTTGTGCCTTGTCCGAGAAACAACAAAGCACTAGCAGTTAGCTGTTTGGGGCGGAATAAACTTGGGAGATTAACTTTCTATGTACCTAGTAAAATGATCCTGTCTGTATAAATATTAAAAACTTTTGCATCTAAGGGAAAAAATGAATGAAACCTACAACCAAAATTTAGACTTTTAGATCTAGAACTAGGCCTTTTGATCCTTTAGTAAACACTGCTGTAAAATTACCTATCCTAACATGTCCCGTTCTGGCGAGCAACTCATTTATTTTTATATACTTTCTTCAATAATATTTTTCATAAAAATTGCTGTAATATATTAAAGAACTGGCTTTCGAAAACCACAAACAAAATATATTTAAAAATCGTCCCCACCCCACCTGTTTAGTTCTCTCTACTGACATAGGGTCACTGGATTCTGGAAGCCTAAAGTTTTTGTGATCCAGTGACCTAACTGGCATAGTTTTGCAAGCGCTCCCTATCGGATGTCTTTAGAATTTTTACCCTGCTTTTTACTGTCATTGCTGTGTGTCTCAAATAAGTCAAGTGTGATCCCAATACAATGGAATAAAAAATCTTACCATTTGTTTTTTCTCCCAACTTTTCATGGCGCTCTTGTACTTCTCGAATTCGTGACACCACTCGGAGTAGATCTTTTGATAATCATTACTGCGCGCAGGCGCCGAGCATCTATGTGCGTCTACCGTGACGTTGAAAGAACATAACATCGAAGCGCCCATCCAGCAGTCGTACCTTCCTGCGTCTTGTTCAGTTAGAGAGATGATTACCTACGAAAATAAGAAATAAAAATATTAGAAAACAAAATTAATACTCACAATATATGCTTGTTGAGTTTAAGGTTGTTAACAGGAAAAAAATCAAAATAAATTCTATATGGTATTTATGACTTATCTACTAATTATGTCATTTAAAAAGTAACAAAATCTTATCATGTTTTAAGAATATCGTAAATGTGTGGAAATAACAAGTAGTCATTGTACAAACTCACCAGTCCATGATCCGAAGTCTCCACGTACTTCTCGGTACTATACTGTATGCGGTACCGTCCCTTCTCTTTCGTGTAGTGGTACCAGCTGACACTTTGCGCCTCTAGGACTACCGGGATTTTTTGGAAACAACCCAAGTGAAGACTCTGACCCCACGTGACCATCATCTTCTTCTTGACTATACTGCTGTCGCAAATATCGATGGTTGTGTTGGAAACGTCTTGAAGAAGGCTAGACATAAGATATGATAACCTTTAGGATAGGTCGTTAAGGCGCCATCGTAAGGACCTTTTTCCGTTCTTTTTAGCGTAAAAAATTATTGAGTTTTTTAGTAAAAAGTGATATTTTCATTCCATCCCTGTAGGAAGTGCCACAGAGCTATACAAGGCGCCACATAAAATGCATACGCCGATTTAACGTGGTAAAATTTCGACTTTACATTTCAGTACCCTTATTCATCAAAGATTATATTATTTGCCAAAAACATGAAATTGTCGGTTCATAATATATATTATAATCTATAATCTTTGGTCGGTTCTTGCTGTTTAGTTATACTGATATTATGAAGTTCACAGCTCCCACCCCTTTGAAAATGCTGTAGGGGGGTGGGGGGGCTACTATCTAAGTATGTCCGATATCGTTCAAAATTGGTATGCAGGGACTTTTGGGGATGGGGATCAAGAATATTTAATTAGATTTTTAAAATTGTGGAAGTAACGCCCACCTCCCCCTTGGAGAATTTTGACCATCTTGTACATATCCGATCAACATCAAAATTGTTGTGGACTTATAGTTATTATAAGTTACAGTGCCAATACTACTACTACTATGACGGTTTAGAACGTTTTTCTACGTTGTCCGATGCCTATTCTCCACCTCCATCGATCCTGACAGTCATCTTCCGTCAGGTTTTTCTGACTCATTGATTTTTGGATTGACTGAGGCCATTCCAGTTTAGGACGCCCTCTTTTTCTGCGCCCTATTGGTTGCCATTCTAGGACCTGCTTTGGTAATCTTTCGTCGCTCATCCGTTGTACATGGCCGTACCATATCAGTTGCCTTTTAGTGATGTCATCCGTTATGCTTCCCTCGATTCCCATTCTCTCTTTTATGATCTCATTTCTTATATGATCTCTTCTAGATATTCTCATTGATCTTCTTATTGCATCCATTTCGACACTTTCCATTTTTGCTTTGTATTTTTCTGTTACGCGACAAGTCTCTATTCCATACAACAGCGTGCTTTTCACCATTGTTTCATATATGGTAAATTTTACATTCTTGTTTATCTCTCTGCTCCATAAAATACTGTTAAGACAACCAATAACCTTTTTTGCTTTTACTATTCTTTTTTCCAGTTCTTTACAGTCTGTTCCCGTCTTATCAAATGTGACACCCAAGTATACATACTCATTACATGGAGATATTGTTTGTCCATTTTCTAGTTCTAATTCACTTGATTCGTTTCCAATACATAAGTACCGTGTCTTGTCCACGTTCACTGTTAACCCCCACTTTTGGTATTCAATTACTTGGTCGTCAGCAAACTGTAGTGTGTATATGGTAAATCGGTCGTTAAGTTGTATTCCCATGCCGTGTACTTTGCGTTTCTAGTTTTTTAGAGCTACTGCGATATATATTTTAAAAACAGTTGGAGAGATACAACATCCCTGTCTTAAGCCTTTCGTTACCAGGAATTCTTTTGAAAGTCGATTTCCAATTTCAATTTTAGATTTTGACCATTTGTATAGTTCTTTTATCGCTTTTATGTATGTATGATTAATATTAGTCTGCTCTAACACTGTCCATAATTTTTCTACTGGAACGGTATCATATGCTTTTTGTAGGTCTACAAAGGTAACATGAGTTCGAGGGGTCATCGGCACCCTAAAATTTTGTACAGCGTCCAACAGGACTTGGGTCCTGACGTGAACTGTTGGGTCCTGTTGAGTACTGTTGGGTACTGTCGTGTACTGTCGAGTACTGTTGGGTACTGTCGTGTATTGTCGAGTACTGTTGGGTCCTGTCGGTGTACTGTTGGGTACTGTCGTGTACTGTCGAGTACTGTTGGGTCCTGTTGAGTACTGTCGTCGTGCCTTGGGGGGGTCCGACAGGGACAAAGCGCGCCCTCAAAAAACATGTGAGCAAAAAAAAAAAAAAAAATCATCATCTTTGGGGAACCGCGCCGCGCTCACAAATCTTGCGACCAAAAAAAAAAAGGTCATCCTGGGGCAGGCCGACAGGGCCTTAGCGCGTCCTCAAAACACTGGCGACCAAAAAAAAAAAAAAAGGTCATCATCTTTGGGGACCCGCGCCGCGCTCACAAATCGTGCGCCCACAAAAACAAAAAAGGTCATCCTGTTTGGGGAACGCCGACAAGGCCTTAGCGCGCACTCAAAAAACTTGCGACCAAAAAAAAAAAAAAAAGGTCATCCTGTCTTTTCGCATCTACGCCACCCACTGTTTCGGGTAAGAGGGTTGTGTTGAGTACTGTTGGATTCTATCGTGTACTGTTGAGTACTGTTACGTACTGTCGTGTACTGTTAAGTACTGTCGTGTACTGTCGTGTACTGTCGAGTACTGTTGGGTCCTGTCTGTCGTGTACTGTCGAGTACTGTTGGGTACTGTCGTGTACTGTCGGGTACTGTTGGGTCCTGTCGTGTACTGTTGGGTACTGTCGTGTACTGTCGGGTACTGTTGGGTCCTGTCGTGTACTGTCGAGTACTGTTGGGTACTGTCGTGTACTGTCGAGTACTGTTGGGTCCTGTCGTGGTACTGTCGAGTACTGTTGGGTACTGTCGAGTACTGTTGGATCCTGTCGTGGTACTGTCGGGTACTGTTGTGAAATTTGTACAGTACTGTTGAAAGCTGATGACCCCTCGCATGAGTCTCTACATTTTTAAAGCTCCTTTTCTCAATTACTTGTTTAAGACAAAAAACATTATCACTACAAGATCTGCCTGCACGAAACCCACTTTGCTCTTCTTCTTCTTGTTCATGAAAATCATTCTCTATCGGATCTCTAAGAATCCTACCGTACAATCTACTTAGAGTACTGGTTACTGAAATTCCTCTGTAATTGTTGCAATCCAGCTTGTTTCCTTTTTTATGTATTGAGGATATGAATACCATTTTCCAATAATCAGGTACTGGATATCCGTTTATGCATTGATTGATAATATATGTGAGATTTTCGAGTAGTTTCTCTGATCCATATTTGAGCATTTCAGCATATATTCCCCCAGGTCAGCTAGCTTTTCCGGATTTAAGCTTTTTAATACTATTCCTTATCATTTCTTTTTCGATGATTACTTCCTCTCCATGTACTTCTATGTCTCTCCTCGGAGAGGCTGCCAAATATTCGGGTCTCCTCTCCTGCAGCAGTCCCTTATAGTGTTCTGTCCATTGTTCTGGTTTGATGATCTGGATGTTTACTTTTTCTTTTGTTGGGTTTTTACTGTAGAAATGAATTTCCATACTTCAGAACTCTGCCTACCTCCTACGTGTGTATTTATATCGTGGCATTTGCGCTCGAACATTTAATTCTTTTCTGTGCGTATCAAATTTCTTAGCTGTCTTCTGGTATGCCTGTAGATTTCTAGGTCTCTTTGCTCTTTAGTACTAAGCCATTTCAAGTATGTGCGTTTTTTCTCCTTGACCGTTTCCTGTATTTCTTCCGTCCACCACATCTTTTTGTTATTTCTATTATCTTGGTATCCAACAGCTTCTTTGCTTGCTTCCTTCAAGCTTTTTACTGTGTTTGTATATATCTCTTCAAATAAGTGATCTGTGTTTATTAATTTTTCATCAAATCGGTTCATCTTTGAGTACTTTCGATTTCTAGACTTCTAAAGTTGTATTTTTGATTGTCTTCGATGCATTCTAGATTTTCATTTTCTCTAATACTTTCGTCCATATTTGTTTTTCTTACAGGGAATAATATTTTTGCTTTTACCAGATGGTGGTCAGATCCACAGGTAACACCACGAAGTGTGCCCACAAGTGGGGTTATCTAATTTGAAAAAATAAGTTTTATGTGAGTAGACCTCTTTGCAGGGGGCTATACAAAAAAGTTTTGAACAGAAATATTGCTCGTTAAAAATCTTAGTCGAAGTACTTTTGGATTTTTCAGAATAATCTAAATTCAATCCGCTGTCGAATTTATTCCATTTATCTGATACACTGATTGTATAAAGACCACGTACATGGCAGTGTTTAGGGCTACCCTTAAAAAACAGGGGCAGCGAGGGGCAGCAAATTTTTTGTTTTTGTAGTCAAATAGACCCCTCTCTCTAATATTCTGGTGGAGATTTTACTAAGCCTTGCTAAGCTTGTTTCTGCAGGCTTTACAAAGAAAAATAGAGACGAAAATAAACGTAATATATTTCAAAAAATTTTAACCATAAAAAGGGTTTTGGTATTAGGAAATTACTAGTAGTTTTTAAAAGTTACTGTTTATGTCCACTTTATACCCATATACCCAAAAAGTGCTGTATGTATTGTCATTTCTTTTATTTAAAGATACTGTAAAAATACATACATTTTTCTCCCAAAATATTTTTCAACTTTGGGGCTCTGTTACAGAAAAATACATTAAGACTTTTTTTATCAGTTGCATTTTTTTTATTAACTGGACTATCTGCAATACATTTGGGTGGGTTTGGTTATCATAATTTAAAAAACATATACAGGGCTAATGTCGTGCTAGCTCCGCCATATAAACCATTGTGTGCCGTTAGACACTTAAATAACTATGGAGAAGTATCCTTATTATTTTATTTGTCAAAAAAATTAACTTTTTTTTCAAAATCAGTCAGTTACAATAAATCCTGGAAACAGCACATTTTCAAAAATTCATATCTGCGGCTGAATGCTTTGTGCATTTTATGTGGCGTTTTCTCTACATGTGAGGGGTTACCAAATTAGGTATAATTTTTCATGAAATATAAATATGGAAAATTTGTGTCTGTTAGTCAAAGTGTCATCTTACCCAGGTTGATAAGGCTTGCAAACATTGTTTTCCTTGTCCCACCCACAGTAGGGGTCGTGAACGCATCTCATGCAGTTGTCATATCTTCTGTTGCACATTATTAAATCTGCAAAAAAAAAAATAACTTTTTAGTTTTATTTTTTTTTATGGTAGACTTTTAGAAACGCGTCAAAAAACGTGTTTCGAGCTTATGTTTTAAAACTTATTATTCAAAATAAAATAACCTTTTAAACTAATATATAATACAATTCAAACTAATTGTTTTTGAACAATTAAAGTTTAAACTAATTTTTATAGCTACTTACAATTCCAACTAATAAAAGTTTTTGAACAATTAAAATTTGAACCGATGTTTTGAATGCTAATATTTTCAAAAAACGGTTGTCAATCAAAACTTTGCCATGCTATAAATTGATCTTAATCAATGATTACACAAATAGATATGCAACCCAACAATCTTAATAACAGCAGCGGACAGATGGCTCTGCCGTGTCATCTTGGATTAGGGTCACTGCATCCTGGAAGCCTGGCGTCTCCATGGGTGGCGACAAGCCCACGTGACCTGCCTCGGAATTTCCATGGGCGACTCATCAACTTACCTCGGAATAATTAGAGTACCTACACGTAATTTCTATACAATATTGTAAATTAACCTCGGAATTTTTAGAGTACCTACAATTTTTGTAGAAGTTGGTAAAGCGATCTCAGAATTTTTAGAGTACCTACCGTAAAATATTAAAAAAAAAAAATTAAAGACCATACTTATATTTTAAGTTTTTGACCAACTTTTTATTTTTATAATATAAATGAATACAAAAAATACTACAATTTAATGCATAGACTTTTACTATTAGATATAATAGTAGTTATAGTACTTAACTACAATCATAAAAAATATCATTTCTGTGGGGTTACCCTAAATTTTGCCTCTTTTGTAAATTTCTTATAGTTTTTAAAGTGATTTCTGTGGTTCTGCCGTGCTTCCAATCAGGTAGACTTTGTGCAAAAACATGGTTTTTTGAAAAATATTCCAAAACTTTTATTTTTGTATTTTACCTCGATCAGTAAGTCTTTATTTGTCTTTAAAATAACATACAGTGTCTTTACAGCGGCGTAGCGTGGGGGGGGGGGCGCGGGGGGTTCGCCCCCCCCCCCCGCCCCGAGGGTACTGGCGCCCCACGGGTGGCCGAAGCGCCTCATGCTGCATTAAGGTATTAAGGAGCAGGGTTGCCAACGGCAAATTGAGAGGGCGGGAAAGGAAACGAAAGATATGATGACCTTTTTTTTTTTTTTTTTTGGTCGCCAGATTGTCGAGGGGCGCCTTTTTTGCTGCTTTCAGAGAGATACATTACTTAAATATTAAATCAAGTAAAACAAACTTCAAAACTATCGAGACTTCGAGCCTTAAACCTGGACGATCACTCTAAAGTAGGAATGTTCAGGAAACCAGAATAGTTTTTAATGGTACCTAGTCTTAATTCTACAATTTTGTTATTTTAATTTGATGTTTTACATTTTACGTTTAATTGGATGTACCATGTACGAGTTTTTACGTACATAGTACGTACTTGTGCTGTCTGGGTAGAGAGTGTGAAACTAAACCGAACCAACCGAAACATATTTTCTATTATTCTATTATTCTAACCTTTCTCAATTGATAGCAAACCTGTGATTTGAAGACAGTGTATTGGTGTAAAAAGGTCAGAGAGTGTCTGTACCGGTTAGAATACGTTTGCGATCAATTGAGAAAGGTTAGGAAAACACCGATTGATCGCAAATTTTTGTTTCAAAGAAATTTCCATTCGAAACAACCGTTTTTGACAATTTTCCGTTCGAGGAAAATGTTTTCGAACAAAGTTCCGCGACCCGTCGTGTTGCTACCCAAAAAATACCTAGAGATGGTACAAAAAAATTTTTAGACCTTCAATTTTGAGATTGTTGAATTTTTTTTACCGTCCTAGCCCGTGCAATAATGGCTAGAAAAGGTATTGCTTTCGAAGAAAAAAATGTTTTTGAGATGACTCCGAAAATGTGTTTATTTGGGTGTATTTTGACTTATCTTCGCAATATCGTCGTGACGTCTGTGTGTGTGCATGTATGTGTTTGTGTGTGTGTGCATTAGGTGTGTGTGTGTGTGTGTGTGTGTGCCTCTGTGTCTATTGTAAAGCCTTTTTTTGCAATCGTTACAGTATAGTTACTTTCGATTTTGGACTTTTTGTTTTTCAATCTTTTGTTTTTCGATCTTTTGTATTTTCGACCTTTTGTACTTTTGACCTTTTGTACTTTTGACCGTTTCTATTTTCGATCTTTTGTACTTTCGACCTTGTGTATTTTTACCTTTTGAAGTTTTGGCTTTTTGTTTTTCGACCTTTTGTACTTTCGACCTTTTGTATTTTCGGCCTTTTGTAGTTTCGACCTTATGTTTTTGACCTTTTGTACTTTCGACCTTTCGTGTCTTTGACACTTTGTTCTTTCGACGTTTTCTTCGCCGCCCGCTTTTGTTTGGACACCGTAATAAAATAATAGTAGGTATATGCTGTGTTTACTTTTAATTCCGCGGCAAGATTTTTTAAGTCCGACCGGAAGAACGGCTATAATTTGTTAAGTGATTAAAAGGGACTTTAATGCCAATGTTTATATACTAAAAATAATAATAATAATCATAAAATAAACATGGGCGCACCCAGGGGGGGGGCCCGGGCCCCCCCAAGCCTTAGATTTAGTAATATATTATCTACATATTGGATGATAAAATATGAAAAATACCTTAAAATTTGACATCAGGAGGCTTCGGGCCCCCCCCCAAGACACATTCCTGGGTGCGCCACTGAAATAAATAAATATTAAACCACTTACTACGGTACTCTAGTTTTAGCATGCCAACCCCCGGTATATAATAATACAGCGGGCAGTGATAGTTTTCATTTTTTTGGTGAGCTTTGGGCGAGTTGCTATGGTAGATATTAAACAAAAGTCAGTCAGACACTAACAAACAGAAAAAAATGTGCAAAAAATAATATTTATTTCATAACAAACTAAATAAGAACAAGTTTGAATTAAATTTCTTAAAGATTGAACAAACGAGGGACCAAAGAATAATTCCTACTTTGAGATGGACATTGAAAACGCCGCCAAAGAAAGCAGCTTTCAGAATACCGAAAATGATGCAATAAAAAGAATGTCAAAAATTTCACTGAAAAGGTATTCCTGTTTTTTATCCTGGAGAAGTCTAGAAAGTTAAATGCTTCCTTTATATGAAGGCTATGCCAAAGGACACAATAATAATCGAAACCAACCAAGTCATCAGCAAAGTACAGTAACTTCTGCCAAGCTGGAAGCAACAGAATAACCGTTATCGTGTATTATGATAGCTTTTTGTTTTTTGTATATTAATAAAATAAAATGATCCAAAAAACCTATAATTTTTCCTTTATAGTTTTAAAGAAATTACTTTTAGTCACCTAAGTCCATGAAAAAAGGGATTAAACGTACACTTTTATGCCCTTGAATAAATCCAACAATAGTTTTCTATATTTTATAAAACATGTCAAATAATTTTTGGTTTTTTGCGCTATGTGGGTAAATATTGAAATCATAAAAAACATCGTTTTTATTCGACAATCTGAAAAGCATTATTTGAATGGTTGTTTATTTGGACAGTCTAAATATATATACCGAGTGTGACGGACAGTTATTTACGTAACATTTGTAAACCATTTTATTTTTTTAAATACAAAAAAAGCTACGCACGTGACAGTGTCAGATTCGTCATATAACCAAAAATATTTAGCTGTCGTGTCACTACCCAAAGAAGACACTACATCTTCGTGATGCAGTGACCCTAATCTTGGATAGGGTCACTGCATCACGAAGACGTAGTGTCTTCTTCGGGTAGCGACACGGCAGCTAAATATTTTTGGTTATATGACGAATCTGACACTGTCAGGAGCGTAGCTTTTTATTGTATTTAGAAAAATAAAATGGTTTACAAATGTTATGTAAATAACTGACCGTCACACTCAGTATATATATTTAGACTGTCCAAATAAACAAACCATACAAATAATGCAATAATACTTTTCAGATTGTCGAATAAAAACGATGTTTTTTATGATTTCAATATTTACCCAACAGCGCAAGAAACCAAAAATTATTTGACATGTTTTATAAAATATAGAAAACTATTGTTGGATTTATTCTAGGGCATAAAAGTGTACGTTTAATCCCTTTTTTCATGGACTTAGGTTATTAAAAGGAATATCTTTAAAACTATAAAGGAAAAATTATAGGTTTTTTGGATCATTTTATTTTATTAATATACAAAAAACAAAAAGCTATCATGATACACGATAACGGTTATTCTGTTGCTTCCAGCTTGGCAGAAGTTTACTGTACTTTGCTGGTGACTTGGTTGGTTTCGATTATTATTGTGTCCTTTGGCATAGCCTTGATATAAAGGAAGCATTTAACTTTCTAGACTTCTCCAGGATAAAAAACAGGAATACCTTTTCGGTGACATTATATTTATTGCATCATTTTCGGTACTCTGAAAGCTGCTTTCTTTGGCGGCTTTTTCAATATCCATCTCAAAGTGGGAATTATTCTTTGGTCCCTCGTTTGTTCCATCTTTAAGAAATTTAATTCAAACTTGTTCAACTTATTTAGTTTGTTATGAAATAAATATTATTTTTTGCAAATTTTTTTCTATGTTTGTTAGCGTCTGACTGACTTTTGTTTAATATCTACCATAGCAACGCGCCCAAAGCTCACCAAAAAAATGAAAACTATCACTGCCCGCTATATTATTATATACCGGGGGTTGACATGCTAAAACTAGAGTACCGGAGTAAGTGGTTTAATATTTATTTATTTTATGATTATTATCATTTTTAGTATGTAAACATTGGCATTAAAGTCCCTTTTAATCACTTAACAAATTATAGCCATCCTTCCGGTCGGGCTTAAAAAATCTTGCCGCGGAATTAAAAGTAAACACAGCATATACCTACTATTATTTTATTACGGTGTCCAAACAAAAGCGGGCGGCGAAGAAAACGTCGAAAGAACAAAATGTCAAAGACACGAAAGGTCAAAAGTACAAAAGGTCAAAAACATAAGGTCGAAATTACAAAAGGCCGAAAATACAAAAGGTCGAAAGTACAAAAGGTCGAAAAACAAGGCCAAAACTTCAAAAGGTCAAAAATACACAAGGTCGAAAGTACAAAAGATCGAAAATAGAAAAGATCGAAAGTACAAAAGGTCGAAAGTACAAAAGGTCGAAAATACAAAAGATCGAAAAACAAAAGATTGAAAAACCAAAGGCCCAAAAAAGTAGCTATACTGTAATGATTGTAAAACAAGGCTTTACTATAGACACAGAGGCACACACACACACACACACACACACACACACACACACACACACACACACACACACACACACGCACCTAACGCACACACACACACAAACACATACACATACACGCACACACACACACACGTACGTACTCTAGACGTACATGGTACTAACATGGGACATTAAATTAAAATAACAAAAGTGTAGAATTAAGACTAGGTACCATTAAAAACTATTCTGGCTTCCTGAACATTCCTACTTTAGAGTCCATAAGGCACGAGGGCTCGATAGGTTTGAAGTTTGTTTTACTTGATTTAATATTTAAGTAATTTATCTCTAACAATGCCGTTAAATGTTATAATTCCAAATATAAAGAACTTTAAAGACACTGTATGTTATTTTAAAAACAAATAAAGACTTACTGATCGATGTAAAATACAAAAATAAAAGTTTTGGAATATTTTTTAAAAAATCATGTTTTTGCACAGGTAGACTGATTGGAAGCACGGCAGAACCACATAAATGACTTTAGAAACTATAAGAAATTTACAAAAGAGGCAAAATTTAGGGTGACCCTACAGAAATGATATTTTTTATAATTGTAGGTAAGTACTATAACTACTATTATATCTAAAAAAATTGTAGTATTTTTGTATTAATTTGTATTATAAAAATAAAAAGTTGGTCAAAAACTTAAATAACAAGTATGGTCTTTAATTTTTTAAAAAATATTTTACATACTGTAGGTACTCTAAAAATTCTGAGATCGCTTTACAAACTTCTACATAAATTGTAGGTACTCTAAAAATTCCGAGGTTAATTTACAATATTGTATAAAAATTGCGTGTAGGTACTCTAATTATTCCGAGGTAAGTTGACGAGTCGCCCATGGAAATTCCGAGGCAGGTCACGTGGGCTTGTCGCTACCCATGGAGACGCCAGGCTTTCAGGATGCAGTGACCCTAATCTTGGAACTACATGAATGTACGACAGAGACATCTGTCCGCTGCTGTTATTAAGTTTGTTGGTTTGCAATCTATTTGTTTTGCGTAATCATTGTCTTAATACATACCTAATTGTTTCACCCTAAAATCAGAGGCGACATAAAGTGCCTTGTGTTCTTTTGATAAAGCCATGGTCTGGATAGTTTCGCCTGGAGTGACATCAAAAATATCGAGCAGGATCGAGTGGGGTTGATCGTTGACTCTTGGCCATTCCACGATTTTAAGCACATGTCCCTCGCCTGGAAAAAAAACATTTTTAAAAATCTACTTTAGTCAGTGTTTCGCTTAATTCGTTTATATTGTGGTATCGATTAAGAGTTCGGATATCCAATGACACCATGAAATGCGCCGTTTATATTCTTCGTTTTTCATTTCATCCTAAGGATTCGTCTTTAATACAGCCGGGGATTAAATATGAAAATACTTTATTCAAAAAGATACCTGGCCACGCATTCTGTGTACTGTAGAATTCTTCCCATATTTTGCATTCTGTGCCCCGATTTCTACACGAGTCCC
Organism: Aspidapion aeneum; assembly: GCA_963576565.1. Taxonomy (NCBI): domain Eukaryota; kingdom Metazoa; phylum Arthropoda; class Insecta; order Coleoptera; family Brentidae; genus Aspidapion; species Aspidapion aeneum. The sequence continues at coordinate 43,248,344 of OY755040.1, forward strand.
TCCTTCCCACGTCTATTGAAACTAGCGACAGACTGTCCTCTTGTTAGGAGTCAAAATTTGTATTAAACCTAACCGTAGTCAGTTGATAGTTTTTAAAAAAACTACTTTTTTTAGAAAAAATAATTAATAAAGTAATACTTTTTAAAAAAATTGTTTTTTCAAAAACTAATTATACTAATCTAAAATCTCGAATTTGACTCGACGGACCAAAAATTTCACAACGTTATTTTATTGACAGAATCAACTTTCGGTTGAGAAGTTTTAACAAAATTGAAACATGTATCTAACCATATTTTGTTATCACACAGGGCGTGTCCGCGTCAGTCTTGTGACACTGTGGTGGCGTCACATCTAATTATTTCCTAGAGGTTGCTCTTTTGTATAATTTTTATGTGTTCTTATTTTTTTTCGCTAGAAGAAACTCTTATGCAAAATATTAAAAAACAATAAACTTCAGGTTCTTGTAAAATCCCAACACGAAGAAAATTTTCCTGATTCTCTTGGCAGTGTTCTTTTTAAATATTATTTTCCGCTAAATTTAGCAGGCCATTGACAAGAAATTAATTCATCTGATAGGCGCGAGAGTGAGTCTAACTAACGATCTTCAGTAAATCTTCAGGTCCTGGTAAAATCCCAACATGAAGAAAATTTTCCTAATTCTCATGGCAGTGTTCTTTTTAAATATTATTTTCCGGTAAGTTTCTCAGGGCACTGACAAGAAAATAATTCACCTGGCAGGCGCAAGAGTGAGTCAAACTGACGGTTAAACCGTTTAATTATGTCAAGTATTAAAAAACAGTAAATCTTTAGATCCTGGTAAAATCCCAGCAAGAATAAAATTTTCCAGGTTCTCTTGGCAGTGTTCTTTTTAAATATTATTTTCCGCTAAGTTTAGCAGAGTATTGAGAACAAAGCAAGTCATCTGACAGGCGCTAGATAGAGGTTAACTAACGATTAAACGGTTTAATTATGTCAAGTATTAAAAAATGGTAAGTCGGCAGGTTCTGGTAATATCCAACAGGAAGAAACTTTTCCCTATTCTCTTGGCAGTGTTCTTTTTAAATATTATTTGCCGCTAAGTTTAGCAGGCCATTGACAAGAAATTAATTCATCTGACAGGCGCGAGAGTGAGTCTAACTAACGATTAAACCATTTAATAATTATTTCAAAATTATCGCGACATAATCAATCTTAATGACCTTTAATGGGACTTTAATCGCTCTGCTTGGACTGAAAATTACGCAGCTTAAGATCAATTTGGCCATTTAGGAACGAGGAGGGAAAAGGATTAAAGATAAAGCGAATTCGCTATTAATTTGGGAGAAAATAATAGCTGATAAAATGACAAAAATTTTGACCTTATTAATTTCGTAGAACTTGTGTCTAAAACAGAGAAGTAGTTTGTCGCAAACACACCGATTATACTGGCTAAATTCTAATTTTTTTCTTTAAATTTTTTAAAAATAATTCTTTTTTTTTTAATAAAAATAAAATCTGCAAAGGGCGGCATTTTTTTCCTGTTATCTTCGAAAATAAGCTAATAAATGCTAAATATGCTAAGTATATTTTTTTTAAACAGAAGTTATGACTTCATATATCTTTTTGGTTTATTTATCGGTTCTGCCTTTCGAGCTGGCAGCGCAGCTTGCTTTATCTATCATTTATCTGTAATTTTGGATTTTTGTTTCACCAAAATATGGCAATAACCATATAACTCAGAAGTTTTTTTAATTAAGAAATTCTAAGACAAAGTCCTTAAGACTCTGGGCTCGAAATACTGTGTAGACTCTTATAGCGACAAATAATTTAAACCGTTGCCTTGCATTGTTAAAAAAAAAAGATGATTCAATTTCATTGATTCAACGTCAAGGATCCCGGATATTCGACTGCATTGTTTTAAAATTAATATTAACTAGGATTATGTATAAAGTTTTTCCAAACTACACTAAACGCTACATTACATGGAATCTTAAATTGAAAAATTTCAAACAATTTAATTTGCTCATCGATTTTACTAGGCCTTTATCTCTGTCAGTCTTAATCGATGCAGATTTATATCCAATGTTAATATAAATAAACGATAGCTGAATAGCCCTTAGTTGAAAAAACAACAAAATTTAAAAAAAATATATATTGGGATTTATTATGAAAAAGATATTTAGGAAATCCTAGAAAAACTTTACTTTATCTTCTATTGAAGTACTTACAGAAAATTCCCTTAAATTTTAATTTACCATTAGAAATAGCTTATACTTACTTGTTCCAACATAATAAACAGTATAATCCAGCACAGCGCCCCCTATGTCAACATTGATTTTGTCCACCACTAATTTCGTGAAAATTAAGTCCCGTTTGAAGTAGACAGGCTGTTCGTTCTCGTGTTGTACTGCCAGGTCCATCAAAGGGTGAGACCTTAAAAAATACGTAATGTCATTAAGGATGTGGAGGAATAGGTTATTCTATTTAATAGTAGGAATCTATTTCAGGTCCAAGTTATACTTTATTACATATTGACATTTGTACCTATTTTACTAACCCAGTTTTCCAGTTCTAAATGTTACACGTAAGCTAGCAGTTTTTGTACCTATTTCTGTTCTTGTTTACTATCCCATTAAAGGAATCGACGATATTTTTAACCGAAATTGTTTATTTTTCAGGAATAGGTATATTTTGTATGATGTAGCTATATTCGGTAGCTACATGGAGTGACCGGTTAGTAATACATACAAAAATTGTAGAAAGCAACAGTCTAGTACAGGTTGTCCCAAATTCGATGCTTTTCCGAGCCCGAGTTTAAGAGTAAAAACCGCATCTTGAGCCATTAAGCCTTTTCTAAAAATTTGCATTTTAGGAGGGGGTTTACAACAATCTCTTTTGGTGTAAACTGATTTTAATTAATTTGTTTTATAAAGAATTTAAGTATCAACCTGAATTTATTCTATGACTTTTACTTTTTGAAAGATTACATAACATTGTAATTTTTTTTAGAATGACCCTTTTTGACATTTGCATAGCATTTCGGTACAGATAATTTAACAAACTCAATAGTGTTTACTTAAACTTAAATAATGAGTAGGTTGCCGGTTGTTGATTTGCGGCAAGTTTGGGTTCAGCAAGATGGATGTGCGGCACGTGACGTTTTACCCGCCAGGGAATTTTGAGACGAAGTTTTTTCCCGACGAGTAATAAGACGCAGTATTACCAGATGGCCCCCTAAATCGCCTGACCTGACTGTATGGGATTTTTTCATTTGGCCTCATGTCATATGTTTAATTTAGCCGAACTTCGAATTAAAATTGAAGAGGCTTTTAATTCGATCACACCTAAGATGCTAAGCAATGTGCAGCAGGGCTTTTATAACCGTTTAGGTTATTATTTAAGACAAGGTGGCAAGTTTGAGCATTTAATTTGATTAATTTGGTAGCTCTTGAAAGGAGTTTGTAACGTTTTTAAAATCACATTTTTGACTTTTTTTGAGCTGTTAAATTGGCTATGCCGTGACCACAGCAGTGTAAAAAATCAATTTTATTTCTAGGATAATTTAACGCGATGTTTAAAGATAATATAAACGAAAAATGGTTACTCTTCGAAAATTCCAGACCACACCCAAACTAGACAATTAAATATCTTTATCCCTACAAAAAACAAAGTAATCAAATTCATTCGATACGAATCATGGAAGGCGGTGCATGACTCGAGAGGGATAAAGAAGGGAAGTTGTTTCTATTTCTTTTAAAAAACCTGCTAAATTAGTTTTTCTCTTTCTAAGGACAATATTTGTGGTCTTTATAGCTTTTTCGCTAATGGTATATTAACAGCATATACCGGGACCCAATTTTTAGTACACTGCACTTGCGTCGCGTAGTCGCCAAGCCACAGTTATTTGTGAAGCACCAATCACATAACATTTAACGAAACACATTAAAGCATAAATACATGTTCAAAAAATCGAAAAGTGAAGCACTCATAGCTTGCTTTGGAAACAATGGCAAATTTAAATTCACAGATGCGAATTTTCAAGTGCGTGTACGTGTGTTTTACAGACAGCTGTTCTGTGGCTAGATGCCATATTTGTTGTTTGTTTACATTTTACCGTGTTTTGCATCTGTCGTGTAAAATTATATTTTTTTCTGTGAAAAATGGGAAATGATTCACTTAGAACATGTGTAATTTGTGGAAAAATCTCAGGGGTAAGGGAGTGCCATTCCATAGGTAAGTACTTGTATTTTTCTTAATAATATGTGAACAAAGTTAAGAGTGGTTTATAGATGCCATTAAACAGATGACATCCACATTAAATCTGCACAATTAATTTTAGAAAAACTACCATTTTACTCCACAATTTGATAAATTTTCACCCAATCAACTAGCTTTTAGAAAAAAATAATAGGCATAACCCTAAATTTTTGACAATTGTCAAGTAATGTATAGTCTAAATTATACGCATTTGTAATGACGTCACCAGGTGAGAGAAAAACGTATGTCATGGATATTTGTTCCAATCAATATTTGTTATTATGTTTTTGATTGACAGTGACATAACCAATTACCTACATATTTAAAAAAATGAATTAATCATAGACACTACTTTTTTTTTTAAAGTTTATTGTCAACGCTGTTTATAAAACACTAAACAAAGCTAAACAAAAATGACGTCATTACAAATGCGTATAATTTGGACTTTAGTGACGTAACGGAGTATGTTCCAAAACCTCCAAAATTTACGCATGCGCAGTAACCGAAATCCTGTCTCCCCGAAAATAGAACATTAAGAATTAAATGGGGGTCCTATGGTATAACGTATATGCATTTTACGTATCTGTCTAATCGGCATGGCTGAGGCATGCGCCTATTAAAAAATTGGGCAGGTTAAAAGGTGATTTTTGGGGCAAATTTATCTCTAATAAATGTTTGGTCTAACCTCAAAAAATTTAAAACAGTATCTGGCAACGTCTCCGTATCATTCACACAGGTGCCAGGTCGTGGTTCTGGTACTCGGCTGGATAAAACCGGCAACCAAGCAGATGAAGAAGAGGCTTGTTCTTTGAATTTTCCTGCGAACGCGTCTTGGATATCTTGTATTGTGAAAGAACAAATAGCTGAACCCATCAAGCCATTAGTCGAGGTCGTGAAGGTTCCATAAAATTTCGTGTCGTCGTTTGGAATTTTGTAGATGCTTTCTGGAAACATATTAAATATTTGTTTATTATACATATAATTACACAACCCTACAAGAAATGTCGAGATCCGTAAGACAGATCATGATATTCGTATGTATTTGTCGACCCTGGATCCAAATCCGGAGTCAAAAAAGTTCAATTCTAAAAATCAACAAACCATCTTTCCGATATTAATAATTTTTGGTATAGGTATTTATCTTACCGGGCAAATGGATAAAGCATCTCAAATTCCAAAGTTTTCTGATCAGTAGGTTCTTTTTAATAGAAATTTGGCAAAAAATACTAAAAAACATTCAGATATCTTGGAAGATTTTTAAAATACCTTTTTACATAATCTTATTTTTACAAAAAACAAATTCCAATTTTTTTATTATTATTATTTATTTTATAATTAGTACATTGCCGGTGTTTATTTGCAAAATTTAAAAAAAGAAACTATTGATCAGAAATTTTTTCCCTTTACAGGTAGAATAAATGTACCAAAAACACGTACGTATTAAATATATCTGTACCGTGAAAGCGTATTAAAACCATAATTGAAAATGACTCCTACAAGCAGAGATATGAGACCTTTCATATCTCTGGCTACAAGCGTTCCGCCATATTGGATTCAATTGAACCCAAACGTAGGGCTTGGATTAAAAAACCAAACTCTTTCAATAAAATTTGAAGCGACTGCTTTCAAAGGACGTTGACAATTTGTTAGGTTCAGTGGGCGTGCACTCGCTTGCCGATCAGAGGGCGGTGGGTTCAAATCCCATGTCTGCCACTACAAACTCGAACCTATTTTCCGTTTGTAAATACAGATTCACCGGAGGTAGGAGTAACGCATGTCTTGGGCGCAGTTTGGGCATCAACGAAGTAGGCAAAGTTGATAAAAAAATACAAGGCCGTGGTTCGGAAGTCACGTTAAGCGGATGGTCTCGTGTTAAGAGCGCATATGGCACTAGCACGATAAACAAGCCTGTGCCCGACAAAGGGTATCAGGCAAAATGAAATCCTCCTTGAGAAAAGAAAATTGCGTACCGGGGGGGGTGCTTAGAAGGCCGGCCTGCTGGGTCATCATGTGGTATGAATCATATGGTATGAATGTTTTTGGGTATGAATGAGTTTGTGATTGTCCCCTGTATAAACAAACCTTGCAAGAAATTGCGTTGTAATATCACAGTAGTCCATAGCCATCGTAAATCCTGTGAGAGAGAGAGAGACAATTTCTCAATGCGGTGATTTGATGTTGTTAAAATTGTATCTTTCATCTTTGGATTTTGGAATTTTTGGAAGGCAAAGCCATTATCTTGAATTAATGTAGCGAAACAAATTAAAAGGTATTTATCCTAAGGGGTGGGTGTTTTTAAGCTTAGAAAAAAGATGGCGCTAAGAGTGCGGCACCCATTATCATTAGCCTGAATTTATCCAAACCATACGTTTGGATTATTTTGGAATCAAACATGCCGGCACGCTTGTAGCAGTAATTTTTAGAGGCCCTTTCCCAGTACAGATATATTTAAGACGTAAGTGAACGAAAACCAATAAAATCGGAGAGATGGTCTGCCAAATCTAATTTTTTTCGTCTATTTCACATGAATTGATCAACTGAGAAAAATTGAAAACGTCTAGAGACTTGTTTGACCCGAGGAATTCAGCCTGATTTAGCGTCAAAAAGTACATAGTAATATCATATCAGTTAAAGTTTCAACAGTATATTTAACAGAAACGAAAATTACTTACAAAATTACTAGATAGTTTTATTGGAAACAGAATCATAAAATGAGACTGGTTTATTCGGTAGCTTTTATGGTCCTGTAAAACCGATGTGAAACCCACATATACTTCCCATTAGGGAAACATGTTCCCTACTTTTTATGTTTTTTTCAATTAGCATTTTATATAGAAATTATTTATTGCTAGCCATTCTAGCGTAACAAACGCTACATTTCGTACAAGTAAAAAATATAGTTAAAAATAAATGTAACATACTTCTTCAATAAATAAAAGTATTGCACCTGTCACTTTTGGGTTTTTTGTATTATGAGTTTTATTTTTATACAAAAGTCCGGCCGTTTCGAAACTGTGTCGGACCTGGCCGAAATTGTCTGGACGCTACATAGAAATAGAAAAATAAATGGAACGCTTGTCAAACTTGCGCAGATGGCAGGAAATGGGAAACTTAAATCCGCAATTTTTTCACAGATTGTGCAAAGCCAACTTTGACAGGCACGATTTGAAAGGCGGCGGCATTGAACTAAGCTCGTGGTAAAACATCATATGGAGCCACTGATCTCAATTAAAAATATTTGACAGAGCGTCACTGCTTATTTTCCACGGCGACCTCTAGGGGTGGTAGCTAATACTAAGCTGGTAAGGTCACTGTGTAATAAAATCTAGCGACGCAGTTTTCAAGATCCAGGACCCTAGATGCTTGTTTACCATAACGACCTCTAGGGGTAACCGCTTGAACTAAAAGTCTGTGAAAAAATGGCGGCCGACGTTATGCCGCCCCTACTGGAGCGCAGTAAGTAGTCAAAGCGCTATACCGCATGAACAAGTTCACATTTAGGGTCTTAATTTTCATAAGAGGATAAAAGACAGATAGAGTATAGCATGTATTAATAAGAGACCGCAATACAACCGATTCCCGTCGAAAGCGTTTCAGCGTTGCCCAATGTATCCTTCATAAATAGATAGTTTAAGTTGTGCTACGTATTTTTACGTAAAACTGCACGTTAAGCGCTCTACGTTTTGTTCCAAATTTGAGTTTAAGTTGAATGTTTTTACGGTACCATAACAAGTCTACTAATAGCAGAGAATATGGAATGCGGCACTGGGTTTTTCTGATGTTAAATTTTGTTTCTTGTCTTTTCAACTACAGTAGGAATATATTTGCAAAGAATTGTTTGAAAATTATCGTCTAGGCCTCATTTTTCGATCGGTCAATCAACCAATTCTATTCTTTGGTAACGTTAAGGTGCCCGCAGACTGCCGTAAGTTAATGTAAATACGTAAGCTCCTAACGTGACTTGACGACGGTGTGACGAAGTGCGCTTGCGTATCTGTCAAATCTCATGCTTACGTAAAAATACGTAGCACAACTTAAACTATCTAATAACTACAGACGCAAGTGGTCGCAGTCGTCAAGGGGCGGACAACCTGAAACATTTGCTTAGGGCAAAATTATTACATGACTTGATGTTTACAAGAGGTGGACTATTTAAATTTGTTTTTTTTATTTTATTAAATATGAGTTTTAGGTTCTAAAAAACCAAAATCGGCGAATAAATTAAATTGGCTGTTTGAATACACACGACAAATCAAGATTCCTGGCATTAGATTTTAATTAAAGAGATAGGGTTAAAAGTATTATTTAACCAATTTTACCTTAAAACTTAAATCACTTTACTTTTTGTATCGATTTTTGTTTAAAAATTCTCTTTTTGGATTTAAAACATTTTTGCCTGTTGCGCATATCGCTCTTTGACAAAAAGTGCAGCATTGTTCTAAAAAGATAATTAACGTGAAAATATTTTTGCTACCTGCGGCGTATTTTTCCGGATTCAAACTTTTTTCTGTAGGTTTTGAGTTCTCAAAAAAGTTTGCTTGGTTTCTGTTTTCGCCTGCGAGCATTTAAAGTATTATTCCAATATTTTCTAAAAATTTTGTCTCCGTCGCATTTACTTAAAAAATGTGGATTAAGGGACTACTACTCATAATTTTGATATTTGTCTAGGACAAGGACTCAATCAGGATCTACTTTTGAGGCTTCATACCACCTCTGGCACCCCCTAGGGTCTCGCTCCTCAGGGGCGGATCTAGGAACTTTATTTCTGGTTGTGTATCGCCCCGTTTGTCACTTACACAAAGCTGACTAAATTGACCTTTCGCAAATTGAGTCGCGGCTTATACTGATATTTTTGATAAACCGGCAATGTTCATTTTACGCATTTCTCTTCTCTCATGATAGAAGGCTGGTCACGCGGTATAATTATTTTTCTATATCTATGCAAATTAAGCATAGATTAGAGGAGGTCGAAGTTATTTTCTTTTCCAGATTATCAAAACTAACCATAAAATTTTTGTTGAATTGACTTTTTACGATGCTTTTTATGTTTTCAATCGTATACACCACTAGATACTTACGGATCTCGTTGAAATAAAACGGAAACTCTCCGGGAATCGAGCAGTTGAGCCTCGCTTTTAGGTAAGTGGCCCAGTTTTGCGAAAGGATATTTTTGCCTCCCGTATCTTTTTTGCACACTCTCGCTACCTGAAATAGAAATCAAATGGTTTATTAAAAAGGTATAGCCCAACATATAAAAAAAATTTTTACCAATCAAAAAACAAGAACAATTTTATCAATTTTATATACGGAAAAAGTCACTTAAGGAAACAAATAAATTACGTAGGTAACTAAAAAATTCAGTAAAGGAAAGTCTCCTAATTTAAGGATACTGCCTAATATTGGGTAGGCCGCTTTCTTGCAAGTACTGATTTACGATATTGATTGCATGCACAGAAATAATACACATACACACACACACACACACAGACATCACGAGGATATTGCTAAGATAGGTCAAAATACACCCAAATAAAAATTTTCTAGCTTCTCTAGCCATTACTACGCGAGCTAGGAAAGTAAAAATGCGCGTTGTGCCCTTTAGTCCGTGCGCCCTTAAATTCGTTCGCTCTTTTTCCGGGCGCAGCTTTGTACGGCACAGTTTTTTCCTGCGCTTTTTTAACACAGCTCCGTAACTAATAGACTTACCCTAGAATAGACATTTTTTCCACAATTGATATATTCTACTGCAGTCTCTCTGAAAAAGAAGAAAACATACTCGTCGATGTCAAATGAGCCTACGAAGTTTGGTTCTGAAAAAAAGAAAAAAAAACTGTTATTTTTTGTATTTTAGTGTTTTTAGTTACCCCTCCTAGGTAACATTTTTGGTTAAAATTGGGTAAACTTTACTTAAAATAAGAAAGTAATTTTTCCCTATAGAAAATTAATAGTGAAAAGAAGAGGGAAATTTCCCAACATTTTCCCAAAGTGATGAAAAAAACGATTTTATTATTACTTGGAAGGAGAAAATAGGTAATTAGCATAGTTTGTCTTGCATGTCTAAGTTACCTAGATGAGACTTTGACCAAGGTTTGGACAATATGTCTGTGTCTAGACAAGTTTTAAACTTCATTTTAGCCCATATGGTTTGAAATAACTCAAAATGCCTTCTGCGGTCCCTGTTTTGGGGCGCCATCTACATCTGTCAGAATAGAAAGAAATTAAAACAAAACAATGGCTGGTGGGTGTTTAACCACTTTTAAAAAAAATGGTGATGAATTTTATCAAGTATTGTTCTCATATAGGGGTTATAGAAATATTTTATATACATATTGAGATGAAACAACGTGCGGTTCGGTTCTTCTCCGTCCAAAAAATTTACGCGCCCTTTAAAAGATATCATTTTAACAAAATAAATTTTGTTTTTATGGTTTGAAAAATGTAAAAACTGTATTTTTTTAACTTTATGACCAGATGTTGGTGTTTGGTCATATAAGCAATTCAGTTACATCGTTTTTCAGAAGTTTATTGGGATATTTTAAAAGAACAAAAAACATGGCGTTTATAGAACATCGTCTAGGGGTTACTTTTACCATTAATGGTAGTGTCTAATGTGAAACCAAATTTTCTTCTTATTTATAACACATTTATTCTTATTTTTAACCTACAATCGGCAATAGGGCTGTCTAACAAAACATATGATCAAATCCAAGATGTCTTCCATAGGACAAACAAACCGATTTCCCATAAGCCGTAATGTTAACAAAAACGTATCAGCTTTAAGAACAGATCCTTTGTGCATATGGGAAAAATGCGTTTTTCTTAAAAATATTAAACTAAAGCGAGAAAATCTGAAATAAAAGGGACTATGTTTTCTTCAAAAAAGTAGGTTATGTTTTTGTTTATTTTGTTTTTTTTTTAACTTTTTTTCTAGTTTTTTCACTTATTTTGAATTATTACATGGGCGCCCCAAGGGGGCGGGGGGCTAGGGGCCCAGACCCCCCCAAACCACATATTTTTTTAGATATTTTCCATATATTTCATGAATAAACAGAAAAAATAGCATAAAGTACATCATAAGACCTCTGGGGGCCCCCCAAAGGTATCGGGCCCCCAAAGGTTTTTGAAGCTTTTTGACCAATGAATCAATGAACTATCAGCCCAAGGTAGGGGAAAGTAGTTCTATTCAAAGAGCTCACTTAACAGAGACAAAATTGAAATAGACTAAACTTTTCTCATCAGATTCAGGTTTTCTATTAGGATCTTTTGTTGTACTTGACTAAACCTTTTGCTAAGTAATAGGCCTTCTTTAGCGTTAAACTGTGAAAACTATTTCACTATGATTTTTAGGTTTAGACAAAGTGTAATTGTTTTAACCCTCCAGTAGTGACATGAAAAAGAGGCACAACTTATAGGTAGGTCAGTCCAGCAGATCAATATGCACATATGAGTTCCAACCGAGGTTGGTCAAGCAAACTTCTAATAAGTACTTTACAAAATATGTTTATTTAAAAAAATATAAGTAAACATTATATAAAAAAAAAACTTGCAAAATTAAAATACAGTTTTTCCTTGTCATTGGCCTCACACACCGTACATCACCATATGATTTTCCATGAACTATAATACATAGGGCTTAAGTACGGTCAAACCTAAGCCATCAGCTCACAACAGTAAGTACTGTTCAAATTTTACAACAGTACAATATTCGCTGTTGTATTACTACTGTTACTATTACTTTTATTACTGTTTTTTTTGTAACAATATTTGCTCAATTATGGATCTAAAAGTTTATGCAAATAAATATATACTCTACTCTACAATTGGGCGTAACAGCATATGACCCATTAGGAGTATTAGAACCCAAGTTTTTTTGAGAGAAATTGAAAAAATATCTGAGAGAATTTATTTGTTTTTCTTGTCATCAAAGTCAACAAAGATTACTTTTTTTCCATCTATTATTAATGCTGCCATAAAAAAATTTTTTTGCTAATAAGCTCAGAACAGTACCATAGAAATTTCACAGGACTTGTAGTAGGTCCAGTCAGATACTATACAAATTTTACGGTCTACAAGTTTTAGGTGTCAAAAAGCATGGAAATAAAGGAAAATTTGCACCAAAATAGTTTCACATAAAAAGAGGTTTGAGTTAGGGAGATTGTCAAATTCACCAGTTTATTCTAAACTGTTTTGAGGTCTGTAAAATAAATATTTATTAAAGAAAAAGAAACTTTGATGATACAGGACTTCACTCGACACTATACAGGACGGATGGTGTACAAATTTGGTTCAGCTCATTCACACTTTAACCTCATATTGTTTTCCTTTTCTCTCTTCTCGGGACCCTCTTTTCAACCATTATTTTTAAAATTTTTCAACCGTTTTGAAACAATAATCCATTCAGGAGAGACCCAGTCATGATCATTGCTGTATTCTAGTTTTGAAAGTTGCTTGCCTAGAATAGTAAAAAAATCATAATGAAATATTTCTTACAGTTTAACACAATTCTATGTTACACTTCTGCAAAAGCACAAACAAAGATCCCAATAGAAAATGTTGCCAAAATGGCAGTTACACATTTATCCAAAACAAAGCTGACAAAAAACTTTCGAATATTTCAATTTATCCTCTGTTAAGTCAGGTAATAGAGCACTTATCCACTTTCTTTTCCCTTCTTTGAGCTGATACCTAGTTCATTTAAATCAAGATGATTTTTTAAGGTCAAAATACTTGGCATTCCATCAAAACAAACATTATCAAGCTCTCCCCAGCTGCCACAATTCATAACAGCACAGAAACTAATATTAATGATTCAAACTGAGTAAAAAACTAGAAAAAAAGTAAAAAAAAACAAAAGTAAATAAAAACATAACCTGACTTTTGAACAAAACATGGTCCCTTTTATTTGAGATTTACTGGCTTTAATTGATTTTTTTTAAGAAAAACGCATTTTTCCCATGTGTACAAAGGTTCAATACTTAAAACAGCATCTTTGTTGTCAGTTAAATCTTTTCAGTTTTTTTAAAAATTACGTTTTTGTTAACATTGCGACTTATGGGAAAACGCTTTGTTTGTCCTATGGCGACCATCTTGGATCGAAAAACAGCTGATCGTGACAGTTCGTTAGACAAGCTAATGTTAAAATAAAAAAATATGTAGGTTATATTCATCACAGATGTTCATGCTCATGCCTAAAGGGCAAATCGGAATCCCATTTTTTCAGCTGCGCATGCACCACTCTCTCTTTTCTTAAACTGTTTCCCTTTCTTCCTCTCATACAAATGGGTATGGTATCATAGAAGTTTGACGGCAAATTAAAATCGAGAAAAAATAATATTTTTGGCAACTTGATAACAATCAGTGTTATACTACAAAATTGAGTGAATATTTAAAAATATTTAATGGTAAACATTTTGGTAGTTTGTTTTAAAAGAGATTTTATTAAAAAAATCTAGATATATATATTTTCTGTTTTTATGTATTTTTGGGTTCAAAAGCAAAAACATTATTTATTGAACAAAATGTTAGGTTATGTCAGTGGCGTATATAGAAAAATGTTTCGGGGGGGGGGGGGGGAGCGAGACCCCATGAGTCCGTATTTTATGCTATTTTATGTTTGTATTCATGAAATATGTGGAAAATATCCAAAAAAACCTTAGCTTCGGGGGTGGGGCCCGGGCCCCCCGTTATATACGCCACTGGGTTATGTCAACACTCCCACATAACATAGTCTCCCACACTACTCCCTGGCAGGGCTGTGTGTTGGGTTTCTTTTTTTTAACCACTTAAATCTTTTTTTATTAGGACAAAATAAAGTGGAAGTTTTCATCTAGGTAACGCCGAATTTTCCATATGGTTAAATAAAATGAAAGATTATGATATAAATAGTTGAACGATGCATTTTAGGTCGTACTTATTTGTTACAAATAATAATTTTCAACCTGTAACTTATCCAAAAACGGCCCTGCCTTAAAGGCATTAATTCCGGTCAAAAATAAGTAACTCTAACTTACGTAACAAACCAAAAAAGTTCTTCAAGAAGTTTTTAAGGTCAATACCAACACTGTCTTACAAGCCCACGGCAATCGAGAACCTCAAAAAAGAATACTAGGTCAGGGTTAGCACCACATGTATTCTGTCTTTGCCTTTCTAGCTGAAACGAGTTTGAAGACTTTTACAAAGAGGAAATAAATTAAAAAGTTTTTTCTTAAAGAATTCTTCAAAATTTCTTGTTTATGATATATCCTACAAACCTTTAACTTGAAAGTAATTAAAAGTTTTGACATATGATTCGAAATTTTGAACCTTCAGCTTGCCAATATGCCCTAAAATGTTACTTGGGCTACTGGTTTATCGATAAAGCATTAGTTTTTATAATTTAATTGCTTTTCACGAGCGGGGTGGGCTCACCCAATACTGCAAGTCATTTGATTTAAAATTAAATAAACGTTGATAATTGATATAATGTTAGATGTTATTAATTAAAAAAAACTGCCACTAACACATTACTAAACGTCATCCAGGAATACCGACAGGAACTCATTGATGGTACCGTTTATTCTGTGTAGCAGACTTAGGTCCTACTTGTGATAATGCGCTCAATCTTGTGATTTAAAATTCCTTTGAGTAGCAATGATTTTGTAAAATAACTAAGATTTACAATCCTCTTAGCTTAAAAGCTGACCAAAATTCTTGACCACCAAATATCCAGACTTAACTGCCCAGACTCATGAACTCGCTTCAGTCGTACATGACTATCATATATTTAGGAGAAATAGTGACTGACTTAATTCCTAAAGTTGCATAAATAAATCTTCTTCTTAATCATTTAATTGAGCAATCATAAGTGAATAACAATCTTTAGGTAGAAAGCACACGTCAAAGCAACGAATACAGAAAGGTAACAGGAATCGCAATCTTAATTCTTTCGCTAATCATTGTTCCGCCATCGTAATTACATTACATGAGTAAAAAAATGGATTTGCTTATTTCTAATTTTCTGACAAAAATAATAATACAGGGAATAAAAATGGGCGTTAATAAGTAAATCCTTCGTAAAGACGACAGGAAATGGAAACATTAGCGATCTATAATACTAAAATCGATTGCGGATTAATTGGAAAACTAGGTATATATGTAGGCTCTAAACAATGTCTTCATATTATGTAATAAATATAGGATGGTAATGGTATACTTGTGTAGTAGAAATCGTAATCAAAATCGGAACTTTAAAGCCCACGAACTTCAAAAGACTCTCTGCTTTCGATTAACACCGTAAATACGTACGTTACAGCGCTAAGAGGATTACCCATCGGATCTTCGTCGGTATTTAAAAGCCAAAACATCGTATGCACAAACAGGGTAATTTGATAACACCACACGCTTTTGTATACGCATAAAATAATTCCGCAGGAAAAGATCTAATTTTTAATTTGGTTAAAATATGGAATTTATGTTCTAAATCTTTCTAAAAGTGTCAAATTAAATCCTGCTAAGAACAACATATGTTTAAAAAATATATAAATAGCTTTCCACGCACTCATTTGTGTGCGGAAAATACCACTTTACCGCACATTTTGGTGTGCTTAAACACGGTAAAAACATTTTGCCTACAATGAAAACACGTTGTTCTTTTCTTGAATAAATTGTTTTACCTTAAAACAATTTGTTTTGAATTAAAATATTTCTCTTTAGATCAACGCAGCGTTTAATCTTAAAATGAGACTTTATTTTTCTTCTTTAATTGTTTTGTTTCAGTATACTCCGTCTTGTAACAAAGCAAATTGTCTTCATACAGGGTCGTATCTGGACCAAAATTTTAGGGGGGTTCGGCCAGTGGAATTTAAAAAATTGTGGTTTAAAAATGAACTACAATTTTTTAATGGGTTTTAATGAAAAAAAGTTTTATTAAAACAGTTTTTAGTTTTTGCTTGATATTTGGAAAAACCCTTGTAGTTGTTTTAAATTTTAGTACAGCACCTGATTGGACTCAGAATATCGTCAATTTTTTCCATTTAACCAGAATTATAATATGTCTTATCATTTCCAAAATCCTCATAATGAACCGTATCTGGACCAAAATTTTAGGGGGGTTAGGCCAGTGGAATTTAAAAAATTGTGGTTTAAAAATGAACTACAATTTTTTAATGGGTTTTAATGAAAAAAAGTTAAACTTAAAAAACACATTCCTATCTATTTTTCGGAGGAGGTTTGAACCCCTAAAACCCCCCCTCAGATACGGCCCTGTCTTCATATAAGTAATATTTTGCTTCCAGAGCTATGACAAGAGAGTAAACGACGCTATAATTTCTTAAGTGAACAGCATTGAAAATATTCGAAGAGATCGATTAATACAATAAATATAAAAATAAGCTAATTTTTTCATAATTGTTTAAGTTTCGTTAAAAAAACACATAAGTTTCGTAGTTTTTACTGTTTTTTAATTTTAAATAGGGTAATACAAAAATTCAGCAAAATAAAAAAATATATTTTGATATTTCCACACGCTCGTAGGAAAAATGGTGTACCTAACTCGTGCAGAAAATATCTTTACCGCTCTTACGGCTTGCCCGTCGATGCGAGCGGTAAAGTATCATTTTCCACACTTCTTAGGTAAATAACATTTATTATATGAGATATACCTTCTTTATTATTGTAGGCAAACCTGCTTTGACGTATTAATTAATATGGTATCATCTAACAGTTCTTGCCAAGAAGTTATGCAATAAAATTAAAATTGAATTGGATTGTGCTTGATATCTATTCAATGTTCTTAGAACCTCATAAATACAAATAGGATTTTAACTAAGGTAAAGCTGACCTGCTATATTTCCATAAAACGAATGAGCGATTAAACTTCTTTTAGGCAGGCCCCTTTCAGCTCATAATTAGATAAAACAGTGCCATGCACTAAAACTGGCCTGAAAACTCCGGAAAGCACACATTTTATTGGCCAATATTTTCTAATTATCCGTAGCTAGCAGGGCCGAAATTCTTCATCTGAATTTAACCATATAAATCCCCAGTGAAGAGGCCCTAAGCCCGAGCAATATATCAGAGGACTAACTACTCATTTAGAAGGACGCAGGGTCCTTCGGGAACAGTGACAGCTTTTTGGAACTGAATACGGGAATACAAAGATATAGGGGTTTATTTATACTTTTTAGTCGTCGTCCGTAGCGCAGTGGAAGTTTTGAAATCAAAGCAGGGGCGTGCCAAAGGGTGAGGCAACGAGGCAGCCGCCTCAGGCAACCACCTTCAGAGGGCAACCAAATTTAAAAATTTTCAAAATTTTTCCGCTCTCTGATAAATTAAATAATCTGCAAATAAAAAGTTAAGGTTAATTATGTGCTACAAACTGAGGTGTGAGAAACTGATAGATGAGTTTGCAGAGAAAAAGGTCGAGGATCACAAAACTTCTAGGCAAGTAACTTTGCATGTTTACAGGCGCGTGTCAAACGGCCCCGCAGACCCCGCCTCGCGGGGGGGGGGGGCGGTATTTTGGGGACCCCCGGACCCCCAATATACTCTAAGAAAATGTAATACCTACCTATGTATATAAAACAAACTCCAAAAATACAAATATGCAAATGACCTCAAAAAAAAGTTTGCGGGGGAGCCCCCAAAAAATTTCGCAGGGGGGCCGCCAAAAATTTTGACACGCTACTGAATGTTTAGGTATTTATATCATATACGTAATATTCCAATACATCCGGTTAGCTATTTACTCTATAAGTGGATTTTGAGTATCACATTAAAGGATGACAATACGAAAATTGCATAAGTGTGTCCTTTACACGTACACGAAAACGGCCAACCCATGGACCACGCCTAACGAATCAGCGCCGTGACTAGCCTATGGCTATTCCCTTGAAGAATAGTTTTTTAATTATGTTTTAAAAATTCCATAAAGAATATAAAAAAGTTTATGGAATTAAATTTGTTGTAATTATTAGATTCAAAATTTTATATTACGCTACAGATACACTATTGTCTTTAAAATGGTGCTGTGTTAATTTACAATACAAGTGCTAAAACTCAAACAATTAATTTTACGATTTTCTATATAATCTAATAACAGTGTAAAAAATTCTACCTTTTGCACCAAACTTATCTTAAAACAGTTCCCAAAGTAGGTATTTTTTACATGCGAGCAGAAAATAATAAAATACGTAGGCATTTGTAAATGGCCGAACAAGGTAGGTAGATATGTATATTATTTTTCTACAGGCGTGAAAAATAAACTACTGCCTCTAAATATCTCTCTGAAAAATTAATAAACAATATTGTTTTGTATCATCATGCATTTTGCGTGCATAAAATTGCACTTTTCCGCACTAATTCGGAAAGAAACCTTCCCGTAGCAACAAAGTTATAGTCATAAAAATCACTAAAAACCCCAACTTGACAAAATTTAATACAAAGAAATCTCCCCTTTGGTACACTAAGGGCGTAAGTCACATTCATTACACACCTAGCCTTCGCACTTATTGTACCAAACAATAAGGACGTCAGTTGCGTGTGTAATGAAAGGGAACTTGCGCCTTTAGTGCACCAAAGGGGAGAAATATTTTAATATTGCGGTGCACAAAAGTTTATGAGATCAACTTGTTGTGACATTTCGGTGCATAAAATAATTTACCTACTCGCGTGCAGTAAAGTAATTACTTTACCCCACGCCGTTCGGTAAAGGTACTTTACCGAACTCGCACCATTTGGAGACCTTAGCAACGCGGCAATAAGGCAACTTCAATATTTGTTTACATTTCATCAATTTCGTCTAATTTGACATGTTTATTTATAAATTACATTAAATCTTTTGAAAAAAATGGTACTCACAGGTAAAATATTGTATTGTACCTAACACAGGCGGAAAGTGTCTTTACAACCCTTGACGGCTTGACCGAACTGCGCTTCGCGTCGTTCGTCCAACTGCCGTCACGTGCGGTAAAGTATCACCTTCCACACTTGTTAGGTAAAATTTTTACACTGTACAGGGTGTCTCACTATATATTTCCCCACTCTTTTAGACCATTAATAATTGATTAAGGAATATAAAAGAAATTGTGTTCGAATTCGCGAAATTTTTACTTTTAAATTGCTGACGCTTACTGTATTTGACAGGCGCTCAAATTTATAGTTTTTGTAAATTGGATGCTCCTTATGTTATTTAAGGGTTGAAAACACACTTCTGCCTGTGTTAGTTAAATTTAATGTAATTTATAAATAAACATGTCAAATTAGACGAAATTGAAATGTAAACAAATATTGAAGTTGTCTTATTACCGCGTTGCTAAGGTTTCCAAATGGTGCGGGTCCGGTAAAGTACCTTTATCGAACGGCGTGCGGTAAAGTGATTACTTTACCGCACGACGCTAAGCGGAGTTCGGTCAAGCCTTCAAGGGTTGTAAAGACACTTTCCGCCTGTGTTAGGTACAATATTTTACCTATGAGTACCTTTTTTTTTCAAAAAATTTAATGTAATTTATAAATAAACATGTCAAATTAGACGAATTTGAAATGTAAACAAATATTGAAGTTGTCTTATTACCGCGTTGCTAAGGTCTCCAAGTGGTGCGGGTCCGGTACACCCAATATTAAAAATCATCTTTTCGCAAATGATTTATACACATATTATATAGTTTCTCTTTATTTTATTAAAAATTATAGCAGACTATTTAATTATTGTGTCAGTTACTCCCTAAAAACTAAATTCTTGCGGGCAGAAAAGTGAAGTTTTCCACATCCTAGTAGAAAATAGTAAATTTAACAAGTGCAAAAATATTACTTTGCCGCATGTAATTAAAGATGGTCGATCAACGCGCTTAGATGGCCGGGCCAGCAATTAAGTGAAACAAAATTTTACAAGTATTTATTTATATTAAATTTTGACAACGTATATCGTTTTGTCTGGCACGTTTGTTTTTAATTTTTTGTCATGGTGTTTTTTTCCGCACTAGTGCGGAATAGGTTTCTTTCCTCAAAAAACTATTTTTATAGCTTTCCTCGGGCGTGACGAGAGCTGAAACGGCTCTGGAGGCGAAGTGAAAGCGCAAGGCACAGTGGTCTATGCCAGAAATGCGTTACCTACTATTAGAGTTTGAAAGCGCGTAAAGGGCTTCTAGAACCGATTTTCGTGTGCACTTCATTGCTAAAATGTAAGACACAATTTAAATCATTTCTTACACCCTAAGAATACAAAATCGACTGGTCGTCCACAAATCGTCGTGTGCAGGAGGTAGAAGGAGTAATTTTTCAAAAAATTTAGAAAACATTTTTTTTGCATTTTTTAAATCTATAAACTGTGCTCATGATTCCACCAAAAGCATATAGTAATATTTCTTTCAGAAATATTTATTTTTCAATGTTGAAAATATCATTCCTAATGCTTTTATATGGAGTTCTCTATTAAACAAGTGCTCGCCCTGAAAACGCGTATTTACAATAATTTATAACTTGTTATAACTCGAGAACCCTTTGCTTAATCAAAAAAACACCTTGTATAAACTTTATGTATCAAAGATCGGGGATCACAACGGTTTTTGAAAAATGTCAATCGGACGCATAGTTATTTTTTTAAGTAGCAAAGAGTGATGTCATGACGTGACGAACGCGGTGGATCCTAGACATGCGACGAAGGGTCAGATATTTTACAAATGCACGGCGGGCCAGGCGAAACGCGACTATTAGTCGAGACACACGTAAGATCGCTTTTCGTTGATTATCTCGCTTTTGCCATTGTTTCCCTTAATAAACAATGCTTTTGCGTTGCGATGTCCGGGTAGGGTCGTGGTAAAATTTTTGACTTGTTATGACAAGAACGTTGAATTAGTTGTTCGTTTTGTGTAATCTAATACAGTGTTTTCAATGTGTGTATGTAGTCAAAACAGAGTATATTTAAAATAAACAATATATACAGACAGTGGCGGATCCAGTCAAAAATTCTACTTAATTTTTTTTAAATTTCGCCTGCGGCGCTATTATTCTTATTTAGCTACTAAATTTCACATCTCAATTTCTATCAAAAACTACCCCCACCACCCCCTGCACACGACGATTTTTGGACGACCAGTCGATTTTGTATTCTTAGGGTGTAAGAAATGTTTTAAATTGTGTCTTACATTTTAGCAATGAAGTGCACACGGGGTGACACGATAGAAGCGGCTTTTAACTCTACTATATTAATATTTTAAATCACAGAAAATTCAAGTTATTTGTTTATCCAAAAAGGGCCTTGAAATTCTTTTGCACATGTAAGTATTGATAGTTTAGTTAGTTACACCATTGTTTCAGTGTAAAGAGTTGTTAAAAGCAAATGATAAAAATATAATTAAACCATTGGTGCACCTTGAAAGGGGGTTCGGGGTCCGGCCACCTCCAAGCCTAAGGATTCTTAGATATTTTCCACATATTTCATAAATAGAAAAATAAAATAGCATAAAATACAGCTCTCGCCCTACACCTAAAGACATATTCATGGTTACGACACCAATTAAAGCAAACTAAAAAATCAAAATGGTTTCCAAGAGCTCCTGTTATTCGAACAGCTTGGACACGTTTTTGTGGTTTAAATGAAACGGTTGACGTAGTAACGCGAGCTAACAGTTTAAATTGATATAAAAATCAAGACATGCAATGTGTCAAGCAAAATTCTATTGTTGATATATTTGACGTTTAGACAAAGCTACGAAGGTCGCTCAATTATTTTAAAAAAATGCAATTTTTTTAATAAATATTAAAACGTCATAAAATATTTAAAAAAAAATACGTTATATAACATAAAAAACCTTATATTTAAACATTTAAAAATTGCGGTTTAAAAAGACAGTTCCACGAATAAAAATTTGTGCGGGAATTCGAATTCTCGCAGCAAATGAGGGCAGGAAGTACGTAATTCTCGCATGAAAGTAGAAAAAACTTTTAGAAGTCGAATAAGGCATTAACATTTTTAAAAATCATTTTTGTCCAACCCTTTCTTTTTTAAAATTTTTATGTTAAGCAACTATTTTCTTTGAATGGAATACACGTGTAATAAATAAACTAGCTTATTCTTAAACCATTCAAATAAGAAAGCCAACATTATATTATTAGTATGATATAAAAAGTAAAACCAAAATAGGTTTGGGACAGTCACGTGATATGTATTTATTTTTTAATATAATTTTTTTGTGACAAGTTTATTTATTACTCTCTTTGTCATTTTTTTCTTCGACTTGTATATCTCAGAAATCTCACCACGGCTTTCGCAGGCTGGAATAAGCTTTCAATGCCATGCAAGAAGCACAAACAAACCCCGCCTCTGCCATAATCTGCCACAAACCTGCATTGGTTTCACTCTTTCCCATCACCCCGTTTTTAACTTAAGGCCCGCGCAAACACATTATTTGCCCCGATAAGCCTAGGCAGTCCATGTGAAAGATAGATTTGTGCACACTCGATATTTCTTTTCTATATAAACTTTGCATAACACATTGAAAGTTATCGTTACTTATTTAGAAACTTAAAAAAAAATAGTTGTGGTATACCATGTATCCCAGATAAAAGTTATTACACAAATTTGGATTATTAGGTAAACATTGGCGGTATTCCGAGCCCAGTCTATTTCAAAAATAAAAATATCTATAAAGACTTTTAAAATATCAAGCAATAAATAAATTATTTTTATTAAAACAGTTTTTAGTTTTTGCTTGATATTTGGAAAAACCCTTGTAGTTGTTTTAAATTTTAGTACAGCACCTGATTGGGCTCAGAATATCGTCAATTTTTTCCATTTAACCAGAATTATAATATGTCTTATCATTTCCAAAATCCTCATAAGACCCCATGTAGTTAATTTTATCTGGGACACCCTGTGTAGTAAGTACTTTTTGAATATTATCTATATGTAAAAATTATACTACCCGCAACTTAATAAATTATATACGAAGTAACTGGAACGACCACTATATGAGACATTGAGACAAAAATTTAAGAGTTTTTTTAGAGTGATAACATACAATAAATGCTAAGCATTGCAATCTTTCTCTCTCTAGATTGTCAGTTGTGATTTGTCATTAAAGTGTTTGTGAATGTTGTCAGTAGCACCTCCTGCGCAGCCTGCTCTCTCTACAAAAAATATCAATATTTTTGCCTCATTTTGCATATAGAGATTATTGCCGTTAATAGGTCTTACGAGAATCTCTCAGTTTAGTGCCTTTTTTAGCCTATTAACCTTTCCATCATTTTTGACGTTGGTCAAAGCTGTCACATTATTTATTGATCCAGGAGACGATGTGAAGCCTTCCAAAAAAGCGCCACAAATGAAATTGCCTTATTTGAAAAAAACTTGCTTGCGATTAAAATCTTTAAAAAAAAACTCTATATCGTTATTTAAAGTTGTAGTACTACATTTACATAGATAGGGTTTTTGGCCACTGTGCGCCGATAAATCAATGTCACGAGACGGGTCAAATGTGTGGGGACGATATACACCAAGAAAATAATATGCATAAGTAAAATAATGAATGTGTTTAAAAATAACCAATCAGGACATTTTATACTAAATTCTACAAGAAGGACACTCTTATGTACATTTGATATTACCATTTCTTAATGTTTTCATCAAAAACTGGAAATTACCGTGGGTATTGGAATATTACGTATATGATTTATGTTCGTTACTTGCATTTGGGTTTTTGAAAAAGCGACTTGATTGTAAGCAGAAAAGTAGTTCCTTTGTTATACAATAGGCATGTATTTATTTAAACCCTAGTACAGTTGGAATGTTTGCAGATAACATTCAGTGGCGTAGCATGGGGGGGGGGGGGGGTTTAAACCTAAAAGAAACAAAATTAAATATTTTGTTTTCAATATCCTCAATGTATCTTCTGCATATACATAATATTCCAATACCCACGGTAATTGCCAATGCATGATGCAAACATAAGTCCTCGCGGTCCTTAAGAAAAAATGTCCTGATTGGTTGCTTTTAAACACATATGCATATTATTTCCACATAGTATGTATTATTCCAATATCCACGGTACCTTACGATGCATGATGCAAACAAATTTGAAATAGCAATATCGATGGACATAAGTCTATCCTTTTTGCGGTCCTTAAGATAAAATATCCTGATTGGTTATACGTTTACACATACATATTATTTTATTTGTGTATTCGTTACGTCAAATCATGGGTGCACAGTTGACATAAATTCTATTTAAATTTTGTATCTATGCATTTTTCGTATCTTTATTTCCGAATGTTTGCATCAAACGCCAGTCATTGTGTAAATGGGTAACAGGGAGTATTGCAATATTACATATATGATCTTCTGTCCATGCCAGTAAGAAAAATCCCAATATTGTGCACGTTAATATATGGTAAAATGTCCGCTAAAAATACGTCCTGAAACGATTGTGGAACGGTGGGAATTGAAAATTCGTCAAGTTAAGGCACGACAAAAGCCCTATATAGGCAGGGCATCACATAAACGATTGGATCCCCATAAATTAGTTAGGACTTGACCACGTATAACGTATCCAAGCAACTAATCTGTAACGCGCCTTGAAGTCACAATGTCGTCGATGCAAATTTGTAACAACGTTAATCAACATTGTTATTGGCAGGTTACAAATGAAGAGAAAACATCAAACAATTTGGCTGGAGTTCTCACAGTCTAGAGCCATTTATTAGGGGATAAACAAAATAAATTGGTTCAACCGATTGTTTATTTTTGGTTTGTCATATGTCATTACCCAGTAATGACATATCATAAACCAGGGCTATCAAAACGGACGGGCCACAATCCTCCACTTTGTTGACGTCACATCGGAGGCTGATTTTTTTTTGATGGTCACGTCACGACACAGCTTAGCAGGCCGGCCTGCTGGGTCATGTAGTATGAATGTTGTAGATTGTGGCCCGTCCGTTTTGATAGCCCATGATTACCCCCTCCACTAAAATGGAACATGAAAATTGCATGAATATTTATCCAGAAGCCTATAATAACCTAGTCCTACCCAGGCATCCCAACTCCACAAATTACGCTAAACATTTTTGGATGTGAACAAAAATTCTAGAAAGTAACAGAGTCGGACTGACTAAACCAAGAATACGATGTGGGACAATGTTGCCACTTACTTTCAAATAAATATATTAAAAAAATTGCCGGTTTCTAATTCTTTGCTGTTACATTTTTATTTCGTTATTTTGACGGTTGGGGTAGGGAACACGGCCGTTAACCAACTAATTTGTAGGAAAAACATTTTTTACTGCTTACTGAATTCTTTACAGCGACTAAATTGACATTTAGTGCCTGCGTACTCTCTAATTTTCAGAATGATTTTCAAGAATTTTTGAGCTATAAAAAATGTCATTAACAATTAATATTGACGTATGTATCTCATATTGGTTGTCCGGAAATCTGGGTTTTATATAACAAAAACATCGACTCACAAATTAAAGCAGTCCTGCAGCTAAAGCTACAAATTTCAACTAGGAAGCTAAGTTACATATTTTTGGTAGGCAGTTTCAATCTCTATAAGATTGGTCTCTACAAGTTTTTTGAAAAAATTGTTTATTTAAAAAAATCACTTTACTTTTATGAAACTGCCCCTGATTCGACACCCTGTAGGATTGTTATTTTTAGGAGGATATAGATAAGCGATACATCAAATTAAAGTCCTTATCCCGTACTTTTGAACGCGCCTACTAAATTTAATAAGCATTCATTTCTCAAGGATGTTTTGTGACAAAATTATGCGGAAAAATAGTGGATTAAAAAAAACCAAAGTAAAACGAACCCGAGTTTTCATTTTTTGAAAAAACGCCCCCCCCCCCAGGGGGTGCAGAGTGGTTCTGCACCATTTTCCAGATCTCCACCATAAATAAATAAAAAATTTTGTCGTATCACACAATATTGTATAACAAATGGAACTAAAAACGGCCTATTTCAATCTGACTATTAGAAGTGTTTTTATTTAAATATCGGGCCTTTAAAATTTAAACTTTTACTGCGGTATCGAGATTTATGATTCCGCAGTAAAATGTTCCTGGTTTTGGCCAGCAGCGAGATCTTCTTTTCTGATTTTAAATATTTAGTAAAGGTTAATTAAAAGCACATCGTTCCTGTAATTTAAATAATTCAAACTTGCCAGAGTCGAATCTTCCGTAGTTGGTGGTTTTTTTTAATGGGCAAACATGGAAAATCAGTTAAGGAATATTTAAAAAATTAAAACACAATTCAGCAATGCATCTAAAAAAAAGAATATTATACAGGGAAAAGGCAGTAACTGCGGTTGCAAATTCTACTTTAAAATCTATATTAACATTTGATGATTCTTTAATTCATAGTTTCATCACAAAGTATCAATAAACCCATGGGCGTAGTCAGGGTGGGGCACTTGCCTCACTCTGGCTTGTCACCTGCCCCATCCTGGCTTTAGTTAATTAAAAGAGCATTTATACTATTCTTCAATAAATATCTGATTGTACATTTTTTCTTTTTTGCCCCACCCTGAGCGAGACCCTGACTACGCCCATGAATAAACCCCAAAAGGAATTCACCAAAGACTTGAATACTAACTAGAATTTAATACTAGGTATGTATGTGCTTATATTCGTGTTCAAAACAGGAAGCGGTGGATGGTGGATGCGTAGGCCGACTCGCGCCACGCTTAACTCGGTTGTGCTCTTGTACAGAAATTGCGAGGATGAATACCGCCCGCACCTCCGTGATGCAACCCGCATCAACGGTTACCATCGGCTGTTCACCTCAAAAGACAACTTGGCGTAATCGGTAGGGCCATATTGTTTTGATTTCGACGACTTCGTAGTTACGAGAATGGCGGAAATTTCTAATTTTAATATGCAATATATAAAGACATTAAATTTTCTTTTTTACCATTAAATGTAATTTAAATTTAAAATATTTTTGATACCAGACAATTATTTCAAGAGCTACCAATGCGGGATCCGCAGATTTAGTTTTATGCCAATTATTAAAAATAGTTTTTTATAAAAAATGGTAGATATGTTTTGTTTGGCAACAGTGTTCACCAACTATCCAAAAGTCATCAATGTTCTGTGAAATGTGTAAAAAACCAGTAAATAGTCAGATGAATAAAGTCTCTAAAACCATTGTCCCGCTTTTTGTTAAAGAAAAACTGTCAAACCTAAATACGAGTATTTATTGATAAAATTTTAAACAATTTTGTGAATTCACAAGGGAAAGAGGGTAAAAAGTAAAGCTTTTTCTAATAAAAACGCAATATTTCTGCCAGCGACGCATGAGAATATCTTTGTTCTGTCTGACTGTTGTGTAACTTTTAATATATATCTTTTTTTATTATTATTATTTGAAAGATATAAGTTAGACTTAGCCTGCTTTGTCCACTGAATTTTGGTTCTTGACAATGCACTGTTCTATTCTATTCTATTCTGTTCTTATTAAAATTATACTTTTAGTAGTACAGTGAATATCGCTTAAAACGATATCGGATATTACGACATATGGGTTATAGCGACGACATATTAAGGTCTCGACCGAGTTCTATGCTAAATGCATTAAAGACGTGTTGCCTATAACATCGCATATAAGACGTACTTATATAGCGACCAATAATTGAACTTAAATTGGTCCAATTAATAATATAACGACGAGCGATATCGCATGTAACGATGAACTGCAGCCATTGTGTGCCGAAGTTCGGGTACCCTTTAATTTTAGGCGGTAAATCCCCGGTTCATGCGAATCGGCATTTGGTCTATCATAAACGTCTGTTACCTTTCTTGTATTGTTACGGGTTCTCCAAAACAATTAAAACTCGCAAATGTCAAAAACAATACGTCAATTTATTTCGACAAATTATGTACAAAAAAACACGCACTTAAACTTACTAATAACTTGCTAATAATTCACTACTTTAATCCGCCTATTAACTTCGCGTTAACATCTAGCGATCACTACCATTGGTTATCTTTGACTGGCTCGATGCTCGACGTCCGGCCCTATATATATATAGGGTCTGCCTACTATTCGAGAACCATCCATCCTTCTTCGATTTCCGCTTATTCTAGTTTTTTTTCTAGACCGTGGACCGTTCGAGCATAAGCGTGTCATAGATAACGCAACTAAAACCTAGAGTAAGAATACAACCATAAGGTAAAATAACCTAATACTACACTAAACCTAAATAAGTTCTAACTATAAAATTTAAATAACTTAAATTTGTAACAGTATTAAAGCTAATGAAGTGGTGTGCTTTTGTATTTACATAATCTAAGCCGCTGAATCTAAGAATTTGTAGGTATAAATTAAACGAGATATCTATAATTTTGTATACAAATGTACATTACAAGTATATACCTACATACATGCATAATACATAATATGTACATACGCGCATAACATTATATGTACATATACGCAGTTACATATATGTATGAACATCTGAAAATATTCCATGTTTTTAACTTTTTTATAAAAAATATAGTTTTAATAAATATTTGAAGATAATCACTTTTTCGTAATAAAAATATATAACCCAGTTTGTTACCTTTTTTCTCTATAACGCTCAGTTATAAAGACCGAAATTAGGCGTTCCCTTCAATGTCGTTATAACCGATATTCACTGTATTTATAGATTAACACTGCAAAGATTTTCGCCTAAGGCGTCAAAAACACTAAATGTAATTTTTGTCTGCATGACATGAATTAAGCCCTCTCAAGGTCACGATCTGGATACCCCGTTATTTGTACCCCATACCCATAAGATCTTTCTCTAGACTAGAGGGCGTCAAAAAAACTCTAGCCACCCGGCGCCATCAGATCTAGTTACGCCACTGTACGGCACCCTGTAAAACCTATAAATGAAGAATAAAATTCAAAAAACGTAATTTATAAAATACCTTCTGAATGTGGTAAAATTTATATTGGTTAAACTTCTAGGCCACTTGAAGTAAGACTTACTGATCATAAGTATAGTCTTAGAAGAGGTGATTACGAGAGATCCATAGTTTTGACATTCTTTTTAAAGTAATCATAGAATAAAATGGGAAATTTTACAAAAAGAAAAATCAACATGTATTTATTTAAATGAAGATAACTATTTTTCAAGTGTATCTGTTAATATAAATAAAACTTGGCTCTCTATTCCAAAACAAGATTCACAAAAAGATTTTTTCAAAATTAATTTTGATGAATGATATTTTGATTATTATTATTCTTATATTTAAATTTTAAAGGTGATTTTGATATAAAATTTCATAATGATATAGTAAATTTAAGAAAAAATTACATTAAATTGGGCGTTCTATTCTTGAATATTATTTACAGAAAGTTTTTCAAAATTGGTTTAAACTATGAAGTTATTATTATTATTATTTTATTTTTATTGAAACTAGTATAAAGAAATTTGATTTTAGTATGAAAATTTTCACATTCGCTTGTGCTTTAAATTTAAGTTTTGTGAGAGCTAATGAAACGGCTCTGAAAAATTAAAGATTACTATACATTTCAAAAAAATTGTTGTACAAGAATATAGTAAAAACAATCTCAAAACCGGCTTTATTAAAAAAAATCAAATATTCATTAACCTTCATTCCAACTTTAATATTTTAAAGACAATCAGCTGTGGCGTGACGTGACCGTCAAAAAGAAATTCAGCCCCCCTGTGACGTCAACAAAGTTGTAGATCGTGGCCCGTCCATTTTGATAGCCCTGAACAAACATAAAGCGGAGTAAACTAAGGTAAGTGATAATGAGTGCTCCTCCACTCATTTCAGTTACCTTAAAGCAAGGGCGCACCCAGGGGGGGGCCCCCCCAAGCCTTAGATTTTTAATATATTTTCCACATATTTGATGATAAAACATGAAAAATACCTTAAAATTTGACATCAGGAGGCTTCGGGCCCCTCCCAAGCCCAAGCTGTGGCGTAGTTGCGAAAAGACATGACGACCTTTTTTTTGTTTTTTTTTTTTTTGGAGACGGTGCGGTTCAAAGTTCTACGGCGCGGTTCGGTTCGGTGGGTGCATTTTTGGCCGCCACTTTTTTGAGGGTGCGCTTTGTAGCTGTCGGGGCCCCCCCCAAGACACATTCCTGGGTGCGCCACTGCTTAAAGTAAACAATATTGATAAAAAAATAATTTGAAAATTGTAGATATATTTGAGGTGCTTGAGAACGATTGTAGAAGAACAATCGAAACGTTGCAACTGCGTGGTTTATCAAAAAGATAAGTTTTTCAAATTTTGTTAGGCAAATATTTATTTTTCTTATAAACCCCTGGCAACTTAGTGCTTTTTCTTTTTCTAGGCTAAGCGCAGTGGTTTCTTAATTAAAAAATTTCCTTAATAGTGACGTAACACCCAGATAAAGTCTTCTGTGGAAAATGAATCCGCCACAAATATGTAGATTTTATTTACCCTGTATGTACATAAGTAGGTTAATTAATCGTATTTTATTTATGTAACACCCTGTATCCCATCTTGTTCAATTTATTTATTTACGAGAAACAAGAAAGTTTCGTTATCCTTTGTATATTCAGTTAGTGTAGTTTCTCAGAAGCAGGAGAGAAACTTTACTTTATAGATTTTACCTTCAATAAAGTGAAACTCAAACTATTTGATAACTTTAACAAAACAGTGCAGAATAGTTGGGAAAAGTTCTTTGCAGAACAGCATCGGAACATCAGAGCGAAAAGTATCGAATGAAACTACTGGGGTCCATGAAGACTTTTCAAAAACTAACTACAGTATTTCTTAAGATCTTAAAAGTTAGCAGTTGGTTAGTTACTAAGAACCGAACCGAACAAAAATTCAAATTAACTTTAAAAATTAAGAAAAACCAATTAAAAATTTTGTAACAATATGACATTTTTTGGAAATTTAGTCTGTGTAGTATTAGGATATTGGTTACAAATATTCTCAAATTGTAGTACCGCCCGTAAGGGGTCGTTTGAAGTAAATAATACATAAATAATTTAAAACAATCGCTATAGACGTATTAAATATGAGAAAATGAAACATTTTTAAGATTTCAATATTTTGGAATTCTTTTTTAGAAACGCTCTGCCAAAACACTTGGACTTGTCCAATTAATAACTAAAAAAAACATAGAAAATGTAGCTGACAGCTGTTAAAAGGTGTAAATTTAATTCGACATCTCCTAGTGACGTTTGGAGGTTTAAACAAATAATCTTTATTCTATCCAGCTATTTAGCCTTCTTCAATCCATCTTTGGACATAGGCCTCCCCCAATATCTTCCAATCGTCCGCCCATCTCACTTGGGATCTTCCCCTACTTTTTTATTTTCCCACGATCATCCTTCTGTCTGATATTATGATATATTTTTTATTATGTAGCTCAATTTACCAAATGCTGCCCAGTTTGATAATTTGGCCCAGCAAATATTCCTCTACTTGTGCTATTTGCTTTTGGTTTGATCGTGATATCTTCATCTGTGTTTGTTATGAATTTATTTTTAGTATAGTTCATAATCAAGTCTATATTTTTAGCTGCTGTATCCAGTTCTTCCAGCATTTTTATCAGTTCTTCTTTCTTGTCTGTTACCAAGGCGATATTATCAGCGTATCTTAGGTGGTTCAGGTATTGTCCGCTTACTTTAATGCCTATTTGTTCCCGATCTAAGTTTTTAAAAACATTAACAAGAATAAAGCCTATATATTCGTTCGCTTTAAATACGACTGCAATTTCTAAATCAAAATATTTTCTTTGTTTATTTATAAGTTTTGTCTTGATTGCTACAAATGATATATATATATATATATATATATATATATATATATATATATATTAAAAACTATATAGTATAGTATAGAAGACCTATCAGGATTAAGTTTAAATATTTAGTTCGTAGCAGCCTTTAGTAAATACTGTAAGGGTCTCTATTTTATGCAAAAATGTTGTACCTTCAAGTATGTTTAAGATCACAAGGTCCTAATCATATTTCAAAGGGGACAAAATTAAAGAATATGAATCGTTTGGTTTCCTGTTTTCATCAGGATCCAAGATCTAATGGAAACCAGTATTGACAGTTTCGTCCTAAAGAGACCCATCGTAACTGCATGGTCTGGTAGGCAACCAGTAATAAGGTGGTGGCCCAAGGTAAGCTAGCTAAGTCGTAATAAATCTCACTTAACATTAGCTTTTAGAAAAATGCTACCAAGTTTTTAAGTAGCGCCATGTCTGGTTGCAAGAGAAATAAAGGCAGCAAAGAAATTAAAAGGAGATGTTTTTTGGAAATATTTTTTTTTTGAAAAATTGTAGCTTCTTTAAAAGGCCTTTCCAACATGCCATAATAATAGTCTAGTGTAAGTAGTTTTTGCGATATTTCAGTTTTTTGGAGAATGTGTCAGGGCAATATTGCAATCTAAAAAAAATCATGAAAAATAAACTACTACTAAAAAACGTTTTTGTATTTTTTCTGTATCAAAAATCATTAAAATCGGAGATGATGAATTCCGGTTGATATCATATGAAATGACTATAATTTTTTGGAATGAACCCCACTGGATGGAAGGCGGTAGTAATAACAAGACTTTACTGATATCTAGATGAAAAGTGGAAAAGTACGAACTGTGCTAAAAGGTTAAAAGTAATGGAGGTCATATATAATTAAAACGCTTTCCTTGAGAAATCCTTATGGTTATGGTCATATTGTATTTTATAGTTGCAGAAGCATTTAGAATAGAAAAGAATAGAATAGTATTTTTTGCTTCTGCATAATGAATTTAATTGAAAGAAAATTCATAAAATTCTTATCAGAAGACCTTAGTAAATATTATTAAACATAACATTAAACCTATTAATGAATACAAAATTATACATATTTTCAGTGGCCGCTGCTACAGGGAGGGCAACGGGGCAGTGCTTTCCCAAAACTAGACAACACACAGTATTTTTAATTCATTTATTTAAAAAAAGTTAAATCTTCCCTTACGACATGATTGTCTAGTTACATTTATTATCTGTGGTTAACAACAAGCGATTAATTGGGTGAACTTTTTTAGCGTAAATAATTACAAGCCGGCAGCGCCGCGCGGGGCAAGGTTTTAATTTCACCCGTTTTTCAGCGGTGTATGGGTGGGTGTTCTCGCTAGGGGGCGAGAGGAATGTTTGTTTTTGTTGAAGTCGGCCATATTGATCGTACGAAAACGTTCGTTGCCCTTTCTGCGTGTTGCCGGTTCTATCCTTAGTGAAGACGTATGAGTATGTTTTGATTTGGGGTATGTCAGTAGTAAAAAGCCTTGCCGGTCGCGTGTCATTGTTTGTTTTTGTTATCGTTTGTTTATAAAATGGAAATAAATACCGTCGATTACATAATTAACTGTGCAAATTTAAATACATTGACATATGAACTTCGATTACAAATAAAATCTTTAGGGCCACATAGACCGGACCTAAAAATTAACCAAAATTTTACAAGTACAAGTAATGCCGAGGGGTGTTCCAAAAAAACTTATATGTAATAGAAAATTTAATAAAAAATTATACGATACTGAAAACTGGTTGTGCGGTTGTAAAAAAAGAAATGCTTTTTCTTGCTTTATTTGTCTCGTTATAAACAATCCACAATAAAGGAAAAAAATGAGTATTTAGAATTTCCAAAAAATTGCTTTTTAATCCTAAAAAGCAGAAATCAGAAAAGAAATAATAAGGTTTTTGGGATCTCTCTACTACTAAAAAATCGTACAAAAATGTCAAATATGCTATAGGGGAAACACTATAAGTTTTTATGCTGACAAAAACAGAGCAAAATCGCATAGTATTGACTCGGATTAATCAAATTTTCTTTAAAACCGTTTCACTTATTTAAATAAGTTAAGCACCAATTTATATCAGGTTTTTACATTGCCATTTTACCGGGGATTTTGTCTGGTAATAATTTTTTCGTTTTTTATATATTTCTCAATAAAAAAATACTCTGCCAATAGATGGGCCCCTAAGCTCACATTAGGTACTATAGTTATAGTGTACGTGTGAGCTATAATATAACTGAAATATATTTTATTCAACTCCAGACCTTTCGTTTGATACCACTCAAGCCATGTTTTAAATAAAACTCAAATTTACTACCCCCACCCTTAAAAAAAACAAGAACTAAATTGTATTTTGTTTAACTCCAGACTCAATTACCTTTCGTTTGAAATCACACATGCCAGATTTTCACGTAAACACTAATTTT
Source organism: Aspidapion aeneum (assembly GCA_963576565.1). Taxonomy (NCBI): domain Eukaryota; kingdom Metazoa; phylum Arthropoda; class Insecta; order Coleoptera; family Brentidae; genus Aspidapion; species Aspidapion aeneum. The sequence continues at coordinate 43,282,763 of OY755040.1, forward strand.
TGAAATCTACCCCCACCCTGTTATTTGGCTTGTGTTCGGTGGATTTTGTTCATTTTTAAATGGGACCATCTCGACCCAAGACCCAGTCCAGGTACCAAATTTCATTGAAATCGGGCTAGCCGTTTTTGAGTTATGCGCGTTGGTCGTTACAGACAGACATACAGACAGACAGACAGACAGACAGACAGACAGACAGACAGACAGACAGACAGACAGACAGACAGACAGACAGACAGACAGACAGACAGACAGACAGACAGACAGACAGACAGACAGACAGACAGACAGACAGACAGACAGACAGACAGACAGACAGACAGACAGACAGACAGACAGACAGACAGACAGACAGACAGACAGACAGACAGACAGACAGACAGACAGACAGACAAAACAGGCAGACAGACAGACAAAACAGGCAGACAGACAGACAGACGGACGGACGGACGGACGGACGGACGGACGGACGGACGGACGGACGGACGGACGGACGGACGGACGGACAGACAGACGGACAGACAGACAGACAGACAGACAGACAGACAGACAGACAGACAGACAGACAGACAGACAGACAGACAGACAGACAGACAGACAGACAGACAGACAGACAGACAGACAGACAGACAGACAGACAGACAGACAGACAGACAGACAGACAGACAGCCACACAGACAGACAGCCAGACAGACAGACAGACAGACAGACAGACAGACAGACAGACAGACAGACAGACAGACAGACACTCCTATAGTATAGTATATGTGTGAGCTAATATCACATTTGTCTATCTGCGCGGTGGCGCTCCATATGAAAATATTTATTCCAGCAGGCCATATTTTGTAAAAAAAGTACTTTTTTACCGTTTTTAACCTTTCAAAAATATCAATCAAGCTCATCGGGATTCATTTATGAAATTTGGTATAATTGATAGAAATATTATGGTTGAGCAAACTTTACTTGAAATTTTGCACACATGTCAAAATATCACGATTTTTCTTGTAAAGATGCCAAAAGCGACGTTTTTTTAATACTTAATACCATCTAGCCAAACGCCGAACTTAAGAAAATATGAACAAAGTTCATCTTCCTCCATTTTTTAGTTATGATCGGGCTGAATCAAGCCTTAAAAATCAGAAACGCAGAGTTTCCCAGTCAAGGATTATTGCTTTCTAGACCCCGCTGAATCCGAATATGCCGGTTGCCTCCCCCCCAAAATTTTGACAGGGGCTTCAAGATAACAGCCAACATGACGGCGAAATTTTAAATCGAAGCTGTAAAACCCCATTTGACAAATCTATAATTGTAACTATAACACAAAATCAATTTAATATTTATTCAAAATCTATGGTAAAAATTCCCCGACGCGTTTCGAGCCTATCGCTCAATTTCAAGGGGGTCAATAAATAACAAAGAGTGCTTATTGGTGACCATCCTGTCATACGGTAAAAAAAATTGGCTACAATGAAAACACGTTCTTTTGCTGAATAAATGGTTTTACAAAATTCTCAAAATAATAATCCGTTAGGTGTTATTAACATTCCATATGTTCAAGGGATTTCAGAAAACATAAGACGAATAGCTAAACACTATAATATAAAAACAGTATTTTCTTCGGGAAAAACGATAAGAAGTTTTGTAACTAAAACAAAACCAGACAATCCCTCAAATAATAAGGAATGTATTTACCAAATCCCATGTGATTGTGGTAAATCATATGTAGGTGAAACGAAACGCCCTCTTCAGGTTAGAGTAAATGAACATCTAAAAAGTACCAAATTAGGGGATTTTGAAAAATCCGGTTTAGCAGATCATGCATGGTCAAATGATCACAGGATTCAGTGGTCAGAAGCTAAAGTTTTACATAAGGAGTCGCATTGGCGAAAACGAAAGTTTATTGAAGCTGCGTTTATAATGCAGAATAAAGAAGTTTTCAGTCAACCAAGCACGGATATACCAAACATATGGAAACCACTCCTTAAGGAAAACAGGCGTCTTAGGATTAAAAAGGGGGCGGGCCGTCACACCTGACTGCACACCAAGTAGTATAAGTAGTACCCTAGAGACTAGATTGTTTAGTTTACACTTGATAACGGTTAGAGATACTTACTAACCGAAACGTCGTGTTTTAAAATAAAAAAAGACAATGGAAGTCCGAAATTTTATTTCTACACAATCATTGTCTACGAGTTTCAAACAAAGAGTTGAAGAATGGTACGGATCCGGAATCAACAATCTATTCAGAGGCTACGAGAAGACCAAACTTATAGTGATAAAGGAAGAAGAACACATTTTATTCTTGTGCGAGGCGCGCGACAGTGGTGTCATTCCGGTTGGTTTCCGCCTAAAAGCCAATTTTCCGGGAGTGAGAACGAAGATATTAGAGAGGACCAGCCAAGCACTAATCCGATCCCAAATCAGTTACCATCGATGGAGAAAAGCCAACTTCAACGCCGACATGGAGGAGCGTTTTGACGAAATTAGACGACACACATGGGAGGAAGACTACGAACCGATACTGAGTAAAATTGACAGTACGTGCAACAGAGAACGACAGAAGATAAGATCAACTCACCGAGAAAAACTTAAGAAACTACAGACACGTACTCAAGATAGAACAGACTCAACAACACCAAGCACTATAGTGAACATCTCCAAAAGGACTCTGAGCACCAACGAAGAATTGGTACACAGTAAGGGACTTAAGTTCGCCATTGCACCGGCACAGACACTGGAAATTATTGCGGCAATAGAGACTGTTAGTCTACCTCAACCCGAAGCTGATGAGTTTCGCCATAAAGTAAGAACAACTTTGGACAGAAAGAAGCAACAAAAGACAAACATCACCAGTCAAGAACAACGGGCAATCAAGAACCTGCAGGCTGACAAATCAATCAAGATTCTACCGGCTGACAAAGGAAACGCAACGGTGATCATGGATGTCGAGACTTACGACAAAAAGATCCAAGAAGTTCTGGAAAAAGGAGACTACAAGCAACTACCGAAAGATCCAACCACCACCATAGAAGGACGCATCTACAGGACTTTGAAGAAGTATGCTGAAAATATCCCGGTCGCTGTTAGATCCCGCCTGACTCTACACCACAGTAAGGCACCACATTTTTATGGATTACCAAAGATCCATAAGAAGGATATACCACTGCGACCAATTACCAGCTCCAGGGACTCACCGACCAGCACTTTGTCGAGGTTTTTGTTGGACATAATTCAACCACTAGCGATAGATTTGTAAGTTTTGATGTAGAAAGTCTCTACACTAACGTGCCAATAAATGAGTCACTCAGTATCATTAAAAACAAATTACAAACTGATGATACACTTCACGAGAGAAAAACGCTATCGGTGGAGGGGGTGATGGATCTTTTGGAGCTCTGTCTCCGTAACTCTTACTTTCAAGTGAAAGATAAGTTTTACGCGCAAAATGATGGACTCCCAATGGGTTCATCTCTTTCGCCAGTGGTAGCAAACATCTACATGGAGTGGTTCGAGGGCCATGCGATCAACACAGCAAGAGTCAAACCAAAACTATGACTGCGATACGTGGATGACACATTTATTATAAGGCCGGAAAATGATGACGAACTACAAAATTTTCTACACCATTTAAACGGTATTCGACCAACAATCAAGTGCACCATGGAAATTGAAAAAGATTCGGCCTTACCTTTTTTGGATGTTCTTGTCAAACGATTAGACAGAAACATTCAAACCACTGTATATAGGAAACCTACACACACGGGACAGTACCTAAATTTTAAGTCTAATCATTCTGTTGCAACAAAACAAGGAGTTATAAGAAGTTTGTATTTAAAAGCCGTAAATATTTGTAGTAATAATGAAGAATTAACCACACAAATTAACAACATTAAAAAGGACTTACAACAGAATGGTTATTCCGAGAAATTAATAAACTCAACGATATTTAAAATTAAAAACACTAACTAAATGTACCAAATTCTCAAAATAATAATCCGTTAGGTGTTATTAACTTTCCATATGTTCAAGGGATTTCAGAAAACATAAGACGAATAACTAAACACTATAATATAAAAACAGTATTTTCTTCGGGAAATACGATAAGAAGTTTTGTAACTAAAACAAAACCAGACAATCCCTCAAATAATAAGGAATGTATTTACCAAATCCCGTGTGAGTGTGGTAAATCATATGTAGGTGAAACGAAACGCCCTCTTCAGGTTAGAGTAAATGAACATCTAAAAAGTACCCAATTAGGGGATATTGAAAAATCCGGTTTAGCAGATCATGCATGGTCAAATGATCACAGGATTCAGTGGTCAGAAGGAGTCGCATTGGCGAAAACGAAAGTTTATTGAAGCAGCGTTTCTAATGCAGAATAAAGAGGTTTTCAGTCAACCAAGCACGGATATACCAAACATATGAAAACCACTCCTTAAGGAAAACAGGCGTCTTAGGATTAAAAAGGGGGCGGGCCGTAACACCTGACTGCACACCAAGTAGTATAAGTAGTAGCCTAGAGACTAGATTGTTTAGTTTACACTTGATAACGGTTAGAGATACTTACTAACCGAAACGTCGTGTTTTAAAATAAATAAAGACAATGGAAGTCCGAAATTTTATTTCTACACAATCATTGTCTACGAGTTTCAAACAAAGAAATGGTTTTACCTTGAAACAATTTGTTTTGAATTAAAATATTTCTTTTTAGTTCAATGCAGCGTTTAATCTTGAAATGAGACTTTAATTTTCTTCTTTAATTGTTTTGTTTCAGTATACTCCGTTTTGTACCAAACCAAATTGTCTTATAAGTAATATTTTTTTAGAAAACGGTGCCTTAGACTAATTCAGTTTCAATTTATATTAAAACAAATTTCTGTTTCACATTAAAATAAAGAGGCAAGACATTTTTTGTGCTATATCAAGAAAATATTCTCTTGGTGAATAGGAAAGCACAAATTATTTTACTTCAAAGCAATTCGCTTTAATCCAAGACAATTTTTTTTACCGTGCAATGTCGCTGTTCAAACTGAATTATTCATTGGATTGTGTAAGATTTTTGAGTAACTTTTTTAATTTGAATTTTTAGCAACAATTATTTATGGTACTATATATGTCATACACAGCTGATATCATGTGTCTCAAAATGAGATAATTGTTATGGGTAACTGTCCAGGGATGTCCGTAAACTTTTGAAAAATTAGCATAAAAAACATTTTTAAAATTTTTACTTAAAAACTAGTCAGTAGGATAGAATAAAAACTCAATTTTCTTAAGATCCGCAGATTAAAAAAATAGATAAAATATGTAACGGAAATTGATTCTTTTAGTTATTTTTGAAACTTTATTTATATAACTATGCCCCTGGAGTCTTAAATGTGACATTAACCCCACATTGTAATACAGCGTTTAAAAGAAAGTTTTATTGTCGATATTAAAGTGTCCCTCACATTTTTTCCCAAGAAGTTTAGTTTTTAAGAAAATTTTATAAAATCTATAATAAACATATTTTTTTTCACAATCCCAATTTACGGATGCCACTGAAGAGCTGCTTACTTCTCCTAAACCTATCGACGAACACATTGTTAGAAAGAAAATTTTATTCTTATTAAAAAAGTGTTCTTTGCAATATTTGCTAAAACGGTAGGTTTTCGAGAAAATTTAATAAAAACAAAAAAATCCATGTTTTGGGGGTTTGGGGGGGGGTTTCTCCGTACCTGTGGACATTTAGGGGGGGCGGAAGCAACGGAGGTATTCCAATTCAGCGAGTTTGAAATAGGGGGAAATCACACATTTTCTAAAAAATACTTTTAAATGCTTCTGGACGGAAAACGGAGAGGATTTTCAGATTTTTTGTCTAGACTAATAGGTAATGTAGTTTTTATAAATCATTGCTTAGGACTCAGTCAAAATTTTGGGAAAATTATAAGGAAATTGGAAAACACCAAATGACGCATTTCATTGGTCAATAATTAAAGGATATTAACGAAACTTTTTGAGGCCTTCCATTTCTTTTTAGTTTCCGAACGAGTTTTATCTGGCACACCCTGTAAAAGGCTCTAAAGAAGTCAATAATTTTTACCAAACTCATCAAATCCATGATATAAAGTTATGACTGCTACTTCGCCCTTTTTACCTTTATCACGACCTTGTTCGTCCCTAAAAAATATTCGCCCCTCGAAAAAAATAAATTTCCACTATAACTGCGACCGACAAATTTATATAGCGCCCTCTGGGAGTGCCGGTACGTGACATGTAATCATATCCCCTGACGTTTTATGTGAAATACTAACTGAAGGCGGACAATTTAAGAAAAATGTCTGGTTCGCCGCGCTTAGCCGTCTCTGTTGGTCATTCGTTTATTATTCTCTTGGCTCGTTAATGTTTCTTAAGATTTTTTTATTGAAAAAATTTACAACGAAACGTTTATTAGAATATAGACCGACATAAAATGAAATAAGGAAAAAAGAGACGGGTGGTTACGCCCATTATTTCAGGATAGCCAGACCCACAGCCAATTTTTGGCCTCTGTGCGCCCCGGTAACTAGAGGGAGGAAATTTCTGACACCGATTGTATCCCCTTGTGCGGCGATCTTTTCTTTAAGTTTGGAAAGAAATCGATCGAGGGTAGTTGTACATAAAATAGCGGACATTTAGATGATAACTACGTACCGAATAATCATTTTTTTCAAGCTTGTCCCTTTTCAAAATATTTAATGCCGTGTCTACTACAAACTGAAGTTTATGGCTTCCCCAGCGAAACAAATAAGAGATAGGTCTGTTTTAAAAGCAAGTGCAGTATCCGAGCCTGTTATAAAATTCACTTCGGACATAACATACATTTCGTGTGTCACTGATCGAAAGGCGTTCTTAAATGGCCATGCGAAAAAATTGAGCTATTTGCAGCTGATAGTACCTTGCCTGCTTGTAATAAGCCGCCTTGGAAACGTTTCATTTAAAAGCACTCTCACAGGCAAAGAGCTGTGTAACCAATCAATCTGGCATAAACCAAATTTGGTTAAAATCAACATTTGGCACCTGTCGAATCGCAGAAATGATATGGTCCTGCTACAGAGACAAATAATTTCTCCCTCGTAAATTATAATTGATGAAAAATTTGTCATCCAAAATCCCAGTCCTGACATGAACTTTTTGAGGATATTGGGTCTGTTCTGCAATATGCAAATGTTTATTTTTCCGTGACCAGTAACGAACAACGGAAGGATTGTGACTGCCATGAAAACGAACTTTTGCCTGTAAAAAAAAAATTTTAATAAAATTTTTGTCCTGATTCGCTTTTTCAATCATGGTTTCACCAAACTCCATTCTTCGAAACTGATCATTTGGAAAAAAATTTTGCGTTTTCTTTACTTTAAAACTCCGGTACCGTCGTTTCAAAAATGTTTTGGACAGTTAATGGTGAAATACCATCGCTCACATCATTGGCAGTTGCCTTACTGGAACAAATGCCCACTTCACACCTGTTTCGTTGCACACGACGGAATGACGAAATACTTCGTGAAGACGAAAAGTTTTCCACTACCAGCCCGAATACGGGTCTAAAAGAGCGAAAAGTATTTCAAGACAGCGCCCAAAATATATTTTTCTCTCTTTTACTTCTCTCTTACATACATTAAACACAGCACGCAATCAGCTATAAATCCTATGCTTCTAAACCATGTTGTATCTGTTTTTCTTTAACCCGTGCAAATTTTCTGTACACACCCGATTCTACAATGCCAAATCCAGGCCAAATAACCCAGTATAGCATTTATGTTCGGCTTGTGAAAATAAAATACTAATCCTAGATTCCACTTCAGGAACCCTGTATACAGGCTGTTAATTAGGTAATGACTGTGGGTTTATCGTAAATCTCCTACTGTTTTTAATGGAATGCTAAAACCGGGTTTTATCCCTTTTTGCCCCTGTTACCCAGAAACAAAAATGTTTGGTGTAAATCCTTTAAAAGTAGGTCAAGGGTTTGGAACGGCTATCGGAAAGAAAAAACTGAAGGTTAAGAAATACTTGGGCGACAGGTTGTCATACTAAACAATGCAATGGTTTGATCACACTAAAACCTTAATTTACTTGGAAACTTTGACTGGGAATATACACAATAGATTAAGGTCACTAAGAACGTCGCCTATGACAATCGAGCGGTTTGGGTTTCTATTTATTTTATAACCCTTTTTTTAATACATTAATATTGAGACTTTTCATCTATTCCGGATTAATCGCCTAGTTTCGCGAAGTTAAAACGTTCCAAACAATAAGAATACCTGGCTAGGATTCGAACCGGGACCGCATATTTTTATAAAATTTTTTATAAAATTATACATTTTCGACGATTTCTATATATCACTCACATTTTGGAAGAGGGGGTCGGTTCGGTTCGGGTGGGGGGGGGGTCGGTTCGGTTCGGGGGGAGGGGGGATATCATAATACATATTGCATAAAACTATTTTGCATAGTGACCAGGAGGTGTATCCTGTGTGTCAAAACTAAATATAGTTTGATATTTGGGGAGGAGGGAATTTCCCTTTTCCCCTCCCGTAGATCCGTTCCTGATAGATGCAACTGGCACTAGATCTTCAGTTATACATGGTGGCCCAGCGAAAACGTACCGGAGGCGATTTTGAGTATTTAAAGTAAATTTTCGCTAAAATTCTCAGACACGTCGATTTTGTTTTCTAAGGGGATACTTTTTTGTTGAAATTTTTGTAGCACGAACCCCCTTCGAGGGGTATACTTTACCCCTATATTTTGAATAGGGAAAGTGGATCTAGTGATACCTTGTTTTAAAGGCCGTTTGAATGTCAATACAACCGTGTAAAAATTTCAAAAATCTATCCATTAGTTTTTGAGATAATGGCCTTTAAACTTTCAAATTTAACATTAGAATTTTATTATTTTTCGGATTTAATTTAAATTTGAAAATTTCAAAGCAAATATCTCAAAAACTAATAGATGGATTTCCGAAATTTTTCACGGTTGTAAAGATATTTAAGAGAGCTTCAAAACAAGGTATCACTAGACTCAGTTTCCCTATTCAAAATATAGAAAGTATACCCCTCGATGGCGGTTCGTGCTACAAAAATTTCAAGATAGCCAAAAAGTGTTCCCCTCGAAAACTAAATCGACGGGTCTCAGGCTTTTTCAAAAACTTACTTTAAATACTCGTAATGACCTCCGGTACGTTTTCGGTGAGCCACCCTGTATACTGTTAAAAAGAAAATGTTATCGTTTTAATAAAGTTTTACATGTTTTCTTAAAATGCTTAGTTATTGCGAAAACTAGAAAATATCTATGATATTCGTTGTGATTTTTAAAAATGTTCCCTCTTTACGTGTGCCACTAAAGTAATACTTAAAATCTAGTCTGCACTGAGTGAAACAAAAAATTATAAGTACTATTCTTTTTTTTGGAAAAGGTTCCTTTTTCTAAGAAAATGAGTTGAACAAAACAATTTTATTTTATTTACTTTGGTACCTACTCTGGAACAGTAGTCAGTAGTACTCAGGTAACTGGATATACATCCTTTAAGATTTTTATATATTTTCTCAAAAAATAGTTTGAGGCTAAAATTTAAAAAAAAATTAAAAATTCCAAGATGACAGCGCTAGTTTTCCTGAAATAAATAATAATTTATTATTCTTTATTGGTCGCCATCTTCAATTTCTCAAACTGCTCAAGGGATATTTAGAAAGTAAAGCCCTTCGGTAACCAGAATCAGTAATCAAATTTTCTGTAGGTATACCGCAACTGTAACCCCTTTTCTGACTATAAATAAATTTTTCACAAAATTGCAAATATTTTGCGAAAAAGAACAGCTATGATTTAAGGAAATATAGTTTTGAGAACAGGGAACTGTCCCTAATAAAAATGTGCGCTTTTTAGCGTCATATTTATGGTTCCTAACTCATTAAGGACGACCGTGTATTATAACCCTAATAAACTGAGTGTTTTAATATTCACGTTTTTCCAAATTGTGGTAAAGATCTCCATAATTGGATTATACTTTCTAATTAGACCTAATCCTGCTAAATTAATATTTTTAATTCGACTGACCCATTTCTCATGAAGCTTCTTGAAATAAGCAATCAAAAAGCAAAAAGAAAAAATAGCTTAATACTATTTAACAGCAGGCGCTCGCATTTTAAATCTTAAAAATCCTGTTCCAGTCAGTGTTAATTTAATATTCCAAGAGGGCTCTTTTCCGAGTCATTTCAGTTTAAATGACTGCTCATTTTTATCTTTTCGTTTGGTAATTTAGACCCGTAGAATTATGAGATAAAATACTGAACAAAGACTGCAGGTCCAGCACAAGAATATCAGACAAAGTCAAAAAGAATAGTGGTGAAGGTTTAAGAAAATAGGGTACTTTTGGTCAGGCTTTTTGCCAGTCTGCCACCCGTACCTTTACTCTGCTCAGGCGCACCAGCGGTCTGCCATATGCTGTTATCTTTATTAGAGTGCTTTTGGTCAGGTTTTTGCCAGTCTGTTAACCTTACCTTTATTCTGCGCGGGCGCAGCAGAGCTCTGTCATGCTACTATCTTTACTGTAAGTGAGTAACGATTACCTTTACTATTAGAGAGCTATCCACCCAAAACCAACTGAATCGCGTATCAAACCAACCAAATTATGATGATGTGTGATTCTGTGATATGAGATTTATAGGTTACAGTGTTTGTTTTCTTTTGATTGTTTTTTATTCTTTAGCACTGCTGCGCTCGCGCAGAATAAAGTTAAGGATGATAGATTAGCAAAAAACCTGCCCAAAAGCACTGTATTTATATTTAAAAAATCCTAAATTGAAACCACATACGACAGAAATGTACATAGTGTCCTTAAAGTGAAATTTCATACGGGAAATTTCTGTACTTCAGTTGTTCACGACGCGCTGAAAATTTGCCTCTCCCGCCATCTATTCGTAAATTAACGGACTACTACTAACAGCATGGCAGAGCGCTGATGCGCCCGCGCAGTATAAGGGTAAGCGTAACAGACTGGCAAAAAGCTAACCAAAAGCACCTATTGTAAAGACACCGGCTAAAAACGTTCATGAAATTTTCGTGTTATTGTAATTTGGACTACCATTATCATCAAAGTTCTGCTAAATGAACATCTGTGAAACTGATATCAAATACACGATAGCAACGTGAAAAACAGGGCAATTTTGCAAACTTTGCATTTATTAATTGAACTTTTAAATTAATTTAATTTTATATAGAGCCCCGTTTCGCCCGACTTTAGTAGTCGTACTCAGAAAACGCTTATACTATTTGATAGGTCTATGTTTAGACGCAAGAAGTCCGGAAATTCAGACAAATTTAGACGAATTTTTAGTGTCTGTGTAGTGGCTCTTCTTTTTGGTTCCTTTTTTCCTTAATTTAGTTTAGCTAAACTAGGAACGGATTTGGGGTTTTAGATTATTTGGGCAAAAAATGGAAACCAAATTTCCAATAAAATCCTCATTTACAAAATCTCTTTATAATATATTAATAAAACAAAGTCTTCTTGTGCCAAATAAGTGTCACGAAAAGTTATAAAAAGGAAAAGAAAATGTTAGAAAACGGCAAAGAAGGGTTTATTTATTTTATGGAAGGGCTCAAGAATATAAATAGTTAATTGAGGTTCTAGTTGCCTGATGTCTGCTATAATTTAAAATGTGAGCAAAAATCCTTACAACTCGCTTTCAAGCTACAGAAAGACATGCGTTTGATTTGAATGTTGGGAAAATTAACATAAATTTGGCGCATTTTAAAGTCAGTGGTGATTTAATTGCACATTTTGAATATGGAATCTTTCCTGACTTTAAAGCCATTTTCATATAAATCCTAGCTGATCCTCTTCTCGAAATTTTATCAATTTTTTAACATTTTTCTAGTCAGTCTAGGCTCTGGCTCCTGTCACGTGTGACCTAATATGTGCGCTCAGTTTGATTACGGGGCTTTGTTAATCACCCATAGGAGTATAAAAAAAAGTTTGGTCACGTGGTCGAACTCATGATCGTTTGGCCGCCATCTTTGAAAATGGCCGCCAAATTAAAATATTTTTTTGTTTAAGCGTATCTCCCTACCCAGTTATCCGATTAAAATTTTTTTAAACTTGTTTTACTCCTTTTTTAAAGGCAAACAAATTTTGTCATTACACATTTCTTGATAAATTAAGTAGTTTTTGAGATATACCAAGATTATTAGTATTTCCGCTCGCAAAAGAATTAAATTAATACCCATGCTCCTTTTAATGTAGCTACAATATTATTGACATTTATTTTTTTTTGTTACATAGAAGGCTTTAAACCCTTCACAGAAGAGAATATTGACTTTATGTTTTTAAAGTTTGATGGATGGTACCCCTAAAGACTGCTTTAAAGAGGGTAGTTTCTAAAACTGTTTACAAGATAATAGGAAAAGTGAATTTGCAGCGAAACTATGCATCCTAGCGAAAAACGAATAATTTTTACAATACTTTTAATTCCTCTTCTTTTGATGTATGACTTAGCATCTTAGCTTTGGTAGTTAGCTGTACAAGCCAGCTAAAACATACAAATTTGTAAAAGTTTTCGCTCCAAAATCGATTTTTTCTTGTAATAACATTTTTTATCGGCAATAAACTGATTAGTTGAAAATTGTTAAAATTAGCTTATATATAATATATAGCTATAGCTATCGTAGTGTAGCTCTCAGCAACGAATGAATTTAAAAAAAACTATTTAAATTTCGTTACAAAAAATGTTTAGCGGTGGTTTCTGCTTAAAACCAAAGACTGGAGGAAAACGTAGCACAGGTAATCTGCATCAGCACCTATACTAACTAGAAAAATGCCAAAAAATTGATAAAATTTCCAGAAGAAGATCAGCTGGGATGTGCAATTAGTTTTTGGAACCATTTTCATGTAAGCTATACTTCATTCAGGCACACTGTGTTAGATTTAAAAAATTAAAAGAGAGGGTACTGGGTGTGTTTATCCCTCTCGTAGCTAATGCAGTATTGTCAAGTTATTTGTCTCCCTAAAAATTTGAGTTACGGCATTATTAATTAATTTAAGTTATACAAATTGTTGTTACTTATTCTAGCCGTTTGCATGTCTAAAAGAAACTTCATTTGACACATTAATAATTGAAACTGCGGCCTGTGGTTAGGTCCAGAATAAACTTATTTTAACAATTTATATCATTGTTATATTTTTAATATTTGCGAATATTTTGATAAAGTTTTGCTTATTAAAAATATTTGACACAAGAAAAAGGTGTGGTGGTAACTGGCAACCTTTGCAACATTGAGGGGTAGATGGCGCTGAAATAAATTCGTCTAGTACGCAATATTCAGGGACTACTAGTACGATTTAGTTGCATGTGCGAGTTCCGAGGTTCATGTCTGTCATATAAATGCCATTAGATCATAATACTTGTCTCTGAATTGACGAATTTATTTCAGCGCCATCTACTTCTCAATGTTGCAAAGCTTGCCAGTTGCCACTCTATATGGGTCATATACTCATTGCTATAGACCCAGTTCTATATTATTTTTGGTCTCAATATGGGCTCTGGTAAAAAATAGCGCAGGACAAAATAGAGCAGGACAAAATAGAGCAGGGCAAAATGGCGCAGAATAAAATAGCGCAGGACAAAATAGCGCAAAAGAAAATAGCGCAGAAACATACAAAAAAAGTTTTTAAATTTACTTTTTTATTCATAAAAAAGTTTACTAAGGGACATCATTTCGAGTATTTCATGTTTCAAAAAACCGACCCGAAATACTTGACCGTTGATGAGTAAACACCGCAACCCAGAATCAAACCAAATCGAACCACGTGGCTAAATATTGAAAACTTCTTGCTCGAACTCGCTATTAAAAAAAATATATATATATAATATATTTATTACTTTAGTTAATAGAAAATTTATTTAATTATATGAAACTTTTATTTTGGGTTTCGGTTCGATTCTGATGTGTTTGGTTCGGTTTGGTTTCACACCCTCTAGGATCCCGGGAAAGAGGACAAGGATGTTTTCTTTTTTAAATATGCTGGAAAGAGACCCTTATTTGAACTATTGCCCGGCCAGAATAAAATTACGCGCAAAAGAGATGGCTCAACTCAATCTATTTCCCTCTGTTTACAGCACTTAAGTCTTACTGGGTGGTCTTTTTTTAACTAATTTACCATAAACAAAATTTTAATATTACAAGAAAAACCGGTACTTGTCTGGTGCGATTAACGAAATCGACTCCAGCCCGTTCATAATTCACACCCATTTATTGCGTTTCTATTGTTACCGCTGGCTCAACTCGAATCCGACCCGTTCGCAATTCACATTCTTTTATTGGAGTTCTATTCGAGGGGTGGCTCGGTATTTCCTTTTGGTATACAGGTTAGGGGAAATACCAGGAAATACCGGGAAATATACTAGGAAAATACTATTTGAAATTTGAGGAAATACTGCGAAATACCAGGAAATACCGTAGGTATTTCCTTATGGTGTACAAAAATCGGCGATCGAGCCACCCCTTACTTCTATTGTTATCGCTGGGCTCAAACAGGATGACTAGGCACGTTTCATACACATTCTAGGCTCACAAAAAGAAACAGTTCATATAATAAAACTGTGTAGAGTTCCAATTTTAAAGATATAAAAATTTTGGATTTTCGCAATTTTTATAGTCAATTGGTATTTTATTAGGTTTCTAGATTTGTACGCACCTACCTAATGAAATAGGTACCTATATAATATAATAAGTATTAAAGTTTTGAAAAATATTTCTTTTTAAGATAAATAAGGTATGAAGTTTTTCAGCAAAAAAGGCTTAGGAGGAGTAAAATATAAAATTAATACCTAATAATGATCAATTAAAAAATTATAGCACGCCACTGGACAGAGAAATATAGAGCTAATTGAAGCCATCTCTTTTGCGCCTCATTTTATTTTGGCCGGATTTTATATCAGTTGTGTTAAGTTTGGACAACGAGGTCTAGAAAAACTAAACAAACGAGGTATAATAAAGGTTATTTTTTTTTGGTAACTTTTATTATGAAATATGTGCTATTTTGCGTTATTTGCGCCATTTTTTCACACGCGAGCTCGCCGCAACTCAAGTTAATAAACACAGCCGTTTACACCAAGCCGACTACACCAACTCTTTGATGTTTCCGACATCGGTTGGGAAACGAAAACAAAACAGCAACTGTTGAGTTGCCGAAAAATCTTCAAAAAATCTGCAAAAAGTTGCGGTTTTGTTTTATTTCAACTCGAGTTGCTGTTTTGTCGGTTTGGTGTAAATCAGCTTTAAGATTACATATCCTATACAGCATTATACAGCCATAGTCATTATGTTTTTTGCTGTTATAATGCTCTATCCTTTATGATGGTCTAAAGCAATACGGGCTCTGAAAAAAAATTCCTTTGCGTGCGCCGCAAGAGTTCATTTAATAAAACTGAAATAGACTCTAACCATAATCTTTATTATTCTTCTGCGGGTCTTTATTAAGGGCGAGAGCTGCTGTTTTCCGGCTCAGACTGAACTGGGCACATATTGGGGGGATTATTAGAGCACATAAAAGCCTAAAGAATCTGAAATATTGGATCTAATTTATTAGTGACAATTAACGAGACGTACAGGGCCGTTTATAGAAAAATATAAGTATGCAATAATAAAACGTATTTTCTATTGAAATGAGCAGTAAGGCAGTAAGCCGGGACAAAAGAAGAAAATACTCGAATAATCAAAATGCCGAATTATTAAAAAATAAACAATCATAGTGTCAAAAATTAAAATCTCAACCAATTAAAATGTAGAAAATTAAAATATCAAAAATGAAAATGTCAAATTAAAAAATGTTAAGTATTTAAAATATCGAGAATCAAAATTGTAAAATATCGAAAATTCAAATGTTGAAACTACAACATATCGAAAATACCAAATGTAGTAAACAATATTTATAAGGTGCCAGTTTTGATACTGCTACACTATTTTGAGGTTACAATTTCATTAACTAACCGCATCCGAATTAGTAGGAGTAGTAAACCATAATGTACAAAACGTATAAAAAGAAGCTTACAAAAGCTATTCGGAAAAATATTTAGTTATTCAAAACAAAAGAATATTAAAAGCAGTAAAATTGCCCAATATAAATAACTAAAAGTATAAAATGTAAACTTATGTAGAAACAATATGTAAAATTTTTCAGTTCTGTAAATAATACAGTATTTGAAAAAGTTAGAAACGGTGAAAAACAATAAGAAACACTAAAACTCAGTTAACGCACAGTTAAGATAAACAAAAGACAATATTAAAAAGTGTGATCAAAACATTCACTAATTGTGCAAGCTGTGCTTGACAATTACACTTGCTTAACTGGGCTTGGTTAAGCAGCGGGATTAAAGTAAAAGTTTACTGCCAGGGTGCAGCCTCACACCCTGCAATGACCAAAAAGGCTTATGGTACAGTAAACTAAGTAGGTATATTGAGAACAACTATCAAATGTTGAATCTGCTTTTTTAATATAAATCCTCTCTTTTTATATTAAAAAATTGTTATGGTTCGTGATAAATTATAAAATATAAAATTCCATATAATCTGTTGTTTTATAAACTAAATAATTTATATAATTTAAATAGGTAAACTTGAGAAGGTTAGTTTATGTTATTAAAACCTAACTTCTCAAGATCACCTATGTTTAAATAATAAATTTAATTAAAAATGAAGATTTATGAAAATTGGTAAAAAAAGAAAATCTGTTTAATTTTGTAATTAAACATTTTCCCTTCTCTCCAGAACGGATGACTGTAGGGACCTCAGGTTGAATAATGCTAATGATATGGTAGGTAGGTATCGAAATAGGTACTGCTTTATAAGGTGGGTCAGTTTGTTAAAACTGCTGACAATGAATCTAGGCATCGGTTGTATTTGGATTTTGCGGTCATCGTACGTCGTCGAACTTTTCGCTCTGGCGACAAATTGTTTCTGTTGCAAAATATTATGATCTATTGTTATTGTTGTTATTCCCTTACTATTGTAAGGGCCATGAAGAAATTGTAAATTGGGAGGCAAGAATTTAAAAATGTTTTGTTGCTTATTTACAATGGCAAAATGTTTATGACTTATTTGCTATTGTCCTTCCGCCTTCTCAGTAACTTTTGATTTGGAATGTTTTTTCTTTTGGGTTGTCTTTTTAATAACTATTCCTGCTACTTGTTTTAAACTTTTCTTCTTTTTAGTATGTCTTCTTGACTTTTGGTTATTCTTGGACTTATGCTTTTTATTCTGAAGGTATTTCTGGTTAAGCACAGGATAGGCACCAATTTTCTTTTTGGCTTTAAATTGAGGACTTCTGCTGACTGTATGTTTGGTTTTTTTTACTTTGCTATTTAATTTGATATGCTGGATTTTATTGTTTCGTACTATGTTCTGTTCTTCTAGAGTTTGTTGTTCTTTGCTCACTTCTTTCGTAACCAAGATTACTGGAGGTATCTTCTGATATACATGATCTGGGTAATATTTTAAATTCTCTTCTTTTTGAGTTTGTTCAGTTTGAATAAACTTGCTTATTTTATGGTTTGTCTTTGTTTCTTTGCTTACTTCTTTCTTCTTAAGTATATACATTTCTTTTTTTAAAAATTGAAAAAAATCTTCTATTGTGGGGATTTTGTTTTCAAACGCTTGAAACCATCTATGGCTTTTCTACTTCAGATGTCAATTTCTTTGACAATAATTTCATCAATGGTAGGTCCCAAGTTTCTGTATTTTGCCCAGAGGTTTGAATGTCCCTAAGGCACTGACGGCTCATCTCATAAAGCTGTTGTAATTTTTTAACTGTTTCTTGATCCATACTAGGGATGTCTCGGATATCATCTAATTGTTCCATAATGACGTTTGGAATGTGAAAAATTTCATTGTACTTAAAATCAGTTGATGGGCTCTTGTTCAACTCTTCCATTCTTTCAATTAAGTACTGAAGAACTTCTTTCAATGTGGGCAATCTGCCTAGTTTGAAGTTTACCCATTCATGGTGTAAAATGTGCGTCTGGACATCCCATTTCTGGTAAATTATGTTTATGATTATTGGCTCCCAATTGACTTTAATCGCATGTGAAAATTCAAGTACATCTTCGGCATGCAGTAGGAGCTTTTTTAGTTCTTGTGCTGACGCATACTCCATTATATGTATGTCTAGAAGGCAATCCACAAGGTGTGAGCCCATTTTGTATCTTCTTAGCTGTCTTTCTAGCAATATGTTGGTGCAAGCAAGAAATTTCCTAATTTTCATTTTCTTTTCCTTTTCTGCGCGTTTAAAATAGTTTAAATTTTCGCGCTCTAAAATATGCATATGGGGTTTCACGGCACCGGACACGTGGAAGACAAGCAGCGCCGCGATGAGTGCGCAAAGAACCACCGTCACAACAAGACACTAGCAAAATCACGTTCCCGAAAAAAGTGAATTTGAGGTGAAAAAACTGGACGTTTAAACGTCGACTGGAGCTACAAGAGAGTCCGAGGTAGGTGCCTTTTCATATAAAATTCCATATGTATCGTAACTTTCCATTTTCAATCGTCAATATCGACAATTATTTTTAAATGTGCTTGTGAAGCCAATACCGGCGACCTATCGAAGGAAATTCCGTTATTTTTCAGCCCTTGCACGCACATTTAATGGCCCTTCGACCCAAATTATTAGTGTTCCAAACTACCTAGACTCCTGTGGTTCAGCAATTTCCTACAAAAATTCCAAATTTCTATTTTCTATTTCAAATTTCAAAATTTATTTCAATTTCAATTATCAGACCATATTGTTTTAGGACCTGTTGGTGATATGTTCCTTCAAAGTTGATCGAAGTGTTTATTACCGTTCAAAAATAGCTAGAGCCAATGCACATATTTCGTATAGTTTACTAGTTCATCAAAGAAAGTTGATCGCTTTGTTCATTACATTTTCAGTAAAAGTGGCGTCAATACGCCGAAAGTGAAAATTTAAGGCGGTTCTTCCATCTAAATTCCTTTAATTATCGATTTTACAGGTGTCGCGGCGTTAACGCGCAGGTGCAAGTGTCACCAAGGTCTCACGTTGCGCGCGTTGTTTGTTCAAATACCGAGGTTTTTTAAAAAACTTTCAGACCGGACCGCTAGTCGTATGCACAGAGTGTGCGACTTGGAATCGAAAGGTGCGGGGTTCAATCCTTGGTGAGACATAAAAGTTTTTTTTTAAGGGATATGTTCAAATAATAACATACAGACAAACTTACAAACATTTCATTTCAAAATTTTCGAAAAAAGTTAATAAAATTAAAATAATAAAATTGTTTAATTTTTGCTAAAATTCGGGTTATATTTTAAGCTATATTTTAAGCATTTTTTTTGGGTAATTTTAAAACCAAATTAACTTTCAAAAACAAAAATGTCTACGCAAAAACAGAAAAAACTTTGCGACAAAAGGCTTTTGAGCTTCAACCAAATGGCGGAAGCTCACGAGGTAGCTTTGAAAGCGAAGTCGGATACAGCGTTTCACTTTTTGTTTAAATCCAGATATGAAGACGTCGAAGAATGTCATGCTCAATTCTATAATTTTCATAACCAAATTATTGGCTCTCTCGAAGAGTTTAAACTTTCATTTGACGAGCAGGATAAAACTAGAAAAGACTTTGACAACCTTTATTATGAATGTAAGGGTATTTACTACGACCTTTTTAGGGCCAACCCTGTCAATTACGTAGGCAACCCTAACCAACAAAATATTGTTCAGAGGTCAAATACAAGATCATTTCCACAACCACGGTTGCCAATTTTCAATGGTAATTATAAAGACTGGCAACACTGGTTTGACTTATTTAAAGTCATGGTACATCAAAATTCTGATTTAAGTGATATAGAGAAATTTCAACAATTGCGGAGTTCTGTTCTGAATGAAGCCCTTTCTCTAGTAAAAACCATTCCCCTCGCAGATAGCAATTATCACATTGCGTATGAAACCTTAGTAAAGAGGTATCAAAATAAACGAATTATTGCTACTACCGCTTTGAATGCTATTAACTTTCTTTCAACTAAATCCAGTTCTGGGAAAGAATTACGTTCCATGTTGGATACATTTTCTGAGAATCTAGCCATCTTAAATGAGCTTGGTTTTCCTACAAAAGAATGGGACTTTCTTACTTTTAACATGATGCTCTCAAAACTTGAAGTCAAGATGAGGACTGATTTCGAACTTTACTATAGTAGAGAGAAAAACAATTTAGAAATTCCGTCCTACACTGATCTTTACACGTTTATAGAAAATCATTGCGTTGCGCTGGAATCTGTAGTGCAAATGCCCAGTTTTAGTAGGCAAAATCAAACCCCTAGACAACCTCAAACTACGCGTAATTCTCAACAGAACAGTTTTCAGAGAAACAGTTTTAATAATTTTAATTCACCTTCTGCTTTCAATACAACTATTTCAAATCAAAGTTCAAATTCAAGAAATCAACAAAATACTTTACAAAATAGCAATCAACGCAGCAACCCTCAAATACAAAATAATCAGAACAGAACTTTTAATCCAAAAATAAAATGCTACCTATGTTCTTCGAATCACGCATTATCGAAATGTATCGAATTTCAAAACAAAAGTCCACAGGAAAGGATGGGTTATGTTCGGCAGGTGAATCTATGTCAAAATTGCTTACATTTTGCTCACCAGACCGTGAATTGCCCCTCTTCCTACAACTGCTTTACGTGTGGAGCTAGGCACCACAGTCTTCTTCACGTTCCACAACCAGTAGCGCCCTCTGTGAGTGTTGATTCTTATCCTCCAGAGAACGTTAATATTCCACTTTCCAATTCCAATAGCACCCCTATGTCAGGAAGCCATTCCACAAACTGTCATGCGACAATGATTTCCAAAAATTCCACTTTTCTACTTTCTACCGTTGTAGCTGACATGTTAGACTCAAGGGGACATTACCAACCAGTTCGTATCTTACTCGATTCTGCCTCAGAGGCAAACTTTATTTCAGAAAAATGTCTAAATCGTTTAGGTCTTTCGAAAAGCTTCTTTTCTACTTCTATTCAAGGCTTAAATCAAATGACATCTTCCAATACCAAAGGTAAGACGAACTGTCTTATCAAACCTCAAGGTCAAGCGGGACCTACCTTTGATTTTGAGGCTTTAGTACTTCCAAAACTTTGTACAGAGATTCCTTCTTGCGCTGTCGACTCGAGCAAGTGGAATCACATTCGCAATATCAAACTTTCTGATCAAAACTTCCATATACCAAGTTCCATTGATGTCCTAGTAGGTTGTGAACTTTTTCCGCATCTCTTACAAGAGGGAGTTATCCACGGAGAGCGTGGACAACCTAGTGCTTTTAATAGCATCTTTGGCTATGTGCTGATTGGTAAAGTTGAAACTTCAAAGCAACAAAATCCCCAATCACTCATAAGCTGTTACACTTCCATCGAACCATCTCTGGATATCTGCCTAGAGCGCTTCTGGGAGATAGAGCAGGTTCCACATAAGGTTCATCACAGTCCTGAGGATATTATGTGCGAAAAATTATTTTCACAATCAGTTTCACGCAACGAATCAGGTAGATTCGTCGTTCCATTACCTTTCATAAACTTAGAACCCCAGTTGGGTGACACCTATCCAATCGCTTTAAAACGTTTCAAGCTTCAGGAAGCTAGACTTCTCAAAGACTCAGCTAATTATCAAGCTTACAAAGATTTTATGCAAGATTATTTAGACACTGGTCACATGATACCTATTCCTACGCCTATATCTAAAGATGTCTTGGATAATTCCTACTTTATCCCTCATCACAGTGTCTGGAACACTGGGAAGATAAGAGTGGTCTTTGATGGGTCTCAACGTAGTCCCAGAGGTGTCTCACTCAACGAGACGTTGTGCGCAGGTCCTAAACTGCAAAATGATGTCCGTGAAATTCTACTTAATTTTCGAATTCATGCTGTAGCCTTTGTTACTGACATAGTAAAAATGTTCCGACAGATTTTAATTATTCCTGAGCACACGCGTTATCAAAATATTCTATGGAGATTTTCTGAGGATGATCCTGTCCAAACCTACTCCTTAAGAACAGTTGTTTATGGACTTAAGTCATCACCTTACTTAGCTATTCGTACTATACAAGAACTAGCTAAACTTGAGTCTGAAAGGTATCCTAATGCTTCCAAGGTGCTTCTTAAAGACATTTACGTCGACGACGTGCTCACTGGGCAGGATTCTGTGGCCTCTGCCAAAGAACTTCAGTCGGAGTTAATCTCCTTGTTGCGCCTAGGAGGGTTTGAACTTAAAAAATGGGTGAGCAACAGTCCGGAACTTCTCTCCTCATTCTCAGAATCAGAAACACAAATGTCCATTCGTTTCGACAAATCCGAACCTAATTTTGTAAAAATATTAGGTCTCCAATGGAATCCTATCTCAGATTCGTTTACCTACTTGGTCGTACCAGAAGATAAACCATGCACCAAGCGAGGTATCTTATCTCAAATCATGAAAATTTTTGATCCCTTAGGTTTCTGTTCTCCCGTTTCTTTACTTGCTAAGCATCTCATGCAAGATCTGTGGAAGGAGAAGCTGGACTGGGATTCTCAGCCTCCTCCGCATATCGTAAATGTTTGGAATCAATTTCGAACCGAACTTCCAAATCTTTCAAATATTAATTTACCTAGACGCCTTTCCATTGATCAACCACGTAGCATTGAACTTCACGGCTTTTCAGACGCCTCTATGATAGGTTACGCGGCTACGGTCTATTTCAGAATGGAGTCAGTATCCGGAGAAATCCATACCTTTCTTGTAATGGCCAAATCTAAGGTCGCACCAGTGAAAACAGTCAGTCTTCCGCGACTGGAGCTTCTTGGTGCCACTTTACTTTGCGACCTAATTTCCTTTATTCGAAACACTTATTCAGATATTCTTAACTTCAACCAAATCTGTGCATGGTGTGATTCCAAAGTGGTTCTATGCTGGTTGGCGGCTTCACCTCACAGGTTTAAAACGTTTGTGGCAAACCGTATCTGTCACATTCAAGAAACCATTTCTCCTACGGCCTGGAAATATATTCCATCAGCGCTAAATCCAGCCGACTGTGCTTCGCGCGGTCTTATGCCTAATCAACTTGTCAAACATGACTTGTATTGGGAAGGTCCTTGTTTTCTTAGGCTACCAAAAGAGAGCTGGCCTGATGATTTTCGCTGTCCAGACCCTCCGGAAAACGAGGTTATTCTGGAAGAACGAAAATCAGTATTTCAAACATGAACTGTTGAACCACACATGCTTGATACTTTCCTTTCTCGTTACTCTTCCCTAGAGAAAATTCAACGCATAATTTCCTATATTTTTCGCCTTACCGAAAAGAAATCTAACTATCCTAACGAAAATATTACCGAAGTAGAACTTCAACATTCTCTTATTGTTCTCGTTCGGCATGTTCAACGTTCCATCTTTGCTGATCTCATTTCACGTTTGAATGACGCAAAGCTACTTCCTAAACAATTTCGTAAACTTTCACTTTTTCTAGATACACAAGGCTGCTTAAGAGTGGGGGGTCGATTACCACATTCTTCCGAACTCTCTTATTCAGCAAAACACCCTTTACTTTTACCACGTTCTCACCGTCTTACTCAACTTGTCATTGAGTACACTCACAAAAGGTACTGTCATCCCGGTCAAAAAACGTTGCATTACCTCTTGAGACAACAATTTTGGATCCTTTCCCCTCGCTATGCAATCGAGAGTATAACTTCTCATTGCATTTTATGCTATCGATTAAATCCTAAACCTTCCGTACAAATCATGGGCAACTTGCCTGCTCAACGCATCTCTCAAGTAAAGGCATTTTCACATGTTGCCATAGATTATTGTGGTCCCTTTCCAATTACAATGGGAAAGTACCGAGGTGCAAAGGTATCCAAAGGTTATATTCTTGTCTTAGTCTGCTCCGCAACAAAGGCAGTTCACCTAGAACTTACCTCCGATATTTCCACCCCTACCTTTCTTGCGGCTTTTAAGAGATTTGTGGCAAGAAGAGGAAGAATCTCTGACATTTACTCAGATTGTGGTAGCGCGTTCTTGGGAGCTGATCGTTTACTCAAACAGTACTCCCAGGAAGCATGTCACAGTCTAAAAATTACCTGGCATTTTTCAAGTCCTGGTAGTCCGCACCTAAACGGACTAGCTGAGGCAGGAGTTAAATCCACCAAGGCAAATTTAAAACGTGTAATAGGTGAGCAACGGTTAACCTATGAAGAGTTTTTTACTTTTTTGTGTCAGGTCGAATCCATACTAAACAGCCGGCCTCTGTATGCCCAAAGTATGGATCCGAATGACTTTCTTCCACTGACCCCTGGTCATTTTCTTACCCTGGAACCGTTGAATTCCGTACCAGAACCCGATTTTTCTGATTCCAAGTTGAACACCCTGTCCCGCTGGCAGCTGGTGCAAAGGCTCCAGTCCGATTTTTGGAAACGCTGGAACTTGGAGTACCTAAACACTTTGCAACAGCGTTCTAAATGGACAGAGGCTTCTAACAATATTAAACTAAATACTTTAGTCGTGGTAAAGAATGAACAAAAACCGCCATTGCAATGGGCTGTTGGGCGAATTGTCGACGTACACCCTGGCTCAGACGGTCATATTCGTGTTGTGACCGTTAAAACAGCTACAGGAACATATCGTCGACCAGTGGTGAAACTATGTCCTTTGCCTATGCCCGACGCATAAGGCAAAATTTTCTTTTCTTTCTTAATTTTTTCTAAGTATTTTTTCATTTCTTTTAATTTTAATTTACATGCATTATCTAATGCATATTTGGGTTAATGTTAAATTGTATCGTTTAATTGCTAATAGGCGAATATTTTTTTTTTCCTTTCCTTTTCTCAACTAAGTAAAAACACACGTGTTTTGGCGGCCGGAAAATGTTGGTGCAAGCAAGAAATTTCCTAATTTTCATTTTCTTTTCCTTTTCTGCGCGTTTAAAATAGTTTAAATTTTCGCGCTCTAAAATATGCATATGGGGTTTCACGGCACCGGACACGTGGAAGACAAGCAGCGCCGCGATGAGTGCGCAAAGAACCACCGTCACAACAAGACACTAGCAAAATCACGTTCCCGAAAAAAGTGAATTTGAGGTGAAAAAACTGGACGGTTAAACGTCGACTGGAGCTGCAAGAGAGTCCGAGGTAGGTGCCTTTTCATATAAAATTCCATATGTATCGTAACTTTCCATTTTCAATCGTCAATATCGACAATTATTTTTAAATGTGCTTGTGAAGCCAATACCGGCGACCTATCGAAGGAAATTCCGTTATTTTTCAGCCCTTGCACGCACACAATATTCTTTCTAGATTTTTTCCTATCATTGTGGTCGGTTGGCTCTTGTACTGCTTTCTTCTTAATGATTTTTTTATTTATGTTGGTATTGGCCTGTTAATTATGAAGGTTGCGTAGCGGCTTCGGAGAGGATAAGTGTACGGACAGTCGTACGGACAGGTGGACCACTTTTTAACGCTTGTAGAATGGACGGACTTTCTCGTGGAAGGTCGCTCTGGTTGAAGCTATCTTGCGTAGGCTTCGGACAGGACAAGTGTACGAATAGTCGTACGGGCTGTGGACGGCTTTTTGACGCTTGTACAATGGACGAACTTTCTCATGGAAGGTCGCTCTGGTTGAAGCTCTCTTGAATAGGGGCTTCGGATAAGTGTACGGATAGTAGTACTGTCAGGTGGACGGCTTTTTGCAGCTTGTAGAATGGACGGACTTTCTCGTGGAAGGTCGCTCTGGTTGAAGCTCTCTTGAATAGGGGCTTCGGACAAGTGTACGGATAGTAGTACTGTCAGGTGGACGGCTTTTTGCAGCTTGTAAAATGGACGGACTTTCTCGTGGAAGGTCGCTCTGGTTGAAGCTCTCTTGAATAGTGGCTTCGGACAAGTGTAGGGATAGTCGTACTGTCAGGTGGACGGCTTTTTGCAGCTTGTAGAATGGACGGACTTTCTCGTGGAAGGTCGCTCTGGTTGAAGCTCTCTTGAATAGTGGCTTCGGACAAGTGTACGGGTAGTCGTACTGTTAGGTGGACGGCTTTTTGCAGCTTGTAAAATGGACGGACTTTCTCGTGGAAGGTCGCTCTGGTTGAAGCTCTCTTGAATAGTGGCTTCGGACAAGACAAGTGTACGGATAGTCGTACGGGCGGGTGTACGGTTTTTTTTTTTACACTTGTAGGATGGACGGACTTTCTCGTGGAAGGTCGCTCTAGTGGATGGTTGAAGCTCTCTTGAGTAGTGGCTTAGGATAGGACAAGTGTTCGGATAGCTGTACAGGCAGGTGGACGGACTTTCTCGTGGAAGGTCGCTCTGGTTGAAGCTCTCTTGCGTAGTGGCTTCAGACAGGACAAGTAGTCGTACGGGCAGGTGGACGGACTTTCTCGTGGAAGGTCGCTCTGGTTGAGGCTCTCTTACGTAGTGGGTTCGGACAGGACAAGTGTATGGACAGTCGTACAGGCAGGTGGACGGACTTTCTCGTGGAAGGTCGCTCTGGTTGAAGCTCTCTTGCGTAGTGGCTTCGGACAGGACAAGTGTACAGACAGTCGTACGGGCAGGTGGACGGACTTTCTCGTGGAAGGTCGCTCTGGTTGAAGCTCTCTTGCGTAGTGGCTTCGGACAGGACAAGTGTACGGACAGTCGTACAAGCAGGTAGACGGACTTTCTCGTGGAAGGTCGCTCTGGTTGAAGCTCTCTTGCGTAGTGGCTTCAGACAGGACAAGTGTACGGACAGTCGTACTGGCAGGTGGACGGTTGGGCTGTAGTGGTGTTCTTCTTACGGGCGTTGGCGGCGGTTTCTTTGTTCAAAGGACCAATGTGCTTGATCCGGTTCGAAGGACCAATGTGCAAGCTGTGCTTGACAATTACACTTGCTTAACTCGGCTTGGTTAAGCAGCGGGATTAAAGTAAAAGTTTACTGCCAGGGTGCAGCCTCACACCGTGCAATCACCAAGAAGGCTTATGGTACAGTAAACTAAGTAGGTATATTGAGAACAACTATCAAATGTTGAATCTTCTCTCTCTTTTTATATTAAAAAATTGTTATGGTTAGTGATAAATTATAAAATATAAAATTCCATATAATCTGTTGTTTTATAAACTAAATAATTTATATAATTTAAATAGGTAAACTTAAGAAGGTTAGTTTATGTTATTAAAACCTAATTTCTCAAGATCACCTATGTTTAAATAATAAATTTAATTAAAAATGAAGATTTATGAAAATTGGTAAAAAAAGAAAATCTGTTTAATTTTGTAATTAAACACTAATTGTATAAAAAACATTAGTGTGTAGAAGCTTTTTTTTAAATATATATATATATTTGGGTTGTCTAGCAAGTGAAGAGGTAAAAAATTTAAAATTTTTATACCCATATGACTTGGTTTTCTTCTGTTACCTTCTAAAGTAAAGTTTGGAGTCACAAAAATCTCATTATTCCTACTAGAATTCTAAACCTAATCAAACCAGCTTAACTGACCAACAAAACTAAGCAACCTAACCAACCAGACAACGATTACGAACCGAACCAGCTTAACCATCCTACCAAACCAACCTGACAAATTTTAGATACAGTGAAACCTCCTATAAGCGAACACTCACGGTTCCGTCGATTTTGTCCGCTTATTGGAGGTGTCCGCTTAAAAGAGGGAACTGCGAAATTTTGATATATATTTATTAACAATTCCGCTGCTTAAGATTTTCCGAAATTAAATTTTTCGGTGATCTCTCATGCTGATAGATGTTCCTTCTTCGAAACGTTAACAACTTCCATTTTTCCACATAAACTAAGAAGTTTTTTTCCTAAGCGCCATTTCAAAGAGATCTATTATTACCCAACTGAACAATAAAAATAAACAGCAGTTCCTCCGATTAAAATAATGTTGTAAATACGACAGAAGTATTTAGTCTCCGCATTAAAAAGGAAAGAGGTAATTTCCCAGGCTACAGAGTGCATTGTTGGCAACATACTACATAATATTTATGCCCATGTCGTGCAGCGCTCCGTCCCGTTGTCAGAAGTTCGCGTCCGGTTAAGGGAGGTTTCAGAAGTTTTTACCAAAAAAAAATTGTCCGCGTCCGGTTATTAGAGTGTCCGGTTATAGGAGGGAATTTTACATGTAAAGACATAGGCAAAAGCTTGGTTCCAACAAATTTGTCCGCCTAAAGGGAGTGCCGCTTAATAGAGGTGTCCGCAAGGAGAGGTTTCACTGTATTTTGTTTTTTTACAATGTGCGTTTTTAAGATTTTATAGATAGACGAATGTGGTTTCGACATTTGGATATTTCGATATTTTAATTCTCGATATTACAATTTTTGACATTTTATTTCTTCCAGATTTTAATTCTCGACATTTTGCTTACCGACTCAAAAGTTTGATTTTTGAAATCAAGTGTTCGAGATTTTGATTTTCGATAATATGTATTTCGATATTCTGTACATCACCCACTACAAATCTTCTATTGATTAAAATTAAATGTGTTATAATATGCATGTTGAAAAAAATAACGTCAGGTGCGATGCTAAAATTTTGTATTTGAATAAATTTAAATATTAATTAAATTGCACTTCAAAGTAGAAAATTAAAAAGCGTTGACAAAATTAAAAAGACCCTTGAAGGAACCTACAATAATCACTAGATAGTTCTATTATTTCAGATACTGTAGTTTTGTATTTGTTTGAAGAAACTTTCGAAAATGGGATCTGGCATGACCTTTCAGCGATTTTAGGGCTTTTAACTGATTAATGGAGTAATGATTGGTATCTAGTTCTATATTTAAACCTGAATTCATCCATTTATGTGAAACTGTCACAGAAGAGAAAGACAGAAAGCGAGTATTTCGGAAACCTAATCTAATTTACACAAAAATCTCATTATTTCTACTAGGATTAGCATGTATGCATGTGTTTTTAAGAACTCTAAACCTAACCAAACCAGCTTAACCAACCAGACAACGATTACGAACCGAACCAGCTTAACCATC
Organism: Aspidapion aeneum; assembly: GCA_963576565.1. Taxonomy (NCBI): domain Eukaryota; kingdom Metazoa; phylum Arthropoda; class Insecta; order Coleoptera; family Brentidae; genus Aspidapion; species Aspidapion aeneum. The sequence continues at coordinate 43,311,770 of OY755040.1, forward strand.
CTACCAAACCAACCTGACAAATTTTAGATATTTTGTTTTTTTATTAATGTGCATTTTTAAGATTTTGTAGTTTCGACATTTGGATATTTCGATATTTTAATTCTCGATATTACAATTTTTGACATTTTAATTCTTCCAGATTTTAATTCTCGACATTTTGATTCCTGACTCAAAAGTTTGATTTTTGAAAACAAGTGTTCGAGATTTTGATTTTCGATAATATGTATTTCGATATTCTGTACATCACCCACTACAGTTTTTCTATTGATTAAAATTAAATGTGTTATAATATGCATGTTGAAAAAAATAATGTCAGGTGCGATGCTAAAATTTTGTATTTGAATAAATTTAAATATTAATAAAATTGCACTCCAAACTAGAAAATTAAAAAGCGTTGACAAAATTAAAGGGACCCTTGAAGGAACCTACAGTAATCACTAGATAGTTCTATTATTTCAGATACTGTAGTTTTTTATTTGAAGAAACTTTTGAAAATGGGATCTGGCTTTACCTTTCAGCGGTTCTAGGGCTTTTAACTGATTAATGGAGTAATGATTGGTATCTAGTTCTATATTTAAACATGAATTCATCCATTTATGTGAAATTGTCACAGAAGAGAAAGACAGAAGCGAGTATTTTGGAAACCTAATCTAATTTACACAAAAATCTCATTATTTCTACTAGGATAAGCATATATGTATGTGTTTTTAAGAACTCTAAACCTAACCAAACCAGCTTAACCAACCATTGACCAACAAAACTAAGCAACCTAACCAACCAGACAACGATTACGAACCGAACCAGCTTAACCGTCCTACCAAACCAACCTGACAAATTTTAGATATAGATTAGATAAATATTACAATTTTTGACATTTTAATTCTTCCAGATTTTAATTCTCGACATTTTGATTGCCCACTCAAAAGTTTGATTTTTGAAATCAAGTGTTCGAGATTTTGATTTTCGATAATATGTATTTTGATATTCTATACATCACCCACTACAGTTCTTCTATTGATTAAAATTAAATGTGTTATAATATGCATGTTGAAAAAAATAACGTCAGGTGCGATGCTAAAATTTTGTATTTGAATAAATTTAAATATTAATTAAATTGCACTTCAAAGTAGAAAATTAAAAAGCGTTGACAAAATTAAAGGGAACCTTGAAGGAACCTACAATAATCACTAGATAGTTCTATTATTTCAGATACTGTAGTTTTTTATTTGTTTGAAGAAACTTCCGAAAATGGGATCTGGCATGACCTTTCAGCGGTTCTAGGGCTTTTAACTGATTAATGGAGTAATGATTGGTATCTAGTTCTATATTTAAACCTGAATTCATCCATTTATGTGAAACTGTCACAGAAGAGAAAAAGACAGAAAGCGAGTATTTTGGAAACCTAATCTAATTTACCGTAAAATTCACTGAATTCTAAACATTAAATCAATCAAATTAATTCACCGTTCCATGGGAACAAAACATCTGGAGAAACGGGATTTAACCTAGAGCACCGGCAGTATTTCTTCTAATACAGTCAGCGTATGCATAAAAATATATTAAAAAACTTTTGTGAGAAAAACAGTCCGTAAAATAATATAAATTGTTATTTATTACATTTAACTGATTTAATTAATTAAAATAATTTAAATTTGGGTTTTGAGATAAGCACTACATGAAGTTTAGTACACAGAATTACCAATATGATGGAAAAAACACAAGAAGGGGGTAAAGTTTGTTCTACAGTCTTTCTAGGTGTAGTGCAAGCATGTGACAAAGTCCTTAATTTTAAACAAAAAATATTTTTGTAAAAACGGGCGTGCCTCAGGGTCACTGTCACTTAACAACATTTGCTGCTAATACTGGTTTATTACTATCAATGCAAAAATGCATTGAGGAACCAAGAGAAAAACTTCGGGATGCAGTCACACACGTTCACAAACGGACCAAAATATGGCGAATGAAACTAAATGAAACCAAATCAGTTTATGTTGATTTTAAAAACAGAAATGTAAATCACATACAAATCACAATTAACAACATTCCCGAACTATATTTGAATCAAGAAAAGTATCTCAGTATGACACTTGATGCCAAATTGCGCTGGAAAGCAGAAATAAATGAAGCAGTTTAGATAAAGTATTAAACAATGAACTGGCTAATTGAAACAGGATAATGCTTTTTAGATAATTTTATTATTGAAATCATTGATTATTGAAATCATGGACATATTATGATATTTAACTTTGGGGTTTTTACTACTAAGTTTAAAGTATTTTTTTAAAGAAAAATTGTTTATGCGTATTTTCCGACCCAAGTAAACAAAATGTTAATTTTATTTATGAATAATTATGAAGTACAAAAAAAATTAAAGATGCGCTATGTCCTCGTATATATGGTTAAAGTAAGGCCGCTAAAGAAAACCATTGGACAAAATCCCAAATAACGGCGAAAAATTTGGCCAAATAACTCGAAAAAAGCTATTAGTCCGGAGCCTAAGCCACTTTTGTCTGCATTTTTGCGTAAAGTTTTTGCAAAGTCAGTTGAACAAAGGTTAAAGCCGACCATCGGCATATCCTTTAAAGAAAGTGACATGGGCGGCGGTAGATATACTCATGAAAATTATTTTATTTAATTATGGCGTAAATAAAACTTTCTATTCCTACACCTACAGAAACGACACTGATTTATTTTCTAACTGCATACTGCCGACGAAAGAGGTCCCGAAAGAAACACCTGAAAACAATTAAAAGCCCGTCTCAAAAAAATCTGCCAATCAGGTGCCGTGTATCCACGTGGGCTGGGTCGGTCTCGCAAAGAGTCGCGCATTTTCTATGTCGGTAGGGTTGAAATTGTGCCGGCTATGCATCTGTGCTGGGTCGGTCAGTAAACAAATAATTTGTGCTAGGACCGCCAAGAGCCGCGCCTTTTCTCTGTCGGTAGGGTTGAAATTATACCAGGAAGATTTTATATGAATTTGGATAACTTTTGAAGGGTAGATTGAAGCAAAATTTCATGAAATCGATAGAACCCCGTATTAGGAGCATTTCAGGTGACTTTGCAAAAACTATACCGTAATGAAACTTGGCACGATTATAATACAACATTATGGTATTATTTTACGAAGTGGTGCTCATCCCGAACCCAGTGCAGAGCAAAGATACAAAGTGTTTTATTTTTAATTGCGTCTATCTAATTAAAATTCTGTATAAAATTTAAATGTAAAGCTAGAGCAATGAAACTTGGCACCGATTACAAGGACATATACGTTTTTATTTTAAGCGATAAAAAAACTATATTGTTTCATTTTCTTACAAGAAATAAAAAATAATATATATTTAATTTTTTTAATTTATGGTGTGGGTGTTAAGTAGAAAAAAAATATCCAGGCGGTTAGTTATGGAACATTGCTAAAATTTCCTGTGAGCATTAACAAATTGTTTTTCTTTAAAACAAGTATTGCTGGACTGGTGTGTCGTATACAGAGTCGGAGTACAGGGGGGTTTTAATTAATAATTGTGTGTGGATTTCTTAGACGTAACGATATTTTCAAAAAATATATACCAAATAAAAGATACTTAGCCTTTATTTATATATTAATTTGTTGAACTGTTAAAAATACAGGCTGTTTTTAAAAATAAGTTACATTCTTATGATCAATTTAAGTAGCTTTTCTATGACGACGTTACAAATCAATATAGAAAACTCAAAGTCAGTACGTTACAACAATACTAGTACAGCTTTTAATTTCTTGACTTTTGTACAGAGTGTTAAAAAAACTTTTGTACAGAGTGTTAAAAAGTAACAAGACAATAAAGTTTTTTCGTAATTTTTTATTTTATTGCTGAAAATTCAAATAACTCTAGATATGTCAAATAAACATCTCATTGCAATCACTATATTCTCCTTTATAAACAATTTATCGTACTCTAGTTTTGTGATAAGCGCTACATCATTACCTTTTTCTGAATGTATATACTGGGCGACAACAACTTTGCTGTCATTTTTATTATTTTTTACATTATTTATTTTAGCTACTGCGTTACTAAGAATTTTGCATTGAAACTTGGCACAATTTGTCGGTTTATTACAGGCTATGACACAAATATTAATGTTTGTGTAATTTTGTAATATGCTGAAAGATACAAGGTTATATTAAAAAAATCATGTAAAAAGTAGTAGTCTCAAACTTTGGGTCATACCGGTTATGCAGTTTAAGATAATTTCTGAATTTTACAACTTTTTCAAAACAAGAAGAACGCCTTTCTCACATGGTGTATATTGTTTAATTTAGCTTTGTAATTGTAAGAAAATACAGGGTGTTTCTTTTGTCAATATATAATTTGTTTTTAATACGTAAAACATTATTTTCAGCACTTAATAAAATTAGAAAATATACAGTTGAGAGTTAAACTATTAATCACCTATGTAGCTGTTAGTTAGATACTTTAAAACATACAGTGTATTCGAATTAAAGTGGGTAATATTGTTAACCTTGTTATTATCAAAAAGGTCGGTTAAGTTATTAGGCAAAATTTTAATATTTTTTCCGCGTAGTATACAGTATCAGCAATCGATTTTTTTTTATACAATATAAATAAAAGCTGTCTTATAACTTTGCCTTTTTAAGTAAAAAGTTATTAATGAAACATACAGTAACTTTAATTTTATAAAACATATTTTTTACATCATGTGCATTATCACTATTTCTCAAATATCTATTTAATTATCACTTCTAACAACCAATCTCAAACAGGATGCAATTATATTAAAAGTGTATTCGTTGGTGCCCAAGAAACCGCAGATTATGTTAAAAATTCAAAATTCTAGATACTTGATTACACTTTTACTTAAGTTATCAATTAAGGCTTGGCCAGGTATTTTTAATAATCCCTGGCGTAAAACCCGAGAATAGTGGGTGGCTCTTCTCGGGTAAAACCTGATTAAGGTGTCAGTTTTGACATATCATGTGAACAGTTTGATGTATTGACTCAATTAATATTTATTTTGGTTTAGAATACTAAATTAGCTAAAAATCGATACCCCACACGACCACTTTAGACGGAATAAGATTTGAACAATTTATCCTTCTACCTTTTGCTCCCTCTCCTCTAAAAAATAAAGCTTATTTCCAACGTTTAATTTTAATAGATTTTTGAAGTGTAAACTTCTTTAGGCGCGTTTAGCAGTTTTGTGGGTAGTGAATTGAGCTGAGCCATCAGGCTTGGCTGTGTAACGCTCATTCGGGTGAAATCGGCTCGAGTCGACTAACTGTGAGAAACATTCAGCGACCGATATGATGATGCAGATGAAGGCCAGTACACAGAAGAGTTCGGTTCGGTCCGCTTTGCAGAATATGTTATGGGCCAGTATTATTAATTTCGCCTTGTTGAAGTTTACACTTCTGCCGTGTGGTCTTAAGCACACACAATATTTTTTTTTCAATTTATAAGCTACCTAACTATAAACTTTAAGAAAAAAAGTGTACGCGAAACTAGTTTTATATTTAATTTATCAATTTTTCCTTTCCCATCTCAAATACGCTCCTGTATCTTGGCCCTGCACACAAATATAACACATATATTATGTTGGTGATTTTAGGACAATTTATATTCTTAAACTTGTTTCTAAAACCTACATGAGTCAAGTTATTAAAAAAAAAACTGATTTGAGCACCTTTTTTTAAAGATAGCTAAGAGCTACCAAGCTATAATTTGTTACCTGAAATGTACGGGTGGGCCAAAAAAAACCGGTCAATTTTTTTTATTTTAACTTTTGAACTATACCGTCGATTTTAATGGGATAAACTGCTCTTGACAGATAATTAATCAGAATTTTGACAAAATATATTTTTTTGTCCGCCGTCTCAAAATTTAAGATGGCGGACGAACATAAATCGTACCCATCAAATAGTTTATTCTTGTGTTGCGAACATTTTAAATTATTTTTTTAAATTAGTAAAAAAGCTACGTTCTTGCCACGCACAACAAGGTACGAATCAGCAAAATAGGTGCAGTGGGTCTAAAAAAATATTTTTGTTTCAACCATTGTTTTGCATATTATATGATTGCCTTGCTAATCATGTCTGCATTTATTCCCCCATCCTGGTGAGAATTTATACTTTTTAAAGATCATGATCAAAGTTTATCGCCGTCTAAAAGTTTAGGAGGATAGGATAAACTAAAAAAAAAACTAAAACATTTTCGGAAAATAAGAATAAACATGCCATTTTGAAGAATGAAGTATGATTCTGTTCGACATCTTAAATTCTAAGATGGCGGCAAATTTCGTTTATAATCTTTAAAGAGCAATTCTTACCACGATTTTTTTTATTTCACTAAAATCGGTTAGTAACATGGGCGCACCCAGGAACCCCGGGCCCCCCCCCCAAGCCTTAGATTTTTTTACATATTTTTGACATATTTCAGAAAAAAACACAAAAAATAGCTTAAAATTCGACATCATGCGGCTTCGCCCCCCCCCCAAGAGGCCTCGGGCCCCCCCCAAGAAATTTTCCTGGGTGCACCACTGTTAGTAATAACGAATTTATAAGAAAATAAATGCAAGCAGGATTGTCAATGCAATCGCATAATCTGCACAACAATGGTTCAAACAACCTACCAATTTGCACCTCGTTGTGTGGGGGAAGAGTAGTGCTTTTCTATAAAATAAAAAAAAAACTAAAATAGTTTCGGAAAATAAGAATAAACACGCCATTTTGAAGAATTATGTATTATTTTGTCGGCCATGGCGATAAATTTTGATCATGATCATTAAAAAGCAGGATCTTTTTTTTTAGTAATGGCAACGCAATCGTATAATATGCAAAACAACGGTTGAAACAAAAATATATTTTTTTAGAACTACTGAACCGATTTTGCTGATTCGTGCCTCGTTGTGCGTGGCAAGAACGCAGCTCTTTTACTAATTTAAAGAAATATTTAAAACACGTTCGCAACACAAAAATAAACAAGCATCTTTGACGGGTACAATATAATTTCGTCCACCATCTTGGATTTTGAGATGGCGAACAAAAAAATATATTTAGTCAAAACTCTGATTAATTCTCTGCCAAGTGCAGTTAGTTTGTCCCATTAAAATCGATTATAGTTAGTATGTATATAATAATGAAAAAAAATTGTCCGGTTTTTTTGGCCCATTCGGTATATAATGACTGGACTATTGCAATATGTGGGTGACTTTACCGGTATTATGCTACTTGCTACGTATTTTATTAATTTCAAAAACCAGAATTTAATTGGATATTCCTGATTGTTTGGCTCGATGAACCCCAATTTTCAGACGGTTGTCCCTTATACCCTAACCTCTTTTAAAGTACACTTGTTTTGAGTTTAGTTGAGGGATTTTCAACGAGAAGAGAAAATTAAATCTAATTCAGAGAGAGGTATCAAGTGGACCTAATTTGAAAAGGACTCCTACTGATTAGGACCGAGATCCGTATCTATGGGTAGCTACTACTTTGTAAATTAACGAATTAGTAGATTCCAGAGGCGTGACAAGAATTATTGGCAAAAAGCAGCCAATCGGTTGGGTTTAATATTTTCGATGTATGTTCGGTCGTCCACTTTTTCATGTCATATAAAAATTGCTCAAAACTTGTCTGGAAAGGTAGGGAAAACCGTTTATTAAATCATGGTGCTTATTTAAAAACATGTGGTATTTTCGTAATTTACAAATGTTGGAAATATAAGATGACATTAAAAAAGTGGGCGACTGTACCTACAGGGTGGGCCAAATTTGATGTTTTTTGGGGGGTTTTAGTTACTTCTAGCCAAGATACAGAAAAACTAGTAGACATGTATTGTCCTAGGCTTGATTTTCGAGAAGTCTACAAATATCGAAATCGGTTCTTGATTGGCCTTGTAGTTTTTCAGGTTCGAGCAGACTTTAAAAAGTCAGCATTTATGGAGGTGGCCTATATTTTTTTGATTTTATTTTTATGTAAATTTTCATGGATTTTTTAATAAAGAATCCAGCTGTCAAAGAGAATTTTATCTACAAACGTAAAGTTTAGTACCCGTGAATAAAGAAACAACAATCTTTCGTGGCTAAGCGGGCATAGAAACATTTTGTTTCTCTTGTATTATTTTGTGGGCAGCTCGAAAGCTGTACACCTACGGAGGTCCAAGATCTAATAGAAACCTATTAAGTGATGACAGTTAATTGTTTCGTCTTTAAGGGACTCTTCAGAACACTGCATGGTCAATGTGACACTTTTATACAGCTATAGAGACGGTATATGAATCTCATCTTATAATATTGGTAAGAGAAATGAAAAAATAATGCTTGCGATACCGTATGCTTTCACAAAAGTGGCGACATCTACAAATACAAAAGAAACTACCCGAGTAAAAAAAGGTAGGCAGATAAAACGAAAAACAGTACTCATGACCCTGACATAATTTGTCCCTCAGATCGGGTCAATGCATTTTGCATTTTTACCGTCTTCGCGACGTTTTATGTCGAGTTAGCGGAGTGTGAGCCAAAAATAGTACAAACATAAAGTTTAGTACCCGTGAATAAAGAAACAACATATTTCGTGGCTAAGCGGGCATAGAAAGGTTTTTTTTCTCTTGTATTTTTCCGTGGGCAGCTCGAAGGCGTTTATCTACATTTTATGGCAAACTTTAGAGATTAGACTTATTGAAAACCGCAATAATATTTTTTTTATTTTAGCTGCCTCCGTTGCTCTTTTTTTTAATCACTTACCTCTTTTGCCCTCCCCCCTGACCCTAAAAAGTCTATAGCTCATACAGATTAAGTTAAAAAGTGAAAAAAAATGTGTTGACTCTTGTAGAATCCAAGAAATCGCACAAGGATAAAATCGAATGTGTAAAGAAAAGGTTTGCATGGAAAAAGCGCACAGATGAACAACTTACAATTGTAACACCGGCACATATGTACATTTGATTTGCATGTCTTTCAGTGCAATATATTATATTTCAGTATTCATTAAAAAAAAACTAAAAATTTCAAAAGATTTAATTATATATTTTTAAAATTATATAAAATTAAAATAATGAATTAATCTAATCTAATGCTTTTTTACGTGAAACATTTTTATTATAAGCAAGTTAAAATTGTTTATTGTATACTTTCTCTCAGCGCTACTCCCATTACCCCCTAAATTTTTGATCCAGAACCGCCGATGAGTCGGTTGCACCGTTTAAGATTAAGCTAAAAAATTTAACAAAAATATAAAAAAAATAATGAAACCGTAGAAGTAAAGTACAACAAGTTTTTGATAAAGATTTCGTCTTAAATAGCAAAATGGGAAAAAGTGGTTTTCAAAAATGTCTTTTTTTAATTTTCTAAGGTGGGCTCTTGGCAGGGGGGCATCACATCATTCTCTAGCCGAGGGCCCTCAAAGGAGCCAGTCCGGGCCTGTAGGTATTCAACAGGTCTTGGGCCCCCAGTCACGTGAGGATAAGCTTTTAAGCTACGCATGGAAAAGTACGAGAGACACAAACATTTTCTTTGCTTCATTATGGCCACAAAAACTTGCTTTATTATGGTCGAGAATATTTGCAAGATTAGGTAAAAAGATTTGCAATAGTTCCTCGACTTTCCGTAGACATTTTCCGTTGTTTAAAGGGCAAGCTATAATTGCTTCACTTTTTTGATTTCTTTTGTTAAATATTTTACACAATTATCTTTGTTTTTATATACCTTTACATTATTTACATAGTTATATGTTATTGTTTATTACATTGCTGAAATTATAACGTCACTGCATATCCAAAAACTATTTACTATTTATGGATATAAAGTTTTGATGCCATCAGTTTACGTATTTATTGGACCTTTTCCGTAAGGAATCGCTTAAAACGTTTTTACTTAACGCCTGAAATACTGTCATACTCTTCTTGGCGTAAGTCTCTTTTTTCGCGCGAGAAAATATGCCAGTAGTGCATTAAGTAAAGTGGTGTAAACACAAACAACGTGTTGGGTAGCCTGTCTTGGGTAATACAAAATAACTTTGCCAAAGTGACCTACAAAATTTAACACCGCCGCACACAAGGGCGCAGTAATAGAGTATCTTAGAGGTTCGGCTCACCAAAGTTACATTGTTATATACGAGATATAAATTATTTAAATATATTTTTTTAAAAAAGCCGATATACTTTTTATCCATTTGCAGCACGGCGAAAGAAAGGGTAATGTTTATATGTATGTTTGTGTCGCGCTAGAGGCTAAATAGCTGAACCGATTTTAACGAAAAAGGTGTCGTTGAATTGCCACTGATCCCGAAGGTGCTACAGGCTATACTTTTTTTAAACAGGAGTCAATATGGCGGTCGTCAGACGCCATTTTGTCACATAATGTCGACTTTCAGGCATACAAAATACCTAAATTTGCTGTAACTACTGTAGTCCTCCCTACTCCCATCCATCTCCCATCCTGTCATTCCCCCCCACCCTCTTAAAAACCAGATGCGCATAATTTTACCAAATATAGGGCGATTTTAAAATTTAAAATAAAAAAACACTCAACTGCTATTATAAATCTACTTGTACCTACTAGTCGCAATAACGTGGTTAATTAAAATACAAAACTATATAATTTCGTAAGTGCGCTTTCGGCATCAAAACTAAAAGTTAAAGCATGTCGTACATTATGGGTATACTTACAAATTTTGTACCCAACAGTTGGGTTTTTTTTTATTAAATTTTTTTTTTATTTACTTGATTGAAACTAGTACCTTTTCAGTCTAGTTTAAGTTGACAGGCATTAAAATTTTTCAAGATACACAAATCGTTACTCGTAGATTGACCTGCTAAGTAGGTAAAATTTTTGACCCGATAGGTCTCACTGATTTACGGAATTGAGGATATTGCTACCACCTCTTTTAGTGCATGTATATCTGAGCAAAGTAAATAAGTACTTATAATCTTCAAAATCTCTTTTCGAAGCAGATATTGAAACCTAGAAAGTAAGGCCTGACTTGAACTTGTACAATTAATGAAGAATAAAGATAAATAAATTGAGAAAAATAAAATCGCAAAGCAGGTAAAGGATTTTGTGGTGACTATAGGACGCTTAATGAAATGAGCAAGAATGAAATCCTCTCCAAAAACTCTTGGCATAATTACTTACTTAAAAAAATACTACAAGGCCGGATGAGTGGAAACAAAAGGATTTAAAAAGATAAATGTTCTAACTAAAAGTTTTCCAATACCACCACGCAGCAACAAAGAAGATCAGATTTGTTATAATATAATAATATTTAATTATGATATTATCTGTCAGATAATAAATGTTTGATAGATTTAATGCACTGCCCGATATAAATATGTACTAGGGGGATATAGCAGGCCTAAATTCAGATTTTTCCTGGCCAAAATAGATAAATGTAATAGACTACGCTCAAGAATTAACGTAAATTTGCATGTTTTATGTTACCGTAATTTTGTTTCTTTTATGTTTTGTGCAGTATTTTTGTGTATATGGTATTCGTGTAGGTAGTGCATTCCAGACAAAAACACAATACCCTTCCACTACAGCCGTATAAGTGTAGAGCTAGATTTTTATCTCTTTCACTCTCTAAATGTGCTTCAAAAAAATTAATAAAGCTGTTTTAATTAAGATTTTGTAGTGACGTTTTGCGTAAGCAAACAACAGCTGAGTAATTCTCAGCTAAGTTGCCTTGGCGAAACGTTTGACACATGTGCAGTTGTGAATCATGAAATCAAGGGTTACCTACTTGATTATTTTTATGTTGGCTAATTTTCTGGACGATACACTTAAATAGTAAAAAGCTCTATATGTCTAAAAGGTATTTGACTGCCCCTACATCTACATCCGTTAGTTTAAGAATTTGATTAAAACACACATATTATTCCTTATTTCCGGACTAAGTTATTAACTAACTAATAGCGGACTATAAGTTTGTAGACAACTTTTCTTGCTGGCCTATGCTGTCAAAATGTTACCTCAAAAACTATGGAATGCACACATGGATTTCTTAACTTTAAAATGAATACCTAACGCTTGTTAAAACAAATCACTGCACGATGCGTTTGTCGCTGTGGATGCTATTTAGGTGGCAACACCGGTTTCAGTGTTATTACTTACACTTATACACTTACTTGAGAGAGAAATTGTTACATTTTTTGTCTGGTACAATTGGCATACATACAAACAAAACTTTGGGTAAAATTCGTAAAAGTTATAGTTACAAAATGCTTGCTGCTGATTCACACAAATCACGCTGTAGGCTCTAAGGTGGCGCCTCGGTGATCTAACTTCGAAAGCTCAAATGTGGGGCCAGAACGTTAAACACATGCTGCAGTAATTTTTAGGTTTTTCAGCGACATATTTTGAGGTTAAGGAATTCGTGAATGCACATTATATATTATTTGAAGTAATTGTCAAGATGGCATCTTCTGAGGCCTGCGGATTTCGATTTTCTAAATCCAAACTCTCTATTTAAAATTATTTTGTACATATTTAGAAATTTTGTCATTTATTATTTAAACAAAACAAAAGGTCATTATGCTTTAACAAACTTTGTTTAGAGTTAAAGAAAGGATCAGAATATCAAATAATATTTAAAAAAAACCTCAGTTAAGACATGATGACATGATCAAGATATTATTAAGCTCGTCTTTTTGCTAGGTGCGACTGTGTGGGAGGTAAATTTATTCATATCAATAATATCAATTTATGCGAAGTTAGATGCGCAATATGCATCTGTAAATGTGAGCTGGACCGTAAGACCAGCAGCGACTGTCTTCTTCTAAATTTGTTGCTAGTTCGTGTGAAATAGTCTAGGCTACTCTAAGAAAATTAATTTAGCAACTTTACAAGCGTAAATTAAATTAGTTTTTGGCATAACTAGGACAGTTTCTGCTTCTTACTAGCAACCTGTACGCGCCTTGGACATTTAAGATACTTTAATACAGGGTGTTTCAAGAAAAAATTATCTATATTATTTCTTCAATAATTTTGCAACCGGTTCGAAGTTAAAAGTTATCTCTATCGAAGAGGAGCCAAGTGGCATTTTCTTGCAAAAAAAGTATATTTTTACGTTTAAGATTTGAGTAACCTTAAATGATCAGAAAACGAGATTTCGTTGAATTGTGAAATGTTGACCTTTCACCAAGACGCTACAAGGTCCTTTAGTTTTTTTTTCTCCATTTTCTGTTTATAAATGTTTTAAGAACTAGTCATTCGTTTTAAGTATAATATATATACATTTTTATTCTAGATTCTAAAAATAATAATAAACTTCTAACTAAATGTTATCGTTTTTGAATAATTTATTTTGATTATTGTTATCAATACGGCTTATAAAAAACAGCTTTTTTCTTTTATCCATCTTTATTCGCGCATAGGCTGATCGTGAAAAAGGAAGAAGGATCCCCCTCACCTATAAAGAATTCGCACCGCTTGCGCTTATGATTTGCAGCATTTTGCTTAAATATTAATTTGACAGACATCTTGCGAATTTTCCCCTTACGAATCAACTACATACGTCCAAGAATTTTGACAAAAAAAGGAATTACCTCTGACAATACGAGGGTTGTCTTTTAAGTTTTTCATAAATTGCTGGAATAAGCCAGTAGATAACTTTTAAAGACTTTATTGTTTCTTGAAGTATTCTCCACGAAAATGAATGTACTTTTGCATGCGCTCAAACCAGTTGTCAAAGCTGTAATTCCACTCGTTTATTGGCACTGTCAAATGCATTATTGAAGGCGACTGAAATCTTTGACCACGCAGTCCATTCTGGACTTTCGGAAAAGTATAGAAATCGTTGGGATTTAGGTCGGGACTGTATGAAGGATGGTCCAACAATTCGACGTTTTGTTGGGTTAAAAATTCAATGGGTTTTTGTGCTTTTTGCGAACTTGCATTGTCTTGGTGGAGTATGATTCGTTTTTCGAAGCCTAGCGATGAATTTCGGCAAACAAACAGTGATGTATCAATAGGCAGTAATAGTCCTTTGATCTTCCAGAGGAAGGAAGTCGCGACCATCTTTTTGGATACAGTTCGGGAACGGATGACTTTTGTTGGCTTTTCTTCATCTTGGAACAACCAAACAGACGACTGACGTTTACTTTCGGGTTCATATGAGGAAATCCACGATTCATCACTACTGACAATGCTATACACATTTTTCGAGTTTTCTGCCTCAAGGCGGTCTAGAGTTTTGTGACACCAATTTACCCTTGCTTCTTTCTTTTCTTCGGTTAACAGATGCGGTATCCAGAGGGAACAACAATTTTCTTACCTTACACTAATTCTTCATGCAAAATTCTTTGAAATTCCCAATGAAGACTCAATCTCGCGATATGTCACATATCGATCTTCCGTGACATCCATTTTTAGTGCACCTGGCCTTGGATCGTCGCTCAGGCTTATCCGTCCACGCTTGAATTCTCTAGACCAACGAGAAACTGTCGACTGATGTAGTGCTTCATTACCGAAAACAGAAATCAACTCGGCAAGGCATTCTTGTTGAGATAATGTCCTTCGGAAGTTGCAAAAAATTATAGCCCCAAAATGTTCTCGGTTTAATTCCATTTTTCGACTGATTTGTTAACTTAAAAATTTCACTGTAGCTATAAAACTATATGTATTGCACTGACGTTTTGAATTTAGGTTAGGTAAAAATTGAGGTTAAGTTTTCGTAACGACATTTGATGAGTGTCGCCCTCTATGTTGCTATATACAAAATATAAAATACTGCCCTAGTAGAACATGACCTTGAAACATCTCTCAAAAGAAATATGTGGAAAATAAGAAGTATAAAAGTAATTTTCTATTTTTTCTTCCAGATTATGTAAGCGATGGTCGCGCGCGTATAAGATCCTTAAGAGCTTAAAGGTTTACACACTCCGGATACCGTTCGCCATGGAGACACGTTTAATATACCTTTCACGTATTTAATCCCTCCCGGATTATCCTACAAATTACTTAGTTTTGCCACAGATCCTATTTACGAGCCGGACTCATGATCGATACTACCGTCTTTGGGGAATTTTATTAGGCCATGTTTGAGATAACATTTTTTTAGGGTAAATCTTGGGAAAAATCGGGTTTCAATAAAATTAAAATCACTTACCTTAAATTTGCTATTCAGGTTGTTAGGATAAAGTGCTTTTTTATACACTTTATACACACCCGACTGGTTCACATTTTGTTTGACGGTTTAACTTATTTTTCGTCTTGAATGCAGACAAACACATACACAATCCATTACACCTAGTTTCAATTTACCCTGAATTTGAACCTAACATGTGAACAGCTCCTTTTATCTATCCATAATGAAAGCCTTCTTCTCCCTTATTGAAAAGACTGTACCAAACTTAGTATACGAAAAGCCTAACAGACATCGTAATTGAAACCGTAATGTTGCGATAAAAAATAAAATAATTTTAAACTTTGTGTTTTGTCTGCGTTATTAAAAAAAAAGATTTTAATTTAGATTAGGAAAATTCAAGTCATAAATTAAGTTAAATTTAGCAAATATAATTTTGTGATAATAAGGAAAAGATTATGGAGAAATTGACCATTGACTGAGCCATTTTGGGCATCAATAGTTTAGTATTTTATATAACGTAATTTTAAGAACAAATTTTAAATCAGAACTATATTTTAGGTTACCTCTTTAAAATTGACTCTTGTCCGAAACAACTGTCGAGGTTATAGGTTTTTGACAATAAAAAATTTTTATTTGTAAAGGGGAGGATTTTCTTGTCAATTGTAATTTGAATGCAATAGTTTCTAATGTTGATCTGTTTTCAGTAAATGTCCAGGTTTCATATTTTCTTTTTCAGACATCATCATCATCATTCATCGTCCCTTAACACTGGTTACACTCGTATCGAAGAGTGCCCAACAAAACTGGGATCCTTCAAGTAGTATCTTAGCTTCGGGAAGGGGCCCGGCCCCCCCTCGTATATACGCTACTGCCTTCATAAAATGTTCGGATAAGTCTCATGGCTATTCATACCAAGTGTGTGCTTCTCTCATTAAACGCAGTACCTGAACCTGTAGGGCCTGAACTAGTAGGGTAAGGAGGGCTTTTGCACGTGCCCTTATAAAATCTAGTAAGTCAAGTTACTAGGTTTCAAGATTGTAAAGACTAAATGAACAGATAAGACTTCTCTTGTGAACCGCCCGCAAAACGTTTGACCGCTTCGGGGTAGGAGAAGAGATAAAAAGCTCTCAGTCACATTATCACCACCAAAATAATGGTACTGACTGTCCTTTTGAATCGTTAGGTCTAGTAGGCCACCCTAGTGGTATTTTGTTATTCGGTCACTCGACAAACATCCCTCAGTAGGTTATTTCATAACTTAAAGATGTCAAACAAAATGTTAATTTTGCTAGGTAATCTGTATAAAACTTTACCCAAACCCTTTTACGTAAATAAATAACCATCAAACTCGCTTGTTCCGTTAGATAGTTGACTGACTATAGCGACGGCTTTATCTCGCGGTTTGCAGCTCCAATGCAACCCAATTCGCCTATGACACAATTCAACCCAATTCGCCTATGACAAAGCGCGCTAGATTTTGTTTCTATGCGTGGATTTTAAAGCCGTCCCGTAAAGCTCAGTGAGGTTGCAGGTCGACTGCAAACCGATTGTTTATTTTGCATGCTAATTTCTTATTTTAATTTGTCGTGTAGTGCGTTTAAGTAAATCCCGATAGGTGTGTATTGAATGATAGTTCTGTAATTAATTCCTTTATTATTAAAGCTTGATCCGTATATTTGTGTGTTAAAAAATTACGATTCTCCTTTGCAACCTCCAGATTTTTATTTCACGAGCCGCCACTGCATCAAACTAAAAAAAATTATACTCACTATCAAGCCATTTAGAGTCGTATTTGAGGGTCCTTTTAAAGCTATACTCCTTTCGTCCTGTAGTCAAGTTGTGCAGGTCCGTCCGAAAGATAACAGTGTCCGCCTTGGAAAACTCTGCATTGGTTCCTATAAAATAAACAGTATTCTTCAATTTTCTAATAGTGACAGTTTTTCTATACAAAGACAAGTTTTTTTCTCCGACAATAAGGATATTACTTACTTATGTGAAATATTAATTTTTCTTAAAGCCGGATAAAACTTTACAGGTCATTTACGCGCGGGACAATTTTGCGCGGACAATTGTGCGCAACCATTATTGCTTAACCAATTGCGCGTTGAAATTTGCGCTTGGTCAATTGCGAGCAACCATTAGCACGCAACCAATTGCGCATGGACAAATGCGCGCATCAAATAGCGCGCAAAAACCACGCATCGCGCGCAGTTCTAACCAACTTATAACCAAGTCTAAACGGACCCGGTTAGGTCTAAAAAAAAACTCTCCTAACCAGATCAGGAAAGTTTTAATTTTGCGATATTGGTTGCGCGCATTTGTCCGCGCACAATTTGCGCGCTATTGGTTGCGCGCCTTTGTCCGCACGCTAATGGCATATGCCCGCGCCATTTTTTGTATGCAAGAAGCAAGGGCGTGTCCAGGGGGGTCAAGGGGGGCATCTGCCCCTTATCTTATCAGAATATTTTAAATACACCAATAAAATTTGAATATGTTATGAATTTGTCCCCTGTAAATCAGAAACCTGCCCCCCCTTCTGATTTTAGCTGGATACGTCCTTGGCAAGGAAACTAAAGAAAACTTTCCATGCAGTTCTTCCGCGAAAAAAAGGTGCAAAAATTGTCAGAACTTCATGTTCCTAACTATTAAATCCTAAAAAATAATCTAGTGCCCCTAACAGTTATTGAAAATCTAAACTTTAATTTAAAACACTTTGGAGAAAACAAATAAAATCGGATAGATTTTCTTAAAAGTTAGAGTTCCCAGAAAAATGCCCACTTTGCATTCAGAGAACGTTGCTTTTTAAACGATTTCAAAATTTTCAAACTGTGTTTGTGTTCGTTTTATGATCTCCGAAAGCGTGAAAAACAATCTCGTTTAAAAGATGCAAATAAAAGTCTTGATTTAAGCCACAATGTATCAAACTGCGTTTTTCCTTTCTAATTTCCATGTCAAAATTGTCTGTTCGTTCGCGAGATGCGAATATCCGATTTAAAAAGCGCACATAGCACTAGTAATACCTCGTCTGGGGCCAACAAGAAATAAGGCCTTAAATTATTGGCGAGTTTCTAAAGTAATCTAGTTCTGATCACGGATTACATCGGTTTTTTACATATGACATATGACCTTCATCTCTTATTTTAGGTTCGTAAAGAAACTGGTAACTTCCGGCCAATTAGGACTCGACAGCCTATGACGCCGCAGTTAGCCTGCTCCATCATCAATATAGAGAGACATGTACATCATATTATGAGAGAAATAAAGATAGATCTACTTAAAAGTGGGAAAAATACAAAAATTAAATAATTTAAAAATTTGTAATAAAGTCGAATAATTATATAAATATTCAATTAAGGAAACCATTATAAATAATTTTCCTAACTTAAATAGACTCTCTTGTTCAATTTACCGAACTCTTTAGCAGCCCCTCATTTCTACTGACAAAAAATGTATTTGTTAGTGTTTGTTGTAGGTAAAAAATAAAATTAATGTTTTTAAATAAAAGGAAGGAAGAATCAAAGAAATTAAAAATAAATAACCCATGACGTACACCATTTTAGCTGTTTATCCACACGTTAGCTCGCGATATATATGCGCTCTATCAGCCTATAATAAAAATAAGTACACGTGATAAAATACTCTGCCAATATATGGGCCCCTAAGCTCACACTAGGTACTATAGTTATAGTGTACGTGTGAGCTAATATAACTAAAAACTGAAATATATTTTATTCAACTCCAGACTAAATTACCATGTTTTGACTTAAACTCAAATTTTTGAAATCTATCCCCACCCTTAAAAAAAGCAAAAACTAAAATGTATTTTGTTAAACTCCGAACTCAATTATCTTTCGTTTGTTATCACACACGCCATATTTTCACTTAAACTCCAATTTTTGAAATATACCCCCACCCTTTTTTTCACAATAAATTAAAATGTATTTTGTTTAACTCCAGACTCAATTACCTTTCGTTTGATATCACACACGCCATATTTTCACATAAGCTCAAATTTTTGAAATCTACCCCCACCCTTTTATTTGGTTTGTGTTCGGTGGATTTTGTTCATTTTTAAATGGGACCATCTCGACCCAAGACCCAGCCTAGGTACCAAATTTCATTAAAATCGGCCAAGTGGTTTTTGAGTTATGCGCGTTGGTCGTTACAGACAGACATACAGAGAGACAGACAGACAGACAGACAGACAGACAGACAGACAGACAGACAGACAGACAGACAGACAGACAGACAGACAGACAGACAGACAGACAGACAGACAGACAGACAGACAGACAGACAGACAGACTGACAGACAGACAGACAGACAGACAGACAGACAGACAGACAGACAGACAGACAGACAGACGGCGCAACAAAAAAGTTTCAAAATCATCTGAAACGCAAAGATATATAAAATTTTTTAAATCGGAGCAACTTTTTTTTTCTAGAAAAAATTAGGATCACCATAGCTCACACTACTATAGTATAGTATATGTGTGAGCTAAAAAAATTGATTATAGCCTTTATTAAATGTATAGCAAACCCAACTATTATTAAGACAATTTTAAAGCCAAAATAAAACCAAAATGTCAAAAAATTCTCGCAAAATGTCGAAATCCACTATGAAATACAATGCAACAGCTACGTCCTTCGATAACTGTGACGTAGCACTGACGTGACGGCCGCCATGACACCCAAGTTACCAGGCAACCGGTTTCTTTACAAACCATGATTTTCGGTCGGCGAGTCCGATTACCATCAAAAATAAAAAAGAACGCGATAAAATTAATTTTTTTGGCCTGATCCACGGTTTCACTTCTAGCTGCTCATTTCTATTTCGCTCTTTCTTTAATAGAAAGAGATAAAGAAACAATTTATATTTCCTTTTTTTTCTATTAGAGCAAGATGGAAATAGAAGTGAGCGGCAAGAAGTAAACCTGTGGATCAGGCCTAAACCTCGCTTTCTTCGATTTTTATTTATTTTCTAAAAGAGTCCCTGCAGGAGTACATGGAAACAACCTTCATCATCTAAGTTTTGGGTCACTATCTATATCCTCCAAGATGTTAATCGCAACTTTGTTTACAATACCGTAAAGCATTTAACAAAAAAAAGCCAACAAAAAAATTAAAAAATTACTGACTGAGCTTAACAAAAAAATAGCGGATTTTGACGTAATTGACATTTATCGAAAATTGCTCACCCACCTCAAGTTCTTAAAATAATAAGTGCTATTCATTCGAAATACATCGGGTTTGTAAACCACAAATTGATGGTATCGAAGCTTACCGATTCTGGGGGTCGGTATAAGTAATTCGTCGCCTTAATGCAGAACTATTCTATGTCCAGTTTTCCATTTTTCGTTTTTTTTGCGGAAACGTATAGCTCTAGGCGCGCTTTATTGAATGCAGAAATATTGGATGTCTAAGTGATGAAACGTCCCCACCATCCGCCCGAGCAATTTAAGCGGTGATACCTCGACTCACGCTGAGTCAAACTAAAAACATGTTCTCTGGTAAAAACTTAATTTTGTGACTACTTGGTCACAATAGTTCTGCATTAAGGCGACGAATTATAGCGTCAAGATCAGTTGTGTTTTGTTCATCTGGGTAATTTTTTAATTTTCTTGCTAGTTTTTTTTAAATAAAAATGCTTCACAGTGTAGTAAGAAAAATTCCGATGTACATCTTGGAAGATATATAAAACTCAAATGAAGAAGCTGGATATTATGAGGATTGAAGGCTACGTATAAGAGGCCAAAACTTGACTTATTAAAACAAATAAAGTTTTGTCAATACGGTGCAATCAAAATAAAAGTTTAAGGATATGCTTTAAAAATTTCTTTTTAGTACCAAAATTGAACTCTGAAATAAAACACAGAGATAAAAAGCAAAATTGAGCATAAAAAGTGAATAGAATAAGTAAAAATGAGTACAGGGTAATAGTCAAAGTTTTATTCTTAAACCAGGTTTAAAGCCTCAATAATCCAAAAGAATAAAGCTTGAATTACACTAATAAACTTAACATAATTAAATTTGTCTTTTATAGTTTTTAGGCGACAGGAAGATGTATACATTTTTCTTCGTCCATTTAGTTAATGATCAGATCAAAAAATAAGTTGGCTCGTTCTCCACTACCTATTACAAAGTCATTTTTTAATAGGGACTTATTGGAATAAAACCTATCTTTATTTTAGAGTCGACTTTATTTTGACACATTTACACAGAAAGCTAACAGCTGACCTCTTAATTGACTTACCAAAGCCAAATTTAATAATAAAGACGCTAACTTCCATTTAATAAATACCGACACTAATAAATCCGGTTTTTAAATACACAAAAGTCGAATTTTGAAGGAGAGCAGCTGCTTTTTATATATAAATCTGTCACCATAGGGTCGATTTTAAAATAAGGTCAGATTTTATTCCAATAAGTGTCTAATAAATAGTGCCCGCGCCTATGCATAAAAAATAAACAGACATGCGTCGGGGGTCGCGACCAACTTTTGATGGAAAATTAAAGATAATTTATCTCGAATTTTCTAGAATCAACGTTCAAGTATAAATCAATTGTTAGATTGTTTTAGGGTTTGTAGGTCTCTTATGTCCAGGTAGGTTATGTCCTTGGTAATATTCGCCGAGCGAAATCAAATATTCAAAGGCTTCGCCGACTGGAAAAAGGAGTAAATCAGAACATGCAAATGCACAAGAACACTTCGCGGTAAACTATTCATAGAGACTGCCACTGAGCTACATTCGATTTTCTTTTGCAGTGTGAGTCGTCTGTAGCTGGTTCTTTTGTTAGCGACTATCGCCGCAATTTTAACATTCACGTTAATTATTTTTGCAGTTTTTATGTTTTCTTGTCAGTTTGATTTTTGCTCACTTTAGTTTGTTATTTGATTTACACTCGAGATTGCTATCTATCTATTTATTATACATGTAGATAAGTTTCTATTAGTGTTGCCGCGAGACAAGACGAGAGAAGGCCTTCCCTTGTCTCGTGTCGTTATGCGAGATAAAATGGGTCTCTCGTCTAGATGATAGGACTCTTCTCTCGTCTCGTCTCTCGTGACTTATATCAGCTATAAAAAGTTTTTGAGACACCCTGTGTAAAAGTATTTTCTCAAGGTGAATCTCATTATTTATGGTATTTACATTTTTCCGAAATAAAGTCCATTCTGGGATATACTCTCTATATGCATATGTACATACAATAAATAAAGAAATAAATACAATACATGTACTAAAATATCTCGTTGATGCCGATGAAATAAAAGCTGTGGAAAAGTTTTACATCGCTTTATTTATTTAAAACTGTACCTAAAATCCGAAGTGTTTGTTGATAAAATATTATTTTGTTGTTTGTCAATAATATAAATCCTTAAAAATAAAGCAATAAATCTATTATTTAAAATACTTGGGTCTTGAAGATTTCTATGAAATTTCCAGATTTTAGAAACTAAAGATTTTCCTTGCGGAAATGTGTTTTTCTCAAAACTAACCAAAACATTTTTTTTAATCTTAATTTTTTATAATTTTTCAGGGAAAATACATGTTTTTGCAAGAAATTTCTATGTTTTTTTTAAATAAACGCACAATACAGAGACCTTTAAGAGTTTTTTAACTAGCAGATTTTTCAACTAATTTCCACAAGGACATTATTTGATTTTTAGAATTTTAGCTCTTTAAAGAATCGTCCAAAAACATTTTTTTTAAATCAACCGATTTCTAAATAACAAAAATTTACGCCAAAGGTTAGAAAAGAAAACTAAAATTTCGCACCCATGAATAATTAATTTCCTACAAAAAATTTTTTTAGTAATAATATCTCTCTTGTCTCGTCGATAAAGGACGAGACGAGAGGCGAAAATCTCTCATCTCGGCGGCAACACTAATTTCTAGACACGTGACGAATCAGAGATAATTTCTGTTGGCCAAAGACCACTTCTCTTGTTATGACCGAACCCCATTTGGAGAAGTACTGTATATGGTATATGAGTAGGTTTATCTATTATTATCTAATGTTTTGCCTTTTCGCAGTTGCCTCTTTCATTTTCAATTTTTTTACATTAAATTTATTAGGATTGTCCTTTATTCTATTAGTCTTAGGATGTATTTTGTCCCTCATTGGTTTTTCTTTGCTTGACTTAGAGTTTCCCTTCTCTTTTTGCAAGAATTTTTTGAGGTTGGTAATTTCTTAAGTTTGTATTAACAAAGACACTCGTTTCGAACGAACCAATCTTGGGTACCGTGATAATTGGTGATGTATTTATCTTAAAAAATTTTAACATACCAAAGAAGCATACTTACAAGTTCTTAATCAGATATTCTTTCTGGTTTTTAGTTAACATTTTTTACCATCTGTACACTCCTTGTCAGTCAGTGGCAAGTTCTATAAAATAGGAGATAGGCTTTTCTATTTCATCGATATCGGCAAATTTGGAGTGAAAAATTTATATATAGAACATGAATAATAAGAGTGGGAGCGGAATCAAGCTAAAAAGGATATAAGGCGCGACCGACACGACACGGAGTTAATAAAGTATGACATATAGCGCAAAGTAACCCAACGACCTAGCTACAAAGTTTAGCATCTACTAAAGAAAGCCAACAAATGGCAAATAAAATACGAGGGCTGTCTTTTATATTTTGCAGAGGACGACACCGATCGAATGCCGTTACTAAAACTTAACCTCAATTTTTACCTAACCTAAATTCAAAACGTCGGTGCGATACATATAGTTTTATAGTTTTATAGCTACAGTGAATTTTTTAAGTTAACAAATCAGTCGAAAAATGGAATTATACCGAGAAACTATTAGGGCTATAATTTTTTACAACTGTCGAAGGAAATTACCTCAACAAGAATGTCTTGCCAAGTTAATTTCTGTTTTTGGTAATGAAGCAACACATCAGTCGACAGTTTCTCGTTGGTTTGGATAATTCAAGCGTGGAGAGATAAGCCTTAGTGACGACTCAAGGCCAGGTGCACCAAAAACGGATGGCCACCCAGGAAAACGTCGATGCTGTGCCCATGCTCATCACGGAAGATCGACATGTGACATATCGCGAGATTAAGGTTTCATTATAGATTTTAAAGACCTCAATTCAAAAATTTTGCATGAAGAATTAGAGGTAATAAAATTAGTTTGCCGCTGGATACCGCATCTGTAAACAAAAAAACAGAAAGAAGCTAGGGTCAATTGGTGTCTAGACCGCTTTGAGGCAGGAAACTCAAAAAACGTGGACATCATTGTCAGTGGTGACGAATCGTGGATTGACTCATATGAACCCAAAAATAATCGTCAGCCGTCTATTGAGGTGTTCCAAAATGATGGGGGGTTAAGAAACCCAACAAAAGTTTTCCGTTCTCGAAGTGTATCCAAAAAGATGGTCGCGACATTTGTCTCAAAAGCAGATCACGTAGCAACGATTCCTCTGGAAGACCAAAGGACTGCTACTGCCGATTGGAATATCACCATTGGCTTGCCGAGAGTCATCGCTGAGCTTCGAAAAACGAACCCCGAACGACGCATTATCCTTCACCAAGACAATGCAAGTTCGCACAAATCACAAAAACCCATTGAATTTTTAACCCAACAAAACTTCAAATTGTTGGACCATCCCCATACAGTCTCGGCCTAAGTCCCAACGATTTCTATACTTTTCCGAAAATCCAGATTGGACTTCGTGGTCAAGGATTTCAGTCAGTCAGTTTTATGTTCCCAAGGTCTCCAGTTTACAATACATTTACATTTGTCTGATATTATGACCGGCAAATTTCCATTTTAATTTTGCTACCTCTCATCTGACATTCTTTACTTTTGTTTTATTTTTTATCCATTCATTCCTTTTTCCATCTGTTAGCTTTACATGTAACATTTGTCTTTCCATTGATCTTTGAGCTTTTGTTACCTTATACATGTTTGATTTTGTTAGTGTCAAGGTCTGGGATCTATATGTGAGTAGGAAGGATACATTGGTTAAACACTTTCATTTTGAGGTATTGAGGATATTTTTTAATATGTAGCTTAAGGCCAATCTTACTCGTCTCTTGATCTTAGCCGTTTGGTTTTCTTTTTTTAGTTTAATAATTTATCCCAGGTATACAAATTCCTCTACTTGTTCTATTTTTTCTTGGTTTATTCTGATAGTGATATCTTCATCTGTGTTTGCTATGATTTTAGTGTTAGTGCAGTTCATAGTCAAGCCTATAATTTTTGAGTTCTTTCAGCCTTTTTTTTAGCTCTTCTTTCTTATCTGTTATTAAAGCGATATCGTTAGCATATCTTTGGTGGTTCAAGTATTGTCCACTTACTTTGATGCCTATTTCTGCCCAGTCTAAGTTTTTAAAAACATCTTTTAGGGTCTTGTTAAATAGAAGATATTGTCACAGTGTCTCACACTTCTTATGAAGATTGGCTTGGTTCGTGCATTTTGATTGATGTTGTTGCTTCGCTGTATATATTGGCTGTTAAGTCTGGTATCTGTGATCTATTCGGCAATTAATTAAAGATGCTTTCACTGCCCAGCGCTCAGAGCTATCGAAAGCATTTTTTAAGTCAATAAACGC
Source organism: Aspidapion aeneum (assembly GCA_963576565.1). Taxonomy (NCBI): domain Eukaryota; kingdom Metazoa; phylum Arthropoda; class Insecta; order Coleoptera; family Brentidae; genus Aspidapion; species Aspidapion aeneum. The sequence goes on from OY755040.1 coordinate 43,337,412, forward strand.
AATATATATATAGTAGAATGTTGTATTCGTTGGCTCGTTCTATTAGGATTTTCATGGTTAATAGGTGGTCAACTGTACTGAAACCTTTTCTAAACCCTGCTTGTTCTTTTGATTGATATCTGTCAAATTTTGTTGTTAGTGTGTCTGTTAACAATTTCGTGAAAAGCTTATAAATTACATTGAGCAGTGTTATAGGTCGATAGTTTTTTTAGGTGTGCTCTATCGCCTTTCTTGTGTAGAATAATGGTTATTGATTCTTTCCAGTTGTTTGGGATTATTTAGAGCATTACCACCGTACTTTAGCATTTCTGCCGTTACTCCGTCTTTTTCAGGTGATTTGTTGTGATATTTGTCATTTTCGTTAAAGTGCTCTCTTTATTTCCGCTTTGCTAATTTCGGGTTGTAGTTCTGATTTTATGTTCTTTCTTTTTGTTTGGAGTTTCTTTATGGTTTCTCGCGATGGTTAGCTTTTTGTTTGGTATAATTCCGTATAATTCTTTAACGTTAGTTTCTATGCCGTTCATATCCTTTATTTTAATTATTTTATATCTAGTCGGTCTTAGACATTTCATATTTCTGTTATTTTCTACAATTTTTTTCTAAACTTTATTCTTTATTTCTTGGCCCTTTCTTTTATTTTTTTTATAATCACATCACAAACAAATAAAAAACAAATTAATTTCTGCTGTAGCAGCCGCTATGTGCTGTCCCTTTCTAATTTTGGTTTTTGCTCTACCTTGCTAACGTGGAGATATCTACGTCGACAATATTCGACGTCCGATGAAGTTACAAATCAAACTGAAATGGGCGTTCGGTGTTCGCTCACTTCTTAATTGAGAGTTTAGGATCCAAACGATTGTATTTTGGAAATGAAAGCTGATTTCCATTAGAACTGTTTTACACTGATAATTAATCCATGTATTTCATTATGAATTAATTCATGAATTTATTCAAGGTCATTTTCATGACGCTGCAGTGTAACACTTGTTTTACTCTAGCAAACCCATTTAGTAAAACCGACTTGTAAAAAATACTTTTTTCTGAAAAATTTATATTCTTCATGCTTTTCTTTTTAAAAATGTATATTTTTTAAACTTGTTTGTTAAAAATGTATATTTTGTATATTTTTTAATTAAACATAGGTTAGAATCCGTATAAATGTACTTATTTAAAAAAAACTTTTTTACTTCTTGAACACTAGTGCCTGCTTAAAAACCACTCACCAGCAAGCAATTTTTATTGCTGTACTTAAACGAGCAGGTCAGTAAAGTAATACAGATATTTACGTCAAATAAATTTGAGAATTTCTTCATGGATTTATTCACGCAATAAAAACATGCTGTAATTTTTTTCAAGCTTGCAGTCTGATTTTCACAGTATACAAGAACAACTGTCAATAGAGTGCCAAAAAGGTTTCTACAAAAGTAGCAAAATTTCGTTTGGATTTTGTCTTTTTGAGGTAAAATTTTAAACAAAAAACACCAAAATTTTGATTTGTAAAAAATTCCAAACTAATTACGGCTAGTAAATTAGCAAACACAAACAAATCAACTGTCTGTATAAATTCACAAAAAAATCCACGGGAATTGTGACGTACATACCAAAATAAAATAGACCGGTCTATGGTTTATACATATACAGTGAAACCTCCCATAAGCGGACACTCACGGTTCCGTCAATTTTGTCCGCTTATTGGAGGTGTCCGCTTATGAGAGGGAGCTGCAAAATTTTAATATATAGATATTTATTAACAATTTTGGCTGATTAAGTTTTTTCGATAATAAATTTTTCAGCGATCTTTCGTTCTGATAGATGTTTCTTCTCCGAAACGTTAACAACGTTAATTTTTCCACGTAAACAAAGAAGTTTTTTACTAGGTACCATTTGAAAGAGATCTATCTATTACTACCCAATTGAACAATAAAAATAAAACACAGCAATTCCGCCCCCGCCAAATAAAATATGTTGTAAATACGACAGAAGGATTTAGTCTCCGCATCTAAACGGAAAGAGGTAATTCCCCGGCTTCAGAGTGCGTTATTGCCAACATACTATATAATATTTATGCCCATGTCGTGCAGTGTTTCGTCCCGTTGTCAGAGGTTCGCGTCCGGTTAAGGGAGGCTTCAGAATTTTTTAACCAAAAAAAATTGTCCGCGTCCGTTTATTAGAGTGTCCGGTGATAGTAGTGAATTTTACATTTAAAGAAATAGGGAAAAGCTTGGTTCCAAAAAATTTGTCTGCATAAAGGGAGTGTCCGCTTAACAGAGGTGTCCGCAATGAGAGGTTCACTGTATACATGCACACTGGTTAATCAGCTGATTTTGAGAAACAAAGGTTAGGTTAGAATATCACTTTGATGAATATTTTAGATTTTTGGAGTTTTTTAAAACCCAAAGCAATTTTGCATATGTGTTTTAGTAATGTCCTTATAAAATTATTTTGCTGCTTGTTAAATGGTTAATTTTTTTAGCACGTACAGTCCCGGCCCGTTCCACCCCTAACAGTAAAGCAAGCAAATGGGCACGAGGTCCGGCGCGGATCCTTTTAAAAGCGACGCGCGACGATGCAAACCATCTCTGATTTCGACGATTTTTGGAAGGGATAATAGAGGCCACTTTAAGAGGGGAGGTCACGAAAAAAATGAAAAGTCTTTTGTTGAATACATCTATATTTCGGATTCCTTTCTCGCACTTTAATAGGAGAAGCTTTTAAGAATTACTTTGGGATAGGCGGTATAGCCAAATAGTACAAATCTAAATATTATTTTTTAAGATAATTACGCCAAATTGAAAGTTATTAGAAAAATTATTTTTAACTGCCCCGGTTTCCTCTAACTATCTAATTTAAGGAGCAAACTTCTTTCTTTTTCTGTCTGGTCTACGGGCTTTGTCTAGTTTTACTTGAAAACCAATAAAATTTTCCTTGCACAATATATGTTTTAAAAACTCCATTCGCATCGGTAAAGCAATAGACGCGAATGTCTTAAACATTCAAAAATTATCCGATAAAACTGTCTTGTGTCGCACACCTCGGGGATTCGCGTCTAACTTTGTGTCTTTTGCTACTTCCTTTTAGCCTGCTAAATATTTTAGCCAAACGTGCCAAAAAGAAATATGTAACGACCCCGTGCTTTTCGTGTCAGGACGCTCCCCCTTTTTTCCCATAGGTAGCAGTGGCGTGCATATAATGAAGGCACAAAGGCCAACCCATAACATATCCAACAAAAATATGCGTAACATCATGTTTTAATAATTTTTATTATAGAAATTACAAAAGACATATTTCCATTAGCTGCATATCCTGCATTATAGCGCATTTCTCACCTAATATTTTCCTAATTCGCGGTGTACAGCATGGTTAAAAGATATAGGATCATAGACTGCTTGCTGTGCTTAATGTGTTTAAAAGAGAGCAAAATATATTTTGGTCGGTGTCTTGAATTATTTTTCGCTGTTTGAGACCCGTAATCGGGCTGGTAGCGGGGAAGCAGGGGAATACATTGTGACCTCTGGTCTTCGTGAAGTTTTTGGTCATTCCATGGTGTGCTGCAAAACAGGTGAGAAGGGGTATTTGTTTTTCAAGCAAATTCTAGCTAAAGCCATGTCGCGTATTACATTTAGCTGTCAAGATAAGGCAAATTTATTTGTTTTTGCTTTTGAGGGAAGGGACATTCCAAGCTGTAGCACGATTCAAAAAATAGAGACCCATTTTCAGCGAACAGGGTGTATCAATTTTTGCCACAAATGCAATGGTGAAGAGACACCTCCTGTTCGTGAAATGGGAGAGGAAAGGGAACGGCGCGAAACTATGATTTGTGCCGTAGCAGAAGCTTTGCCTCTCTGTTCCAGTAACCACCCTTAACCTTCATAAACATTTGAAAATGACAGAGGTACAGGAGTTTTAAAGTAAATAAAACGCAAGAAATTTTTCCAGAGAAGCGAGTCAGGATGAAAATTTTATTAAAAATAATTGTTTTACAGACAAAAGTTCGTTTTCACATGGCCGTCACAATCCTTCCGTTGTTCGTTACAAGTCACGGGAAATATACATTTGCATACTGCAGGACAGACCCAGTATCCTCAAAAACTTAATGTCTGTACTGGGATTTTGGGTGACAATATCATTGGTCCTTTTTTCATTATTGGTCATTTACGAGGAACAAATTATTTAGCTCTGTTACAGGACCATATCATTCCTGCGATTCGATAGGTGCCAAATGTTGATTTTAACCAAATTGGGTTTGTGCAAGATGGTTGCACAGCTCATGTCACTTTGCCTGTGAGAGTGTTTTATGTTTTAAAATGAAACGTTTCAAATCCAACGATTTTTTCAAAATTTATTCGTATGGCCATTTAAGAGCTACCTTTTAGGATGAACTTTGGGCAAAAATAATCAACACCTTACAATCAGTAACACCTGAAATGCTAAGTAATGTCCGAACTAAATTTTATAACAGGTTCGTATACTGTTTAGCACAGAGCGGTGGTATTTTTAAGAATTTAATTCGTTAGGTAGTTCTTAAATTAATATGAAAGAATTTGCTTTTAAAACAGAAATCTCTCCTGTTTGTTTCGCTGGGGAGGCCATAAACTTTAGTTTGTGATAGACACGACATTAAATATTATAAAAAATCACAAGCTTGAAAAAAAAAGGAATATACGTTACGTAGTTATCGTCTAAATTTCCGATAGTTTATGAACAGCTACCCTTGATCGATTTTCTTTACTGTCAAAAAAAGAACGCCGCGCTAGGGGAAACAATCGGTGTCATAAATGTCCTCCCTCTACTTTACCGGGAGCGCACAGAGGACAGGTATTGGCTGTGGGTCTGGCCATCCTGGAACAATGGGCGTAACCCTTAACCTTCTATTCTTTTTTCTTACATACTACATATTTTATGCATTATCTTACATAGATTAATAATTTCTCATGAATCCTATTGGCGGCATAATTTAATTTTAATTATCGCCAATGGAATTTTAAAGGCTGCGTCTTTTCGATTCTCAAAAGATGTTCCTTTTTGCAGACCGCTGGAGCTGTAAGAATGAGAGAGACAGAACAAGAAAACAGCGTGGTTTGTTCGCGTCTGATGCACACGAGTATTTGTGTCTCCCATGCGTGCGTGCAGTAGCGGCGCGTGGTAAAAAGCTTTGGGAGTGCACACCCAAAAAAAAAATTGCGGCGCAGGCGAAAAATTTTTTTGAGTGTCACGCCCAACTTTTTGGGCCATCGAGTGGGCCGTCATATCATATAATTTAGAGCAAATAATTAAAAAATAAGTTAATTAGTTAGATATTAGTTACCTGTTATTATTGTTTTTATAAATAAATAATAAATGTATCATACCTAGTTTCTATCTTTCACAAACACGTCTTGTATTGAAAATGAAGGCGTCTGTCCTTTTTTGAAAATTCTTCAATAACCAATTCATTGAACTTTGGAATTTCTTGAATCATTTTTTTTTAATAGATAACATTGCTAGGGCAGTTAATCTATTCTCACCCATTGTGCTCCTAAGGAAAATTTTAATTCTCTTTAGGGTAGAGAAACAACGTTCTGCTTCTGCGGTTGTCATAGGCATCGTAACCACTGCCTCTAGCAATTGTCTTTAAATTTTGCACGCTAATGCTATCATAATTAGAAACTTCCATCATTTTCGTAGACTAAATCGTCGAAATCAAAACAAATCGCCCACCCCGCGCCCGACCGACAATTTCAAGTTGTTCAAGCGCACTAATTACAGGTGCGCGGGAGCTGCTGTACATCGGCAACGGTAACCGCGGCCGCGGGGGTCATCACCGGGGTGCGGGCGGCATCGAGGCTAATTTATGTAGAAGAGCACGGCCGAAGGAAGGCTCAGATTCTATGTACTGTAAAATTCTATTGGGACATTTCGTCCTCTCTTTTTATATTTCCTAATTAGAATGCGACATAACTTCTACGGTGCAGAGAATTTGGTTCCAGTAACTAAAAGTAAAGAATGTAACCACGAGAATATCCATTCATCGCAGGCTGGTTGAACTCTAATATAAACACATATGTACCGAGTATTAATTGTAGTTAATATTCCAGTCTTTAGTGAATTCCTTTTGGGGTAATTATGAATTAAATTAAAGAATAATCAAATTTTAATATTTTTTAAAGTAAAATTTGGGTGTGCACGTGCACATGTGCACTTATGGAGAAACCGCCACTGCGTGCGTGTACATGGCTTCGTTAAAAAAACTGTGCATTCTGTCCACTATGGAGAAAGGTGGAGTCTGCAAATTAGCAAATTTGTGAAAAATCGATTTTTGTAACCAGCAAAGGTTTAGTTTTTTCAGAAAGCAGTATTTTATCAAACATGTACAACAAATACAGTAAATTACTGTCCTTTTACGTTGAATTTGGGCGCCCAATAAAAAACAATTTAAGATTAATTGGTAAAAACGGATTTTAGTTTTTTGCTAGTTAGCGCCTTTTTTCATAGTTGGGCAGAATTATTACGATTTCAAAATTACCTATAATTAGATTGTTAGTTTTTTTTTAGGCTTGATGTTTTTTTTTGACTGATTATGGCAAAGTAGTAAAAGCGAAAACTGTGTTCTTAAGTAAGATCGTCGAATTGAACTGATAAAAAATAGGTTTTATTTCAAATTAAAATGTGTTTTTGTGTTTCTTATCATCATAAGTCTTAAGATATTAAAATAATTAAAATAATAAAAAAATTACGGAAAATAGAGATTTTTTGTGTTGCAGCTAATAATCTATTAGCCTGAAGGGTAAATAATATTTCAAGACTTATTTTCATTTAGCAAATGTTTACCTACCCCATGCGTTCTTTAGCACTGCACGCCACTGCGTTCTTTTCGTGTCAGGACGCTCCCCTTTTTTTCTCATAGGTACGCAAAAAAAGCAAGAGTTGATGGTTTTTTTTCTACTTTAAGATGAAGCTTTTTTTGCCATCGCGACGTCATTACGACGCCTGCTGCGTGAAAAAGGTCGCATGTAATTTTGGGCCTTTTAGGCTCGCTCTGGGAGAAACCCAAAGAAAATTAAGAGCAAGGACTAGCACAAAATCGCACAAAGGTGAAAATGTTTATTTTTCATCCACAAGTATATCAAGCGCGGATCTGGGTCAAAATCTAGGGGGGGGGGGTAATAGTAGACGAAAATATTATTTGTAATATAATTTTTTTTTCTAGGGGGGTAATTCTCCTGCTTGTCCTTGAATTTTTAACAAAAAGTGCATATTTTTCATTCTGGGGGGTAATTACCCTGTTACCCCCTCAAATCCGCTCTTGAAGTATATACAATATTGGTAAAAGCTTTACTGTCCATAGGATAGCCCGCTTAGAAAGAAACAAATTAATTTTTTAGGGTTAAGATGATTGTAAAAGCACAAGTCCTCCCCTAAACCCCCGTTCGATTAATGTTAGGCTCCGCCCGCCTCTGTCGCATCGAATCACGAAACGCCGAAACATGTCGATTTTGTTTGCAAGGGGGACACTTTTTGGCTATCTTGAAATTTTTGTAGCACTAACCTCCTTCGAGGAATATACCTTACCTTACTATATATTGAATAGGGAAAGCGGGTCTAGTTTTTTTTTATTTGTCAAACACACTGTGTTTATTGTATTACAATCTAGTCAGTAAGACTAATTAGCAATTTTGTTTTAACTTAATTTACTAGAAAAGTCAGATTTAAACTTAGGGTTCACTCAACAGTTTTCCCCGCTTTGTTTGGTCTGTAACTCACAATTATGTTGTGTTTATAGCATTATTTTGTTTTATGTAATTCACTTAGTTTACTAGCTCAAACGGCTTCACTCTTTTTAGTCTTCGAACTAGCATAGTATTGTCTAGAAGCTGAATTGCTTCCACATTCACATGCCGATGGAGTCTATCTTCATGGCTTTTTGCGTACTTTTTTATAGTCTCTGCTACAGCTTCGATTTTTAGATCTCGATGAAGGTCACTATTTTGAACGTACCAAGGTGCATTCACAATGTTTTTTAATACTTTATTTTGAAATCTCTGTAAAACTAGAATGTTACTCTATTTAGCACAACCCCATAGTTGAATACCATATGTCCATACTGGTTCAGTATTTGTCTGTAATACCATGTAAAAATTTCAAAAATCTATCCATTAGTTTTTGAGATAATTGCTTGCAAACTTTCAAATTTAACATGGACTGATAAAATAAAAATTTTATTAGAATTTTATATTTTTCAGATTTAATTTTTGTTTTTTGGGGGTATATCTATTGCAAGACAAAATTATCCTTATTGCTCTATTTTCTCACATTTTGTCAAACTGTGAGAACACCAAGACAATTGAATAATAGCAAATCCAATCTTGGAAATAACTGAGTTACAATGTTCTTTAAATGAGATCTTGTCATCCATCAATACACCTAGATATTTAGTATTTTTGATAATTTCAATAGGGTCAATGCCAATCTTAACTATACTGCCGTCATAAGCAAAAACCTAGTAAGTATATTTGATAGCTCACATTCTAAGGTAACACTCTATTCAAAATATATTATCTGAGGTTGTTTGACTGTGAAATATCAAATATCCTTACTATGTTTTTGCTTATGACGGCAGTATAGGTTTAATTACTTGGAAAATTTCTCTAGATACTCTCCTTTGCAATCACTATAAATTTAGTTTTAGCTCACACTACTACTATACTATAGTAGTGTGAGCTATAGTGATCCTAATTTTTTCGAGAAAAAAAAAGTTGCTCCGATTTCAAAAATTTTTATATATATTTGCGTTTCAGATGATTTTGAAACTTTTTTGTTGCGCCGTCTGTCTGTCTGTCTGTCTGTAACGACCAACGCGCATAACTCAAAAACCGCTTGCCCGATTTTAATGAAATTTGGTACCTACGCTGGGTTTTGGGTCGAGATGGTCCCATTTAAAAATGAACAAAATCCACCAAACACAAGCCAAATAAAAGGGTGAGGGTATATTTCAAAAATTAGAGTTTATGTAAAAATATGGCGTGTGTGATATCAAACGAAAGGTAATTGCGTCTGGAGTTAAATAAAATATATTTTACTTTTAAAAAAAGGGTGGGGGTAAATTTAAAAAATGAGTGTTTATGTGGAAATATGTCGTGTGTGATATCAAACGAAAGGTAATTGAGTCTGGAGTTAAACAACATACATTTTAGTTTAAAAAAAAAGGTGGGGGTAGATTTGAAAAATTAAAGTTTAAGTCAAAACATGGCTTGTGTGGTATCAAACGAAAGGTAATTGAGTCTGGAGTTCAATAAAATATATTTCAGTTTTTAGTTATATTAGCTCACACGTACACTATAACTATAGTACCTAGTGTGAGCTTAGGTGCCCATAGATTGGCAGAGTATTTTCCTTAAGCATAAGCTTAATAAATTTTTACGGCAGTACTGGTCAGTTTTTGTTTAAGCCAAATTCTTATTTTGCAGCAGCACTTCAAAGTCATCAGAAGATCGGCAGCAAGAAGATGCAAATCTAAGTCACACACACATTAAAATATAAAATAACTCCACACTCAATATTTACAGATTCAGTACAGGTACTTAATACACCACAAACACTTCCTTTTTCAAATATTAAAAATACTAAAAACAAAAAAAAGGAGGTTTGGTTATGTATTTTTATTATTAGGTCAAATATAAAATATCAAAATTTGTGTAAACGGTATGACTCACAATATTTTATTGGGTAAGATATGAGGCCAAAAAAAGAATAAAATTTTTATATACCATAAAGGTCGACACTTCCTTGTTTCCAAGATACAGGATTGTTTAAGGAGTGGTGAAAAATTTTTAGCAAAAAAGAAAATCTGCCATCGCCAAACGATTATTTGGCTATGATATAAAAACGTTGTGTATTTTTTTTTTTTGATAAAATGACAAGTTGAGGAGATACCGGCTCTTAAAGCTACCTTTAAAAATGGGTAAAAAATGTAAAAAAACTTCGATGACATAAACTTTTAAAAAAATAACAATGATATGTTATTGTTATGTCCACATAGAGACTCGTTTCTATTAACATAAAATACCAACAAAAATATTTTGTTTAATATGACATTGATAAAAGTAAAAAAAAACAGTTTTTCTTTGCCCCCATAATTTTTTTAAAATAAAGTTGTAACTAAAAAAGTTTCCAAAATTGCCAACTTTGGAGCTCTGTATCTCGAAAACAAAAGAGTCTTAACTCCCATGTGGTATGAACTTTTTTTTTACCTGCTTTATGACTTTTATATATTATTAATATAGTGATTTATTTTATTTGATCATTTACACACTGTATAGTTATTTTTTTTTACAATATTTTGTCCTTGTACCTACATAACTTGTTAAAGTGCCCTGTACATAAATGTATTTTATTTGGCTCCGGTACAAAACAGCGCTGTACAAAATAGCGCGGTACAAAATAGCGTGAAACAAAATGGCGCGGGACTAAATAGCGCCCCTACAAAATAGCGCTGGGACAAAATAGCGCTGCGACTAAACAGCGCTGGACAAAATGGCGCGGTACTAAATAGCGTGAGACAAAATGGCGCAGAACAAAATAGCGCCGGTACAAAATAGCGCTTGTACAAAATAGCGCCGGTACAAAATAGCGCTGGTAGAAAATAACGCATTTTGTAGGGACGAAGTTTTGTTCCGTGCATCTTTATTGAATCAAGTTTATCGAAGACATTTTGATCGAAAACATTTTAATCGAATGCCATTTTGATCGAACACAATTTTAACAAAAACCCTGTTATCGAATGACATTTTTATCGACAACTTTTTGATGGAATATTTGGTTTGATTCGGTTTTGGCATATACTTCGACTAAAGGGTTTCTTCCTAACATATTTAAAAAAAAAAACTTCTGACTTCTTTCCCGGGATCCTAGAGGGTGTGAATCCGAACCGAACCGACCAGCATATTTACAAAAAAAAAACTTCCCTGATTCTTTCCCGGGATCCTAGAGTGTGTGAATCCGAACCGAACCGAACTGAACCGAACAAAACTCGATTCGATTTGGTTCGGTTCGGTTTGGATTCACACCCTCTAGGATCCCGAGAAAGAGCCAGGGAAGTTTTTTTTTGAAAAAATATGTTAGAAGAAACCCCGAAGTATATATGCCAAAACCGAATCAAATCAAATATTCGATAAAACGGCATTCGATAAAAATGTATTTGTATAAAACAGCGCCTCTACAAAATGCGCTATTTTATTCCGCGCTATTTTGTACTGGCGCTATTTTGTACCGGCGCTATTTTGTACCAGCGCTATTTTTTACCAGCGCTATTTTGTACCGACGCTATTTTGTACTCACGCTATTTTGTACCGACGCTATTTTATTCCGCGCTATTTTGTTCCGAGCTAATTTGTCGCAGCGCTATTTTGTCGTAACGCTGTTTTGTCGCAGCGCTATTTTGTCGCCGCTATTTTGTTCCGCGACATTTTGTACAGCGCTGTTTCCTAACGGATTTAAATTTAGATTCGTTTCTTTTGAATGAACAAATGTTATATTTGAAGATCTAAAGCGTATTATTTGTCCGTTTTGCTTATACACTGCACTAAAAACTATATTACATAATTTTTTAAATGGTAAATTTTCAAAGCCGGCATTACCAGTTACCATTTATATTTATTACGGAAAATATTTTCATGGCATAAACAAATTATATATTTTTTAAATTATAAGGGGAATTTAAAAAGGTAATATAAAACAGGGTCTTCAAACAAGAAAGGAGACTTTTTTTTATTCTATCTGGAATAACAAAATGTCGATTTAAATCACCGTAATGTTATACACCCTAACGCCAGAAAGTATTTTGTTCCTTTATGTTGTTTTCGTTTTTCAATTTAGGTTCTGTATTTTACATAACTTAGCATTATATAAAATAATTAGTGGTTTAATTGTCAGGTACTTTAAATGCGAATTTCATTACTCTTGTGGTAACCTGTACCGTAAATAAAGAGAGAAAGAACTTCATCGTTAGAAAAGAGCTTTTAGATATACAAAAAAAAATACGTTTGGCGGTAAACATAACCATACGTTTTATTGACGTTTATTGTTTTGTGGAATCGCGAACAAAGATAAAATAAAACAAAAAGCTTGTTTTAAAATTTCATTGGTTTTTATTTTTTTCAAAACAAAAACTTTTTAACCTATAAATATCATATCACAGAATCACTATCAAGATTGGTTGTTTACCTCTGCAACGGTAAAGGTTGTCAATATTTGACGCTAATTAGCGCCGTTCTTTACCTTTAATAAACATGCCAGCGCGCTCGCGCAAAATAAAGGTACGTATAATTTCAGTATTTAATAGGTAAAATTGCGGAACTATCGAGACGAAAATTTTCTTACTACTAGTTTTTCTTTCAAAACTATGTGGTTATCACTTTCACCAATGTTAGTTACAAGGATATGAATCCTCCTTGTTTGGAACACGTCCTGACAAGCTGCAGGAACAGTGATCCATCCACAACCGGTTTCGGCCTTCTCGGGCCATCCTCAGGTGAATGCAGGCGATAACTCCGTGTAAGGCAGACGCTGTGTGAAACCAATAGTAACAACTACTTCTTGTAATTGAGTTGGAGAAAGTAAAAACCACATAGTTTTAACAAGTTCCCGACGAAAACATCTAACCATCAGTATAATTCAAGCCGGCAGGGGTATTTTCCCGGGAAGTAGCTTTTTCTGTTGGTTTCACACAGCTTATGCCCTACACGGAGCTATCGCCTGCATTCACCTGAGAATTAACCCGAGAAGGCCGAAACCGGTCGTAGATTGTCAGCTTGTCAGGACGTGTTCAAAAGAAGGAAGATTCAAATGCTTGTAATTGACGTTGAAGAAAGTGAAAACCAAATAGTTTTAACAAGTCCTCAACGCAACCGAACCGAACCGAACCATCAGTATAATTCAATGCCGGCAGGGGTATTTTCCCTTGGAGTAGTTGTTTCTGTTGGTGCCACAGAAGTTATATCTTATTATACAAAGTAAATAGAACTTATAATATATTGCTATATTGATTCCATCCAAGTCATAGCTCCTACGCAGACCTGTTTTTACAAATTACTATTTATTTCTGTTTTAGGTTTTGGAAAAGGTTTATTTAACTAAATTAATTTGCTTTCAAACAGGATAACTTTTACACAAAGTTATAATTAATTTCATTTTTTCGACTTAAAAGCACGCGTAGACTTGCGCAATCGTGGTCGCGATTACGATAGCGATTGTGGCTATCGTTATGATTTACAATATTATTTTTCACAATCGCGTGATACCTGAGCCTTTACTGCTTTTTGACTGCCCTCAAAAATCAAATGCACAACAGAAATTAAAACGGCCTAACCTTCTTTGGATGTTTTTGTCAAATGAATGGACAGAAACATTAAAACCCATGTATATAGAAAACCTACACATACAGGACAATACCCAAATTTTCAGTTTAATCATTCTGTTGCTACTAAATAAAGAATTATAGGAAGTTTGTATTAAAGAGCCGTAAATATTTGTAGTAATAATGAACAGAATGGTTATTTCGAGAAATTAATAAACTCAACGATTTCTAAAATTAAAAGTAAACCAAACGTAGCAAATTCTTAGAATAATAATCCGTTGGGTGTTATTAACATTTTATATGTGCAATGGGTTTTTGAAAACATAAGACGAATAGCCAAACACTATAAAATTAAAACAGTATTCTCTTTGGGAAATATGATAAGGGATTTTCTAACTAAAATACAACCAGAAAATCCCTTAAATAATAAGGAATGCATTTACTAAACCCCGTGTGAGTGTGGTAAATCATATGTAGGAGAAACAAAACGCCCTCTTCTATTATTTCTATACATTAAAAGAATACAGTTCAAAAGATGTTTCTATTTTACTATGTAGAACAACAACACAAAAAAAAGTTAAGGTATCTTTTTTTTATCCGAACCGGTATATACCAAGGTTTTAAAATAATAGGAAAACTTGGAGAAAGTTACTTAAGAAAGTTAAAAAATTAGTCTAGACTTTCTTGTAAATATTTTATTTTCATCGCATAATTTAATAAAAAAAAGCAGATGAGGTAATTGAAGTAGTTGACTGAAATAAAATATACTCGTACATTTACCAATAATTTGGCGTTTCGGTAAGTGGCTATAAAAATTAACCGCGCGGTTTTGACCGCTGAAGCAAACAAAGCGCAAAGCAATTAGTGTAAAAACTGAGCAGCGCAAGTATTTACAGCGCAATAAATATATTATGTGAGCCCTTTACATCTCCTGCATTTCCTACGATAAAAAGAGTTAATCGCAATGATGTTATAGCGAACGACTTATACCGCGAAATTGTTTACATATTTTTTCCTGTTAAACCACGCGCAATGGTTCCGTTCAGTCTCGGTTTCGACACGTTTTGATGTCTCGAAGCTATCGGCTGCTATCGGATCCTCGCTATGTATATTTTTCATTGGTTTTAATGTAAAATCACGTGATGGATTTCCCTCACGCTCGAAAAAGACGTCGGCATTGAAAGACGGGGCCGAAACTGAATGGTCGGAAAAGAATTGACTTTTTAAATAAATGATCAAGATTTATTACAAGCGTACACAAGTTTTATTATTGTTTTCTCTGATGCCAAACTTTTAATTAAAAATATGTGGCAACATTGAAGTAGTTTTTTATCCTGAAAATAGGTTATCTTTGAATAAGTCTGACAAAATCGATTGTTTTTTATTCAAAAACTTATATTTTTATGTAGGGATCTGTGATCTAAGCTATGCGATGTCCGAAGTAATCGTAGGCGATCGCATGGGAACCGATTAACTAAGAGTCTGAGAGTGAACCAGGCGTAAACTGAATCTTTGCTAAGATTAGTCCAGTTAGTATTTTTTTTTGTATTTATTTAATATATTTATTATAATTTTTTTGTTTTTGCAAGGCTTAGCTTAACTTCTTCTTTCTAGAAGTCTCATTCTATGTTGGAAACAGTCAAAGTAATCCCAGTCTACTTATACCAGGATGTTGCTCGTCCTTGGCTTTTCTAAATACAAGTATTAGTTTTTTCCTCCATTATATTCTACATTAGTCCGTACTTGATGCCTCTTTTTTAGAAGTTTTCCCATTTTTTGGTTTTTGGGAGTCACAATAATGTTTTCTACTTTTTAGGTTCTCTTTATCACTTGTGGATACATAATAAAAAGGGTTGAGAAAATTATAAATTTGAATCAAAGGGTTGACTTAAAAACTGACAGCACCAAACCGATTTATTTTTTTAATAAAAATTTTTTAGAAACCCGAATTTCTGGTAAGCCGATGAGCTACCTAAATATTTTTTAAATTTACTAGACCTCTTGCAGAAACGTAGCCAGCCACACATCTTCAGTTTTTGGAATGAAAGTAGGTTCAGTTTTTTGATTTTTGGCCGATAAAAGAAAGGGTATGTTTTGCCGTCTTGCTTAAAGGTAGATCGAAGGCAAAGTATGAATTCGAGACCTCTAAATTAAATTTGTGCACAGAAAAAAAAGATTTGTGAATTACTTTGCAAAATTGCTTATTAAATTTTATTTAAACAAATTACGCCCACACTTGTTTTATTTATTACACATATTTTTATAAAACTACATAGAATTTACTTTATATTCACAAACTATAAACAACTACAGACTGCCCAATAAACTAAATATACCAAAAATGAAAACAAACTTGCATTAGCACATATTTTTGTGAAAAAATATTTATTCTTTGTAATGTCACAAGTTTTATGTAAAATTTATATATTTGTATTTTGTAATTTGATTTTTACAAAATATTTGTGAGATTACCTACATATTATAGAAACCTCAATATTCACAAAGTTTTTGTGAATTTACTCATTTTTGGGAAATAAAGATCGTGGTCGTTATATATAGTTTTTGACCTATTGTTATTTAAGAAGCGTTAGGGCCGTAAGCAAGAAAAAATTTCGCAAAAAGATTAAAAAATTTGCATATATATTGTGCAATTTTGATTACCCTTGATCCCCTTCCTAGGTACGGCCTTAAGAATTATTTTAATTCAAGAACGTTACGTTCCTTATTATTTTACTAAAGCTGTAAGTGGAGCATAAGGTGATTTAAAGCTAAAAACTACATATACCTAGGTACTTATGTGCATTTGATACCAAAAGCTATACTGATAGACAAATGTAAATTTAATGTAATTTTATGGTATATTTTTATCTCAGGTAATGTAAACTAGAAATGTGTTGTGACGAAGTGGATGACAATTTACATACAATTTTTCAGTGCTACACAGAAAAAAAGAAGTTCTTCAGTTAAGAAAAGTAGTTTTCTTGAAAAAATTATCTTGACCCAAAAGCAAAAGTCTCCGAACAAAATGTTTTCTTTTCATTTAAGCAAACCGCTTGTTTTGGGAAAAAAGTAATTGTCTTGGTAAATTGTTTTGGTTTAAAACAAACTGCCTTTAGCGAAGAAAAAGTGGTTTTGAAGCAAGATATAAAATGTCTTACTGATATCTTCTTAACACAAATAAAGCTTTATTTTGTCTAAAGACTTAATTTTTTAACTCAAAATATCCGGCATCTCAAAACGAAAATGGCGATTTATTCCATAATACTAGAAAACACAAAACAAGAAGGTTGCCGCTTCCATTCAAAACAAATCAATTTTCTTGGATAAAGGCAACTTTTATTTTCAACGGAAACCAGCAGTTCAAGAGAATAGTTTTTTTTTTGTTAAGAAAATATCGGCTTCGTGCATAGGAAAGCAGATTTTTTTTTGGATCAAAGCAATTCGTATTGACTGAAGACATTTTTTTTCTGTGTACATATAATAAACACAAACAAACAAAAGAGTGAAATGCAAACATTTTTAATGCGCCTTTCCTCGATCCTAGTATTTCGGAGGAGTCCGAAACCGGTTTTAGTGGCCTGATGGAACGGAAAACTTACTGTCCGATAATAGTGCAACGTCGACCTGGAACGCAAATTGGAATTTTCGGACGATTTTATGACTATCAAACGGGCTGATGGAACGTAACTATTGAATTATAAATTTTAACCTACCTGAATATAGTCCAGGCAAGTCTCCAGGGTTCCCCTTTTCGACCCAAATGGCAGTCGAGTTGTCGGATGGATCATACGGACATTTGGCGATACCCATTCCAATACCGGGGACAAAAGTACTGCGAGTGAGATGGGTTAGATTCGCCTGAAATAAAGATAAATAAATAATAAAGGATTCACGCTTAAAATAGGTATGGCGGATACAAATTGAATGGGTATGAATAAATAAAAAGGGCTATATTTGAAATTAAAGGGCACAACAAACAGTTTTAGTAAGAAGGCGACAATTTTTTATTTCTATTTGTTTTGTCAAAGAAACACCGGTAAGGATAGACTAATTTATTATGAAAATAATGAATTTTTTAAAACATTTTGTTTATTGAAAACACTAATTATTTGCGTCTGTGGTACAATAAAAAATTAAAGTAAACTAAACTATGAATATGAATATATATGAAGTACATGTACTAATATTATAAATTATATATTGAAATCATGAATTAAATATATATTAAAATTATACATTACACGTATGTTAGAATTATAAATTATATAGGTGTTAAAATTATACCGGGTGGGCCAAAAAAAACCGGACAATTTTTTTTCATTATAACTTTTGAACTATACCATCGATTTTAATGCGAAAAACTGCACTTGACAAAGAAATAATCAGAGTTTTGACTAAATATATTTTATGTCCGCCATCTCAAAATCCAAGATGAAGGACGAAATTAAATTGTACCCTTCAAAGATGCTCGTTAATTCTTGTGTTGCAAAGATGTTTTAATTTTTTTTGTAAATCACTAAAAAAGTTGCATTCTTGTTGCGCACAAAAAGGTATGAAAAGTAGTATTTTTGTTATGAATTAAAAAAAAACTAAAAGATTTTCGGAAAATAAGAATAAATACGCCATTTTGAAGAATCAAGTATGATTCTGTCCGACATCTTAACTACAAAGATAGCGGCAAATTTTGATTACAATCTTTAATGAGCAATCAATTCTCACTATGATTTTTTTTTATTTTAGCAAAATCGGTTAAGTAATATCGTAGATATAATTTGTAAAACAATGGTTGCAACAAAAATAGATTGTTTTGAGAACCACCACACCGATTTTACTAATTTGTACCTCGTTGTATGGGGAAAAGTAGTGCTTTTCTACATAATAAAAAAAACTAAAACATTTTTGGAAAATAAGTATAAACACGCCATTTTGAAGAATCAAGTATGAATCTGTCCGTCATCTTAAATTTGAACTTTGATCATGACCTTTAAAAAGCAGTCAATTCTAACCAGGATGTTTTTAATTTGATTAAAATCAGTTCAGTAATAATGAATTTATAAGGAAATAAATAAAGACATGATTGGCAAGGCAATCGTATCAACGATTGTCTTTGAAGGGTACAATTTAGTTTCGTCGACAAAAAATATATTTATCAAACCTTTGATTAATTTTTTACCAAGCGCAGTTTGTCCCAGCGAATGTATAGTTTAAAAGTAATAATGAAAACAAATTGTCCGGTTTGTTTGGCCCTCCCGGTATATTGGACCTGGCGTGGTTTTTATAATGGAGTTCTTCGAACATTAAACCCCGATGGAGTTGCAAGTATATTAGCAGCTGTCAAAATATTATGACGTTTATTAGTAATGATTTTTGTTAAGCGGGTTGTAAGGTTTCTTTCTAACAATTTTTATTGGGTCAATAATAATAAGAATATCTAGCAAGTAACCAGCGTGCCAAATTTTATCAAAATTTTATGGGTATTCTAAATGCCTTTGGAAAAGGCTAAAGCGTTATGTCAATTTTCGCAACAATGATTTAATAATTGTCGTTTAGAGGCCGGTAAAATAGAGTAGTAGTCTTAAAGAAGAGCTTATATTTTCACCATAAAAAGAAAAAATATTGTTTTCCTTATTCACTTAGACAGGTCCCTTCAGGAAGTTTTTTAAAGTTATTAGGCTTTCTCTCATCAAAAGTAATCAGCTGTTAAATTTTGTTAAAAACCTGCCTATCGTCTAAATCTTAATAGTCTTAATGATAAAAAGCTTGTGGGCAGTTTCTCAAAAGGGGATCAGGTTGGCTCGTAGACACAGATGTTGCGTCTTTACTCCTACTATATAGAAGCATTATTTGAGGTCACTACAGACAGAGATAATCAGTCTCAGTAAATATCCTTGCTCAGAGTTATACAATAAAATTACCTCTTTTTGAGGAACTGCCCACAAACTTGTTTTCATTAAGTCTTAACTTTGTTGTTTCCTAGTTGTTATTTATAGGATTATTCGAAAAGAATATACTCGTATTAACACTTTTCCTGTATTTTTACCCTAAAAGGAAAAATATTTTCTTGTTCACTCAGGCAGCATATTTTAAAAAGTTTTTCTTAAGTAATTAGCCTTTTTCCATTAACAGTGGAGACACCTGCTCAAAATTATGAACTTCTCAATAACCCTTTAAGGAGGGTTGGACACCTTCTGCAGCATTTATAACTAAAAAGTAGGAGATAATTTTTATTAAAATTTTAGTTTGAAATAGCTTCTAATAAAATATAAAGGTTGATATAAATAATTAGTTTACTGTGGGTTGGTAGATATCTGGTCCATTTATTTACTTTTGATGATGATCTTGACAGCTAGCAAAATTATTATTAAATAAAAAAAAAATTAAATAAAAAAACACCCAACTGCTAAATTTACTTTTAAGTACTAGTCGCAGTTGGGTACAAAATTGATAGGTATACCTATAATGTACGACATGCTTCAACTTTTAGTTTTGATGCCCAAAGCGCACTTACTAAATTATACATTTTCATGAATTAGGTTATTGGGTGATTTTGTAGCAAACTGCGACTAGTAGTTACAAGTAAATTTAGCAGTTGGGTGTTTTTTTTATTAATTTTTTTTTATTTCCAATTTTTAGGTTTAATTCTTATTCAGCCTTATAAAAAGCACATGCATTTACAATTCATTTAACTTTACCCAAAAAGTACGTGTAGATTTTCTACGAACGCGAACAGTGTTCCCTTCCATTGAGTGAAGGTGGCGGATGAGAGAGGGAGGAGGAAACTATTAAAATTATGATGGAAAAAGTCTTCAAGCGTGTGCAGAAGGAACTTTTGAAATCGCTTTCTATTTGTGAAAGTTATAGCTATAACAATTACTAATAAGGATGGTGGAGAGGAGAGAGGGAGAGACGAAGGGTGGGACTAGTAAAATGGTGTTGGAAAAAAAATCTGAAAGCGTATGCAGAAAAAATTTTTGAAATCGCTTTATATTTGATAAAATTCTGCGAATGGTTTTTGAATAGGGTGGGGGGGAATGACAGGAGGGAAGATGGGTGGGAGCAGGGAGCACTACAAAGTAATTACAGCAAATTAGAGGACATTTGCAATGGGTAATCAAAGGAATTTTAATAAAATCGTCTGAAATTTAAATAATTTGTATGCCTTAAAGCCTACATCATGTGACAAAATGGCGTCCGAAGACCGCCATGTTGATTCCTGTTTAAATATATATTGTCAAAATCAGTTCAGCCGGTTAGCCTCTAGCATGACACAAACATATTTACTTACAAACATACAACAATCGAAAAACATTACCCTTCCTTTCGCCGTGCTGCAATTGGGTAACTACCCTTCCTTTCCCCGTGCTGCAGTTGGGTAAAAACACAATAAATATTATTGAATCTTGGGTCACTTTGGGTTAAATATATTGTTGTTGAATGCCACTTTGTGTGATTGATAAAAAGATTTGGTTTAAGAAATGGTTTTTGGAATTTTGGCAAGTTTTAAAGAGGTTTGATTCGTCATGTCCACAAACCACTGTTCAGATTACACAATTTTTGGGCACATCATTTTTCTTTTAAAAATTTTTTACTAATTTAAAGAAAACAAAAGCATATTTTGTTTTTTTCTGTTTTAGGCATGAAACAAATAAAAATATTCTATTTTACTTTCTATTCTATTTCCCCCTAGTTTGCAAAAGAGTTTTTGATCGTTTTGCATAAAAAGAATCCTTCAAAGTCAAAACATCTAAACAAAGTCATAAAAAAGTACGGGCTATCAATACCCTTACCCTATATATGTATAAGCAGTAGCGTAACCAGTTAAGAGCTTTCATCAAAAAATAATTTGCAGGTTAATATTTTAATTGTGATAAAGCAGCTTAGAATAAGTTAATTTAAAATATAACATTGGAAAAAAGTAATACATTTGAAAAAAAAAAAGAAGACAAAGTAATTTATAGTAAGGGAAGTGTACTTAAAACGGGATACTTAGGCTTTAACAATTTATACAAAAATAAGTTTTAACGTTGTAGGTTTAAAACTCATTTGTAGTACTTGAAACACTTAAAAATAATTTGTTATTTTAAAAAATCTAGATCACTGCAGTTTCCCATTTTATCCTAATTGTGCAGGTAAAATGGGAAATACTACTAAAGTAAAATGGGATATAAAATTATGGTTTAATACAAAAATACACGACACAAAGATAAAACTAAATGAAAGATAATTTGTTTTAAGAAATCATCTAGGAATCTTAACAATGATCTCCTCTTTAATCTTTATTCTTAAATTGGCACCACAAAGATAGGTATAACTAAAACAAAGTATTTCTTGGTTAAATAATAACCTAATAATAAGCAGTAAAATAATTCCAATAATTAATATTATAAAAAAAGACAGAGACTTAAAAGAAATCATAAATTATGCTTAAATAGGCTGCATCTTAAAAAAACACAAAATTAATTAATTTTAATCAGTCATTTAATAGAGGTAAAACGAGATCTCCCATTTTAGCTACTTTAGCAATTTGCCACTTTACCTCAATCTCATATAAAAAATTTAAACAAATCCTACTTTTTAACTGTTTCTCATTTAGCCAAAAACAGCATGTTTGATGTTAGCCAAGACTATAAACTTTAGAAATATCAACAGCAGAATATAATATCTTACCTTATTCGGTAGCCAATTCTTACAGTATTTAAATAAAAAGTTATAAGCGGCACACACAAAAATTTAAAAAAATACTGCACGTGATTGTAACCACCTAATGACTGATTTAAAAAAAAAACGGTGGCCTACGTCAATCCGAATGAACAAATCTAGCGATACAGCGCAACGCTGCCATTTTTATTTTGGTCAAGAGTGCCGGTATCCCATTTTACCTTACTATCCTATTTTAAATACACGTCCCCTACAAAAAAATTACAATTCAAAAAACGGTATCAGAGCAAAAACATAATTATAGACTTCTTATTTCAGATGTCCTTGTCGCCACACAGGCGGGTTAAAACATTAAAAAGCCCTGTTTAATTGTACAATTGCTATTAGTGCAATCACTGATGATCATGCTAGGCCGTAACACATTACACGCCTAATTTGAAAAACAATGCCATAGTAATGACAGATTAAACTTCCATTTAATTTTTTATGTTATTTGCGTTACTTAAATTTACAAAAGTCGATGATTAAAAAGCCCTTTTAAAACTTGCGCCTATTATCAAAAATATTTTTTTTGAAGATGGATTTTGAATCTGGAGGTCTCTAGCTAGTTATTGTATGTATTTAACATTGTTTTTTATTTTATTTGTAATATTTTAAACCGGTTTAAAGGAACCGTTGCAGAAAACTTTTTAAATTTTCATTTTCTGAAATAGAACTTGTCTAAATGTTTCAACTTCATTCAACTTTATTGACATTTTTGGTCCTATTAAGTGCATGCATATGTTTTCCAACTAACAAAGTCAGTTTCAGCTGCAGAGTTATGCGGATCGAGTAAAAAAGGTAAAATTTCTTTTTGTGTATATAAAAATTGTCCAGTGAAAAATACGTTCATAATATGCAGAAATTAATAAATAAGTTTTCTTCGCTTTAATAATAATAGTTTTTGTAAACCAAAAGTATACTTATTATGTCACATATATTCTGATTTCATTTTTACCTTCCTACTCCGCGCAGCAATGGCTAGAGGAGGTATCAACAAAAAAAATTGAGATAACACTGAAAATGTGTTATTTTGGTGTATTGTATCTTAGCAATTTTATTGTGACGTCTGTCCGTGTGTGTGTCTGTCTGTATTTAGGTATGTGTATAGATATCTGTTCGGCGCAAGCCAAATAAAAGGGTGGAAGTAGATTTCAAAAATTGGAGTATATGTGAA
Organism: Aspidapion aeneum; assembly: GCA_963576565.1. Taxonomy (NCBI): domain Eukaryota; kingdom Metazoa; phylum Arthropoda; class Insecta; order Coleoptera; family Brentidae; genus Aspidapion; species Aspidapion aeneum. The sequence continues at coordinate 43,360,616 of OY755040.1, forward strand.
AATATGGTATATGTGATATCAAACGAAAGGTAATTGAGTCTGGAGTTACACAAAATACATTTTAGTTTATTTAAAAAAAAGGGCGGAAGCTCAGGTGGAAGTAGATTTGAAAAATTAGACTTTAAGGGAAAATATGGCGTGTGTCATATCAAACGAAAGGTAATTGAGTCTGGAATTAAACAAAATACATTTTAGTTTTTTTTTTAAGGGGTAGATTTCAAGAAATAGAGTTTAAGTCAAAATATGGCTTGTGTGGTATCAAACGAAAGGTAATTGAGTCTGGAGTTGAATAAAATATATTTAATTTTTTAGTTATATTGGCTTACACGTACACTATAACTATAGTACCTAGTGTAAGCTTAGCTGCCCATATATTGGCAGAGTGTTTTTCTTACTAGACAATATACTTTATTGATAACGAAGGTCGGAAAAAACAGATATAGTTCAATTAACTTTTTTTGCAAAAATATCACATTCTTTTATGGAATTGCGAATTCTACATACCTACATGCTGGTTAAAACATTTTTTCATGGAGCTTTGCAATTATTAAAATCAAATATTTCAATATCTTGTAAAAGTTTATACAGCCAAAATTCTGGTTTCCACGATTTTTTAGGAAGCATTTTAATTAATTAGTAAAGTTCCAAATTTAATTTTTTTGTGCGGGGTTCTTAAAGAATTTTCCTTTTCTACCTTTTTTAAACAATAAATCATATATTTTTTTATTACTTTATGCAATTTTAGGGGGCTCTAAATGGATCTTAGGTTTTGACCAGCTATTCGTGAAATCCGCCTGTGTGATGTCGCCACCAAAAACTCCGACATATTTACGTCAGCCTACGGCAAACCTACCCAAACAAGACAGTATCTTAATGACACATCTAACCACTCTCCTTCAACATAAATTGGAATTTTTAAATCTCTCATGACATCAGAGCATCACCTACATACGCGAAAAGGAATTTAAAAAACTTTTCCACGGCGACTATTAAAAAAGTAAGTAACACATAAGAACGTTATCTAGATAAAAACTGACAGCAGATATTTTAAAGCAGCGTAAATAGAGCACGTAGGAGGGTCAATATCACGCGGCGCTTCTATTTCAGGGTGAAAATTAGTACTTTATGTACAGGGTGGGCCAAATTCGATGTTTTTTGGGGTTTTGCATGGTAAAACTTTTTGTCTACATTGAAAACATGTTATTTTCTTGAATAAATTGTTTAACCCTAAAACATTTTGTTTTGAATTAAAATATCTCTTTCAACGCAGCGTTTAATCTTAAAATGAGACTTTACTTTTCTTCTTTAATTCTTTTATTTTAGTATACTCCATTTTGTAACAAAGCAAATTGTCTTCATATGAGTCATTCAGAATTCTTGCTTAATTTTATTTAAAATAAAAAAGAAATTAGTTTTTATCGAAGCTACTTACTACTTGTCTCTAATTACAACAACAATGCCGCGCGTTGAACCAAAACAACCTAAGGTATTTGTCTTGAAGTAAGAAAAAAACTCCTGTTGTCTTGAATCGACGCATTGCGTGGATAGCAAAGGTCAAATCCCGCCTCAGGTAAATCTTTTTATTAACTTATTTTTCTTTTTTTTTTCCCTTGCCCTCATGCCACTAAATTATCCTCGTTGTATAATTTATATCTAGGGCGCTAAAACTAACCTTTGTTATTTTTATGTATGTTGTTTTTATTGCGTTATGTTTCGACAGAACAAAAATAATATTTTGTTATTTTTATACATATATTGCATTCGTTTCGTTTTTTAATCATCACACATCAAATCACCTACGTAGTAAATACTTACTGAAGACCTGATATCTTGTGAATGCCTATACTTAACTTATGGTCTCCTTTCGAAAGGTGAAGTGGTGCTATATTGTAAAAGGTGATATTATTTCAGCATTAAAGGTTAGGTGTAGTTATCTATCTCCACCAATTTTACAAATTGAATTTGTTTTGTAGAAAAGGAGATGCTTATTTGTTATCTTATTCATTTTATATAAGAGAGACAGACATTGGTCAGTATCCATTAAGCTTCTAAATTTATTAGTCAACTAAAAAACTAATAGTAACCAATATTTCTCTATAGGAAAATAAGCTGAGGTATCGATAAACGTATTTACCATCCTTTCTTCTAGAAAATAAGCTCAATTTTAAAAAAATTGTAAATTTAAGACTAATATCTTGGAAAAAATATAATACAAATCTCCGTTTATTTTGATTTCAAGTAAAGATTTGTCTTGAAACAAAATATGCAGATCTAGGTTTGTCTGAATTTGAAAAAAACTTTCTTTTACCCTAAAAAAGGATATTGTCTTGAAAGAAAACTATAGAAATTTTCATTATTCGATTTTAAGTCAAGGAAATTATTTGTTTTGGAATTAGAATCAAAAGTGTTTTGTTTTTAATGAGCAAATATTTTGCCTCCAGCGAAAACGGTGCCAATTTATAATAAAACAATTTCTGTTTCACATTTAAATAAAGAGGCAAGACATTTTTGTGCTAAATCAAGAAAATATTCTCTTGGTAAATAGGAAAGCACAAATTATTTTACTTCAAAGGAATTTGCTTTGATCTAAGACAATTTTTTTTACCGTGTAGATATTTCTAGCCGAGATAGATAAAAACAAGAAGGCGGTTTTGATATTTGAAGACGTCTCGAAAATCAAGCTCAGGACATGCCTACTTATTTTTATGTATCTCGGATAGAAATACCTAAAACCACCAAAAAACATCGAATTTGGCCCACCCTGAACAGGAGGCCACCGCAAAACGACCATAAATGATTTATAAGAAGATGTGTTCAGTTACGGTTGCACCCCAGTGTATCTATTCTGGGTCTTGAACGATGTGACCGTCCACATCACACGCTTTGACCAATAGCAAGCTTTAAATCAGCCGTCACGTGCTTTAAATCAGCCGTCACGTGCTCTGCGAAAAGACTTCCGTTGCGCAAGCTTCTCCTACGATCCGAGCGAGAATCGTTCAGTCAGTACCGGGGCAGGAGAACAGATTTCACTTCAAACGCGTAAAATTAACTAACCCTGAAGAGCGGGCGACCATGCTATTGGTTGAGAAAAGTCATTTAGCACAACACGCGATCGCAAAGAGTTTGCTATTGGTCAAAGCATGTGACGTGGATGGTCACATCGTTCAAGACCCAGAATAGATACCCGATGGATATATTTAACCAACCAATCTATGACTCGATTGTTTCTAGATATGTCAGTCAATTGAATTCTTATCTCCTATGGGCTATAAAAATGGCTTTAAAACAGCATGGATTAGGACATGACAGTATATCCACACTAATGACAGCGGGATTCAACAATGTGATCACCCGCTACTGACGTAAAGGAAACGGGACGTTCCCACGAGTAACCTGAAACCTGGAGTAAAAATTTAAATGCAAAAAAGCCCCAGAACGTAACATATAAGAGAGACTATCCCTATAATATCGGGACGGCATACAGAGTGGGTCATTTTCCGTCTTTGGGTAAAAGTGGGATGTTCTTTTCACCAGGAGAGGAGTTCTTTAGTTTTAAATCGGCAGTTTTTGATTCCTAAGAGAGAAGGCAAAGGTTTTCTTTGGGTGTATATTGCAGGAAACGCAAAAAAACCGCAACCGAACCAGGGAAATGGGAGGGGAATAGATAGCTTTTCGACGAGTGCGCAGCCAAATTTCATGGGGACACCATGAGGATCTGTCAGTCGGCCATTTTGTGGTTATCCTCCCCTAAATTCTTCTCCGGTACCAGCTTACTAAATAGACTAGTCACAATAACAATGAAAAAAAACATTTTCTTTTTTGCAAAGAAGAAAGATGGAAAACGTGCTGTGTGTGGATCGATAAAAATCAAAACGAATCTTATACTTCACACAAAGGTATGTGTGCCTAACTTGCGAGTGTCAGAAGGAGAGGGAAGAGTTGATTATGGTTGTTTTCCTACTTACACAAGGTTGCATCTCTAGACGTACGTTTCTGTGTGTTTCACGTCATCAGTAGAGAACAGCAAACCCAGGTAAGCCAATTTTAACCAAAACCAACTCCTACATATGAAATACTCGCGGCGGTGCAATGCGAGTAAACTCCAAGGTGTAGCGCCATCTAGCGGACTGGCTCGAGCACTCAAAAGTTTAAGCACACTGGCATCGTCTTGTCTGAGACGCCGAAGCGCCATCTATGACAAGTTTCGTCCATTAATGTGGTATTAAAACCACGTAATCACGTAGCAACTAAAAGGCCGTACTGCCCGAAGCATATGCAAAGAAGAAAGATGGAAAACGTGCTGTGTGTGGATCGATAAAAATTAAAACTAATTTTATACTTCACACAAAGGTATGTGTGCCTAACTTGCGAGTGTCAGAAGGAGAGGGAAGAGTTGCCACACCGCGTGGCCAAGTATATTAAAATTGATCTACAGTTACGTCTGATTATATAGCAGCCAGCTAACACACATGTCTTGAAACAGTTGCTTTATTTTTGTCGGGCGCATTGTTATATATTTTCTTGTTGTTTTTAATACGTAGGTGCATTATTTTCCTAAAACTGCTATCCACTAAAATTGCAGAAGAGGGGCTTTGGGTACGGTGAGTTCTTTTAAGAAAAATTTAGGGAAATAACATTTCAGTGATTCATTGTTTCTTAGTTTTTAATGAACGTACTATAGCCTGCCAGTAGTACTACGACTATGTCGGTTCTATTCTCCACCTCCTTCGATCCTGACAATCATCTTCTGTGAGGTGTTTTTTGACTCATTGATTTTTGGATTGACTGTTGCCATTCTAGGTTAGAACGCCCTCTTTTTCTGCGCCCTATTGGTTGCCATTCTAGGACCTGCTTTGGTAATCTTTCGTCGTTCATCCGTTTTACATGGCCGTACCATATCAGTTGTCTAGATAAATAACCCCAAAATTCTAATTTACCCCTCTCCTCTATACATGTAAAGTTATGTAAAAGTAACATTGCCCACTTCCAGAAACGCTAGAGAGGTGAACTCTGGCGTACTGATAGGAAATATTATAAAACTATAAGGAAAAAAAATTGAACACCCCAAAATTTTAATTTGATTCCCTTCCCTATAAATGTAAAGTCATGTTAAAATAACATTGCCCACATTCGGAAACACTGGAGAGCTGAGCCTTGGAAAACTATAAAAAAATTAAAAATCCCAACATTTTTATTAACTTCCCTCCCCTATAAATGTAAAGTTATGTAAAAGTAACAATGCTCACTTCCAGAAACGCTAGATAACTGAGCTTAAGAAAGCTGATGGCTCAAAATGTTTAATAAGGCATTGCACAAGTTTTGAACAAGATTTCGCCTATTTTACTGGTTTAAAACCTAAATATTAAAAAAGGAGTGAAACGTGGCTATCTAATGCATAACAACAGTTTTCAAACCATCTTGATATTAACTTTTTTTACTAATTTAAGAAGTACTATGTTAAAACTTTCTCTAAAATGATCAAAACTCAAGATTACAAGAAAATTACGAAATATCAGAAAACAAAGAAAACAATATAATTTAGTTTGTCATAGAGGGTCAGTATCGAGCGAGCTATAATATAAAATTCTCGAAAATAAGCTTCCAGATAAAATCTCCGAACACATTGCATTTCAGGAAAACAAAAGCAATTTCAAGTGGTAGTCAGCAAAACCTTAAAAATGCTAATGTCTGCGAATCCGGCACTTCTACAGCCTTTTTTATAGAGCCATTTCTAGGCTGTGGCCAATAACCGTTTTTGTAGCTGTATCAAAAATCAATTGATTTAAATAATGTGCGAGGGTTACGAGGTGAGTCACCACCTGCCATAAACATAAGACCCCTTTTTAATAACATCAAAAGCTGTTATTAAGAGTAGTAGTAGAAACCATTAAAATTTTAATGTCTGCAAATCTCGCACATCCTTTTGATGAATCTATTTCTAAACTGTGGCCAAAAATATTTATAGCTTTATCAATTTAGACTATTTGTAAAAATCTTAAAACTGTGCTATTAAATATAAGAGCTCTTACCACGTTTTTGTAAAACTTTATAAAATAATTTGCCAACTTATGGGCACCTAAGCTCACACGATTAATGTACAATGTAATTTTATTAAAAAGCTTAAACCTGAAATATGGATCAAATATGGATCAGAGATCAATCAATTTAGACTATTTGTAAAAATCTTAAAACTGTGCTATTAAATATAAGAGCTCTTACCACGTTTTTGTAAAACTTTATAAAATAATTTGCCAACTTATGGGCACCTAAGCTCACACGATTAATGTACAATGTAATTTTATTAAAAAGCTTAAACCTGAAATATGGATCAAATATGGATCAGAGACACTACTAGAAAATCTCCCATATATTATTAATCAAGGCATAAACGGACATCCATTCATACCTTCAATACATAAAAAAGAAAACAAGCTGGACTGCAACAATTACCGAGGAATATCAGTCACACTGGAGCTCAAGTAGATTGTACGCTTAGAGATCTGAGAGAGAATGATTTTCATAAACAAGAAGAAGAAAATCAAAGTGGGTTTTATGCAGGCAGATCTTTTGGTGATAATGTTTTCTATCTTAAACAAGTAATTGAGAAAAGGAGTGCCAGAAATATAGAGACGCATGTTACCTTTGTGGGCCTACAAAAAGCATATAATACCGTTCTAGTAGAAACATTATGGACAGTGTTAGAGCAAACTAATATAAATCATACGTTATCTCGACTTCGAGAAAGCTTTTGATAAAATACCAACTTAGTTTCTAACACGTAAGATAGACCATTTTGGAGTCAGAGGAAAGCTTCTCTCGGTGATAGATGGGTTTCTCACAGGGCGAACGTTTCGAGTAAGAGTTGGATCTACACTTTCTCAAGAACATGAAGTGGATAGTGGCGTCCCTCAAGGGTCAGTTCAGGGACCTTTGCTCATCATTGATTACTTAAGTGATCTCTACCAAGGACTTGAAACCCAAAATGCATCATTTGCTGACGATGGAAACGCTTATGCTAACCCACTTTTACAACATGCCGCCCTTCAAAATGACTTTAATAGCATCAAACAATGGACGCTGAAGTGGAAAATGCCTTTGAATGATACCAAGTGTACGGTATTGCATATCGCCCAAAACAATCCACAACTAAGCTACTTTTTTGAACAGACACAAATAACATCGGTAACTAAACAGAGAGATCTGGGAATTACCATCACTACCGACTTGAAGTGGGAAACGCATATCACACAAATGAGCAAAAAAGCCAACTCAATGATCTACCTAATCCAAAATGCCTTCAAAAATCTTTCAAAGGAGATGATCTTGAAATTACATAAATCATTTGTTAGACCAAAGCTCGAGTATGCACAGACCATCTGGAACCCGTACTACGTCAAAGACATAGAACCAATTGAAAGAGTGCAAAGACAAATAACTAAAATACGTCAAGAGCTCAAGAATCTATCCTACGAAGAACGCTTAAAACAGTTGAACTTGACCACATTAAAAGACAGAAGAACTAGAGGGGACCTGATCGAAACTTTTAAAATAATAAATAATTACTATTCGTGCAGTTTAAGAGACATTTTTCACTTCAGTCATAAGACAAACTTAAGAGGAAATACGCAAAAGTTGTCTAAGGAAAAATGCAACAAGCTACATCGAAGAAACTTTCTCCTAAACAGGGTAGTCTACAACTGGAATAACTTAAGTAACCTCACAGTGGAATCAGCTACTAAAAACCAGTTTAAGAATCGCCTAGATCGTGAAACAAAAAATCAAAACTCAGTGTTCTTTATACATTATTCAGCACAGACCTACAGTAACTTAAGATCCGCCTATTCTGAAACAAAACTAAGCCAAATAAACAATTAGTGAATACCTAAAAAACTAGTGAATAACAAACCAAAGAGACTCAACAGTCTATCGGATTTATCCGCCTACTGTTGAAAACCATAATAATAATAATAATAACAAATAATAATAATAATAATACATACATACATAAACGCCATAAAAGAACTATACAAAGGCTTAAAATCTAAAATTAAAATTTAAAATTGACTTTTACAAGAATTCCTGGTAACGAAAGTCTCAAGACAGGGATGTCCTAGAACGGCAACCAATAGGGCGATCAAAACAGTCAATCCAAAGATCAATGAGTCAAAAAAGAGTCACAGAAGATAATTGTCAGAATCGAAGGAGGTGAAGAAGAGGCGTTGGACAACGCAACGTAAAAAACGTTCTAAACCGACATAGTAGTAGTCTATTTCTCAAAGTGGGGCTTTGTAAAATTACAAAAAAAATCTTTTCCAGTGCTCCACCATCTTCACATCGGACATCTAGTTTGGGTTTTTTATTTTGGCGGCTACGTCATGACATATTTCGATTAGTTTAAATGATAAAATGCCAATGATGAACCGCCATTATAAAAAAAAACGAATATGTAAAGCTTTTTCAGCAAAGGGGACATCGCATGTGTGACAATATGGTTTTATAGGAATACAGCCATGCAATAATAGTGTCAGGCCGTATTTTGACAGTTTTGCATTGGAATATGACAGCTAATCTTTCAATAGAAGGATTTTCTTTACTCTACGAACCGAAATAAAGACTGTCGACTTTAATAATAGATAGGTAATAAACAACTTAGTTCTAAATTCGACTTTGGTATGTCAATTTTGAAAGATCAACTGTCAGCCAGCATTATAAATCTATCAAAATACTACCTGACACTATTATTGCATGGCTTTATTCCAATAAGTCCCTATTAAGCAAATGACTGACTAGCCACAGACACGTGCTCCAAACTTGTTCTGATCTCCTCAGTGTGGCATAAATCAAAAGCGGACCAAAACGCCTGACCAACAAATATAGAGAAGACTAAAATTTGCTTTTTTATAGTAAAATAAAAGTAAAACAAAAACAAAAACAATGTAAAAGTTATCTAAATTACTAGATTAAATTTTCACATTATGCAAGCAACTCTGTTCGCATAGCAGGGTGGGATTGAGAACGAATAATTTGAAAAATTTGCATAAATACGGTCACGTATGGCTTTTGCATTTCCAGCCGTTTTTCAGAAATTAATTTTTAATTGATCTAAAATTCTAAAAGAAGTTAATCTATATTTAAATAATCCGTAGCGTAACTTTTGACACAGTATAAATATCTTATTCACGATATTCTTTTGGTCTCTTTATGTCAGTTCTACTTAAATAAAAATAATGATAAAGGTTAGTTTTAGCGCCTTAGTTATAAATTATATAATAGAGAGAATTTATTGGCATAAGGGCAAGGAATAAATAAAAAAATAAGATAAAAGATTATACCTCAGTTGGTAAAGTAACAGCCTAGTAAGCGGAGGGTTGCTGGGTCAAATCCAGTCTGAGCCAAAATCTTTTTGTTATCTTATGTTTACCTTATTAGCCCGCTCAGCAATGGCAAAAGAAGGTATTAATTTCGACAAACAAATTTTTTTGAGATAACGCCAAAAATGTGTTATTTGGATGTATTTTGACCTATCTTGGCAATATCGTCATGATGTCTGTGTATGTGTGTGACTGTCCGTCTCCTAAACCGCTGAGCCGAATTTTATCAAATTTTCAGGTAAAATAGTGTTCGACACTCTAACGAGCTGATTAGATTTTCGTCAAAATCAATTAATGCTAACGACAGTTTTTTGACAATTAAAAAATTTAAAAAATACTAACTTTTTAACGGAGCATCACATCGATATGGGAATATGGTAGATTACAATTTGCTTAATAATTTGTGTTATAAACAAAAACTTCGAGGGAGCTTAAATTCATATCATGGCTTTACTTGAAGTGTGCTAATAGGCTAGCTAGGAAGGTATCGGATCCGTCATGGATCCATTTATTTTTATTTATCCCTTACCCTTATGCCACTAAATTTTTTTCGTTATATAAAAATGATGGTTTATCACATCATAATAAATATATACTTTTATTTTTTGACACTAGTGCATTTAAATGCAGTATTTTGTAAATAACTGCTTTCAAATTTTGGCGACTACTAAGACAAATTGGGTATTTATGCGACGGCATTATACGAACGGCGAGAAGCAATAGCAGTCGCGAAAAAAGCTTTTTTGCAAGTGTACTTGAACATTTTTCACAGGTTAGATTTATAGATAGATAGATATTTCAAAAACTAAAATTTTAACCAGGCTTTTTTTATTATAATACAAAATCAAGAAAAAATCTCATAAGATAATCCGACAACCACATATTATTATAAGACGTATCAAAAGTCTTTTTAATTTTTACCTTCCTAGCCCGCGCGCATATTTGTAAATAGGAGACGCGTTGTCCCTTATATTAATATTTAGCAGATCCGTTCGCCAAAGTCCGCCTGATACGTCTGCTGTTTACTGGAAATAGCGATGTAACAAAATAGCGATGTAAGAAAATAGCGACTATCAAAATAGCGATGTAACAAAATAGCGACTATCAAAATAGCGATGTAACAAAATATCGACTATCAAAATAGCGATATTTCGGTTCCGTTTTGGCATATAGTTCGACTAAAGGGTTTCTTCCTAAGTAATTTTTTCCAAAAAAAACTTTTTTAGAGGGTGTGAATCCGAACCGAACCGAACCGAACCAGCATTTCCTCTCAAGACTTCTTTTCCGGAATCCCAGAGAGTGTGAATCCGAACCGAACCGAATTCTAGGATCCCGGAAAAGAATCAGGAAAGTTTTTTTTTGAAAAAATAAGCTAGTATAGTCAAAATACCGCAGGATATAATAGCGCATTTCGGTTCGGTTCGGTTTGGATTGGTTTGATTTGATTCGGTTTGGTTTGATTCGGTATTTTGATACATCGCTATTTTGATACATCGCTATTTCGTTCCGGAGCCGCTATATACAGCTCTTTATTCCGCACCTTTTTGCTACTCTTATGTGTCTGCCGTTTACAATGCGGTTTTGCCTTACTCGTCTGCTATATACCACTCTACTTCGGCTCGCGGCATTTGGCGGACGCGTCTTCTGCTTACAAATATGCAGCCCGTGCAGCAATGACCAGAGAGGGTATTATTTACGACGAAAAATATTTTTTGAGAAGGCCGCAAATGTGTTATTTGGGTGTATTTTGACCTATCTTAGCAATATCGTCGTAATGTCTATCTGTGTGTGTGTGTGTGTGTGTGTGTGTGTCGGTCCGTAACACAATAGCTCCTAAACCGCTAAACCGATTTTCATAAAATTTTCAGGTAATAATCCATTAATATTTTTGACAATTAAAACTTTTTAAAAATGATAAGTTTTTTACGCATCGCATCAAGATGCGGTTTTCGGAATATAGTACATTACATTTTCCTCAATAATAATTTGTATTATAACTAAACAATTTGTAGGAGCTTTAGTTTCTGAGATATTTACAAAGAACTGTTTTTGCTTATAGGCTAGCTAGGAAGGTATCAGGTCCGTTATGGATCCATTTATTTAACATTAGCAACCATAAACTTTTAACTCCTTTGAACTCCTTGCAGGATTAATAGACAGATGTCATGATCATATGGCTATTTAAAAAATTAGCCCGAAAACTTGCTATCTGCCAACACTGATATCCCATTTTTTGCCAAATCTTTATCATAACAGAAAGGAATAGAAAATGAAACAGTGGTACGCGTATCCATCCATCCAACAGGATACTTTTGACAATTTTAAAAAATTATTTCATATGAACTGAAAATAATTTTCGATTGGTTCTTTATAGACGAATTCTATTAGGATTTATAAAAGCATAGTCAATTTTATATCTAATGCAGGACACCAAAACGGACAAGAGCTATTCCAAGCGAATTTAACTAAAATTACATGACCCGGATTTTCAGATTACTTTTAGAGTAAATTTTAACAAATAAAATGTTGTTTATTATAAGTTTAAGACATAAAAGTAGGTAACTAACAGCATACAATTTTTTCTATTTGCAAAAAAGTTCTTTAAGACTATGATCTAGGAAATAAAATTACGGAATTACGAACCAATTCTAATAATAGTGATTTACCTAACAAGTGCGGAAAAGGCACTGTAAACAACTCATTTATTGTTTTAAATGTCCAATGATTGCCGAAAACGCTACTTCTTATCCTGGCAGCATCTTTCGATTAGTTCGTTTTCATATTCTGGATAAAAAAGGCCTTTGAAGGGTCATACCTAGTAGCGTTTTTTAGTTCATCTTTTACAATGGCTAAGTCTTCTTCGAGATTAAAGATTTTCTATCAGAGTAAAGAAACTATTTGTTTCTCCTTTTATTTATAATAGGAGAAACATCACTCCGTGGTTTTGGGGCTTTCTTATTTACTCTATTCTTTTATTTTTCCTGTTGCTATTGGAAAACTAGTCTACTTATGTTATTTGGCAAAATTAAAGTCAGTGTGAAACTTAAAATGTGTTGTTTGTACAAGATTGTAAAAATATCGGTGTTCCTACTAATATTTAAATAATTTGCCTTGTTGCCTTTTGCTTAAAAAAATTCCTAAATGGGGTTGTTTGTCGCCTTAATAATATTAATCTGCATAAAAGGTACGTTTTGAAAGCCGTATATTCCAAATCTTTTAAGTCAAAGTATAAAGACAAATTTACAGATTGGGCAAACTAGATTTTCTGTGGTACAAGCAAATTAGAGTCTTGCAAACTTTTTTACTAATAAAGCATAAAATAGTAAGATTTAGGTAATTAATACTCAATTTTGTAATTTATCATTATTAGACTTGTAGTTTTACCTTCCTAGCCCGCGCGAAGGTATTGTTTTTGATGAATTTTTTTTAGATAATTTGTTATTTGGGTGTATTTGGACCTATCTTAGCAATATCGTCGTGACGTTTCTCCTTGTATGTGTCGGTTTGTCTGTCCGGCCCACGATAGACAGACAATAGATAAATGTATTTATCTTTTCTGCTACAATTGTAGATAAGGCACGTCACCATAAAAGTAGTTTGGTTAAACCAAACAACAGTTAAAAAAATACCTAATTAAAAGTAATTTTATAAAGTTATTCCTGGGTTCATATTAAAAGTATAAAGAAATACAATCTAAATGAGTTGTTCTTTTTTTTTGGTAATATATTAAATAATTTGCAACCAAAATAATGGCTAGTTTTTTTTAACGAATTCGTGGTTGTGTTTATCGACACTAAAAAAGTTTTTGTTTCTAGTTGAATACGAATTATATTATGAGCTGTTTAAAGTAAAATTAGTTTAATGTTCGTTTATATACACTAGTACTTTATATATGTAAATGCTGGTTACAGTTAATATTTTATTATCTTTAAATGCATTTAGGCAGGTTGCATTGTAACGTAAGTCAAAGATTAACCGGACTCAACGTTTTTGCGTAAGTAGTGCCCGTTTTAGATCCTGCGCACTTCCCTATATAGCTATACCATATGAGAGGGCAGAGTATGCGTTAGCATAATAAACAGTCACAAGATTGGATCTGCTAAGAGAGTTTTTTAATGATTTAATCATAAAGTAGCATTTGCTTAATTTGATACAAACATGCTCCGGTACCGTTGGACGCCAAAATTCATTATTGCTAATGACAATTAAACAGTTGAAAAAATACTAGCTTTTTAACTTTTTTTTTTAATTTTTCTTAATAATTTGTGTTATAACCAAAAATTTCGTAGCAGCTTAAGTTTCGGAGATATTTACAAAAAACTGTTTTTAAGGCTGATATAGCGTGGAGTTCACTTGGAGTGTGCTAATGGGCTAGGAAGGTATCAGATCCATCATGGATCCATTTATTTGTTTTTTCAAAACCATTTTTAGTTTCATAAATTTAGAGAAAAATATTGTTGTTCATTACGTAAAAAACGTACTAGTCAAAACTTCATCCAGCCGTATAAATTGTATAAACTACATAAACAACTCCCTTGTTACGAATTTTTTTACAAAAAATAGTAGATCGGTTTTATCTAATTTATTAAAAGATGCGTTTAAAAATATATCAAAATATTCGGACATCAAGATATAGGAGTTTTATAAAAATACAAAATTTGCACAAGCCATATTTTTACTAATATTTGATATGAATGACATACATGAACATTTATCTTTACGGGGTTAAAAGTTTACATTATGCTAAAGTTATAGTGTAACTTTAAAAACAAAACAAACTAAACACAACTAAAGAATATGGTTTTATTCAAAATACGTCATTTATCTTCTTCAAAAAAGGCTAAGGTTTCCAGAAAATCTATGTGTTTGGAGTTAATATGATTTTTATGCAGGAAGTTGCAAATATACAAACTATACGAGTTTGGTCGCAATGCCGGACCGAAATGCGGGAAGGTTTTGTTTCAAAATTTAAAACTAAATCACCCCCATAAAGTTTGGCTTTAGAGATAGACTAGATTTGAGGCTATAAAGAGACATGTAAATTTATTCTATAAGATTTTTTAAATGAATTACACCTCAATTAATAAGTACTTTAAAATCTTTTAATTGTAAAACATAAAAATATGTTCACTTAAGTACGAATCAAATCTTCAATTGAATTTGAGTGTCAAATATTTTTTGCGTTCTGTTGTAATTTTTACCTTTAGGCCAAGGCTATAGCGTCAAAATGTGGCCTTGTGGGCATTTTGATAAAGATTTTACAACATCTGTTTTAATCGATTATTAATGGTCCCAACAAGACTGGCTGACCTGTTAACAGACTCAAAATTGTCTCAGTCAAAAAGTAAGGTCAGGGTGTCAAAATATTTTTTTAATTCTGAACGCGTTAAGCTATAATATTAAAAGTTGGCACGCACATCGGCTTTCATATACTTATTTTGTGACTGTCAAAAAAAATTATATATTTTGCCCATAGGTCTGCTATATAAAAAAAATCCAAGCTGTTAACGAGCTAATTGTATGAGGTACCAATTTGATAAGACATAGTTGTACAGGTGCAATAGTTTAGAAGATATAAGGCATAACGTAAAAACACATTTTGTCCCCTTACGCTCCCTAGAGGCAAAATATATAATTTTTTTGACAGTCAAAGAATAAGTAAGCGAAGGCCGATGTGCGTGCCAAGTTTCAGTACTCTAGCTTAAACCGTTCAGAATTGAAAACATATTTTGTCACCCTAACCTAACTTTTTGACTGAGACAATTTTGGGTCGGTTAACAGGCCAGGCAGTGTTGGTGGAATCGTTAGTAATCGATTAAAACAGGTGTTGTAAAATCTTCCCCAAAGCAATAATTAGAAAAGGTACTATGTTTTTACCGAAAATAAAACATTTGCTGTCAAAAATGTGGTATTTTAAAATATCTTTGAATGTGCTCAATTCTGCATCAATTGATTTTAATTAATTAATAATCGCTCCATATTGTTAAGTCTTGGCAAATTGTAAAGAGTTGTTTGATATTTCTATTGGCAGCACTGTTTTTTTTTAGTTTGCGCTATTTGCATTACTGCAATAGAAGCAGCGCGTCGTTCTTTGACAAGTTACTTAACGGGTGGGCCAAAAAAAAACCGGACAATTTTTTTTTCATTAAAACTTTTAAACTATATAATCGATTTTAATGGGACAAACTGCACTTGACAGATAATTAATCATAGTTTTGACTAAACGTATCCTTTTGTCCACCGTCTGAAAATCCAAGATGGCGGACGAAATTAAATTGTACCCTTCAAAGATGCTCGTTTATTCTTGTGTTGCGAACATGTTTTAATTATTTATTTAAATCAGTAACAAATCTGCATTCTTGCCACGTACAACAAGGTAAGAATTAGCAAAATCGGTTCGATGGTTCTTAAAAAAATATTTTTGTTTCTACCATTGTTTTGCATATTATACGATTGCCTTGCCAATTATGTCTGCATTTATTTCCTTATAAATTCATTACTACTAAACCGATTTTGATGAAATAAAAAACATTCTGATGAGAATTGATTGCTTTTTAGAGATCATGATCAAAATTTACCGCCATCTTAAAATTTAAGATGGCGGATAAAATCATAAATAAAAAACATTCTGATGAGAATTTAAGATGGCGGATAGAATCATACTTGATTCTTCAAAATGGCGTGTTTATTCTTATTTTCTGAAACTACTACTCTCTCGTTTAACAAGGTACAAAGTAATAAAATCGGTTGAGTGGTTCTCACAAATCGGTTGAGTGATTCTTACAAAATCTGATTTTGTTTTAACCATTGTTTTACAAATTATACGATTGCATTGCCAATCCTGTCTGCATTCAGTTCTTTATAAATTCGTTATTACTGAGCCGATTTTAGTGAAATTAAAAACATGTTAGCGCAAGCTGATTGATCTTTAAAGTTGGCACCATGATATTTTATAAAATCGGTTCAGTAATAATGAATTTAAAAAGAAATTAATACAGACAAGATTGGCAATGGAATCGTATAATTTGTAAAACAATGGTTAACACAAAATCCGATTTTGTTAGAACCGCGACGCCGATTTTATTAATGTATACCTTATGCGGGAGAAAAATAGTGTTTTTCTATAAATAAAAAAAAACTAAAACATTTTCGCAAAATAAGAATAAACACGCCATTTTAAAGAATCAAGTATGATTCTGTTCGACATATTAAATATCAAGATGGCGAAGAATTTCGATAAGAATCTTTAAGAAGCAATCAACTCTCACCACGATATTTTTAATTTCGCTAATATCGGCTTTGTAATAACGAATTTATAAGGAAATGAATGCAGACAGGATTGGCAATGCAATCGTAGAATCTGTAAAACAATGGTTGAAACAAAAATAGATTTTTTTACAACCACAAAACCGATTTTACTAATTTGTATGTCGTTGTGTAAGAGAAAAGTAGTAGTTTTCTATAACTTAAAAAAAAACTAAATTATTTTTGGGAAAATAAGAATGAACACGCCATTTTAAAGAATTAAGTATGATTCTGTCCGCCATCTTAAATTTTAAGATGGCGGTAAATTTTGATCATGATCTCTAAAAAGCAATCAATTCTCATCAGAATGTTTTTTATTTCATCAAAATCGGTTTAGTAGTAATGAATTTATAAGGAAATAAATGCAGACATAATTGGCAAGGCAATCGTATAATATGCAAAACAATGGTAGAAACAAAAATATTTTTTTAAGAACCATCGAACCGATTTTGCTGATTCTTACCTTGTTGTACGTGGCAAGAATGCAGATTTGTTACTGATTTAAATAAATAATTAAAACATGTTTGCAAAACAAGAATTAAGATGGTGATAAATTTTGATCATGGTCTTTAAAAAGCCATCAATTCTCCCCAGGATGTTTTTTATTTCATCAAAATCGGTTTAGTAGTAATAAAGTTATAAGGAAATAAATGCAGACATGATTGGCAAGGCAATCGCATAATATGCAAAACAATGTTTGAAACAAAAATAATTTTTTTAAGAACCACTAAACCGATTTTGCTAGTTCATAACTTGTTGTACGTGGCAAGAATGCACCTTTTTCGTTAATTTAAACAAATAATTAAAACATGTTCGCAACACAAGAATAAACGAGCATCTTTGAAGGGTACATTTTAATCTCGTTCGCCATAATGGATTTTGAGGCGGCGCACAGTGCGGACAAAAATAGGGGTTTTGGACAATAATCAATATCTTTGTTGTTTTTCAAAAAAGTTTGTTGTTTTTCAAAAAAGTGATGGGGTATGTGATAAAGTGGTTTAAAGGTTAAAATAAGTAAAACTTTTTTAAATATATATATGTCATTTTATTTAAAATATTAAAAAAATAAATTATAGTACATCCAGTTTAACCTACAGTTACGTTAAAAATAAAAATCAATTTACTTTTGTGTTAGAAATTAAACTAAAATTATTTTTTTTATTCGGATTCATGGGCGTAGTTAGGAAGGCTTGGGGGGGCTAAGTCCCTTCCAGAAAAATTAAATTAGCAACCCCAAAATAATTATTTTTACCATACACACACACATTGCACCCTCAGTTTCTTTGTTCTTAAAGATGATTCTAAGAAAGCCGTTTTAGGCCGTCCACGACTCGGTCCGGGTACGGCCTGTGTTTCCGAATCTGTATTTTTTGATTTTTCTGAATCCGTTTTATAACAAAATTTCTCAGATATAGTATCTTTATTTAACCATTTGAAATAACGGTTTTGAAAATAAATTTTGTTTCGTCCCGATAGCTTCCATTTGAGACTGAGACTTTTGCAAAAATGTATGATGCCTTATTTAGAATTTGGTTATTTTTGTCAGAACATTCTTCTAAACCCAACAAGAGTTAAATTTTTTTGAAAATATTTAACACCTTTAGATTTTCGTGAAAAGTTACTCATTTAACAAGTCTGAATGTTTTATGCTTATGCGTTCTAAAAGTAAAAAAAAAATGATAAAATAGTATATTTTCTTCTTAGGGACTTAAATGGCACTTTAATCCCGAGAAGTAAAAATTGTATGTAGCTACAGTTCGCCGAGTGCTTAAAAGATATTTTAGTCATTTTTGGGCCCCGTTTTTATTAAAATTATTTTACAAGAAAAACAGACTTTCCATTTTTACGTTTAATCTTTGAACGTCACTTTTTATCCACGGGATAAAAAGTGATACTTTATCCCTAAAATTTGTGATAAAAAGCGCACTTATGATCTCCAAAGTGCAAGAAAACTATTTTTTTTTTAAATATTCGCCCACACAAACCCCAGAATAATTTTTGGCATGTATATTATAAGACTGATAGCAGTATTTTTATAATTTTATTGACTACCTCAAATTATTGTTTTTGTACCTTCCCGTTGACAAAAAACGGCCAATACGATATGCGATTCTAAAATATTTAATTTTCCATTTTGCTCACAGTAGTATGTGACTTAGTACCATAAATATTTTGGGAATTTTTTTTATAAGCCTCATATCTTCTCCAGATTTAGTGCCATTTTTGACACCTTGCTGCCGCCATTTTTGACGTTGATGAGAGCTGTCACAATTTTATATTTGTCCAAATGGCGGCAAGACTGGTTTTAAGGGTATACCTAAACAGGAGATGATGTGAGGCCTCTCAACCGGGGTGGTAACCAATGTGTTATAAATTGTTAGGATTGAAATATATTATTTAAAAAAATACAGCACCCTTAGTAGCAGCCAGTAGCAAAAAATATTTATGCTACCTTTTTGCTAATTCACTGGGCTAATATTTAGGATATATGCCAGACCTTGCAAATCTTTGCAATTTTTTATAACCTTAATAAAATTTAAAACATATTTTTTTTTGTAAGCATAACAGTTTTAAATTAAATTATTTTAAAAGCGAGACGTCAATTTGACAAAATTTTATTTAAACAAATAGCGTAAATATATATCACTGTAATACTTAAAGAAAATTTTTTTTATACTTAAATGCAGAACCAGTAAAATTAATTTTCTGATAGGTATTTTATACGATTTTTTTGTACCTGTTTTAAAATACGGACTTTAACTATTTATTTTATTCACTTTCGCAAGTGTGACTAAAACATAGGTTATGATAACAGATAAACTGGACATTGATCTATACTTTTGCAATATTAAAACTTTCAAAAGGTAACCTCAGTTTTTCGAATATTGCCCACAGGAGTCCGCACTGTGCGGCGGACAAAAAAATATATTTGGTCAAAACTCTGATTAATTTTCTATCAAGTGCAGTTTGTCCCATTAAAATCGATTGTATGGTTTAAAAGCTATAATGAAAAAAAAATTGTGTGGTTTTTTTTGGCCCACCCGGTAAGTTGCCTTGGGTTTGCGGGTTTGAAAACTCGAGCTTTCGAAGTCTTATCACACCTTAGACCCTCGTCTTTCCACACCCAGCCCACCCATGAGCTACACTGTGTTATGTGTAAATAAGCTGATTGTTCTCATACTTTCTGGAATTTATTTTTTTTTGTTTTTTATCTGTAGTGGATGTAAAAAATTGTCCCAGCAAAGTAAAAGTTTAAAATTTCTCACCAAATCCTAAGTCAGGGCCGACTCACAAGTAAATTATAATTACGATTAAGGATTCTACTTAATTTTCGTTTAGCAGTTAAATTGGTAGTTGTTATCTTAAAGAGTGAGAGAGTGAGGCCTTTATCAGGATCTTTGTTAATTTTTTTGATATCCTAACACACATGACTGACCATATAATTCATTTGTTTCATGATTAGTAAGAAAAGTTTTGTAAAACGGGGTGTTCTCGTTGTATAATTACAATGTTCGTTAACAAGTAAGTTTACATTTTTGATTTTTGCAAAACTTTAAAGAGGCAGTATTGCTTGAATTTAAAACTATTTCTAAATTTACCGATAATGTTCTCTTTGTTGGACAATTGAGTCTAAGTTGCTTTATGTTTGCAGTTCATTTGAGCGTTTTGCAGTTTTATTTTGGCGTTATCACGTTCTGCGTCGTTAACAGAACGGGTTCACAGTCGACAACTTTAATCGTTCCGGCATATCCCTATACAAGGTACTGGGTGATTCATTAAAGCTTTCAATTGCAATCTTAACTTCGTCCTATTTATTCAAGTGCTTTAGATAATATACCACAGTTGAGATAATAAAAAGAAAAACTGATTTTACTTCAAAGGCATCAAAGTTACCGGACAATACTTGAACCACCTAAGATATGGTGATAATATCGCCTTAATTACAAACAAGAAAGAAGAACTGATAAAAATGCTGGAAAAACTGGATACAGCAGCTAAAATTATAGGATTGAGTATGAACTAAAAACAGATGAAGATATTACGGTCAGAATAAACCAAAAGAGAATACAGTCAAATGAAACCTAGGGTCTTTCTCCACTAACTTTTATTAAATTTATTGCTTGGATTTTTTTATGCACTTAACATGTTTCGCAAACTTATGTTTGCATCCTTAGGGGTAATTGAGAATTTTTAAATTTTTATTCAAAAATAACTTGGCCCTCCGTTGTTCTTTTTGAATAAAAATTTAAAAATTCTCAATTACCCCTCAGGATGCAAACATAAGTTTGCGAAACATGTTGGGTGCTTAAAAAAATCCAAGCAATAAATTTAATAAAAATTTGTGGGGAAAGACTCTAGAGTTTCATTTGACTGAACCTATTACCCCACCATAAAATGGACTATTTCCTCAACTTAAAAGAAAATAGAACAAGTAGAGGATTATTAAACTAAAAAGAAAAAAAAACTGCTAAAATCAAGAGACGATTAAGATTGGCCTGGGAAGCATTCGGTAAATTAAGTTACATATTAAAATAGAAAAAATACTCTGCCAATCTATGGGCACCTAAGCTCACACTAGGTACTATAGTTATAGTGTGAGCTAATATAATCAAAAACTGAAATATATTTTATTCAACTCCAGACTCAATTACCTTTCGTTTGATACCACACAAGCCATGTTTTGACTTAAACTCAAATTTTTTCAATCTACCCCCACCCTTTAAAAAAAACTAAAATGTATTTTGTTTAACTCCAGACTCAATTACCTTTCGTTTGATATCACACACGCCATATTTTCACATAAACTCTAATTTTTGGAATCTACCCCCACCCTTTTATTTGGCTTCCGTTCGGTGGATTTTGTTCATTTTTAAATGGGACCATCACGGCCCAAGACCCAACTTAGGTACCAAATTTCATTAAAATCGGACAAGCGGTTTTTGAGTTATGCGGGTTGGTCGTTACAGACAGACATACAGACAGACAGACAGACAGACAGACAGACAGACAGCAAAACAAAAAAGTTTCAAAATCATCTGAAACGCAAAGATATATAAAAAATTTTGAAATCGGAGCAACTTTTTTTTTCTCGAAAAAATTACGATCACCATAGCTCACACTACTTATAGTAGTAGTGTGAGCTAATATCCTCAGTACCTCAAAATAAAAGTGTGCAACCAATGTATCCTTCCTGTACTTACCTATGGATCCCAGACCTTGACACTTACAAAATAAAACATGGATAAGGTAACAAAAGCCTAAAGATCAATGGAAAGACAAATGTTACATGTAAAATGAAACAAACGTAGTAGCAAAATTAAAATTGAAATTTGCCGGTCATCATATCAGACAGAAAGACGAACGATGGAACAAATATATTGTAAATTGGAGACCTTGGGAAAATAAAAGAAGAAGGGGAAGACCCCAAATGGGATGACGGACAATTTGAAGAAACACGCGGGAAATAGATGAATGAACACGGCGACAGACAGAGAAGAGTGGAAGATATTGGGGGAGGCCTATGTCCCAAGATGGATTGAAGAAGGATAAATAGATAGAGTTAGTTCGTATTATTATTAGCATTTTCGGAGATATGATTATTTCACCACTAAGATCTTATAAATTCATAACATATTACACACTTAAATTTTTTTTTGTTTCCGTTACCCAGTTAAGTATAGGCAAATTTTAATGTAGAACTTTTAAGACATTAATGCAGAACCACACATTTGGCTCTTCAAGTTTTTGAATTTATACAAATAGCACCTTAAAAAGTCCAATATAAAAAACATTATTATAATATATTCGCAATCGAAAAAATACTTTGCCATTGAATTTGAAAACTACACCGCCATAACGATAATGCGTGTTTGAAAAAGAAAATATTTTTGAGGGGAATATAAACTCCCTAGCACATTTTCCATAATGTCAAAGTAATCTATTTACATTTCATTTTGTCAAGGCGTGAAAGTAATAAAACTGTCTGTGTGTTAAAACTGTGTGCATGTGCGGTAACCTTACTGCGACAGTTAACCACACAATTATTAGAGGTTATAAGCTACGGCACTGCGTAGACGTAACGTACGTTACGCAGATAAGATACGTTGCGTAGAAACAACCAGGCGACAGGCTTAAGACGCGTATCTATTTGTAACAAATGGCCCGTAACGTGTCCGCGAACATGTTACGTTACGACTAGTGAAGACGGAATTCTGTTGCATGGTACGCGTAGCAAAGTTGGGACGAGTACATAGGTATCGTGTAGAGGAAGGTCGCCTAATTTTGGATAGTTTTTTTAAAACTTTTTTTGTGTGACGTAAACATATTGTTAATTCTTCTGTTCCTAAAATATGTTGTGACGTCAATAAAAACAGGGGTACGCTCACAAAAATATGTATTTCAACCCTAAAGAATACAAAAATTCGACCAAAGTAAAACAAAGCACTTTTTCAAATTTAAAAATAGGGTTCCCAAAATTGGATACACTATCCAAAATTTGGAATCTATTATTCAAAGCAAAAGTCACACACATAAGCTTTTGTTTTCTCACTACCAGCAACGTGTGCCGATCGGAAGCAAAGTGAACACTGTATCCAGGTTTCTTCACGCTGGTCATCTGAAAAATTTTCAGTACAGTTCTACCTTCCTATCCAAAATTAGGCAACCTTTATATTTTAGGTTATGTGACTAATATCTCTTGTTCTACAACTATTCTTGTACATCCTTGCCAAATTACACTTTCGTAGGCTAGGTACTTTCCTTTTAATAACGGTTTACACGTGGAGCAACAAAACTCGTTTTCACAATT
The DNA here is from genome assembly GCA_963576565.1 of Aspidapion aeneum. Lineage (NCBI taxonomy): Eukaryota > Metazoa > Arthropoda > Insecta > Coleoptera > Brentidae > Aspidapion > Aspidapion aeneum. The sequence continues at coordinate 43,384,100 of OY755040.1, forward strand.
AAACACATAAGCTTATGGCACCACCTAGTGGTGAACAGTCGAACTATGCGCTTCACAGAGAATCATTTTATGTTAGAGACGCTTCGTTTTGTGGTTTAAATTGAAGGAAACTGTAAACGGATTTTGAGATAATGCGGTATCCAAAATTAGGCAATTATCTAAAACTAGGCGAGTTTCCTGTATCTTTGGGTAAAAGTTTGTTACAAGGTAATTTGGCGGCCAAAAACAAAAATGCTTATTAATGCAAACCGTTTCGTCTTGAAACGAGTCGAACATGTGCGGCGTTACGTTACGGGCCATATGTTACAAATGGATACGCGGCTTTAAAGCCAATGCGTAACGTAACCTCTGTTATATCATAGTAACTTTAAACGCTCTCAAGATAAGATAAACACCATCTAATAGGGAAATTCTATAGTCTATAACACAGTGTATATCGTTTCTATCTGTAAGGCTTAGTTTAAGAAAAAATGCAAAGGTGGAATGGATTCGCATTGTTTTTACCTTTAGTCCAGCTAAAACCTTTATGATTCTGAGAACCAAAAGCGATGACAAAACAAACCCAAAATACGAAACAAAAAGGAAAATTAAAATTTACAATGTTACGAAATTGGTCGGAGCCGCCTGTTTACTTTCCTTATCTTCGGTTGCGTACGTCCGCACGTTAAGCGGACAACGTTAAGTCGCGCGTAATGTGCTACGTACGTCTGTCAAATACTGGGCATGCGCACAATGCAATAACGTTCGTTACGTCGAGATACATGTCGTGGCTTATAACCCCTATTATGAAGGACTTACGTAGTTCTGTACGTACATACATATACGTATGCACGTATCACGCATGAGTGACGTGTGTTATACCGTTACGGTAAGCTATACTAACTATGAGGATTCTGCTTAGAAAGAGAAAAATTAATTTAGCAGGTGTTTCGATAAGAATAGAACCAACTTTCCCCTACGCCTTCCATAAGCCGCGTGGAATTAATTTTATTACATTGTTTTTGGTAGGGATAAAGATATTTAATTGCCTAGGTTGGGTACTTCAACCACAGCACAAACTGCATTTTCTCGCTGTCTATAATTCAGTTACTTGAAGATTTTCGAAAAGGAATGTACCCATTTTTCGTTTAATATTAGAGACGTATTGGAATAAAACCTGACTTTATTTTAGAGTCGACTTTATTCTGACACATTTGCACAGAAAACTAACAACTGACCTCTTAAAATTGACATACCAAAACCAAATTTAATAATACAGACCCTAACTTTTATTTAATAAATGCCGACACTAATAAATCCGGTTTTTAAATACACAAAGGCCGAATTTTGCTGCTTTTTATACGTAAATCTGTCACCATAGGGTCGATTTTAAAATAATGTCAGGTTTTATTCCAGTAAGTCCGCATTGGCTCTAAATATCGCGTTAAATCAGGCTGCCATATGCTACGAATAAAATTGATTTTTTACACTGCTTTTGTCACGGCATAGCCAATTCAAAAGCTTAAAAAGTAAGAATATGTGATTTTAAAAACCTTACAAAGTTCTTTAAAGTGCTACCAAATTAATTAAATTAAATGCTTAAACTTGCTACCCTGTTGTCCTAAACAATAACCTAAACGGTTATAAAATACCTGCCGTACATTGCTTAGCACCTCAGGTCTGATCAAACTAAAAGCCTCTTCAATTTTAATTCGAAGTTCGGCTAAATTTTGAGCTCGAACGTGACCAAATGTAAATATCTTATTTTTGACATAAGTTCAAATAAAAAAATCACATACAGGTCAGGCGATCTAGGGGGCCATGTGGTAATACTGAGTCTAGTTGTTACTTATCGGGGAAAAGTTTCGTCTAAAAATTAACCCATCCTACTGAAACCAAACTTGCTAAAACCAAACTTGCTGAAAATCAACATTTTAAATAAGCGGCCTCATTCAAATTACCATTAATAAAAATTGCCCAATGATATTATCTTCAAGAACCCACGACAAAACATTTAATTTTGGAGGGTATTGTGCTCGCACATTTACCGTCAAATGTTTTTTACTTTGCCTAGTTGCGAGTAACTGATGGATTGTGCGCATTGTGTAGGGAGAAAATACTTTTGTCAGTAATGAAAACATTACTGACAAAATTTTCATCCTGATTTGCACAATTTATGATTTTTCACAAAATACCATCGTTAAAATATTGTCCTGAGGAAACAATTCCAGAGATTTTTTTAACTTGTAGGCTTGTATCCATGTCTCTTTAAAATGGTTTTGGGAGGAATATCATCATATCGTCGCTATACAGGCAATATCCACTGAGTCCATTTTTGTCGTTTTTGAGATATTTGCATATTAATAATGAAAAATACCATATCTTTATGTTAGTAAACCTAGCCGACAAAACCGAATTTGAACAAATTTCAATCAATTTCAAAATGTTGTTATTCCTAATATCAGAATTTTTAAAATGCGATATTTCTAAAAATAATTTTTTTGACTAAATGATATTGCCAGTATATCGACGCGACGATATATGGATTTTTTTAGAAATGGCTGAACTTGAACTAGGAGGGGGTACTTCAACCGCAGCACAAACGACATTTTCTCGCTGTTGCCTTTTGTTCCGACATGAGTCTTGGATTGGACCCTCATCCACTTCTTCATTGTCGCTACATTGTCTGCAGAGCTTAACGCACCGAAATTTATCAAAATGGTTTATTATGTTCAAAATGGTAGTTTTGCAAGGAATATCACAATCCTCACAAACTTTATTACAACCCGCGCGGAGTTTCTTGCAAAATACCATTTTAAAATTTAAACTTTTTCTTCGATAGCAAATTTTAATACCGCCATAATGACCGAGAAAGAAATTAGCTTACCTCCTCGCTTTGCAGATATAAAAGAAAAGACAATGCCGTAATGCAATCTTGTTGGATCTCCCCTGATATTCCTAGCCAGCTCTTGTCTACCTGCCTATACTTTCTCCTCTGGTGTTTTCCCTTTTCTTTAACTTTTAGTTCACGGACCGTCGCGATTTTTTGAGATCGGGGTACACCATTATGTATCTTTTTTTATTTAAAACACCTGCAAACTTAGTGTTTCTCTTTAGTTTTTAGTTTGCTACACTGATGGATCCAAACTATCAGAGAGGCAAACCACAGGAGCGGGAGTATACGTAGAAAAACTAGAAGTTCAGAAGAGCTACTCGCTCGGTGAGCAGGCTACTGTTTTTCAAGCAGAAGTCTACGCCATAATAATGGCGGCAACCCTAGAAGAGGTTCGGAACAGCGAAGAGGAGCTTATATATATATGCTCTGACAGTCGAGCCACCCTGAAGGCGCTAAACGCACCCAAGATTGCTGACGGCTTGGTGGAAGAATACGCAGAGGCGCTGGAGACCCTAAGCGATGGCAAACGGGTGACGCTGGTTTGGGTTCCGGGACATACGGGGGTACCAGGCAACGAGAAGGCGGACGAACTCGCACGACTCGGGGCAGGAACCGCCTATGTAGGACCGGAGCCATTTTTGGGCGTGACAAAAAGACAAGTGCAAAGCGGACTCAACAAATGGGCCCAGGACGCGCTATTAAACTCCTGGGAAACAGGAACGGGTTGCAGAGAGACCAGAGAATTCGTAGACCGTCCAAAAGCGACCAGAATTAGATGGATGCTGGGACGGACACGAAAAGACCTCGGACTGCTGATAGGTACTCTAACCGGACATAACCGGTTGAGGAAGCACATGACACGTATAGAAGTCGAGAATGACCCTACCTGCCCAGCCTGTGGACAGGAAGAAGAGACATCAAGACACCTCGTGGCAGAATGCAGGGCCTACGCAAGGATGAGACAACAGGCACTCGGAGCGCCAACTCTGAGCGAGAAAGAACTGCACATGCTCAAATGGGCAGACTTACTGGACTTTGTAAAGAGAACAGGAAGGCCCAATGAGTTACCCGACCATCAAAGGGAAGTGCAGAGAGTGGGTTAAGGGACAGACTTGGGGCATGGCAAAAAGGGCCTACTCTGGCCTACTTGTCAGACCTGCGGGTCAACCCCCCCCCCCACTACCACTACTACTAGTGTTTCTCTTTCTAAGCAGAATCTTCATGGTCAGTATAGCTTCTACCCTAACGGTATAAGAACTCATGATTCGCTTATCCCACAATTCTACATAATTCGCTTATCATATATAATTGTGGGATTACAAGTTATGCAGAATATGAAATGGATGGACGAAAGGACAAAGAATTTAAAAAAACCAATCAATACAATTTTTTTCTGTCATTTTTGTATGGGGGTGAGGGATCTGAGACTCACGTGATTTGTTCGATAATTGATCGCCATGATAAGTCACGGGTGACCCACCATGAACCGACGTGGTTCACGTTAACTGCCCATCTCTAGTACTGATATGACTCTAAAATAGCGGTTATGAATGTCGGATGGGCAGCGAGAAGAAAGTTTGAATCGTTTTTCAATAGGCGTTTTTATGATGGGTTTAAAAGTAAATCGTATTAAAAATGCATTTAGTCCCCCATGGAAACGTTGTAACAGATGGATCAAAAACACTTAAAGGTGGCGGAGCAGGAATATTCGGGAAAGTTTCAGCATGAGAAAATAACAGAATCGCTTACTCTAACATAACAAAAACGTTATGTCTATTATTAAAGTGACTGATCAAACGATGTGCTAGTAGCAACGGCGAAATGGTTGTTTTTTTAATGTATTAAAATTTACAACGAGTAGGGGAGTGATCTTTATCTGAATGGAGAATAGGTATTAATGAATGAATGAAATTTTGTGGGCGCAAAAAATCCCATGCACTGAGGCCACTTTGTTGGGCCCGTTGTACCCTACTGTCAATTGTTCCAGCTCTGAAAATCCCCCGCCTTAGCAAAGGATCAGATTTTGTTGGATTTTTACTATCGCGTCGAGTGCAGAGCACTCGGTTCAGATATGTAGAGAAGATTCTTCATCCTTCATACACCATCGACAATCCGATTCTTCAACAATTCCCAAAATGCTAAGGTATTTATTAAGGCGACAATGTCCGCTTAAAAGCCCTGTTACCAGTCTCATATCTTTTCTCCCGAGGGTGAGAAAAGAACTTGCCCTGGAGGCGCTTATCTCCTCGATAGGGAGTTTAGCTTGTCTTATTCCTTCCGTGTCTTGTCAGAAGGCCTGAGAGTCCCTGTTTAAGCCACGTTTTAGTGTCGTCCTGGTAAGACACTCTGCGATGCCCACCATGGCTTCCGGCCCCATTGAGTCAGCTGATTATCCCATTCTAGCTAGTTAACAAGAATGCCCTCGTTTCCTGGAACTCAGAGGAAATCAGCCTTGAGTGTCCTGCCAGAGTTTTTAGTACATCCCTACCCTCAGATTCAAGTACAGAGCTTACTCTGGCCGATTCTATGGCGGACAGTCAAGCTCTACAATCTGAGCATATGTAGTATTCTAAGTTTTTATAACCATACCTCAAAATGGCGTATCTTCTGCCAGAAAACAGTGCCCTTATCCAGGGCAGAATGAAATCTCGCTTGTGTGGTTTTGCAGTAGATCCCTGATCCAGACCTCTCCCTCATTTTGGAGCCGTCAGGTATACCAGACTACTCCATTCTCTGCGTGAGAAGTACACACTTGCATTCCTTCCAGACTTCCTTTTTGGGTAAAGGTTCTTAAAGGAGGCTTCGGCTTAATTTGTAAAGGTATCTTGTCTCTGTTGATGTTAAGTGCAGGGCATATCTCCGATACATCTCTGTAAAGTTTTGTGTGGCTTTTAGGGCTAAGATTAGTCCTAAGTCTATACATAGTCGTCCACGCCATCGTGGAGGGTTTCAAGTCTATATATAGTCGTCAACGCCATGTGTTCCAGGAATAGAGACAGAGGAGGCAGTCCTGCCTTTCAATAGCCCTTAAGAGGAGAGTAGGTATATAAAAACCAATGTTATAAAAAAAACAATTAGCACACCTTGTATATAACGATAATCTAAAATCTGCAAATTAGATATATGCATTTTTATGGTTGAAATAATGGCCGATGATAAAATTTGCAAATCCAAAAAAATGCCGATGCAAACGTTTTTTATGGTTGAACTGCAGGTATTAATTTAACTGCCGGTTTTATTTCCTCTCTGTATGTATCCGTGTATCAGACACGTAAAGTCAATTTATTACAAAGGGGGCCCTACAGCTTTTGCCGCATTTCTGCGGTTACTTTTTCCGGATTATCTTCACACAGCAAAATTAATTAAAAAAAACGGAGCTTGTTGAATCTTAGACTTTTCCAACTAAAAGATATTGCTTCACAAAGAAATGCAATTTAATATTTGATTATTTTATTATAGTTTTGTATTTTAAATAATTTTATTTTTGCCTTCTTTAAACATATCTCAAAAAAAAGGTCAGCAAGCAGTATATCTTTTGTGATTATCAAGTTATAATTATTTGTAATTTTTATCTTTAAACTATTTTAATAAAAGTCTTTTTATATCATATCTGTACCTACAACCTTTTTGTTTAAAATGTCATCAAAATCAAATTAAATATCAAATAAGTTTTTTAAGGTATGACCAAGTACTAAATAAATAAATCTTTGGGCTAGTCCGCAGAACGGGGTAATAGTAGCCATATACATTCATGTTACTGCCTGGTTAGACATCATCAGTACGGAGCAAACAAAATGATTGGAAAGGCGAGGAAATGAAGGTGATGAAAAGGAAAAATGAAATGTGGGTATCCACTTTAGAAAACCAACCGCCAATTTGCGGTATCGGATAGGGCAGCCTCGGGTCTTAGTCATTTTAGGAGCTCACCTGAAAAAAAATAGGTGCAAGCTGGATTTTTATATAATTATTCCTTAGCATATGGGCCATATCCCCACATATTCTTCGCCGACATCCTCCTTGAGCTTCGCTAGATATAAGGCCCCAAACGTTCTAAAAATCAGTTTTTTGCGATTTTTTCGAAAACTAGTAACTTTTTCAAAAAAAGTTGTGAAACAAAAAATACTCAAAATCATTCGACCTATACTATAAAATTAAGAAAAAAAGCTAACCTAATATTTAAAAAAATATATTTTAAAAAATTATATTTTTTTTATTCCATTTTTTCTCATTCTGTTTTAAAATGTTAAAACTTTGTATAAGCTTGATACCCACTTGTACCAAAACCATTTACTAAAATTTTGTTTTTCTTTTCTTAAAATTAAACAACTTTAAGTAAAGGTTACGAAAATGGTTATTACCGGCCAACCACCAACGGGATTTTGAAAATTAAATTTTTATACAATTAGGAACTCTACTGAAAACAAAAGCGTAATATTAAAAATATTCAACTTCTGGTTAGAAGCAGTGTTAAAATACGCGCAAATACGCACACTTTTATTTTATTTCAAGTTCCAGGTTAACAAATATTAAAGTAATTTTTATAAAATTTTAGAAAAAAATAGTGTTGACTAAACGTAAATGTGACAATTATTAAGGGTTGAAAATTATAAACAGAGATCCTTACATAACGTTTTAAAAAATAGTCGTATTAATATGCAATTTTCAGATTATTATTTTCAGATTTTTTGCCAAGGCTGTCAAAATATGTATATGGATAAATTATATTTTTTTAGATATCTTAGAAACCAAAGCTTTTAGTATACATATAAAAATAAAATTAAAAAAAAAACTTTTTTTAAATATATTGTTTAAAATGTTAGGTTAAGTTTTTTTCTTAATTTTACGTTATAGACTAAATGATTCTGAGCATTTTTCATTCTTTACTTTTTTCAAAAAAGTTACACAAAAAACTGATTTTTAGGACCTTTGAGGCCTTATATCTGGCGTAGTTCAAGGGGGATTTTAGCGGAGAATGTGTGAGGATGTAGCATGTAGGATGCTACATGGTAAAAATTTTTATGAAAACACGTTCTTTTCTTGAATAAAATGTTTTACCTTAAAAAAATTTTCACCTTAAAATGAATTTTGAATTAAAATATTTATTTTTAATTTTTTAATTCAACGCAACGTTTAATCTTGAAATGATACTTTATTTTTCTTCTTTAATTGTGGAATATACAAAAATTCAGCTTGCACCTATTTATTCCCAAGTTTCAGGGTTTTTTTACCTAATATGACTAGGCTAGTAGTCCAGGTCAGCAGCGTAGCGTGGGGGGAAGGGTACTGGCGCCCCATGGGTGCCCTAAGCTTTATTAAGTAGCAGGGCCGCAAAGTGAGGGGGCGGCAAATCGGCGCGGCGGTCTAATAAAAACGAGAGAAAACTAAAGACATGATCTTTTTTTTTTTTTGGTTGCAAATTTTTTTATGGGCGCCCTTTTTAGCCTTCGATCCTCCACGCTAGGCCGCTGGTCCAGGTTCAATATTAAATATCAAAGGAAAAATCGGTTTACAAGTTTCAGAGCTTTTACTTTGCACAAAGAGTTATTTTGAAATGAACATATCAGTATTTTAATTAAAAGGTACCTCCTATTAATGAAATTAAGTTTTTCTCAATTTGGCTTTCAAAATTTACCACCAAAAAGTCTGTGTACACATTTGGTTTTTTAGCCGCCATTATTGCGTCCTTTTTGGATATTTAAGTCAAAAACATTCAACTAAAGGTAGACCCCGTATAGAAATCCTAAACTTCATCAGACACAAAAAGCACGGATCACCTTTTGTTAGGTGATCCGTGCAAAAAGTATTATACTGGGGATTTCTTTCAAATTCGCAACAATGTTGCCAGTACTTTTATAATTTGTAATTTTGATGTAGGTACATAAAAATGGTAACTAATAAAAATCAAAAGAATATTTTGTTTTTGAATTCGGCTTACGTTTTGGATTGCTATGAATATGTTTACCATCTTATGTGAGAAAAGGATTGTTTTCATTGATTTTTTTTTTGAGATCTTATCATTAATAATGTTTTTCTATACAATTTAATTCTAGGTTGTAAGTATAACCTCTAGATAGTTATGTATGCATGTCTGTCTGTGTGCCTATATGCACATATATAAATGTTTGAAAAAAAGTTTTTTTTTTTAGTTAGAATATGTTATCCAATAATCAATCGGTAAATTTTTGTTTACATAGGTACCTAAACTTAACAAAAATCATAAAACATTTGCTTTTAAGTCCCTGTTTTTATAGATCTATGTGGCGGTTTAAATCCTTATCTATTTTGAATTAAAAGGAAAGTATAAATTAGAAATAATCAGCTAAAGTTGTTTTTTTTCGAAGATTGTTGATTGTCGATTTTTATAGAACGTACAACGATTAGCACAAAATTGCAATTTTTGTGCAGTCAACCAACTTGAGCTTATTTTTTGCAGGAACACAAAGTAACTAGCGGCGATATCCTGTAATGCAAACCATTTTTTTAACTGCACATGCGCACCTCTCTCTTTCTGATCACATAAAATTATCTTCCTCTTACTAACTTCACATATGCTCGACCACAGCTGAGAGGGAGATATTTTATGTGAGAAGAAAAAGTACGGTAGCGAATGCGCAGTTTAAAATATTGATTTGGTTTTCGGTTTTCTGAAAAAAACGGGACTCCATTTAAGTGTGAAAAACGTTCAACTGAAAGTAAGTTTAATTAAATTTCTTTGGTGTGAGGTTAGAGTTCATAAATAGTTTATTAGTTTTGTATTCCTAGGTGGTATTTAAAAAGTTATTAAAACCAGGTGACTAAACTGCACTTTTAACTATTAATTATTGTTCTCACTACAAATGTTTTCGGTATAAAAATAACTCTTGCTTTTAGTCCAAATAAATTTAAGTTAAATGTTTTGATCACGAAAGTTAAAAAAACCTTTTGTTTATATATATATATATATATATATATATATATAGCTTAAAAAAATTAGTCTACAAAACTCCCCTGGGCAACTCTGGAAAACTCAAAAAGCTTTTTGATTTGATTTTACGCGAAAATGGAACGTCGCAGAGAAAACCATTGTTGACAAAAAAAATTGTGTGTGCTTAAGACGAGGGGTCATCAGCTTTCAACAGTACTGTACAAATTTCACAACAGTACCCGACAGTACCACGACAGGATCCAACAGTACTCGACAGTACACGACAGTACTCAACAGTACTCGACAGTACCACGACAGGACCCAACAGTACTCGACAGTACACGACAGTACCCAACAGTACTCGACAGTACACGACAGGACCCAACAGTACTCGACAGCACACGACAGGACCCAACAGTACCCGACAGTACGACGACAGGATCCAACAGTACTCGACAGTACACGACAGTACACGACAGGACCCAACAGTACACGACAGTACGTAACAGGACTTAACAGTACACGATAGAATCCAACAGTACTCGACACAACCCTCTTACCCGAAACAGTGGCGTAGATGCAAAACGACAGGATGACCTTTTTTTTTTTTTTTTGAGACGGAGCGGTTCAAATTTCTACGGCGCGGTTCGGTTCATTCATTCATATATGAAACGCGCGAAGGCCCTATCGGCCTTCCCCAGGATGACCTTTTTTTTGGTCGCAAGATTTGTGAGCGCGGCGCGGTTCCCCAAAGATGATGACCTTTTTTTTTTTTTTGCTCGCATGTTTTTTGAGGGCGAGGCACGACGACAGTACTCAACAGGACCCAACAGTACACCGCCAGGACCCAACAGTACTCGACAGTACACGACAGTACTCAACAGTACACCGACAGGACCCAACAGTACTCGACAATACACGACAGTACCCAACAGTACTCGACAGTACCCAACAGTACTCAACAGGACCCAACAGTACACGTCAGGACCCAAGTCCTGTTGGACGCTGTACAAAATTTTAGGGTGCCGATGACCCCTCGGCTTAAGACCACATGGCAGAAGTGTAAACTTTAACAAGGCGAAATTAATAATACTGGCCTTCATCTGCATCATCATATTGCTCGCTGAATGTTCCTCTCACAGTTAGTCGACTCGAGCCGACTTTACCCGAATGAGCGTTACATAGCCGAGTCTGACGGCTCAGTTCAAATCAGTAGCCACAAAAACTACTAAACGCGCCTAAAGAAGTTTACACTTCAAAAATTCCTTTACAATTTTTCTTAAAGGTTATAGCTCTAGACTTACATGTATAGAAGATAGAGGGCACCAAAATTGACAAAATCAGTTTTTTGCATTTTACGCAAAAACGTAGTCGTAGAGAAGAATTTTATTTTAGAGAAATATTACCCATACGAGTCTTTACAATCAATCTCCATAGTCTATAGGTCTACAACAACATGTTTAGAAGGTAGATGGCGGCTAAGTTGTCAAAAATTGTGTCTTTTTTAGTCGTAGAAAGAAATTTTATAAACATAAAATGTTAAAGGACACAATTTTCTACATTCTTTCCTTTTGGGCCACAGGTTTACAACTACGTGTAGAACATATAGGGCGCCAAATTTGCAAAAATTATTATTTTATTTTATGCAAAAACGGTAGGTCCTAGAAAAACACACTATAGACAAGAAATCTCCAGGACGTCATTCTCTACAATTCACCTATGTGAGTCACAGCTCTATGACTTATGGTTTTTGCGTAAAACGCAAAAAGTATATAATGGGCATTTTCGGCACCCTCTGTCTTCAACACATGTGGTTGTAGAGCTGTAAATTGTCATTGTCGCATTGTAGATAATTGTGTCTTGATCATTTTATGTCAATAAAGTTTTTTTTATGACTTACCGTTTTTGCATAAATTGCAAAAAACATAATTTTTTGAAATTTTCTTCTAAACGTGTGGTTGTAGACCTATAGACTATGGAGACCGATTGTAGGGAATCCTATGGGTAATATTTCTCATACATTAAATTTTGCCCTACGACTTATCGTTCTCGCGTAAAATGCAAAAAACTGATTTTTGTTCGCTATTTTTCAGAAAAAAAATTAATAGCGGCAATCATGTAGACCAAACGTCACCCTTGCATCATTTATCGTTGCCTTTGAGAGGTTATCCGAATAAACGTGCGTTTTCGTTGCTTTTTTGCAATATTTATCACAAAATAAAGATGTTTTAAATTAAATAACTTTAAAAATGCCTAACAAGTGCATTCTGTGTGACAAAAGTGACGACAAGTGGCTGGATTTATCATTTCACCGGTAAGTTTGAATTTCTTCCAGAACAAAACCGTCATATTGTTTACGATTTGGTAAGACAGTGGTGTGGTTTATAACTTTTTTTACAAAATATTAGTGATTTATTTTACAAAGAAGTTTTAAGAAACATTATTTATTGTTGCAAATTCCCTTATTTTCCCACCTCTAGTGTTTGGGTTTTTTTGGAAAAGTTTCTTAATTTATTCTGGCAATAATATATAACTCTAAAAAATATATTTCTTATGTAAACAACCATTTTCACTCTGTGATGTTATTTATGTCATGCTACTGTACAGTTATTAAACATTTTAAAAATATTCAAATTTATGAGTTTACTAGGTTCCCCACTGATCCAAACAAGAGAGAGCTTTGGAGGGAGATTATTGGCCTTAATAAGGAAAAAATTCTGTCAAAATGGGCATGTCTTTGTTCTGACCACTTTGATCCTCAGTATGTTCGTTAGCACCTAGTAGGCACTATCTTGTACCAAATGCCTTGTCCAAGGTCAGGTCTTAAAGACTAGTTCAAATTAAGAAAACTACTACTACTAGTGGTTAGTAGTTAAATATTCAACTATCTCTTTTTATTATAAAGTATACATAATATATTATCACTGGTTGTTTTTGATGTTCGATCATCATGTAATGATGTAGAAAAGTAGTTAGAATTAACAAATATAACTATAAGAAGAAAAAAGGTAGTACCTACTTTTACACAGAAAAAAAGAGTTTTAACTTTCTTTTCACTTACTTACTGCATAGTCCCTGGTGATTAATTAAAAGAGAGCCTTGAGTCAAATGGATTAAAATATTGTTCTTAATTCTTATATTTGCCAAATTTAATAATGTTTGTATATACAGGGTGTCCCATAACTTAGGGGCCATAGGCCAACAAGTGATAGAGGAGGTCATGTCTGATCAAAAACTTGTTTTTTTAACTTTTGTGATAGTAACTTTTTAAAAAAACGCAGTAAAAATATGAAATTGCGTAGTCTTGTATTAGAACAAAAGCAGTAAATTGAAATTAATTTAAAAAAATTAATTTGAAAAAAGTTAGTCAGTCGATTTTTTAGAAAATACTATTTTTTTGGTATGAACTTTTATGAATGCCATATTAAATGCAATGTTTTTTAAATATTTTTTGTTAATAAAAACAAGTCTCTAGCGAGACATAATAATGAAATATTATTGATATTTTTTAAAAGAGAAAGCAAAAATTAATTTTAAAAAAATTATTTTTTTTTACATTTTCGAGGTTATTTTGACAGCCCGTACCTCCTTCACTTGTAATATTATCAAAAAAGGAGTACCACATTTTTTAATCACAATTAGCTGAGTATTCAGCTGGCTGTGACAGATTTTTTTTGTATAACCCGTTTTCACCCACTCCTCTTTAAAAATCCTATATCTTCAAAACACCTCCATCACCTGCTGCACTATGGCGCCTAAGTTATGGGACACCCTGTATAATAATCACTTAATTATAAATAATATTTTTTCATTTTTATTTTATTTGGTAAATAAAAATTAAATAGATTTTTTTATGGAAATCGAAAGTATTTTGTTCATAAAACTGAATAAGTCATATTTTTTAACATTTGCAAATGTAAAAAAACACAGACTCATACCAAATATTTTCTAAAAAAACTAATTTCTAGAGTTTAATAAACTAATTAATGGATTTTGGTAAAATAAACCAACGAGTGCTTTTTATTTCGAGGCAAGAGTTTTACTGATAAAATATAACAAAAAATCTATATTATAAGTATAGGCTGTCCCATTTTTATCATTTGGGTGGTTTCGGGAACTTCTAGAGAAGATTGAAGAAAAAACGACTACACCTTAGTGTGCTTTAATTTGAAGAGAATAATGATGGTAAACATCGCATATCAATATTATAAACATAGAAACCGAAAACACCCAAAAGTGTCGAAAATGCACCCTGTACACTAGGGGATCAAATAGACTCTTTAAATCCTGATGCAAAAATTTTGATAAATATCTCAAGGTCTGAGTATATAATTCGGAGTTTTTGACTTTTTTTAACAGAACAAACCTACTTACTGTAAAAAATTTACTAAGAGCAATGTATTACCAAGGTGAAAGAGTAAAAAGCTAAAAAAACACCTTTGACAATTTGAAATAAAAAGAAACACTTTTACCTGTGTTTTAAATTTTAGGGATTAAAGTAACACTTTTCTATATCCAGAAAAAATAATATAAAGTAGATTTCTTATCTTTAGGGAAAAATAATAAAAATCAAAACTACGGATATTACCAGCTGTAAATAAGTTATTGATTTCTAAAAGTATAAATCGATTAAAAAATTAATTCTGTAAAAAGAGTCATTTAAATAGAATGGCTGTCCAAGCTGTACCGGTAATATTTTACACTTATTTAAATTTTATAATTTTGGGTGCAAAAATTTTATAGGAAAATGTCTATAATTTATTTTATTTTCAACAAAATCTGCACGCCCATGGTTTTTCATCGATTTCTCTTTTATACCTCTTACAGTGTTGCCTGCGAGGATTCGGCGAAATTTTCTGAGATTTCATGCATGATGAATGAATTTGCGTATTAAATAATGGGGATGCGTCTTCTAGGGTTCCTTGAATTTCTTTGATTTAAGTAAAGTAGAGCATTAAAAAACCAACGCAAATACCTTTGATTACATTTAAGCATTCAATAATATATGCGAGATAAAATTAGTCGATTGGATGTTTCGTTTTTTACGAATATCTTAGAAGGTAAAGTTTTAACGACATTTTTGGATACAACGGTTTTTTTCAGATTATTACATATGTTACACAGCAAATAACCAGGAATATTTTTAAATCTGAAAACTTTTTAAAAATATATAAATTTTGTTTTAGCTGAAATCTACTTTAATTTTACCAGTGTTACTTAAGGCCAAAAAAAAGCCTCGATTCTGAAAAAATCAGCTGATATTACAAGGCCTATTTGTTACATGGGGCCTTATCGGAGGATAGAGGTTTTTTGTGATATTTTTAAAATGACAGAATAGATGTTTGTTTTCTTTTCTTCTCAGAAACCAAGTCGATATTCCACAAAACTTTTTAAGGGTGAAAGATTTTTAAAAGGTTCAAATGTTCAAAATGTATAATTTCCTATTTTGAGTTCAAATTTCAATTTTCGTTAAGTTGTATTATGACATTTGTTTCTTTGTTCATGTCAAACCATTTTTCGACTTTTTATAACAAAATTAATTTAAAATACACAAGTACCAGTGTTATCAATTTCAAAACAAAATTACACTACAAAAACAACAATTTTTTATTGTGATTCAAAAACCGACAATCACAATCATATTTTGAAGATATATTGGCGTGACAAAACCATAAAATTGGCTTGTGACGTGACAAAAAAGTGGACCATCGTGACCCATCCGTTTTGATAGTCCTGTATCACTTTAAATATTATTGCCTCTTTAAAAACGCGCAAGATAATAAATAATAATAATAATAAAAAATTAATTATTGTAAAACTTTATAACACTTGAGACAATTATCTGGCAGTTTCAATCATTTCAAATCATTCTATACAGCAGTGCTATAACTGGGAAAACTGTGTTTACCATAGAATTAAAACATTTGAGTTTGGATGGGATGAGTTCCCTGGTAGGCCCTTAATTTAAGCTGAATTAGTCCACAATACACTGGTCTATTTCTTAAGTAATAAGTAACAAACTGAATTTTCATGAATAGATCCATTTTGCCGAGTCGCCAAACTTTGCCAGAATGCGCAGGTGCTTATGATTAAATCTACAGATGATTTTATAATAACAAAAGTAAAAAAAAACGTTTATCCCCAAAAATTAGATGATTCCATGGCCGTGTCCTTTCAAAATGACCAGACGAAAAAAGTGAAAAACCCGCAATTTTTTCCGTGATTAAAAAATTTATTTGAAAGTAAAAGGCCATATTTTCCTACATATTTTTAGTATTAGTAACAGTGCGTTGTTTCTATAACTTAATACTATCGTGTCTAACAAAAAAGTGCGCTCTAAGTCCAGTCCTTCAAAAAATTGTGGGGGTTTATGCGTATATTTTTTATCTTCTTTTCTTTTTTTCTAATAGCCTAGGCCGACGAAAAAAAATTGTGTCAAAAATTTTGAAATGAACTATAGACATGAAACAAGATCCAAGCAACAGAAACGTTATATAGTCGACTCAGTCTTAAATCAATCCTCTTTCGGGTGTTCTTGGGTTTCTAGGACATTCAAACGAGCATCCAAAAAGTAAAAATGGAGCAGTCAATGAATAACAAAATAGGTACTTACATTGAGTACCCAGTCTTTTGGGTTATGAGCATTGGTGCCGCAAACGTAGATCTTTTCACCATCACCAAGTGACTGAATGACTCTGATGTGGTTTCGACAGTCGAAATGCTGAAACAAAAACAAATATAGGTATATAAAAATTGATACATTTTGATATTTATAAGTTCTAAGTATATACAGGCGAAGTTCGATAACTTCGATAACTCAAATGTTTAATAAGTCGAACCAATCTGTTGGCAATGGCGTCAAGGGCAAATATATGTAATTTGGTCTTAATAACTCAAACTTCGATTAGTCGAATATCTTGATACCTCGAACATTGTATGGGGCGCTAACTTCGATAAGTCGAATTTTCTGGAGGAATCCCCTAATTACTAATCTAACTTGTTTATTTGCATTGGAATGTTTTAAAGACGTAATTTAGTGTAACTTGTATTCGATTTGCTATACGTTTGGGGATTGTGTGTCTGTTACTATGTCATCAAAACGCACTCTAAACACTTTAACTGTCAAACATGTATTAGAGGTAAACGTTTTTAATTTAGACTTGGCTGTATCAGAATTATTGCAAATATACCAATTTTTCTTCAAAAAAACAAGTAAATTTTGATTCACAAAAAATACAAAAACGCCGCAAAAGTTTTTGTTTATTATTTGATCGTTCGAAGTCTCCATAAGTCGAAATTTTTATGTGACACATAGTTGTTCGAGTTATCCAAGTTCGACTGTATATTCTTTTTAAAATTCTAGTGCAGGTCTCCTTTATTACCTTCCTGGCCCGCAGTCGCCGTCGTGGTGTAGTGGTAGCAATGTTTGCTTCCTACACCGGCGGTCCGGGTTCGAGTCCTGGCTAGGTACTTGGTTGTTTGTGTTTGTTTAAAAATGCTTTACGCTTACTCGAATTTTGCGAAACTGGGCGATTGACCCTGATTGCATGGAAAGTCCCAGTATAATTTTTTTAAAAAATACCTTCCTGGCCCGCGCATTAATAGAGAAGGTATTGTTTTCGATAAAAATTTAGTGTTCGACAGTGTAACGAAATGGTTAGATTTTGGTTAAAATCCATTAATGCTAATGACAGTTTTTTGACAGTTAAAAAATGAAGAAAATCCTAACACATCTCATCAATATGCGGTTTACGGAATGTAGTAGAACTCATTTTTCTTAATAATAGGCCCAACAAACAATTAAAGTTGTAACGACGAAACCCCAACTAGAAAGAATTTCTTAAAAGTAACCGCAACGTACTCCCGCTACGTCTCAGTATACCATACAGCGACGTTATAATTCCCTAAGTGGGGAACCAATTTCTGGTTATAACTACTTGGCCAAGTGTTTAAAGTCACTGTAGTAACAACTACACTACTACGTCGTAGCCAGGTATCTACTACGTCGTAGAGGCTGTTTTTTTTTCCGTAATGGCTTAAAAGTTGCGATGTAGTTGCAAATAATATAATCGTTTCTTTTTGATATAATTGTTACACAATATGGTGGACACAACAGTAAACAGACTCGCTTAGTTTTTTTGTTTGGTTATGGTTATAATATGAACTATGTTATCCAAAAGTGTGAGAATTTACGAGCAGAGGATCAAAATTCGAGTGCGACGCAAAGTTTTTTGTATAACATGCATTATATATATTGCAAAAAACCGGTGCGCCCGTAAAATTGAGCCGTTTTTTGGTAGCTGATGGAATTTTTGTGTTGTGGTTTTGGAGGTTATGTTTTCATAATCGACAGTTAACTCCAACAAATGGTGCTTAAGAAGAGCATTTTTGGTAAGCTTCAACTAATTTGTTTATAAAATAGTATGGCTCTTTAATATGAGCTCATAAAACGACAACAAAAATATTAAATTTTCTTTCTTACATAAAAACATGGCGTCCCAAACTATATTCCCTGATAGTCGAAAAGGTTACTTGAAAGTAGTTGCGGCTTTAAAGTTGATCCAAAAAGTTATTTTGTCTACATTGTTACATCAGATGTTACTATGATGACACAAACTTTTGTGGTAAAAATTAAAGTTATAATGTAGTTGTCGGATACACTTGTTTGGGACTCCAATAAAGCTTAACTTTCTAGTGGTAATTAAGTAGGATATAAAAGTCAGGGCGACTACGAAATAACGACTAAAAAGAAAGTAAAACTTTAGCAACGTCCTATTGTGGTAGAGAAGACTATCAGAATCGACTATCAAGAAACAATCCTATGAAGTAGTTTAGAGGGTCGTTTTTACGAAACATCTACTATTTCCTGATACTAAATAGTAGTTAAAACTAAAATGTAACAAATTTTGGTTGGGATCACCACATTTCTACTATAAGAAAGTAGCTTTAGCTTTAGAACATGTAGCCGCTATTATAAATGTTAGTTGGGAGGCGTTATAACTGAAAACTTAGTAGAAGCTTTTGTTTCTGAGATATTTACAAAAACTCTTTACAAGGCTGATATAGCGTGGAATTCACTTATAGTGTGTTAATGACAAGGAAGGTATCAAATCCGTCATGGATCGATTTGTTTTTGTTTTAATTTTTTCTAAAAACTTAAAAACGCAATGTTAGAAAGAGAAAAAGACTGACTAAATTCTACATTTTAGAACAGATTATTATTTTTAGTATTGCCGCGAGACGAGAGCAGAAAAGGCCTTCTCTCGTCTCGTCTTCTTATGCGAGATAAAATGGGTCTCTCGTCTCGACGATAGGACTCCTATCGCTCGAGAGAGTCTTTCTCTCGTCTCGTGTCTCGTGATTTATATCAGCTATAAAGAATTATTGTGTAAAAGTGTTTTTTTAAGGTGAATCTTATTCTGGGATATACTAACTTCTGAAAATAAAAATATATTTTGCTTATGTAGAACCACCAGTATAAACAATGTATCGTATACTACATTTTTGTATATTTCTGATTATAGGTATAATGTTAAAGTTTTTGCAGTCAGTTGAACAAAGGTTAAAGCCGACCATCGGCATATCCTTTAAAGAAATTGACATGTGCGGCGGTAGATATACTCATTGAAAATTATTTCATTTAATTATGGCGTAAACTAAAGAAATAAAAATAGATAATAAAACTTTCTATTCCTACACATACAGAAACGACACTGATTTATTTTCTAACTCTGCATACTGGCGACTAAAGGGGTCGCGAAACAAACACCTGAAAGCAATTAAGCGTATCTCAAAAAAATCTGTCAATCAGGTGCCGTCTACCCACCTGTGCTGGGTCGGTCAGAAAACAAATACTTTGTGCTCGGACCGTCAAGAGCCGCGGCTTTTCTTTGTCGGTAGTGTTGAAATTATACCAGGAAGATTTTATATGAATTTGGATAAATTTCATGAAATCGATAGAACCCCGTATTAGGAGCATTTCAGGTAACTTTGCAAAAACTATACTTCTAACGCAAATATTTAGAGTTTACAATATAAGTACCGGGTAAAATTTCATTTACTTAAAATGTGCCATAAAAAAAAATGTTTTGGCAAGAAATGTCTATGTTTTTTTTAAAAATAAACGTACAATTTAGAGACCTGTTAACTTTTTTTAACTAGCAGATTTTTCATCTGAATTTTCCATATTTTTCAAAATAAAAAACAAACTAATTTCCGCAAGAAAATTATTTGATTTTCAGAATTTTAGCTCTCTAAGAATCGTTCAAAAACATTTTTTTTTAATTCAACAGATTTCTAAATAAGACAAATTCACGTCAAAAACTAGAAAATAAAACTAAAATTTCCCGCTTCTGAATAATTTCCAAAAAAAAACGTTCAGGATTTTCTCCATCTGATTACAAATAAACGAAATACCTTTTATAAAAAAAAACAGGACATAAATATCAGCTTAACTCTATACATAGGTCAAAGATGGTAAATCATAAAAATTTATAAAACCAACCGTTTTTGCTCGAGAGAACCAGAGAAACGAGAATCTTTCGACGAGAGGGTTTTTCTCTCGTCTCGTCTCGAGCTTTCATTCGAGAGAAAATATTTCTCTCCTCTCGTCTCGGCGACAACACTGATTATTTTTGTTATTATAAGTTTAAACTGAAAGCTACAAACTTGACCGATTTATCACAAAATTGTGTAAGTATAGTTTTCCCGTCTTCTCCGACCATTCAAAAGAAAACAAATATTTTGACAAAAAGGTTTTATTAATTTCTAGTTATTTTTTTAAAATTTTGTATATTATTTATTTTCTTTATGTTATCCTCTAGGTAGCTACGCTACTGAATGATGTGTAGGTAATCATCAGTCAGAATCATAAATGTAAAGCTATAAGTGGTTGAAACGTTGAAAGGGTCATTTTACACGGAGCATTAATGGAAATAAATGGAAAACGAGTATATGGATATATTTCCAATTAAGTCCATGGATATGGCGATGACATACACTTAACAAGCCTGCACGTATTAAAATGGAAAAAAAATAAATACCGGTTAAATAAACAGGGCGTACTACAATCCGTTCTATTCAATCTTTGATTGTGAGTAGCTTTAGCGAGTGCCATTGAATATTTATACAGAGTGGTTAATATAAATGGAACTCTGGTTCTTGAGGGTTAAAAAAAAGTTAAAAATCATGTGAGGCTAAATGCTTTCAGATATTTAACTGACTAACGAGGTAAAATATTAGCGCCCCATACACACACAACCATTCACGTGATTTATCGTGGCAGAAAATATGCGGCGGTTACTAGCCGCGAAAGAAACGGAAAGGCGCCCAAATGATTTGCGCCTAAACGGTTAGTGTCCTTAACCAAAACAAAACGACAGGCGCCCAAACAATCTTCGCAATAAACTGGGTCCTAAGGCATCAATATTATTATTGCCCAAACCTTCAGCACCCAAATCGTCGGCACTAAAACAGCAGGCATCCAAACAGCCGTTGCAAAACAGTAGGTGTCAAGGCTCTTTGTTTTTTGTTGTTTCGGCACCCAAATTAATAGCCGCCAAACAGTCTGTGCCTAAACGGTTAGTCCTCAAATGATCGGCCGTGAGCGCCGCGCCACCTTCAAAATTACACCTTTGCAGCACTTGGCATATGCAGCAGTCCGCGTAGTTGTCACCGCGCATAAAAGTTTTAAATTCAGCTATACTTATATAGGATACATAGCTTTTAAGCACATCCATCGAAAGTGAATTGATCTGGCAATAAGATAAATCTATTCGTTTAGGCGTCGAATGCTTGAGCCATGCAAAAAAACCGCTGCAAACAAAAAAAAATTCTTTGACTTAAAAAAAATGCAAGTATATGTGCTATAGCTATGTAGCTGCGTCATACAAAAATTGATTGAAAATTATACGGCCTATAAAAATGGAAATTGTGTTTTATATAACACAAACATAGATTTTTCCTAGAGTCACATATTGAAGCTATCTTGCGCAGCTACAAATTTAAACTAGGAAGCTAATTTATATAGTATTTTGTAGGCATATTCAATCTCTACAAGATTGGTTCATACAAGTTTTTTAATTTCGATTTTTGAGAAAAAATTGTTCAATTAAAAAAATCACGGAACTACCCCTAAGTCGACACTGTGAGGCTGTTATTTTTGGGAGGATATAGATTAGCGATAAACCGAATTAAAGATCTAATCCCGTACTTTTGAATGCGCCTATTAAATTTCATCATCATCCATTTTTCAAAGGTGTTTTTTGCAGAAATTAAAAAACAATTCAAAAAATTACGCTTTTAGACTAATTTGGAGGTTGCTGACCCCCAAGGGGGATAGATGGAGAAATTCCGATTTAGCAATTTTTTTCTAAAAACTTTGACGTATTCCCAATTTTGTCTCACACAGAGGCAAGCTGGAGCTAAAAACAGCCTATTTCAAATCTGACTACCTACCTATTCTTTAAAATAATGGTTAAAACAATTAATATTATTATTTAAAGAACAATTCCACCGATTTTTATCCTACCAAGTCCTACCTCGAAAAAGAAGGAAAGTTTCTCTACACAAGAATATGAGAACCCCTTTAAAGGTTTTAATTCAATTCTGCCGGCCATCTTAGGTTTTAAGACGGCGGCAAATTTTAATAGTGAGCAATTAATCCTCATCTCGATCTTCACCATGAGACTTTTTATTTTATTAAAATCGGTTTAGTAATAATGAATTTATGAGGAAATGAATGCAGACAGTGTTAAGAAGGCAATCATCTTCTTTTTGTATTCTGTAAAATAATGGTTAGAATAAAAATTATTTTACTAGGAAGCACTACACCAATTTTAACAATTCTTACCTTGTTGGAAAAAACCGAGCCTCTCTGAGGGTTGATTCTATCTGGATTTCAAAATGGCGAACAAAAATATTTCTGCTGAAAAGTCAATTCCGTGTAACGTGCAGTTTGTTCCGTTAAAATTGGCGGTATTGTGCAAAAATCATAACAAAAAACATTATGTCCGGTTTTTTTTGGCACGCAAGTTATATCAAAAAAAATATATAAATATTGATAAAAAAATTATGGAAATTATATATATATATATATATATATATATATATATATATATATATTTATCGGTTTCACAACGTTCTACGTCTTCCGATACCCAATCTCCACTCGTTTCTGTTTGCCCATAATTCATCATCTAGGCCTCTTATTCTTATTTCACTGTCTATTCCTTCTCTCCAGCTTCTCCTTGGCCGTCCTCGTTTTCTTCGGCCAGTTGGTTTCCATTGTAGTATTTGTTTAGGTAGTCTTTCATCATTCATTCTTTGTACATGTCCGTACCACACCAGTTGTTTTGTTCTTATATCATCCACTAAAGTACGTTCACCCACTGTCATAATTTCTCTTATTCTTTGATTGGTAACTCTTTCTCTTTTTGATTTCCCTGCTGCTCTTCTCCGTAGCGGAAAGCCTTTTTTTCTGTTCTATCCTTGATTGGCCATACTTCTGAGCCGTATGTAATAATACTTTTTATAATGGTGTTATATATAAGCTTTTTGTTATGTTTTGATATACTTTGGTCCCAAATTATTCCATTTAATAAAGTTATTGCTTTTCTTCCTTGTACGTTTCGATCTTTTATAGCTTTGTCTAGTGTTCCGTCAGCTGTAATTTTTAGACCTAAGTATTTATACTCATCACAGGAGTGAATTCGCTGCCCGGTATTTAAGATTAGATCCTGTTTCATTCCACCGATACACATATACTCTGTCTTATTGAGATTAACCTCTAGTCCCCACTTATTGTACTCTTCTATTAGTTTTCGTGTCATATATTCGAGGTCGTCATAATCCTGAGCCACTACTATCTGATCATCGGCGAAACATAAAGTATACAAGGTGGTTTCGTCCAACGGAATTCCCATGTTTTGGCATTTTCTCTTCCATACTTTAAGGACTTGTTCCAAGTATATCTTGAAGAGCGTAGGCGAGATACAGCAACCTTGTTTAAGACCTTTATTTACTTAAAAGCCTTTGGTTAGTTTTGCTTTTATTTGAACTTTTGCCTTACTATTGCGGTATAACTCTTGGATGGCCTTAATTAGTTGTACGCTTATGTTTGTGTTTTCCAACGCTTTCCAAAGCAGATTTAGTGGTATACTATCATATGCCTTCTGCAGATCCACGTAAAGCAGATGCAGCTCTTGACCGTATGCCATTTTCTTTTCAATAACTTGGGTTATACAAAAGAGGTGATCTGAAGTCGATCTACCCGCCCTGAAACCAGCTTGTTCTTCTGCCTCCATGTCTTTATATTCGCTCTCTACTTTATTTCTTATTATTTTACCGTATATTCTGCTTAGCGTACTAGTCACAGATATACCTCTATAATTGTCACATATATCTTTCCTTCCTTTTTTGGGTATTGTGGATATATATGACGTTTTCCACTCAGTTGGGACTACAGTTCCATTTAAATATTTTTGGAAAAGATTCCGTAATCTCCAAAACAGTTCTTCAGTGCCATATTTAATAAGTTCGGCTGGGATATTTCCGGGTCCGGCAGATTTACCGCTTTTTAAGGTTGTGCACACGTTTTTGGCCTCAGAGATTGTGAGGGGTACTGGAGATCCCATCGTTCTAATTATATTGTCTCTTGCGTCTTCCTTGAATTCTGCTCTATCTTCAGTTAAAAGTTTTTTAAAATGCTCATCCCATTCTTTGTCTGGTATTGGTGAAATGATATCTCTGCATTTTTTATGGAAATTATAAAATGTAACAATTGGACCATCCATACAAATATTAGAATAACTGTACCGAAAGTTAAATATGTTCACGTCATCTTGGATTTCAAGATGGCGAACAAAAATATTTCTGTTTTTCTTGTTCCATTGAAATCGGCGGTATTGTGCGAAAACCATGACGAAAAACATTATGTCCGTTTTTTTTTGCTTACACGGTATATTAATGAAAAAATATAAATATTTATAAAAAACTTCATGGACATTATACAACAAAACAATTGGACCATCCATACAAGTATTAGAATAATTGTACCGAAAGTTAAATATGTTCACGTTAAAAGCTAACTTTGTAGGCTGCTTTTGCCACTTATCAGCTAAATAGTATTATTTGACTTGTTCTATAAATTCAAAGTCTTCCAACGTGACGGGGATACATACAACCTATTTTAAATTCGAAATATGAATGTTTAACTTCTGCTTGTCTAATACAGGAAGGGAAATAAAGCAGATTTCCGGGCTAAGTATCAAAGTTGCTAATGTTTTGCTTCGTGGTGCATAAAGTGAAAAGGGGGAAACGACTACGCGACGCAGCGGGAAAACCTTAATATTTTTTTGGGATTTGAAATAAAAGCACAAGTTGATCCATCCAGCCACAATTGTTTAACAGTCATAAAAAATGTTTAATTGAAGTTGATTTTCAGCGTTTGGTTATTACTTGGAATTTAACATTATTATATTACCGCGAATGCGGTTTTAATCACCTTAAAGGAAATTCTAATATGAATCAGCTGATTTAATTATAGGGTAACATTTACCAAGTCATTATTTATTAAAATAGAACCACAAATTAATTCGCTCCATCGCTTCTAAGTTAACTGGGATAGATAATGTTTAATCAAAGTTTATTTTTAGCAGGGATTGGGTCTAACTTGGAATTTTTCATTAAATCAGCTGCATTAATTTTGGGGTTATATTTACGAAGTCACTCTTTTATTTTCAATTTCTTTGGATTTGAAATAAAACCACATATTGATCCGCCCAACAACTTTTTAGGTTTGTTTAACTGTATTAAAATGTTTATGTGAAGTTAATTTTCAGGGGATTTGTTTAGAACTTGGACCGTTCCAATCCATTTCTGATTGAAAATCTTATACAAAACAAAAGCGTGGAAAACTAAACTTTAAATAGATGTTCTTCTTATACAATATTCAAAAAGGTTTAGCACTTTAAGTAGTTTTAAATAAATTTTTGACAAGCAAACCTTTTTAGATAATTTTTGTTTGATGAAGGATCACTTTATTTGCAGTTCTAATACTTAAACGTTCTATGGTCTAATTTTATATGAATCAGTGACAATAATCCATACTTATAGTAAAACAGGGTTCTTTCAGAAAAGATCGGATGTGCATCAACACAATACAAGAAACAAAAATGATCTAGTTACGCCACTAACTTCACTTTCAAGGAATTCTTTTTTTTATATAGGTAAAACTATTTATAATAAATTACCTAACATTATAAAAGAATTGCCCCTAAAAAATTTAATTCAACATGAAAAACTATCTGTTGGAATCCGCAAATTATCCACTTTCTAACTTAAAAGTACTTGTCAGAACAAAGTGATTTGTTAAATTCAAAAAAACCATTGAAGAGTTAACTATATAGTTTTAAGATTTTTAGTTTTAGGAATGTTATATTGTACAGCTTTAGGCCTTTGCAATAAAACATTTTTGATTTTGATTTGAGTGTGTGGTCAAATGTAAGTATTTCTATGTATTATTCTAAATTATGCTTGTCATGTACAAGTAGTGCAGAGTGAAAATGTTTCTTATTACCCTTTTGTTTTGACTATCCTAATGAGAAACATCGTAATGGGGCAATAAGAAGTATATTCTTTTTTGTTGGCGACTGATTTAAGTAGTGAAGCTGCTTTTAAAATTGATAAAAGTGACCTATGTAAAGTTTAGAAATGGTAAAATATTTAATTGCATCACAGGCAAATAGTCCACAGTACACCGGTCTATTTTGTGTTGACTATTAGGCTGAATTTTCGTATATAGCTCTATTTGGCGGAGACACCTAACTTTTTTCCCTGCAAAAATACTTGAAAAGTGAACATAAATAAGTGATTTTAAACAGAGTGTGCGGGCGTAGATATGCTTCGAGCATCGGACTGACTAAACCAAGCATAGGTTTTGTAGAACAATATTGCCATTAACTTTCAAACTAATTTTTTAAGCTACAGAAAAAAATTGCCAGTTACTAATTTACTTAAAGTTACTTTTTTATCCCGCAATTTATGATTTTAAGATGATTTGAGAATTAAAACCTCTTTTGCTTAAAAAATATGTTTGAAAGTAAGTGACAGTCCAATGTTCAAAAGCTTTATGCACCTGCGCATTCTGTTAGGAATCACTGTCAAGAATTTTCGCACAAGAAAAAGTGAGGCGTCTCGCCCGAATAAAGCTATTTACGAGAATTCAGTCAGTTAGTCATTCCTTAAAAAATAGAGAGGTGTACTGTGAAGTATTTGCGCTAGATGTCATTTAATATTCCTGCAACCTGCCTTTTCTAAAGATTTACATAGGTTACTTTTGTAAGGCGGCAGGGTAGTGCTGTGGTATGGTCGTCGGCTTCACATGCAGAAGTACCAGGTTTGCGTCTGGAACAACGATGCAAAAACAAAAAACAAAAAGTCCGCTCTGCCGCTCACTTTCTTTTCAGCGTTCAACAGTCGTCATCGAATCAGCGTGCGATGCGATGCACGCAAAATATAAATTGACCTTAAATATCGAGAATATACGCAGGTGTAGTCCAGGAGCCGACACCCAGCCAGCCGAGGAACTGTGTATACTTGCTACGCAGTATAAAGATCCCTGCCCTCATCAAAGAGGTGCCAGGTAAAATTAACTCCTGTTAAAGAAAGAAAACTTGCATCCTAAGGGGCACGTGCATCAGTTTGGTGGTCTCCCTACCACTACTACGATTACTAGGTTACTTTTGTTGAATTTGAAGGCAACGTTACTACTCAAATCAATATGCAACAAAAGAGAATATATTTCTTATTGCCCCATTACGATGTTTCTTTTTTTTATACTGGGACTTTTCCATCTAGTCAGGATCAATAGCCCAGTTTTACAAAGTTAAAGCAACGTCAAAGCATTTCAAACAATCACAAAAATCCAAGCACCTACTCAGGGATCGAACCCGGACCGCCGGCCGGTGTGTGAAGCAAATGTTGCTACCACTACACTGCGGACGACGACACGATATTTCTTATTACCCACAAGTGTCAAAACGAAGGAGTGATACGAAACATTTCCATTATGAACTATTTGTTTATGACAAGTAATATTTAAAAACAATACATAGAAAAACTTTTGACCAAAAACCTAATTAATAAAACTGCAAAAAAATATGCTCCCATTTTTACCTATTCAGCAAATGTCTCTCTTTCTCTCTCTGTCTCGATTTTAGTTGTCGTGGCGCACCAAATGACAAATAACCGCACCGTGGGCGTTGACAAAAACTGGTACCAAAAAGCCTATTTCGAACTGTCGTATTGTTAAAGTTATCGTTGTAGATGAAGTTATCGGGCCTTCATTTGGCATGACCAAAAACTATCTATTATCTACCAGAGTTGGGCCGTAGTTAACAGCAAAAGTAGTTAACTACTTTTTCCGTAAAAGAAGTTGTACTCTGATTACTTTTTTCTCCTAGTGGTTATACTAGATTATTTTTATTCTGCATAAAATAATCGCAAAAAGTAGTTAACCACTTGGTTTAATAAAGTAAGTACTTAACTACTAGTAGTCTTAACTACATTGGCGGATTTGATTACTTTTAAAAAAAATTAACTATTAGTTAAAAATTAACCTTCTAGAGCAGGCAGCGTTCCATTTACTTTTATGAAAAAGTAGTTACTCCACTACTTTTCAAGTAATCTGCTAACTTTGTTATCTACATAAATATAGAAACAGTAGATGTCAGTCACTTCGACTCTAACTTAGCCTCAAATAAGGGTGACGGAATGTTGGCCGACATTTTTTACAGATTTTGAGTGCAAGCCGTTACCCCTGGCGGTCGCTATGATAAATAAGCGTAATACAAGCCACCACCCCTAGAGGCTATCGTGTTGAACAAAGCAGCCGAACTCTTCCAACGCGTTTCCAAAAGTTTAAAATTTAATTGTTATCAAATGTTCCAATGTTACCATGACTTTAGTTCAATGCCGCCACCTTTTAAATCGTGTCTGTCACAGTCAGTGAACATGGCAGATTTCAATTTCTTCCCAGTCCGCGCAGACCTAACAAGTGTTTTATATATTTTTCTATTTTTATGATTATCCCCAGTTAAATGTTAATACGCTTTTTAGACTTATTACATAATTGCTTAAATATTCAGTTTTGATTTGATACCTTCAAGTTTTTGTAATAAAACAAAGTACACTATTTGCAATGACTATATTAAAATTTAAAATTTATAAATTTAAAATTGCGACTTTGTTTAACACATTATCCCAAAATCCCTCGACAAAACTTTGAAAATCCGAATTCTCGGAAATCTCATATTTAAATCATAGAGTGCCTCGCTCGCTTATATTTGGAGACATATCTGGTAAAATTTAAAGTTGTACAAGTTGAGGTGTGGGACCTATTTCGGCCATATACATACATACATTATATTTGAGATAACTTTGGACTGTGTCAATTGTCATCAAGAAAACAGCTGTCCAAGAATGTACAGGTCTAGATTCAGAGAAGAAGAAAAATAAAGATAAGGGGTTCACAAATTAGGCTAATATATACGTAACAGTCTATTTTTAAAGTATGTGGTGCTTCTTTGAGTGATTTAAAGAAAAGCTCTTACTTAAAACATGGGCGTAATGCATTGGGACTTCTTTTTGGGTGTCAAAGAAAAAAAAGATCTTAAAGGCTAATCGTTCAGTCAACTTCGTCGAAATTTGGCAGTGCTATTTGTAGTGTCAAGAGGTGAATTTTGCACTACTTAGATTAAAATAATTAAGTCCAGTGACGTGCCTAAACAGATCGTAAGCAATATTTTTGAGAAAAAAACTGTGCGTTGCTAAATATTTTTTAATTTCGGTATTTTTTTTTGGTTAAATTACTACAAGCACAAATTCGTTATTTTTATTTTTTTGTACCGTGATCTGTTTTAGAGATATACAAAACTACCAAGTTAATAAACAGAATTGTACGCCATGTTAAATTAGCTATCTATTATTTTTTTAAGTTTCTATAAAAGTTATTATTAGCTACCTTAAACATCCCAAAGTTCCGCTGTTAATGGGTAATGTAAAAACTCGATTTTCTGAAAATGGGCTAGCCTGAAGATACCTGAAGATAGATATAGCGTCCGCAACAATATATTCATAGGATATAAATCAGCTGGATAGTTTTTCCATTAGTCATTTTTCTCAATTCTTAAATATTTAATTAAACGTGAATAACGATCCAATATTCCACAAACATTTTTCTAGTTTCGCCAGTTTTTATTTTATGCTACAGTAGATAATTTACGGTAATAATATATAGGGTAAAATAAATAAAATTTCTAAGAAAAAAAGTAAAAAAATTCGGGAACACGGCCATTTACTTTTAATCGTAGATATTTTGCCATCACTCTTGTTTTTTATTTCTTATTTAATTATTTTTTATATTTATCTTATTTAATTTTTATTTTATTGCTAAATGTTAAATTTGAACATTTGGAGACAGTTTTTACTCGGTTGTGAAGAAAATCAAGATACCTTCACTTTCCACACAATACACTTTGCCTATTCAAAATATAACGGTATAGTTTATCCCACGAAGGGGGAGTTCATGCTAAAAAAATTTCAAGAAAGCCAAAAAATCTCCTCTTTGCAAACAAAATCGACGTGTTTTAGCGTTTGCTTAATAGTTTTTAAGGTGGATCCTTTTTAATATTCCACTCTTTATATCCACACGTATATTTAGTAGATATGTATATGTCACAAAATAATAATTTTAAACTTTGGGCGCATGAACCTCTCTTGGCTTATTCATTAAAACTTTTTAATGAAGTTGAGGATGCACTTAATTAAAAAATGTGTAGATATATAATTATTATATTAGTAATTCCATGGTGGTAAATTATTTTGCAAGAGTGGTTGCAGTCATTTGTATTTATCTATTTCACCTTTTATCTGTATGTCTTAAAAATATTTTATTTTATTTAAGTATTATTTTTGTTTATTATTATCATGTACTTATGTAGTACCTATTCGGAGAAGTATCGTTGCATTAGTCGTGCCTTATTTTTCTTCAATTTTTTTCCTCTATTATTAGTTTGAATCATTCACAAAAATTGACCCACCACAATCTACCCTGACAAGGTAAAAAAATGTACTCGCAAAATTTCCCTAAAAACATCCAGGTCTTTTACCTATACACTTGACATATAATAAAATTACGTCAAAGTAACTTATTGCAATGAAGTTTATTCAAAGTTTTAGTTTTTTTTTCAGCCATTCTTACCATTTCTCATACATTTCCCTAAAAACATCCAGGTCTTTTACCTATAATAAAATTACGTGAAAGTAACTTATTGGAATGAAGTTTATTCAAAATTTTACTGTTTTTCAGCCATTCTTACCATTTCTCATAAATTTCCCTAAAAACATCCAGGTCTATTACCTATACACTTGTCATATAATAAAATTACGTCAAAGTAACTTATTGCAATGAAGTTTATTCAAAGTTTTAGTTTTTTTTCAGCCATTTTTACCATTTCTCATAAATTTCCCTAAAAACATCTAGGTCTTTTACCTATACACTTGACATTTAATAAAATTACGTCAAAGTAACTTATTGCAATGAAGTTTATTCAAAGTTTCAGTTTTTTTTCAGCCATTCAGGTTTTTTACCTATACACTTGACATATAATAAAATTACGTCAAAGTAACTTATTGCAATGAAGTTTATTCAAAGTTTTAGTTTTTTTTAGCCATTCTTACCATTTCTCATAAATTTCCCTAAAAACATCCAGGTCTTTTACTTATACACTTGACATAATAAAATTACGTCAAAGTAACTTATTGCAATGAAGTTTATTCAAAGTTTTAGTTTTTTTTTTAGCCATTCTTACCATTTCTCATAAATTTCCCTAAAAACATCCAGGCTTTTACCTATACACTTGATATATAATAAAATTACATCAAAGTAACTTATTTCAATGAAGTTTATTCAAAGTTTTAGTTTTGTTTCAGCCATTCTTACCATTTCTCATAAATTTCCCTAAAAACATCCAGGTCTTTTACCTATACACTTGATATAATAAAATTACGTCAAAGTAACCTATTGCAATGAAGTTTATTCAAAGTTTTAGTTATTTTTCAGCCATTCTTACCATTTTTCATAAATTTCCATAAAAACATTCAGGCCTTTTACCTATACACTTGACATATAATGAAATTACGTCAAAGTAAGTTCATGCAATTATTACTTTAAAATTGATTTATCTAAAAAAAGGCAGAAAAAATCAAAGTACTGGTAGAACACTGTATTTATATATACATTAATTTTGTTTGTAAACTACAAATAATTAATGTTTGTTTTCTCGAGACTGAACTTAACCAGAGGCACACCAGTTTATGCAACACAGAACTCTGCATCTAAAATATCAATTTGTTTTTCAGAAATTTTCTATAGCAATATAAAATATACGAATATTTGCCTCCGTAAAGTTGCGGAAAAAGACGAATGGTTTTCCGGTAGGGGTTAATACACTCGTTTGTATATGGAAAAAAGCCAAAATTTGCTGTTGCTTATATTTTCTCCATTATTTGAAAATATACAAAGTAAGAGTATAAAATTGTGCAGAAAAAATGGATAATTAAAAAATTTTAAAAACTCATTTTCGCCTTTTTGCCGAGTACACTCTTTGTCAAATTGAACATTTTTTTTTTCGATTTTTTGTTAAAAGTTACAACAGACAATCTAAATTTTACGGAGTTATGCATTACAAAAAAGGTAATGATCAAGCGTTAAATAAAAAAAATAAAAAATACTCAAAAATTTTACCAAAAAATCTGATTTTTTCAAAAATTAAAAAACAACCATTAATAAATATATCTTGTTTTAACTAAAGGGCCTTTAGGTATGTACAATGAATCACCATTTGCCACTTGGAACCAAAACATTTTTGACCAAAAGTTATTTTTGAACTGTTTATCTAACTTTGACTTTCTCCACCATCCCTTAAATCGGTACAACAGTTAAATTACACCCTGTATATTTTCCAATGAAAAAAAAAGGTAACTGTTTTTGTCTTGCTTATTGATAAAACGAGAAATCCAAGGAGCTTCCAATGAAAAAAAAAAGGTAACTGTTTTTGTCTTGCTTATTGATAAAACGAGAAATCCAATTTTTAAATAGTTTCGCATACAAATCCGATTTGTTTACACACATCTGCAAAATTATATATGTTTTAAAATGCGCTGATTCCAAAAATTGCATTTATTTACCCTTATCACGTTAGGTTTTTTTGCAAAACTAAAACAGCAGATTTGTTTATATTTACTGCTGGTATTCAGGAGAACAAATTAAACCCTGCTCAACCAGTTAAATACTCCATCATTGCATTACTTTAAAAGTTAATTAAACATGTTGGGACACGATCACCTGACTTTTTAACTCCATTCTCATAAAAAATTGAATTTTATGTAGGGGCTGGTTGTGTTTTTTGGGGTGGGTGTGGCTGTTAAAAGGTCAGATAATCGTGTCTAGGGTCCCTGTATAATTTGTCAACCTACAGAGACTCTATATTCGTGCCCAAACGTGTTAAGTTCCACAACCTTTCCCCAAGAAAAAGAAGGAGGTTTGGCAGAAACTTTCCGATTTTAATGATTTTTTGGTACATTAATTCCACCGATCAAGGAGATAGAGAAACCCCAAATTTCAAAATTTCCCTTAGTTTTTGTTTTTGGTTTAAACGTGTACTAAAAAATAAATTTAAATATCTCGAGAAGTACTTACATTAAGGTAGTGACATATGGTTTGTTTGAAAGGTTTTTAAAATATCTTTCAAACGAGATATCACGTTATTTAATTCTTGCAATTTGTTTTTTATAAAAATTAAACCATATTATACCTACATAGTCCCAAAATTATTTTAAAGACTTTAAACAAATCATATAAAGTGAAACCTCTCCTTGCGGACACCTCTATTAAGCGGGCACTCCCTTTAGGCGGACAAATTTTTTGGAACCAAGCCTTTCCCTATTTCTTTACATGTAAAATTCACTCCAATAACCGGACACTCTAATTACCGGACGCGGACAATTTTTTTCGGTTAAAAAAATCTGAAACCTCCCTTAACCGGACGCGAACCTCTTACAACGGGACGGAGCGCTGCACGAAATGACAGCGGCGTAGCGTGCCCGAAAGGGCAGGGGGGGCGACAGCTAAAAAGGGCGCCTCTGAAAACTGATGACAAATCTTGCGACCAAGAAAAAAGAACCGCGCCGTAGAATTTTGAACCGCGCCGTCTCCAAAAAAAAAAAAAAAAAGGTCATCATATGTCAGGGAGCGGCCAATAAGTCACAAGGGCGCGTCTGACGAAATCTTGCAACTAAAAAAAAAAAAGGTCATCATGTCTGAGGGGGCGGCCGACAAGGGCGCCTCTCCCACCTATAGGGGCGCCACTACCCTCGGGGCGGGGGGGGCGACGAACCCCCCGCGCCCCCCCCCCACGCTACGCCGCTGCGAAATGAGCATAAATATTATGTAGTATGTTGGCAACAACGCACTCTGCAGTAGGGGTCTTTCCTTTTTAATGCTGAGACGAAATACTTCTGTCGTATTTACAACATACTTTATTCGGCGGGGGCGGGACTGCTGTGTTTAATTTTTATTGTTCAATTGGGTAGCAATACATCTCTTTGAAATGGTGCCTAGTAAAAAACTTAACTTAACTTAGTTTACGTGAAAAGATGGTTAGTTGTTAACGTTTCGGAGAAGGAACATCTATCGGCACGAAAAATCGCTGAAAAATTTTATATCGGAAAAACTCAAGCAGCGGAAATTGTTAGTAAATATGTTTATTAAAATTTAGCAGTTCCCTCTCATAAGCGGACACCTCCAATAAGCGGACAAAATCGACGGAACGGTGAGATATTTAAATTTATTTTATTACATGTTTGAGGCAAATGGGCAGTTCTAATATAAAATAAATGGATCCATGACAGATCTGATACCTTCCTAGCCCATTGGCACACTTAAAGTAAACTCCATGTTATATCAACCTTAAAAACAGCTTTTTGTAAATATCTCCGAAACAAGAGCTTCTATGAAGTTTTTGGTTAAAACACAAATTTTTAAGAATAATGTGCTCTACTACATTGAAAACCACATATTGATACGACGCTTCGTTAAAAAGTAAACATTTAAAAAATTTTTAACTGTCAAGAAACTGCCATTAGCATTTATGAATGTTGACCAAAATCCAATAATCTCCTCACAGTATTGAACACTATTTTACCTTAAAATTTCACGAAGATCGGTTCAGCGGTTTAGGAGCTATCGTATTACGGACAGATATACATACACACACAGACTATATTGCTAAGATAAGCCAAAATACACCCAAATAACATATTTTCGGCGTCAACTCAAAAATATTTTTTTCGTCGAAACTAATATAATCTAGCCATTGCTTCGCGGGCTAGGAAGGTAAAAAATAATTTAACAAGAATTAATAATTAGAACATTTTGAAATTATAAAGTATTATCAATGTTTACAGTTGTATAATCAAAGGTATTATACAGGGTGTCTCATAACTTAGGGGCCATAGGCCAACAGGTGGTAGAGGAGGTCATGTCTGATAAAAAAACGTTCCTATAATGCATGTGTAAAAACTCTTTCTTTGTCGAGATACAGAGCATCAAACTTGGCGATTTTTTAAACTTTTTTACATTTTTGATAATAAGTTTTTAAAAAAACGCAGTAAAAATATGACATTGGGTAAAGTCGTGTATTAGAACAAGGGCAAAAAATTGAAATAAAAATAATAAAAAAAAAAAATTTGTCGGTCAATTTTTTTTACAAAAAACTATTTTTTTGGTATACATTTTTATGAATGCTATAGTAAACGCAATATTTTTTTTTATATTTTTTGTTAATAAAAACAAGTATCTAGCAAGACATAGTAATAAAATATTATTGATATTTTTTAAAAAGTATGCAAAAATGTATTTTTAAAAAAAATTATTATTTTGTATACATTTTTGGAGGTTATTTTGACAGCCTATATCTTCTCAACCTATAATTTTATTTAAAAAAAAAATAATATAACATTTTTGAATCAGAATTAGCTGAGTATTCAACTGGCTGTGACAGATTTTCTTTTTTTTCTTAAACCCTTTTTCCCCCACTACTCCAACTTTAAAAATCCTATATCTTAAAATCAGATGTGTGTTGACCCCTATGTTATATAAAGTTTTTTCTCGGAAAAAACCTCCTCTATCACCTGCTGCACTATGGCCACTAAGTTATGGGACACCCTGTATACTTTCACCGGTAAAATGAGTACCAAAAATTTCAAAAATCGGAAATATTCTGCCAAACATTCCTTTTTACCTTTCTAGCCCGCGCAGCAATGCCTTTTTTTGAGGTAACGCCGAAAATGTGTTATTTGGGTGTATTTTGATCTATCTTAGCACTATCGTCGTGATGTCTGTCTGTGTGTCTGTCTGTCAGTTTTGTGATAGTTTAAAAATGAAAATTATGATAACTTTTTAACGGAGCATCGCATCAGCATGCGGTTTTCTAAATATAGTAGAATGCATTTTCCTCAATATTTCTGTTATAACCAAAGACTTCGTAGAAGCTTTCGTTTCTGAGAGATTTACAAAAAACTGTTTTCAAGGCTGATCTAGCGTGGAGTGTGCTAATGGGCATTCGTATGAATGAGTTAAAAACATTAAGGGACTTTTTTACCCCGAATTAAGACTTAGCGTCGAAAAATACATTGATTAATTAATTAATCTCAAATGTTTTTTTCTTGTGGGGTTATTATTTTTTAGCCCAAATTCTAGCAAATCTTTACAATGTTAAAACTGAGCGATATCGCCAATAAATTTAATATGCTTGAACAACATTGTGCCAAAATTTAATGAGCGGAGATTACAATGCTTTTAGAAATCGACCAGGTATGTACAAATAAAAGGCATTTATATTTCGAGAAGGTATTTTTAGTTGGAATTTTCCATTTAAGTTTTTCGAGAACCACGCTGCCAAACTAAAATTGTATTTGGCTGTTTGCGGAAAGGAAAGAGATGCCATCATCAGAAAACACGAAATTGGTTGACGCGCGGTTTTGCAGAACTTTAAATTATTCTCAATCAGGGCCGACCTTAGCTGTTTAGGCAAACGGCATATTTCAGCTTTTCAATAAAGGCTTAAAAACGGAGACTGCTTATTGCTGGTTTTGACCCAAGGACTTAAACCTCATCACTAAAGTCTAGAATGCTCTTGAAGAGGGGCATTCTCTGTTTGGTAAATGAATGAAACCTTCTATTATGTTGGATAATTTAATAAGCATCTTCTACGCCGTCTCCTTATCGAAGATTGGCGATCCATCTGGCAATCATAATTCTAGAAGAAAATATCAGTAGACGTGCAGCCGAACCATCCTCTCAATTCTTTTAACCAAGACTTTTGTCGTCTTCGAACTGATCTTCTGCCTTCTATTTTTATCAGCCCAAGCAGCTCATATTTCACACCTCTCATTACATGCCAAATGTATCTTGTGTATCTTTCTTTGATTATAACAAGAAGTTCAAGTGGTTTGCGCATTCGGTCAAGTACAGCTTTATTTGCAGCCACGATATCTTCATCATGCGTCTATACAAGTACATCTCAAACGCCTCAAGTTTTTTTTCCGTAATTCGGTAGAAAGTCCATCCTTCACACCCGTACAATAAAATGGAAAACACATAGGATCTGACCATCCGCATTCGGAGGTCCAGGTTGATGTCACGGGAGGTAAAAAACTGTTTTATGTTTATGAACGCTTGTTCAATTCGAGACCTAATTTCTATTTTGGGATCGCACTGGCAATTGCCGTTTGCACCCAAATATTTCAACGTTTTAAATTGTTTCAAGATGCGTCCCTTTACTGTTAAGTTGGCAATAGTGTTTGCTTTTGCAAACACTAGTAAATTTGTCTTTCTTGGGTTGATATATAAACCATGTTCTTCGCTGTATTGAACTATACGGTCTACTATAAGCTGTAGGTCCTCTATATTGTCTTCAAGAATTACGGTGTCGTCTGCATATCGGATGTTGTTTATTACTATTCCATTGACTTTTATATCTTTTAAAATTCATATTCAATTCATCCATAGCCTCTCTAAAAATAGTTTCGGAATAAATGTTAAACATAAATGGCGATAAGATGCAGCCCTGTCTAACCCCTTTTTTAATCGTGTAGCTTTAGATGTTTTGTTTCCAATTCTAACTACAGCTGTTTGGTTCCAATACAGCTGTGAGATAATATTAATTTCTTCCTTGTCAATATCGGTCTTACTAAGAATTTCAATAAGTTGTCATGTTTTAAGCAGTCGAAAGCTTTACGATAATAAATGAAACAAGCATACACATTAACATTCATGTCTGTACACTTTTGAGTCAGCACATTTAGAGATAAAAGAATCTGCGCCCTATCCACTTGGATGTCACATTTTCTGAAAATACGATCATGAAAGATTCTCAAAAAGATCTTAAGAACGTGTGAAATCATTCGATATTCATCGCAACTTGAAGCGTTAGTATTTTTTGTTAAAGTTATTAAGGTGGATCTGAGCCAATCGGATTGTATGATACCGGTTTTGCGAATAGCATTAAATACTGATGTAAGTGTACTTAGTACAGTGTCTTCTGTGTTTGCAATCAACTTGATTATCTCTGCATGGATTTTATCCGGTCCTGGTGCATTTCTGTTCTTTAATAGCGTGTATATATTAGATATTTTTGGCCCTGTTTTATTAAACTCGGTGTTTACACCTGGTGGAGTGTTGGGTCTGTTATCATAATAATCATATTATGCAACATAACAGAAACTATTAAGCAATATATATATATATATCCATACGTCCGTCGGTCTGGAACAAATCCTAAAGAAACCAAATGCAAAACCATCCTAATAGTTGAGA
The DNA here is from genome assembly GCA_963576565.1 of Aspidapion aeneum. Taxonomy (NCBI): domain Eukaryota; kingdom Metazoa; phylum Arthropoda; class Insecta; order Coleoptera; family Brentidae; genus Aspidapion; species Aspidapion aeneum. The sequence goes on from OY755040.1 coordinate 43,422,815, forward strand.
AAAGAACGCATATATATATATATATATATATATATATATATATATATATATATACTACAACTATGTCGGTTTAGAACGTTTTTCTACGTTGTCCGACGCCTATTCTCCACCTCCTTCGATCCTGACAATCATCTTCTGTCAGATTCTTTTGACTCATTGATCTTTGGATTGACTGTTGCCATTCTAGTTTAGGACGTCCTCTTTTTCTGCGCCCTACTGGTTGCCACTCTAGGACCTGTTTTGGTAATCTTTCGTCGTTCATCCGTTGTACATGACCGTACCATATCAATTGCCTTTTAGTGATGTCATTCGTTATGCTTTCCTCGATTCCCATTCTTTCTTTTATGATCTCATTTCTTATGTGATCTAATCTGGATATTCTCATTGATCTTCTTATTGCATCCATTTCGACACTTTCCATTTTTGTTTTGTATTTTTCTATTACGCGACAAGTCTGTATTCCATACAACAGCGTGCTTTTTACCATTGTTTCATATATGTTAAATTTTACATTCTTTCTTATCTCTCTGCTCCATAAGATACTGTTAAGACATCCAATAACCTTTTTTGCTTTTACTATTCTTTTTTCCAATTCTTTACAGTCTGTTCCTTTCTTATCAAATGTGACACCCAAGTATACATACTCATTGCATGGAGATATTGTTTGTCCATTGTCTAGTTCTAACTCACTGGATTCGTTTCCAATACATAAGTACTGTGTCTTGTCCACGTTCACTGTTAGTCCCCACTTTTGGTATTCTTCCGTTAACTTTCTCATCATATACTCCATGTCTTCTTTATCATTAGCTACAATTACTTGGTCGTCAGCAAACTGTAGTGTGTATATAGTAAATCGGTCGTTAAGTTATATTCCCATGCCGTGCACTTTACGTTTCCAGTTTTTTAGAGCCACTGCGATATATATTTTAAAAAGAGTTGGAGAGATACAACATCCCTTCCTTAAGCCTTTTGTTACCAGGAATTCTTTTGAAAGTCGATTTCCAATTTTAATTTTAGACTTTGACCCTTTGTATAGTTCTTTTATCGCTTTTATGTATGTATGATTGATATTAGTTTGTTCCAACAACGTCCATAATTTTTCTACTTTTTGTAGGTCCACAAAGGTAACATGAGTCTCTATATTTCTGGCGCTTCTTTTCTCAATTACTTGTTTAAGACAAAAAACATTATCACTACAAGATCTGCCTGCACGAAACCCACTTTGCTCGTCTTCTTTTTGTTCATGAAAATCATTCTCTATTAGATCTCTAAGAATCCTACCGTACAATCTACTTAGAGTGCTGGTGACTGAAATTCCTCTGTAATTGTTACAATCCAGCTTGTTTCCTTTTCTATGTATTGAGGATATGAATGCAATTTTCCAATCATTAGGTACTGGATGTCCGTTTATGCATTGATTTATAATATATGTGAGATTTTCGAGTAGTTTCTCTGATCCATATTTGAGCATTTCAGCATATATTCCCCCAGGTCCGCTAGCTTTTCCGGATTTAAGTTTCTTATCATTTCTTTTTCGATGATTACTTCCTCTCCATGTACTTCTATGTCTCTCCTCGGAGAGGCTGTTAGATATTGGGGTCTCGTCTCCTGCAGCAGTCCCTTGTAGTGTTCTGTCCATTGTTCTGGTTTGATGATCTGGATGTTTACTTTTTGTTTTGTTGGGTTTTTTACTGTAAAAATGAATTTCCATACTTCAGAGCTCTGCTACCTCCTACGTGTGTATTTATATCGTGGCATTTGCGCTCAAACATTTCATTTTTTCTGTGCGTATCAAACTTCTTAGCTGTCTTCTGGTTTCCCTGTATATTTCTAGGTCTCTTTGCTTTTTAGTACTAAGCCATTTCAAGTATGTGCGTTTTTTCTCTTTGACCATTTCCTGTATTTTCTCCGTCCACCACATCTTCCTGTTATTTCTATTATCTTGGTATCCAACAGCTTCGTTGCTTGTTTCCTTCAAGCTTTTTATTATGTTTGTATATATCTCTTCAAATGAGTGATTTGTGTTAATTAATTTTTGATCTAATCGGTTCTGATACAATCTTTGAGTACTTTCGATTTCTAGACTTCTAAAGTTGTATTTTTGATTGTCTTCGATGCACTCTAGGTTTTCATTTTCTCTAATACTTTCGTCCTTATTTGTTTTTCTTAAAGGGAATAATATTTTTGCTTTTACCAGATGGTGGTCAGATCCACAGGTAACACCACGAAGTGCTCGCACATCATACCACTTTAATTGCGAGTGTTGTCCACCTATAGCATAATCAATGATTGATTTAAGATTTCTTGTTGGCTGAATCCAGGTATATCGATGAATATCCTTATGTTTATATATATATATATATATATATATATATATATATATATATATATATATATATATATATATATATATATATATACATATATATATCTGTCAAGGAGCCACCTCGTTTTATAATAATTTGTCACCGCCCCAAACGGCTCAGAATCTTCATAACTTCCTCCACAAAAGACTAATGCGTTCTTTTCTCAACTATTAGGATGGTTTTGCATTTGGTTTCTTTAGGATTTGTTCCAGACCTACGGACGTATTGATTTGTGACCCTGATCGGCGATCCTGGCAAGTTTATTTGCGTTCTCATCTCCCAGTTCATGTTAATTCCTTTGTCTGCTGCTCTTCTTCGCCAGGAAAAAATCTTTATGGTTTTTGCTACCATAATTCAAGAAAGCTTTCTTTTGTCCAATACTTACTATAGTTTCTTTTATATGTTTTTATGATCTTAATTACGTCAATATACTGTATTTGATATCTATACGCAGTTCGATATATGTTTTTGAATCGTATTTTTTTCCATTTTAGATTTTTAGAGTTCCACCTTGGTTCTATAAGCACATTTTAAACTATATTTCGAATGATGTAGTTGTTTTGGGTGTTGAGATTTAGTTCGGTTATAGCATAAAATATGGTCCTTGGTCCCCCTCAAGGCTCTAGCCCCTCCCAAGACATATACCTGGTTGTGCCACTGGCTAATAATATTGTTATTCTACTTTACTGAAAATAAACACTATATCATAAGGTATTCGTAAATGCCAGTGTTTGTGTCCACGCCATAAGACAGCCCTGTTTCTGGTCGGAATTATTTCGCAGCTAAAAATTCAATTAAATTAAAATGAGCTAAATTGCGACTGGTAAATTTAAAATAAATTAGCAAATTTATATTAGCAGGCAGATGCTGCATGTCTGCTACAAAAAACGGATTTTTTTTTTCATTAAGATCAAGAGACAAAAAATGAAAGTAATTATTATTTTTATATAAATAAAATTTAAATAAAAATTAAAGTAATTGTTCTAATAAAAATATCAACTTATTATATTATGATAATATAATCAGTGGTGGATCCAGGATTTCGAGAAGGAGGGGACAAGAAGGAAACGAAAATCACAAAAAACAAAACATAAATATTTCTTGCTGTTCTGCTCTTTAATTTAATTTTTAAAATTCTAAGTAATCGGGTCGGGGTGTGCCTGGACCCCTCTGCCCCCCCCCACCTAAATCTGCCATAAAAAATGATCTTCAAAATGGCAAATGATATTTAAAAAATAAGTCATTATTTACTCATGTTTTTCAAAAAATTGTATACATAACAAAATAACTCTGTAATATCTTTCCACTGTTCAATATTCAGCTACTAAAGAAATACTAAAAAAACTACAAGTTTTATAAAACCGTGCAATAAGATTCATTTTAAATGCAGATAGATATGTCAAATATTTTAAAAACTTTATTTATTTTATTTTTTTTTTATTTGTCAAACACACTGTGTTTTTTTTTATTACAATCTAGTCAGTAAGACTAATTAGCAATTTTGTTTTAACTTAATTTACTAGAAAAGTCAGATTTAAACTTAGGGTTCACTCAACAGTTCTCCCCGCTTTGTTTAGTCTGTAACTCACAATTGTGTTGTGTTTATAGCATTATTTTGTTTTATGTGTAATTCACTTAGTTTACTAGCTCAAACGGCTTCACTCTTTTTAGTCGTCGAACTAGCATAGTATTGTCTAGAAGCTGAATTGCTTCCACATTCACATGCCGATGGAGTCTATCTTCATGGCTTTTTGCGTACTTTTTTATAGTCTCTGCTACAGTTTCGATTTTTAGATCTCGATGAAGGTCACTATTTCGAACGTACCAAGGTGCATTCACAATGTTTCTTAATACTTTATTTTGAAATCTCTGTACAACTAGAATGTTACTCTCTTTAGCACAACCCCATAGTTGAATACCATATGTCCATACCGGTTTCAGCATTTGTCTATAAAGCAGTAACTTATTATGAATTGTTAAATTGGACTTCCTTCCAATTAGCCAGTTCATTTTTCTATACCTTATCTCAAGTTCTTCTTTTTTTTTCTTAACATGTGCTTTCCAGCGCAATTTGGTATCAAGTGTCATACCTAGATATTTTGCCTGATTCGAATATGGTACTGGAATGTAGTTAATTGTTATTTGTATGTGATTTATATTTTTGTTTGTAAAATCAACATGAATTGATTTGGTTTCATTTAATTTTATTCGCCACTTTGTGGTCCAACTGTGAATTTGGGTGACTGCATCCTGAAGTTTCTCTATGCATTTTTCAATAGATTTTTCTACCGTCAATAAACCAGTATCATCGGCAAATGTTGCTAAGTGACAATTTTCTGGCTTTGGGATATCACAAGTGAATAATAAGTATAGATAAGGGCCTAGTACGCTACCCTGGGGCACGCCTGCTTGAATTTCTCTTAAATTTGAGTATGAGTCTTCCTGTTTTACTCTAAAATGTCTATCAGATATGTATGACTCCAAAATATCCGAATACTGTTTTGGCAGAAACCTTTTTAGTTTAAAATTAAGGCCTTCATGCCACACTTTGTCAAATGCTTGTGCTACATCTAGAAAAACTGCAGAACAAACTTTTCCCTCTTCTAGTGCTTTTTCTATTATATTAGTAATTCTGTGTACTTGATCTATCGTGGAATGCTTGTCTCGAAAACCAAATTGATGACATGGAATAATTTCTTGTCTTTCTATGATGGGTTTTATTCTTTTAAGCAATAATTTTTCATAGAGCTTGGATATAATTGGCAGCAAAGATATTGGCCTGTAAGATGACAGGTCATGGAGTGGTTTTCCCGGTTTTGGAATCATGATAACTTCTGCAACTTTCCACAGTTTAGGTACGTACCTAAGCCTAAAAGACAATTAGGTTGCATAGTTTTACGATAGCTTTTCTGGGGAGTTGTTTTATGACTACCCCGTTAATAAGATCATACCCTGGGGCTTTTTTCGAATTAATATTTTTGATTTCTGTTAATATTTCTTTTGGTGATGTAAGCTTAATATGGTCCTCGATTTGATGGGGTTCATTTAAATGAAAGTGTTCATCTGGTGCTTCGTGGGGCTGAAATGTCTTTTCTAAATGACTTGCAAAAATATCTGCTTTTTCTTCGTTACTCCTTGCCCACTGGTTGTTAGATTTTCGTATGGGTGGAATTTGGATAATTGGTCTTTTAAAATCTTTGGTTGCTTTCCAAAGGGAATAGTCGGTATTTTTATCATCTGTAAGCTCATTAAGAAAATGGTTAATAGATTCATTTTTTATTACTAGAATTTCTCGCCTAATGCGCTGCGTCATGTTGTTGAGATTTGTTTTGTCCCGAGGATCACGGCTTTGTTGCCACTTTCTTCTTGGTTTCCTTTTTTCCAATATAAGGTCTCTAATTTCCTTTGGATAGTTTTTTCCCTTAAAAATTCTCTTTGGTTTTGGACTGTTTTCCCAAGCTGCTTGTTGAATATTTGTAACAAAATAATCAACTTCTTTATCGATTTGTTCTGGCGTTTGCAATGGTACTGATAGGTTTATTTTTTCTGACAGACTTTGTTTAAAACTAATCCAGTCAGTCAGTTTATTAACTAGTGAGATATTTGCTTCTTTCTTTATTATGTTTTTACTAAGAGTTAGAATAATAGGTGAATGATCTGAGTGTAAATCAAAACTTTCTTCTATATCTACAAAACTTAAAGATATATTTTTTACTATAAAAAAATCAATTAGATCTGGAATTTTTCCTGGATCTGTTGGATAGTATGTGGGCTTACCAGTTGATATCGGCTCACATTGATATTCACTAATAGCTTGCAAAAGTTCTTTTCCTTTAGAGTTCGTCAGTCTAGATCCCCAGTAGGTATTTTTTGCATTAAAGTCACCTCCAATTATAAAACGGTTTCCTAATTTTCTGAGAAAATTAAGCTATTGATTTTTCTTTAGTAAGTGCCTTGGTGGTATATAGATAGCACTTATGACTAATGTATATGTTTTGGTTTTTACACTTACTAATGTAGCTTGAATCTCTATGGTTTTATATCCCATCTCCTCATAGTGTGATATATTTTCTTTAATTATTACAGCACTTCCCCCATGTGCAGTATTGCTAGGGTGAGTTGTATGATACACTTTATAACCTTTAAATTTAATGTGAGACTGGTTAGTGAAATGCGTTTCTGACACAAGACAGACGTCAATTTTTTCTATGTCTAGAATAACTTGCAAGTCTTGCTGATGTTGCAAGAGACCATTGGCATTCCAAGCTAGGATTCTAAGATTACTGACCATTTTGAGGCATATTGGTAGCTCCGTTATTGCTACTTTCTAGTTTAGTTAATCGCTCATCAAGTTTGTTCAATTTCTCCAAAATTAATTGTAGTGTTTGTTCCATAGTATTTTGACTACTGATATTAATATCAGGTATAGTAGCTGTTGCTGCTACTTGGCTGTATGTCCTTGTCACAGAGTTTTGTGTGACTGTGTTTCTTGTCTGTTGGTTTTGTCTATTTGTACTCACGTTTGGTATGAGATTCGGTTTCTTAGGTTTATTTTTCAATTTTTGTATTTCCTTAGCAACAAGGCATCCTCTGTAGTTAGCAGGATGCTTGCCTCCACAGTGGATGCATTTTGGCTCAGATTCTTTTGGTTTGGGGCATTCTACAGTAAGATGTTTCCCCGTGCATTTTACGCAACGTGGTTCTTTAGCGCAATATTTTTGCGTGTGTCCATAAGATTGGCATCTTTTGCATTGAGGGACTAACTTTGAGGTTTTTAGTGCTTTTATTTCCACTTCAATCCCAAGGATACTGGAAATTTCAAAAATTTTGTTGATATCTTCATCGTGGCTGAATGTGAGCATAAACATGTTAAGAGGTTGTCTTGTTCTCCATTTAAGTTTGTTGCTGGCCTCCAGTGCCTTAAAACCTTTTTTTTGTAGATCAGCTACAATTTTTTGTGGGTCACATGAGAAGTGTAGCCTATTCGCTATTACTCTAATTGGCCTTATTTGTTTGTTTTCGTATGAGTGCCATTGATGCTTTATTTCATTAAGCATTTTAGTAACCAGCCGATAGCTGTCTGCATCTTGTACATTTATTTTAATATTTTCGTTATTTAAAACTTTTATTTTAACTCCTTGTATGATATTTAACTTTTCATAAATATCATTAAAATTATTTACGCCATTTACCATAATCGGTGGAGGTAATGGAGCTTTTTTAACCTTAGTTGGGGGTTCTTCATTTTGTGTTTTATTGGAGGGCTCTCCAGTGCCCGAGCTTTGTTGTGGTGGTGAGAGTGAAGTATTCATTCGACGTTTTTTCCAACCTTTTCCTTTTTGTCTGATCCACTCAGTTTCTCTTGCCAGATCGTCCTCATCAGTAATGTAGTCCATGTCAGACTCTTCTTTTTTAGTGACTTTTGTCTCTAAATCTGCAAATTTTCTTTGCATACTTTCCAGTTGACTTCGGAGATAATCCACTTGTACACTAAGTGAATTTTTTTCGTTTTGGGATTTTTTCCATTCGCTATATAAAACTTCTTCATTTTGTGTTCTAGCATGGCTATCCTGAAATAATTCGGCATTATCCATTTTTTCTTGATTTTGTTTGGGCTTTTCGCTAATTTTTAAAACAAGTTTCACAGGTGATGGTACACTTTTTTTGCTTTTAAACATGATATATTATTTATAATACACATTGTATATAGATTCTCAACACAGGTATCTCGCGCGCGATGTTTTTTGTAAACAAAACAAACTCCGACTTTGACCTCGTTAGCACTATCATGCAGGTACGATGCAATATAACCGTACTGAACTGCGATCGAACGAATACTGATTTTATTCAAAAATACATTTTTGCAGGTGTAGGTAATAATAAATTAAAAGTAATAATTATTATTAAAGACGCCAATATAAAAAATATTGATTTGTTTTTAATTATCTTATTTTAAATTATTAAATATTAAAGAATTAGTTTTGCTTTACACTTACATACTTATTTCTTTTGTTAATTCTATAAATTTTAATATCAAGCTATTTATAAAAAAAATGTAGCAGAAATTGTGAAGTGAAACAAAACAAACTTATCTTGGATATTTCTTTTTTTTTTTTTTTGATGAACTGAATGGACGCGCGCAAGTTTTTTCTAGGGTGGTTGGAAAGGAATGGAGGTTCCTTATTGATTTTATTTAAATCAAAATTTTAAATAGTTCAATCCGCCCCTATATTCCGTTCAGTTTCGCCAGTTTTGCTCAACGCAGTCAGTTTTGCACGATGACATGACAATAATGTGCCCACACATTTCGTTCCAAACCAGAAAGTGCGATCAAAATTAATTATAATAAAACCCATGCGCGATCGTTTGTAACGCCAAACAATCACGACGATTTTCGACTATACACTTATGTTTTTTTACAACAGTTTAACCGTCGGATAAACCTGTCGAAAAAGATTGTGTATGAGGCCTTTAGTTTTTGGGCTTGTCTTTAGTATGGTAAAGAATGATGAAATGAAGATGACGAAAACTAAACAAATATAAAAAGGAAATACTCACTGCTACCAACGGCCAATTTACATTTAGGGTAGCTTCGGGTCTGAGCAAAATTCTAGTTAGCAGAAGAGACTTCTTATGTCCACATAATATGATTAAAATATAAAATCGAAATATTCCAAAGAGTCATACTTAATAACAAATTAATAAATTTAATAATTTTTAGGCTCGGCCTGAGTACAGGGTAGTGGTAGCCGCAGACATCGATGTTGGTTTAGCATACGTACTGAGATTGTCTTTTTAGATGTCTTCGTAGTTATGTCAGATATTTGCCTCAGACCCGAGCCTACCCTAGTTGATACTGCAAATTGGCAGTTGGTTTTCTAAAGTGGGTATCCACATTACATTTTGTTTTTAGTTTTCATTTTTATTTTTTTTTGACGATAAGACGATGTCTGCGGCTACAATCCACTTCATAATATTTGAGACATTTTTAAACAGCATTACAATAACATGGGCCAACGAAAAAAAGTTGTCTAAAAAATTATGAAATAAACTAGTCCAAACAATAATGAATTTAGTCTTTGACAGCACCTTAAAAAATCCCTTTCACATTTAAACATATCTAGATCACAAATCAATGGGGGATCTAATGAAGATAGCATAAACCACAAAAATTGCTTTATTTTTCAAAACTTTTTCCCAGAGGCGCATTTTTATTTATTTAGTTGCTGTGCTAAATTTCAAACGTCAGACTTATTAAAGCAGAAAAAAAGGGTTTTGCTGCCTTCTCGGCCACTGGCCTTCGAAAATCCTTGATTCCTAACTTTCCATAAGGGTCAAATTAACAAAAATTTAAAAAAAAGTAATTGAGGAAATATTTTCAATTTCAACAACTAACAAACAAATCTACTCAAACTGGTAAAAACTCTACAGATGCATCTTATCAGACTCAAATTATAAATGTTGCTATTGATATAGAAACGCAAGCTACTTAGTAGTTTAAATTTAATAAATATTGAATCACAAACTGTCTGCCAAAAATGTAATGTACAATTGGTGATGTCACAGACAGAAAAGATAAATCAATTCGACAACGCATTTTAGAAATTTCGGATAATGGGTTATTATTAAGCATAGATAATAGACATATGAAGCGGAAAAAATGTCGTATATTTCGGAGTTGATAATCACAAATCAAGCAAATATTGGTCCTTATGCATCAAAATACAGACCCAGTAGTCTTGCAACCTCAACTTAAACCATCAATAGTTGTTATAATCCATCAATGTGGAAAATATTTATTCGACACACTTGACAATCTCATGGGATCTGACAATAAAATTCAAAAAATTGTTGAGAACAAGGATGCAGAAAAATATGCCATCTAACTGACAAGGACTATGGTATATTACTAACAGGATCCAATGATGATGATATTTCACAGAATGACGTGGCTGAGTTTGCAGGTTTTTAAAACAAATATAATATTTTGTCACTTGCCTAATAATTTTTCATTACTCAATGTCAGCAAAATAAAATACATTTCTCAGGATTATTATGATTTAAAAAATTCGAAAATCCTTGATCCCAAACTGCCCATAAGCGTCAAATATTAAATCCACACAATGTAGTTATATGCTTTTAATTTCGATAAAATTTATACAGAGGGAGATGAAGCCACTAATTAAACAACGAAATCTGTTGCCTTCGTATTTGTCTCCGAAGATTGCATTGCCGCTGCTGCGCCAACTTGCGACCGAAATTAATTTGAGCTTTCTGCGAGTTGACCTCGTTAGAATTTCTAATGTTTTGTTGCCTCTTAATGGCCGGATTGCGTCAACTGCACTCTATACCGCATGCAAAAACGATGTTATTTATTAGCGAGTTTTTATGTCTTTAAAACCCTTAATCGAAATCCCTTTCCAACTTTCAAACAGACAAAAACATTAAACATCATCACACTCAGAAGAACTTTTGTCTGTAAATTTTGTGTACAGTCATAAGCAGGTGAAGAAATAAAAAAGGGTGGTTCCTTAGCATATTTTAAAACTAAAAGTGTATATGAAAATAGATCTGCAAATGCTTAGTTTCGGAACTACAGGTCGTTAAAATTTTCCCTGCCTCTAAATTTTTGTCTGATGCGCTGCGGGTGGATTCTAAAATCCAAAAAAATTATATAGTATCTGTTACCATTACGAAGAAAAAATTAAAACAATTTGTTGAAATTTGCAATATTTTTTTTAAATCAGTTTATTTTTTATATATATATATTTATCGGTTTCACAACGTTCTACGTCTTCCGATACCCAATCTCCACTCGTTTCTGTTTGCCCATAATTCATCATCTAGGCCTCTTATTCTTATTTCACTGTCTATTCCTTCTCTCCAGCTTCTCCTTGGCCGTCCTCGTTTTCTTCGGCCAGTTGGTTTCCACTGTAGTATTTGTTTAGGTAGTCTTTCATCATTCATTCTTTGTACATGTCCGTACCACACCAGTTGTTTTGTTCTTATATCATCCACTAAAGTACGTTCACCCACTGTCATAATTTCTCTTATTCTTTGATTTGTAACTCTTTCTCTTTTTGATTTCCCTGCTGCTCTTCTCCAATAGTCCATCTCCGTAGCGGAAAGCATTTTTTCTGTTCTATCCTTGATTGGCCATACTTCTGAGCCGTATGTAATAATACTTTTTACAATGGTGTTATATATAAGCTTTTTGTTATGTTTTGATATACTTTGGTCCCAAATTATTCCATTTAATAAAGTTATTGCTTTTCTTCCTTGTACGTTTCGATCTTTTATAGCTTTGTCTAGTGTTCCGTCAGCTGTAATTTTTAGACCTAAGTATTTATACTCATCACAGGAGTGAATTCGCTGCCCGGTATTTAAGATTAGATCCTGTTTCATTCCACCAATACACATATACTCTGTCTTATTGAGATTAACCTCTAGTCCCCACTTATTGTACTCTTCTATTAGTTTTCGTGTCATATATTCGAGGTCGTCATAATCCTGAGCCACTACTATCTGATCATCGGCGAAACATAAAGTATACAAGGTGGTTTCGTCCAACGGAATTCCCATGTTTTGGCATTTTCTCTTCCATACTTTAAGGACTTGTTCCAAGTATATCTTGAAGAGCGTGGGCGAGATACAGCAACCTTGTTTAAGACCTTTATTTACTTGAAAGCCATTCGTTAGTTTTGCTTTTATTTTAACTTTTGCCTTACTATTGCGGTATAACTCTTTGATGGCCTTAATTAGTTGTACGCTTATGTTTGTGTTTTCCAACGCTTTCCAAAGTAGATTTAGTGGTATACTATCATATGCCTTCTGCAAATCCACGTAAAGCAGATGCAGCTCTTGTCCGTATGCCATTTTCTTTTCAATAACTTGGGTTATACAAAAGAGATGATCTGAAGTCGATCTACCCGCCCTGAAACCAGCTTGTTCTTCTGCCTCCATGTCTTTATATTCGCTCTCTACTTTATTTCTTATTATTTTACCGTATATTCTGGTTAGCGTACTAGTCACAGATATACCTCTATAATTGTCACATATATCTTTCCTTCCTTTTTTGTGTATTGTGGATATATATGACGTTTTCCACTCAGTTGGGACTACAGTTCCATTTAAATATTTTTGGAAAAGATTCCGTAATCTACAAAACAGTTCTTCAGTGCCATATTTAATAAGTTCGGCTGGGATATTTCCGGGTCCGGCAGATTTACCGCTTTTTAAGGTTGTGCACACGTTTTTGACCTCAGAGATTGTGAGGGGTACTGGAGATCCCATCGTTCTAATTATATCGTCTCTTGCGTCTTCCTTGAATTCTGCTCTATCTTCAGTTAATAGTTTTTTAAAATGCTCATCCCATTCTTTGTCTGGTATTGGTGAAATGATATCTCTGCATGTTTCTTTTTTAATCGATCTTATAGTTTTCCAGCTTTCGGTACTTCTCCTACCTCCTAAGTAAGAATCTATTTTCTGGCACTTTTGCGTCCACGAATGATTTTTCTTATCACTGATCATTCTTCTCACCTTTGATTGCGCGATTTTGTATTCTTGTCTGCTTCTATCTGTCTTTTGGGATAAGTAGGTGTGATATAATTTCCTTTTTTCCTCTATTTCTCTCTCAATCTCAGCATCCCACCAGTATGGTTTTCTTCTTTTAGAAGTTTCTTCCACTAATCCTAGTGCTTCTTTTGCAGCTTGGTGGATGCTTAATGTAATACATTCGTATTCCTCATCTGGGGTTTCACCTGAACTTGTATTAAGTTTTTCGTTCAGTCTCTTTTTGTATAAGTTTTTTACGCTGTCATGTTCTAGGCTTAGTAGATTATATTTACAGTGATCAATTTCTTCAATCACTGTATCATCAAGATGTTGTTGATGCAGGCTTCGGCCTTGATAAGGAAAGAGAATTTTGGACTCCAGAAAATAGTGATCACTTCCGCATGTTGATCCACGCTTTGTTCTGACATCTTGAATTTTTAGTTTTGTCTTTTGTTTAGTGATAAAATAATCAATGACGGATTTCAGGTTTTGTGAGGGTTTGGTCCAGGTATATTTGTGTATTTCCTTATGTTGAAAAAAACCGTTTTGGATTTTTAGGTCTAATTGCTCACATACTGTAATTAGCCGGTTTCCATTGTCATTAACAACATTTTCTCCATATTGGCCAACTGTCAGATCATTAACTCTGTTACCGGTTCTACTATTTAAATCTCCCAATATGACAATTTCTCTAGATGCACTTACTGCTGATATTTCATTGTGTATTTCTTCAAAAAAATTGTCTTTCACGGCTACATTTGCATCGTCGTTATACGCATAGATTCCAAAAATCGTAAGTCTCATTCCTTTTATTGTTATATTCATTTTAATTAGCCTTTCATTGACTGCTTCCCAGTTGGTGATAAATTTTCTAAATCTTTTGTTGACCAAAATAGATACTCCTTGTTGGGCATGTTTTTCTTTTGCCACTCCGCTATAGAAATGGTCATATTGTCCTAGGTTTTCAGATCCTTTTCCTTTCTTTTTCGTTTCTGTTAGTACAGCAAGGTCTACCTTCATTCTGCTGCACTCATGTACTATTTCATTCACTTTTCGATTCATTCCTTGTACGTTCCATGTACCAAAAATCATATTCCTGTTTCTTTGCTTGGTTCGTCTTAGGTTTTTCATTTCTTTCCGAGGCGTTTGATTGGGTTTTTTAACAGTGTACGTTTTTTCCGGGTATCAGAGAGTTAGTCTGATGCCCCAACCCCCAACCTGGAGGACCAGGTGATTTTTGATCGAGGTTTTCTTCCCCTAGCCTTTGACGATTCCAACGCCGGTACTACAAGGCAGTAGTCTTTTATACTATCCCTAAAAGAAAGGGTTGCCACCTACGCTATGATCACCGTACCGAGGTCCATTCTCTCCGCCTTTCATATCGATGTGGTCTTCTCCCGTAACCCTGGGAAAGGGACCCTATACAGGTGCTAACTCTCCGGGTCGAAGAGTACCTGGAATCTACGGAGGGCAGGGGTCGATTCATTTCCCCTGATAGACATCTGACGAGGTCTACCCGTACCCAGAGTTTATTTTTTGGCTCGATAATAAAAATGTAATTTTACTCGTTTGTTGGTAATGTTAAAATTGCATTCTTCTTCCTTTGGCGACTGAAATCTTTGACCACGCAGTCCATTCTTGATTTTCGAAAAAGTATAGAAATCGTTGGGACTTAGGTCGGATCCGTATGGAGGATGGTCCAACAATTCGACGTTTTGTTGTGTTAAAAATTTAATGGTTTTTTGTGCTTTGTGCGAACTTGCATTGTCTTGTTGGAGGATAATTCGTCGTTCGTGGTTTGTTTTTCGAAGATCAGCGATGACTTTCGGCAAACTAATGTTGATGTACTAATCGGCAGGAACGGTCCTTTGATCTTCCAAAGGAATTGTTGCTACATGACCTGCTGTTGAGACAAATGTCGCGGCCATCTTTTTGGATACACTTCAAGAACGGATGACTTTTGTTGGCTTTTCTTCATCTTAGAACACTTAACAACTGACGTTTATTTTCGAGTTCATCTGAGGAAATCCACGATTTATCGCCACTAAGAATGCTGGACACGCTTTTCGAGTTTCCTACTTCAAAGCGATCTAGAGTTTTCTGACACCAATTGACCGTAGCTTCTTTCTGTTCTGCGGTTAACAGATGTGGTATTCAGCGGGAAACTAATCTTCTGACCCCAAATTCTTCATGCAAAATTTTTTGAATTGAGGACTTTGAAATCCTTAATGAAGCCTCCATTAATGAGCAAGCGTACAACATCGATGTTTTACTGGGTGACAGCCGTTTTTGGTGCACCTTCGTCGACGCTTGAATTCTCGATACCAACGAGAAACTGTCGACTGAGATTGTGCTTCATCACCGAAAACAAAAATCAAATCTGCAAAGCATTCTTATTGAGATACTTTCCTTCGAAAGTTGTAAAAAATTATAGCCCGAAAATGTTCTCGGTTTAATTTAATTTTGACTGATTTGTTACTTTGAAAAATTCGCTGTAACTATAAAACTATGGGCGGGTTTGTAAAGTAATCTATTTTTGCTCACCGATTACATCGGTGTTTTTGACATATGACGTTTGACGCTCAATTGACATTTTCATTCGGTGAGTCCGATGGACACTAGAAAATAAAAAAGAACACGATGAATCAGATTTCTGAACCTCGCTTATTTTTATTTATTTATAAAACATTTTAAACGTAACCTTCAGGTTACGTTGAAAATGTTGTTTCCATCCTGGTATGCCGCGGTTTGGTGATATCAAAATTAACTCCAGATCTTCATCAACTGACTTTTGAGTCACTATATCTTTTAAGATGACCATCGAAACTTTGTTTACCACACCGTGGAGCATTTAACAAAAACAAACAAAAAAAAAATTACACAGCAGAAAAAAAACACAAAAATCAGCTGATTTTGACGTAATTAACATTAATCGAAGATTGCTCACTGACTCTTAGGGTCGGTGAGCATTGATGCCATTAATTGGTGCCTTGGTTAAATTCATCAGATAATTTACGAACCCGATGGATTTCAACGAATTGCACTGATTAATTTAAAAACTTGATTGTTGTCATCGATGAGCTCATCGATGCCTTTACGAACTCGCCCTATATGTATCGCACTGACGTTTTCGATTTAGGTTAGGTAAAGATTGAGGTTAAGTTTTAGCCACGATACATTCCTAGATGCAAAATATAAAAGACAGAGACAACCTCTAAAAATGGCGTGTTTTCCACGGCGTGTGAAATAGCTTTTCACGTGCTGAAAGGCGTACATTACGTACTTAGTTGCTTCCTTTTACTGTATATATTAATAATATTATAAAAAAAGTCGTTTAAAAACCGTTCTTTACAACTCGCGCGACTTTTGGACCTCGCCGACGCGACGACTTGATCCAACAAACGGTCTTATTTGTGTGGAAAAAAGTCATTTCAAAACTTGTTGTTTAAATAACTATTGATGTTGACAACTTATTCCGGTAAAAATTACCAGTAGCACTACTCTTAAATTTCCCACGAGAGAAAACGAGAAATCTTCCTTAAATAAACGCATCTGATTGGTTCGGCTCTGTTGCATGCGATGCCACTCCCTCTCACTCTAATCACATCATTTTTGATGGAATTTGTTTGTTTTTGTTTCTCTCACGAACAAGCAGTTGTTCTACTTTTATCGAAAATCAAGCCACCTATGTCAAAAGGGAGATAATAAACGGCGTCGACCAATCAGGTGTGCGTATTCGAGGGAAATTTCTCTTTTTTCCTAGATTTGTGGCAATTTTAAGAATAGTGCTACTGACGGGACTTTTTACATCCACACGTTATACATATGATATTTATAAGTTTTGGTAAACAGAAATATCTTAAAGAGTCGGACTTAACAACTAACATTAGTATTATTAATTTAAGTCTATAAATGTAACAATTTTGGTCACGCAAACGAGTAACAGCATTAGAATTGGGAAACATTTCTCAGTGGGTTTAATTTCAAAACACCAACATATTTTTTTATTTATTTCCATTTAATATTAAATTTACAAGGTTTGCAGTCGACAAAGGAATTCTTTTGTCGACTGCGAATCTTGTAAATTTAAAATTAATATACATTATTTTTAATAAAATTTAAAATGATTAGCATGCCTAGAAAATTGATATTGCTATATTTGACAAAAGAAATCTAAATTTTTCATGCCATGAGAAAGGGCCGAAACGTCGGCGTAGAAAGAAAAAGATTTCTTGTTTAACTTGACCCCTTCGAACCAATCAACACTAAACTAAATTATCCTTTAGTAACGGATAAACTTGAAACCAGGTAACTGCTCTTGCTTGAAATAAAGGTTAATGTGAAAAGTGGGACATACAAAAGGTCCCTAATATTTCAATAAGCGCACGGGTATGCAATCCGGCACTCATAATGCTTCATCGGAACTCAAGGGATCTCGTATGTGGTGCATATTTCGCCAAACAAACAATGCATGCTGCTGCCTCGTGTCTCGTACGAGGTGCACATTCTGGAAGGCCACAATTGCTTTGCTTAATTAATTCATAATTATACCGGGTGGTCCATAAATAAAGATTGAGTGAAATCTTTATTTAGAACGCAATTACCATCTACTTCGGAGGGAAGGGCAAATTGCGTTAGTCCACTGCTCCTCAATTTGTATGTACCGGTTGTCCGAACCTGGCATTTCTTGCGTTTGATTTTTTTAAGTTTAATATTCGTTTGCATAAAATAAATAACATGATTAATAATAATAATTTCGTAGCCTAAAATGCTTTTGTAAGGTGAGCCAAAAAAACACATTGCAAAAAAAAAAAATTATATGCAAAAGAATATGTTAATAAACGTAATACAATTACAAGTCTAAAATTTGCCTGAACTTTTTTATTTTTGAATCCACCCTGTGGAGTTTTTAAAAAGGTAATACACATTTTTTTCTATATCCTGCAATACTACACACTTTTAGCAGTATTTGCTCAAGAGTGCTAAGAAGGTTAAACTCCTTTTTTGCTTTAAATGCAATAGTCTTTTATTATTTATATAATTCTTTGTAAATACGCTGCAATAAAGGCAATCTTTCTTTCTTGTTACAATGACATTATATCCACACAAAACTTAGAAATAAATAAATAAAATATACAAAAATAGCAGAACATTGGAGTATATTTGACAGCTGCAAAATATTCAGAAAAAAACGTAGAATACGAATTTCTATGACGGAGATCTGGCAAATGGTGGAGAACCACTCTGCACTCCCTCCAAGGGGGTGGAAGGTGGCGTTTATTCAAAAAATTAAAACTTGGCTTAGTTTCACTTTGGATTTCAACATTCGAACATATTTTAACCACCTACCCCCCATAAGGGGGCAACCCCTCAATAAGGTCTAAAAATGTAGGGTAGGGGGTGTGTGAAGGGTGTAAAGGAGGTAAATTCAAAAAATTCGAATCAAAATAGAGACAAACATGCGGTTTTCAGATTTATGATTTCTTTTGGTAAGAATCAGAGCTGTCAGATACTTTAAGTACAGTACTTGAAATTGTACTTCAAGTACTTACAAGTACTTCAAGTACTGTACTTGAAGAACATCTACAATCCGGTAATTGTACTTGAAGTACTTTTAACAATGTATTTGGAAATGTACTTGATTTTGTCAAGTAAAGTTACAGACGGATCAAGGCTGACAGACCGGAATTCGACCGGTGCAGGAGTGTACGTGGAAAGCAAGAGCATTGGAAAAAGCTACCCGCTGGGATCCAATGCAACACTCTTCCAGGCAGAGGTTTACGCTATACTGGCGTTAACATGGGAGGAAGAAATTAGGAACGAAACAGGAAAACGCCTCTGCATCTGTTCAGACAGTCAAGCTGCGCTGAAAGCACTGTGTAAACCAACCATGTCCACAGGTTTGGTGCAGGAGTGTGCGGATGCACTTCAGGAATTGGCCGGCGTAAGAGAGGTAGAGCTCGTATGGGCCCCAGGCCACGTGGGAGTCCCCGGAAACGAGAAAGCGGACAGACTCGCCAGGGGAGGATCCCAGCAGAAATGCGTCGGGCCAGAACCGTTCCTGGGGCTCACAAGAGGGCAAATGAAGTCGGCCCTAACAGAGTGGACCCAGAAAGAGATACAAAGGGAGTGAACCAACACAGGAAACGTCAGACAGGCGAAGGAGTATGTGACAGGCTACAGCAAATCCCGTAGGGACTGGCTGCTCCGTAGAACACGAAGAGAGGTGGGAGCCATAGTGGGAGTCCTGACCGGACACTGCATCCTACAAGGACACCTGGCAAAGATGAGAGTGAAGGAGGACGCAACGTGCGAGCGATGTTGGGCCGAGGAAGAGACCTTGGCGCATTTTCTCTCATCATGTGAAGCATACAAGGAGGCAAGAAGAGAGGTATTCGAAGAGGAAGCCTTTGAGACGGAGGACCTTCTGAATCTGAGGTGGCCCGATATTCTGGCCTTTGTACAGAAGACGGGCAGATTCCTTAGCGAAAGAAGGACGCAGTAGGGGGATGTCCGGGGGTTGGCGAAAAGGGCGCTTCATGTGCCTAGTCAACCAAACTACTACTACTACTACTACTTGTCAAGTAAAGTACTTCAAGTACATTATAAGTACTTCAAGAACATTCAAAGTACTTCAAGTACATTCAAAGTACATTCAAAGTACTTCAAGTACATTCAAAGTACTTCAAGTACATTTGAAGTACTTCAAGTACATTAAAAGTACTTCAAGTACTTTAACAGTACAATAAAATATTCTTGAAGTACAATGTAGATATAGGAGAGATATAACTTTAATGCGCTTGGTACTTGAAGTACTTTTAACAATGTACTTTGAAATGTACTTGATTTTGTCAAGTAAATTACTTCAAGTACATTATAAGTACTTCAAGTACCTTCAAAGCACTTCAAGTACATTCAAAGTACTTCAAGTACATTCAAAGTACTTTAAGTATATTCGAAGTACTTCAAGTACATTAAAAGTACTTCAAGTACATTAAAAGTACTTCAAGTACATTAAAAGTACAATGTAGGTAGATAGGTGAGATATAACTTTAATGCACCGAAGACAAGTGGACACCCCAGGGTTGCCACGTGTCCGGTTTTTTTATGAACTTGGCAGGAAAGTCCGGTATTTTAGCAACCTTGATAGGTACGTGTTAATTAATCGCCCGAAAAATCGTAATATTAGGTACACACTTATCCAAAGAATAATGCCTATAGGCCTAATTATTTGCACACACCTTCATTATTTCGAGGAACGAGAAATTCAAATTCAGTATGAGAAACTACTAGAGCAGTCATGCCATCTATTGAGGGTTGTCGGTAGTACCCGAGAATAGTGGCTCTTCTCGGGTAGTATGGTAGTGCAGGTATATTGCCCTTAGAGCTCGATTTTTGGGGATCCACCTACTCGCCTTGCAGCAGACGTAATTTCTAAGTTTGAGGTAGGTTGGTTTGAGGAACCCGAAAATTTCTTTAGTCTGACTAGATACACCTTAAAAAATGTCTTGGATATTTATGTTGGCTTATTTGTTTAGTTTGATTTAAACAAGTTTCTAGGCAGTTTTATTATATAAATAGTACTTTGTATTAGTGATTTAGAAATTATTGAGGGTAAGAGCAGTGCCCCAAGGCTCCACCAAAAAATAAATAAGGCAAGGTAGGCTAGGTGCATTTCGGTTTTACAAGAGTTTTTTGTATTACAAAGTCAAATATATTTGAATTTACACAAATGTGGAACAACCGTATGCAATTTGAGAAGGAAAAACTTAATATATTTTAAATTTTGTGCATTTTGGGGTAGGTCCTATTTACCCCGGAGTTCGGGGTAACCCTATTACAAAACTATAAAATGTTAAAAACATTTGGATGCGACTGGGTCATTTTTGCAGATTTTTATGTAATAAAATTATCTCTTTTCATTACATTTATATGGCATTTGTATGTAAAATGATGAGTTCAGAAAAAATAAATAAATGCAATATAGGTATATAAGTAATAGATATTTACATATAATATTCCAAAAAATAAAACCTTTTAGGATGAAAATTTTGTAAATATTTTTGACATGTTTTACATTTTTTCAGATCTTTGAAATTTTTTAAAATTTTTGATGGTTTTTGACATTTTTTGAAATTTTTTGTCATCTTGGATATTTTTTAAAGTTTTTGACGTTTTTTGACATTTTTTACTTTTATGAAATTTTTTAATATTTTTGGCATTTTTCTAATTTTTATTACTTTTATTGTAAAAGTAAAAGGCTTGGGGAAAATCAAGTACTTTTATAATGTACTTGGTACTTGAAGTACATTTGAAAAGAAAATTTTCTTGGTACTTCAACTACTTTTACAATTCTTAATGTACTTGGTACTTGAACTTGAAGTACTTTCATAATGAACTTGTGACAGCTCTGGTGAGAATACACTTTTATGAAAATGAAACGGTGGTAAATTCAATGGATTTAAGATTAATTGGATTGTACAAAAAATGACATAAAACAACCTTGTAATAATGAGGCATTGCTCGAAATGGAAAGGGTGCGAGAGAAAGATAAAAGTTGGCCAAGTTCGTATTTTAATTTTAATTTTTATCTGGTTCTGTAACACCTACACAGTTTCCCAGAGAACTTTTATTTTTATTTTAACATTTATTTTTATCTGTATAAACATTTATCTTTCTATTTTCTCTATGTTCGCGAGCCCACAACAATAACAAACGTCAATAAAAAGGTATGGTTATGTTTTGCGCCAAGCATTTTTTTTGTATACGTTCAAAAGCTCTATTTTACCGACTTCCTTTATTTACGGTATAGGTAACCCTAAAAGTAACGAATTTCATCCTATTACTTTAATTGAAATCGACAATTTTTTTTACAACTCGAAAACAATGTTCTTTCGGTTATCAATTGATTAGATCCAGGGGCATGCGGTAGAATTTGAGACAAGGGAATCATTTTCTTTAAAGTTGCTTATTTGTATTTTTCAATCTTTTGTAGTTTTCGGTAAACTTTAATTTCTTGCTTTAGCCTACCATTATTTATGATACCTATTTATATTTTGATTAAAACTGTAGGTATAGTTTTAACGACCGTTGCAATATTGTTTACCGAAACCGAAGCTTCTTACTGGCACGTCATTGTGAAACGCGTATGTATCCAAAAAACAGACTGCTTATTTCAAGGCTAAACGGTGCGAACAGAATTTCTCGCATTGGGTTTGCATGCATTGACCCCCCACTATGTTCTACCTACTAACGAGAGAAGCAATTGTCTCTGCCGCGTTGAGCGCGAGTACCCATCGGTTTTCGCGAAAGCGACGCTGCCCTTCGGTCAAATCAAAACCGACAGTCAATGAATTATTTATTATTCGTCTTCTACGCGTACGAGAAAGACAACTGCTTACATGGTTGTGTTATCTTATACGCCCTTCTATATTTTATACTAAATAGGTATATTACATAAGATTTCGCTTTTCTAGTACATAGGTATGCGCAAAATGTATTGCTTCTCATAGAGTCTTACCACTCCTACAAGACTGGCGCTAATTACGTCAATTTGGAATAGTGAACTATTAACAATTGCTTACATGAACCTTACGCCCCTGATTATATAGATAGACCGATCGTCATAAAACAAAAGGTCCTGGACAGTTTACCGGAGACTGGCTTTTAGTTATAAGTATGTCGTCGAAGGTTTGATACACAACCGAAAGTGAACCATTTGTGCAAGATTAAAATAAAATTGTTAGAAATCGTCAAATTAGTTTCAAATTCGCCAGGGGAAATCGTGCCCCAACTTTAAATTATTTAAATGAAGCAGTTAGGCCAGCTCAGCCGTACAAAATATGTATATAAATATTAAACATACACATTCCCCTTTTACTTTTTTTGACTACATACAACCCATTTTGCATGATATATGCTAGGAATATTTCCATATATCATGCAAAGCGATGCTAGCCTGCGGCCAAAAATGCAAACATCCTTACCTCTATATATTTCCTGTTGGGAGTTTGAGAAAGAAATATTCATTTTCAGCCTTTTCCATACCAATTCTGTACCACAGAGCAAAGTGTATTAAATCATTAAACATGATTTTTACAGGAGAGCAAAAAATATTTTTATAAATTGCTATCTCCTGAATATTTTTTTGTCTATACGTCGCACACAGAGCTAGAATCAAAAAGTAGATGGTAAAAAGTAACCTTTAGATATGCTGTTTTTGTAGAGATTTCCTTGTAAAATATAAATTAGCTAGCGAGAATAAAATAATTAATAAAAATTGTATTCCATAGTTATTTTTTTGTAAGTACCCAAACTACAGATGGTACTTTTTCTTTTAAAGTGTGATTTTACTATATATAAAACGTCTTTTTAATTTTGATTTTTTCCATAGAAGTTTGCGGTTAACACATTTTTGCTTATGTTAGATAGGTCTTAATTTAGTTGGATGGGTGGAAAGAAACAATTGATATATACTGAGTGTTTTGCTAGAAAAGTTATTGGTTACCGTTAGTACTCTATTTACATATTATTTTAACTTCCTTGGAGAAAAAAGGTACAAGGGCCAAAGAGTGCCATGAATGTTTAGGTTGCTGAAAATTTTATTTATTCAAAAATATTAAGCTTTCTTTGGGATAATATATTTTTCTACTTTATTTTAAAAACATAAAATGTAAAAGTTTTATAACAATAAACATAACTTAGTATTAAAAATTTTAATTAATGTAAACTGCTAAAATTGGAGGAAAGGATCGTGCAGCCAACGGGAAAAATAAAAAAGGTATTATAGGTGAAATGGTTCGTACAGAATATGTATATAAATAATTAACATACACATTGCCCTTTTACTTTTTTGACTATTTTGCATGATATTTACTAGATATATTATATCACAAAAACATTCCAAAAAAATAGATTAGCAAAAAAGTTAATACACAATGGGAAATATTAGTTAATTTTTTTGACATTTTTGAGAACCAGTTCGGTTCGGTTCGATTCAGTTACCACACTACAATCTTCTTAAAGAATTCTTAAAACATTTTGCACACGCTTACGTCATTATATATATACGTCAACAATATTAGTTGGCTGAGTTCCATGGCAACCGTCACGGCTCCTTTGTTTTGTTGATTAGATACTTTAAAAAAATTGATGTATTTTCAAAGTTTTTGTGTAAAAATTTCGGATTCTGAGGAAATTTTACAGAAACCAAGCGAAATATGTTTAGGACTGCTACCCACAAAATCCAAAAGCAGGTATAAATCTGAGTATAGCCGATTCAAACTTTCTGAGAAAACGCACTAATGGTATATTTTGAAGAACTGTCTGAGAAATATATGCTAAAGTCAACGTTAAGTGCCAATCACAACATAGATCTTGGAAGTTACAAGAAGTTGCAAGCGCTAATCAAACGAAAATCCAAAAACTAAGTCTCTTACAGAAGAAGATTTTGGCCGGTTTTTGACGAAAGCCTTAGACGACAAGTATTTACTTATCACGACGGTGGTTGCAGTTGGCCTGTCTGGCCCATGTCGAAGAGAGGACCTATGTGATCTCAAAATAGAAGGCATGAAAGATTTCGGCAGTGCTATACTGATTAAACTGGAGAATACAAAAACAAAGGTACCAAGATCTTTTACAGTTACAGGAAGCTTTTACACTATCTTGAAGAAGTACTGTGCTCTTTGTCCTCCCGATCTGAAGACGTAGGTTTTTTTTGAACTATCAATTTATTTTTGTTGCTAGAGAATCCAGAAAGTTTTACGTCCCGTAATTGTTCGTTCACCGGCTACAATTTCAGTCAATTCTGGCTCAGATCTGCTTGCCCTTAAACGCCATGGCGGATGGAAGTCCAGTTCAGTTAGTCAAAATAGAGTCTTCAGGGTCTTCTGCTAACCTGTCGTCACAGAGCCAGAACAAGCATTGTCCATTTGGAACAGAACAAGAAAACCACGACTATGTGAACAAGGTGAATCGGCGTAAGCTTGAAATAATGTTCAAATGTTACCATAAATATTAGACATTTTAACAAAAAAGTTTCACGGGCATGTCCTCAGAGGTAAAGGTAGCTCGGGGACGCGTTTCGGCCTCATTAGGCTTCATTCAGCCCGAGCATAACCATAAAATGGAAGGAGATGAAATGATGATGTGGGTATCTTTACCTCTGAGGACTTGCCCGTGAAACTTTTTTGTTAAAACTTTTTACCTCGTGAACTTTCTTCAAATTAGACATTTTATTAATAAAAACGAGTTAAATTGAAATTTGATTTTTCAGGTCTCTGTTTATTTGCAGTATCGTAAAAAACTCGTTTGAAAACCTCTTTGCACACTCTCTCGAATTGTGGTACACCAAACAGTCTCGATCGTGTGCAAAGAGTCGTTTTCAAACCTTGGTTGGTTCCTTTGATATCAAGTTTACCCCACTGACAGACGGGTTAACCCATAAAGTTACCAATTTTTTATAATAATTTTATTTACATAGGACCATTGACTTCTATACCCTACGTGTAGACCCGGCATGGGCCTAAATTGCCATTATATCAAGCTTTTATCGCAATTGACCAAATACAAGTAAGAATTTAATGAGCAAGATAGGGATGAAAATAGAATTTCGGTTTGGTGAGTCCGGACACATGCAACATCGCAAAAATATTCTATTTGCTTGTCTTGGATAAAAAAGGGCAGTGGCGGCGTAAAATAAAAATTTTGAATTTCACTAGAATTTTTTTATCAACAATTTTCTGTTTGAATAATAAATAATTCATGAATACTTACTTGTGTATACTGTGTTTACAAAATTCTCTTCAGTAAAAAAAAAGAGTAAAAAGAATTTCTAAGCATGCCAAGTGCAGTGGATGTATTAAAATTATTGTTTTCATCTTAGAACTTTACAAATGTTGTACCTTCCAGGTAAAATATTTTCTTTTTTTGAACAAGGGTCTTCTTCAACTCTTCTCTTCTTGGGTGGACTACAAGTTATGCTCGAGTCAGATGAAATTTCGGAACTAAAAATTTCAATTCGGAATGGGACAACTGAGCGCCGGGCCAACTCGGCGCCGCCAACATGGCTCCACGCCAGGCCTAATGGGCGCCGGGCCAACTCAGCGCCGGACTATTTTTTTTTTCGATAAAATGTGCAGATAAAAAACAAAATAAATATGTTATTTATACAAAAATTTCAACATCTATTAAGTCGAGTGTTGAAATTTGGTAGGTGTAGTGTTCTGCGACTTGAAACACCGCCAAGTTCCATATTCGAACATATCGATGCATAAATAAAAAAGTCCGCCACTTTGGATCCGCCATTTTAATTTTTTTAAGTTTGTTTTTCATCTGCACATTTTATCAAGAAAAAATATTTTAGTCCGGCGTGCTTTTTTGCATTGCATGAAAAATAACAAAAATTATTTGATTTTCTTAAAAATGATTTTTTTTTAAATGCTTACATACCGATTTTTATCCAGTTGTTTTTGTTTTTTCGAACCAAACTTTTGACATGTCACGGTCGAGTTTCATATATCTTGATGAATTGTTACACACACTGATTTATGTTTTTATAAATTTCGATAAATTTAATGTTTTTTTTTTTTAGTGCGGGGAAGTGACACTTTCTGAATCAAAATGTGTGAGAGTAAAATCGCACGGTCGCGGAAAAAACTATCTATCGTGACGCTACTGAACTTTCTCGTGTTTTAGCAAAAACTATCCGTCACGACGACTTACCCATAAAATGTTGTATTTTTATGGATTTTTTTTCTTCTTTTGCACAAAAAACAATGTCGGACCATGTTTGAACTCAAATAGATACTTCTAAACTTGTTTTTAAACGTTTTAAGATTTCTTTTTCTAATATTTTCGCACAAAATTCAAAAAAATTCATTTCCGTATTTAGACAACATTGTCTATCAGTTTTCCCTGTATAAACCGACTAGCAGGTAGAATCACTTAAAATACGGCAGGTGGTAAAGGTAGCCAGCTGCTTTTCTGTCGCACTTATGCCGTCAGTGTGAAAGAGATAAAAGTACCCATATATTATCTAGGGTATTATTAGCATGCAAAATCACCCTATCTTTGTCCGTTTCACATGTTGAATAATGTCTATCTCTGTTTTTATTGTAAAAGAAATACCCGCCCATAGGAACCAAATTGGATAGGGTCAATAAAAAATGCCTTGTCTTTCCGTCTCTAACGCCCTTTCAGGGCGTTATAGAACTCAATGCATAGGACTCACTATTAAGTGCCATTACAACCACTGGTGGGTTTTAGCCTGATTAACCAGAGCCTTCTTATTCCTATATTTTTGATGTCATCTTCGACATCCAACTTTTTAGTGGCCTCTCTCTTACTCTCTTTCCTGCAGATTACCAGTTCATTATTTTTTTTTCTGTACAGCGTGTCCCATTTTCGATGGGATTAAATGGGAAACTCGGTTATTATTAAAGATATCGATTTTCTGATTCCACCTTACCGTGCTCTTTTTTTGAGCCCTTAAAAACGGTGTAATCAGATTTTTGCTATACCCCGTGGTTCCGCTAAGACAGGGAGTTTTTGAAAAAAATGCATTTGTATTTATTCCTTGTATTTTGCAAGATATTTTTATTCTGTAAAAACCATTCTATGGCAACTTTTTTAGAGGAAAATAATGAAGTAAAATTTTCAAAATATTGTTTAGTTTTTGAGATATGGTTTTTATCATAAAAAAATTAAATACGGATTTGGATTTTTTTTATTATTTTTTTGAATCGGCCATAAAAAGGTTTTCACAGAATAAAAATATCTTGCAAAATAAGCGAGATTGTTTATTAAAAATGCAATTATTTCAAAAACTCCCTGTATTAACGAAACTACGGGGTATAGCAAAAATCTGATTACACCATTTTTAAGGACTCAAAAAAGAGTAAGGTGCAATCAGAAAATCAATATCTTTAATAATAACCGAGTTTCCCAATTAATCCCATCGAAAATGGGATACGCTGTACATGTCCCAACCAAGCTAGTCTTAAGGGGCCGACTCGCGCCGATATTTTCGTGCTAATGTAAGGGTTTGGAAATACACGCTTTTCTTGAAGACGGCTAAAGGTTTTAACAAAAACTTTTTTTATCGTTTAAAGTGATCTTTGATACAGGCCTAAAACTATTTTTTAGTTAAAAAAATTTCTCCAAAAATCGATCATTTTCATATCATTTTTTTAATCGGAAATTGTTATCTGATTCAATCGGGGAAGAATTTCGGGCGTACAAGGGACATCCCTCTAAATAAATAAAAAATAAAAATACAAAAAATTGCAGGTCATCTGGTAGGAAAACGTGTATTGTTAAACCCTTACAAGACCAACAATTGCGGCTTTTGTCATCAATCAGCTGGTCGCCGCTAGCATTTTTGGCGCCCGAGGCAGCATTTAAAATTTTTAGTCCCTTTCACCCCTTGATAGAGGTTTTACCAAATCAAAATGGTAAATTATATTTGACATTCTCATATACTTTCCGCACTGTTTTTGAATTGAGTTGTTTGGTATGGAAAGTGGCACGTTTTCGTATTCACTTTACACACTAAAAAATAGGGCGGACTATAAACAAACAAATTGTGTGTAAGTGATTGGTAGAAAATATAAACATTTGCACGTGTATAAGTACCGTTGTTTTTTTTTTAATTTATATATTTTATACAGGAGGACGTTAATTAGACATTTTCACCTTAACATTGTTAACTCCTAGAGAATGAGCCAGAAATCGAACAAAATGTTCGAAAAAGGGCTGTTTCTATAAGGCTTAACCCGTGTTTTAGGTTTCTATGTGTAATTTTAAACAGTGAGACCAACATTGTTTACTGGACGCTATTTCCTGAATATGCCACAAAATACCTATAAAAATACTTTAATTACCTGTCTAAAAATCACTGCTTATTTAGCATTAATTGAATATACATAATTCCATCCACCCTTTTGATATTTTTTAAGATCAATATAATGGCACAGATTTTTAAGGGTCAGAGTTGCGCCGATATTCTAGTGTAAATGTAATTTGTGGTTGTTTAGAAATACACGGTTTTCTCCAAGACGGCTACAGATTTTTACAAAAACTTTCCTTAATTATTGAAAGTAATCTTTTGTCTAGGACCAGAATTATTTTTAAGTTTAAACAAAATGTCAAAAATTAGATAACATTATGCTTAAATATAGTCACAAAGCGACAATTTTATAATAATTTTTTTTATAGGAAATAGATCTTTGTTTTAAACGGGGAAGAATTTCCGTCTTGACACTGTCGTATTTTCACTTTATTTAGCCATCTTTTAATATTTTTGTTACTGTGTAAATATAAGTTCAAATATGTTGTATGTGAATTGTCAATCTATCTACTGCGTGTTATTAATATAATTTGTTTTTTTATAAAAACCGAGGGGTGATCAGCTGAACCAAATTTGTACACCTTCCTACGGGAGTTAAATAAATTTTTGGGCTTGTAGTGTCCTGTATAGTCCTGACTGACAGGCGCCCATAAAAAAATTCGCGACCAACAAAAAAAAACGTCTTAACTC
This sequence comes from Aspidapion aeneum, assembly GCA_963576565.1. Taxonomy (NCBI): domain Eukaryota; kingdom Metazoa; phylum Arthropoda; class Insecta; order Coleoptera; family Brentidae; genus Aspidapion; species Aspidapion aeneum. The sequence continues at coordinate 43,452,272 of OY755040.1, forward strand.
TCGTTTTTCTTGTTGATTTGCCTTTGCCGGCCTTCCTACTTAATCATGCTTAGGGCACCCCTTAGGCGCCAGTACCCTCGGGATCCTGTATAGTCCTGTGGCAATCCTGTGGAAGTCCTATGGAGTCCTGTATAATGATTTTCTATTTTAAATACATTTGGTAGAAAAATATTTTAAAGAAAAAAAAATTGCTAGAAAAACATTTGGTATACAAACATTTCATAGAAAACACATTTAAATGATAAAAAATATTTTTGGTAAAGTACATTTGGTAGAAAGTACAATTGGCAAAAAAACCTATCACAGAAAACACATTTTCTAGAATAACATTTGATAGAAAGTACAATTGGCAGAACAGCAAATGTTAGAAAGGACATTGGGTATGAAAATATTTTATAATCTAACCAAACCTATCCTGACCTAATATGTACTTTTTAAATGTTTTTTTACCAAGTCTCTTTCTATCAAAGGTTTTTCTACCAAATCTATTTTCCATTAAATATTTTTTACCAAATGTTTTTCTAACAAATGTTATTTCTACCAAACTTATTTTCTATCAAGTGTTATTCTACCAAATGCATTTTCTATCAAACATTTTTTTACCAAATATATTTTCTACCAAATGTATTCTACTAAATGTTTGTCTACCAGATGTCAAAGCATTTCTAACTAAGGTGACCACTCTTGACCTAAACTCAAAACATTTTATTACGCACATTTTGGCTTACTTACTTGGCTTTCTTCTGTTTCATTTTGTATAACGCTTTCCGTATTTGAGTAACTTTTATTGTGGTCTGCGAAAATTAGTAAAGAATCAGCCTACAATAAAATTATTTAAAAAAAAAATTTTACGTTGGGGTTAAAAAGTGCCCTTTTTATTTTATCACTTGTTTATAGCACTTACCTACCAAGGGATAAAAAGCGAGCGTAGCAAGTACCTAAATTCAACTAGGTACAAAAAGACACTTTTATCCCGCGGTTTATTACGCTATTTTTTAAGCCTGAATTGCGATATAGAACATTATATACCTAGGTACTAAAGTGACACTTTCTATCTCAAGGCAAAAAATGCGTAGTAGGAGCTTAGTGAGAGCTACAATTTGCCAAAGGATAAAAAGAGATATATACTATACTATTTTTTGCGCTTATATGGCCCCGTTTTATTAAAATTGTTTGCAAAAAAAAACAGACTTAACTATAGTGGCCTAAATTTTATTTTTCGCACTTTAGGCATGAAAAGTAATAGGGCTTAAAAGTGACATATAAAGAAATAAAAAAATTAAATTTCTAATAAAAACCTACTAGTGAAAACCGATGAACCTCCTAAAAAATAGAGAAAACGCGGAAAAAAGTAAAAAAGTGCGAAAAATAGCATAAACCCTGTGATAAAATTGTTCTTTTTATTTTTAATCACGCGGCGAATTGTCCCCTCTAGCTTGTCAAACTACAAACTTTTCGCCTCCGGGAAAAAAGTGGCACGTTTATCCCTTGATATAAACATGTACTAATTTCTTGACTTTCGTGGACTAAAATTTTTATTCTCTGAAATAAGAGACAAAAATGCGTTTCTAGTCCCTAAAATGAGGGTCAAAAATACGTTTTTATTCGCTGAGGTGCGGTTCGGTTCATTAAGTTTTACAGACATAAGTAGTTATATATTCTGTCAAAAAACACCCCCTCTTCCCCTCATGTTGAGTGTTATCTCGGAATTTTTTCTGTCGACTTACTTTCCCTTTTCTCGCCCGATGCAGGTTTTCGGAGAGTAAAAATTTACAGATCTAAAGGTATCAAAACAAAAATCAGAAGATTTTAAATATATTACCTTTAATTATTATTAAATCTAAAAAAATCTGAGTCTTCTACTGCCCTCTCCCCTGAACCAAACCGAACTCACCCTCCTTAAAAGCTAAAATTAGTTTCTTTAATGTCCCCACCATGAATTATCCCTATTTTATAAAAAAGTTGAAATATATTTGACTACCTATATATGACTAACCTTATAAATACCTCTGGCCTCACTGTGTTTCTGGTTAACACAAGTTGAAGAAACCTTGGGACCCTTCGGTACAGTTAGAGTTGGCATCGTAATAGGACCCTAAAATAAAAGGAATCCGCTTCCATATTATACATATTAAACATATTTAAAAAAAAAGTGGCAAAAAACTATCGTTCAAAATATCTAATTATCGCCTGCTGCCTTAAGCATAATTTATGTTTGCACTTACCACTTTTATTGGGCCTTTTTTTTTCCTCTTCGCATTAAGTCGAAGTCTCCATTTTTTGCCTTTTCTTCGTTCATCCATACTTACTACCAATGTTTACACGACTGTTATATAATTAAAGTTACTACCCAAATGCACTCAATAACCGAATAAGTACACTTAGTTCAATGAATAGAGGCCAAAATAGGGGGGTTACCCTACAAAAGGTCCGGTAGTTCTGATTTTAGGATATGTTGTTAAGCTCAGGAGGGTAGTTAAAAATCTGAGTTTTCGTCACCCCCACCCCTGTGCTTCCTCCGCCATCTTGAAAAAACCATTAAAAATTGGCACTTTTTTTTATTTTTTTGCCTTTAGTTTCGTTCCAGTACACTAAATCGCAAAAAGAGTTATATTAAATTTTTTAGAGGATATAATTATCTACAATTGGATGGTACCATGGTTGTTCTGCGAGCAGTAGTAACGGAGCTAGATAATTTCCAAAAATGACTAAAATCACGTGCTTGGGCAAATTTTCAGATTTTTTCGACTTTAGACGGCATAAGCTCTGAAATACTTCGTTCTAGGGTAAAATTTTTAAGAACGTATCTTGTAGAGAATTTTATCAGCTACAAAATTCATTCTTTAAATATATTTCTAAATATTGTAACGGAGTGGGAGTAACTTTTAACTTAAAGTAACTAAGTTAGAAAATAATCATTTTTTAAAATTTAGTGCTTTAAACGGCACGTTTTTTATTTATTTTTATTTTTTCGTGTAAATTTAGTGACGCACAAAAAGATAAGAGAGCTTAGGGGTCAAACACCTCCTTAAACTAACCACCTCTTCAAAAAACCCCCCCAGACCCCCCAAAATGTAACATATTCAGGTTTTCTCAAATTTTCTCAAAAAATACGCTTCTAAGAGAAAAATGTGTAAAATACTTTAGTGTAGACAATGAAATTTCGTTTTGAAAAAGGTACAACTCGATGGGGGTCCACTATTTATAAACTCTTCAGCGGCGTCCGTTAATTGAAGTAATTTAAAAAAGTAAAAAAAATCCATGTTTTTTCCATGATTTATTCGATTTTTTTTTAAACCAAGGTTTATGGAACAAAATGTGTTATACATTATTGTAGCAAATAAAATTTTCTTTAAAATGCTGTACAAGAAAGTCGGATTGGTTTCATGGTTATAAATTCAGAGGCGCCCGTAAATTTAACCAATTTTAAAAAATCACAAATTAAAATATTTTTGTTACAAGTTAATTTTTTTTAAAATAAGCCTAATTTTAAAAAATGCTATGATGCACTTTATTGACAGTTAAATTCTCTTTTCAACGGTGTATAACTCGATGGGGTTGACTTACAACGAACCCGCCAGCGACGTCCGTAAATGGGAGCCATTTAATTAATTTTTTTTAAAATTATGTTTTGCACAGGTTTTATTTGATTTTCTGAAAACCATACCGTTTATCAAAAAAATTGTTTATTACTTCATTGTAGATAATAAAATTTCCTTTTAAACGTTGTGTACATGGTAAAAAATATTTCATATTTACCGCTCTAGTGGTGTGCTTAATTTAAAACATTTTTTTTTTAAATCACACTTTGTTATACACCATTTAAAAGGAAAATTTTTTATCTACAATAAAGTATAAAACACATTTTTTGAAAAAGGGCTTGGTTTTTAAGAAAATCGATTAAAATATGTAACAGAATTAATTTTTTTGGTGATTTAAAAAAAATTGTTTTAAATTAAGCACACCACTGGAGCGGTAAATATGAAATATTTTTACCATTTTACACAACGTTTAAAAGGAAATTTTATTATCTACAACGAAGTAAAAAACAATTTTTTTGATAAAGGGCATGGTTTTCAGAAAATCAAATAAAACCTGTGCAAAACATAATTTTTAAAAAAATTTATTAAATGGCCCCCATTTACGGACGTCGCTGGCGGGTTCGTTGTAAGTCAAACCCCATCGAGTTATACACCGTTGAAAAGATAATTTTACTCTCAATAAAGTGCATCATAGCATTTTTCCAAATTACGCTTAGTTTTTGAAAAAAATTAGATAAAACTTGTAACAAAAATATTTTAATTTGTGATTTTTTAAAATTGGTTAAATTTACGGGCGCGTCTGAATTTATAACCATGAAACCAATCCGTTTTCTAATCCAATTTCTTGTATAGCATTTTAAAGGAAATTTTATTTGCTACAATAATGTATAACACATTTTGTTTTATAAACCTTGGTTTATAAAAAAATTGAATAAATCATGGATATTTTTGACTTTTTTAAATTACTTCAATTAACGGACGCCGCTGAAGAGTTTATAAATAGTTGGCCCCCATCGAGCAAATTTCATTGTCTACAATAAAGTATATTACACATTTTTCTCTTAGAAGCGTATTTTTTGAGAAAATTTGAGAAACCCTAAATATGTTAGATTTTGGGGAGTCTGGGGGGGGGGTTTTTGAAGAGGTGGTTCGTTTAAGGAGGTGTTTGACCCCTAAGCTCTCTTACCTTTTTGTACGTCACTAAATTTACACAAAAAAATAAAAATAAATAAAAAACGTGCCGTTTAAAGCACTAAATTTAAAAAAATTATTATTTTCTAACTTACTAACTTTAAGTTAAAAGTTACTCTCACTCCATTACAATATTTAAAAATACATTTAAAGCATGGGTTTTGTAGCTGATAAAATTCTCTACAAGATATGTTCTTGGAACTTTTACCCTAGAACAAAGTATTTCGGAGCTTATGCCGTCTAAAGTAGAAAAAATCTGAAAATTTGCCCAAGCACGTGATTTTAGTCATTTTTAGAAATTATCTAGCTCCGTTACTACTGCTCGCAGAACAACCATGGTACCACCCAATTGTAGATAATTATATCCTCTAAAAAAATTCATATAACTCATTTGCGATTTAGTGTACTGGAACGAAGTTACAGGCAAAAAACTACAAAAAGTGCCAATTTTTGATGGTTTTTTTAAGATGGCGGAGGAAGCACAGGGGTGGGGCTGAGGAAAACTCAGATTTTTAACTACCCTTTCGACCTTAATAACATATCCAAAATTCAGAACTACCGGACCTTTTGTACGGTAAAACTCCTCTATTCATTGTACTAACTACTGGTATCGAACTAAACAGATCGCAGTGGACCGCTTCTCTGTTGCCCGAAAATATAATATAAAATATAATATTGGGTAAATGTAGGTAAGCATCGTCAAAGAAAGCGCCGCGAGACGTGGCTGCACGCTAGACAATGCGGGGGAGACATACGGGAGGGTTAAACGACGTCCTTCGCGCTAGCCCGGGTGTAAGTTTATGGCGGCCCGGACCTGAGAACATAAGGTGTTGGTGGCACTTTAGGGAGGTTGTGGGGGCGGTAAACGCCGCCTCCTCGACACTTTTTTTTACCTCGTCATACACGTATGCCCCGCAGGTGTTTCTCGAATGTCCGCTCGTGGGCGCCTTAATAAATCTCACGATTTTTGCGCCATCATTCGTATTGGCCAATAACAATAATCTTCTGTTTGCACGGGTCCAAAGATCTTACGAAGAATTTTTCTCTCAAATATTTTTAGTTGTTGGTCATTCATTGCAGTTTTTAATTAAATGGCTTTGATATCATCATGTTTGAAATGAGTCGCATGTAGGAATTTTTTATCATTTGTCTTACTTTCTTGCGCAAATACATACCAATACCGATACTTACAAACTACGTACATGAGCGGTTTAGCATGGCTTCACCTTAAGTGCAAAAATCCCAAATTGGCCCAATCGGAAGTTCTTGTTCAGGGAAACAGATGGATACAGTAACAAACACATAAGAAAAAGATAGACCGATATTAGTTCACCTTGAAAAATATCTTGCATCCCTTACAAACGCAAAACAAGTCCAAATCTCCGATTAATGTCAACGGCGCGGCGCATTGCAAGTAGGTATAAACCACATAGTTTGTCTCCATAAAAATTTTAGTTAAGACATTATTTATAAGTCGTATTGTATATAAAAGAGAGGAAAGGTACATTTCATAGTCTAAGAATTGCTGCAACATTCGGAAACCTAATGTAGGTATCCTCAATAAATAGCGACCACTACAACTTATGTAAAGCCGAAATGTCTAAAACTCAAAGGCTTGGTGGTTAAATAAATGCTTCAGTGAACATGAAGTTGTATAATATAAACTTGCAAATGAACGTGAAACAGTATAATATACTTGTAAATGTTAAGACATAAATTTTTCAATTAGGGTCAAGTGGTGTAAAAATGAGACCTTTTTAGGACTTTAATATTTTTAAGATTTTAGACTCCTCTATAGGACTCGATAATCAGCAAAGTATTGCAAATGTAAAAGCATAGAAATTTGACCTATAATATGAAAAAAAAGTGTGTCTCATATTTAACCTTGAAAAAGTTCAAAATTCATACAGGGCCGGCGAAATATGAGACAGTGACATATTTTACGTATAAGCAGTCGGATCGCCGTCTAACCCAAAAATAAGGCAATGAGGGTAAAATTGAGACATAACTTTTTATTACTTTAAAACCGATCACGACAAAAGTTTCGGTAACGTTTTTAAAAGTTTCATACCACAAATAAAGCTATGGGTTTTGTAATTTTATTCATAAGCCTATTTTTTATAAAAAAATAAAATAAATTGTAGGTATGAGGTCCTTACAACTGCTGCTATCCATTTATAACACAAAATCTATCGGAATTCAATTATTGTATTTTTTATTTAAGTGTCTCATATTTCAACGGAATTTGGGGCTTCTCACTTTTACACCATTTGACCCTATTTATACTTAAAAATAGGTTATTTAGTTAATGATCTATTAACTTTAATAGATTTGTTAGACATAAATATACATATATCATAACAAAAATATTTCATGTAAAAAAAAGCCAAGTACGCGAAAATGGCATTCCGTAAAAAGAATTGAGATAAAAGTAAAGCCAAGTTCTCCAATACAAATTTCAAAATGAAAGGTTTTTACTAGTTTGGAAATATTTTTTTAAACTTTGCTATTACAGCCAAACTTCTTTATGTTCAATTTAGCACTGTGCTTAAGAGTCATTTACAGCCGTAATAGCCAAGTTTAGAAAAATATTTCCAAACAAGTGAAAATCTTTCATTTTGAAATTTGTATTGGAGAACTTGGCTTTACTTTTATCTAAATTCTTTTTACGGAATGTCATTTTCGCGTACTTGGCTTTTTTTTACATAAAATGTTTTTGTTATGATTTCACTTCTTTTATAAAGGAATTGGATAATACTTAATTTTTAAAGTAGTAAAATATGGGGAAGATTGTTGAAAACTTTTGCAATGGCTTACTTAAATTTTTAAGGTTTTTTAATTTTTTTCCATGGTTTTATCGTAGTTCCTATCAGCCTTCCAAAGCTCAGCTCTCTAGCGTTTGTGGAAGTGGGTAATGTTACTTTTACATAACTTTACATTTATAGGGGAGCAGAGTAAATGAAAATATTGGACTTTTGAAATTTTTTCCCATGGTTTTATCATAATTTCTATCAGCATTCCAATGCTCAGCTCTCTAGCGTTTCTGGAAGTGGACAATGTTAGTTTTATATAAATTTACATTTATAGGAGAGGGAAGTAAATTAAAATGTTGCTGTTTTTAAATTTTTTCATATAGTTTTATCATATTGTCTTTCAGTCTTAACAAGTTCAGCTCTCTAGCGTTTCTGGAAGTGAGCAGTGTTACTTTTACATAACTTTACATTTATAGGGGAAGGAAGTAAATTAGAATTTTGGGGTTTTATATTTTTTTCTATAACTTTATCATAGTTACTATCGGTCTTCCAAAGCTCAGCTCTCTAGCATGTCTGGAAGTAGGCAATGTTACATTTACTTAACTTTACATTTATAGGGAAGGGAAGTAAATTAGAATTTTGGGGTGTTTTAATTTTTTCCTATAGTTTTATCATAGTTCCTATCAGTCTGCGAAAGCTCAACTCTCTAGCATTTCTGGAAGTGGGCAATGCTACTTTAACATAACTTTAAATGTATAGGGGAGGGGAGTAAATTAAAATTTTGGGATTTTTTGATTTTTTCCAGAGGTTTTGTCATAATTTCTATCAGAGCCAAATTTCAGCTTTGTAGCATGTCTGGAAGTACAGTAGAATATTGATGATCTATACATGAGTGAGTGAGTCAGTGAGTGAGTGGCAATTTCGACGTTTTTTGAAATTTCGTAACTACTTTACTACTGTATGAAATTCCAGGAAACTTGGAGGGGTTGTTAACTCCATGGAGATCTACGACTGTTTGAGATTCGTAGCTCATTCCAAAGTAGAGTTTTAGGTGGGTCAAATATCGGCTGAAATGTTTCAAGAAAAGATGGTTACGGCGCGCGAACTTGGTGAGGCACTGCCGTGCCCTCTGATTCATGAATGATTAAATAATGAATTGTGGTTTTATCCTTTTTTATCACATATTGGTATTTTTAAAGTATTTTAACCACAGATTAATTATAATATTAATTATAAAGTCTATATTGATCCACCTATTTGCTGAGTTCGATGGCACTAATTGATGGAATCAGCAGTCAGCATTGATGAATATCAAATCGCACCCTCAGAACGAAAATGACACAACTCGAAATTTAGAAATATTTACTTTTATAATAAAAGAACAAAATTAGATATCCTCTATTAATTATCCTACCTAGTTATAACCTCCATAAATTTGATATTGGAATCAAGAAATTTATATACTAAGAACTTTAGATATACCGAAATTATTTGAGTTTTCTTTTGTTTTGTTACCTAAAATTAATTTCTGAGGGTGCGAAATGTTCCATCGAAAAATAAAAGATCGTACATGTTTTTGCTTCAAAAAATAAAAACAAAATATTTCATTACGCGTGTCTTCGTCATCTGCTCAAAATTTTTTGGTGGATTTGTGGACTATTAGGAACTTTACAAAAACCTAACTTTTATTAAAAAAAATTAGGAGATAAAAAATTGCACTTTTATTTCCAAAATGAGAGATAAAGATTGTACTGTGCATTTTGTGTTTTTTACTTTTCCCTTGATCTGTCACTGTTTATCCCTGATTTTTATCGTTTATCCCTAATCTGTCACTTTTTATTCTGGAGACAAAAAGTGACACAGTTTATCCGTAATTTAAGAAAAAATTGCAAAAAAATAAATATAAAAAAATTGAAACTTTTTGATTTTCCGAACAGGTATGATTTCAATGAAGGTGATTTTGGCAAATTAAACGTTCCCGAAAGATATTCCATAAACAGTTTTGAAATACATTTTTGAAAATATCCTTGAGACCCCTGTGTCAAATAATTGTTTTTCATTGTCATGATATTTGATATGAATATAAATACATGGACCCATGACGGATCTGATACCTTCCTGGCTAGTCTATTAGCACACTTTAAGTGAAGCCATAATATATCAGTCTTGAAAACAGTTTTTTTTTTGTAAATATCTTAGAAACTAAAGCTTCAACGAAGTTTTTGGCTATAATACACATTATTCTGCAAAATATAATCTATATATTCGCATATTGATGCGATGCTTCGTTGAGAAGTTTATTTTTTAATGGTTTGACCAAACTCAAATTAGCTCGTTAGAGTCTTGAACATTATATTACCTGAAAATTTTGTGAAAATCAGTTCTCCGGTTTAGGAGCTATTGTATTACGGATAGAAATACACATACACAAATACACACAGACAGACATCATGACAATATTGCTAAGACAGGTCAAAATACACCCAAATAACACATTTTCGGCGTTAACTCAAAAAAAAAATTGTCGAAAATAATACCTTCTCTAGCCATTGCTACGCGGTCTAAAAGGTAAAAATGTAAAAAGCATTTATTGTTTCGTGTAACCTGCATTGCGCGCGCAAATTCACATTTGCTGCACAAATCTAACGCTCAAACAAATATAATATTTGTATTTAGTCAAGTATTTTATGGGCTTCTAGCATTTATGGTCCAATTTGGTTAAACGGTAAACATTGGTACTTTATATCTGAATTAATTTGAAATAAATAGAATGTTGCCTGTAATTTTTTTCCCAAAATTTTGTCTACTTATGAGTCTACACCAACTAAAATAATCGCATTATTAAAGTTTTATAAAGTCCCTAATGATGTGACAAAGTTTTAACTGATAAGAAGTAGACTTTTACGTCTCAATCTTATATTATTTCTGAGATGCAAAAGAGATTAATCTCGTGCCCTTCTTTAATGCGTCCCTAGTCCTAATAGTATTCCAGAACTTTGAGAGCAACGTTCAGCACTTTAGACCCAAAGGCTCAACTGCAGGAGTAGTCACGGATTATGTCAGCGTAGTTTTTACCTTCCTAGCCCGCGCAGTAATGGGTAGAAGAAAAAAAATTGAAATAACGCCGAATATTGTTATTTAGGTGCATTTGGACCGGAACCGCTGGGCCAATTTAAGATTTCTATGAAAAATAATGTTCACCACTGTAACGAGCTGATTAGATTATGTTCAAAATGCATTAATGCTACTGACACTTTTTGATAGTTAAACAAGTAAAAAAAACTTTTTAACGGAGCATCGCACCGCTTCAATATGCGATTATTGGAGGAGCTTTCGTTTTTAATTTATTTAGAAAAAAAACTGTTTTTAAGGCTGATATAGCGTGGAGTTCACTTGGAATGTGTTAGGAAGGTATCAGATCCATCATAAATCCATTTATTTTTCAGAAAAAACTGAAAACACTTTTGACACTATGACAGATTTATGCGGAATCGATACCTCGCTTGTGCCGGCACAGTCAACCATAAAATTACCTAAAAATTGCAAAAAAATGGCATTTCCGGCCAAAATAAGAGTTGGATTGAGTTGGAAGTGGTTTTATTCGATCGCCGTGATCGATTTATACAAAAAACTCACTTAACCAAGTACAGTCAACTCCAAAATTTCGGATATGTGGCTGAAGTACGGGTCGGATAATGTTGGGAATGGTTGCATTCGACTCGCCATGGTCGAAATGCAGAAATCATACTTCACACTATATAACGGTTCCCCTCAAACAAAATTTTTTCTTATGGGTCCAAGATAATATGTACAAAATTTCAGTTACCCAAGTATTTCCGACAATTATTGATTTAAGTTGCTTTTGAGTTAATGTTTTGCAAAACATTTTAATAATATGCAACACATTATTATTTATTAATTGATAATGTATATAGTAGAACGAATTTCTCTGGAAAGATCAGTACAAAGTCTGGAACTAAGAAAGCTGACGAAATCTTTAACTGTGCTACAATTGCGGAAGTTTTTTTATGTTCAATATTTTAATTCTATGAACGCATAAGTAATCATTGAGGACTGTCAATTTTCGGTTCCGGCTACAGAAGGCAAGGTGATCTCAAGTGATCAAGCTTCTGTTAGAAAGATTGACACAGGCGGATATATTGGCACCAATTCAACGCAGATAGCTGGCTACACGGATAAGATTGCTGTTCATAGTATAGATGAAACATCTTTTACCGAAATTGTAACACAAAAAGTGGCTTGTATCTTCTTATTATAATAATAGAGTAAAGTATCTGAAATTTTTTTACTAATCTACAACTGGAGTGATAATGCCTACTCCAAAATTCAATCTATTACTATTAGATGCGAGTGCACTTTGCGAGTGCTATCATTGGCGAATATCGAAGTTAAATACATTCCATCTAGGTATCTATGATGGGGGAAAGGCCTCTTAGATGCTATTAAATTTGAAATGATTGATACTTTGATGTCATTACCACACCGCTGCTTTGCCTTGCCAATTTGTAAAGTATCGGAAACCGATTAAGGTAGAATTTGAATTGTTAATCGAAATATTTTTTTAGCCGACAATAGAACGCAAAGTCATAGGGCCAGAGAGAAAAAGTTTCCGATTATTTCTTTCAAATTCTACCCTAAAACTTTTAAATATAAGGATTTTTAGAGGTCTGTTCAAAGTGATGGTAGCCGCACGTTGATCCCAGTTTTTTCCTTTCTCTGAGCCTGAGATAGTAATGGGTAGTGTAACAGGCGGCACGTTTGGCAATGGTACTGCCAAATCAAGTGGCCAAGGCTTAAACGCTGCAAGCTACCAATTTGTGCAACACTTTAAATAGCTGATAAAATTATTAAACATTATTAAATTTATTATTTGTTACGGTCTCCAAAGGAAATTTGGCGGTTCTTGTAGAAAGAATATGCTATAAACGTTTTTCTCAATTATATAAACAATGTAGGAAAATCATACATACCTTTTCAATTCTCTTCTTTAAACTTCACATTTTCACTTTTTATAATTATTAATCAAATATGAAATTTTACTACTATTAAACTTTTGTATTCAAATATTCAAACTCTCTAAACTTTTAGGTTTTGGAAACCTTTTGTTTGTTTGTTGTAAATATATTAATTTACTAACATTCTAAACGTTGATTGAATAGGTAAAGTTGTTCAGTCAACTGTTTAATTTACTTATTATAATTGTTTAGGATAGTATAGTGATTAAAAATGCCGATTTTAGGGCAATGAAAGGTTTGTATTTTATGTTAAATACCCAGAAGAAGCAGTAATATTTCAAACACTGGAAACAGTAATAATCACAAGCTTTAAAATTAAAATAAACTCTAAAAGTTAAGACCAAAATAGTTATTAACAACAAAGTTAATAGTTTTATACAAAGTTTATAATTGATAAATTTAACATTTCCCCAGTTGAAAAAACCCCCCTTAAGAACTGGTGTGAAGCGAACAGAAACCAACTAAAGAATGTTTTCTCTAACGATTTTCCTGCCTCAGCCAGCCACCCTGCTCTTTATGCATTCTTAGCTTGCCGCTGATTGGTATGAAATCTAAGCTTTCTCAGATGGACTGTGCTTTAAACGTTCCAAACAAGACAAAATACCAGCGTAATCCAAAGATGCGTGGACTTAGAAAATCGTTAGAAATTAAAATTACACAGTGTGTTTTTTAAAAATTAAAAATAGTTTAGCAAATTTGTTTTCAGTTACAGAATATAAATTATTGTGATGATAGTGGCTCAAAGGACATATTAGCCGAATATAGCTTTTATTAAAATACAGAGATCCTGAAACCATGCACAAAAACAAGTCGCTGGTGTTGCCATAAATTTTATTTATTCTTAACATAGTCTTGCAAGTAATTAATGCTTGTTGATGTCAAAAACAATATTTAATTAAAAATATTTAAAAACTTATAAATGGCAAAAATACCATTTATATTCAGATCCCGTTTTGTTACAGTAGCTATGGGCAAAACTACTGTGTTTAAAAGGCAGTAAAAGAATTGTCAGTTGTTTGCAAAAAACAGCTTTTGAAAAGGTGCTTATTAAAAGTAGATTTGCCATGGACGTTTTTTAATTTTACCTAAAAAAAAACTTGATGATTTTTTCAAATTGTGTTCTAAAATAAATGGATCTGAAGCCTTCCTAGCCTGCTCCTAGTGAACTCCACGCTATAACAGCCTTGAAAAGTGTTTTTGTAAATATCTCAGTTTTTAGTAATAACATAGAACATTTAAAAAAAACGTGTTCTACTATATTCTAAAAACCGTATACTGATGCGATACTCCGTTAAAAAGTTAGAATATTTTCAATCATTAAGCTGTCATGATCCTTAATGGATTTTGACCAAAATCCAAGCAGCTCTTAACAGTATTGTCACCATTTTACATGAAAATTTCATGAAAATCAGTTTAGTGGTTTAGGAGCTATTATCAAGGATCGAAGAGACATAAACACACACACAGACAGACGTCAAGGCGATATTGCTAAGATGGGTCAAAATACTCCCAAATAATACATTTTCGGCTACTTCCTACCAAAAGCAGCTTTTGAAAAGGATTTCCGAAAAAGTGATTTATAGATGCCATTAAAAACTACAATTTTATTCCACAATTTGATAAATTTTTACCCAATCAACTAGTTTTCAGAAAAGAAAAAATAGACATGACCCTAAATTTTTAACAATTGTCAAATAATGTAGTGACGTAACGGAGTATGTTCCAAAACCACCAAAACTATCTACCCGAAAAAGGGACATTAAGAATTAAATGGGGGGTCCTGGCTTCAAGCATCGCGTGTGAGACTGCATGGGTATTCCCCATATTTATGCTCCAACGTATTTGGCTTAATCATAATATTTGCACTTATGTTTGATCACTGTGGCGTACAAATAAGTCGAAAATAAGGCTAATAAAAAGTTTGTTGGCCGATATTGTTGATAACACTCTAGAAAGATCAGTGTTACTGCCTCCAAGTTAACTGCAGCATACAAATACGTCAAAAATAAGGAAACTAAAAAGTTTGTTGGATGCCTTTCTGGATAACCCTCTAGAAAGATCAGTGCCATTGTTACTAGTGGCTCCAAGTTATATTGCGTCGAGAGTGCATTAAAAATTTGCATTTTCGCGATATTTATCTGCATGCGGGGGGCAGGCAACAAACGGAAAGTGTTAATTTGCAAATCACGTCCGAGAAAGGCAAGTTTTCCACTTCAGACTGGAGGGTCCCGCGGGACCTGTAACTTTTCGAAGAATTTACAGGGCCTCCTAGTAATAAATTACTCTATAAAAGAGTCTGTCTCTAAAGAAAGATATGTTGGTCTCATGCGCAATCCTGGAAATGGGAGAGCAAATAAAATATTTTTATGTTATTCGTGTGTGTAGCTGTAACATCAATACGAAAACAGGGCTATAAGTTGATTTGCTAGGAGTGCATTTATTCATAAGAAATATTTTTATTTTGTCATAAATCAACCCGAGGGATCTTTTAATATTGCCAGAAAATAGAGAGGTTTTTCTTATTTAGAAAATTGTTCATAGTTTGGTTGGCTATGTCTTTTAAACACAAATGCAAATACCTATGGACGTTGGTTAAAAATTGTCCCAGAAGGATTCTGAAAGCTCTGCACCAATCAACAATAAAAACTTCGGATCAAAGCTGCACGGTAAAAAAATTTGTCTACAATATTTTTGTATTGTAATTTGTATATATTATATTATTTCTTTTTTGTTCAACGCAGCGTTTAATCTTGAAATGAGACTTTATTTTTCTTCTTTAATTGTTTTCATTCAGTATACTCCTAAAAGCAAATTGTCTTCATATAAGTAGTATTTTGCTTCCAGAGAAAACGGTGCCTTAGATTAATTCAGTTCCAATTTATAATACAACAATTTCTGTTTCACACTAAAATAAAATGCAAGAGATTTTTTGTGCTATATCAAGAAAATATTCTCTTGGTGAATAGGAAAGCACAACTAATTTTACTTCAAAGCAATTTGCTTTGATCTAAGACAATTTTTTTACCGTGTGGTAAACCAAAGATCATTCACACGGTTAAAATGTATAAAGGTTGTTAATTAGGCATGTGTTAAGAAGAGCTCCAGAAAACTTTGCCAGGCAGGCCAAAGAGAGAGAATTCACGCTCAAGAAGAAAGAACAAGCCAGCAACAACCTGGAAAACGATATTTAAAACAGAAAACTGAAGAAGTCTCATTCTTTCTTTCTCTAAGTGGCGTCTACGCGAAGAGGCTTCGTATTCTACCAAGCCGTTAAAATAATCGAATGCTTATAAAATATAAAACTTCCAAAAATAAATAAACTAGTATAATATAAAGAACTAAAAACGAGTATTATGCAAAAGAAGTAAAACGGGTTTCAAGCCCATTACAAAAATTATGGAATCAGTAAATCATATATCAAACAAAAATATTCTGCAAAAAACAAATACAAAAAAAAATAAACAACAATGTTTCTACTGAGACACATTACATATTAACTTGGTAAAAAATATGAAAACAGAATTATTCCTCCTGCAAATTTACCCCTTAACTAAACTTGTAATCTCCATTCGCAAACTTTAATAACCAAGTTAAAACTCCTAAAAGTCGCCAGACTATGATCACTAAAATATAATATATCGGATATTGTTTGCATATAAGTTTTTAATAAATAAATGCATGGAGATAACTTACTTTCCGACGGTTTTTATATCAATCGTAACCAATTAACCATGGTTTAAGAAAGGGAATAAATAAGAAATAATTTAAGTACTAGGTCCTAAACTTCATATCATAATCTTTGAGATAACTTTTTGACAGTTATCAGCTGTTTACCATAACAAATACATAGGCCAAAGAAAAAAAGTTGTAAAAAGTTGTCTCAAAGATAATGATATGAACTGTATAACACTTATTTTAACTCTTAAAATTGTTCTAATGATATTAAAGAAAGTCTATAAGTATAGACTATAGACGGCTTTCTGTAAGGCGGCCTACAATCATATTGCACAATATATTTTTTGCGCAATATTATTGAATGACCCCTTGCACTCAAATGCACTTCAATGCTTAGCCTAAACGGTCAATAATATTGTGCAATATTATTGGTCTGGTTGCCGCCTGGGAGCGTACTTAACCAAACATATTTATGAAGCACTTGATAAAAAGAAAGCTCGCTTTGCTTCTTTATTGATCTGGCTAAAATGATTATAGACACCGTTTGTCAAATAAAACTCATTGAGAAAATTAAATATCATGGGGTCCGTGCTGTGAACTAAGAAAAAGTTATTAGAAGACAATCCGTAAGAATCGACGAACATTTTAGTTCTATGAAAAATGTGGAATACGGAGTTCCTCAGAGCACGACCCTTGATTCATTGTTGTTTGTTGTTTATATGAATGATAGTTTTGAATTGAATGTAAAAGGTATTGCGGGAACTCAATATTGGGCTGAAACAAGACAGAATGTTGTATAGAATTTAAAAAAACTAAAAGATTGGTTTGAATACATTAACTTTTAATATAGATAAGACATTTTTTTATTATTTTAGGACAACCATTGCAAGTTTTGAGTCGTTTCTACAGATTGCATAGTGAACTGATGATTGAATAAGTAACTATTTTGGTATAGTTTTGTCAAAGTCACTTGAATAACTCCTAATACAAGGTTCTATCGATTTCATGAAATTTTGCTTCATTCTGCCCTTCAAAATTTATCCAAATTCATATAAAATCTTCCTGGTATAATTTCAACCCTACCGGCACAGAAAAGGCGCGGCTCTTTGCGGTCCGACCACAAAGTATTTGTTTGCCGACTGACCGAGCCCAGGTGGATGAACGGCACCTGATTGGCAAATTTTTTTGAGATGCGCTTTTAATTGGTGTTCTTTTCAGGACCCCTTTAGTCGGCAGTATGCAGAGTTAGAAAATAAATCAGTGTCGTTTCTGTAGGTGTGGAAATATAAAGTTTTATTATCTATTTTTATTTCTTTAGTTTACGCCATAATTAAATGAAATAATTTTCATGAGTATATCTACAGCCGCCAATGTCACTTTCTTTAAAGTATATGCCGATGGTCGGCTTTTATCTTTGTTCAACTGACTTTGCAAAAAATATACTTTCCAGTAATTATATCCTTTATATAAGTTTATTCAATTTTATAATTGATTGGCTTAGAAGAAACATATTAATTACTTGGCTTATCTATATATTATTTTGATTCAATAATTTTTTTCTGTGAGTCGCTAGACCAAAAAAGGTCCTGCCGGTAATACTACCACTACAAGTAGCTACGACTTTATAGTTTTTTCGAACACTTCGTGTATAGTCTAAATTATACGCATTTGTAATGACGTCACCAGGTGAGAAAAAAACGTATGGCGTAGATATTTTTGCCAATCAATGTTTTTTGATTTACAGTGACGGATACTTCACATAACCAATTACCTACCTATTTAAATCATAGACACTACTTTAAAAAAAAAAAATATTGTCACCGCTGTTTATAATATATTAAACAAAGATAAACAAAAATGACGTCATTACAAATGGGTATAATTTGAACTATACCTCATAACTTTGATTTTAGCAAAAACAAATGTTGATTAAAATAATTACAATACGTACTTCAGATTTGCCTTTCGAGACACAATTGGCCACATTGGTTGGTTCTAAGTTGAGCGCGTCCTTCTGAAAATAAAAAAAACAATGTTAAAAAACACAATTACTTCCAAAACTCATAAATGATTCAATTATAATTAATTTTCTTTATCCAATTAATGTTTGTTTACGAAAGATACTTAAATCCACTCCATTTTTGAGAAAGAACAAGTCTAATATTACGTGTCAAAAACAAACTTCATTTCCCAAAAGTAAAAGAAATTGCAGAAAAATAAAAACTGCAAAAATTCAACTTAATTTTATTTCGTAAAGGTCTTCGTTTTCCCCCTCAGCTTGTAAAGCGTAGAATTATTATCAAAGGGCTAGAAGGGTTGCAAATATGTAGATAATACACGAGAAGTCGTATCGGCTACTAAGACGCTCAGTCCCGATACGTCCAAGATATTTTCTACATGACTGCATTTTATTTTGTCTTCAAGATTTGTAAGCATCTGCGGAAGGAAGCTATTTTCATGGGAGTTAGACCGATAGATATTCTTTATTCACCAAAGTATTATACAAATACAGGCTGTGTCACAAAATAATAGTACTTAAAATTATAAAAAATACATTGCATTATTTATACTTTAAGTATTTCAGGTAACTAAAAAACACTAAGTATAGGGCACACATTTCTTTTTTCACTGATTAACAAACAAAAAAATATATAAAGCAGTTTTTTAATTTCTTTTTTAAACTTTTTGTTTTGTAATGATGTTAGATTACCTGGAAGCAAGTTATAGTAATATAAGTAAGACCGGCAAAGTAATATATATATATATATATATATATATATATATATATATATATATATATATATATATATATATATATTGAGATGAGTTTTTATCTTTCTTATGCTATAAGTATGCACATCTGTAAATTTTTTTGAATTTGATTACATTTTCATGGACATAATTTAGTAGTTTAAATAAATATAGACTAAAAACGATCAAAATTTATTTTTCTTTAAATACGTCTCTGCAGGACTCTAGTGGCACCAGGCCAAACAGGATTCTTATAATCCTTTTTTGAAGTATAAATACGCGCTCGATTTCTACTGCTTGACTCCATGACAAAATAACTACGCCAAGGTAGAGCATGCATTAGCATAATATAAACCTAAAATTGCTTCTTCCGTCATAGAATATTTAAATGTTTTTATGGCAAAGCACGTTTTTTAAAATTATTACAAATATGGTCTATCTGGTACTCCCAATTCAAATTTTATCTCTCTATCCCAAAAATTTTGTGTTGTTCACCTCAGGTATTTGTCTAGTATTATATGTAAAATTTAAATTTTATAAAGGTTTTAAGTAGTTTGCTGTAAATTGTATAAAACATGTTTTTTTAAGATTTACTATTAAATTATTTTTTTCACAGTAATTTATGAACTGTATAACATTGTTCACTTTTGTTTGAATCATCTCTAGAGACTTTCCCGATACTACCACCGTGTAGTGATCTGCGAACTGGAATAGTTTACAGTCTGGCATATCATTTTACATGTCATTTACATATAATAAAAACACAAAAGGACCTAAAATGCTGTCCTGTGGTGTGCCGAGCTCGACGTCATAGCTCTGGGATGTTGAATTCCCCATTCAAACTATCATTTTTCGGTTCAGCAGTTCTCATCATTAGGTTTACCTGTTGCCTTTAGGTGATACTTCACGGGGCAGTGTCTGCGAAGCAGTCCGACTACTAGTCTGTTTCTGTTCATTTCAATAAAGGGTTAGCTCACTTAACGTTAAACAATAGTAATATGAAACAATTCCTGTGATAATTAGCACACTTCTCTACAAAAATATGTATTTTCTATATTAAGACAAAACCAATTTATTTATCTCTGCCAGGCTCTGGAACGAAATAGCGATGTACAAAATAGTGACGTACGAGTAATGTAATAGCGACTATCAAAATAGCGATGTAATCAAAGAGCGACTATTAAAATAGCGATGTATAAAAAATAGCGACGTACGAAATGGCGAGTAATGAAATAACGACTATCAAAATAGCAAAATTGCCACGTTGTATTGCCAGACTGATCCCTTGGGCAACAAAGCTAAGGCACTTAGGATGTTTTATTTTTTCGCAGATTTGTTTCATTAGGTTTTTAGCTTCGTTATCCCAAGATCCAAATGTCTCGACAGCAAATGGCACAAATAGAAAACCTCGGTCCTGTAATTCTTTGTAGTTTAACTTTTTGTGTGTCTCTCCCAACCTTGCAAAGATAAGAAAATTTTTTCATTGCATGTTTTTTCTTTTTTGTGTTATAATCTCGTGCATGTATGCATAAGAAAAAGTACAAATTGTTTTTTAAGTTATCCTAACAAATAACTTTATTTGTTAAGTGTTTTTTGCATTTGCTTAGGTGTATCATATTTTATTCCATTGAGTAGTTTTGAATTCAATTGAATACACCTTATATTTCACAAACGACTTGGACAAAACTTGGACAATATATTTTTACCACTCTCTCATAAGAAAAATACCATAATTGAAATTTTTGTCACTGATAGAAATAATTCGTGACTCAAAGGGTTAATATCAAACATTTTATCCTCATGACTAGTTAAATTCTCTGCAATATTATTGGTTCAGTTTGCTTTGGTTCGGTTCGGTTAAATTTGATTAGGTTTCGTTAGGTTAGGTTTTTTTAACTTTCTGAAATCACCCTGTGCATCTATTGTAATACATGAGGTAAATAATATTGGTAGATCTGGGCATTCGGAAGTAAAGGAACCAAATCACCCTGTTCATCTATTGTAATACATGAGGTAAATAATATTGGTAGATCTGCGCATGCGGAAGTCAGGGAGCCAAAGTGAACTTGGTAGGCCTAGCGTCTTATGACAGTTAGTACCTTTATGTAGAATGGAATCAAATGCTTTGCCTATGAAGTAAGCCTTTTACTGCATTTGGTTTTTGTTTGAATTTAGAAAATGGTTTAGGGCAAAAAGAGGTTTAGTGAAGGGGGCAGGCAAAACGGGGAATTCTGTTGTACCTAGTAACTTATACCCCATTTTGCCATATAAATATTTTAATTTTTTTCTGTACCATCACTGAAAGTTAGATTTTATATTATCTTGGCAACAAATGCGCTCATAATTAGTGTGCCAGAGTCGAAAGCGATGGCCAGGAGGCTGTAATTCTTTTTAAATTGTATAAATACTAAATTTAAATATTATAAATGCATTTTTTACATAATTTGTTATTTTTTTATTAAATATTTTATTCTTGGTTGGTTTTTTAATAAATAAAACTTGTCCTGCTAAAATATTGCTTTTAATTACATAACCCCCCTACTCCATTTTGCCCCAAATAGGTATCCCATTTTACAAGTGAACAAGTTTCCCAACTTGTTTTTATTTTTGTAAATAATTATATTCTCTAATTTTCACTTAAAATTAGAGAAGCTATCTCTCTTAGTTTTTAAATATTTTTGGGTTACATTTTCTACGCTTACAAGCGTTTTTAGAATATTATTTTGATTTACTTTACGCTATATCTTTCCATATTTTAAATTTAAACTTCGCGCGCTTCTTCCAGCAATGAAGGATTTGAGATAAGCGGCTAAATTCGGCCTAGCAGACGAAAACGCCGATTGTCTGAGCGAACAACTCAACCACGCGCCACGTGCAACTAAAGTCACCGCACCGCTATTATTTTATATTAAAATTGTGGAAACTATTAATTTTACGCTTTAGTTTATTAGATATTAGTGTTTGGAACATTTTGAACTATAAAACAATGGAGAGTCTGGTACTTCGCGTATAATCGGGCTGGCCAGCCAAGTAGCTACAAAAGACATCTAAGGGTAAGTCGTTTCTTGATAATTTTTCATTGCTGCGCTATTTTTAGTAAATAAGTTTTTAGGCTCTTTTTTCCCTGTCGGAGCCCTGTGGAAAGATACAGTCCCTCTTAACTCCCACACGTTTTTCTCGAGCTATCTCGAGTGGTCCTTCGGTATATTTTATTTTCTACAGAAGGCCTAACCTCACCATTTGGTCCAGGTTCGAGCCTGATAACAGGACCCCGGGAAAAATTAAAGTCTAAATCGCATATCGCATTTTGTTAAAAATAAAATTTTTAATAAATACGCATGACCTTGATCCTTTTGCTGTGCTAGCAGTAAAAATAACAAGTAAAAAAGTACCGAACGCGCATTGTTTTCGCGCATTTCCTACCTCTTTTTGGCTTGGCGTCACCTGTACGTAGGAAAAGTTTCCAACACCACGATATTAGAGAGGTAAATGAGACTTGTTTACATTTTTTATCGCCTATTTTCTTTTCTTTTAAACGCTTTTAATTTTTAAATATTAAAAATTTCGGAAACTAATCGTTCACCTGTTTTAACGAAGTTTTTTAAAAACATTACAATGAGTACGCAACTTAAGAAGTTAGAAGCACTCCGTAATGTGCAACATAATCGCATTAATACTCTTCATAATTTAGCTAATGCTTGCCTAACGGATGATACAAAAAAACCGTGTTTACAGGTTCGACTTATCGACCTTGATGAAATTAAAGAAACATTTTTTATTTATCAAAATCAAATAATAGAGGCTTATTCGGCAAGTCCGGAGAGACTGGAAGAAGAAAATGAACGCCTTACTGAGTTTGACGACAGCTTTTATGATATTAAAAGAATTCAAAAACAACTATTTGAGGTGAAAATTGAAGCTCCTCAACCTCAAAACTTAACGCAAATTTCAACTTCTTCTGATCCAGACCGCTTTATGGCGTCTTTAATGCCAAGACTGCGCATTGTCGAATTTCATGGCGACATCACTAAGTTTCCAACCTTTCTAGATATGTACAATAGTTCTGTACACAATAATCCTAGTATTCCTACAAACGCTAAATTTAATTTGTTACTGTCCTACCTAAAAGGACCGCCTTTAAACGTAGTTAAACATTTACAAATAACCGACGCTAATTATATAATCGCTTACAATACGCTTCTAAAACGCTATCATAACCCCCGCTTATCGGCTCAAACTTATTGGCGCTCCGTGTATAATTTTCCCGCTCTCAAAGACGACAATCCAGAAACGCTGCGCACGCTGCTTGATGTTTTTTCAGAAAACATTGAGGCTTTAAAAACTGATCAATGGTGTTTTCCGCTCGCCAACATTTTACTAGATAAATTGCCTGAGGTACTACTTTCGCGCTTTGAACTAGCTAATTCTAGGTCTAATGAAATGCCCAAATATCAAGAAATTTATAATTTTCTTGAAAGTCAATGTAATTCGCTTTATTCGCTACAATCTAAAAATAGATTTAAAAATAATAAACAGTTTTATAAAAATAACGCCTCGCCTTATTATACAAAAACGCTACTTGGTACGGAAAATACTCATTCTAAATATAGATGCGCTTTTTGTGATTCTAACACACATTCAATATATTTATGTCACGCATTTAAAGGTAAATCTCCCTACGAACGCTATTCTTACGCTAAAAATAAAAAACTATGTTTAAATTGTTTAAGCTCAATACATTTAACAAATTCTTGTCAAAGTCTACGCTCATGTCGCTATTGCCCTGGTAATCAAAGACATCACTCATTAATTCATTTTGAGCGAAATTTTAATTACTCTAGTTCCCAAAATCAAAATAGATCACATTTTGATGCTAACGTGAATTTCTCACAAAATCTCTCTAATATTTCTCCCAACGCATCTCCAAGTAGTGCACCACGTGGTTACTTCGCCAGTCAGCAAAGTTTTAGATCCCCGGCTACTGGTTGTCCGCTTCAAAATTACTCAACTCAAACTAATTTCATTCAAAACTCCTTCGGGTTCTAACCCCACGCATTGTGGTTTTATTTCTGCGCAATCGCAAGTTTTATTGTCAACTATCCTAGTAAAAATTCAAGACGTCCGCGGTAACTTTCAAACAGTTAAAGCCGTGTTAGACAGCGGTTCGCAAAACACTTTTTGTTCTCAAAAATTAGCGCAACAATTGGGCCTCTTCAGACAACCCTTATGTTCAAATATACAGGGGGTTGGAGGCAACTCTCTTACTTCTGATCTAGGATCGATTTTTATTAAAATTTGTAATTTTCAAAAACCAGATATTTTTGTGTCTACGCAAGCGATTATTTTGCAAAAGGTTTGTACTGATTTACCGTCAGTAAAAATAAATACAGAAAATTGGCATTTTATAAAAAATTTACCCTTAGCAGATCCCACTTTTTACAACCCTTCGCCTGTAAATTTACTAATTGGTATGGATCTCTTTCCACTAATTATACAGGGTGAAAAAATCGCTAGCGATGATCCAAATCATCCCTTTGCTATGGGAACTATTTTCGGCTATATTTTGATGGGACAAATAAATCAACCCTTAATTTCTACCCCGCCAATTAATGCTCTTTTTTGTCAAAATGAAAATGACTCGCTTTCGCAATTAATTTCAAAATTTTGGGAAACCGACTGCGTCCCCCAAAAAACTCATTTGAAACCAGAGGATGAAATTTGTGAAAATTATTTTAAACAGAGCGTGTCGCGTAATCAAGACGGCCGGAATACTGTCTCCCTTCCCTTTCGCACATTTGAGAATCCACCGCAGTTTCCTGCAATAAAACAAGTCGCGCTAAATCGTTTCTTATCTTTAGAAAAAAAACTGCTTCGCGATAAAAACTTGTATTGTGAATATTCTAAATTTATGAATGAATATTTGGAGTTGGGTCATATGGACTATGACTCAGAAAAAGAAGACGATTCAGACAGCTATTTCATTCCACATTTCGCTGTTGTTAAAAAAGAAGCTATCACTACTAAG
The DNA here is from genome assembly GCA_963576565.1 of Aspidapion aeneum. Lineage (NCBI taxonomy): Eukaryota > Metazoa > Arthropoda > Insecta > Coleoptera > Brentidae > Aspidapion > Aspidapion aeneum. Next base: position 43,477,245 of record OY755040.1, read on the forward strand.
ACAAGGGTAGTTTTTAATGCGAGTATTACTGACCCCTTTACGCATATTTCGCTTAATCAAGTATTATTATCGGGTCCAAAACTACAAAAAGATATTATTCAAATATTATTACATTTTCGCCTTAACCCTGTGACGCTCACCTGCGATATTCAAAAAATGTATCGTGGTATAAATATCAACCCTGATCATCAAAAATACCAAAAAATATTTTGGCGGTTTAACCCTAATGACAAAGTTTCCGTTTTTAAACTACGAACTGTCACTTACGGAGTGAACTGTTCACCATATCTCGCTTTACGCACCCTTCAGCACTTAGCTGAGTCCGAATATGATAACTACCCTCACGCTGCTAAAGTTATACTTAACGATACCTATATTGATGACGTCACTACTTCCTGTAAAACGGTTCAAGAGGCGTTAAATTTGCAGCATGAGCTTACGGAGTTATTAGGAAACGCTGGCTTGAAATTACACAAATGGTCTAGCAATCGCTCAGAAGTGATCTCTCATTTAGATCCCTCCTTAGTCAACCCCGCAGTTTTATCTCTCGATTCGGATGACGTCACTAAGGTCTTAGGCCTGTGCTGGCATCCTTCCTACGACGAGTTTCGATTTAACATATTACCTAATCAGCAAAGCTGTACTAAAAGGACGCTTCTCTCTTTTTTAGCACGCTGCTATGACCCCCATGGGTATCTTACCCCAGTAACATTCACTTTAAAATATGTGATTCAACAAATTTGGTTACTTGGTATTTCCTGGGACGCCACGCCTACTTTAGAAATAGTTCGTCAGTGGACACTCTATCAATCTGAATTTCAAGTTTTAGAAAAATTTAGTTTACCCCGCCACATTGACATCACCAACGCCGAATCCATCGATCTCTGTGGTTTTTGTGATGCGAGTGAACGAGGGTACGCATGCGTAATATACTTACGTGTCTTACGAAATGCTAAATATCACATATATTTTGTTCTTGCGAAAAGTCGCATCGCTCCACTTAAAAAATTTGTTAGTATTCCGAGAATAGAACTTCTAGCCGCTACTCTTTTATCTGAGGTCTTAAAATACACATATGATATATTCATAAAAAGGTTCACAATAAATAATATTTACGCTTTTTCGGACGCAATGGTTGTTTTACACTGGATAAAATCCCATCCAAGTAAATGGAAAACTTTTGTCGCAAATCGTGTTAGTCTTATCCAAGATAATATTAATCCAGAATGTTGGTTATATACCCCCACCTTTCTCAATAGTGCCGATGTAGCCAGCCGCGGCTGCTCGCCGAGTGAGCTTTTAAATCATCCCCTATGGTGGGCCGCCCCTAGTTTTTTACAAGAATCTTTCGATAAATGGCCAACAAAAACCCCGCAAGTCAAAATAAATGACAGTTTAGAGACTGAGGAACGAAAAAATGTTGCTCTGATTTCTTGTGACCGAATAACGGAAAATTTTTTAGATTCGCTTTTAAATAATAAATCCGATTTTTACGCTATTCAACTACTTTTAGCCCGCAGTTTGCGATTCATAAATAATTGTAGACTATCCGCAGACTTCAGAAAAAAGACAAATATAGATTATATCGATCTCTTTAACGCTTTAAAATGTTTGGCTAAGCACGAACAACAAAAATACTTTTCTGAAGTAATTCTTAACCTTCAAAACCAGAAAAAGTGCATAAAACCCATACAAAAATTGAATCCCTTTTTAGACCAGGATGGTCTTATAAGAGTTGGAGGACGCATTCAACAAGCCATGACTATTTCTTACGGACAAAAACATCCTCTTCTTTTACCCAAGGAAAGTAGACTTTCTTATATTTTTATTGAATATATGCACAAAAAATATTTGCATGTTGGAGTGCAAACAGTCCAATATCTCATTAGTCAAATTTTTTGGATTTTATCTGCCAAACGCTTAATTAAAACGGTTTTATCCAAATGTGTTCGTTGTTTTCGCGTCAAACCGCATTCTTATGAGCAAATCATGGGACAAATTCCGTCCTACCGCTTGATTCCACAAAAGCCTTTTACTTTTAGTGGAGTAGATTTTAGTGGTGCTATACCTATCACTCTCAGTAAACACAGAGGTGTAAAAACACAAAAAGCATATATCTGCCTTTTTATTTGTCTAAATACTAAAGCTTTACATCTCGAGTTAGTGTCAGATCTAACTTCGGACGCTTTTTTAGCTGCGCTACGTCGCTTTGTTGCCCGAAGAGGTTACATAAAAACTCTTTTTTCCGATAATGGCACAAATTTCGTTAAATCAAGCAAAGAATTGCTTGATCTTGCAAGAAATGCTTGCACGCAACAAGCTATCGCCTGGAATTTTATCCCTCCATCAGCTCCCCACTTCGGCGGTATTTGGGAGTCAGGGATAAAATCAGTAAAAACTCACTTAATTCGTACCATTGGCTCGCAAATTCTAAGTTATGAGGAGTTGTACACGGTTCTTTGTCAAATTGAGGCGATTTTAAATTCTCGCCCCTTGACCCCGCAATCTACCGACTGTAACGATCTACAGGTTTTAACACCGGGACATTTTTTAACACATGGACCTTTAGTTTCTGTTCCTGATGAAGATTTTTCAAGTAAACCTGAGAATCGGTTATCGCGATGGAACTTGGTCCAACGAATACAAGCCGATTTTTGGCGTCGTTGGAGCCAAGAATTTTTACATACCCTTCAAGTACGAAATAAATGGTTGGAACCATGCGCAGAGCCAAAAATAGGTACCCTCGTTCTTATCAAAGACGAGTTATCACCGCCCCTTCAATGGCGGGTAGGTCGCATTATTGAAATTTTTAAAGGGCCTGATGGGCACGCTAGGGTGGCAAATGTTCGTACCGCGTCCGGTATCTTTAAACGACCTTTAGTCAAGCTTTGCCCCCTTCCAATTGATTCAGATTCACCTACCGAAAAATGATGCTCATTTTGGTGGGCCGAATGAACAAGTTTCCCAACTTGTTTTTATTTTTGTAAATAATTATATTCTCTAATTTTCACTTAAAATTAGAGAAGCTATCTCTCTTAGTTTTTAAATATTTTTGGGTTACATTTTCTACGCTTACAAGCGTTTTTAGAATATTATTTTGATTTACTTTACGCTATATCTTTCCATATTTTAAATTTAAACTTCGCGCGCTTCTTCCAGCAATGAAGGATTTGAGATAAGCGGCTAAATTCGGCCTAGCAGACGAAAACGCCGATTGTCTGAGCGAACAACTCAACCACGCGCCACGTGCAACTAAAGTCACCGCACCGCTATCATTTTATATTAAAATTGTGGAAACTATTAATTTTACGCTTTAGTTTATTAGATATTAGTGTTTGGAACATTTTGAACTATAAAACAATGGAGAGTCTGGTACTTCGCGTATAATCGGGCTGGCCAGCCAAGTAGCTACAAAAGACATCTAAGGGTAAGTCGTTTCTTGATAATTTTTCATTGCTGCGCTATTTTTAGTAAATAAGTTTTTAGGCTCTTTTTTCCCTGTCGGAGCCCTGTGGAAAGATACAGTCCCTCTTAACTCCCACACGTTTTTCTCGAGCTATCTCGAGTGGTCCTTCGGTATATTTTATTTTCTACAGAAGGCCTAACCTCACCAACAAGCAAAGTCAACTTTTTTTCAAAAATAAAAAAAAGTATGATAAGTAGATCGCTTAAACTGAAACTTAAAACATAAAGATAAAATATCTAGCAAACTTAATTCTTAACATCAAACGCAATGGTGCTCATTTGATAAGCTTATAAAGTTAAGTACCCCATCTTGCCCCTCTTTCCTCTTTTTAATTGAGAGATGAAACTTTATATTTTTTCGCTTCTGGTAAAATTACCAAAGCACACACTATATTCTAATTATCGTACATTCGTGTGAGCGAAAGAATAGCATCTACCCGTCCTTTATCATACTCATTTACCTTCCCTTTACGACTTTGGCGTAAACTTTTGCGTTTTTTCTGAAATGGCGTATATTCCCCTACGAGCTATATATGCCTAGTATCTTCTAATTTTCTGATTGCACTTCTGGGCTTGTAAGTAAATATATTTCCCCGTTGGTTTTTGGGAACTTTTACTCGCGCTAATTACAAAAGTTTCGGTTGTAATTTAAAAAAGTCGCAGGAATAACGAATCAGGATTGGCCTCATTTGGGAGCTGCTTGGGGTCAATATTTGATTCATTTCGGCTTGCGGGTGGTAGAAAAGTTTTTGTGATGATATTTCATTTCTTTCTTGGTTTTGCAAAACGTGACGTGACCACCTAAGAAGGTTGTCTAAAATTCAGCATTAAACGACGTAACACAAATAGCATGGGCATTGGGCTTTGATGGAATGCTTACGTACGTTATAGACGATATTCCCCGTGACCCCCGGTATTTACATACATAACAAAGGTCTGCATATATACAGTTTTTGTTGGTCTAACAATTTGCCATACAAAACTTGCCTTGTTTTTAATATCACAACATTGTCAATTGCAAACTTTAGATGGAAGTTCCAAAGCTCCTGAAGCCCATCCGAAGATTTGTCCCATTTAAACGTTGTATGGGAGGATGGCAGCAAGCATTCCACCGAAGCCCAACACCCATGTAATTTGTGCGACGTCATTTCTTAAATCTTTAATTAAAAATAAAGAATTAAAGGTCCGTTCTCTGGCCTCAATTGGTCCTCGAATGGAGTGCGTGGCCGACCGGGTTAGCTTGTTGGTTCTCGCATAGAGCAGGTGCGATGCCAGCGAATCTTATGGGTTCGAGTCCCACCTCGGCATATGGTTGTTATTGTAACGTCCCAACAAGGCATATCTCGGCATAAACTTTTGCTAAAGACTGGCCGATTGATCCTAGCTATGGATGGAAAATCCTAGTATAGAAAAAATTGGTCCTCAAGTGTTTGGTTTTCGAGATTTAAGAGTCTTCATGGTGTGTGGCATAACCGATGCAATAAACTTTAAGGAGCTGAAAATGATTATAAGCTCCCAAGTGTCACTATTTAATTATATTTTTATTAAGGTAAGACACCCTTCTAAAAATGGCGACATTCTGTACAGAAAACTAATAAAATTACGAAGCAAAATTAAATTTTTTGCCTCAACTATTTTTCTGCTTCCTAAAACCCCGTCCTGCAATACAGGAGTGCTCCACTAACTAACAATAGACCTACTTATTTCTTAATAAATTTCTCCCCCTTGGAGTTAGGGTCACTGTTACAGTTAACGAATGGATACACTATTAAGTAGGGAGCTTTTGGAACGATTATTTGACACTTCGATGTGGTACTGATATTTAACCACAAACACTGCCGTAAGCTACGAAGGTATTTCGTTCTGCTAATGGTAATTTATGATTGTTTGTTTTATAGATTTTTGTGCGGCTTGTAGAGGGCTTTTATATTTTGCATATAGGAACATAGAGGGCGACACTGATCGAATGTCGTTACTAAAACTTAACCTCAATCTTTACCTAACCTAAATTCAAAACGTCACTGCGATACATATAGTTTTATAGCTACAGTGAATATTTTAAGTTAAAAATCAGTCGAAAAATGGAATTAAACCGAAAACATTTTCGCGCTATAATTTTTTACAACTTCCGAAGGAAATTATCTCAACAAGAAGAGTTGATTTCTGTTTTCGGTAATGAAGCAACACATCAGTGGACAGTTTCTCGTTCGTATGGAGAGTTCAAGCGTGGACGTAGTGACGATCCAAGGCCAGGTGCACCAAAAATTGCTGTCAACAAGGAAAACATCGATATTGTGCGCATGCTCATTACGAAAGATCGACATGACAATTTTGATAAAGAGTTGGAGGTAAGAAAATTAGTTTTCCGCTGGATACCGCACCGGTTAACCGAAGAACAGAAAGAAGCTAGTTTCAATTGGTGTCAAAAAACTCTAGACGGCTTTATAGCAGGAAACTCGAAAAACGTCTACAGCATTGTCAGTGGTGATGAATCGTATATGAACCCGAAAATAAACATCAGTCGTCTGTTTAGCTGTTTCAAGATAAAGAAAAGCCAGCAAAAGTCATCCGTTCTTGAAGTGTATACAAAAAGATGGTCACGACATTTATCTCAAAAGCAGGTCACGTACAGTGGCGACTCGATAATCTGTACACGCGATATTCCGGATGCTTCGGCAGTCCGGATAGCCTCAGCAGTCCATAGAGGTATTCGGTAATCCGGATTTTACTTGATTCAATAATCCGGATCCGCGTTTTTTCCAGAAAATGCTTTATCATTCACATAATAATGCAGGTTTTAACATGTCATTTGGTTGGTTTGATGCGACGTGTGGTGTCAAAGGCCGTATTCAGGATTTGTCAACTAGCTTTTCAAGGGCAAGGTTATAGGACACGGTCGTGTCTAGAACAAGTCCAATTAAAAGGAAACACAAAACTTTAACCACAAAAGAGAAGTCAGAGATTTCTGAAGCACTAAAAAGTGATAGCGTTACTGGAAAAGCATTAGCTCTGGAGTATGGTGGATACATCAACAATCAGCGGTATTCGGAAAAATTAAAGGCTTTATATTCAATTCATTGGAAATCCATGTATGTTTTTTACTCGCGTGCCGAAAGTGCTACTTTTAAAATGGTAAGTGGATGAGTGTGGATAGGACATTACATTTTTTGTTATTAAAAGAATGTCCTCAACAATCCGGATTCCTTGAAAATTCGGATCAGCCCGGTTTTAATTGATCCGGATTATCGAGTCACCACTGTAGTAGCAATTCCTCTAAAAGATTAAAGAACTGTTACTACCGATTGGTACATCACCATTCGTTTGTCGAAAGTCATCGCTGACCTTCGAAAACCAAGACAAAAACCATGGGATTTTTAACTCAACCGAACCGTACCGAACCATACCGTCCCGACGATTTCTATACTTTTCCAAAAATCAAGAATGGACTGCGTGGTCAAAGATTTCAGTCGTCAGAGAAAGCGGTCGACGCCTCCAAGAAAGCAATTTTGACAGTACCAACAAACAAGTGAAATTACAACTTTGACAACTAGTTTGAGCGCATGGAAAAGTGCATTATTTTCTTGGAGAATACTTAGAGAAACAATAAAGTCTCTAAAAGTGATCTACTCTTTTATTCCAGCTGTATATGCAAAACTTAAAAGACAAACAAAATATCACCAGTTTCCAATATTCAAAATACTTATTTTGTAAAACAAGAATAAAAAAATGGTTAGGTCTTAATATTATACGTTTTAAACGTATTCCTAAAACTCTGAAAAGAGCTGCTTGTGGTAGTAATAGTGGTCGTTAAATACTATACCACAACGACTGTCAAAGTTGTCCAAATTGTAAACGTTACAAGAAGTCCCTAATTAGTTAGCTTAAAATTTAAATACACACACGTCGCTAATCCAGGAGCGGATCTAGGAACTTTATTTGGGGGAGGAGAAGATATCATAATAAATATTGCATAAAACTATTTTGCATAGTGACCAGGAGGTGTATAAGTCAAAATTAAATATAGTATGAGATTTGAAGGGGGGAGGAAATTTACCCTTTTTCCCCTCCCGTAGATCCGCGCCTGCGCTAATCAAACTTATCGTCACCTACTTTTGTACCCCTACAAGCTTAGCCTTTTATAGTAAATGTTAGATAACATTTTAACATTCTTATTATTTACTTCGGGACATCTAAACCAAAAAAGGTTTTTAAATTTACTTTCAAGACAAACATTGATATCTAGTGACTGAAACAACATTTTATCAAAACAAGTTGTTGGTACTTCCAGCGCTGTTACCAAAGTGTATATGTATCTTTCTTCACCCGATTCATCCAGAAATGCACATCTTAAGGGGCATTTACGTAAGCAAGCACGCAATCAAATAGAACATGATATTGATATTTGTAGTATAAGTTTTCTGCCATGAAAACCATCATAAGGAGCGGCAAGACATTTTAAATAAACCTTTACTCTCCATGGTCAAATAGGAAGTCAACTGATCTATCTTAACGATTCATAACCTTCACTTGCCCTTTACCTACCCCCTTTTTTCCCATAACTTATGAACATTTCCCTCTCGTCGATCCGTAATGAAAGCCATTTTTTTTTTGTTAAAAAAGACAACAATGGAGAGATTCAGTAAATGGACTAGGCTAGGTCAATTTTGGCTCCTACTTTCTAACTGTAAGTCTACCATATTATCTAATTTTAATTTAGGAACCACTGTTACATAAAAACTATGCTTTCAGATAACCTATTGAGAATGAACTGCAGTTGGAAACAGCTGTAAAGGATATAGGTTTTTAACGATAAAACAAATTTCTGAAAGAAAGGGTTTTTCTTTTCAATTTTCAATATGATTGACCTTCACGCTGAAGACATCGAATGGGCTCCTGGACGCGAAAGCTCTATAGAGATCATAAAGGCCTAATAGCTAACATTTCACGTTGCAAGTCCTTTTTTACTCACTAGGTGAAATATAATAGATAAAATTAATAAAGAATCTTCTGTTTGTGTACCTCTAGAAAAATCACTAATCAGAAAGGGGCAGCGGGTTCCCAGGGCTAAGATTCATTTTATGCATACAGAACGAAAAAGGTACGTAAAATCAATTAATTGAACATTAACTTTCTGCCAAAGAAAGGAAAAACATTGATTCAATGTACACGAGTAATAATATTATGAAATGGTCTTTAAACACTCTTTATATTAATGTTCATGTGCATTAAATTAATTAATTTCCGTTTGCTGCCTGCAAATTAATGTACGCTGTACATTTTGTTTTTTCTGCATTTGCACTGGCTCTTTTGTTTTAAGAAGTATGTATATAAAACAAATGATTTATTGCAATTTTTCAATGAAAGCTTAGTGTTATGGAACTTAGACTATAGTTTTCATGTCCAACAAACTATCCGTAGACCCTAAAGTTGCAGAGCTCTTAGCATATAGTTTTCATGTCCCACAAACTATTCTCAGACCCTAAAGTTGCAGGAGCTGCGTGTTCCTGCCTCTAAATACCTTTAACTACTAAATTAATATCAGCAAGAGATGGCGATGGCAATGGGGTGCTAAAACCGTTATGCTCTTATTATTACCTGTTTGCCTCCTAGATGCTTGCTCTCTTTGCCTGCCTCTTTTCTCGGCTTCATTTTATTTCATTTTTCAATTACCACCACTATGCCGTTGAACACTAAACTAAATATGTATACAATCTATAAAAAAAATATATTAAAAATACAGGAAAATTCTTTAACTCATAATAAGCTCCAATCCACAACATAACGACTTGGAAGTTATATTTTAGCTGGATCTCAACTCCTCAATAATCTAGTCACTCGCCCCATGATATGTCAGTATAAAAGAGGTCTGCGTCCGTATTCTCCGTATTTAAAATGCTAGCCGAAACGAAACGTATAGTGCCTGAATCATATAAAACTCGCCCAAGACATACTGGCATTACTGCATTTTTAAATGCAGAGAAGTTTATGCAAAATGTATTAACGTAAACAAGAGACTGGCGTTTAACCACTACAACCCGAACGCCTTCTTACGCTTTACTTCCTATGCAAATTATTTCTCTTTATCTTCCATTTACCTTGAGAGAGAAAATTAATTTGCACATAAGAAGAAAAGAGAGAAGGCGAGCGCTCAATCCCCGTGAATAAAATGCATAGATGCCGAGATGTGCGATCATGCGAGTTCCAAATAATTCGCATGCTATGCGTTTCGCAGAACGCGACGTCTTGAATACGAGAATACGGCCCCTGTTTGTTAAATATGTAAATTAAATTGTTAGTATATAAATAAATAAAAAAGTACTTTATTATCAAGTAAACAAAGATTTACATTTGACAAAGCATGCTAAATCTAGGGTCCCTGTATGTGACAGATATTGGCGGAATAATTATTCCGCCAATATCTGTCACATACAGGGACTCTAGCTAAATCTAATTGTCCTAATGCACTAAATTTAAAGTAGTTATTTCTAACTATAATAAAATTGCCAGTATTAAATTAATAATATTAATCGGAATTATATTCAAATTTTTTTCCAAAATCTGAAACTTTTCTGAATGAATATTATGAGTATTAACAGTAAAAGGGCTTTAAAGCTCACCCATATCATAGTAAGCCTTAACCAATAGTGCCTTTTTTAGATGCTTTCTAAATAGTTTTAATGAGTTTGTGATTTAATAGAAGCAGGAAGGCTATTAAAAATTTTCCTACCTTTATAAATTAATGATTCCTTAGTTAGCGTAGTCTTGAAAATTGGCGAACTTAAGTTGTTCTGATGGCGTGTTATTCTCTTATGGTCAGATCTGTTTAACGTTTTATTGTGTTTAAACATAAGTGGGCAAATTATCAGAATATATAGAGCTCTTAGAGTTAATATGTTTTGGGTTTTAAAGTAAGGCTTACTTGTTTGTCAAACATTGACTATAAAGGATACTGCTTTCTTTTGAAGAATAAATAAAAACTTTAACAGGTAAGTACTGGCCGAGCTTCAGAATGCGATTTTATATCTTAGATGAGATTCGAATAGTGCAAAATACACAGTTCTCGCCAATGCGGGACAAATCCCAGCCCTCACCAAATGAACAGCAAAACATGCAGATGATAATTTTTTCCTTAAATTTTCATTAAATTTTAATTGGCTGTCAATGAAAACCGCCAAAAATTTTGAGGTTTCCTCTTGCACAAGTGGTTCATCAACCAGGCTAAAGTCGGAAATATTACAACTAAAACCAAGGATGTCTGTTTTTTAATGTTGAATAGCAGTCTATTAACATCTTAACTTATACGTTTTAGTGAAGAGGGGTTTACAGGATCCCACAGCATGCAGGTACCATAGAAAAAAATCGTGAACAGGCCAGAGATCTCTAGATGATCAAGATCATTTATATAAATGAGAAATAGCACAGGGCAAAGTACTGAGCCCTGTGGGACACCGCAAGTCACTGATTTAGTCGACCACCTTTGACCAGAACACGACACACTTTGACTTCTTTCACTCAGATACGATCTGAACCAATCAAGGACAATACCAGGAAAACCATACCTTTAAAGCTTCCTTAACAGTATCTCGTGATACACGCAGCCGAATGCTTTCGATATATCACAAAACACCGCCGCGGTAGCTTATTTGTCATCAAGGTTATGATAAACCGTCTCGGGAAAGGCAAAGATCGTATCATGCGTCCTTTTGGAGCTTTGGAAGGCAAACTGTCTGGAAGTAATCAGATCATATTTTTTGGGAAAATCCTATATTTTTTGGCAAATGAGATATTAGCTAACCATTTAACGGGTGAGCAACTGTAGCATGTTTTTAATCTACATTCATAATACTACCTAAAAATCAAACGCTAAATAATGATTCTACTACCGCACAATAGTGCCTCTTACTAAATTTTTTGACAATAAGGTAAGTTTCAGAAACTGCATTACTAACAGAAAAACTTCGTTTAGCGTAAATGTTCTAAATAAAAGTTATTTTGATATGCCTGCTTAATTAATTCCGAGAAAGCATTTTATAAGGCTTAACGAAACAAAGTTATAAAGATAAGAACATAGAAAGAGCTTGGACATCAAAGTTATAGCACCGTGTAGATAAGTTACCTACACTGTGGCTATAGTAAACTTTTACTGAGATCAAACAGCTAGAGTCAGAATTGTAGAACAAGTTTCAGAGGAAGTAAAAAGTACTGAGCAGCTTTCAACAGGGCCTTTCATTATCCTGTTCTTTTTAATATCAATCTAGAGTGAAGCAGTCAAAAACAAAGACAACAGGAACATCAAAAATATATTTAATCTTGACAGCTAGACACAGAATTAAAGAAAATATATTAGAGGAAATAAAAATATTTATGAAGGAGTATACGTCAGGGCTGTATGCTGTCCCGAGACCTTTAATATCCACAGTATAGTAGTTTTTAATTGATTGCAAAGAAGATAGAACTATTAATGGTAAAGTTTGAACAACCTGCGATATGTCCATAATACATACCTTTGTCGAAATAAAAGCCCGCCCTGGCCAGAAGCTTATAGTTTAGTGTTTTTGAGGCAACTCTGGTTCGCTCCACGAAACGACGTTATAAACTTTTAATATCATCAAATTTGGTACAAAATTAAACCTTTTAGAGCTCATTTTTGCACAAAGCGTTGTGCTTCCTTGCTCTCCGTACTTTTGTTTTAACTGAAAAAATTTATCTTTTCAACGGAACAGTCAGTCGAGAACAATAATAATCCAGAGTCGCAATTAGCTTCGAAAACTTAAATTACTTTTTCATGAAATCGTTTTGCTTTGCACAGTGGAACAAAGTCCAAAATCAAAATAAATATGTTTGTTAATTTCCCTAGATCAATTTTTTACAATTTAGCACCAAAGCGGATTCATTGAAATAAAGGTGTATTGTTAATCAAATCAATCAATCAAAAATAAGCAGTGTTTCATATTTAACATATTAGTAATATCCTTAAAAAATTAATCTTAATGTTCGAGGGTTATATGTAATTGTTAGCTCCCGCTAAATTTCGCGGTTGTTTTTAATTTTAAAACCACACAATTGAATGACGGATAGAGTACATTTTCGCACATTTCGACATGCGCACCAACAATCAGTGAGATCCTTTTCTACCGCCTCGAGAAAATGGCGTGTTAATTTACTTTCTCCAACTATTACAAATTTCTACACTTGAAAGTGCTCGATTTTGGTGTACTGAAGCACAGAACTAGAAACTTCAGCCCTTCAGCTACGTGGTGCCATCATCAGATCCAGAAAGGGGCCCCTGGTACGTGGAGAAATTGGCTGCAAACTGGTGAGTGCTTTGTTTCTGATTTCCGTTGTGTGGTACCAGCAATTAACTATGGACCTTTTGATTATTTCGTGATTACATATCAATGTATTTATGTTTGTTCGCGCTTCATTTAATTAAAATATATACAGTCCACTGCAGTTATTGTTTTTCTACCTGCGGGCAAACATAAGTGGTCCTTCGAACCGGATCATTTAAATTAATTAATAAGTCGGCCATTTTTCACATTTTCACACGGCGACCACACGGCCTTGAATTTTGCCAATCGTATTGAACCGAGAGAGATTTTCGTTCGACCTTCGGTTTCGGCGCCGCAGTTCACCTGTTTTCGGTCCGCTGCTATGGTAACGCAGGGTCTACCGCGTGGTCATTTCAGTGAACAAAAATCGAGAATAAATCAAAACAAACAAACAACATTTCTCATTTCTGTGATTAGATGTGTTCCATATCATTTCGATATTTAAAACAATTTTCATCAATTGCGATAAACTAGTGCATATTTTCGACAATTCGTCATTTTTCTATTTCAGAAGCATTAATGTAGCGTTAATTGTATATTTACCGACATTTCTGTGATTAGATGTGTTCCATATCATTTCGATATTTAAAACAATTTTCATCAATTGCGATAAATTAGTGCATATTTTCGACAATTCGTCATTTTTCTATTTCAGAAGCATTAATTTAGCGTTAATTGTATATTTACCGACAATTTCGTCATTTCAAAGGTAAAATCATGTCTATCAAAAAAGCCGTGCAAAAACGCAAGGGTTTTTTATCTGCGATCACCGATTGTTATGTGTTTTCACAGACCGCGGCAACGGACGCAAAAGCGAGAAACGAGTTTCAAGTGAGGTATTCCGACTTGGATGAAACTTTCGATAAATGCATGTTGGCACATAATGATGTCATTATGTTGATAGACGACTCGGACGACGAGGAGTTTAAAACTCAGGATGCTATCCTTTCAGAAGCTCGTAAATATTTTTATGCGTGTAAAGAGGTTTACTCTGAAATATTTCCGGTTGAGGCCCCATCCTTCTCGGGATCATATGTTCGACAAAACGAAACTCCAGAACTCAAAGAGTTAAGTATTCCCATATTTCGAGGTGATAAAATCAAAATCAAAGTCTAAGTAACGTTCAAAAACTTCAATATTTATTTTCATATCTCGAGGATGAGCCTTTAAAATTGATATCAGGGATTAGCTTATCTGATCAAAATTATAAAATTGCTTACGACAAATTAGTCAATAGATATCAAAACAAGCGAGACTTCGCAAATGATGCTTTAAGCACAATTATGAACTCTACCTTAAAAAACGAGTCAGCTAAAGAATTGCGTAATTTAATTGACAACTTTTCAGAAGCCCTAGAAATTTTAAAATCACTTAACTTTGACGTTGACAGTTGGAACTTTATTATTCTTTTCATTTTGTTAGAAAAATTGGATATTCCGACGCGTTCAAATTTCGAAATGAGTCACGCCAATACTAATACCGAAATTCCCACTTTTCAGTCACTTTTTCAGTTTCTAGAAAAAAGATGTAAAGTTTTGGAATCACTTCCTCAATCAACAGCACCCAAAAAGATGCCTACCTATCAAAAATCAAATTCTATGCAAAATCAGTTTGGGCAAAAGCCTACCTATCAAAATTCAAATTCCATGCAAAATCAGTTTGGGCAAAAGCCTACCTATAAATCATCCAATTCGCCTTTTATAGGACTGGCTGGTACCTCAACTAATTCAAGTACGGGAATAAAATGTTTCCGGTGTAATCAAGGTCACGTGCTTTCGAAATGTCAAATATTTCTTAACCTCTCGCCTATCGATCGCCTATCTTTCGTCAAGCAGAAAAAATTATGTCTAGCGTGTTTTCATCCCTCGCATGGGGTAGACACGTGCAAATCAAAATATTCATGCAGGACTTGCAATAGTAAAAGGCACCACACTTTAACTTATATCTTAGAAACTAATAAAGAGTCTGGAAGCCAAGATACTAGTCCTGTCATTCACACACCACCTGTCAATAATCTTCATGTGTCATTAAATACCTCAGGACCTTCAGGTACCTTTCTTTTATGCACCGCCATAATAGATGTTATGGACGGTTGCGGAAATTTTCAACCTGTGAGGGCACTGCTTGATTCTGGATCACAGACAGGATTCATCAGTGAAAAGTGTATTCAGCGTCTTAATCTTCCTAGGCGAAGTTACACCACTGAAATATTCGGATTAAATCAAATGTCTTCTTTTATTTCCAAAGGGCTCGTTCAATGTCACATTAAGCCACAAGGACAGGTCACTCCTTTACTTAATTTCGAAGTAATTGTCGTTCCACAACTATGTTCCAATATGCCTACATTCACTTTGAACGATAATCAGTGGAAACACTTGGAAAACCTTAAACTTGCCGACCCATCTTATTTCAAATCTAGACCTGTGGACCTAGTTATTGGTTGCGAGCTATTCGCACAGATATTCAAGGAGGGCAGGGTTCTTGGACAAATAGGGCAACCTTCAGCCCTTGAAACCATCTTTGGCTGGGTCGTCATGGGAAAAGTGGACGAAGTAGGTAGTCTTACGGAACGAACCAGTTGTTTTTTAACGAGTCATTCACCTCCGTTAGAGGTCATTATCCCTAGGTTTTGGGAAATCGAACATTTGCCTAAAAAACAAATCTTATCAAAGGAAGAAAAACAAGCGGAATCAATTTTTACTGCGAGTGTCGTACGACAACCGAGCGGTAGATTCATGGTAGATCTTCCGTTTAAAGATAAAATAAACCCTGACCTAGGAAATACTTATCCGCAAGCTTATCGTAGATTTTTACTTCTAGAAAATAGATTACTCAAAAATCCTGATCTGTACACTGCGAAGTTTCATGCAAGACTATATCGATTCTAATCATGAGTCTAGTTTTACCTAGTCAACCAAAAGTCGACGTATCATGTTTTTTGGTACATCATTGCGTACTAAAGCCGAAAAGCTTAAGTACAAAATTAAGGGTAGTCTGGGATTGTTCGGCAGTCACCCCAAAGAATATTAGTCTCAATGACACGTTGTTATCTGGACCGAAACTTCAAAAGGATATTGCTTCTTTACTCCTTACGTTTGGTCTTAATCCTATTGCCTACATTGCTGATATCAAACAGATGTTCCGTCAAGTCCTTATCAATCCTTATCACCGTCCTTATCAAAGGATATTGTGGAGGTTTTCTCCACAGGACCCACTTTCAGTGTGGGAACTTTCTACTGTCACTTTTGGCATGACATGCTCACCTTTTCTAGCCATGCGTACCTTAAATGAGCTGGCAGAGAGAGAAAAGGAACGTTTTCCTATGGCTAGTACTGTTCTAAAAACGTCAATTTACATCGACGATATCTTGGGAACTAGCCCTTCGCTTTCTGAAGCTCTTTCCCTTCAAACGGAACTCAATGATTTGTTGAAGTCGGGAGGATTTGAACTTAAAAAATGGGCAAGCAATTGTCCTGAGTTATTGGCAACATTGCCAGAATCTGATCGCCAAATGTCTCTCTCTTTTGACAAGGATGAACCACACTTTATCAAAGTTTTAGGCCTTCAATGGCATCCAAAAAACGACATTTTTTCGTATCAATGCCGAATGAAGGACAAACCCCCAACTAAACGTTCTATTTTATCTATCATAGGAACAATCTTCGATCCCTTAGGTTTTCTTTGTCCCTTGTTGCTACAAGCAAAATTTATTTTGCAACAGTTGTGGATATCGAAAATAGGCTGGGACGAAGAACCAGATTCTTCTATCATCGACTCTTGGAACAAACTTCGTTCTGAATTCCCGCTTCTTTCCAATTTTCAATTACCCCGACAAATCAAACTGTCAAAAACCAATACCTGTCAAATCATCGGCTTTTGTGACGCTTCAATTCGAGGCTACGCAGGCGTCGTATATTTTCGTGTAGAAGAGGAAAACAATATATCTGTTTTTCTCATATCTGCAAAATCTAGGGTCGCGCCTATAAAGTCACAAACTTTGGCTAGGCTAGAACTCCTAGGCGCATTTCTTTTAAGCGAATTAATTGACTTCGTCTTATCTAGCTATGAAGGAAAAATAACTTTTACAAATATCGTTACTTTCTGCGATTCGCAAGTCGTATTGCACTGGCTTTCATCCCCTCCTAATCGCTGGCAAACCTTTGTTGGAAATCGAGTCAGTAGAATCCAAGAAATCATTCCCTCAAACTCATGGCGCTACATTCCTTCTGCTTTAATGCAGCCGATATTGCGTCACGAGGGGCCACTCCTTCACAGCTCATGTCACATGACATGTGGTGGAACGCACCGTCGTTTTTGTGGTCTCCCGAAAACGAATGGCCCGATTTTCATAAATCAAAAATGCCGATTGATTTCGGAGATATTAATCTGGAGGAAAAGCAAAGGTCTGTTGCAATGCGATAATTGACGTTAACTTCTTAGATCAGCTTCTTATCAAATATTCATCTATATCAAAAATTCAACGTATCATTTGTTATGTCCTTCGAATACTTAACCTTTCTCAAAACCATTCCTATCAAAAACCCACTAAGCCACCGGACCAAAAAATTATTTTTGAAAATATTATTTTTCCTACCACCGGTGAGATGCAAAGTGCGTTATACCTTCTTATCAAACGCGTTCAAGGTTCTTGTTTTTCTGAGCTTTTTTCCGCGTTATCTAAGGATAAACCAATACCGAAACCTTTTCGAAAACTTTCACCTTTTCTTGATGAAAATAATATCATTAGAGTCGGTGGCAGATTACAAAAATCTGACCTTTTGTCTTATTCTGCAAAACACCCCGTCTTACTTTCGAGTAACCATCGTTTAACTACTCTTCTTATCGAGTCCACTCATCGACAATATCTTCATCCTGGGTTTAAAACATTACATAATCTGCTTTTACAGCAATTTTGGATATTATCTGCCAGACGGGCAATTCAAAGAACCATATCCAAGTGCTTGCAATATTTTAGAATCAACCCTAAACCCTATAAACCGCCCATAATGAGTTCACTTCCCGCTCATCGAATCAATCAACTTAAACCTTTTTCGAGTGTAGCTATCGACTTTTGTGGACCTTTCTTTGTGATTCCTCATCGTTACCGTGGTTGTAAAGCTTTCAAATCGTATGTCTGTGTGTTTGTCTGTACGGCCACACATTGCGTGCATTTGCAATTAACCATGGAACTGTCCACCGAAGGGTTTGTAGGTGCATTCCATCGATTCATTTCCAGACGTGGAAGCGTGACGCAATGCTGGTCAGATCAGGGCAGTAATTTTATAGGGTTTCGTAACCAATTACTTGATTACGCAAGAAGTGCGTCCACCAGACTTTCTATTCGTTGGCATCTGGGACCTCCTCTCAGTCCACATTTCAATGGCCTGGCAGAAGCTGGCGTCAAAAGTTTTAAAACTCACTTTGTTCGAGTTGTCGGCGACCAGAAGTTGTCCATCATGGCAATGTCCACCCTTACATGTCGCATAGAAGCTGTACTTAATAGTCGCCCTTTATCTCCTGCCTCTTCAGACCCACACGATCTTCAACCTCTTACCCCTGGGCATTTTTTGACCCTTGAACCCCTTAATTCAGAAATTCCGGAGTCAGATTTGTCCGAGGTTCCCCTAAATCGGCTCTCGAGATGGCAACTAATCCAAAAACTACATAATGATTTTTGGAAACGGTATTCTGTAGAGTATTTGCATACGCTACAACAGCGACACAAGTGGGCTGATTCGTCCCCAAATATCAAATTAAATGATTTGGTTATCATAACGAGTGATCACATCCAATCACCTTTGAAATGGCCAGTCGGTCGGGTCATCGAACTGCATCCCGGCGGAGACGGTCAAGTGCGTGTTGCGACGGTACGAGTGGCTACCGGTGTTTACAAGCGGCCAATTGTAAAACTGTGCCTCTTGCCGAATTAAAACTAATTTTCATTTTTCTACCTATTACCGGGTATTACAATAGGTTTTTCTTTATTATTATTTTTTTTTAAATATTTGTTTGTCTGTTTTGCCTTTTTCGGGTTTCGTTATCTCTAAATAAACTTACGATACTTATCTGTTTTCATTCATTTATATTTATCGGTCGATCATTTTTCTTATATCTATATCTGTCCGGTTGAGATTCTAAAATTGTGTGTTTTGGAGGGCAGTTATGTTAGCTCCCGCTAAATTTCGCAAATCAGTGAGATCCTTTTCTACCGCCTCGAGAAAATGGCGTGTTAATTTACTTTCCCCAACTATTACAAATTTCTACACTTGAAAGTGCTCGATTTTGGTGTACTGAAGCATAAAACTAGAAACTTCAGCCCTTCAGCTACGTGGTGCCATCATCAGATCCAGAAAGGGGCCCCTGGTACGTGGAGAAATTGGCTGCAAACTGGTGAGTGCTTTGTTTCTGATTTCCGTTGTGTGGTACCAGCAATTAACTATGGACCTTTTGATTATTTCGTGATTACATATCAATATATTTATGTTTGTTCGCGCTTCATTTAATTAAAATATATACAGTCCACTGCAGTTATCGTTTTTCTACCTGCGGGCAAACATCTAATTGGACTAAAAAAAATCTGTAATAATAATGATAAAAAACGATATTAAACAATGCATAATATCTACCATTTTATATTTTTCACTCATATCAATCATTCCATCATATTCAATCCATACTAATGACAGTGTGGTGATGCGGTCTTTATGTTTCCCCAGACCTTATACTAGGTACTCTCATACAATTTTACTACTTTTACCATTCTAAATTTTTATCCAAGATGGATTATTACTCTCATTTTATTTAGTTTGTATTAAAAACATATTTAGTTTACAAAAATGTTTTTAATATTTTCTTTAAAAAAAATTGTAATAAATTATGTAAAAATTATGTCGATGTATCTATAACTACAACATTACGAAATGGTAGAAGTACCTATATAAAATATCACCAATTTCTCTGGTTACTAAGAAATGGTTGATTTTACACTTGATTAAATTATCAAACAATACAAACAAAAAAACAATAAAAGAAACACACCAAAATCATAAAACAACAAAAGAACAGATTTATGATAAAATTTGTAAAACAAATTAAGGTAAAATGTTTAAAAAAGCTGATAAAATAGTTAAAATTATCCAAAAGATAGTTTAAAATATCCACACAATAACAAAAAACACAATTTTACCCCTCACTAAATTACTCGTCCAAACTATAATAGGCCCTATTCACCAGCAGTTCCTTTACATTTTTTTTAAGCTAGTAAAATTATCAGTAGATTTTATATTCCCAGGAAATTTGTTGAACATCCTAATGCGACGATAGAGTTTGATTGAGTTTCTTGCTAGCGTAAATTTAGAGATGGGCAATGGGCCAATCTGTATTATTTCTAGTGTAATATTCATCTAAAGTAGTGTTACCATTGTACTTCTTGAATATCACACACACAGTCTGAAGAATAAACCAATGTTAGATTTTTTTCCTGAAACAGCGGTTTGTAATGGTCTCTGAGTTTGGCCCCACACACATACCTCAGACATCGTTTTTGTATAGTAAAACCGATCTTAGCTAATGCTGTGAACAGTTTCCCCAGAAAGGTATTCCGTAGCGCTAGTGTGATTCCACTACAGTAAAATATACTATTTTAGCCATATCAGAACCTAGGACAGAACATGTTTTTCCTCACTGCATATCCTCCTCTCGAGATTTTTTTATTTATATTGACAATATGGTTATTTAATATTTTGCTATTGTTCAATTTCTTGGCTTCTCAAACTAAGGTCATCAAAATTCAAGTTAAAACACTAGGTGAGTCTTGTCAATATTAAGGCACAAGTAATTGTCAGTCAAATGCTTTAGAAAAGTCGCAGAAGACTATAGATACTACTTCTTTGTTGTTAAGTTTAAGGTTGAAGGTCTCTAAGAACGAAAAAACAGCATTATTTGTATTTTTAGACTTTTGGAATCCAAATTGATTTTTACTAAGACTGTTGTTTCTCAATAAATTCCATCATTCTCTTTTTTTACCAATTTTTCAATACTTTTTGATAGTGTGTTTAAAAGAGAAATCGGTATAAACTTGGATAGGTCCGTAAACGATCCTGATTTATATAGAGGAATAAATAACCAAAGCAGTCTTTAATATATCGAATAATTTACCATTTAAGAAACTTTTATTTATAGAATCGGCTAGTGTTTCCAATGCTTCATCATCCTGCAGGGTTTGTTTTAATTTCTCCTGTTACCTTTTTTATTTTGGTTTTATCAGTGCTGGTCAACATAAAAATATCTTCAACATGCACCTGTGCTAGGTTATGTTTGAAGTTAAGCTTTTTCCTATAGTACAATAAACACTATTTAATACCTCAGCATTGACATTAGCTGATTGTTTTATAATATTATTCTTGCCTCTAAGATTGTTAACGATAGCCCAAGCTTCTTTGCTCTTATTTTTTTAGTTGTTTAGCCTGCTCTCATAATATTTTTGTTTTGCTGCGCTTATTAGCATGACGCCACATTAATTTAACAAACCCCATTAAGTTCTATTGGATCACAGGCTGGTACTATGTTAACAAAATTAGGCATAAACCACAAAAGATATCAAGGAGGGTTAGCCGAGATGGCTTTTTTTACTTTGTTTTGTTCAATAATAGATGCATTGTCAAATTAGCTTTTTGTCTTACTAAAAATTTGAGTTGTGACATTATTCCTGGACCCAAGTGTACACCGCTCATTTTCTTTTAAAGACTGAGCTGGCGTCGATTAAGGTTTTACTGTATATTGTGGTTTGACAATTGCGCCGTCGATTTCTTGAAGTCAATGAAAAAAAAAGACAATCGCTTCGATGTTGCCATCTTACCAAATTATTTTCTGATTATTTGGATATATAGGCGTCACCCTTGTACAGTCAAATTGAATTTTTAGTGGTCTAGAAGTTTTTTAATGGTTCTGTTTTAATTATTTTTATATGAAAAACATAATACTAGTTAGTAATTATTTAAATTAAAAGGCATAATTTCATTGTAATGTTAGAATAGTATTTTAGAGAATAGAGAGACTATCTATTTGGTTTTCCCTGTGTAAAATGCAATGCATATAAAAAACTTTAATATCGATTTTGATGTTTATTGTCTTGATTTAATAATAAACCCTCCGTCATAAATTAGCATACAAATTGAAAGCGCAAACATTTGTTTGACAATCAAAAATTAAATAGCAACGATAAATTGCTGATGTTGGTAAATAGGGTGTTTTTGTTCTGCACATATCTGACTGCATCGCAGATATCGTTATCGTTATTTGGAGTCGACGTAATCGCGACCTTTCATTCCGTTATCTTCAATAACCACAAGAGAGAGTTTTTGACATTGACATTTGAAATGAACCAAAACTTGAATCGTGTTTCGAATTTATATTGTTGTTATGTTTTAAACATTTGCGACTATTTTTATAAGCTAGTTAGCTCCAAAACGGCATTTTGTGATAGTATTAATGTAAATTACCCTTGACTGTGCCACTGTAAGAAACCATCTTGGAAAAACGGAAAACGCAAAATATGTTGAGATAAGAAAGTGGTTCCGCCTCCCTCTACATTCGTAATCAGTTGGTTGCCGCCTACCTACACAGCAGGTGGTTTATGCGTCAAAAACTACTGAAAAGTGAAGAGTGGGAGTTGTAATGGTTAAGCGTGGGGATACATCAAGTAGAGAGAGGGTTTTCCCTTCAAAGTGATTGGCTAAGGAGAAACTGTGAGATTAGAAAGTGTTGTCTATAAAATGTCATTTTATCTCTGTTTTCGTTTAGGTTTGCTTGTTTAGCTCATTAGCTAAAACGTAAAGAAAACTTTAGAATTATTAGAAACGCCACTGACTAGGTTCCTCGAAGCACTTCAAAGAGGGGATAATGGATTACTTAGGTTTAACCTACCGTTAAAAAAAAACCCAAACTTTGAGGAGACAAGTCGGTAGTCACATTTCAAGTTTTGTTGAACTTAAACTAAAAGCTCTAAACTAATTATCAGTACAGAAACATAATATTTTTCTATTTGAATAATATTTTGCAGTTTGTGTTTATGGTAAGTTAAAGTTTTTATTTTAATATTTTGGTTGCTGGTTTTATAGGTCATAAGAAAGTCTTGTAACAATTTGTAAATTGCAACAGAGTTTTATTTTGTATTCATTAAAGTTTGTAACGTTTCTAAAAGTGTTTTATATTTATTTTATACACACAAGAGATCTACTACGGTACCCTAGTTTAAGGGCTCGATTTAAAATAAAATCGTACCCGACAATATCTTACAAACTACAGCAGCTACCTAAACGCGGTTTTCAAATTTAGATTGAGAATTACATTTTCAACCAAATATGTCGTTTCATCAAATTTTGTCACAGTTTTTAGCTAGATTAATGTAGTTTTAACATATTGATTAAAATATCATTTTTAACAAAAAATAAAGCTACTTCAGAACAGCTAAATTACTGCTGCATGCACCAAATTTTTATAAATGTTTTAGCAAGTTTTGCGTATTGTAAATAAAAGATGAGTAAATTGACCGTTATGACAACTCAAAACAATTATTTTTTTGCGATGTAAACTTATCGTTATTAACCACAGCCATCGAATAAATAACTGTGTTCTCTGCCACAACTCTAACGAAATTAACGCTTACAGTGATGGACCAAAAACTTTCTAATAATAATATAATCAGAGAAGCTTATTGCAATTTGAAATGTTTTATTTGAAACCTCACTTTGTATTCATACGAGAATATTGTTATTGTTGTCTGTGTCGACACGACAAGGGGGAGGTGAAGCAGCCTCCCCTCCTGAATCGCAAAATACACACTAATAAATAAATATATCCCTCTAAGTGGTCTGCGCGCCAAAGTTATCATGTTGGTTCTATGCACAATACATGTACAATTCCATACACATTTAAAATCTACTACATTTTACCTCGATGCTTTTTACAGTAGTTTCTTCTTTTAATGATAAGTTTAGGTAAAACTCTATACCATTATCTTTGAGATAACTTTTTACTGAGTCACTTGTCATCAAGAAAAAAGCTGCCCAAGGGTGCACAGGTCCGGATTCAGACTAGACGAAAAATAAAGTTAGGGATCGTTCACAAACTAGACTAATATAGACGTAACAGGGTATTTTTAAAGTATGTGGTGCTCCTTTGAGTAACGTTTAGTCAACTTCGTTGAAATTTGGCAGTGCTGTTTGTGGTGACAATAGGGGAATTTGGCACTACTTAGATTAAAATAATTAAGTGCAGTGATGTGCCGAAGCAGATCGTGAACAATATTTTTGAGAAAAAACTATGCGTTACTAAATATTTTCCAAATTCGGTATTTTTTTTTGTTTTATTTGATTAAATAACTACAAATTAGTCTTTTGGATTTTTTTTTACCATGATTTGTTTTAGAGATAAACAATATAAAGCACTTTATTGCAAGTCCGCATTCCATATTTAGGAAAGGATAATAAAGTGTTTTTTTTTTGTCTCGAAAACAAAGTACGATGCGAAAAAACTTATGAAGTAAAAAAGTTGTATTTTGGATTTGCTTAGTTGTAAAAAAATACACAAAATAAAAATTGTCAGTGACGCACAAATTTTTTTTTTGTTTGACACCCTGTACCTTAAAAACTTTATATTTCGAGCCCATATGTATATGAACATTTTATTTTGTCTAAAAAAGGTATTTTAGCATTTATTTCGAAAATGCTAATAATAGTTTTTTTGAAAACTGAATAAAACCTAAAAAAAACATGTTTTTTTTTGATCCTAAAAAATAACCACAATTTATGGATGCCAATTAAGTGCTAACCGTGGACTTGGCCCATAATTTTTTCTACAATAAAGTTGATTACATACTTTCTGTAAAAGGCTTACCTTTTGAGAAAATGACATAAAACTTAATAATTTCGGTTTATTGTGTATACCACAGGGCCAAAAAAAACCGGACAATTTTTTTTTCATTATAACTTTTAAACTATACAATCGATTTTAATGCTGCACTTGGCAGAGAATTAATCAGAGTTTTGACTAAATGTATTTCTTTGGCCTTTATCTTAAAATCTAAGATGGCGGACGAAATTAAAATGTACCCTTCAAAGATGCTCGTTTATTCTCGTGTTGCGAACATGTCTTAATTACTTTTTTAAATTAGTAAAAAAGCTGCATTCTTGCCATGCACAACAAGGTACGAATGAGCAAAATCGGTTCAGTGGTTCTAAAAAAATATTTTTGTTTCAACCATTGTTTTGCCTTGCCAATCATGTCTGCATTTATTTCCTTATAAATTCATTACTACTGAACCAATTTTAATGAAATAAAAAACATCCTGGTGAGAATTGATTTCTTTTTAAAGGTCGTGATCAAAGTTTTTCGACATCTTAAAATTTAAGATGGCGGACAGAATCATACTTGATTCTTCAAAATGGTGTGTTTATTCTTGGTTTCCAAAAATGCTTCAGTTTTTTTTAAATTTATAAAGAACCGCTACATTTCCTTTACACAACGAGGTACAAATTAGTAAAATCGGTGTGGTGGTTCTGAAAAAATCTATTTTTGTTTCAGCCCTTGTTTTACAGATTATACGATTGCATTGCCAATCCTGTCTGCGTTCATTTCCTTATAAATTCGTTATTATTAAACCAATTTTAGTGAAATAAAAAAAAATCATGTTGAGAATTGATTTCTTTTTAAAGATCTTGATCAAAGATTATCGGCATCTTAGAATTTAAGATGTCGGACAAAATCAAACTTGATTCTTTAAAATGGCGTGCTTATTCTTATTTTCCGAAAATGTTTTAGTTTTTTTTTTAATTTATAGAAAAACATTACTTTTCTCCCGCATAAAGATATAAAAATTAATGAAGTGCTTTTCTATAAATAAAAAAAAACTAAAACATTTTTGGAAAATAATAAACGCCTCTTTGAAGGGTCAAGTATGATTATTTCCGACATCCTAACTTCTAAGATGGGGTAAATTTCGATTATTAACTTTAAAGAACAATCAATTCTCACGATGATTTTTTTTATTTCACTAAGATCGGTTCCGTAATAATGAGTTTATAAATAAAAGAATGCAGACAGGAATAGCAATGCAATCGTATAATCTGTAAAACAATGGCATACAAAATAGATTTTTTGAGAACCACCAAACCGAATTTACTAATTTATACCTTGTTGTGCGGGGGAAAAGTAGTACTTTTCTATAAATTAAAAAAAAACTAAAACATTTTCAGAAAATAAGACTAAACACGCCATTTTGAAGAATCAGTTATGATTCTGTCCACCATCTTAAATTTTAAGATGTTAATAAATTTTGATCATGATCTTTAAAAAGCAATCAATTCTCACTAGGATATTTTTTATTTCATCAAAATCGGTTCAGTAGTAATGAATTTATAAGGAAACAAATGCAGACATGATTGACAAGGCAATCGTATAATATTCAAAACATTGGTTAAAACAAAAATATATTTTTTTAGAACCACTAAACCGATTTTGCTGATTCATACCTTGTTGTGCCTGGCAAGAATGTTGATTTTTTAGTGATTTAAAAAACTTCTTAAACCGTGTTCGCAACACAAGAATAAACGAGCATCCTTGAAGGGTACAATTTTATTTCGTCCGCCGTCTTGGATTTTGAAATGACGGACAATAAAATTTATTTGTTCAAAACTCTGATTAATTCTATGCCAAGTACAGTTTTTTCCATTAAAATCGATGGTATAGTTCAAAAGTTATAATAATAAAAAAATGGTCCGGTTTTTTTTGGCCCTCCCGGTATACTATGAAAACTACATAGGAAACGGGTGTACACGGGGGGTGATTAGCTGCCCACAGTAGGTGTACAGAAATTGTCTACCGGACTCCACAGGACACTATAGAGTTTTTGAGATATTAAGATTTTTTATACCTAACTTAAGGTGCCCGTCTCATCCCTATTTTTGAGATAAATTACACAATTGCAGTGTTGGAAATTATCCATATGATGCTTTTTCAACCAGGTCATCCAGGGAGAAACTGGTAGCATTAGAGGAATTTTTGTTTTTTCTAGTAAATTCTTCATCGAATTTGGGGGTGCTGACTTTTTTTCTTTTTTTGAAATTTGCCTTATTTTGGGTTTTATCAAACATTTTAGAAATTAATTTTTTTGAAATTTGGCAACGATGCGTGTTTGTACTCCCCTATTTTCTCCTCCACAGCTTTATTCTAAAATATGCACATTTTTCTATGGGTTTTTCGCATTTTGCCATCGTTTTAGACCATATTTTCAAAATCGGAAAAAAGTCAGCACCCCGAAATTCTTTTGTTTATCTAACACAACAAAAAAATAAGTTATAATTGGTTTCTATCATATGGCTTGATCGCCCAAATTTTGAAATTGCATGGGTTTTTTTGTAAATTTATTTTGATCACGTGATCGTCTATTCACGAACTGCGAAAAAGGAAGATGACGTGGTCTGTCGTGCAAAGCAGAAACCTGGTAAGTCAAAAACTAGTGTTTTGGGAAATAGAGTTTGAAGTTTATTTAACTACATACTAACCATAGTTTATTTAACTACATAGTAACTACATTCAACTTCCTTGTTTTCTAAGATAGCCACATTCTAGAAAAACTCTCTGGTGCCGTTTTTTACGGTTATTTCAATGATATAAAAATCTCATTTTTGAGTAAGTCGAGTTACTAGGTTTTTGCTTTGCATGCCAGCGGTACTTTCTGATAGAAATCTGTAATTTTTTCTTAATTCTTAATTTAGTTTTGACATTAATTGCACAGCGGCGCTGTTACACAGGACAGCTGTTTTTGACTTTTCCATAAAAACAAATATTTCTAACCCAAGAAAAATAAAACACTAAATAAAAATTGATTTAAACATTTAAACGAAAAGTATAGGCTGCTTTCTTTTTTACAAACGCAAATACTGGTACCTGTGAATAAAAAATTCTACGAACCACAATATAGCTGGCAAAACGCGGTTTTCAAATTTAGATTGAGAAAGTACATTCCCGAAGTAGTATCAAAGTTTGTCACAATTTTTGAGAAAATAACATAGTACATATACCTCAAAAGCGACAGCAGCTAGATGTTTTCACAAATAAATTGAAAATTTCATTTTCAACAAAAATAAATTTACCTCAACACCCAGAATGACTAGGTCTTTTCCTATGGTTAGCTGTACATGCCTCCTGGCGAAAATTTGTTTTTTAAATAAGACAATTTGTAGTATTACCAGAGACAATATAAGAAAGAAAATAAAAAAGTCAGGGTGCAAGCATAATAGAGATGTGGGGACATGCATTTTTGTAAACGATAAGGTAAAGTTTTGACCAATTGTATGTTTACTGCCTTCAATAAGAATCTTCTTTTTTATGCTATTATTGGAGACAACATATAAGAAACAAAATAAAAAAAACTATAACTTAAAACATGTATAAAAAAAATCTACTTTACCCAGTGACTCCTATCCCTTGGTAGCCAGCTCTTAGATCAATAAACAATGCCCCCATATAATAAACAAAGATACCAGGAAATGATGTAACTCTATATTCATAAAAATTCTACTATACCTATTAGGGACATTTTGAAACACTTTGACAATTGTTATCATTATAGTTGTTGTCTAGGTATCACAACTTAGGTTGAACTACTTTATTTGCCTGACTATTTTTGCACTTACCTTTAGTAGAATCTTCTTTAATTAAAGAATAATACTTTTAAACTAATTTTTCTTTAAAAAAATACCAAAATGCACAAACTTGACTGTGGTTAATAAGCACTTTATAATTATTGGGATTTTATTGTTACTTAGTAGTTATTTACTTTTTCATCACATTTATGTCTAACAACTGACCTCAAAGTGTGTAAAGTTTGGTAGTTTTTTAAATAAAAATAAGCTTAAAAGTATTATTTTTTAATTGAGGAGGATTCTACCAATAGTAAGTGTAAAAATGGCCAGGAAAACAAAGCCAAATTAGTCAGGTTGTGAAACCTTAAAAATAACTATAACAATAACAGTTGTCAAAATTTTTAGAGTTTTAAAATGTCCTTATTATCTCTGTCTTTCCAACTAAAAATATAATGGGTAGATGTAAACTCCAGTTCAAAAAAATTGAGACAAAATTTACTGACAGTTTGATGAGTCCGACATTTAAATGTTAATTGTAATGTTACATTTGTCAATAAAAAGTGTCTCAATTATTTTGCATTGGAGTTTTATGTACCTATGAGAACTTTCTTGGTGTGTTCATTGAACATTTTTAAAAACAACCTGTTCTACATTTATAGATCGTTTTTGACAAAGCATGTTAAAAGTTATCAGGTAGGATATTTCAGTTCAAACCACATTTTAGGTTAATTTAGATCAAGTTTGGATCAGGGTGTTTATTCTTGATTGTCTGTACCGTGAGGTGAGTGCTCACCTTGTGGATTCATTTCCCCGTGTAATAAGGTGGTGAAATCATTTCAAGTTCACCCATGAAAGTGAACTTTTCACTCACCTCACCTCACAGAAAGTAGAGAATAACCATCCCGATCTGATAAAACTCACCCTTCAATTTGTTTTTTTTTTAAACAAGGCAAAAACAGATTTTATTGTTTGCAGAGGAGTTTTGTGTTTCGCTCAGAACAGTATCAACAACCAATAAAAACATTTTTATTAAAAAAAGAAAACCCGAGAGAAAACCATATTCTTACCTACTGCATATTTATGTTTTCTTGGAACATAGATTTGTTCAAAAATATTATCTTTTAACAAAAACACTTTCTAAAAGAAAAACAGGAAGCTAATATTTTTTTAAGAAAATGTCAAATTTTTTTTAATTAAAAAAAGTTTTTAAACAATTTCTAATTGAAGAAAATATTTTGGGACAATTTCCTTCCCCTCCTTCAAACAAATTTTAGAAACTTTATAGTAGTACATAATTTGACATAGGTGCAGAGGTGCACTATAAATGAAGCTCAGAAAAATTACTTTTACATTTATTTATTGTTTAAAAATATTTATTATTCTATTGCTACAAATAACAAATATATTGCTGCCGATTTATTGTTTTATTTTCTTTAAATAAATTACAGCATAGTAATAAAAATAGAAAACTTCTTAACAGGAGCTTGAAAAAAATTATTAGAAAATATCTGAAAATACACTCTACTACAGTTTTAAAAAACAACCAATTATTTTTTATTTAGCAAAACTATTTTCTAACATTTAAATTTACAGCCTACTCAGTTATTATTATTATAAATTTACATTCTATATTCTTATAAATAAACTCTAAAATAGTTCTATAATCAAATTCAAAATAATTGAGACACTTTTTATTGACTGTTTGACAGATGTGGCACTATTAATAATCTTTAAATGTCAGACTTGTCAAACTGTTAGTAAATGTTGTCTCAATTTTTTTGAATTGGAGTATATAGAGCATACACACACAAACAGTTAGGTTAGGTTAAATTTTCTATATTATAAAAAACAAATGTTTTCTGAAAAAAAAAAACCTATTCTTTATAGAAAACTAATTTTCAATAATATAAGTAACATTCAAAACAAATTTTCTTACAAAAGGTTCAAACATAATAATATAATATATGGTCGTTGGTTTACTGAAAACTGATTTGTGTTCAAAATAAAATTTTACAGAAAAGACAAAAAAGGTCTATGATGCCATTTATAAGCTGTCTGGATCCTTTTTTATCCTTGCTTCAATTAACGTTATTATTACATTTTTTTGCAAATAATTTTATATAGCCTATCCATTATGAATAGGGCTAATTGATTATGCAAAAAACTTATTTTTGAAACAAATGTCACATATCAGGTTTCATCGAACCAACGACGATGTCCTAGTAGCTCCTGTAATTTGTTGTGGAAATTTTAAACTGTTGATTTTGAGTACCTGATTTCTTATGGAGTGTGAACTTGTATTGCACTTAGTAAATCCTAATAGTCAACCACCATCATTATTTCTGAAAAAAGAAATTTATCATGAAAATAAAAAGCACATTATACACGAAATTATAAAACTGGCACTTTTTGCAAAGCAATTCATCAAATTGTAGAGAAAAAAATCCCCAAGATAATAATAATAATACAGATGTATTTCACTGTTTTTTATTTATAATCTATATTTCAATATATGTTTAGCAATTTCGGTTACTACAGTAATTTGCTTAAAGCAATAAAAAATACTCTGCCAATATATGGGCCCCTAAGCTCACACTAGGTACTATAGTTATAGTGTACGTGTGAGCTAATATAACTAAAAACTGAAATATATTTTATTCAACTCCAGACTAAATTACCTTTTCTTTGATACTACACAAGCCATGTTTTGACTTAAACTCAAATTTTTGGAATCTACCCCCACCCTTAAGAAAAACAAAAAACTAAAATGTATTTTGTTAAACTCTGGACTCAATTACCTTTTGTTTGATATCACACATGCCATATTTTCACTTAAACTCTAATTTTTAAAATATACCCCCACCCTTTTTTTTTAAATAAATTAAAATGTATTTTGTTTAACTGCAGACTCAATTACCTTTCGTTTGATATCACACACGCCATATTTTCACATAAACTCTAATTTTTGAAATCTACCCCCACCCTTTTATTTGGTTTGTGTTCGGTGGATTTTGTTCATTTTTAAATGGGACCATCTCGACGCAAGACCCAGCCTAGGTACCAAATTTCATTAAAATCGGCCAAGCGGTTTTTGAGTTATGCGCGTTGGTCGTTACAGACAGAGATACAGACAGACACACATACAGACAGACGGCGCAACAAAAAAGTTTCAAAATCATCTGAAACGCAAAGATATATAAAAAATTTTGAAATCGGAGCAACTTTTTTTTTCTCCAAAAAATTAGGATCACCATAGCTCACACTACTATAGTATGGTATATGTGTGAGCTAAAAATAATATTAAATGTATCTTTTAATATACAGGCCGTTTCAACAAAAACTTAACAGAGGCCTTTTGGGGCACTTCAAAAATCCACGAACATGTGGATTTTGTTGGCAAGGGGACCCATTTTGGCTATCATGCATTCCCTCCGAGGGGTATGCTTTACTAATATATTTTGGATATGAAAAGTGGGTCTAATGATACCTTGTTTTGGTTTGAATATCTCTACAACCATGTAAAAATTTTGAAAAGATTTTGATTTTATATTTTTTGGATTTAATATGAATAAATATGAAAATTTGAAGGAAAATATGTCAAAAACTAATCAATAGATTTTAAAATTTTTACATTGTTGTAAAGATATTTAAGAAACCTTCAAAATAAGGTATCACTAGGAGCAAAGCATACCCCGTAAAGGACATGCATGCTACAAAAATTTCAAGATAGCTAAAAAGTGTCCTCTTTGGAAACAATATCGACAGTTCCAAGGGTTTTTTCAAATTCTATCAAGAAATATCTGAAAAGGTCTTTTTGTTGAAACACCCTGTATATGGTTACATGGAGGGTTAACTAAAAGCAGATATTCCTTTCTAATGGGGAGGATTTTGACTTTGCAGAGCTAGGTGTAATAGTATGTCAACTCGATTTTTTGCAAGAAGAAATAAGTTTGTTAGGGTCTAATAATGTCAAAAATATAATTTAGATAAAATTTATAAATGTTCTAAAAACTCACACAAGCATAGATAACAAAGCAAAATTATCATTCCAGCTTCCCTTATTTTTGTCTACTCTCTTTGTTCCTTCAGTATAAAGATGAAAATCCAATGTAACATAGCAATGTTCATCCCCAACTGGATTTTTCCTAAAATAAGAAACATAATAATTTTACTACATTTTTATGCAACTTACGATGGTTTCTACTAACTTTTTTAACTACACTGAATTAATATTCAAAATATAACTTTTACCTACAGCACATACACATATTATGTATGCATGATAATACAAATTTCAAACAATTTTGTTCAGATTTTTTGTTACTTTTATTTGGTTTTTTTTTTAACCATGAAGCCATAATTTCTCCATTTTGAAATTTGGCACATATTTTCCTAAAGCCTTGATAAAAAAATAGTTTTTTTTGAAAAAAATCAAAAATAACTTTTTTGAAAAAAATAAAAAAATGTTTTTTTCAAAATTTCAAAAAAAAAACAGATGGAAATATAGTAGGTCATGTGACAAATAGTTGGAAAGGTATTTAAATTGTCTTTACAAAGAGCTATATCTTATTAATCTGCGGTAAGTGGTCCTCAAGATATTTTAATTTTTGTGAAGCTGTGTTAGACCAAAATGGGTTAATTTTTTGATTTTTGAAAATTAATTTTAAAAAAACTACTAATCAGAAAAAAAAAATATTTTGGAATTTTGATCCCACCCATATAGAGAATATGTGTACGAAATTTTATCAAAATCGGTGAAATGGTCTGCCAAACCTCTGGTTAATTTGATATGAAATTACCCTATTTTCTCACATATCTCAAAAAATACCCCAAAAAAAGAAACAAAATTTACACAAAAACAAAATTTTCATAAATAAAAAAGTTATAGACCCCCTCCCAAAATGCAGACTTATGGCTTACTATATTAAAATATGGTTTTCACCTTTCAGCTTCGCTTGAATTTTGAGCATCGTAAAGGTGGGACAGTTTTTTTCTATCCCCCCTAGAAATACCCTAAACCCCCCAAAAACATTGAATTTGGGACACCCTGTACAGGGTGTTTCATTATATTTCTACCGTCCAATTTTTCCAGAATTTTTGTCCTAAAGGAAAAAATTAAAAAGAGATCTGCAAATGTTTTCCTTTTTGTTTACGGTATGATATTTATTTTGGCAGTTTCCATATACAAGTGGCAGGTAAAAGTAACTTTTTTTTAAAGGAAACACCCTATATATTTTTACATTCATATTATGAATAGGGCTTAAAATTTTCTTTCTAAAATAATAACATACTTTATAGCTGTCAACAATAGTTTATGAGATATAAGCACTTCTTTTTTAATAATAAAAAAAAGTACCACTCGGCACCCCTGGTATATACCACTCTTTTAAGTTATATGTGACAGGTTGTGAGAAAATCAAAACAATTTTGATGGTCAAATGTCATTTTTAGATGTTATAGACATCATATATGCCCATTGAAATCAGTAAAAGTTGAAATTATACTAGGTGTGCTACCAAATTTTTTTAATAATTGTAAAAATTTTAAATGGTTATGTCTTGTATAAAGTATGTTATAGTTTTATAAAGAAGATTTTGGGCCTTATTCATACCTGTAAAAATATATATGGTGTTTCCTTTAAAAACATCACTTTTATCTCCCCCCTGCATATGGTAAATTTTAAAATAAATGTCATACTGTAACCAAAAAGGAAAACATTTTCTAAACACTTTTTAATTTGACTAGTAGATTTAGCACTTACTCGTTTTGTAACTTCCGACTTCTTCTGTTATAATGTTCCAAACTACTAAACTTCTTTGTACCCCAATTTTGTGGACACTCAGGGGTCATTTTGCTCCCAGGTTCAAGTTCACGGCGCACAAATCAAAACGGTGACTTATAAAGTTCACCAAAAACACTATTTCTCACAAATATTTATCGAAATTTTCAAAAATGTTCTATCTATCTATTGTTGGGTTTTTGGCTTTACCTTATATTATAATATTATTTTAGTCTACATATTATTTTGGTGTGTTTTAATCTAGTATTGTTATTTTCTTAGACTAATATTAAATTGTATTTTTGTTTTTAGATTTTAAGTAAATAGTTATTAGTATCATGTTTGGAATTATTATGTTTTATTAACATTAAATGTATTTTTTTATAATAATGTTTGTATTATGAAATAGCATACATTTGCTAATAAAGATTTATTCAATTCAATATATCTTTGGTTAATTAGCCAGCTCTTGGTGGTTGAGATTGGGGTAGTCTGGCTCTCTAGGCCACCCTAGTTTTGTAGATGTTTCTCTTCCCATTTGATAACTTTGTAGTTATGTTGTGTTTCTTCTTAATGCTTTTCAGTGTTTCTTGCTTGTTTTGTATATGTGTATATCTATTTCACTGCAAATTTTTAAACTGGGATTGGTAGTGGGTTTTAAAAATGTTAAAAAAACAATCAAAACTGTTTAAAAAGATCAAAATTTTTTTAAGAATTGACATAACCTGTCTAATAAAACAAGGCCAACAAAAAAATAATCAAAGGCTAAATACTAACGCTGCCCGTGTTATTTTTTTTTCGTTGTCCACGCTATGAATCGAAATTTTGTCGCTAGATGACGCCGCTAGACAAAATTGATGGGGGAATATTTGAGAGAGACAATTTTTAAAGTCGGTAAAGGACAAAAACTATTATAGGCAACCAAGCCAGGGGAATCTCTTTATCCCTCCGTTAATTTTTTGGCTGTTCCAAAATTTCCTTAGATTGTGACGCTGGCCTTAAGATATAGGTACTTTTTTATCTAGCCACATTATCTATATAAAACCAATTATAATATACAACTGTACTTTTACTTACCGTCTATAATTTAAATACAGAGCCAAAATTTAAAAAATTTAACTTTTGAAGAAATTTTCGTTCACTTCACAAATGCTTGTTTAAAGAAAAATCTCAAATAAACAAAATAGCAAAATGTAAATAGATACGGAACTGTCTTTTAGACATACACCACCTTGGATTAATCCCATACTTATATTGATTTAGCACCGGATCAACTCAACTGCAATTCATCTCTTTTTAACATGCACTGGCCGCGCGCATGCTATCAAGAGGATTAAATCGCTGGATAAGTTAAGCTTTATGAAACGAATATTCACAAGGTATACGTTTATCTCTATTAGCGCATTGTAACTATATATTAAATTGTCTTTTTTATGAAATTATTCAAGAAAAACGATTGACTCCTAACCAAAGCAAGAAATTTTTTGATCTTTACCTTGCTATGCTATGGTATGAAAAAAAGTTATCTCAAAGATAATGGTATAGCCTATATTAGCTCACATATATACTATACTATAGTAGTGTGAGCTATGGTGATCCTAATTTTTTCGAGAAAAAAAAAGTTGCTCCGATTTCAAAATTTTTTATATATCTTTGCGTTTCAGATGATTTTGAAACTTTTTTGTCGCGCCGTCTGTCTGTCTGTCTGTCTGTCTGTAACGACCAACGCGCATAACTCAAAAACCGCTAGGCCGATTTTAATGAAATTTGGTACTTAGGCTGGGTCTTGAGTCGAGATGGTCCCATTTAAAAATGAACAAAATCCACCGAAATTAGAGTTTATGTGAAAATATGGCGTGTGTGATATCAATCGAAAGGTAATTGAGTATGGAGTTAAACAAAATACATTTTAGTTTTTTTTTATTCAAAAAGGGTGGGGGTAGATTTCAAAAATTTGAGTTTAAGTCAAAACATGGCTTGTGTGGTATCAAACAAATGGTAATTTAGTCTGGAGTTGAATAAGATATATTTCAGGTTTTAGTTTTATTAGCTCGCACGTACTCTATAACTATAGTACCTAGTGTGAGCTTAGGGGCCCATATATTGGCAGAGTATTTTTATACTGTTTTCATGAAAAAAAAAATGCGAAATTTTCGCGCCGATTCTTGCTGGTAACTAACTAAATAAATCAGCAATTCATGCAGCTTGTCAGAAAATAACCCTAAATCCGGTTATACTATGGTTACATTTTTATGTTACATTTTTATATGAACCATATGTATATGAACATTTTATTTTGTCTAAAAAAGGTATTTTAGCATTTATTTCGAAAATGCTAATAATAGTTTTTTTGAAAACTGAATAAAACCTAAAAAAAACATGTTTTTTTTTTTATCCTA
Source organism: Aspidapion aeneum (assembly GCA_963576565.1). NCBI lineage: Eukaryota > Metazoa > Arthropoda > Insecta > Coleoptera > Brentidae > Aspidapion > Aspidapion aeneum. Next base: position 43,513,864 of record OY755040.1, read on the forward strand.
AAAAATAACCACAATTTATGGATGCCAATTAAGTGCTAACCGTGAACTTGGCCCATAATTTTTTCTACAATAAAGTTGATTACATACTTTCTGTAAAAGGCTTACCTTTTGAGAAAATGACATAAAACTTAATAATTTCGGTTTATTGTGTATACCACAGGGCCAAAAAAAACCGGACAATTTTTTTTTCATTATAACTTTTAAACTATACAATCGATTTTAATGCTGCACTTGGCAGAGAATTAATCAGAGTTTTGACTAAATGTATTTCTTTGGCCTTTATCTTAAAATCTAAGATGGCGGACGAAATTAAAATGTACCCTTCAAAGATGCTCGTTTATTCTCGTGTTGCGAACATGTCTTAATTACTTTTTTAAATTAGTAAAAAAGCTGCATTCTTGCCATGCACAACAAGGTACGAATGAGCAAAATCGGTTCAGTGGTTCTAAAAAAATATTTTTGTTTCAACCATTGTTTTGCCTTGCCAATCATGTCTGCATTTATTTCCTTATAAATTCATTACTACTGAACCAATTTTAATGAAATAAAAAACATCCTGGTGAGAATTGATTTCTTTTTAAAGGTCGTGATCAAAGTTTTTCGACATCTTAAAATTTAAGATGGCGGACAGAATCATACTTGATTCTTCAAAATGGTGTGTTTATTCTTGGTTTCCAAAAATGCTTCAGTTTTTTTTAAATTTATAAAGAACCGCTACATTTCCTTTACACAACGAGGTACAAATTAGTAAAATCGGTATGGTGGTTCTGAAAAAATCTATTTTTGTTTCAGCCCTTGTTTTACAGATTATACGATTGCATTGCCAATCCTGTCTGCGTTCATTTCCTTATAAATTCGTTATTATTAAACCAATTTTAGTGAAATAAAAAAAAATCATGTTGAGAATTGATTTCTTTTTAAAGATCTTGATCAAAGATTATCGGCATCTTAGAATTTAAGATGTCGGACAAAATCAAACTTGATTCTTTAAAATGGCGTGCTTATTCTTATTTTCCGAAAATGTTTTAGTTTTTTTTTTAATTTATAGAAAAACATTACTTTTCTCCCGCAAAAAGATATAAAAATTAATGAAGTGCTTTTCTATAAATAAAAAAAAAACTAAAACATTTTTGGAAAATAATAAACGCCTCTTTGAAGGGTCAAGTATGATTATTTCCGACATCCTAACTTCTAAGATGGGGTAAATTTCGATTATTAACTTTAAAGAACAATCAATTCTCACGATGATTTTTTTTATTTCACTAAGATCGGTTCCGTAATAATGAGTTTATAAATAAAAGAATGCAGACAGGAATAGCAATGCAATCGTATAATCTGTAAAACAATGGCATACAAAATAGATTTTTTGAGAACCACCAAACCGAATTTACTAATTTATACCTTGTTGTGCGGGGGAAAAGTAGTACTTTTCTATAAATTAAAAAAAAACTAAAACATTTTCAGAAAATAAGACTAAACACGCCATTTTGAAGAATCAGTTATGATTCTGTCCACCATCTTAAATTTTAAGATGTTAATAAATTTTGATCATGATCTTTAAAAAGCAATCAATTCTCACTAGGATATTTTTTATTTCATCAAAATCGGTTCAGTAGTAATGAATTTATAAGGAAACAAATGCAGACATGATTGGCAAGGCAATCGTATAATATTCAAAACATTGGTTAAAACAAAAATATATTTTTTTAGAACCACTAAACCGATTTTGCTGATTCATACCTTGTTGTGCCTGGCAAGAATGTTGATTTTTTAGTGATTTAAAAAACTTCTTAAACCGTGTTCGCAACACAAGAATAAACGAGCATCCTTGAAGGGTACAATTTTATTTCGTCCGCCGTCTTGGATTTTGAAATGACGGACAATAAAATTTATTTGTTCAAAACTCTGATTAATTCTATGCCAAGTACAGTTTTTTCCATTAAAATCGATGGTATAGTTCAAAAGTTATAATAATAAAAAAATGGTCCGGTTTTTTTTGGCCCTCCCGGTATACTATGAAAACTACATAGGAAACGGGTGTACACGAGGGGTGATTAGCTGCCCACAGTAGGTGTACAGAAATTGTCTACCGGACTCCACAGGACACTATAGAGTTTTTGAGATATTAAGATTTTTTATACCTAACTTAAGATATAGGTACTTTTTTATCTAGCCACATTATCTATATAAAACCAATTATAATATACAACTGTACTTTTACTTACCGTCTATAATTTAAATACAGAGCCAAAATTTAAAAAATTTAACTTTTGAAGAAATTTTCGTTCACTTCACAAATGCTTGTTTAAAGAAAAATCTCAAATAAACAAAATAGCAAAATGTAAATAGATACGGAACTGTCTTTTAGACATACACCACCTTGGATTAATCCCATACTTATATTGATTTAGCACCGGATCAACTCAACTGCAATTCATCTCTTTTTAACATGCACTGGCCGCGCGCATGCTATCAAGAGGATTAAATCGCTGGATAAGTTAAGCTTTATGAAACGAATATTCACAAGGTATACGTTTATCTCTATTAGCGCATTGTAACTATATATTAAATTGTCTTTTTTATGAAATTATTCAAGAAAAACGATTGACTCCTAACCAAAGCAAGAAATTTTTTGATCTTTACCTTGCTATGCTATGGTATGAAAAAAAGTTATCTCAAAGATAATGGTATAGCCTATATTAGCTCACATATATACTATACTATAGTAGTGTGAGCTATGGTGATCCTAATTTTTTCGAGAAAAAAAAAGTTGCTCCGATTTCAAAATTTTTTATATATCTTTGCGTTTCAGATGATTTTGAAACTTTTTTGTCGCGCCGTCTGTCTGTCTGTCTGTCTGTCTGTAACGACCAACGCGCATAACTCAAAAACCGCTAGGCCGATTTTAATGAAATTTGGTACTTAGGCTGGGTCTTGAGTCGAGATGGTCCCATTTAAAAATGAACAAAATCCACCGAACACAAGCCAAATAAAAGCGTGGGGGAAGATTTCAAAAATTAGAGTTTATGTGAAAATATGGCGTGTGTGATATCAATCGAAAGGTAATTGAGTATGGAGTTAAACAAAATACATTTTAGTTTTTTTTTATTCAAAAAGGGTGGGGGTAGATTTCAAAAATTTGAGTTTAAGTCAAAACATGGCTTGTGTGGTATCAAACAAATGGTAATTTAGTCTGGAGTTGAATAAGATATATTTCAGGTTTTAGTTTTATTAGCTCGCACGTACTCTATAACTATAGTACCTAGTGTGAGCTTAGGGGCCCATATATTGGCAGAGTATTTTTATACTGTTTTCATGAAAAAAAAATGCGAAATTTTCGCGCCGATTCTTGCTGGTAACTAACTAAATAAATCAGCAATTCATGCAGCTTGTCAGAAAATAACCCTAAATCCGGTTATACTATGGTTACATTTTTGTATGGAGTGAGCTACAATTTAGAAGAATGTTTTGTACCAAATAAATAATTTCCTGTAATCTGCGCCTGTACTATAAAGTAAGCAAATCGAATTGGAAAATATGATATGGCCGAATATCCTAGAAACAGTCGGCCGAGGAAAAAAAATACAAAAAAAAAATATTTTAACAAATCGCAAAAAACACGGAAAACTAGGTATTTGGTTAATTTAAAATTATAAAATAAATACTTAGGCTAATTTACAAATTTATGTCCAAAATACAAGCAGCCTAATTTTTCTAGCGCATTCTCCAAGTTTAGAATAAAACTATTTTCCCTAATTAAGATCAATGGTCTCAATAATATCATAATGTTATACCATGAGGGTAATTTAATGGCGCCGTTTTTGATCACATGCAGTCACTATAAAAACGGCGGATTTCCATTTTTTCCATTTTCTTCAATACGCGCTGGTTTGACATGTATTCTATTGTTTTTCTAAATCTATAGTTGGTCTTCGTTTTAAAGATTTGGTACAATGAAGCATATCATGGTGTCCATGATTCTTTGCAAGTTTTATTTGGTTCGCTTTGTCCAAAACACATATTTTACTGTTTTTATGAGAATAATGTACATTATCTACCTATCTGTCGTCCGCTAAAATGACCAATGACCGCGACCTTGTCATCACCGTGTCTTAGAAGAATTAAGTATATAACATTCATTCATCTTTATTACTGCACTGATATTATGTGTCACCTTTTTCAAAATTTCCTCAAAATATAGAACCTTAGGGTACGCCTCTCTTGGTTGGTTGCATTTTGGTTGTAGTAGAGATTTGAGATAATACACAATGTGTCATAAAAGTCAAAAATTTTGCATTTTCACACTTAAATCAGCTTATAAAAACAATCACTTTGAAGTGCCTGAGTTCCAGAACATGGTTGTTTATCAGTCTTACATAAAATCTCATTGTTGCAAACATTTTTTCTTCCTCTACAGTAAGTAGGTTCAAATAAAAGTATTCCTTTTATTTACCGTTTCTCATAAATGTAAATCTCCAAAAAGTAATTAAAACAATTAAAGAATAAGAAAACACCATCATATAATTTATTTCCCAGAACTAAAACTGAAATATACGTGAAAACCTCTAACCAACCTTTAAATGTATAGAAAACACAGGGTAGTTTTCAACCAAAATCACCCCATAAAACTCTTCAAAGTAGACCCTAAATTCACCAGCAAACTATTAGAAGGAGCTATACGATCCCTAAAACTCAATACGACCTCTAGTAATCGAAAGATAAAAAGTTTCTTGGATTTATACGGAAGCCCTAAATTGTATTTCTTTTATCATAGCACCAAAACAACCCCAAAGAAATCTTCCTGCATTTTGAAAAAATTAAATAATAAAATAAAATTTTTTTAGCTGGTGTAGTAGAAAATCTTTGCAGACTTTAAGACATTGATTTAGGTTTCAGCATTGCTAGTCAATTGATTTGATTCATATTTAATTTGTATACCCCCATCAAATGCGGCTGGAAACTCGAAAACCTTATTTACTCCACAGACAAGTCAAAGGGCCTTGCTTGTAACAGAATAAACGGCCACTCCGGTCCCCAATGTCTCAAAAACCAGAAAGCAAAATGATTAGTTCAAAGGGTCAGTAGAATACGAGGTGTGACAATTAATTGGAGTTATTCACCTTGATGTGCGTTCTACTACCGCGCTTAATCTTGTCGTCTTTCCTCTGCTAGTTTGGCTTACCCAGTGGTTTAAAACGGATCGTGCATAGCTCATTTGGCGGAATTACGACAAACGAAAAAATTGAGCAACGTATTAATTTAAAGTAAAACTCAAAAAAACTGCTACTGAATGCTTTCGAATGCTAAAGGATGTCTACGGGGAGCAGAGTATGTCTCATACAATGATTTTTATGTGGCATGGAAGCTTTTTTGAGTGTGAAGAAGTTAAATATGATAAAGGAGAAGGGCGCTCCAACACATCCAAAACAGCGATGCTCATTGTTTTTCTTATTGATGTTAGGGGTGTTATTTTATTCTTATTGAAATGGCGCGTGAGGGTCAAACAGTTAACCAACATTTATATTTGGAAGTATTTATGTAGCTAAGGGAAAGTGTAAAGAAAAAACGTCCAGATTTGTGGAAGCACAACACGTAGCTGCTCTACCAGGACAAGCAGTTTTAATCTAACACACTATATTCACCAGACTTGGCCCCTTGCGACTTCTACCTGTTTTCGAAAATGAAGAAATAGTTAAAAGGAACCCGTTTTAAAATATTAGAACATAGAAATAAAATTTCGGACTTCCATTGTCTTTATTTATTTTAAAACACGACGTTTCGGTTAGTAAGTATCTTTAACCGTTATCAAGTGTAAACTAAACAATCTAGTCTCTAGGCTACTACTTATACTACTTGGTGTGCAGTCAGGTGTGATGGCCCGCCCCCTTTTTAATCGTAACACGCATGTTTTCCTTAAGGAGTGGTTTCCATATGTTTGGTATGTCCGTGCTTGGTTGACTAAAAACTTCTTTATTCTGCATTATAAACGCAGCTTCAATAAACTTTCGTTTTCGCCAATGCGCCTCCTTATGTAAAACTTTAGCTTCTGACCACTGAATCCTGTGATCATTTGACCATGCAGGATCTGCTAAACCGGATTTTTCAATATCCCCTAATTGGGTACTTTTTAGATGTTCATTTACTCTAACCTGAAGAGGGCGTTTCGTTTCACCTACATATGATTTACCACACTCACACGGGATTTGGTAAATACATTCCTTATTATTTGAGGGATTGTCTGGTTTTGTTTTAGTTACAAAACTTCTTACCGTATTTCCCGAAGAAAATACTGTTTTTATATTATAGTGTTTAGCTATTCGTCTTATGTTTTCTGAAATCCCTTGAACATATGGAATGTTAATAACACCTAACGGATTATTATTTTGAGAATTTGGTACATTTAGTTTGTTTTTAATTTTAAATATCGTTGAGTTTATTAATTTCTCGGAATAACCATTCTGTTGTAAGTCCTTTTTAATGTTGTTAATTTCTGTGGTTAATTCTTCATTATTACTACAAATATTTACGGCTCTTAAATACAAACTTCTTATAACTCCTTGTTTTGTTGCAACAGAATGATTAGACTTAAAATTTAGGTACTGTCCCGTGTGTGTAGGATTCCTATATACAGTGGTTTGAATGTTTCTGTCTAATCGTTTGACAAGAACATCCAAAAAAGGTAAGGCCGAATCTTTTTCAATTTCCATGGTGCACTTGATTGTTGGTCGAATACCGTTTAAATGGTGTAGAAACTTTTGTAGTTCGTCATCATTTTCCGGCCATATAATAAATGTGTCATCCATGTATCGTAGCCATAGTTTTGGTTTGACTCTTGCTGTGTTGATCGCATGGTCCTCGAACCACTCCATGTAGATGTTTGCTACCACTGGCGAAAATATTAGAACATGTCAAGGAAAAACCGGCAAGACTTCTTAACAGCCTCTCTTCTGATAATTTCCAAAATTGCTTCCATTGGAAAAAACGCATACAACGCTGCGTCGATAGAGAAGGGAACTATATTGATGGGGAACATCAAGTTGTATTTAAATAAAGTAGATTTTTTACACCAGTCTTATAGTTTTATTGTCAGACTTCGTATGAGGTCGCTTAAGTGGCTCAAGATTTCCGAACCCCTTAAACCAATCACTCTTCTGACGCGTTTGCAGTCAAGTAAAAGGGGCGGTAAAATTTGACGTCGAACGATCGGAACTCAACATCTCGAACTACCTAAAAGCTACCAGGAAGGCACTCCTTTTACTGTGCGATAATATTAACAGACAAAATAAAAGTACTAAACATACTACTGAATAAGCTGTTCCGAGGTTGGTCCTATGGCAGGCTCGGGTCGGGATGATGAATGAGGTGACATGCTAACTGCTAACCACACCACCATTGCTAGCTGACGTTTGCTCGACTTCTACTGAAGTCGCCTTTTAAGACAGGTCTAGGGCACACTGGAGCTATTATTTTATCTGGCCACCGAACAAACGAAGAGAACTAATTTAAAAAAAAAATAAAAAAAACACCCAAATGCTAAATTTACTTGCAAGTACTAGTCGCAGTTAAGTACAAAATTGATAGGTATACCTATATTGTACGAAATGCTTCAACTTTTAGTTTTGATGCCCAAAGCGGACTTACGAAATTTTGTATTTTCATGCATCAGGTTATTGGGTAATTTTGTACCCAACTGCGACTAGTAGTTACAAGTTAATTTAGCAGTTGGGTGTTTTTTTATTTAATTTTTTTTTATTTCCAACTTTTAGGTTTAATTCTTATTCAGCCTTATAAAAAGCACTATGCATTTACAATTCATTTAGCTTTACCCAAAAAGTACGTGTAGATTCTACGGACGCGAACAGTGCTACCTTTCATTGAGTGAAGGTGGGGGAGGATAGAGGGAGGAGGGAACTAGTAAAATGGCGTCGAAAAAAATCTTAAACCGTGTGCCGAATGAATTTTTGAAATCGCTTTATATTTGTGAAAAGTATAGCTACAACTATTACTAATAAGGAGGGAGAGGAAAAGAGAGGGAAGGGGAAACTAGTAAAATGATGTTGGAAAAAAGTCTACAAGCGTGTGCAGAAAGAACTTTTGAAATCGCTTTATACTTGTGAAAGTTATAGCTATAACTATTACTAATAAGGATGGCGGGAAGGAGATAGGGAGAGGCAAGGCGGAACAAGTAAAATGGTGTTGGAAAAAAAATCTCAAAGCGTATGCAGGAAGAATTTTTGAAATCGCTCTATATGTATAACTACAGCAAATTAGAGCGGGTAATCAAAGGAATTTCAATAAAATCGCCTGAAATTTAGATAATTTGTATGCCTTAAAGCCTACATCATGTGACAAAATAGCGTCTGAAGACCGTCATGTTGATTCCTGTTTAAAAAAATATAGCCTATAGCACCTTCGGGATCAGTAGCAATTCAACGACACCTTTTTTGTCAAAATCAGTTGAGCCGTTTAGCCTATAGCGTGACACATACATATATTTTTTGCTTTTAATATTTATTTATTTATAAAAGAAAATTACACTAATAATAACGTTATAAAGTACCTATGTAAATAAATAAATAAATAAATATGGAGAATATCATATATAAAGAAAATTAAAAATGACCAAATGCAACAAAGTTAAAAAATAACTTGACTGTCGCATTAGGTGGTAATATAATTGTCTTAATGACCCACGTTTTATTTTTTTTACATAATGTGTATGCAAAGATTTTGTTTTAGTTATAATAATTACATTTTAAGTAAACAAAATATTATTGAAATAAAAATCAAAAAATTAAATAAAAAGTCTTCTGCTATTCTTTTCAAGCAATATTGGAAGCATGCAATATTGATTGCTATTTTAAATACAATTTAAACATACATATAGGTATTTACGATTAAAGATCCTGCCATATACATATACTTAATTATTGATATACATATAATTAATTATTGATGCAATTAATGTTATTATAAAGCAACCAAATATTAATTTTTCTTTTAAATGCTTTTTTGTAGACAATTTGCTTTAAATCATCTGGAAGTTGATTATATATTTCTGTGCCTACAAAAAAGTAGGACTTTTGCCCTTTTGTTTTATTCATTCTAGAGATATTTATTTTCTGACTTTTCGAGAACCTGGTGCCATGTTTATGTAGAGTTTCAGTATTTAGTAATCTGTTTTTTGTTAAGTATAGAAGTGAGGCTTTATAAAATAGTTGTTTTACACTTAAAATAGCGTACTTGTATAGCTCTGTCGTCCGAAATCTTAGTGGTAGTTTGCATATTATCTTTAAAATTCGTTTTTGTGATACTTCTAGGGGTTTGAAGACATTGCTGTACGCCCCACCCCATGCTAAAATGCCATAAGATAACAGAGATTGGACTAGTCCAAAGTATACCGTTTTTGCAATTTTTAGTGTAACAATTTTTTTTAGCTGGCTGAACATATAGATTAATGACCTAATTTTTTTGTTAAGACTTTCTATCTGTTTATCCCATTTTAGGTGAGAGTCAATTATGATTCCTAAATAATTGGATGTATGTTCACGTTTTATTTCCCATATTTCTTGCTACATTAATAGCTATAGATGTTTTTTCTGGCAAACCATTTATTACTTACATACATACAACAATCGAAATACATTACCCTTCCTTTTGCCGTGCTGCAGTAAAAACAAAGATAGTGTGAGAAATCAATCAAGAACTTATAAAACAAACACATTAACAGAGTTCAATACATTTCGATTGATAAGGTAAAACATCTCACTTTTAATATTTACTTGTCAAAGCTACATCACGGTGCTCTCCAATGCGAAACCGAGGCTATTAGCTTCATCTAAAATGTATAGACTCAAAGTGAGAAATCAATTCCCAACTCGCATCTAAGGCCCATAAGTAGCAAGGGGTGTTTCCTTCCATTTTCTCCCATTTTCCAATGATAAGTTTTAGCGGGAGAACTCGAGCGCCTTCCTGATCCCCTAGGCCGATATACTATACGAGTCTTGGCCTCGGGTGCAATGATAGGGTTTTTACAGTAGGATGGAACATCATGCGGAATTCTTGCAAATAATGGATAGGCACACAAAAAATTTAGGTCACAAACAAACTATACAAAAATCTCTGTTGCTTGTTCAAGAGTATAACTTTTAGCACTCTTAAAATTACCAGCTCTTCACATACACAATTATTATAGAAGGTAAGACTATTTATTCAACAGCAAAAAAAAAACGGAAAACATTACCAACTAGAAATTAAAAAAGTTTTCGTGGCTAATCGGGTAAAATAAAGTTTTTGTTTCTCCCATAATTTTTCTTGTGTAGCTCGAAAGCTTAACCTCATAAGGGGGTCCAAGATTTAATGGATACCTAATAAGTGTTGAAAGTTAACTGTTTCGTCCTTATGGGACTCCTCAGAACACTGCTTGGTCAATGTGACACTTTTGCAAAGTTACTCAGACCGTTTTGTATCTCATCCTACGTCTATATAAAAAAAAACCTTCGCAAGAAGCGCCATCTACAGAGATACGAGAGAAATAAAACAAGAGCAGGCGAGTATAAACTGCTATATATATATATATATATATATATATATATATATATATATATATATATCGATCGATGAAAAGATCGATTGCAAAGAAAAAGAAACCATCCGTGAGCAACGCTGATTAGCGTTTTTACCCACCTTCAGACGTGAGCGTCAATAAACGAAATTTAATTTTTAGTACACGTGAATTTAAAAATCAAACAAGTTTTCGTGGCTAATCAGGTAAAAAGAAGTTTTTGTTTCCCTCTAGAAAATATTAATTTTATAATTTGCTCTTATTGTAACCTTTCTGCGCAGGTCTTTGCATGATGCTTCTAGTAGAGTTTTTCATTTAACTTAACAATAATAATTATCCCAATAAAATCCTTGGTTAAATGAATGTTATATTTAATCGCCAAAAATTCTTTCATGAGACTATTTTTGGCTACAGGCTCCGCTAACAACCGCACCAGCAATTCTTTTTGCATACATATTTTGCATTTCTATCCCGTTGGAATTAGGTTAGGCGCTAAAGTGCTAACGTCAAAAGTGGTTGTTGTTTATAACAACAGAACCTTCTCTAACAATTTTATTACGAATACTCTGGCACTGTAGGGACTTCCTTGGTGTTCCTTGGTCCTAGTATGTATCTTTGGTACAAAAGTTAATTCCAAAGAAGCAGTGGTGAGGAAATAAAAAAATAAAGAAACAAAAACCTTTTAGTGCTAAGGCTATGGGCAACCGAGGAGAAGAACAGAACAGCAAATTATTAAAAAAACAAATTGATATTCGGTTCGATTCGGTTCAACATAGCATCTTAAAGAGCGTCCACAATTTTACTAGATTTTGGATTTACTACCATTACAAGCTTTACTAGATTTTTTAAAATAAAGTTTGCAATAGTGCAAAATTTTCCTGCGTGATCCTGTACATTATTTATGGTACCTTTTGGTGTTTTATGGGTAGGTTGGTATTACAGACCTGTAAACTTAATGCCCTAGTTATATTTTTTAAATTAAAAAAAAGACTACTTTAAATTAAGTTTCAGTATGCTTTAAAATGAAAATTTGTATTAAACTTTACCTTTCTAGAGTATTCCAAAAACTTTTCTTTCAATTAAGTCGTTTTTCTAACTCAACGCTTCGAATTAATTCAAAAAAGACGTCTTTCCCATACAATATAATGAGTTTTTGTCCGTGTTTTGCCCTGACTAGCCCCATCTCACTCTGGAATCACTTCGCCAGCATTGCCCTTATACGACGGGCTCAGTCCATTCGTATTATAGGTCTATGCTTCTTAGTCAATTTGTGCGAGATCCAATGTCTAATCTTGCACCTGGCGGCAATCACCCTAGTTACGGCGCTCCTGCAAGGTCAACGTGACATATTCTTCTCTGTCTGTCGCCGTGTTCATCCACCTAGTTCCTGCATGTCTCTTCAAATCCAATACTTCTTTTATTTTCGTAAGTTCTTCAATTTACAATACACTTGTTCCATCGGTCGTCTTTCTGTCGGTATTATGACCGGCAAATTTCCATTTTAATTTTGCTACTTTTCCTCTGACATTGTTTTACCCCTTACCTTTGTTTTATTTCTTATCCATTCATTCCTTTTTCTATCTGTTAGCTTTACATATAACATTTGTCCTTTCATTGATCTTTCGGCTTTTGTTACCTTATCGATGTTTGATATTGTAAGTGTCCAGCTCTGGGATCTATAGGTAAGTACAGGAAGGATACATTGGTTATACACTTTCCTTTTGAGGTACTGAGAATATTTTTTATTTTTTAACATGTAGCTTAACCCGTTCAGGACGGATGTCACAGCTTATGTGATAGCACAGAACAGAGGCACACGGACTGGTGTCACATATTTATGACATTTGTTTATTCGCCTGCTAAGCGGGTTTCATATCGTAATAGACAAGTTTTATATTTTTTTTTTGCCAGTCAGACGAGTGTCACACCGCTTAAGACGGAGTTTGCTTGTCAGATGGCCGACTGTTTTACTGGTGTGACAAAATACAAAATATCATTACTATTTGACACCCATCCCGCTGGCACTACAAAAACTGCCGACCAGGTGGCAAATAAATAGCTGATTGGTCCCGTCCGTTAATTTACCGAATGCTGCCCAGGCCAATCTTACTCGTCTCTTGATTTCAGCCGTTTGGTTTTCCTTTTTTAGTTTAATAATTTGTTCCAGGTATATTATATTCCTCTACTTGTTCTACTTTCTCTTGATTTATTCTGATCATGATATCCTCATCTGTGTTTGTTACATATACGTAATATTCCAATACTTCCTGTTACCCATTTACACAATGGCTGGCATTTGATGCAAATATTCAGAAATAAAGATACTAAAAATGCACAGACACCAAATTTACATAGATAGAGTTTTTTCAACTCTAAGCCGATGATTTGACGTGACGAATACAAGAATAAAATAATATGTATGCAATCAGGACATTTTATATTAAGGACAGGAAAAAGGATAGACTTATACCCATTGACATTGCTATTTCAAATAAGTTTGCATTATGCACCTGAAATGCTCCTAATACGGGGTTCTATCGATTTCATGAAATTTTGCTTCATTCTGCCCTTCAAATGTTATCCAAATTCATATAAAACCTTCCTGGTATAATTTCAACCCTACCGACAGAGAAAAGGCGCGGCTCTTTGCGGTCCGAGCACAAAGTATTTGTTTTCTGACCGACCCAGCACAGGTGGATAGACGGTACCTGATTGGCAGAATTTTTTGAGATGCGCTTTCGGGTGTTCTTTTCGGGACCCCTTTAGTCGGCAGTATGCAGAGTTAGAAAATAAATCAGTGTCGTTTCTGTAGGTGTAGGAATAGAAAGTTTTATTATCTATTTTTATTTCTTTAGTTTACGCCATACTTAAATGAAATAATTTTCATGAGTATATCTACCGCCGCCCATGTCACTTTCTTTAAAGGATATAACCTTTGTTCAACTGACTTTGCAAAAACTATACCGTAGGTATTGCCATAATACGTACTATATGGAAATAATATGCATATGTGTTTGAAAGCAATCAATCAGGTCATTTTTGCTTAAGGACCGCAAGGACTCATGTTATGGTTTGTTATGACTTTAGTTTTAGTGCAGTTCATACTCAGGCCTATATTTTTAGCTGGTGTATCCAGTTCCTCCAGCATTTTTATCAGTTCTTCTTTCTTATCTGTTATTAAGGCAATATCATCGGCATATCTTAGGTGGTTCAAGTATTGTCCGTTTACTTTGATGCCTATTTTTTCCCAATCTAAGTTTTTAAAAACATCTTCTAGGGCCTGGTTAAATAATTTAGGGGATATTGTGTCACTATGTCTGACACCTCTTCTTAATATACCACTACTACACAATAATACCTAACTAGACTGCATTTACAACTTATTCATGAAATCCCTTGATATTTCTTTTCGCTTCCAATATCAGTTAAAATAGTTTTCCTGTTTGAATTTTTGATTTCGACGCGCCGCTATTTCATCCCCCTTATTTTCAAGGCTTATCTTTCCTTTTATACAGGCATTAGAAAGGCCTATGCGGAATTTTCAAAAGCTTGAAAGGGATAGCATTACGATAAATTGAAAATTATAAAACAAATCGAAAAAAAGGGGCAATGGAGAACGAGAAGGGTGCGAAATACAATTTTTCTCCATTCAAACTAAAAGCAAAGCAATTGCTTGCACAATAGCTACTAGCGTTTACTTTAACAGTGTTTTTTAACTCCGGAAGTATAGCATTTCTCTCTTTATTCTCAATGGCGGGAAAACATGTTTAGTGAACCTTAAAGAGAGACTAAACTTTAAAATACTCTGCCAATATATGGGCCCCTAAGCTCACACTAGGTACTATAGTTATAGTGTACGTGTGAGCTAATATAACTAAAAACTGAAATATATTTTATTCAACTCCACACTAAATTACCTTTTGTTTGATACCACACAAGCCATGTTTTGACTTAAACTCAAATTTTTGAAATCCACCCCCACCCTTAAAAAAACAAAAACCAAAATGTATTTTGTTAAACTCTGGACTCATATACCCCCACCCTTTTTTAAAAATAAATTAAAATGTATTTTGTGTAACTCCAGACTCAATTACCTTTCGTTTGATATCACACACGCCATATTTTCACATAAACTCTAATTTTTGAAATCTATCCCCACCCTTTTATTTGGTTTGTGTTCGGTGGATTTTGTTCATTTTTAAATGGGACCATCTCGACCCAAGACCCAGCCTAGGTACCAAATTTCATTGAAATCGGGCAAGCGGTTTTTGAGTTATGCGCGTTGGTCGTTACAGACAGACAGACATACAGACAGACAGACATACAGACATACAAACATACAGACATACAGACAGACAGACAGACAGACAGACAGACGGCGCAACAAAAAAGTTTCAAAATCATCTGAAACGCAAAGATATATAAAATTTTTTGAAATCGGAGCAACTTTTTTTTTCTCGAAAAAATTAGGATCACCATAGCTCACACTACTATAGTATAGTATATGTGTGAGCTAAAATAAAAATTGCGATATTTGGCTTTTTGTCTATCATCTTAATTAAATGACTTGTAAGAATACCAAAATTCGTTACGTTGTTTTTAGCTTTGTAATTTTTACCTTCCTAGTCCGTGTAGCAATGGCTAAAGAAGGTATTGTTTCCGATAAAAAAAAAATTAAATAACGCCGAAAATATGGATTATTGAAATAAGGGCATGCTATAATATTGCCAGGCAGTATTCTGACAGTTTCATATTGAAAACTGACAGTTGATCCTGACATACCTATTATAAGTCTTTTATTTTCCATTAATAAAGAAAGGCAGTATTTATTCCGGTTCATATAGTACACAAAGGTCGTATATATTGAAATATCACAGCTGATCTTACAATGTAAAGTTGTCAAAATAATGTCTGGCACTATTATAGCCTAGCTTTATTCCAATAATTCCCTGTTATTTGGGTCTGTTTGGACCTATCTTAGCAATCTGGCCGTGACGTCTGTCCGTGTGTGTGTGTGCGTCTGTGCGTCTACCATAGCTCCGGAACCGTTTGACCAATTTTCATGAGATTTTTTTGAAAAATAATGTTTTGACACTGTAACAAGCTGATTATATTTAGGTTCAAATCCATTAATGCTAATGAATCCGTAAACTTTTTCCTCCGGTTTTCGGAGTATAGTAGAACAGATTTTTCTTAATAATTTGTCGTATATACAAAAATTTCGCAAGAGCTTTTGTTTCTGAGATATTAACAAAAAACTGATTTTAGTGGTGACTTGGATTGTGCTAATGGGCTAGGAAGGTATCAGATCCATCATGAATAGATTTTTTAGTTTTTTGGTTTTATTAAATTCAGTATTTGGACAAAATTATAGCAAAAAATCATACATCTATACAATTCAGCAAGTTAGGTACATTTTCAAATGGACTACAAACTGATCTTCGACGTATTAAAGGAAGATATATTTTCTAAATCGTATAACTTAAGAATTAGTTTTTATGTTCTCTAGTTTGAAAACTATTTATTATCAAAATGACTTTTATATATACTTTTCTGTTGGACAAAAATAATAATAAAGCAACAAATACCACATCTCTCATAATTTCAGAGCCTACGCCCGTTGTATATGGGGCCGATGATACGCGACCCAAGGCAAATTGCATCCGAAAAAAGGTATCGTTACCTGAACCAAAAACCGTCGTGTGCAAATTGCATCCCGAGTAAAAAAAAGCGACTCGAGATTTTCAATTTTATTTTAGTAAAAAAATCTATTATCAATGACAAAAGCTTAGATTTTAAAATACTCAATCTACCTCTTCACATACGCTGCTGATGTAGTTATTTCACCTAAATGGGTGATTTTACAAAAAGTAAGGAATTTGATGTTTCACTTGCTCTAACCAACCATTTTACCTGAAACAAACCAAACAAAATCAAACCTACACTTACCTGAATAAACCAAACCAAACCGAACCAAACCCAACAAAACCGAACGTAACCGAACCAAACCGAATCAATCAACCTAATTGATCTCTCCCTCGCTCTAACTAACGATTTAATTCAAAGCCAACCAAACCAAACTAAACTAAACCGAACTTAAGTCCATATGCAGATGGGCGTAGTTTTACTTAAATAAAATCTTTAAAACAATTCTGGTTTAAAAGGTTTTTGGTCCGGGATGCAATTTGCCTACACCCGGGATGCCATTCGAGTATAAAACTATCCATCTGCATATTTTGGAATGCATTTGCCATGTCCCAATTTGCGACCGATGATTCTCACCCAAATTTTTTTTTAATTTAGCATTTTCTTTTATAATAATGTGCGTTGTTTTATCTAGACGCTAACGGTTTCGTATCCATTTCTTGTTATTAATTTAGGTCATTGCGAGTCATTAGATAAAACAGTGGAACAACGGATACAATGCCGAGGAAAATAAATCGAGAAACTTCTAAGATAGTAATGCAGTAACTTACCGAAAACAATCACATAAAATTGACAAAAACTACCCCTAATACAATCATACTAAAACATATTCTTTTTCCCTCTTCTTTGGAACCCAAAAATAATAAAACTTTCCAAGATTTCTTCCAGTCCATTAACAGGGGACCAATTTTAGAAATAAAAGCCTTCTAAATGAAAGTGTCATATTTTATTGGCCGTAAAAATTTAAACCTTTTAGTAAAAATTTCTCACCTGTTTTTTAAAAATGTATAAACACTTTTTTAAATTAATAATAACAAGGTAAATACCTACAGCAAATTTTACATTAATTTAGCAAATTTTACATTAATTCAATAAATCTAAAAAATCGGACTAAAATAATGATTTCTTAACACCATTTTGACCCACTGAAGTGTTATTTTTAACCTAATGAGCCAATAGATAGCTTTTGGTCGTGCCAAAAACGGCCGACGACTAACGCAATTTGACACTTTTGACATTTGAACGTCACATGTCGTTAACGGCTTCTGTGGAACGCCGCAAACTTACGGACGGTTAATATATAGTAATTTTGACGTATGTAGAACGTGCGCGATTGCGTTTTAGCGAGCTTCTATTATATTCCGCGCCATTTGGCTAGCACTGGCTGCGTAGGTCACAGCAGTGTTGAGCGTAACCCATTTATTTGACATAGGGGAAGATGGGGAAATAAGAAACAGAGGTAATAGGAATTTTTTTTGCTATTCTTGCATTTTGTCTTTCGTTATTTAAAATATCCAAAAAAATTCTTCTACTACAATATTAGTAAAGTTTTAGCACTTTTGTGCTCTTTTTTTTTTAAACATATCTTTTTCAAACAAACCATTTCAGATAATATTTTTTTTGTTTGAAGGAAACAATTTATTTTCAGTTTTAATACTTAAGTTTGTTGTCAAATGTAAGACTTTCTATGGATGCATGCTAATGTCCCATGCATGCGTGTGCGTTGCGTAGTTAAAATTAATTCTGCTCACTATAGAGAAAGAATAGGAATTTTTTTTGCTACTCTTGCATTTTGTCTTTCGTTATTTAAAATATCCAAAAAAATTCTTCTACTACAATATTAGTAAAGTTTTAGCACTTTTGTGCTCTTTTTTTTAAACATATCTTTTTCAAACAAACCATTTCAGATAATATTTTTTTTGTTTGAAGGAAACAATTTATTTTCAGTTTTAATACTTAAGCTTGTTGTCAAATGTAAGACTTTCTATGGATGCATGCTAATGTCCCATGCATGCGTGTGCGTTGCGTAGTTAAAATTAATTCTGCTCACTATAAAGAAAGATGGAATCTGCAAATTAACAAGTTTGTGGAAAATCGACTTTAAATAGCAAAGGTTTAGTTTTTCCAGAAAGTAGTACGACACTACTATAATGTTTTATCGAATATTTGTAAACAAATAAAGTAAATAACTTCTTTTTCAGTTCAAATTTGGGCGCAAAACATAAAATAATTTATAATTAATTGCTTTTTTTGCTAGTTGCTGCTTTTTTCCATATTTGGGTAGAATCAACTCGATTTCATAAAAGCTATAATAAATGAGTTTTATTTTTTAAGAGCTTCGATGATTTGTGTTAGCTTATTTTATTTTAATATTTGATGATAGAGTTTCTAAAGGATTTTTATTTCGGAAATTTTTAAGTTGTAGTCGAGTACCTATACCTATGTACAGTAAGCGTGTAAATGGTAAAACATTTTTTCCCCACCCTGCTTACACTCTTGTCCGCATACATTTATTGCAAAAAGTATGAACATAACAAATACGTTAATGTCATGGTGTTTCTCCAATTTGGAAGATGAGGAATGAGATTGGATACTTTTTATTGCTGCGTTTTTCCTTGCCCCGGAGGCATTCCAGAGACATCAATAAAAAGTTACTAATACTGCGGATTGCCCCAAAGTGGCTTGGGGGAAGGCGAAGCCACTATGATGATTTCCAGCTGTTTTTAGACAAACAATGTTTTTGCGAAGTTACTCTACCGTGTAAAAAATATAAAAGAGTCTAACTAAACATTTTATTTTAAAATTAATCAAAAAGCTTTTATGCACTAATGGGAATAAAAAAATGTTAATAATAAAAGGTAGTTTTCAGCTTTTTTGGACTTTTATTTTAAATTACTAATTCAACAGCCAACGTTTCGACGCCTTGCGCGTCATCCTCAGGACTAAAAACACAAAACCGGAAGTAGTCTAATCAATAACAACAAATAAGATTTAAAAAAACTAAAATAAAATAATATTTTTTTATACATACACATATTATATACATATATATATATATATATATATATATATATATTATATATATATATATATATATATATATATATATATATATATATATATATATGTCTAGCGGGGCTTATGGGGACACAAAAATTTTGCACTTTTCTGGATATATATTTGTTATATATTTTATATAGAACCTATATATACACGAATTTTTGAAAAATATTGGTTGGTTCATTATATATACATTTTTGGTAATTTGTGGTTTATGAGGACACAACATATTTTGAATCTGAGGCCGTGATAATTTTTACGCAAATTCAAATTCTTTTAAAATAATGAAGTTAGGAAAGCAACGTCGATTATGTCACCTAAAATATTGTTAAAAAAGTGGTGATAATACGATTTCAATTTAGTTATGGTGGCTAGGAGGAGGCAAGTTGACCCGACGGCCAATCGGCCGCGGCAAATTGGCCGCGGTGAGTCGGCGGCGACAAATTTTCCCATTGATCTTAAAAACGACGAAAAAATTAAATTTTTACTCATTTTATATGATTTTTGGTATTATACCTACAATTGCGGGAAATTTCTAAAAACTGAAGTCTTTTATTATTATGACCGAAAAAGTTATATTACTTTTTTAACTTGAGCCAGTTTTTTTATGGTCGGTTCACCCTCACAAATTATATTAAATTAACTCAAATTTGTAAAAAAAAATGTTTTTTTACTTGAGAAGGTTCTTAAAGGCCTAAAATATAATGTTTATAAACAATACAAGTGAAGGACTTCGGAATAACTGTAAAAATCGAGAAAATGTCCTCTTAATTTCGTATAATTTGGCTCAAGATCAGTTAGTTTAAGTTTAATCTAATCTAATTTGCGAGGCTGAACGGACCTTAATTTTACTTGTGGCGTAAATGTTTTTTTAGTTTCAGTAATTTTTGGCTGTAATGTCCGTTTTTCTCAAAATAATTTATTTCGTACCTACTTTTCGCCTGTTGCACGAGTTTTTACATTTTTTCCGGACCTAGGTAGGTACTTATTTTATGATGCAACCGTGAGATATGTAAACTCCCTCTAGAGTTACGCTTCTTATGATCTGGCTAAAACGTATTTGTGCAGTGGCGTACCCAGAAATATCTTGGGGGTGGCCGTGGCCTGTGTGCGGGGGGGGGGGGAGTGGCAAAGCTTTATGATGTCGTATTTAATGCTATTTTGTTTTATTCTTAAAATATATATATATATATATATATATGGAAAATTAGGTTTGAAGGGCTCGGATCCCGAGCACCCCCTCCCCCTGGGTGGGTGCGCCCATGTTTGTGTATGACTTATTTTTAAAAACAGAGACACAAACAAACTTATCAAAGTCAAATTTATTTAGGTCAAAACCAAAGGATGGAAAAGGTATCACACCTCTATAATCTAGCATTGTGTAGATGCAAATACCATCCATGTGTTTATCCAGTAGCGTAGCGACCTAGCCCCGGGCCCGTCTTCCAAAACTGCCAACCAAAATTTTTCTGTATTATTTTTACCTGGCAACTCTGCGATGCCTGGCCCGTGTTCCCCGAAGACACGGAACACTGCTGGCTACGCCACTGTTTATCCATACGTATCCGAAGTAGGTACAGAATTAGAAAGTCTAATGAAAGCCTTATAGTATACAAAGGCCTAAATTTGAAAGAAGACAGCTGTTCTTATAATGTGAAATTGTCAGAATAGTGGCCGGCACTATATTACTGCCTGGCTTTATTGCAATAAGTCCCTATTAAGTCCTATGCTGTTTTACCCTCAAAACTAACAAATAAGTCAACCTCTGACCTACAGTGCTGCGATGATTTCAAAAAGAGCACAATGATTAACTGTCAGGATCGGATGGTTTAATTAGATCATAACACCTCGTGATGTTAGGGTTCTTTGTTTTCTTTTAATCATGTTTACCAAATAACTAATACAAGAGAAACAAAATACTTTTTTCGCTAGTTATAAATTCCATTTATATGTAGGGGAAATTCGGGTATAATTGCATCCTAATTTGATAGTCCTCTGGGGAAATCCCAATATTGAGGAGCTTGCAACATTGTTCCGGTCAATGTTATTTGTTTTGGAGACGTGGTCGGTGCTATAATCCCATTTTTAATAATATTCAATAGTTATTTGGGGATACATAATTGATTTTCTATTTTCGTGGATCTTGAATATTCATAGATGGAAAGGTAAAAAGATTTTTTCATAAAACGTTTTAAACGTTTTTATGGTTTTTTTTAGTTTAGTAATGGGTCTAATCTACAAACACATAATCTGAGCCAAATTTACTAAGTAGGATTTTTACGACTTATACGACGTTATACTGTTGGTATACTCTTTGCAATAAGGCTAGTCCTTTTGTTTAATCACCCCGTAATTCTGGTAACAAAACGCACGTGTATTCTTAATTCAGTTTTAAACCATAGGTTCCTAAGGTAACTGATAATGGACGATGCAAAACTAATTATCAGTTACCTTAAGGTTAATATAATCAGTTACCACTCTTTATAATAGGGGTGATGGATCGGTGTTTAAACTGTCAATTGTTTTGAAATTTCTGACTTTGAAACATTATCGCTTATTTTATATTTAAATTCTGTTTCTAATTTGGAATAGTTTTTTGAGAAAAGTTTCTGTCCCAAAATGATTTTATGTAGTGAAAAATTTATTATATATAACAATTGGGGTGCCCTGCCGCCAAAGTTTCTACATTGGAAGATTTTCAGTGCGACTGACCATAGAACTACAAACCATGAACAAACGATAAATTAGTGATTATTTAATTTTTTCAAAAATGTTATTTTCTACAATGTATTTTGAGTTGGATTTGAGCTAAGCTATGTAATTTGTTTTGGTAAAAATTATTATTTAAAAATAGGATTAGGCCCTGTTTATATTATATTTTTTGTAAATTGAAGTTTTTAAATTACCTAAGCAAAATGACTTAATAAAAGTTAAATTAATATTATTTGTAGTTTCCACAAATGAACTTTAGCTCGACTTAATGAAAACAGACGTTATTCGAGAACATTCAAAGACTATATTTCATAGGTTATAAACATCATGACGTACAAATCAGGACACTGAGCCTAATTAATAACTATCTTAACCGCTATGTGGCGCAACTAAAATAAACTGTGTCCTTATAAACATATACATTTTTAAGACAAATGTATCACTTTAACACCCCCACTTCTTAAAAATGTTCCAATAAGCCCAATTTATTTGTAAACAGCTTATGTTTAACACTGCCTAAACCCTTAGTCAAGATATCAGCCGTCATTTCATCAGTAGGCAAATATTTTAAACTAACCAAACCCTGAGAAACTACATCTCTAATGAAATGGTGGCGGACGTCTATATGTTTTGTCCTTCTACTAACTACAGGATTCATTGACAATTTTTGTGCACTTTGACTATCATTGTGAATTGTTACACATAAACTGTCAATGTCTAAAATCTCACAATAGACATTTTTAAGATAAATTGCCTCTTTAGAAGCTTCAGTCAAAGACATATATTCTGCTTCAGTTGAACTCAAAGCAGTTGTAGTCTGTTTCTTACTTTCCCAGCTAACTGCCCCGTTTGAAAGTTTAAAAACAAATCCAGTGTAGGATTTTCTACCTTGCTTATCAGTTGATGGCCAATCTGCATCTGCGAAGCCTTCTAAATCGCAATCATCTTTAGAAAATCTTAAAACTAAATGTCTTGTACCTTGCAGGTATCTTAATACACGCTTTGCACTATTCCAGTGAACACTAGAATAACATGTGTTGAACTGACTGAGAAAGCTTACTGAAAACATTATATCAGGACGTGTCAAAACTGCTAGGTACATAAGACTCCCAATCAATCTTTGGTATGGAATGTTAGGATCACATACTTGTGATTTTTCTATATTCTCAAAATCTATACTAGGATCCATCGGCATACTCACACTTTTACATTCAGACATACCAAATCTTTTCAAAACTTGATCAATGTAATTTTCTTGATCTAAGAAAATTGATCCATCTTGATCATATCTAAACCTCACTCCCAAAATCTGTTTAGCTTGTCCCAAATCTTTGACCTTGAACTCTGACCTCAACTGTTCTTTCAAAAAATCAACTTCTTGCTGACAGTTACTAAATAAGAAAAAATCGTCAACGTATAAGGCCACTATTGTCAAACTGTCCTTATTCATTTTAGTATACAAGCATAGTTCATATTTTGACTTTTGATAATTCAATTTTGATAAAACTTCATCAACCCTAATATTCCATTGCCTAGAACTTTGTTTAAGACCGTAGATAGCCTTTTTTAATTTAAGTACTTTTCCCTGCCCTATTTCTAAACCATCTGGTTTTTTCATAAAAACCTCTTTGTCTAAGTAACCGTTTAGAAATGCAGTAGCTACATCTAAATGTGTAATACTTAAATTACATTTCACTGAAATAGCAATCAATAATCTTAAAATAGAGTGTCTTACCACAGGGCTGTATGTCTCATCAAAATCGATACCTGGTACCTGGGTAAAGCCTCTAGCAACAAGTCTAGCACGATATCTCACAGAATTATCACCTTCTTTTTTACGCTTGAACACCCACTTGCAGTCCACTACAGTTCCACTTTCAGGTATATCCACTATGTCCCATGCATCATTTTCATCAAAAGACATTAATTCTTCTGCCATTGCATGTTTCCACTTGTCACTGTCTGGTCTTGACAGAGCATCATCTACTGAAACTGGATCTTCTTCAAGATTTATCTTCTTTGGGGATTTTATAGTGCTTTGTGACAAGTACGTTACATAATCATTGAAAGTCTTGGGTTTATGACCTCTCTCACTTCTTCTACGTGTATTTGAGTTGTCATCATCAGGCCTTTGAACATCACACTGAAAATCACTGTCATTTAAGTTGTCTACAACTTCTTCATCAAGTGTGCTTTCCAAATCTGAGCTTTCTGATCTCTCTTCTGTCAGCTCTTCCTGTTTTTCCCCCACTTCAGGTGTACTTTCTTGACTAATAACAATCTGTACTTCATCTTCCATGACTATCACATCTCTACTTACTATGATGTCATCTATTTCAGGATTATACACTCTGTATCCTTTTGTCACATCACTATATCCCACCAAAATCATCTCTTGTGATTTTTTGTCCCATTTTGTTCTTTTGGCTTTAGGAATGTGCACCATAACCTTACTTCCAAATATTCTGAAGTGTTGCACACTCGGTTTCCTTTGATGCCAAATCTCATAAGGAGTTCTATTGTTCAAACCAGAAGCTAAAGATCTATTTCTTATATAGACAGCTGTGTGGACAGCTTCTGCCCAAAATTTTACATCAAGTTTGGCATCATATAACAGACATCTTGCCTTTTCTACTAATGTCCGATTCATTCTTTCTGACATCCCGTTCTGTTCTGGTGTATAAGGTGTTGTTTTTTGATGTACTATGCCAAATTTCTTAAAAATTCCCTCAAATTCTTTTGAACAATATTCTCCCCCACCATCTGTTCTCAGATGTTTTATCTTTTTGTTTGTTTGATTTTCCACCATGGCTTTAAACTCTAAAAATTTAGCCATAACCTCATTCTTGGTTTTTAGAAAATAAACAAATGCCATTCTAGATGCATCATCTTCAAATAAAGCAAAATATCTTGAGCCTCCTAAAGAAATATCCATTGGACCACATAAGTCTGCATGTATTAACTCCAATAATTCTTCAGCTCTCTGTCCTTCTTTCTCTCTAGGAAAAGGTTTTCTATGTTGTTTCCCTTCACAACAAATCTTGCAATTTTTCTTACTGCACTTAACCTCACCTTTGAAATCTAGACCTTCAACAGCTTTACTTGACTTCATTTTATTCAGATCATTTGAATTTATGTGACCAAACCTTCTGTGCCAGGTGTCACCTGTTGTCAACCAACATTTATCACTTTTATCTATGTTGAGCCGGTATACTTTTTGAATTAAATCAGCTGTTGCCACCAATTCTTTGTTTTTGTTGTAAATCTGGCAACCTTGTTCGTTAAATTCAACTGAATTACCTTTCTTTGTTAACTGGCTCACTGATAATAAATTTGTGGCTAACTCTGGTACGCAAACTACATTTTGTACTAAAATGTCATTTTTGCTGCTCGCACAAACTGTTGTCAGGATCACATCTCCTTTGCATTCAACTTTGACCTTTGTTTCGTTGGCCACTATGATCTCTTGAACTTCACATTCATCTGAAACATTTTCTAACCAATTTTTGTGGACACAAAAGTGATTACTAGCCCCCGAATCAACATACCACTCATTTTTCTGAAATTGACCGCTTAAAAAACATGTACTAAACGCTTTTTTAGTATCTTTCTGTTCTTTCTTTGGTTCTTTCTTTTCTTGTTTGTCAATATTAGGGCATTTATACTGAAAATGTCCATACTCATTGCAGGAGTAACATCTTATCTTTTTCTTCCTTACAGATACTTTATTACCCCCTCCACCTCCTAAGAAAGCTGCACCTTTTGATGACTCTACTTCCATGTCAAGGAGTTTCGTTTTAATGGCATCTGCAGTGATCTCTATACCACTAGCCTCTATGCCCATTATCATAGGGGAATACTTATCTGGAAGTCCCGCTAGTAACAAGGAACCTATCCACTCTTCGTCGATTGGAAATCCAGTTGCTTTCAATCTCTGAGCAGTTTCCACAACCTTGTTTACATAGTCTCCCATTGACACACAATTTTCCAACTTAGTAGAGATCAATGCCTTTAGCAAACCAATTCTTCTTGCTTGCCCTGCATTTGCAAACATCTTTTGCAATTTTTCCCATACTGCCTTTGGAGTTGCTTCTTCCTTTATGTGGGGATACAAGGGAGGATCTATGGTCAACACTATACGCGCCTTGGCCTTTGCATTCTTGTCACTGTCACTTTCCGAGCCTTTTACACACTCCCAAAGACCATCTAAAACGAGTACGTTCTCTACACCAAACGCCCACTCATCATAGTTTTCCCGGCCTTTAAGCTTAGGTACGCTCGCTTGAAAGTTAACCGACATTTTCTCGAACTCCCGTCTCGCTATACTGCAGAATACTTTCGCGAAAACTGCGCGAAAAACCCGTGAAAATAGCGAAAATCTGGGCTCAAAACCTAATGAAAACAGACGTTATTCGAGAACATTCAAAGACTATATTTCATAGGTTATAAACATCATGACGTACAAATCAGGACACTGAGCCTAATTAATAACTATCTTAACCGCTATGTGGCGCAACTAAAATAAACTGTGTCCTTATAAACATATACATTTTTAAGACAAATGTATCACTTTAACACGACTCATATTAATGTAGTACATACTCATTTCTTTGTTACAATAAGTATATAAGCATTAATATTTTTTGAAATTAAAACAGTATTATATTATACTTTTTAATAAAAAAGTTGTTCATATGAAAATCTCTCTCTCTTATGGTGGACACATAGATCTTTTAAAAAATATAAAGTTCCTAACTGATTTAACTGCAGAGGCTTTGAGAATTTCAACAAAAACAGTATTGAGACAGACTCTTTGTGAGTGAATTAAAAAATATATTTTAGACACAATATTTAACTAGAAATAGCTATATTGAGGGTATTACTAATTACTAAGTTTAAAATGTTGCAGTAGAACTGCTCATAGGATTAAGTTTAAATCAAAAGATGAAAATTATTATACTAAGCTTTATTTGTATGGTTTTGTAAACTTATTTTCTTAAAATAAAATAAAACCAATCGAAAAACTAAAAATCTAACTAAAAAACTAACTACGCAAAAATAATTTATTCTCATCGTCCAAAAAACTCCATCTTGTGAACTGCCATCTTCAGTTATGACGAGAGGAACGACACCAATTTAGCTCATTTTCTCAGTCTTCTTGTTTTATAAATCTTTTTTAACAGTAGTTTTACAAACTTTTTGAATTAGTTTTTTAAAGGCGTTGTTTTGAAGGGCATCAAAGAGTCTTCATACTTTTTGTCATTACTGTGTTTCTTGAAATTCTGCTCTATAGTTATCACGGATGGGACTGAAGATCGAAAAAAGCGTGGAATTTTCGAATGAACAGTTTATCTTTGTCGCCAATTTTCTTGACTATTTTTCTGAGAATATGTGAATACTTCTAAATATCTACTTTACAAAATATTTTGACTACTTGACAAAAATTTTTTGTTTTGAAAGTTTACTTTCATTGTCAATTTAAGCTTTGATAGACAGACAGGCTTGCAACTGCCAACTGCAATCTGGGGCCAACAATGATTTTCGAAGCTATTTTCTATCTTCTTTATAGCAGAAAAATAAAAAAGGATAGCAAAGGGACTTGGGGTATTGCAAGGACTATATATATGCAAAAAAGCTTTGTTAATAATTTACACTACCAAATTGTTTACATTAGTATATGTTTATTGCCTGACAAAATGGGGGACCAACAAGCCTTTATAGGCCCGTGATGGCCCCGTTGCTATATTATATTTTAAAAATTAATTATTTTAAAAATCATTTTCCAAATCCATTAAATGTTTTCATAACAGTAAAGAACATAAATCTGTCTTATCTTGTTTAAAAATACCATTTTATGTTAAAGTACGAAAAGGGGGCCATCCCGAATTCCCCCTATGTTATAACTAACTAAACTTTTTCAGATTAATTTTTGCCTTGATATTTTTAAGTAAATTTTAGACAAGGTTTTATAGCCATGCTGGGGCAAAGTGGTCAGGTTAAGTGACCACTTTGCGCCACAAGGCTTTTCAAAAAATAAAACACATTTTTAAGGTGATTTGTATTCCCTTAGAGTAATCTCTAAGATTAAACCTAATGCTACTTCACATTTCCATTAGTTCCTTGGACTAGGTATATGCAATTCGTCTTAGTGAAGACTAATAATGATAAAAAATAAGTAAACTTATAAACTAAAAAAAAACAGTAGTTACCTTAGATTAGAGTACCAAAAAATTGAAAAATCGCGATAACTGTTTAGTAGGCCAAAAAAGTTACTATGACCGGGCTTATGCTATTGCTAAAGCACAGTAAAAATTAAAGGAGCCCAGAAAAAATTAAAAATTTTAAAAATATGGTAACAGCGTTAAGGTAAGTAAGTAAAATAAACAAACTATTGTTTAGAACACGGGCCCGGGGCTTTGTCGCTACGCCACTGAGATAAAGTAGCGACTGCGCAGCCTCATAAATAACCATAACAATAACAAACTGTCAAATAAGCGTCAAAATATTAAGGGGTTTGCCAAGGGTGACAAATTTCCGACTCCGTCCCTGAACATATTTTAAAACTTTAAAAAATTTATTATACATATATGCAGCGATGTTAGTGAGGACATATTTAAATAGAAGAGATTATTACATATATGCAACGATGTTAGTGAGGACATTTGTAAAGGAGGTTACTGTATACAGTGCTGGATTAAGCCCAATGTGCATGATACGTAACACTAACAAACTGTTACATTGCCTCGTTTTAAATTGTGTTACATTAGTAAAACACAATAATAATAATAATAAAAAATGCTATTGTCACATTCAATATAGTTCGGGGCCTAAGAGGGAAATTTTGGGGTTTGTCTGCATTTTCGCGTACCGTAATGAAATTTGGTACAGAAGTAGTAGACACCTAGAGATGCCATTTTAGAAGTGGTGCTCCGATGGAGCCCAGTGCAGGGCTCAGATACAGGGGCGTACTTAAGGTGGGACAGAAAAGTTTTATAAATTAAATATGAAACCCATTTCGCATACAGTTTTTTGTTTGTTTTACCTTATAGCTTGTAAATCCAAAATATAGTTGAGAAAACGGTTTTTTGGAGGTGGGGGAGCAAAAGGAAGGAGGACAGACATTGTTAAAATCTTATTTCATTTAAAGTGGTCGTGTGGGGTATCGATTTCTAGGTAATTTCGTATTCTAAACGAAAATAGATATAAATGAAGTCAATACGTCAAACTGTTCACATGATATGTCAAAAACTGACACCTTAAGTGTACCTGTTCTGAGGTCTACGCCGGAGAATATTAAAAACACCTAACCAAGCCTAACCTAATAAAATTTAATAAATTAAGTAAAAGTGGAGTGGTAGAATTTTTGAATTTTAATATATAGGGTGTTTAGAGTTAAGTCGGCACTATTACGTACTTCTTTAATATTAGAGCTACAGGGTCGGTTAAATAGACAAAGTTGTGGTATTTTTTCCTCTGATTACGATGGTGATGAACGAAAAGAAAATCAGATGACGAGTAGGTGAGTTATGATAAAAAACCACATTTTTTAAATGAAACACCCTGTGTACAGTTAAACCAATAGAAAGAACAATTGGCTTTAAACAAAAGTTATTTATTGATTTTTTCTCTTAAAGTCAAAAATAACGAAGTTATTAACAACTTTCCTAATCATAGGGGATATGGGCTGTGGTATTTAAATCCATCGAACACTGTCTTTGTTTAGCAAATCGTTAATATTTTTTGTATTTTTGCCTTTAGGAGAAAAAGTTCAAGGACAATTTTGTTTAAAATTAATTTTTCTATTGATTAAAGGTACTGTGTAACGGGTGTTAAAGTGATTTTTTTTTAATTTTACTTTTTACTGTAACTCATGAACGCGTTTTTCGACTTTTCTTTTATTTCCAAAATTTTATGCCTTAGTGCAATAAAAATTTTTTCATGTTTCAGTGCACTTAAATGGTGCCAAAGAAAAAAAAATATAAATTTTACGTGTTTAAAATTTTTTATATATTGACAAAAGAAACACCCTGTATTTTCTTACCATTACAAAATTATGTAACACAGTGCACACCACGTTAAAAACATGTGCCTTTTGTTAAAACACGTAGTAAAATTAGGAAGGTAACTTAAACTGCATTACCGGTATGAACAAAAATTTGAGACTGTTTACATGTTTTTTTGAATATCACCCTATATCTTATAACGTATTAAAAAATTACGCAAGCTTAATTTTTTGTGTTATAGCCTGTAATAAGTCGACAAATAGTGCCAAGTTTCATTGCAAAATTCCTATTTACGCAGTAGCTACAGTAGATAATGTAAAAAAAAACAGTAGAAATGACAGCAAAGTAGTTGTGGCAAATACAAAAATAGAGTCCGATAAATGATTTATAAAGGAGAATATAGTGATTTCAATGACACGTTTATTTGACATATCTAGAGTTTTTTGAATTTTTACCACTAAAAAAATTACGAAAAACTTTATTTTGTAGTTACTTTCTAACACTCTGTACAAAAATTTTTATTTAAGAAATTAAAAGCTGTACTAATGTTGTTGTAATGTGCTGACTCTGAGTTTTCTATAGTGATTGGTAACGTCGGTCGTCATAAAATAAAACTACTTAAAATGATCATAAAAATTATACTTATTTTTAGAAATCACCCTGTATTTTTACCAGTTCAACCTAGCTCTTTTTTCTTTCCATAAAATATACATAAGAGCTAAGTATCTTTTATTCGGTATATATTTTTTTACAATATCATTACGTCTAACAAATCCACATACTTTTCCATCTTTTTAGGATTTTTTTAAATTTAGAATTAGTAAATAAAACCACCCTGTACTTCGACCGTGTGTATGTCACACCCGTCCAGCAATTTTTGTTTTAAAGGGAAACAAATTGTTTATACCCACATTAAATTTTATTGCCGTATCCCACATAACTAATCTCTTCTAATTTTTTTTTCTACTCAACACCCACACCATAAATTTCTCAAAAAAAAATTATTTTTTATTTTTTGAAAGAAAATAAATCAATAGAATTTTTTTATCGCTTAAAATAAAAACGTATATGTCCTGATAATCGGTGCCAAGTTTCATTGCTCTAGCTTTACATTTGAATTTTATACAGAATTTTAATGAGATAGATGCAATTAAAAATAAAACACTCTGTATCTTTGCTCTGCACTGGGTTCGGGATAAGCACCACTTCGTAAAATAATACCATAGTGTTAAAAAATCCTTTAAGCAATTTTCTTGAAATTTGGTTTTGTTAAGTAGAGTTAAAGTTCGCCCTTGACTAATCCAACCCTGTACACAGTACACTGCTTTACAAATGTACATCGCCTAAGTACTACTATTTACATCGCTGCATGTATGTAATTATCCCTTCCTACTTTAATATGTCCTCACTAACATCGCTGCATATATGTAATAATATCATCTTTTATTTTAAAATATGTACAGGAACGGAATCAGAAAATTTGTCACCTGTGGCAAACCCTCAATATTTTATACATTACATTTTGTCATAACGTTATATGCGCGGCAATACTGTCTGTATATAGTAGTAACTAGTATCCTGCGTTATTCAAATACAAGTAAGGTCAAACATTATCCTTTAGTAAGAGGTAAAGTTCGAACCAGGTAATTGCGCATGCCTCAAATATAGGATAATTGAGGACTCACCAAAATGCATTAAATCGAAAATATGTTGTTTTGAGAAAAACTTTAAAAAATAACAAAGTAAGTTGGAACCAAAATTAAGATGATGTTCATGTTTGCCTATGGCTATTCTGAATGGATTTAATGCGCTTTGATTGAATTGGGTTGTTTTTATTATAGATTGACAAAAAAGCAAAACATTTTTATAATTAGCCCGAAAATCACAAAAAGTGGATTTAATGCATTTTGGTCAGTTGCTCCTCAATTGAAAAATGGGACATGCATAAGTTCAGAATGAAACAACTGGCCCCACCAATTCGGCGCCTCTAAGTGGGCGCCGGGCCAACTCGGCGCTGCCAACTGGGCGCCGGGCCAACTTGGCGCCGGACTAAAAAAATTTTTTTGGAAAAATGTGCAGATGAAAAACAATATAGATAGGTCTATTAATTATACAAATACATCATCTTTAAAAAATCCTTTACGCAATCTTGTTGAAATTTGGTTTTGTTAAGTAGAGTTAAATCTATTAAGTCGAGTGTTAAAATTTGGTAGGTGTAGTGTTTGGTAACCGGGTAGCACTACAATTTACGTTTCTTATTACAACAATGGCGGATCCAAAATGGCGGATTTCTTTAATTTTAAACCGATTTTTTTCAAACTTGAAAGTTTGCAGTGCCTGAGATCACTTAATACAGATTTATGCTCAAACTAGGTAATAAAAGATAAAGAACAAAATAGATAAGTATATTATTTATACAAAAACA
Source organism: Aspidapion aeneum (assembly GCA_963576565.1). NCBI lineage: Eukaryota > Metazoa > Arthropoda > Insecta > Coleoptera > Brentidae > Aspidapion > Aspidapion aeneum. The sequence goes on from OY755040.1 coordinate 43,546,334, forward strand.
TCTTTTGGTAACCTGGTAACACTACAATTTACGTTTACAAATTACAAAATGGGGGATTTTCTAATTTACAAACCGATTTGTCTCAAACTTGAAATATTTACATTGCTTAAGGTCATTTAATACAATTTTTTATTCAAAACTTAAAAAAATCCAAGTAGCCGATCCAAAATGGCGGACTTTCTTATTTATGAACCGATGTGTATCAAATATAGAAATTGTCGCTGATTATGATTTCTGTTTTAAACTTATAAAAAATTCAAAATGGCGGACTTTCTTATTTACTAACCGATTTTCGGAGTATAGTAGATTGCATTTTGCTCAATAATTTGTGTTTTTACCAAAAACTTCGTAGGAGCTTTAGTTTCTTAGCTTTTTACAAAAAACTGTTTTCAAGGCTGATATATCATGGCTTCACTTGAAGTGTGCTAATAGGTCAGCTAGGAAAGTATCAGATCCGTCATGGATGCACATTTATTTTTAGATATTTTCCACATTGAATTGAATTTTGTTTTAATATTTTTTCGCAATAGAATGTTTGTAATTTTTAGAATATACTGCAACTCGAAAGCAGGAAGAAGAATTTTTTTTATATATTTTTTTTATAGATATGGAGTTACTTTTTTAAATTATTCCTGCCATTTCTCCAGAAGTTTAACTCTTTCCATTAAGAAAAAATAAAACACTCAACACTCGACTTAATGGATTTAACTCTACTTAACAAAACCAAATTTCAAAAAAATTGCGCAAAGAATATTTTAAAGATGTTTTTGTATAAATAATATACTTATCTATTTTGTTATCTATCTTTTATTATCTAGTTTAAGGATAAATCTGTATTAAGTGATCTCAGGCACTGCAAACTTTCTAGTTTGAGAAAAATCGGTTTGAAATTAAAGAAATCCGCCATTTTGGATCTGCCATTGTTGTAATAAAAAACGTAAATTGTAGTATTACCCGGTTACCAAACACTACACCTACCAATCTATTTTGGTTTTTATCTGCACATTTTATCAAAAATTTTTTTTTTTAGTCCGGCGCCAAGTTGGCCCGGCTCCCAGTTGGCAGCGCTGAGTTGGCCCGAAGCCCAGTTGGCCCGCCGCCCAGTTGGCGGCGCCGAGTTGCCGGCGCCCAGTTGTCCTATTCCGACTTTATGCATGTCCCATTTTTCAATAAATATCCTTTATTTGAGGCATGCGCAATTACCTGGTTCGAACTTTACCTCTTACTAAAGGATAATGTTTGATCTTACTTACTTATGTTCGAATATCGCAGGCTACTAGTTACTACTATTTACAGACAGTGTTGCCGCGCATATAACGTTATGACAAAATTTTGGATCGGCCATTTTGATTCTTTTAAGTTTGACTAAAAATTTTTGTTAAATGACCTTAAGTAATGTAATATTTCAAGTTTAAGACAAATCGGGTAGTAAATAAGAAAATCCGCCATTTTGGATTTGCTATTTTGAATTTTTTATAAGTTTAAATCAAAATCACAATCAGCGACTTGAAACACCGCCAATATTTATATTTGATACACATCGATTCATAAATAAGAAAGTCCGCCATTTTGGATCCGCCATTTTGATTTTTTTAAGATTGAAGAAAAAATTGTATTTGTATTAAATGACCTTAACCAATGTAATATTTCAAGTTTGAGACAAATCGGTTTGTAAATTAGAAAATCCGCCATTTTGGATTCGCCATTGTTGTAATAAAAAACGTAAATTGTAGTGTTACCAGGTTGCCAAACACTACACCTATCAAATTTCAACAATCGACTTAATGGATTTAACTCTACTTAACAAAACCAAATTTCAAGAAAATTGCGTAAAGGATTTTTTAAAGATGTTTTTGTATAAATAATATCTCTATCTTTTATTATCTAGTTTGAGAATAAATCTGTGTTAAGTGATCTCAGGCATTGCAAACTTTCAAGTTTGAGAAAAATCGGTTTAAAATTAAAGAAATCCGCCATTTTGGATCCGCCATTGTTGTAATAAAAAACGTAAATTGTAGTGTTACCCGGTTACCAAACACTACACCTACCAAATTTTAACACTCGACTTAATGGATTTAACTATATTTAACAAAACCAAATTTCAAGAAGATTGCGTAAAGGATTTTTTAAAGATGATGTTTTTGTATAATTAATAGACCTATCAATTTTGTTTTTCATCTGCACATTTTATCGACAGAAAATTTTTTAGTCCGCCGCCAAGCTGGCCCGGCGCCCAGTGGTCCGATTCCCACCTTATGCATGTCCCATTTTAGCTCACACATATACTATACTATACTATAGTAGTGTGAGCTATGGTGATCCTAATTTTTTCAAGAAAAAGAAGTTGCTCCGATTTCAAAATTTTTTATATATCTTTGCGTTTCAGATGATTTTGAAACTTTTTTGTTGCGCCGTCTGTCTGTCTGTCTGTCTGTCTGTCTGTATGTATGTCTGTCTGTCTGTCTGTCTGTCTGTATGTCTGTAACGACCAACGCGCATAACTCAAAAACCGCTTGGCCGATTTTAATGAAATTTGGTACCTAGGCTGGGTCTCGGGTCGAGATGGTCCCAGTTAAAAATGAACAAAATCCACCGAACAGAAACCAAATAAAAGGGTGGGGGTAGATTTCAAAAATTAGAGTTTATGTGAAAATATGGCGTGTGTGATATCAAACGAAAGGTAATTGAGTCTGCAGTTACACAAAATACATTTTAATTTATTTAAAAAAAAAGGTGGGGGTATATTTTAAAAATTAGAGTTTAAGTGAAAATATGGCGTGTGTGATATCAAACGAAAGGTAATTGAGTCCGGAGTTTAACAAAATACATTTTAATTTTTTGTTTTTTTTTAAGGGTGGGGGTAGATTTTAAAAATTTGAGTTTAAGTCAAAACATGGCTTGTGTGGTATCAAACAAAAGGTAATTTAGTCTGGAGTTAAATAAAATATATTTCAGTTTTTAGTTATATTAGCTCACACGTACACTATAACTATAGTACCTAGTGTGAGCTTAGGGGCCCATATATTGGCAGAGTATTTTAATTGAGGAGCAACTGACCCAAATGCATTAAATCCACTTTTTGTGATTTTCGGGCTGATTATAAAAATGTTTTGCTTTTTTGTCAATCTATAATAAAATCAACCCAATTCAATCAAAGCGCATTAAATCCATTCAGAATAGCCATAGGATAACATGAACATCATCTTAATTTTTGTTCCAACTTACTTTGCTCTTTTTTAAAGTTTTTCTCAAAACAACATATTTGCAAACAACTTGTGTACTTGTGTTCGAATAACGCAGGCTACTAGTTACTACTATTTACAGGCAGTGTTGCCGCGCATATAACGTTATGACAAAATGTTATGTATAAACTATTGAGGGTTTGTCACAGGTGACTAATTTTCTGATTCCGTTCCTGTACATATTTTAAAATAAAAGATGATATTATTACATATATGTAGCGATGTTAGTGAGGACATATTCAAGTAGGAAGAGATAATTACATACATGCAGCGATGTTAGTGAGGACATTTGTAAAGCAGTGTACTGTATACAGGGTTGGATTAGGCAAGCGCGGGCTTTAACTCTACTTAACAAAACCAAATTTCAAGAAAATTGCGTAAAGGATTTTTTAAAGATGGTTTTGTATAATTAATAGACTTATTTATTTTGTTTTTTACCTGCACATTTTATCGAAAAAAAAATTTTTAGTCCGGCGCCAAGTTAACCCGGGCCGAGTTGGCCCGGGGCCCAGTTGGCCCGGCGCCCAGTTAGCGGCGCCGAGTTGGCGGCGCCCAGTTGTCTTATTCCGACCTTATGCATGTACTACTATGTCGGTTTAGAACGTTTTTCTACGTTGCCCGACGCCTATTCTCCACCTCCTTCGATCCTGACAATCATCCTCTGTCAGATTCTTTTGACTCCTTGATTTTTGGGTTGATTGTTGCCATTCTAGTTTAGGACGCCCTCTTTTTCTGCGCCCTATTGGTTGCCATTCTAGGACCTGCTTTGGTAATCTTTCGTCGTTCATCCGTTGTACATGGCCGTATCATATCAGTTGCCTTTTAGTGATGTCATCCGTTATGCTTCCCTCGATTCCCATTCTTTCTTTTATGATCTCATTTCTTATGTGATCTATTCTAGATATTCTCATTGATTTTCTTATTGCATCCATTTCGACACTTTCCATTTTCGTTTTGTATTTTCTGTTACGCGATAAGTCTCTATTCCATACAACAGCGTGCTTTTGACCATTGTTTCATATATGTTAAATTTTACATTCTTTTTTATCTCTCTGCTCCATAAAATACTGTTAAGACATCCAATATTTTTTTTTGCTTTTACTATTATTTTTTCCAATTCTTTACATTCTGTTCCTGTCTTATCAAATGTAACATACTCAATGCATGGAGATATTGTTTGTCCATTTCCTAGTACTAACTCACTGGATTCGTTTCCAATACATAAGTACTGTGTCTTGTCCACGTTCACTGTTAGTCCCCACTTTTGGTATTCTTCTGTTAACTTTTTCATCAAATACTCCATGTCTTCTTTATCATTAGCCACAATTACTTGGTCGTCAGCAAACTGTAGTGTGTATATGGTAAATCGGTCGTTTAGTTGTATTCCCTTATGCATGTCCCATTTTTCAATTGAGGAGCAACTGACCAAAATGCATTAAATCTACTTTTTGTGATTTTTGGGGTAATTATGAAAATGTTTTGCTTTTTTGTCAATCTATAATAAAAACAACCCAATTCAATCAAAGCGCATTAAATCCATTCAGAATAGCCATAGGCAAACATGAACATCATCTTAATTTTGGTTCTAACTTACTTTGCTCTTTTTTTAAGTTTTCTCAAAACAACATATTTTGGATTTAATGCATTTTGTTCAGTTGCTCCTCAATTATCCTTTATTTGAGGCATGCGCAATTACCTGGTGTGAACTTTACCTCTTACTAAAGGATAATGTTTGACCTTACTTGTGTTCGAATAACGCCGGCTACTAGTTACTACTATTTACAGACAGTATTGCCGCGCATATAACGTTATGACAAAATGTAATGTATAAACTATTGAGGGTTTGCCACAGGTGACAAATTTTCTGATTCCGTTCCTGTACATATTTTAAAATAAAAGATGATATTATTACATATATGCAGCGATGTTAGTGAGGACATATTTAAGTAGGAAGAGATAATTACATACATGCAGCGATGTTAGTGAGGCCATTTGTAAAGCAGTGTACTGTGTACAGGGTTGGATTAGGCAAGGGCGGGCTTTAACTCTACTTAACAAAACCAAATTTCAAGAAAATTGCGTAAAGGATTTTTTAAAGAAAGATGTTTTTGTATAATTAATAGACTTATCTATTTTGTTTTTTATCTGCACATTTTGTCGAAAATTTTTTTTTTAGTCCGGCGCCAAGTTGGCCCAGTTGGCAGCGCCGAGTTGGCCAGTAGCCCAGTTGCCCCGGCGCCCAGTTAGCGGCGCCGAGTTGGCGGCGCCCAGTTGTCCTATTCCGACTTTATGCATGTCCCATTTTTCAATAAATATCCTTTATTTGAGGCATGCGCAATTACTTGGTTCGAACTTTACCTCTTACTAAAGGATAATGTTTGACCTTACTTATGTTCGAATATAGCAGGCTACTAGTTACTACTATTTACAGACAGTGTTGCCGCGCATATAACGTTATGACAAAATTTTGGATCGGCCATTTTGATTTTTTTTTAAGTTTGAGTAAAAATTTTTGTTAAATGACCTTAAGTAATGTAATATTTCAAGTTTAAGACAAATCGGGTAGTAAATAAGAAATTCCGCCATTTTGGATTCGCTATTTTGAATTTTTTATAAGTTTAAATCAATATCACAATCAGCGACTTGAAACACCGCCAATTTTTATATTTGATACACATCGGTTCATAAATAAGATAGTCCGCCATTTTGGATCCGCCATTTTGATTTTTTTAAGATTGAAGAAAAAATTGTATTTGTATTAAATGACCTTAACCAATGTAATATTTCAAGTTTGAGACAAATCGGTTTGTAAATTAGAAAATCCGCCATGTTGGATTCGCCATTGTTGTAATAAAAAACGTAAATTGTAGTGTTACCAGGTTACCAAACACTACACCTATCAAATTTCAACAATCGACTTAATGGATTTAACTCCACTTAACAAAACCAAATTTCAAGAAAATTGCGTAAAGGATTTTTTAAAGATGTTTTTGTATAAATAATATCTCTATCTTTTATTATTTAGTTTGAGAATAAATCTGTATTAAGTGATCTCAGGCATTGCAAACTTTCAAGTTTGAGAAAAATTGGTTTAAAATTAAAGAAATCCGCCATTTTGGATCCGCCATTGTTGTAATAAAAAACGTAAATTGTAGTGTTACCCGGTTACCAAACACTACACCTACCAAATTTTAACACTCGACTTAATGGATTTAACTATATTTAACAAAACCAAATTCCAAGAAGATTCCGTAAAGGATTTTTTAAAGATGATGTTTTTGTATAATTAATAGACCTATCAATTTTGTTTCTCATCTACACATTTTATCGAAAAAAAAATTTTTAGTCCGGCGCCCAGTTGTCCCATTCCGACCGTATGCATGTGAAATCCACTTTTTGTGATTTTCGGGCTGATTATAAAAATGTTTTGCTTTTTTGTCAATCTATAATAAAAACAACCCAATTCAATCAAAGCGCATTAAATCCATTCAGAATAGCCATAGGATAACATGAACATCATCTTAATTTTTGTTCCAACTTACTTTGTTTTTTTAAAAGTTTTTCTTAAAACAACATATTTTGGATTTAATGCATTTTGGTCAGTTGCTCCTCAATTACCCTTATTTGGGCATGCGCAATTACCTGGTTCGAACTTTACCTCTTACTAAAGGATAATGTTTGACCTTACTTGTGTTCGAATAACGCAGGCTACTAGTTACTACTATTTACAGACAGTGTTGCCGCGCATATAACGTTATGACAAAATGAAATGTATAAAATATTGAGGGTTTGTCACAGTTGACAAATTTTCTTCATAGCGATGTTAGTGAGGACATATTTAAGTAGGAAGAGATAATTACATACATGCAGCGATGTTAGTGAGGACATTTGTAAAGCAGTGTACTGTGTACAGGGTTGGATTAGGCAAGCGCAGGCTTTAACTCTACTTAACAAAACCAAATTTTAAGAAAATTGCGTAAAGGATTTTTTAAAGATGTTTTTGTATAATTAATAGACTTAACTATTTTGTTTTTCACCTGCACATTTTATCGAAAAAAAAATTTTTAGTCCGGCGCCAAGTTAACCCGGGTCGAGTTGGCCCGGAGCCCAGTTGGCCCGGCGCCCAGTTAGCGGCGCCGAGTTGGCGGCGCCCAGTTGTCACATTCCGACCTTATGCATGTCCCATTTTTCAATTGAGGAGCAATTGACCAAAATGCATTAAATCTACTTTTTGTGATTTTTGGGGTAATTATGAAAATGTTTTGCTTTTTTGTCAATCTATAATAAAAACAACCCAATTCAATCAAAGCGCATTAAATCCATTCAAAGTAGCCATAGGCAAACATCAAAAACAATATCTTAATTTTTGTTCTAACTTACTTTGCTCTTGTGTGAAACCACCAGAAACAACTACTCCGAGGGAAAATACCCCTACCGGCATTGAATTATATTGATGGTTTGAGGCTTTCGTTGGGAACTTGTTAAAACTGTTTGTTTGGTTTTCACTTTCTCCAACGTCGATCACGAGGATAAGAATGATCCCCGTCTGGAACACGTCCTGATAGTCAGGAACAAGTGTTCCATGCCAATCCACGACCGGACGGTTTCGACCTTTTGGGCCATCCTCAGGTGAATGTAGGCGATAGCTCCGTGTAGAGCATAAGTTGTGTAAACCACCAGAAACAACTACTCCGAAAAAAAATTTCCCTCGTATGCAATGCAAATATTTCAATAACGGCTGGTCTAAATGTCAACATATTATATATTTTTGAAATTAGAAAAACGAGCCTTATCAACTAAAAAAATTATATACAGGGTGTTTTATTTAAAAAAATAAACCATATGTCAACAGTCTGACAAGTGTATGACATATGTCATTTTTGACATCAGATTCTGATGACTTAGAAGAAATTATTTAACTTTGCTTATTTAAACATTACTGTTAGATAAATATTAACGGAGATAGCTATTAAGTAAAATATGGTCAATTCAATCAAATCACCCGGTACGTGACATATGTCAAATTTTTTGACATTTTAAAAATATTTGTGTTTTGTTTACCGGGATGTCTTGTTTTTTTTTTTAAATTTCGAAAAAATAAACAAAAATGTTTTACTTTTTCGACCGCCATCTTTAAAAAATAAATAAATTATATTATTTTTGTACATTATGACTTAAAACTAATTAAGAGTAATATAAAACTACATATCTTCGTAAAAAAAATTACTAAACCAAGAAGATAATGTTGTTTTTATATTTTGAACGCCGCCATCTTGGATAATAGATATATGTCATTTATTATGAAATATTTACAATCGGCGACCCCTATTTAGTATAAATCGATATATTACACGGCAATACTAGTTCTGTCAAACAAGAAGAAAAAAATAACTTTTTTATCTGAACTTCGGCTGCCATCTTAAAATTTTTAATGTCAAATTGTAATTTTTTTGAAATTTTTACAAAACTTGAAATTTTTATAAACTTTTATTTTTGACATTTTAAACGCCATCTTTGTGTCGGCTGAGAAACTAATAACTTTTTTTCATTAGGTTTAAAGGGCTGGTCAGTGACTTCAATATGAGGTATTAAAAATAAATATCGGGCAAAAAATAAAGAAAATATCGAAGAAAAACGATTTCTTTAAAATATAGCCGCCATTTTGTTTTAATGTGACAGGTGTAATTTTTTTTACATATTTGAATTAAGTAGGTCCCACTTAAAGTAAGTTTATCAAAATTAATTTAATTTGTCTTAAAACAAGGAATTCATTTTTTTTTCTTAACTTTGGCAGCTGCCATCTTGGATTCCGAAGCCGGAAATCAAGGGATCCTCGATTGAAAATTTAGCTTTTGATGTTAGCTACTACTATGCCATATATAAAAAAATATACCCTTTTTGCAGCTTTTAATTGAAAAACCCTACAAATTTACTCTACTATCCTGTACATATTTTAAAATAAAAGATGATATTATTACATATATGCAGCGATGTTAGTGAGGACATATTTAAGTAGGAAGAGATAATTATATACATGCAGCGATGTTAGTGAGGACATTTGTAAAGCAGGGTACTGTGTACAGGGTTGCATTAGGTAAGCGAGGGCTACTTACCTAATTACATACAAAACCAAAATCCAGTTTTAAAATTAAATAATTTTTTAGCAGTTTTAAAATAAATAGTACTTGCAGTTTGCAAGGTGTCCCATATTCGATATTTTTGGGGCTTTAAGGTATTTCTAGAGGAGATGGCTGCATTTTGGAAGGAGGCGTATAACTTTTTTATTAATGGAAATTTAATTGTGGTTTGAGTTGCTTTTTTATGGATATTTTTTTAATAGGGAATCCATCTGTTAAATTGAATTTTATATTTTACTTTTAGTTTTTGAGATATTCCATTAAGACTGAGAAAAAGATCCCAAACGTGTGTTTTAATTCCTCAATAAAATGTACAAACTTTTTGCCCGGAATATAAATTTCTACTTTTATCCTTTTATAGGTATATAATATAATGAAACTAAGCGTAAAAAAACGACATATCGAGGGTTCAAGTGCAGTACCTCGTAAGTGACCACTTTTTCGATTTTTGTTTTTCGGTATCCTTATGATCCTGATAGGTGGCGCCATATATTGAGAAGCACTTGAGGTTGTAAAAAAATTGTAAACAGTAAAGAAAATACTTTTCGTAGTAAAAGTTTTTCAAAAATCAGCTCTGATTGCCGTTAACTGCAGTCTTTCGCTTTTCCTGTAAAGTTTTTAAAAATGCATCTACGAGGAACTGCACTTGGACCCTCGATATGTTGGTATTTTTGTTTATAGGCTTGCATACGAGTGCGATTTTGCGTCTCCCGCGTGTTCCATTGAAACCGCACTCGGTGCCAATTTTTGACATCACCGAGCTAGTGTCAGTGCACTAACAGTACTGCACTCATTTTCCCAATGGAATACACCAAAACATATAGGTATTAGACTTATTGCAATTAAACCAGGCAGTATTCTGTCAGTTCTCGATTGAAAACTGACAGTTGATCTTTCAAAATTAACATACCAAAGCATTTATTTTCCAGATAGTAACTTAACCAGGGGCCTCGAGGATTTTTTAGATATTTTCCACATATAATGTTATGAAAATATCATAAAATACGACATTATGGGGCCTCGGTCCGCCCCAAGACCTCTTCCTGGGTGCGCTACTGCGTAGGTACAATAATTAATAATAAAATAATTATGTTAATTATGTTTTCTTTAAAAAAATCTAAGTCAATAATATAGTCGTTTGCCAACTGTTGGATAAACAGATTCTTTAAAAAAATGTTAGGTTAGGTAAAAAATATATTAACAAAAATATCTGAATTGTTTGAGTTTTTCAGTTTAAAAAAAATATATTTTTGCACATCTTCAGAAGGATTTTTTTCAAAAATTATTATCAATAGTTTAGAAGATTAAGATAACATGGTGAAGTTTTAACCCTTTTTGTCATAGGAACATTTTTGTGTGGTTTAATGTTTTCCAATCGCCCCTAAAATACTCTGCCAATATATGGGCCCCTAAGCTCACACTAGGTACTATAGTTATGTGAGCTAATATAACTAAAAACTGAAATATATTTTATTCAACTCCACACTAAATTACCTTTTGTTTGATACCACACAAGCCATGTTTTGACTTAAACTCAAATTTTTGAAATCCACCCCCACCCTTAAAAAAAACAAAAACTAAAATGTATTTTGTTGAACTCCGGACTCAATTACCTTTCGTTTGATATCACACACGCCATATTTTCACTTAAACTCTAATTTTTGAAATCTACCCCCACCCTTTTTTTTTAAATAAATTAAAATGTATTTTGTTTAACTCCAGACTCAATTACCTTTCGTTTGATATCACACACGCCATATTTTCACATAAACTCTAATTTTTGAAATCTATCCCCACCCTTTTATTTGGTTTGTGTTCGGTGGATTTTGTTCATTTTTAAATGGGACCATCTCGACCCAAGATCCAGCCCAGGTACCAAATTTCATTAAAATCGGCCAAGCGGTTTTTGAGTTATGCGCGTTGGTCGTTACAGACAGACATACAGACACACAGACAGACAGACAGACAGACAGACATACAGACATACAGACAGACAGACAGACAGACAGACAGACAGACGGCGCAACAAAAAAGTTTCAAAATCATCTGAAACGCAAAGATATATAAAAATTTTTGAAATCGGAGCAACTTTTTTTTTCTCGAAAAAATTAGGATCACCATAGCTCACACTACTATAGTATAGTATATGTGTGAGCTAATAGTTGTTCTCTAACCAATAAGGGAACATTCTTAAATTACATAACACAAAACTTTAGGATTTTTTACCCTTTCTCCTTCGTAACGTATTTTCAAGAAAAGACACATTACAAAAACATTCGTTTAACGCAACGCGAAACCCCTCTTCCCCCCTTGAGCGTTACGTAATTTGAAAATGCTGCCTTACACCCTGTATATATTACAGGAGCAATGCAATTTATGAAGACAGGTATCTTTTAAGTTCGATAAAAGCACTGTCTACACATAGAAGATGGAGAGACCCTGTATATGTGATATATTTTTTAAAAATTTCATTTATATAGGATCTTTGGTAGGTATAGCATGTGTGTTTGCATTATTTCTTAAAAATTTAATAAAATATTAAAATCAAGCATTATAGACCATAGTTTTAGCTCACACATATACTATACTATAGTAGTGTGAGCTATGGTGATCCTAATTTTTTAGTGGTGGTGATAACTAAGGTTGCGGATGGGTATAGTGCAAAATATACCCATTTGTAATGACGTAATTTTTGTTTATCTTTGTTTAATATATTATAAACAGCGGTGACAATAAACTTTTTAAAAAAAGTAGTGTCTATGATTTAAATAGGTAGGTAATTGGTTATGTGAAGTATCCGTCACTGTCAATCAAAAACATTGATTGGCAAAAATATCTACGCCATACGTTTTCTTCTCATCTGGTGACGTCATTACAAATGCGTATAATTTAGACTATACGTAGATTTTCACAATATATTTTTAGAATATTTAAGTGACATAAGCGACGTTGCTTTTCTTGTAAACATCATCGTATTAAAAGAATTTGCTATTATATTTGCATAAAAAACCTATGCAAAGCATGTGTATGAAAATCAAAAGTCCTCATAAACACCAAAAAGTAGTACACTAAAAAGTCCCCACAAACACCAAATCGCCAAATTGGGTTTTATAAGGACAGTCCTGATAAACTACGTTAGGAATAAAAACCTTATGAGGACAGTCCTCGTAAGCCCCATGTGTCCCCATAAGCATCGTTCTGTACTAGAAAATGTCCTCACAAACCCCGATAGGAATATATATACATATATATATATATATATATATATATATATATATATATATATATATATATATATATATATATATATTATATATATATATATATATATATATATATATATTATATATATATATATATATATATATATATATATATATATATATATATATATATATATACTATAAGTTACAATTTAACTAACTTGTATGAAAATTATATTTATTTTTTTAAATCTTATTTGTTGATTGATTAGACTACTTACGTTCTTTGTGTTTTTAACCCTGAGGATGACGCGGAAGGCGTACGTTGGACGTTAAATTAGTAATTCAAAATAAAAGTCCAAAAAAGCTGAAAAGTACCTTTTATTACTACAATCTTGGACGGAAACCTAACGCATAAATAAATAATGTTGGTATTATCATAGACTAAAATTATGCATTTTATATTATTGGGTTATTCCTTTAAAAACTATACTATACTTGATCTACTTAATCAAAAATATATTTTGAATATTTTTAGGTTAATTCTCCTTTTTTTTATACAGGGGATCAAAATTTTGGATGTCAGCTTTTTTCATCAAAGAACAAAAAATTTTACTAATTTTTTTTTATAGTTAGAACTAACTAACTATATTATATTCGTCATATTTTCAGTAAAATATGCTTTTTATTTTTAGCTCACACTACTACTATACTATAGTAGTGTAAGCTATAGTGATCCTAATTTTTTCGAGAAAAAAAAAGTTGCTCCGATTTCAAAAATTTTTATATATCTTTGCGTTTCAGAAGATTTTGAAACTTTTTTGTTCCGCCGTCTGTCTGTCTGTCTGTCTGTCTGTCTGTCTGTCTGTCTGTCTGTCTGTATGTATGTCTGTCTGTAACGACCAACGCGCATAACTCAAAAACCGCTTGCCCGATTTTAATGAAATTTGATACCTAGGTTGGGTCTTGGGTCGAGATGGTCCCATTTAAAAATTAACAAAATCCACCGAACACAAACCAAATAAAAGGGTGGGGGTAGATTTAAAAAATTAGAGTTTATGTGAGAATATGGCGTGTGTGATATCAAACGAAAGGTAATTGAGTCTGCAGTTAAACAAAATACATTTTAATTTATTTAAAAAAAAAAGGGTGGTGGTATATTTTAAAAATTAGAGTTTACGTGAAAATATGGCGTGTGTGATATCAAACGAAAGGTAATTGAGTCCGGAGTTTAACAAAATACATTTTGGTTTTTTGGTTTTTTAAGGGTGGGGGTAGATTTCAAAAATTTGAGTTTAAGTCAAAACATGGCTTGTGTGGTATCAAACAAAAGGTAATTTAGTCTGGAGTTGAATAACATATATTTCAGTTTTTAGTTATATTAGCTCACACGTACACTATAACTATAGTACCTAGTGTGAGCTTAGGGGCCCATATATTGGCAGAGTATTTTAGCTCACACTACTACTATACTATAGTAGTGTTAGCTCACACTACTACTATACTATAGTAGTGTGAGCTATAGTGATCCTAATTTTTTAGAGAAAAAAAAAGTTGCTCCGATTTCAAAATTTTTTATATATCTTTGCGTTTCAGATGATTATGAAACTTTTTTGTTGCGCCGTCTGTCTGTCTGTCTGTCTGTCTGTCTGTCTGTCTGTCTGTCTGTCTGTCTGTCTGTCTGTCTGTCTGTATGTCTGTCTGTCTGTCTGTCTGTCTGTCTGTCTGTCTGTCTGTATGTCTGTATGTCTGTATGTCTGTATGTCTGTCTGTAACGACCAACGCGCATAACTCAAAAATGGCTTTTGGGTCGAGATGGTCCCATTTAAAAATGAACAAAATCCACCGAACACAAGCCAAATAAAAGGGTGGGGGTAGATTTCAAAAATTAGAGTTTATGTAAAAATATGACGTGTGTGATATTAAACGAAAGGTAATTGAGTCTGGAGTTAAACAAAATACATTTTAGTTTATTTTAAAAAAACGGTGTGGGTAAATTTCAAAAATTAGTGTTTAAGTGGAAATATGGCGTGTGTGATATCAAACGAAAAGTAATTGAGTCTGGAGTTAAACAAAATACATTTTAGTTTTTTTTTAAAAGGGTGGGGGTAGATTTGAAAAATTAGAGTTTAGGTCAAAACATGGCTTGTGTGGTATCAAACGAAAGGTAATTGAGTCTGGAGTTCAATAAAATATACTTCAGTTTTTAGTTATATTAGCTTTCAAGTAGATACACTATAACTATAGTACGCAGTGTGAGCTTAGGTGCCCATAGATTGGCAGAGTATTTTTCTGAGTAAAGGAAGGGCTTATTACTTCTTTTCTCTACAATAATCCGTTCACCGGTATATCTGGTATTAAATATAGTTCGAAAAATATATTCAATTGCTTTTAAATTTTGTACAGGGTCGCTCATATGGTTTTCAAAAGAATGACCCTATTATAAGTAATAAAATTTTAAAAAACATTAAGAATGTGTTATGGATTAAACATTTAAACAGCATGCACGGTCGCTACTAATTGTGTTATGCGAATGCGTCTGGGGCAAGTGAAAAATAAAACGAAAAATTTAGATTTTTAACCAATTTAAATCCATGACGGATCTGATACAATCCTAGCTAGCCTATTAGCACACTTTAAGTAAAGCCAACAAATTAATGAGTAAAATGTAGTCTACTATATTCCGAAAACCGCATATTGGTACGAAGCTCAATTAAAAAGCTAGCATTTTTAAAAAATTTTAATTGTCAAAAAACTGTCATTAGCATTAATTTGATTTTGACTAATCAGCTCGTTAGAGTGTTGAACAATATTTTATCTAAAAATATTATAAAAATCGGTTCAGCGGTTTAGGAGCTATCGTGTTGCGGACAGAAATAATATACACACATAGATATAAATATAAAATAATAATAAATTGGGAACATAATGATACTCTTTTTACATTTTCAATAAAGGAAAGTGAAAAACGGAGAACATATACAAAGTGCCTGATTACATTACCCTCACTTCACCCTAATACAAAAATCCAAGAAATACATATTAAAAATTCAATATATTTGGCGAAAAACCAAGGGAGAAAAGAGAAATGTCAAGTAGTTTATATTGTTCCCTCACTTTTTGAATTTTTCACGAAAACAAAGAATCGCATTTTGTCGTTGATGTATCATTTTCGAGATTCTCGAGAGATTGTCTGAATTATTGAATAGTCTGGAATATTGACTATACAGATAAATATTAAGATAAAAATAATATTTTATGCAGTTCATTTTCTATTACTCTTTCAAGATGTTATAAAATGTGTGCGTTTATGAAAATTCAATGCAAAAAAAAATTGCGTGTATACTAATTGAGGTAACGTTTTGACAGTTTTGATAACAATAAATATTTTGGTTCAGTTAAAATAACAGACAGCTGTTACTGTTATTGTTACTAAAAATAACGGCAACATTCAGAGCAAAAAGATAGATTTTGGAACACTAAAGATAACATACCACAAACGTTAATTTAGTAGTTTCACACTTCATCCTTTTGTTTATTAATATTTGTTTATTTAATTTTATTAGACTTATGGCTTTTTACAACCTTAACTAAAGAATTTTATTGAAAAATTTGACTGCATTAAAAAAACAATACAAAACTAACCTTAAAAAATAATGGTAACATTAAAGGACGGCCACCGTAGGTACCGGGCGCCGTTACCGTAAATAACAAAAGAAACAAGAAGCTAAAGGAAACAAAGTGTAACCATCAATAAAAAAAATACTCTGCCAATCTATGGGCACCTAAGCTCACACTAAGTACTGTAGTTATAGTGTACGTGTGAGCTAATCTAACTAAAAACTGAAATACATTTTATTCAACTCCAGACTCAATTACCTTTCGTTTGATACCACACAAGCCATGTTTTGCCTTCAACTCTAATTTTTAAAATCTACCCCCACCCTTTTTTTAAAAACTAAAATGTATTTTGTTTAACTCCAGACTCATTTACCTTTTGTTTGATATCATACACGCCATATTTTTACTTAAACTCTAATTTTTGACATCTACCCCCACCCTTTTTTTTAAAATAACTTAAAATTCATTTTGTTTAACTCCAGGTAATTAACCTTTCGTTTGATATCACACACGCCATATTTTCACATAAACTCTCATTTTTGAAATCTTCCCCCACCCTTTTATGTGACTTGCGTTCGGTGGATTTCGTTCATTTTTTAATGGGACCACCATGGCCCAAGACTCAGCCTAGGTACCAAATTTCATTTAAATCGGACAAGCGGTTTTTGAGTTATGCGGGTTGGTCGTTACAGACAGACATACAGACAGACAGACAGACATACAGACAGACAGACAGACAGACAGACAGACAGACAGACAGACAGACAGACAGACAGACAGACAGACAGACAGACAGACAGACAGACAGACAGCAAGACAAAAAAGATTCAAAATCATCTGAAACGCAAAGATATATAAAAATTTTTGAAATCGGAGCAACTTTTTTTTTCTCGAAAAAATTAGGATCACCATAGCTCACACTACTATAGTATAGTAGTAGTGTGAGCTAAAATTAAGCGTAGAAAAAAGATGACGCTAAGAGCGCAGGGTTTCAGGGTTAAGTAGGTAAGACACTGACTTACTCGTCAAGCAGGCTGCTGGTGATTCTAGAATATGGTTTTAAAGTGCCGGGTTTTCGATCATACAATTATATAACATGGTAAAAAATTTTTTTAACTCACAAGCTTTTATAAAATGCACTAAAAATTAAAAAATAATTTTCATTCTAATATTATCTAATAATAAAAGCGATGGCCGACTGATGAAAATTTTAACGATGTTAGCACGATAAAATATCCGTATCTAGCAGAAAAATGCAGAGGTACCAAACCCACCCAACCCGACCCAAGATACCCCAGCATTTCTCTGACATAGGTATGGCAATGGCATAACATTGCGACACATCAAACATATCTTTGATGACCTGCTATGTTGAATATTCTTTTAGTGTTTAGATCACAAATTTAGATTAACTTATGCTTTGATTTTCTCTTATTAACAGCTACATAGGTAAATAATATTTTAACTTTCAACTGTATATTTTCTAATTTTATAAGCACTGGGAATAACGTTTAACGAAGTTAAAAAAAAATTATATTGACACAAGAAACGCCCTGTATTTTTTTACAATTACAAAGCTAAGTAAAACAATGTACACCATGTAAAAAAGTAGTTCTTCTAGTTATAACAAGTAATAAAATTAAGAAGGTATCTTAAACTGCACAACCGGTATAACCAAAAGTTTGAGACTACTACTTTTTACATGATTTTTATAATATCACCTTGTATCTTTCAGCATATTACAAAATTACTCTAACTTAAGTTTTTATGTCATAGCCTGTAATAAGCCGACAAATTGTGCCAAGTTTTATTGCAAAATTCTTATTAACGCAGTAGCTACAATAAATAATGTAAAAAAACAGTAAAAATTACAGCAAAATTGTTGTGGCCCGGTATATACGTTCAGAAAAAGGTAATGATGTAGCGCTTATTACAAAAATAGAGTCAGACAAATGGTTTATAAACGAGAATATAGTCATTGCAACGAGATGTTTATTTGACATATCTAGAGTTATTTGAATTTCCAGCACTAAAATAAAAAATAACGAAAAAGCTTTATTGTCTAGTTACTTTCTAACACTGTATAAAAATTTTTATTTAAGAAAATAAAAGCTGTACTAGTATTGTTGTAAAGTGCTGACTTTGGGTTTTCGATAGTGATTTGTAACATCGTCATAAAAAAAACTACTTAAAATGTTTATAAAAATTTTACTTATTTTTAAAAACAGCCTGTATTTTTAACAGTTCAAACTAATTTTTACTTTCTTTTCATAAAATATAAAGAAAAGCTAAATATCTTTTATTTAGTATATATTTTTTGAAAATATCCTTACGTCTAAGATATTTACATACTTGTCCATCTTTTTAGATTTTTTTTAATTTAGAATTATTAAATAAAACCCCCCTGTACTCCGACCCTGTATATGTCACACAGCAATTTTTATTTTAAGAAGAAACAATTTGTTTATGTCCTCATGCATAACCGGTATAACCAAAAGTTTGAGACTACTACTTTTTACATGATTTTTATAATATCACCTTGTATCTTTCAGCATATTACAAAATTACTCTAACTTAAGTTTTTATGTCATAGCCTGTAATAAGCCGACAAATTGTGCCACGTTTCATTGCAAAATTCTTATTAACGCAGTAGCTACAATAAATAATGTAAAAAAACAGTAAACATTACAGCAAAGTTGTTGTATATACGTTCAGAAAAAGGTAATGATGTAGCGCTTATTACAAAAATAGAGTCAGACAAATGGTTTATAAACGAGAATATAGTGATTGCAATGAGATGTTTATTTGACATATCTAGAGTTATTTGAATTTCCAGCACTAAAATAAAAAATAACGAAAAAGTTTTATTATCTAGTTACTTTTTAACACTGTATAAAAATTTTTATTTAAGAAAATAAAAGCTGTACTAGTATTGTTGTAAAGTGCTGACTTTGGGTTTTCGATAGTGATTTGTAACATCGTCATAAAAAAAAACTACTTAAAATGATTATAAAAATTTTACTTATTTTTAAAAACAGCCTGTCTTTTTAACAGTTCAAACTAATTTTTATTTTCTTTTCATAAAATATAAAGAAAAGCTAAATATCTTTTATTAGTATATATTTTTTGAAAATATCCTTACGTCTAAGATATTTACATACTTGTCCATCTTTTTAGATTTTTTTATTTAGAATTATTAAATAAAACCCCCCTGTACTCCGACCCTGTATATGTCACACAGCAATTTTTATTTAAAAAGAAACAATTTGTTTATGTCCTCATTATATTTTAACACCTTATCTTGCATAACTAAGCTCCTGGATTTTTGTTTTCTACTCAAAACCCACACCATAAATTTCCCAAAAAAAAATTCATTATTTTTTATTCTTGGAAGAAAATAAAGCAATATCATTTTTTTATTATTTAAAATAAAGGTGTATATATCCTTATAATCAGTGTAAGTTTCATTGCTCTAGCTTTACATTTGAATTTTATACAGAATTTTAATGAGATAGATGCAATTAAAAATAAAATACCCTGTATCTTTGCTCTGCAATGCAATGCAATGCAATTCGGGATGAGCATCACTCGTGAAATAATACTATAGTGTCGTACTATATTCGTGAAAATTTTCATTACGGTACGCAAAAATGCAGACAAAAGTGGCTTAGGCTCCGGACTAACACCTTAATCCTATATTTTCCTGGCTGTTTTTCACTGGTATTGTTATGTATCACACTCTTTCAGTTTTTTCCTAGTTGATTGCGGAACTTTTGAATTAATTTTGCCTACAGAACAGAAAACAGGCTTTTAAAAGATAAATAAAGGATAAAGGATAAAAAATTGTGTCTGCAAAAGGTCAAAATTAGGCTAATGTCGCATTTATAAAGGATAAAGTTAGCTAAAGGAGGACGTGCACAAGGTCCCTAGTATGTATGTATGCTACACATTTTCCGAGAGAGAAGCTTCCCTGGCCATTAAGGTCCTCTAATACTACGACGTACTTAGTAGATTTTTTGTTCTCGATTTTTAATTTAAATAATATATATGACTTGATATTTAATAAATAATTATTATACTTCATTTATATATATATCTATATAAGCGTAACGTTAGGTGATTTTTCAACTGACTAACAATAGGCGCCCGCAGAAATTCTCTAATGTCTACCTGTAGCCAGAAAACGAAAACACTTATCCCACGGCAAAGCGCTTATTTACAATAAATCCAAGTTTTAATATCACCTTATTTCCACATTTTAAAGAGATACCCAGGCATTACGTTTCGAATGAAAGTGCTTTAAGAGCTTTTGCGATTGCCACAGGCAGCGTATTGTTTATTTGCTGGCAAAGGGACTCATATATCTTAATATCATTCGACATCAAAACAATTTAGAAGAAGAATAACATTTTAAGAAATAAAGGGAATATATGTATATAATCACTCAGGGCCTTCCATCAAATATTTAATTAACAAACAATGTACATTAAATTTTTTAAAGACGTCCGATATACAGGGTGTCTCATAACTTAGGGGCCATAGGCCAACAGGTGATAGAGGAGGTCATGTCTGATAAAAAAGTTCCTATAATGCATGGTCAAAAAACTCTTTCTTTGTCGAGATACAGAGCATCAAAGTTGGCGATGTTTTAAACTTTTTTGATATTAACTTTTTAAAAAAACGCAGTAAAAAATATGAAATTTGGTAAAGTCGTGCATGAAAATGTTATGTAAGAAAATAGGATACCGCATGGCCAGCCTTCCATCTAGGGGTAGGATGTTTTTTATGGATTGCATGGAGAACAGACCAACGTTGCCAGTTTAGCGAAAACAGCAGTGCAATCCGTTACTTGGTTCGCGAAAGGTCAACTTTTCAGTTTTATGTAAGTGCATTCATCAAACGGGGTCATAAACAACCAGAATAATATCTTGAAATTCTGCTTGTTCCTAAATGTAAATAATTCACTTACTTTTACAAACAGAATTTTAAAGTGTTATTATTCTTGTTATTGATTTTCGTTTCACATTCACTAAAGTCACATTTTTTACACCACAGTCTACCAATCTATTGGTAAGCTAACTATTATTTAATTTTAGGTTTTTTTAATGCATTTTAAGTCTAACCCTAACACAGGTAAAGTAATATTACTTTGCTCACAGGCGACATGCGGCACAGGCAAAAATGTTTTAAATACAAAAGGAAAATTTTTAAAAAAATCGATACAACAAGAAAAGTTGATAGTAAAGTTGATTGTTTTAAGGTAAAATTGGTTAAATAATACTTTTAACTAACCCTATTTTTTAACCAAAATCTAATGCCGATATAAAATTTGTGTATCATATTGGGTTAAAATAGTTTGAGGTGTTCTTGAGTTATCGTGTATTGAGACAGACAATTTATTTTATTATCCGATCTAGGTGTTTTAGGAACTAAAACAAACTCACATTTAATACAATTTTAAAAATAAAATGTTCACGTTTTTAATAGTCCACTTCTTGTATGGCGACAAGACAAGTAATAATTCTAGCCCTAAAAAAATGTTTCAGATTGTCCATCCCTTGACGAGTGCCACCGCGTGCGCCTGTAGCAATTTATCAAGGTTTCCTATGACAACGCTACAAAGCTTTCTGCGGGACTCGGGCGTATCGCGGTCTCTTTATATATATATATATATATATATATATATATATATATATATATATATATATTTATATATATATATATATATATATATATATATATATATATATATTTATCGGTTTCACAACGTTCTACGTCTTCCGATACCCAATCTCCACTCGTTTCTGTTTGCCCATAATTCATCATCTAGGCCTCTTATTCTTATTTCACTGTCTATTCCTTCTCTCCAGCTTCTCCTTGGCCGTCCTCGTTTTCTTCGGCCAGTTGGTTTCCATTGTAGTATTTGTTTAGGTAGTCTTTCGTCATTCATTCTTTGTACATGTCCGTACCACACCAGTTGTTTTGTTCTTATATCATCCACTAAAGTACGTTCACCTACTGTCATAATTTCTCTTATTCTTTGATTTGTAACTCTTTCTCTTTTTGATTTCCCTGCTGCTCTTCTCCAATAGTCCATCTCCGTAGCGGAAAGCATTTTTTCTGTTCTATCCTTGATTGGCCATACTTCTGAGCCGTATGTAATAATACTTTTTATAATGGTGTTATATATAAGCTTTTTGTTATGTTTTGATATACTTTGGTCCCAAATTATTCCATTTAATAAAGTTATTGCTTTTCTTCCTTGTACGTTTCGATCTTTTATAGCTTTGTCTAGTGTTCCGTCAGCTGTAATTTTTAGACCTAAGTATTTATACTCATCACAGGAGTGAATTGGCTGCCCGGTATTTAAGATTAGATCCTGTTTCATTCCACCGATACACATATACTCTGTCTTATTGAGATTAACCTCTAGTCCCCACTTATTGTACTCTTCTATTAGTTTTCGTGTCATATATTCGAGGTCGTCATAATCCTGAGCCACTACTATCTGATCATCGGCGAAACATAAAGTATACAAGGTGGTTTCGTCCAACGGAATTCCCATGTTTTGGCATTTTCTCTTCCACACTTTAAGGACTTGTTCCAAGTATATCTTGAAGAGCGTAGGCGAGATACAGCAACCTTGTTTAAGACCTTTATTTACTTGAAAGCCTTTGGTT
The DNA here is from genome assembly GCA_963576565.1 of Aspidapion aeneum. Taxonomy (NCBI): domain Eukaryota; kingdom Metazoa; phylum Arthropoda; class Insecta; order Coleoptera; family Brentidae; genus Aspidapion; species Aspidapion aeneum. The sequence goes on from OY755040.1 coordinate 43,569,217, forward strand.
AGTTTTGCTTTTATTTTAACTTTTACCTTACTATTGCGGTATAACTCTTGGATGGCCTTAATTAGTTGTACGCTTATGTTTGTGTTTTCCAACGCTTTCCAAAGTAGATTTAGTGGTATACTATCATATGCCTTCTGCAAATCCACGTAAAGCAGATGCAGCTCTTGACCGTATGCCATTTTCTTTTCAATAACTTGGGTTATACAAAAGAGATGATCTGAAGTCGATCTACCCGCCCTGAAACCGGTCTCTTTTTAACAAATGCTATACTCTATCTATTTTTTATCCTCTTATGGAAATTTATACCCGTGAACTTATTCTTGTGTGTAGATAAAATATCGGAAATTTAGACAATAACTACGTAACGTATAATCCTTTTTTTTAAGCGACTACAAACTAAAGTTTATGGCTTCTGCAGCGAAACCAATAAAAGAGGGGTTTTTTGAAGCAAATTCTTTCATATTGATTTAAGAACTACTGAAAAAAATAATTATTCAAGCTCGAAACAAATTCCTATAAATCAACATTTTGGGTCAACAACAAAATTTGTATATTTGCCAAATGAAAATGACCCCGCATCTTTTTACGAGTTTGAAAATGGGACAAAACTGTTAAAGAAATGTCCCAAAAATCAGGAGTTTGACATTTACCTCGAGGTTTGGGTAAAAACCTTAAGAAGTGAAAACGGTAAGAGATATATAAAGTGAGAACCAAGAAGATATAAACCAATATTATAAATTGAGCGGAAAAAAACAGTGGATTTTTCTCCAAAACAATTCCCAAACATCCAGACACGGGAATCTACTGCAAAAAGTGTTTATTAAGTAATCTCTACTAATCAAAAATTCGCTTCAGCAACTAAATGTGTATGTTTACAACACGAAAAATGATCCTATATCTTTCTACAAGTTTGAAAATAAGAAAAACTATTGAAAAGTGTACAAAAAAAATCAGGAGTTTAGCATTTACCTCGAGGTTTGGGCAAAAACTTATGAAGCCAACGATAAGAGATATATAACATGAGAACAATGAACATATATATAATATAGTTGATTGTTTTGGCAAAAATGAAGACACTCCTCAGGAAAATCAAAACTACAATGAAATTATTCAAAAAATTACTGAAAAAAGTAATTATTCAGGCTCGAAACAAATCCCTAAAATCAACATTTTGGTTCAACAACAAAATTTGTATATTTGCCACATGAAAATGACCCCGCATCTTTTTACGAGTTTGAAAATGGGACAAAACTGTCAAAAAAATGTCCCAAAAATCAGGAGTTTGACATTTACCTCGAGGTTTGTGTAAAAACCTTAAGAAGTGAAAACGGTAAGAGATATATAAAGTGAGAACCAAGAAGATATAAACCAATATTATAAATTGAGCGGAAAAAAACAGTGGATTTTTCTCCAAAACAGTTCCCAAACATCCAAACACGGGAATTTACTGCAAAAAGTGTTTATTAAGTAATCTCTACCAATCAAAAATTCGCTTCAGCAATTAAATGTGTATGTTTACAACACGAAAAATGATCCTACATCTTTCTACAAGTTTGAAAATAAGAAAAACTGTTGAAAAGTGTACAAAAAAAATCAGGAGTTTAGCATTTACCTCGAGGTTTGGCTAAAAACTTAAGAAACAACAATGATCAGAGATATTATGTAGAGTGAGAACCAAGAAAACATGAACTTACACCATGAACTGAGCAGAAAAAGAGTGGTATTTTCTCCAAAACAGTTTCCAAACATCTAAAAACGGGAAATACTGCAAAAAGTGTTTATTCAGAAATCTTTAATAATCGAACTTTCGGTTCAGCTATAAGATTTGTCTATTTACAACATAAAAAACTGATCCTAAATCTTTCTGCAAGTTTAAAAATGGAAAAAACTGTTAAACATTGTACGAAAAATTCAGTAGTTTGATGAGATAGAGGGTAAAAATTATTAAAATAAACCTAACCTAACACTGATTTACCTGAAGTATCATATCAACTAGAAACCATGGCACATGGCCCGAGTGAGTTAGATTAATGAAATATATTCATATCAGTGTAAAATGTAAAAAAATAAATACACAAAATAAAAAAATATCTAGAGAATTTTTGATCTTTGACAAATTTTTCTCCGATCGTTCTTAAGTAAAATAATTTAAAAGATAATAATTTTAAAAATTGAGAAACAGTTTTTTGTAAATGTCTAACTAACGAATTAAATTCCTAAAAATACCACCGCTCTGTGTTAAACAGTATCCGAGTCTGTTATAAAATTTAGATCGGACATGACTTAGTATTTCAGGTTACTGATTGTAGGGTGGTGATTATTTTTGGCCAAATTTGGCTTTTTGCATAGCTCCATAAAAAAACATTGGGTGCCAATCTGGTGATCTCGGAGGCCAGCTGATAGTACCTTGCCTGCTTTAAATAAGCCTCCTTGGAAAAGTTTCATTTAAAAACACTCTCACAGGCAAAGCGTCATGAGCTAGGCAACCATCTTGCATAAACCAAATTTGGATAAAATCAAAATTTGGCATCTGTCGAATCGCAGGAATGATATAGTCCTGCAACAGAGCTAAACAATTTCTTCCTCGTGAATAAAGCATTGGCCCGAAACAGCCACTATTGATTATCGGTGAAAGTGTGGTAGCTCTACTGTTCGACTTGACTAGAGCATTTGACACCATTGACCCAGACTTTGTCTATCAGAAAATAAAAAAACTTGGAATAAGAAATCCAATAGATAAGTTTATTAAATCATTCCTTACACAAAGAGAACTTAAAATCATCATTGGTAAATGTTCTATGTAAAATCGCCACTCTGTATACCAAATACTTTTAGGTATATAATGTTTATTTGCCAGATGAGGGAACTAGCCGAGAGATATGGAAAACCTGGAGATCGCGGAAATATTAAATATATTTTCAAAGGCAACGAATGGCGGATGTCTTGGAGGGATGCAGAAAATGCTGGAGACCGAAACAAACTGTTTTATGATAAAGTATATTGACTCTAAGTAAATAACAAAATATTGTTTAACAATTTCAAAAGGATTTTTGTAAACACCTAAAGACACAGGTTGTTGATAAAAAACATGATAAATTAGTTAGAAGTCAAGTATAGTTTTTGCAAAGTCACTTGAAATGCTCCTAATACGGGGTTCTATCGATTTCATGAAATTTTGCTTCATTCTGCCCTTCAAAAGTTATGCAAATTCATATAAAATCTTCCTGGTATAATTTCAACCCTATCGACAGAGAAGCAGCACGGCTCTTTGCGGTCCGAGCACAAAGTATTTGTTTTCCGAGCGACCCAGCCCAGGTGGATAAACGACACCTGATTGGCACATTTTTTTGAGATGCGCTTTAATTGCTTTCATGTGTTCTTTGCGGGACCACTCTAGTCGGCAGTATGCAGAGTTAGAAAATAAATCAGTGTCGTTTCTGTAGGTATAGGAATAGAAAGTTTTATTATCTATTTTTATTTCTTTAGTTTACGCCATAATTAAATGAAATAATTTTCATGATTATATCTACCGCCGCCCATGTCACTTTCTTTAAAGGATATGCCGATGGTCGGCTTTTATCTTTGTTCAACTGAGTTTGCAAAAACTATAGGTAGGTTTCCTGCACTTTAGAGGAAAAAATTGCATTTTATCCCTTTTTAATTAATTTTCTCTTTAAAAAGTAAAAAATTCTAGATACTCGAACTATCCGAATCTAAGTCGTGGTCATTTAAACATTGTACACCATTATTTATCTAACTTGATATTTTTTATTTTGAAAAAGTTTTAAAAATATTTTTGCCCATACAAACCGTAATAAAAGTTTTTCGTTTTATTTTTAATTTGTGAACGCTTTTTATCATAGATCACGACCCGCCATCGCCACGGCAACTAGATAAGAGTTAAAAAGACATTAGAGAGTTAATGGAATAAAGCCGTGCAATAATAAGGCCAAGCCATATCTTGACAGTTTTGCATTGGAATATGACAGCTCGACTTTGGTATGTCAATTTTCAAAGATCAACTGTCAGTCTGCAATGTAAATCTGTCTGCCTGACACTATTATTGCATGGCTTTATTCCAATAAGTCTCTATTTTCTAAATTTGTTGGTTCGTCAGACCCCGACAAACTAAAGAAAAGTGTGCTATTTTGAAATCTCTCTTGTTGTGTTGTCATATGTTGCCAAATTTTCAACTAGCAGCCCTACCCTTTTGTCTTAAAATGCAGTTACAACCATTTCGTTTGCAACGGCAGAACTTCAATTAAAGAACAGAAAAATTGGTTTGGTTGCGCTGGGGCCAACGATACTCAGGGTCGGACTGGGTACGTAGGGGCCTCGGCAGGAGAGCAGGGCCAAGGGCCCCATAACCAGAAAAAATCTTCTCAAGTTACTCTAAACTTCTTACTCGAATTTGATTTAGATTGATTGGGCTCAGTGGCAGATGCAGGATATCCGGGGGGTGGGACATGAAATTTTGCACAAATGTACGCTTGGGTATGCTTAAGAAACGTAATAAAATTGGGCCAGATCAGCTGTTTTATCTTCTACATAACGTCACGAAAAGTGAAAAGTGGATGCGCGCTGACATACTGTGTCTTATCGTGTTAAGGTTATAAAACTAAATCTTACAAGTAAATAATGCTTCTTGAAGTAAAAAGCAAACATTAAATATTAAGCACGCTCCATTTCTAATTTCTGTATTTAATTTTTATCTCTCCCGGAAAACCTTAAGTGCATAAAATTGTAATATCAGAGTACTAAAAAAGTTCTTTAAAAGAATCGTCTAAGCTTGTCTTGAAAACACAATTTTAAAGCCATTATGATAAGTTGGTAAAGTTTTGCCGCAAAATGAAAAAATATATTAATAGTATGTAGATTACAAACTGTAACTTTTTTTAAAATTGAAAGAACGAATTATGCTTTTTCCCCACTAATTTCTTTATTGTTTAGATTTTTAACAATAGATTGACAACAAAATCAAAAAGAAAATCTGGGTCACTGTTTATTACGGCTTAATATTTAATTGAAGTTATTGTAACAACGAAATTTGAAGAATAATGGCTTTTTAACTATTTATAAGTTTTTATATATTTTTTATTTTGATATTGTTATTGGTATCTACAATCATCGCTTCTGTGAAAGAATAAGTTAAGTAGAAATAAAATGTATGGCAACCAGCGACTTGTTTTTAATCAGATTTTCAGGCTGTTGTATTTTTATAAAAGTTGGAGACGCAAGCAGACGGTTTTTAGCCAGACAACTTTATGTAAATGTAATTTTTTGTCTATATAAAATATTTTTTTGTTGTTTTAAACTACTTCGTTTCAGGTTAATTTTTTTAATTTTGATTTTAAAGTTTTTTATTTGATTTATTTTTCCAGTGATTTTAAACATTAATTATTATTTTGGTTTTATTAAGATAACGTACAAGCCTTGGCGGCTTGATTTGCCATCCAGCTGTTAAATCACTAAAGATTACTGGAGGTTACCAAAACTTTTTCTAAAGGTGTAAAGTTAGCATTACGTTAAACGCATGAGGAAGCCAATAAACACGTTGCTTATGTGCTCAGAATTACCAAAGTACCTTAAACCCTGATTTTCTCCTTTTCAATGTTGTTCTGACTTTTGGTTTACAGTTTATTCTTCTTTATAAATGTGAAGCACATACACTAAAATAGTGAGAAATGAAAAGACTTGAAGTTTTTGATGATGGGCTCTCGTCCAATGTTAAAGCTAGGATTCCCTCCACCGTCGCTTACGACTAAGTCGCAGCTATTAATTTATATAGCATTGGTCCGAAAGAGATACCAGTAATACCGATCTTTTTCGAAGCAGTGGTAGAACGAAGATTTATGAAATTACTTCAAATCACATCATATCATGGAGGTAAAAATCAAAGGCAAAAGAAGCCAAGGAAGAACAGACAGGCCTAAGTATTTAAGAGACTGCAGCCGCAGGACATCAAATCAAGCAGCTGATTTAGAATCCAAATAAATAAAAAACTAGTGGAGGAAGATCATATTTTGTTTTAAATTTTTATTCAACTTGTGACTCCAAAATAAGAAGAAATAATCCCCAAAATGTTACTCTTTGAAAAAGTGGCCGCAAGCCCGTTGGAAACCACATGTGAAAAACTACAGGTTTGGGATATATTGTAAGATATTTTTTATTTATCTTTAAATATTTTTTATTATATTCTCTTTTTAATTTATTTTAAAGAGATATTCTGTAACCCTTTTTGTCTAACCTCTGTTGCGGCGCACTATTTTAGTTTATATTTTATTTAGCATTTAGAAAAACACAAACAGTGCAGTTGCGCAAACTCACATTGTTTTAAATACGAATCTAACGAGGCTGGAATAGATGTCATATTTTGTTTGTTCCAGTATTTAGTTAGTTGTGAAACGTTCGTTGTGGCATTTAAGGTTATAATCCTTAGTTAGTGTGTTTCAAGTAATAGGGGGTACTCGTTAAAATGTAACTTTTTTGGCCAGAAAACCGTTGAAAATCACTTCTATGCATTAATTTTAAAAGGTAGAAATAAAAAAGCGGGTTGCCACAAACTGTAGCTAAGCGGGTTTTCTTATACCTACTTGCTCAGCAAAATGGCTTTGAGATTATAGTAGATTGCGATAGCAACACTTATTTATTTATTTTCTCAACACTTTGCTTAGTGAAGTAGAGAATGCTAAGTCAACAAACGCATATGGAAGTTCACAACATTGTTTACATGCTAATGTTTGCCGCCTAACTTAAATTTTCCACATTTTCATTACCCAAAATTTATGCTAAACCACACCGAAATAGCATAAACCCCTTAATTGAACATCTTATGCTCTCTGTACCGACTCATTGCCATATAATTATCAAATGACAAAAATGTACAGGCATCGTACCGTAAGAGAAACTTATAGCAAATTCTTTGGTGAAAGTTAATGTGCCACTCGTGGTTCACTGTTCTCAAAAAATTTATCCAGTGCAGTGTCAAAAGAGTACGAAAGTGCACTAGTGCAACTCGGACTCGGAGAGCCCGTGGCGAAAAATTGCACTAAGTGCAACACTGGGCTTGTTAGTTGCTCAAAAGAATACAAAAAATTGCATTAGTTTTTCGAAAATTGCACTTGGGGCGCCCAGTGTTACACTTTTTTCCAAAATAATTTGCTATTAGATTTATCAACCGCCGCACGAAAAATCCAGAAGACTTGAAACTGTAAGCCTGTGGAAGCTTTTTCGAGAAGGAATTTTAATAAATCAAAAATTTAGAAAATTTAAATTTAAGATTTAGAAATGATTTATGTGTCCGAAATCGATACCCAAATAGCTACAATATCTTCGATTTAAAGTCGATTAGAATAAATTCTGAATATATTTTAATCACAGAAGCGTAAGTAAAAAGATTAACGCAGCCCTACGTAGAAAGAGTATCATAAACTGAACTAAAACACTTATTACTATCGCAAAACAAAGAAAAACTTTGAAAGTTGTAGACAATGGCTGAGTGGAAACAAAATTTAGACATTGCCTTTATTTATTTCCATTCCACCACTCTGTTGTAAATCCTTTTTAAATTTTGTAGATTTGTTTCAAATTAACCACAGAAATCTATAACAATAAATAGAAAACAAATCTTTAATATAATAATCCATTGGGTATAGTCTATGTTCAAATGGTCTTAGAGAGCATAATAGCTCAATCATATTAAGTAAAAAAACCCTAAAACTTGGAAAAAAAAATAGGTGCAAGCTGGATTTTTGTATAATGATACCGTAGTATCTGGGACATATCTCCATAAAATCTCCGCCAAATGCCCCTTGAACTTTGCTAGATATAAGGCACCAAGAGTCTCCAGTTTTTTGCGAGTTTCTCGGAAACTAATAACTTAAAAAAAAGAGAAGAAATACGCAGAATCATTCAGTATATAATGTAAAATTAAAATACCCTAACATAACATTTAAAAAAAAAATGTTTTTCTTTTATTTTATTTTCTTCCTACCCGGTAGTTGACGTGTTTTAAAATGTTCAAACTTTATAATATAAAGCTTGATCCCCATTTGTACAAAACACCATGTACTTAAATTTAATTTTTGTTTTTTTTTTCAATTAAACAACTTTAAGTAAGGGTTAGGCCAATAGTTAATACTAGCCGGACCTCCAATGGGAAAAAAATATTTTTATACAATTAAGTACGTAATGAAATTTCAGCCAAACTGCTATTGATCGCAAAAATAGTGTTTCACTAAAATTTAATGGAACAAAGGGGTTTAAGCAAAATAAATGTAACCTAAGGGTAGGTTTTTTTCCATTTCATATGTAATCCACGCCCTTTTCTGCAGTGACCAATTAACACCTGGCTTGTGAGTGAGAGCGCCCGCTTAAGTAGCTGTCAATTATACGATCGATAATGCGCGTTGTTCTAAGTTAGCGGGTGTCAAATACGCATGGCGACCTGTTTTTTATATCTTTTTCTTTATAAATTTTTGTATCTTTTTCCTTATAAATTTTTGTATCTTTTTCTTTATAAATTTGCATATTTTTTTACTGTTAAGTTTATGTTAAGTAGAAGTTTATATTCAGCGATAAAAAATAGAATTGTTTGTTTTTTTTCTTATTTTATGGTTTTGCCACTATTTATAACAAACTTACTAATAAACGCCTTAGAAAAACACCTATCATAAATTTTAGATAAAATATATGTTTAGATGTATTTTATGCATTTAAAAAAAATAAACATATATTAGATCTAAATATATGTATTTTTTTAAGTAAAACATAGCAGGATCTAAAAAAAACTTTTATCTCAATTCAAGTGGGTAATGGTGCAAGGACAAGGGAGACATTATTTACCTCTGTTACAGAACCATATCATTCCTGCGATTCGACAGGTACCAAATGTTGATTTTAACCAAGTTTGACACTTTGCCGAGGAAGCGTGTCCAAGACGGCTTATTACATGCTGGCCTACGAGATCTCCAGATTTGGCATCCAACTGACTTGTATAACAGGCTCGGGTACTGTTTAGCACATAGCGGTGGTATTTTTAAGAATATGATTCGTTAGGTAGTTCTTAAATCAATATGAAAGAGTTTGCTTTTAAAACAGACCCCTCTTTTATTTGTTTCGCTGGGGAAGACACAAACTTTAGTTTGTCATAGACACGATTATATTATTAGATATTATAAAAAAGAACAAGCTTGAAAAAAAGGATTACAGTGAAACCTCCTATAAGCGGACACTCACGGTTCCGTCGATTTTGTCCGCTTATTGGAGGTGTCCGCTTAAGAGAGGGAACTGCCACATTTTGATATATATTTATTAACATTTTCCGCTGCTTGAGATTTTCCGATATTAAATTTTTCAGCGATCTTTCCTTCTCCGAAACGTTAACAACTTCCATTTTTCCACATAAACTAAGAAGTTTTTTTACTAGGCGCAATTTCAAAGAGATCTATTATTACCCAACTGAACAATAAAAATAAACACAGCAGTCCCGCCGAATAAAACAATGTTGTAAATACGACAGAAGTATTTAGTCTCCGCATTAAAACGGAAAGAGGTAATTCCACGGCTGCAGCAGCAACATACTACATAATATTTATTAGTTAGGCTAAGGGAGGTTTCAGAATTTTTTAACCAAAAAAAATTGTCCGCGTCCGGTTATTAGAGTGTTCGGTTATAGGAGGGAATTTTACATGTGAAGACATAGGCAAAAGCGTGGTTCCAACAAATTTGTCCGCCTAAAGGGAGTTTCCGCTTAATAGAGGTGTCCGCAAGGAGAGGTTTCACTGTATACGTTACCAAGTTATCGTCTAAATTTCCGATATTTTATGTGCAACTACCCTCGATCGATTTCCTTTACAAACTGTCAAAAGAAAAGATTGCAGCGCTATGAGAAACAATCCATGTTATAAATTTCCTGCCTTTACTTTACCGCGGCGCACAGAGGGCAAGTATTGGCTGTGAGTCTGGCTACCCCGAAACAATGGGAGTAATCAAGTGTAAACTTTTATTCTTTTTCATTACATAGTACATCTTATATGCATATGTAGTTGTCTGACATTCAGTGGCACACCCAGAAATACGCAAGGGCTTTTTGGGTGGGGGGGGCCTCATAATGTCGAATTTCAAGCTTTTTTTGTGTTTTTTCATAAAATACATGAAAAATATCTAAAAAAAACTAAGGTTTGTGGGGGGCCGGGCCCCGAGCCCCTCCTAGGTGTGCTCATGTTACATTCAATAATAATTTTCCATGAATCATATAGCATTTAACCATGCTGTATTATACCTATGCTAAATTTAACAGTAACAACGTACCAAGTTACATGGGCGCACCCAGGGGGGCACCCATGCCTTTGATTTTTTACATATTTTCTACATATTTCATTATAAAACAGAAAAAATAGCTTCAAATTTGACATAATGAGGACTCGGCCCCCCCCCAAGCAGCGGTAGTTCGTCGCGTCCCGCGAAAAACAAGAAGACCTTTTTTTTTTTGGTCGCAAGATTTTTGAATTTTTGAGGGGCGTCCTTTTGTGCTGTCGGACCGCGCCAACACACGATTACCTTTTGTTGATTTTTGAGAGGCGCCCGTTTTAGCTGTTGGCCCCCGAGAGGTCTCGACCCCCCCCCCCCCCAAGACACATTACTGGGTGCGCCACTGCAAGTTACTTGGCAGGGTGGATATTTCATTAAACTACCTGTTTAACGACACATTATCTCATAAATATCTGCTCTGTACAGCCACTTCGCAAAGGGAAAGTAGCAGCATAAAATAACCGCGTTTCAAAATGCGCTCTCAAAATGATACAGAGATGTCAGCTAAGCCACATAACTTATAATCAAAGCCTTCCAGTATATTTAAAAATGATATCAGCAGGTAGATAATTCACACTTTCTAAAAATTTAAATTTTTTCTCGGTTGTAATCTTCGTTTTGAGATTTCTTAAAATTAGGTCATGTCCGAATATGTATGTACATTGTCCCAAATTGTATGTTTTTGATGACAGATTCCTCAAGGAGCATTACCGTGTTGTAGAATTAACGCAAACACATAACAAGGGTCAATGCAAATCAATCAAAAAACATAAAAAAAATTAAAACCAAAAAAATAGCAACTATTTATTACAAAAAGAAATAATAAGAAATACACCATTAAAAAATTTCCTACACTACAGACCGAATTTTACAGGGATAGTAAACAAAATTGTTGTCTTGACATCTTTTTGCCATTTTACTTTCAGATTTATAATTAAAAAAAATGAAGTTTATTTTTCAAAATGAGTTCAGGAGAAAGTTGTCCTTCGCACAAATGTAAAAAGAATAGAGCCCTATACACATTACTTCACTTTATTCGCCGTGGGAGTTGTACCTTCGCGACTATACGTTACCGGTTTATGAAGATGAACATTTTCCCGGTCTCTTGAACTTTATTAACTGCTTAAGAAGGTGTCGTAGTCATCATATAGCAAAGCTAAAGAATGACGCAGCTCACAAGAAATAAGGCCAGGTTCAAATTCAATCATAAGAATAGTACATTTAGACAGAAAGCCAGCATATGGATACTATCTCCCTACCGTGAGAATTCTCGACATGTATATTTTTTGTTGCTATTGCAACCTAGGTTCAGGTTTTACTTATTTGCCACTTCTTAATTACAGCATATATCCACGGAGAATTGGGGAGATAGGGGAGGATCACCTAGACAAAAGTGGTGAAAGTAAATAACATTACTAAAACTTTTAGAAGACAGTAATTAAAATCGGTTCAATAGCCCCTGAGATATAAGTGTGCCTTCTCTCAAAAAGACACGTTAATATCTTGGCAGCTAATAAATCAAATTTTTTTAAAGTAATTTTTTTAAAAGAAAATCTAATCTATAAGTTTTCGTAATGGGTTTTTTACTTTCAACACTTTCGTCTGGGTGATCCTGCCCTCTCTCTCCCTAAGTACCTATATGCTGTAGTTGACAAGTAGCCAGCAAGTAAAACCTGAAACAAGATTTCAATAGTAGTGTCTGTCGAAAGTTACTACAGTCGAACCTCTCTAACTCGAACCCCTCTATAACTCGAACCTTTTAAGCGGTCCCCTGCACTTTTTACATGTATTTTAACCTATGTAACTCGAGTTTCTATAACTCGAACTCTCCATAACTCGAACTGTTTTGGTTGTCCCTTCAGGTTCGAGTTATAGAGGTTCGACTGTATATGCTGGCTTTTGGTCTACTTTTAAATCTAATAAACTTCGTCGTTTGTAATGAACATAGAAACATAATAAATAGTACCCTAAAGGTGAAACAATAAAGGACAGAAATGTCGGTAGAGAACAAACAAAATACACTGCCTATTGATTCCTTCAATGTGTACCCAGAACCTAACGAGGACTAAAATAATATTATTTTAACCTCAGACTCAATTACCATTTATTCGATTGTTCCCATTATACCCCTACCAGCTAAAAGTGACTAAAAACTAATCATCATCTTATTTAGGATAAGTAGTAACCTGCCTAGCAAATTTATTTAAGATTGTACAATTACTTTTTAAGATATATTACTTAGGCAGCCCCTAGGTTGCACAATGATTGAGCAAAATATTCGACGAGTTTAAACTTTATTGCGCAATGTTTTCTTATTGAGCCGTATAGCGTTAATATTGTGCAAAAATGTTTAGTCAACATTCTTTGTTCGAAGGTAGAAGATGTTCGTGAGTGTATTTTTGCCTTTTGTTAAAGCAATCTTTTGACCAGCGACGTTTCCGTTTTTTAAGTTTAGGCACCAACACGATAGCTGCAGCGAAATCTTGGTCAGACATTTCAAATACGAAAGACGGTTATACGGTATGAGGGGTCCGAAAATATTGAAGCTTATGAGCTGTCAATAATATTGCAACATAAAATATTGATCGTTTTAGTGCAAGGGGTCATAAAATAATATTGCGCAAAAAAAATATTGGGCAATATTCTTGTAGCTCTAGAGGCCGCCTTAAAGGAACCTATCACATAAGACAGTATATATTACTTTTTGTTGTATTTAGTGTCAATTGAAACTATTAAAAACAGGTACCTATTTTGTTTTTCTTGTGTTAAAACTGTGTGTATAAAAATTAAAATGAAAGAGCTTAAAACCACAGATACACAAGATCATCAAGCCACATCATTCATTCATTGAAGAAATGATTAAATAATACTAAATCTGGAATACACATTTGGCTAATTTATATAATTATAATTTTATTATTATGAGGTAGATTTTTTGCGGCTTGTAACTCTTGTTGGCAACTACTCACTTATGTATATATGTAATTTTATACCTTGCTTCTAACTTTGAATAATAATAAAAGCAAAGAACGAGCAACGAGAATTAACGAGATTAGAAACTTTCCCAACATGTTTCCAACACAAAGGTAATTCTGCACTTCTTATAGCTAGTTTAGATCAGTTTCTCCGAGGGCGTATTACTCTGTTTAATAATTTAAACGAAAATTTTATTTTACACTTAGAAAAGTTAAAACATTTTAAAACAAAGAGAACTACTATTTATTAAAATACTTAAAATTTTACATTAGTCATCTTATCGTCTTAACTACAAACAACTCTAGCAAATATTTCTCAAAATTAGCATATAATTCTAACCATATGAAATTATGAGAATTAATATTTGGCTTGTTGCTCTTATTTTTCTTTTCGTTCTTTCTTGTATGATATACATACATTTGACAAAAATGTCTTTATTGTCCCTGTCTTCGGATATTAGTTCAGACCTCTGCAAGCAATTAGGTGAACAAAATTACAATTCCCCATGGAGCTACAGGATATGGAGTGTCGGATACAACGCTTGTGTAAATCTGCGTACGCTTAGTCGCTTATTAGAAATTGCTTTGCTAGAAATTGCTCTAAAACCGAGATAACAGAGCGTTTACCACACGTTTAAAGTGCACTTGACTGATAGACACCCAGAAGAAAAAAAAATCCAGGAAGAAAGAAACATCCATAAACTAAAAAGTATTTTACAGTTTCCCGTTTTACTCATTTCTTTTTTTAGTCAGGCTAGGCGATTAATCCGAATTTAACAACTTTGTCGACAGGTAAAAACATAAAATCCAACGGCAAAAATAGAAACTGTCAAGTAGGCCGTAAAAACAGCTACAGTAAGGGATCGATTGAAGAATAGAAAATTGAGCAAATTTCTGATTAAAATGAATAAACAAACAAAAGCTAATTAGCAGGAAATTGTGAATTAATGAAAATTAATAGTAATACATAATATAGTAATGTCACGTGTAGTGCCACGCTTAACTTTCGTGTGTTATGCTTGACATTGTACTGGATGAAGTTCAAAGTTGTGCAGTTTGTAGGCTAAAAGGCTTTCCATAAGCATTACTTGTAGTTGCTGTTGGATTTTGGTTAGGTAAAATGGCAGACCACTAAGTGGCAATGTCAGCTGATCGCACGTCTCCTTAATCCTTTCTTTGTTGATATGAAAAAACAGGTAGTTTCAGTGCTTAATTAAACGCTGTTTATAAATCTTCCCTCAGCGTTACATCTTATTCTGGCAAGACATGTCTTATGCTCTCAGGTTCCTCGTCGTCCCTGGAGCTACGGCAGTATGCGTTTGTGGGTTTGTTTAAAGTGCCCTTGACGGTTAGACATCCAGAAGATATCCAATCAAAGTTGATATGACCTAAAGGACAACTCTGTTAAAGGAAAATCATTTACTAGGTAGCTAGGTAGATTCGTTCGATCCCTAATTTGAAAAATAAAATATTGTTTGAGGTTTTGATTATAAAAATCTTTAAAAGGGTAAAAAAATTGTATTTTTACCCAACTGCAGCACGGCAAAAGGAAGGGTAAGGTTTTTCGCTTAAGATATGCATGTATGTATGTAAGTAAATATGTATGTTTGTGTCGCGCTAGAGGCTAAACGGCTGCACCCATTTTGACGAAAAAGGTGTTAAATTTCTACTGATCCCGAACGTGCTATAGGCTACATTTTTTTAAAGAGGACTCAATATAGCGGTCGTCAGACGCCATTTTATCAAATGATGTCGGCTTTAAGGCATACAAATTACCTAAATGTCAGGCGATTTTAATGAAATGCCTTTGATAGCCCATTGCAAATATCCTGTAATTTGCTATAATTACTTTATAGTCCTTCCTGCTCCCATCCATCTACCATCCTGTCATTCCCCCCCACATTCTATTAAAAAACCATATTCGCATAGTTCTGTCAAATATATGGCGATTTCAAAAATTCTTTTTGCACACGCTTTAAGACTTTTTAAAATAAAATTTCGGACTTCAATTGTCTTTTTATATTTATTTTAAAACACGTCGTTTCGGTTAGTAAGTATCTCTAACCGTTATCAAGTGTAAACTAAACAATCTAGTCTCTAGGCTACTACTTATACTACTTGGTGCGCAGTCAGGTGTGACGGCCCGCCCCCTTTTTAATCCTAAGATTAGGACTTACCACAGAATGGTTATTCCGAGAAATTAATAAACTCAACGATATTTAAAATTAAAAACAAACTAAATGTACCAAATTCTCAAAATAATAATCCCTTGGGTGTTATTAACATTCCATATGTTCAAGGGATTTCAGGAAACATAAGACGAATAGCCAAACACTATAATATAAAAACAGTATTTTCTTCGGGAAATACGTTAAGCAGTTTTGTAACTAAAACAAAACCAGACAATCCCGTGTGAGTGTGGTAAATCATATGTAGGTGAAACGAAACGCCCTCTTCAGGTTAGAGTAAATGAACATCTAAAAAGTACCCAGTTAGGGGATATTGAAAAATCCGGTTAAGCGGATTATGCATGGTCAAATGATCACAGGATTCAGTGGTCAGAAGCTAAAGTTTTGTATAAGGAGTCGCATTGGCGAAAACGAAAGATTATTGAAGCTGCGTTTATAATGCAGAATCAAGAAATTTTTAGTCAACCAAGCACGGACATACCAAACATATGGAAACCACTCCTTAAGGAAGACAGGAGTCTTAGGATTAAAAAGGGGGCGGGCCATCACACCTGACTGCACACCAAGTAGTATAAGTAGTAGCCTAGAGACTAGATTGTTTAGTTTACACTTGATAACGGTTAGAGATACTTACTCACCGAAACGTCGTGTTTTAAAATAAATAAAAACAATGGAAGTCCGAAATTTAATTTCTACACATTGTCTACGAGTTTCAAACAAAGGCCATTTTACTAGTTTTTCGCTCCCTCTCTCCTCCCCACCCTCCTTATTAGTAATAGTTGTAGCTATAACTTTCACAAATATAGAGCGATTTAAAAAATTCTTCTGCACGTGCTTTAAGATTTTTTTCAACACCACTTTACTAGTTTCCTCCTCCCTTTTTCCTCCCCCACCCTCACTCAATGGAGGGTTACACTGTTCGCGTCCGTAGAAAATATACACGTACTTTTTGGGTAACGCTAAATAAATGGTAAATGCATAGTGCTTTTTATAAGGCTAAATAAGAATTAAACCTAAAAGTTGGAAAAAAAAAATTCCAACTGCTAAATCTACTTGTAACTACTAGTCGCAGTTGGGTACAAAATTATCCAGTAACCTGATTCCTGAAAATACAAAACTGTATAATTTCGTAAGTGCGCTTTGGGCATCAAAACTAAAAGTTGAAGCATGTCGTACATTATAGGTATACATATCAATTAGGCCTATTCTAGGCTACCAAAGGTGGCGCAAAAAGATCTCTAAACGAACTTTTACGATGTTGTGTGCAAGTCTTTAGGCTCAATGTGAGTGTAAACGATTGCCCAAACGAATTCCTATTCCAGTTATATGCGTTTCCATATTAGGCATTTCAATAACACTATTATAACCGAATGACTAGATTTTAAAAGGATTTCATGCTTACATGCGCTTTATTTTAATATTATATCATTCGTGCGAGCGATGCGGGATGTTCTTAATATTAAGAAGATAATGCGATGAGTTTCTTGTCGTAAAATAACAAAGAAAATTAAATTTTTACAGGCAGAAACTTTCCTCAAAGATATTGTATTAAGCACTATCACCCAATTACAGAAAGAAAAGAAAATAAACTATATGGGGATTTCGGAAACGGTAAAATTTTGGTTCAGTAAGAAACAATAACTATTATTCTATACAAGAAAGGCAATAAAGCCGACCTAAAAAACTATCCACCTATAACACTCCTCAATGTTATTTATAAGCTTTTCACGAAAATATTAACAGATAGACTAACAACAAAATTTGACGGATATCAATCAAAAGAACAAGCTTCAGAAAAGGTTTCAGTACAGTTGACCATTTATTAACCATGAAAATCCTAATAGAGCGAGCCAACGAATACAACATTCCACAGTATATTGCGTTTATAGACTTTAAAAAAGCGTTCGATAGCATTCAGTACTGAGTACTCAGAGCTTTTAGCATCTTTAATTAATAGCCAAATAGATCACAGATACACAGGTTTAATAGCCAATATATATAGCGAAGCAACAACATCAATCAAAATCCACGAAGGAACCAAGTCAATCCGCATAAGAAGACGTGTCAGCAAGGGTGAAGTATGAACTACAATAAAACTAAAATCATAACATAGACAGATGAAGCTATCACGATCAGAATAAAACAAGAAAAAATAGAACAAGTAGAGGAATTTACATTATATATCTGAGACAAATTATTAAACTAAAGCAAGAAAACCAAAAGGCTGAAATCAAGAGACGAGTAAGATTGGCCTGGGCAACATTCAGTAAATTAAGTGTATAACCAATGTATTCTTTCTGTGCTCACATATGGATCCCAAAAATCAAACATGGAAAAGGTAACAAACGTCCAAAGATCAATGGAAAGACAAATGTTACATGTAAAGCTAAACAAAAGTAAGGCAAGTAAGAGAAGAGTAGCAAATTTAAAATGAAAATTTGCCGGTCATAATATCAGACAGAAAGTCTATCGATGAAACAAATGTATTGTAAACCTTGGGAAAATAAAAGAAGATTTGAAGAACATGCAGGGACTAGATGGATGAACACGGCGACAGACAGAGAAGAGTGGGAGACATTGGGCAGGCCTATGTCCAAAGATGGATCGAAGAAGGAAACACACATTTTTTTATGTCAAAGTTTGTTAAGTTTTTTTTTGAGTTTTTTTAGTGTACCTACGTTTTATACTTTTAATATTAATAATTTTTTTATATCATGTTTTATTCACTTTTTTTGTACAACTTTTAAATGATTTTTCTCTACGGACGAAACCTGACTTTGTAAGTTATTGGCGAATAAAGAATTGAATTGAATTCAAAACACTCCGTTTCGCCTGCTTTTAGTTTTTTGCTTCTCTCGTATCTCGGTAGATGGCGGCTCTTGCTATAGTTCGCTCACTAATTACATTTAATTATAGACAAAACCGTCTGATTAACTTCGCAAGATTTGTCACTTGACCAGCAGTGTTCTGAGGAGTCCCATAAGGACGAAACGGTTAACTGTCAACACTTATTAGGTGTCCATTAGATCTTGGACCCCCGTGAGGTTAAGCTTTCAAGCTACCCACGGAAAAATATAAGGGAAACAAAAAACTCCTTTTTGCCCGATATGCCATGAAACTTGTTTGATTTTTAAATTCACGGGTACGAAATTTCACGTTTGTTAGTATTATTTGGCTTAAAAATTCCGTTGATTGATGCTCACTGTCTTGACGACGGGTAAAAATGCAAAATGCGTTGATCCGGCCTGAAAAGACAAAGAGCTGTCGTAGGTCACGGACTATAGTTGTTTTATTTTATTTGCATTCGATCTTTTCATTGATCGACATTGTATAGCAGTGTTTTCGCCTGCTTCTAGTTTTTTGTTTCTCTCGTATCTCGGTAGATGGCGGCTCTTGCTATAGTTCGCTCACTAATTACATTTAATTAGAGACAAAACCGTCTGATTAACTTCGCAAGATTTGTCACTTGACCAGCAGTGTTCTGAGGAGTCCCATAAGGACGAAACGGTTAACTGTCAACACTTATTAGGTGTCCATTAGATCTTGGACCCCCGTGAGGTTAAGCTTTCAAGCTACCCACGGAAAAATATAAGGGAAACAAAAAACTCCTTTTTGCCCGATTAGCCATGAAACTTGTTTGATTTTTAAATTCACGGGTACGAAATTTCACGTTTGTTAGTATTATTTGGCTTAAAAATTCCGTTGATTGACGCTCACTGTCTTGATGACGGGTAAAAATGCAAAATGCGTTGATCCGGCCTGAAAAGACAAAGAGCTGTCGTAGGTCACGGACTATAGTTGTTTTCTTTTATTTGCATTCGATCTTTTCATTGATCGACATTGTATAGCAGTGTTTTCGCCTGCTTTTAGTTTTTTGTTTCTCTCGTATCTCGGTAGATGGCGGCTCTTGCAATAGTTCGCTCACTAATTACATTTAATTAGAGACAAAACCGTCTGATTAACTTCGCAAGATTTGTCACTTGACCAGCAGTGTTCTGAGGAGTCCCATAAGGACGAAACGGTTAACTGTCAACACTTATTAGGTGTCCATTAGATCTTGGACCCCCGTGAGGTTAAGCTTTCAAGCTACCCACGGAAAAATATAAGGGAAACAAAAAACTCCTTTTTGCCCGATTAGCCATGAAACTTGTTTGATTTTTAAATTCACGGGTACGAAATTTCACGTTTGTTATTATAATTTTACTCAAAATAGGAATAATTTTATTCAATGCCTTACTATCTGTTTTTAGTTTTTGGTCTTGTTTTGAGTTTAATCATAAATAATGTGTCAGTTATTAGGGACCTTTTGCATGTCCCATTTTTCACTAATCCTTTATTTAAGTTTCTCAGTTATTCCCTAGATGTTTTCGGAACTTTTTAATTAATTTGGCCTACAGAACATAAAACAAGCTTTTGAAAGGTAAATAAAGATAACAAAAATAACGGAAATAAAAATTGGGTCTGCAAAAGATAAAAACTGGACTTCTAAATATCAGGTGACATCTGTCTTTTAATACTACATTAATAAAAGATAAAGTTAGCTAATGGAGTGCTTGTAAAAGGTCCCTATTAATTTTAGTGTCATAAGGAAATAAAAATAAGAAATTGTAGTTTTTTTTTTCGTCAAAGGTAAAAAAAGTAAAGTTGGAAATTAATCAAATCAAATCAAATCAAATCAAATCAAATCAGATCAGCTCAGCTCAGATCAGATCAGATCAGATCAGATCAGATCAGATCAGATCAGATCAGATCAGATCAGATCAGATCAGATCAGATCAGATCAGATCAGATCAGATCAGATCAGATCAGATCAGATCAGATCAGATCAGATCAGATCAGATCAGATCAGATCAGATCAGATCAGATCAGATCAGATCAGATCAGATCAGATCAGATCAAATCAAATCAAATCAAATCAAATCAAATCAAATCAAATCAAATCAAATCAAATCAAATCAAATCAAATCAAATCAAATCAAATCAAATCAAATCAAATCAAATCAAATCAAATCAAATCAAATCAAATCAAATCAAATCAAATCAAATCAAATCAAATCAAATCAAATCAAATCAAATCAAATCAAATCAAATCAAATCAAATCAAATCCAATCGAATCGAATCGAATCGAATCGAATCGAATCGGATCGAATCGAATCGAATCGAATTTAATCAAATCAAATCATGTCAAATCAAATCAAATCAAATCAAATCAAATCAAATTAAATCAAATCAAATAAAATCAAATCAAATCAAATCAAATCAAATCAAATCAAATCAAATCAAATCAAATCAAATAAAATCAAATCAAATCAAATCAAATCGAATCGAATCGAATCGAATCGAATCGAATCGAATCGAATCAAATCAAATCAAATCAAATCAAATCAAATCAAATCAAATCAAATAAATCAAATCAAGCTTTATTGGTTTAAAATATTATAAAACTCTGTAGGCAAAGCAAATAAATAAATAAATAACTAATAATAATAATAGCAAAAATCATTTAAAAAATATAAGAATATATAAATCCTTTTAACATACGAAAAAGGTGATTTCAAGTTTTCAGACGTTGACGCCTAATTTGAGTTTTCATATTTTTGACGGTGGGAAAGAAGAATTATAAAAGTTCAGTTGAATTGGTTGGTCGAGTCAATACCCTGGAAATTTCTCGTTCTTTTATTGAGACACCTTACATACATACATAGGTGGAAGTTTTCCGAAAATTTGTGTATGTTCCTTGATGGCTCAACGAGAGAGCGTTTGCGTAAAGAGCAAGAGATTCCGGGTTCGAGTCCCGGCCGAGGACTACTTTTTTCTGATTTTTCTGTCTCTAATTTCACTCAGGGCGTAGAAAAAGAGGGCGTCCTAAACTAGAATGGCATCAGTCAATACAAAGATCAATGAGACAAAAAACCTGACAGAAACTGATTTTCAGGATCGAAGGTGGAGAATAGGCGACAATGTAGAAAAACGTTCTAAACCGACATAGTAATAGAGGTAATTTCATAGCCAACTAAGCGATAGACAGTTTTTTTCATAAACTCACATATTCCGTAATCAAAACATAATTTTGTTAACCTGGTTGAAAAGCTCTTTTTATGCCCTATCTAAGGTCGTATAAATTCAATATGAAGGCCATGACAAAGTTGGCCATGTTTTTATTCAATTGTTGCTAGTAGACAACCACCAAATTTTATTAAATTTAAAGATGGTGACGATATTTCAGTTTTTCAAAAAACCCAAATTTTAATTTTGGATCGATATTTTAAATTTCGATACAGCATGCGAACAGCGCAACTTATTTTTTATTTAACAAAAATTATATCTCTTACCGTTTCCGAAACCTCTATGTAGTTACTTTTATCTAGGAACCTCTGTATGGCTGAGAAAAAAATTACTCACCGCACAATAAACC
This sequence comes from Aspidapion aeneum, assembly GCA_963576565.1. Taxonomy (NCBI): domain Eukaryota; kingdom Metazoa; phylum Arthropoda; class Insecta; order Coleoptera; family Brentidae; genus Aspidapion; species Aspidapion aeneum. The sequence continues at coordinate 43,591,108 of OY755040.1, forward strand.
GTTTGCAAAAGAACATTTTCAGCACGCTCGCACAATAAATAATGAATGCAAATAAAGGAAACACTGGCTTTCTGAATTAATATGTTTCATCAACATTCTCTATAAGTGTTTGAAATTGTATGCCAGGAAAAATACTCTGCCAATCTATGGGCACCTAAGCTCATACTGGGTACTATAGTTATAGTGTATCTACTTGAAAGCTAATATAACTAAAAACTGAAGTATATTTTATTGAACTTCAGACTCAATTACCTTTCGTTTGATACCACACAAGCCATGTTTTGACTTAAACTCTAATTTTTTAAATCTACCCCCACCCTTTAAAAAAAAACTAAAATGTATTTTGTTTAACTCCAGACTCAATTACCTTTCGTTTGATATCACACACGCCATATTTCCACTTAAACGCTAATTTTTGAAATTTACCCCCACCCTTTTTTTAAAATAAACTAAAATGTATTTTGTTTAACTACAGACTCAATTACCTTTCGTTTAATATCACACACGCCATATTTTTACATAAACTCTAATTTTTGAAATCTACCCCCACCCTTTTATTTGGCTTGTGTTTGGTGGATTTTGTTCATTTTTAAATGGGACCAACTAGACCCAAAACCCAGCCTGGGTACCAAATTTCATTAAAATCGCGCAAGCCGTTTTTGAGTTATGCGCGTTGGTCGTTACAGACAGACAGACAGACAGACATACAGACAGACAGACAGACACACGGCGCAACAAAAGAGTTTCAAAATCATCTGAAACGCAAAGATATATAAAAAATTTTGAAATCGGAGCAACTTTTTTTTTCTCGAAAAAATTAGGATCACCATAGCTCACACGACTATAGTGTAGTAGTAGTGTGAGCTAAAAACCATAATTTCACTAACATTAAAAATACTCTGCCAATATATGGGCCCCTAAGCTCACACTAGGTATCTACTATAGTTATAGCGTACGTGTGAGCTGATATAACTAAAAACTAAAATAAATTTTATTCAACCTCAGACTAAATTACCTTTGGTTTGATACAGACAAGCCATGTTTTGACTTAAACTTAAATTTTTGAAATCTACCCCCACCCTTAAAAAAACAAAAACTAAAATATATTTTGTTTAACTTCGGACTCAATTACCTTTCGTTTGATATCACACACGCCATATTTTTACGTAAACTGTAATTTTTGAAATCTACCCCCACCCTTAAAAAAACTAAAATATATTTTGTTTAACTCCAAACTCAATTACCTTTCGTTTGATATCACACACGCCATATTTTCACATAAACTCTAATTTTTAAAATCTACCCCCACCCTTTTATTTGGCTTGTGTTCGGTGGATTTTGTTCATTTTTAAATGGGACCATCTCGACCCAAGACCCAGCGCCTAGGTACCAAATTTCATTGAAATCGGGCAAGCGATTTTTGAGTTATGCGCGTTGGTCGTTACAGACAGACATACAGACAGACAGACAGACAGACAGACAGACAGACAGACAGACAGACGGCGCAACAAAAAAGTTTCAAAATCATCTGAAACGCAAAGATATATAAAAAATTTTTAAATCGGAGCAACTTTTTTTTTCTCGAAAAAATTAGGATCACCATAGCTCACACTACTATAGTCAAAAATTAGGATCACCACACTACTATAGTATAGTATATGTGTGAGCTAAAATGCAGTTTTTACAAGCTTTTATTTAACTTCACCTGTATGTATGTATGTATAATAATCTAGCAACTCATTTTTGAAAAACTTAAAACATTCGATTGACTTCAAATTTCGCATAGCGTCTTAGTTCCGATGACAATAAAATAATATGTTTTCATCGGGTACCTACCTCACCCCAAACATGGGGGGTGGAGAGGGGGTAAAACTTTAGTTTGTCCGATTTCAACCTAAATTGGTATCTGGGGGTTTTTGAGGATGAGAATTACGAATTTTTGATCAGATTACAAAAATTCAATATGGCGGATTCAAAATGGACGATTTAATGTCAAGTTTTTCTGATTACTTTCAACTGACTTCCACGTATTCGATTGACTTCAAATTTCGCATACGGTTATAGTTCCGATGACAACCCAATAATGTGGTATCGCTGACTGCCTACCTCACCCCTAACCTGGAGGGCGGAGAGGGGGTAAAATTTTAGTTTGTTGGATTTCCACCAAAATTGGTATCTGGGGATTTTTGAGGATGGGGATTACGAATTTTTGATCAGATTATAAAAATTCCATATGGCGGATTCAAAATGGACGATTTAACGTCAAGTTTTTCTGATTACTTTCAACTGACTTCCACGTATTCGATTGACTTCAAATTTGGCATACCGTTATAGTTCCGATGACAACCCAATAATGTGGTATCACTGACTGCCTACCTCACCCGTAACCTGGAGGGCGGAGAGGGGGTAAAATTTTAGTTTGTTGGATTTCCACCAAAATTGGTATGGGGCTTTTTGAGGATGAGGATTACGAATTTTTGATCAGATTACAAAAATTCAATATGGCGGATTCAAAATTGACGATTTAATGACGAGTTTTTCTGATTACTTTCAACTGACTTCCACGTAGGTATCTGATTGATTTCAAAATTCACATGCTCTCCCGCTAAAAAAAGGGCGGGGCGTAGGAGAGGTAAGGCTTTGGTTTGTTCGATCTCGACCAAAATTAATTAATCCTTTTTAGGGATTGACAGGAAAGACTCTCTGCAATATTGATGCGCTAGCTGAAATGCATGGACAAATCTAAAAATTTAAAAATAAATTTAGAAAAAAAAACTTTTTGAAAGCAAGCTTTTATAAAATGGACTAAAAAGAATAAAATAATTTTTTGAGGGTTCTGATATCATAATAATAAAAGCGATGGGCGTATTTAATATTAGGTAAATGCCTTTCCATGCGCATTTGGTGGATCGTCCACAACCGATGATGGGCCGACTCTTCTTTTTTAATGTGACAAAATAAATCGACACACTGCCGGTCGCGGATGATCTGCCTAATATGAAGCAGGGATAATAATGTCCATCCATATCACAAATATGTAAGGGTAGTTTAAGTGGGGTTGGGGTGGGTTTGGTTAAATTGTCTACCGATACATTTCTCTGGTATAATTTAATGAATTTGGATTTTCACTAAACTTCGAGTTAACAAGGCTAAAACAAAAACGGTTAAATATCCTTACGCCCATTGCTTTTATTATAATGATATCAGAACCCTCAAAAAATTATTTTATGCTTTTTAGTCCATTTTATAAAACCTTGTTCTCAAAAAGTGTTTTTTTCTAAGTTTATTTGAAGTATCACTCAATAAAATACTCTGCCAATCTATGGGCACCTAAGCTCACACTAGGTACTATAGTTATAGTATGTACGTGCAGTAGCGCACCCAGGAATATGCCTTGGGGGGAGGCCCAAGGCCTTATGATGTCGTATTTCATGCTATTTTTTTGTGTTTATTCTAAAATATAAAAAAAATCTTAGGCTGGGTGCGCCCATGTACGTGTGAGCTAATATAACTAAAAACTGAAATATATTTTATTCAACTCCAGACTCAATTACCTTTCGTTTGATACCTCACAAGCCATGTTTTGACTTAAACCCGTTTTTTTAAATCTACCCCCACCCTCTTTCTAAAAACTAAAATGTATTTTGTTTAACTCGGCTCATTTACCTTTCGTTTGATATCACACACGCCATATTTTCACTTAAACTCTAATTTTTGAAAACTACCCCCACCCTTTTATTTGGCTTGCGTTCGGTGGATTTTGTTCATTTTTAAATGGGACCATCACGGTCCAAGACCCAGCCTAGGTACCGAATTTCATTTAAATCGGACAAGCGGTTTTTGAGTTATGCGGGTTGGTCTTTACAGACAGACATACAGACAGACAGACAGACGGCGCAACAAAAAAGTTTCAAAATCATCTGAAACGCAAAGATATATAAAAAATGTTGAAATCGCAGCAATTTTTTTTTCTGGAAAAACTTAGGATCACCATAGCTCACACTACTAGTATAGTAGTAGTGTGAGCTAATAACTCTGAAATATAATAATACATAATAATAATCAGGTCAAGCAGCTTTAGAATTTCGGGTAATGAGAATATATTATATTTTAATTTTAATGAAAAAGTCTGTATTTGTGAAGCGTTTTACAAGATTATTCGTCAACATCAACTCCATCAAAACTCTATGTTTCCCACATGATTGCAAACATCTTAAATAAGCTGCATCAGCATGGAGTCATAACCAAACATGTCATATTCATCGCCTGAAAAACGTTCACTGAATATTGTGCAGGTAGAGACTTCAATTAAAAAATAAAATAAAAGCTCCAATACTTTTCACCACTTTATCCTCCTGAGACCTCAGGCTTTACTCTGAGCCGATTTTTCTGAAATTTTCCCAATCCGAAAAAAAAAATTATTCCAGTTTACAAAAAAAGTCGTCCATTTAAATGGACTATCGGACTAAATCAATACAATTTAACTAATTTGAAAATGCATATAACAATTATTCTTGCTTCCAGTTAAAAAGGAATGCATGAGACATGACATGGAAAATACTTTAGCTTTTCCATTATATTTTGGTTTTTTGCACCTAACAGGGTTTTTAGCTTTGGATACATATTGGGACGGTGCTCTATTTTTCTTTTTTTGTCTTGGATACTTTTAGGGCCAGACGAGTTTCTTGTTTACATGGACTTTCATTTTCAGCAATAATACGTTTCTTGATCTCTCTGAAAGGCACCTCAAAATTCTTCAATGAAGGGAATAACATCTGCCAAGTCCTTCATAATCCGATATGCCAATATTATTCGAGGTCTTCTAACAATCTCAGTAAAGTCTCGTCATTTTCTTCAGGGTGTAAAACTTTTTTCGATTCAAAACTTGTAAAAAGTATAAATTGCGACAACAGTTTTTTGCCCCGGTTAAGCACCGCTGTCCATTTAAATAGACATATTTTAAAAACTATTAAATTTACAAAAGCAATAAAATATCGACATTTCCACATATTTACAGTAAACCAGTCTAAGATATTTAATGGAAATTAAAAAAAAACTAAAATATCCCCTCTACCCACCATTTGGTTTACAAAAACCACGTGCGTGCCGTTTGGTGTGATGTTTATAACCATAATGACCGGTTACAACTGAAAAAATTGGAAAAGTTTTAATTCCTGCCACTTGGTCTGCATGTCAACTCTAATGGATCGAAGAACTTGCGTCCACAGATTTGAATGACTAGACAAAAGAAATTAAAAATATAATGTCGATTTAAATGAACGTCAGGTCTCAGGAGGTTATGACGAACGTTAGTTGTCAACCATTTACGGTAGAAAGAATTTACGGTAGAAAGAATCAGAGAGACCTAAAAAAAATCAAAAGAATTATAAACCTTACAATTAAGTTGTCTCCTAAAATAGTTCAACAATCAAGTTCAATTAAAAAAAATAAAATAAAAGAACAATTCTATTGTGCATTATTTTGTGGCAAACTGAACTATAAAAAGAAGTAGAGAGACTTCAAATTGACTGTCCCTAAAAATGGCTTCTAAAATTACTTAATTTAAATAGTTACGTTCTAAAATCTATCACAAGATAATTCGTCAACAATAATTCGATTAAAACTCTATCTCTCAAATTTGCGCATACATCTTGAATCAGCTGAATTAGCATAAAGTCTAAACTATACTTGTAATATTCGTCGTCTTGAAAACTTTCAGCAACAATTCGTCTAAAAAAATATTTAATCGCAGAATCACATTACGCATTACTTTGTGACACACTCAACTTGCCGGCCATATTCTCTAAAAAAAGCAGATAGACCTCAAACTGATCTACAGAATTATAAACTCTATTGAGTGCGCCTACTTGACTTATAAAGTAGTTATACTTATAGTCCCATATCGTAGAAATTGCAAACCTCAAACTTTCGTTTACCAAAACCAACTATTTCACTCTTACATTCTTTATGCTCTTAGAGACTGTAATTATTATTGATCTGTAAACAAATAAATAATATAAAAGGACCTATGATGGATCTGATACCCTCCTAGCCCATTAGCACACTTCAAGTGAACTTCACGCTATATTAGCTTTGAAAACAGTTCTCAGAAACGGAAGCTTCTACGAATTCTTTGGTAATAACATTAATTATTGAGAAAAACGTGGTCTAATATATTCCGAAAACTGCATATTGATGCAATACTCCATTACGAAGTTTCAATTTTTAAACTGCATTAATGGAATATTACCATAATCTAATAATAATACTCTGTATAGTATTGTACCCTATTTTACCTGAAAATTTTACGAACATCGGTTTAGCGGTTTAGAAGCTAACGTGTTAGGGACAGACCTACATACACACACACAAACATGGACAGACGTCACGACGATATTGCTCATATAGGTCAAAATACACCCAAATAACACATTTTTAATGTTATTATTATTTATGTTATTATTTTTTTTATTGAAAACAATACCTACTCTAGCCATTTCTGCGCGGGCCAGGAAGGTAATAATAATTGGTAAATAAATTATTAAAATCAATCTGATAACGAGACAATTTGCAAAAAATATACTACTTCTTTTTATCGAAAATGCGGGTAGAAGTTTGTTTTGCTTAGTTTATTTCTCCTTGCGTCAAATACACAAAGCGCTCAAAAGCCCCATTGTTTTTAAATTTAAGATAAGGGTGAGCGAAAAGCAAAAACTGTTTTGCTTTGCGGGTGTTTTAAGGATCCAATCAGCGTTAATATAATAGATTTTTACCGGCTCTGTTTGCAAAAAAGGGGTTGAGAAGGGATTCAAATTAATTTTAACACGGAGAAGTGGAGTGTAAATAAATGGCTTCATGCAAATCTAATAACTTTTCAACAAATAAAACTAGCGCATATATACGGTTTGATATTACCTATAAGGTCGTCGTAGCTCAACAAATACGCAATATTAATAACAGTAAAACAAATACCCTCAAGACAACTTGTAAATGATATCTCCTAGAGAGCGAAAAGAGAAAATATCTCTTTTACGCCCCAAAAGGACGGTATAGTATAAAAAGTGAACATAGTAGAGACTCCAAAGAAAAGAAAATACAATAACAATCGCTATTTACCTAAAAGGTGAGGAAAATGGTCCTTTTTCGCGCACGACGGCAGTTACGCAAACGACTCTTTACAAAGAGGAGTACAACGATGCGAAAACAACAAAAAAAAAAGTCTTCCCTCCCGCTCACTTTCTTTCCAGCGTTTATTGAATAGCGTAAGATGCGATGCACGCAAAATATAAGTTGACCTTGAACATCGAGAAAATAGGCAGGTGTAGTCCAGGAGCCGACAGGAAGCCAGTCAAGGAACCAGGAATAATAATGAAAGTCCAAAATACTTCAAAAGTATCAAAAAAAGTAGTTTTTTTATATACTTTTCTTTTTTATAACCTAAGATCTGGTTTTATTTTGCTTACAGATCACACTTGATAATGATATTTATATATCGAAACGCGTAGTGTGTTTTTAGAAATAAAAAAGAATTTTGGACTTTTCCTTCAATCCTTTTATTATACTTCACCCTGGAGAAATCTACGATTCTACAGGAATAATAAACCAGTAGCCTGCTATAAGTGCTATATAGTCGGTACCAGAATGGCGCCAGCATAAATCTCCTACAGTCAACTCACGACGACCATGACTGTTGCGCTGAAACGGAAAGAAGTCTATCGTCTATAACCAAGTTCTGCTAGGACGATAGCGATGATAGATGCATGCCTAACATGTAGCAGGACCACCTTTCGGAAGGGGTCTAAAAGTGTGGGTCCACGCAGTATAAAGATCCTTGCCTTCGACAAAGAGGTGCTAGACAAAATTAAGTCCTCTTATAGAAAGAAAACTTGCATCCTAAGGGGCACGTGCATCAGTTTGGTATATGGTGTACGGACAAATCGGGGTTTACGAAAAAGGCGCGACGTGTCCCTAGTCGCTACACTAAAATTGGTTTTTCTATGGGCTACACAAAAAGACACTTTTTGCAATTATTTTAAAATATCGAAAAATTTTAATGTAAAAAAACTGGCCAAGTATAATACAAACATACTAGAAGTTGCACTAGTTTCACTTTCCATTTCTGACGTATAATCACCGCTTTCTGTAAACATATGTTGATTTTCAGCTATGATAATTATCGGTAAACTGTGTTATTCTTTTATTTGTTTCGGTTGGTAACCTTGATAGCTAATATGTCACGTAATAATGTGGTTTATCCCTACTTTTGGAAAGTCAGAGTCCATACTGCTTTTCAGTGTAGGTTCTGTAAGGCAAAGGTAAGAAAATACGACCCGGCTTATATTAAACGCATCCAACATCAAAAGGAGGTTACAGCAAATAGAAAATGCGGATATTTTTCGAATAATTCAAGCATGTAGTGTGGCAGAGCTAGGCGGGGCTCTTAGACTTAAAAACTAAACATACAGATTGAACAATCCAGGACAAAAGGACAAATTACAAATAATAAGAAGATTTTACAATCTATTAAAATCACGGACCTTAACCGATTAGATTTAACCAAACTTAAGGTAGTAAATCCAAAATGGCTGCCGTCCCGTTATTGTTTCAGTTTAACATGTTGTTTGGTTAAAAATTTAGATTTTAATAACAATCTACTAAAATCACGGATTATAAAACGTTAAGGGAGTGTTCCGTTCCGTTATTGTTTCAGTTTAACATTTTGTTCTTTGGTTAAAAATGTCAGTCTTTTGCAACCACAACTATTTGTTTATCAAAATAAAAATTATCCTTGAAACTTTTAAAAATCGCCTCTACGCGGCCCTTATAAACAGAGTCGGTACTAATTCAACTGTCGAAAAATTGTTCAGGGTCTTAAAATATTACTTTTTCCATTAGAGTAGAGAAAGCGCGAGATTTTCTCTGACTAAAGTCTTTTTCCCAACAAAAATAACAACATCTGACAGCCTCCGTCATTTTGACCAGGCCTCGATAAAATCAAAGTACTTAAGTAAATTTGGTTGGGCTGCCTAGAAGTGCCGTTCTTCACCTGTTGTCTTCTGTACTAATGTAAAAGGCATGGCAAGCGAGGATTTGAGGGGGGTACCGGGGTAATTACCCCCCCTAGAAAATAAAATATGCACTTTTTACTAATAACTAAAGGGAAAAAATGAGCATTACCCCCCTCCCCCCCTAGAAAAAAAATTATAATACAAATAATTTTTTCGTCGACTATTACCCCCCCCCCTAGATTTTGACCCAGATCCGCGCTTGGGGCATGGTGTACCTAGTAAGTATGACATATTTTAAAGAAATAGAGACGTGACAAAATTATCAAAGTCAAATTTATTTAAGTCAACATCAAAGGAGGGAAAAATCGGTCCTCTATACACTAGCCTTCTTTAGAAAGAGACGCATTTTACAGGGGGTGAGAGAAATAATGTTTGTTTATATTTTGCATGAAAATTGATGTCGCTCACCGCCGGAATCATAAATCATAAATTATTTTAGTGAAACACCCAAGGTCTTTATACTTTTACACAGGTTGTCTACAGAATTTGACCAGTCATGTGAACTGGACGACTGTAGCTGCATTATTGGGTTTCCATAAAACAAATGGTTTAAAGCAACCCGGGACGTAGATTTTTTAATTTGGCCAGTAAGGTTCAATGACCTTTCAAATTCTGTAGGTAACCTGCGTAAAAGTATAAAGACCTTGTGAAACACCAATGAACTTGGCAAGAAAATACCATAACCAAAAAATTTGAGTTTAAGTGACTTTGATGGGTTTGTAGCGTCTCTATTTCTTTAAAATATGTTATACAAACAGGGTCTCTAGGTGTATCCACTCTTTTTATTTTTGTTGGATGTGAAATCCAATCTCTCTCGAGGCACAGGTAATTTAAATGATACACCAAACTGTAAGGGATCATAGGAAAGGTCAAAAGAAGAAAAAAAATTCTTTTACATTTTGCATTAATCCTCTTTGTTTTCTACATACAGGGTGTGAACCGAACCAAATTAACAACATGTTAAATTATAACTAAAACATATGTACAGGGTGATTTACCATATTTTGAACCCCCGGTTACCGCATGTATTATAAAACAGTTTAAATGTAAAAGTTTTATAGTTTGTCAAAAGCCTTTTAAGCCATATGACAGATGTTGTAAAATGACATGTGTCAAAATTTGATATCAAGTTTCTTATATGAAATGAAACACCATGTATATTCTCATTTTTAAATCCGTCTTTTCTTTCTCATTTTAAAAATAAATAAATAAAATGATAAACATATTCTAAGATATAGGGCATTTAAATTTGTCATACTTTTATAAACCAAATAGTCTATAGGATCTTAATGGGTTATATCTTAGCAAATATTTATCGCAGTATGGGCATATTATACATTCTTAAAAACAGGCAAATTTGAACATAACATAATATACAGGGTGTTCCATTTCAGATAAGAAGGTTGATGTCACAATTTGACTTATAAAATGACATTTGACAACATCTGTCATATGGATTGAAAGGCTTTTTAAAAACTATAAAACTTGTATATTTAAACTTGTTTTCTATCATTGATACTAAAGGCGCTGACCGGGTGCAAAATAGAGTGAATCACCCTGTACGTAGGTGAGTAAGCTTTTTATTTATTTTCATGAATATATTAATTTATATAATAAAATTAAATATATTTTCTTTTTCAAAACATTTCTTTTATTAACTTTTTTAGTATAATATCCTGTATGAAATTTTTAAAATCCCAAAAACCCACGGTGATTACTTTCTCGAGATTCTAAATTTTTACTTTTCCACTATGACGAATAAAACTTTCAGTCAAAAGGAAAGAAAAAAATATATTCACCTATTTATTTGGATAAATTATTATGACACTACGCATAGCCTTTTAATATAATGTCTGCGAAGTAATTTCATTAGGCGATCTAAAAATTAAAAGGGAAGATTGGATACTACAACTTTCCATAAAAGCTTTTAAAACAACACTTAACGTGGCGGAGTGGCAATTATAATTTGACACTTGAAAAAAGTTCCAAAAATAATAAAAACAGAGGTGGTTGGAGAAGGCTTCATTGTCGAAAATTAAATCTTATTGACAAAGCAATTTTAGTCCATAATACGTCATAAATTATATTAATAAAATTCTGAGATTAATTTTAAACATTAAATATTAAATAAGATAAGAACTAAAAAAATTTGGAATAAAAAAAAAATTTCAGTAAATACGAATACAAGTATGAGACCAAAACATAAAATACAAAAATAAAATTTCAACAGGAAAATTATTATTAATATAAATTATTGCATATTAATAAATTAAATTATTATTATTGGATTATTATAAGAGTAGTTTTAAATTGAATTAAAAACAACAACACTAAAAAGTCAAAACTATGCATCAGACTGAAATAATTTTGGAAAAAATGAAGAGGGAAATAATCAAGGGAACTGTAAAGTTACTCTGTTGACTCTTGTAACAGTAGAATACTTAATTTAATAGATGTACCTAATAAAATCTGAAAAAGCTTTCGATAGCATTGAGCACTGGGCAGTAAAAGCATCTTATAGATCACAGGTACACAGACTTAATTGCCAATATATATAGCGAAGCAACATCAATCAAAATCTAGAAAGAAACCAAGCCAATCCTCATAAAAAGAGGTGTCAGACAGGGTGACAAAATATCCCCTAAAATATCTAACCAGGCCCTTAAAGATGATTTTAAAAACATGGATTGGGAATACCGACGATATCGCGTTAATAACAGATAAGAAAGAACTGATAAAAATTCTGGAAGAACTAGATACAGCAGCTAAAAATATAGGCTTGAGTATGGACCACACTAAAACTAAAATCATAATAAACACAGACGAAGATATCACGATCAGAATAAACCAAGAAATACTCTGCCAATCTATGGGCACCGAAGCTCACACTAGGTACTATAGTTATAGTGTGAGCTAATATAATCAAAAACTGAAATATATTTTATTCAACTCCAGACTCAATTACCTTTCGTTTGATACCACACAAGCCATGTTTTGACTTAAAATCGAATTTTTTAAATCCACCCCCACCCTTTAAAAAAAACTAAAATGTATTTTGTTTAACTCCAGAATCAATTACCTTTCGTTTGATATCACACACGCCATATTTTCACTTAAACTCTAATTTTTGACATCTACCCCCACCCTTTTTTATTTAAATAAACTAAAATTCATTTTGTTTAACTCCAGACTTAATTATCTTTCGTTTGATATCACACACGCCATATTTTCACATAAACTCTAATTTTTGGAATCTACCCCCACCATTTTATTTGGCTTGCGTTCGGTGGATTTTGTTCATTTTTAAATGGGACCATCACGGCCCAAGACCCAACTTAGGTACCAAATTTCATTAAAATCGGACAAGCGGTTTTTGAGTTATGCGGGTTGGTCGTTACAGACAGACATACAGACAGACAGACAGACAGACAGACAGACAGACAGACAGACAGACAGACAGACAGACAGACAGACAGACAGACAGACAGACAGACAGACAGACAGACAGACAGACAGACAGACAGACAGACAGACAGACAGACAGACAGACAGACAGACAGACAGACAGACAGACAGACAGACAGACAGACAGACAGACAGACAGACAGACAGACAGACAGACAGACAGACAGACAGACAGACAGACAGACAGACAGACAGACAGACAGACAGACAGACAGACAGACAGACAGACAGACAGACAGACAGACAGACAGACAGACAGACAGACAGACAGACAGACAGACAGACAGACAGACAGACAGACAGACAGACAGACAGACAGACAGACAGACAGACAGACAGACAGACAGACAGACAGACAGACAGACAGACAGACAGACAGACAGACAGACAGACAGACAGACAGACAGACAGACAGACAGACAGACAGACAGACAGACAGACAGACAGACAGACAGACAGACAGACAGACAGACAGACAGACAGACAGACAGACAGACAGACAGACAGACAGACAGACAGACAGACAGACAGACAGACAGACAGACAGACAGACAGACAGACAGACAGACGGCAAAACAAAAAAGTTTCAAAATCATCTGAAACGCAAAGATATATAAAAATTTTTGAAATCGGAGCAACTTTTTTTTTCTCGAAAAAATTAGGATCACCATAGCTCACACTACTTATATAGTAGTAGTGTGAGCTAAAAATAGAACAAGTAGAGGAATATATATATATAATATATATATATATATATATATATATATATATATATATATATATACTAAAAATATATATATAACTAAAAAAAAAAAAAATGGCTGAAATCAAAGACGAGGAAGAATGGCCTAGACAGCATTCGGTAAATTAAGCTAAGCTACATATTGAAAAATACAAAATATCCTCAGTGCCCCAAAATGAAAGTGTATAACAATCGGTCTAGGACAACTGGGCGCCGCCAACTTGGCGCCGCCAACTGGGCGCCGCCAACTCGGCGCCGCCAACTGGGCGCCGGGCCAACTGGGCGCCGGGCCAACTGGGCGCCGGGCCAACTGGGCGCCGGCCAACTCGGCGCCGGTCTAAAAATTTTTTTTTGATAAAATGTGTAGATGAAAAATAAAATATATTATTTATATAAAAACATCTTTAAAAAATCCTTTACGCAATATTTTTTACAAGCTTTTATTTAGCTTCAGATGTTCTGTCTAACTAACTATCTATCAAATCTTGTGAAGCGTTTTTGACACACGTAGTGGTCCCATGACAATACAACAATAAGAAAAAAATATCCTCCCACCCCTACCCCCACCCCCTTCCATAGAAAAATGTTTTTGACACACTTCCCATTATCCGATTTGGATGAACTTTGGTATTCACATAGTGGTCAGATGACAATACAACATTTAAAAAAAATATCCTCCCACCTCTACCACCACCCCTTCCATAGAAAATGCGTTTTTGACACCCTTCCCATTATCCGATTTGGATGAAATTTGGTATTCACATAGTGGTCCGATGACAATACAACAATAAAAAAAATCCTACCACTCCTACCCCCACCCTCATCTATAGAAAAATGCGTTTTTGACACACTTCACATAATCCGATTTGGATGAAATTTGGTATACATATAATGATCCGATGACAATACAATATTAAGAAAAAAATATCCTCCCACCTCTACCCCCAACCCCTTTCATAGAAAAACGAGTTTTTGACATACTTCCCATTATCCGGTTTGGATGAAATTTGGTATTCACATAGTGGTCCGATGACAATACAACATTAAAAAAAAAATATCCTCCCACCTCTACCCCCACCCCCTTCCATAGAAAATGCGTTTTTGACACCCTTCCCATTATCCGATTTGGATGAAATTTGGTATACATATAGTGGTCCGATGACAATACAACATTGAAAAAAAAATCCTGCCACTCCTACCCCCACCCTCATCTATTGAAAAATGCGTTTTTGACACCCTTCCCATTATCCGATTTGGATGAAATTTGGTATACATATAGTGATCCGATAATAAGAAAAAATATCCTCCCACCTCTACCCCCAGCCCCTTTCATAGAAAAATGAGTTTTTGACACACTTCCCATTATCCGGTTTGGATGAAATTTGGTTTTCACATAGTGGTCCGATGACAATACAACATTTTAAAAAAATATCCTCCCACCCTACCCCCACCCCTTCCATAGAAAATGCGTTTTTGACACCCTTCCCATTATCCGATTTGGATGAAATTTGGTATACATATAGTGATCCGATGACAAAACAATATTAAGAAAAAAATATCCTCCCGCCTCTACCCCCACCCCCTTTCATAGAAAAATGAGTTTTTGACACAATTCCCATTATCCGGTTTGGATGAAATTTGGTATTCACATAGTGGTCCGATGACAATACAACATTAAAAAAAATATCCTCCCACCCTACCCCCACCCCTTCCATAGAAAATGCGTTTTTGACACCCTTCCCATTATCCGATTTGGATGAAATTTGGTATACATATAGTGGTTCGATCACAATACAACATTGAAAAAAAAAATCCTACCACTCCTACCCCCACCCTCATCTATTGAAAAATGCATTTTTGACACTCTTTCCATTTACCGATTTGGATGAAATTTGGTATACATATAGTGATCCGATGACA
This sequence comes from Aspidapion aeneum, assembly GCA_963576565.1. Classification (NCBI taxonomy): domain Eukaryota; kingdom Metazoa; phylum Arthropoda; class Insecta; order Coleoptera; family Brentidae; genus Aspidapion; species Aspidapion aeneum. The sequence continues at coordinate 43,606,303 of OY755040.1, forward strand.
ATACAATAATAAGAAAAAATATCCTCCCACCTCTACCCCCACCCCCTTTCATAGAAAAATGAGTTTTTGACACACTTCCCATTATCCGATTTGGATGAAATTTGGTATTCACATAGTGGTCCGATGACAATACAACATTTAAAAAAAATATCCTCCCACTCCTACCCCCACCCCCTTCCATAGAAAATGCGTTTTTGACACCCTTCCCATTATCCGATTTGGATGAAATTTGATACACACGTAGTGGTCCCATGACAATACAACATTAAGAAAAAAATATCCTCCCACCCCTACCCCCACCCCCTTCCATAGAAAATGCGTTTTTGACACCCTTCCCATTATCCGATTTGGATGAAATTTGGTATACATATAGTGGTCCGATGACATGACAACAATAATGAAAAAATGTCCTCCCACCCCTACCCCCTTTCCATGAAAAATGCGTTTTTGACACACTTCACTTCAAATGACTTTTATAAAATTTGGTATACAGCCCAAACAAAAATATATTTCTAACTCTACCCCCACCCTCTCCTTCCCCCAATAGAAAAATGAGTTTCCAAATAACTCACGATCAGCGATTTCATTATAATCTAGAATAAACTCTATTTATTTACTTCTGCATTTTTCTGCTAGATTGATTCTTGCAAATAGTGATATTTAATTGATACGGATATCTTATCGTAATAACATCGTCAAAATTATATATATTTTTTTAATGTTGTATTGTCATCGGACCACTATGTGAATACCAAATTTCATCCAAACCGGATAATGGGAAGTGTGTCAAAAACTCATTTTTCTATGAAAGGGGGTGGGGGTAGAGGTGGGAGGATATTTTTTTATTAATATTGTATTGTCATCGGATCATTATATGTATACCAAATTTCATCCAAATCGGATTATGGGAAGTGTGTCAAAAACGCATTTTTCTATAGATGAGGGTGGGGGTAGGAGTGGTAGGATTTTTTTTATTGTTGTATTGTCATCGGACCACTATGTGAATACCAAATTTCATCCAAATCGGATAATGGGAAGGGTGTCAAAAACGCATTTTCTATGGAAGGGGTGGTGGTAGAGGTGGGAGGATATTTTTTTTAAATGTTGTATTGTCATCTGACCACTATGTGAATACCAAAGTTCATCCAAATCGGATAATGGGAAGTGTGTCAAAAACATTTTTCTATGGAAGGGGGTGGGGGTAGGGGTGGGAGGATATTTTTTTCTTATTGTTGTATTGTCATGGGACCACTACGTGTGTACCAAATTTCATCCAAATCGGATATTGGGAAGTGTGTCAAAAATGCTTCACAAGATTTGATAGATAGTTAGTTAGTTAGACAGAACATCTGAAGCTAAATATAAAAGCTTGTAAAAAATTGCGTAAAGGATTTTTTAAAGATGTTATTATATAAATAATATATTTTATTTTTCATCCACACATTTTATCCAAAAAAAAAATTGTTGTCCGGCGCCGAGTTGGCCGGCGCCCAGTTGGCGGCGCCGAGTTGGCCCGGCGCCGAGTTGGCCCGGCGCCCAGTTGGCGGCGCCGAGTTGGCGGCGCCCATTTGTCCCATTCCGATAACAAGTGTATAACCAATGTATGCTTCCGGTACTCACATATTGATCTTAGACCTGGACACTTACAAAATCAAACATGGATAAGGTAACAAAAGCTCCAAAATCAATGGAAAGACAAATGTTACATGTAAAGTTAACAGATAGAAAAATGAATGAATGTATAAGTAATAAAACAAAAGTAACATATGTCAAAGGAAAGGTAGCAAATTTAAAATGGAAATTTGCCGGTCATAATATCGGACAGAAAGACGATCGATGGAACAAAACAAATGTATAGTAAACTGGAGACCTTGGAAAAATAAAAGAAGTAGGGGAAGACCCCACATCAGATATGAGAACACTTGCATTGCCGATAGCAGATCAGTAGCTCGAAACTAAAATTACTACATTGGTGATATCGTAACCAGGAAGTAGAATCTTCCGTGCGATATTCCTTTATATATATCTAAAAATGATAGCTTGCGAAACCTTTCCTGATTTAAGAACGGACTCTTTGAGAAAAGTACTAATCAAATACAATTTAAAAAAAAAACTTATAAAAAAGGAAAACTTTAGGTATCGTTAAAATAAAGTCCCATCTGTTAAACTTGGTTTTAGATCTCAGTCGGCAAAAGATCTTGGCAAAGAAAGGAGAGACGTGTGTTTCCATAAAGAGGGTGGGTCGGGTCACATGTCAGGCCATTCTTTGGGGAGAACATTTTTTAATAAAAGGCCTCTTAGGACACCGGCATCACTTAAATTGGACACACAGGACACAGACATGGCAGGGCAGTAAATTTATCAATACCGAACACTGACATTTCACTTTTGACACTAGTTGGGGCAAAATAGACGTAATTGTTATTTTTAGCTGTGCTATGACTAGTTCCAACTAATTCAGGCGCTAGAGATAGTTGAGTATGCAAAAGTAGTAGTAGTAGCAAAGAGTAGTTGGCTATAACTATGGCGCAAAGTGTGGAGGGGTGAGCAGAAGGGATCAACTTTGCTGCTAGGGTCGTACTTGCAATCTTTTTTTTTCGGGGGGTTGGGCTTGTTTTTTGGAGGTATTTGCAGCTAAAATTTAAACAACTAATATAATTTTGTTTACAGGTTAGATTTTACACATTTTGTATGCATTTCTGTGTCATTGTAGCTTTCGAGCGTCAACTTAGGTAAAATAGAGTTCGACACTGTTACGATCTGATTAGATTTTGTTTTTTTTGACAATATTTTTTTTAAATACTTACTTTTTAACGGATAATTTGTCTGACAACTTAGAAGTATAAAAATTCAATTTATGATAAAATAAATCAATTTAAATTATTTTTTTGCTTGATAAAAAATTTACTTCTTTTAGTTGACCGCGAAGAAAAATAAATATATCTCCTAGGAACCTAAACCTATTTTAAAAATTTAAAATGAGTTGTATAGAGAATCAAAATACGTATAAGAGGTATGCCCCCCTCTCAATTAAAAAATTTTGATGTTATGTCAAATTAGGCTAGTTTGACATAACTGTCACTTAGCTCAAATATCCTCAAAAAAAGTCTCATTAAAAAGACTTTATCAGAAATCGATCACTTCTTTGACATAACTGTCACTTAGCTCAAATATCCCTTAAAAAAAGTCTCATTAAAAAGACTTTTTACCAGAAATCGATTACTTTTTGTTCAAAAGTTAGAAGGGAAGGGCTATTTAAGTGCGCACTGTATAATCACCTTCACCAACATTCGATCGTTTGCACCTGTTATAAAAAGCAATTACAAGAGCTAGTAACTGGGGACAAACGAAACAATTTATCAATTAGCCTGTCAAAAGAGGCTATAAAAAAGTTGAAATAGCGAGTAGACTTTAATTTTAATTCTGTTGACTTCGGCAATCGCATGAATACTAACTAAACCGTCCTACATTCTGAATGTCAAAAACAAAAAGCGATTCATTAACTGCATGAGCGGCCAAAATTTCACAACTTTTTAATAAATGACTATCCGATTCATACGCGCCAGTTATAAAGCTTTATGGAAAATTGCATTTAACAAACTAAAACAAGTTTGAAAATTCTATGAATACATCCGCAGAACGGTTACGTCTAAAATTGGAAAAAAATAATACTGTTGGTCAAAAAATGATTGCTGTCGGTTCCGAAACACGATGGGATACTCTGTCACACTAAAAGTTTTTAAATAACCCAATCGCAGAGATAACTTCAAAGAAGCACAGTCCACTAGTTAAAACACAAACCACGGATCACCTCTACAGCATCTTTTTTCAGACCACTTTTCTGTAGATTCTAAAAAAGCATATTACAACGTAACACAAAAAAAATTTGCATAGCAATCCTATGAGTAGAGTAAATTTGTAAAAAAAACCTGCAAAAAAGGCATATTTGTTTATAGGAAATCAAACAGGTTATTGTCTTCCTCCACTAATTTTTAATTTGTTTTAAACAAATAGTCTCGACATGTTTCGGACTACTTCCTAAAATTATATTTTTTTATTTGGCATAGTACTACCTATGACCCAAAGCTAAATTTTCTTTCGAGGATCCCCAATATCCCGGCTTCAAAATCCAAGATGGCGGCTGCCAAAGTTACGAAAAAAAATTAATTCCCTGTTTTAGTCGAAATAAACTTAATATTGATGGATTCACTTTAAGAGGGACCTACTTAATTTAAAACTGTAAAAAAATTGACACCTGTCACTTTTAAACAAAGCGACGGCTATATTTTAAAAAATGTGTTTTTTTTCGAACGTTCCTTTAACTTTTGTGCGATATTTATTTTTGACACCTCATATTAAAGCTAATGACTATTTCTTTAAACTTACTGAAAAAAAATTGTTCCCAGCCGATACAAAGATGGCGCTTAATATGTTTAAAAAAAATAGACCTTAATAACTTATAGACCAAATTTGATTTTTCCAAAAAAAAATTTGGATTTTATGAAAAGTAACCCACTTTTATAGGGATTTAACAAAAGTTACAATTTATTATTTAAATTCAAGATGGCGACCGAAGTCCGGATAAAAAAAGTTGTTCTTTATTCTTGCTTAACAAAAATAGTGTTGCCGTGTAATATACCTATCAATTTATACTAAACAAGGGTCACTTAATTTAAAAATACCATAACAAATGTCACATGTCTATTACGTTCAACCTTGTAGAACCGCCGATGATGCAAACACGGAATCGTGTGGTAGATATAAAGAACTGAACAAACAAATTTTCAACTTTAAAAAATAAAATGAATGATAATGGAAGGTAAATATTTAATTTGGATTTGAACAAAAAAGCAATTTTAGAAAAAACCTATTTGTCTCGCTCTCTGCAATGTAATGGCAAAATGCGCGGCAGTTATGTTGTTTTTAGGGATTTTGTACTGTGCAGCTTGTTTGGAAATTAGATTTTAATTTTCGTCGTTAATTTTTGTTTTATTATTTTTGACATTTTTAGTTGGCTCTTTTCGAATTTAATTTTTTTTGAGCAAAGGGATTTTTATTGCTTTTCTTTCTAAATAACAGCTTTCTGAAATTCAATTAAGGTAAAATAAATGGATCCTTGACAGATCTGATACCTTCCTAGCTAGCCTATTAGCACACTTCGAGTAAAGCCATGATATATCAGCCTTAAAAACAGGTGTTTGTAAATATTTTAGAAACTAAAGGTCTCACGAAGTTTTTTAAAATTATTGTGCAAAATGTAATCTACTATAATATTCTGAAAACCGTATATTAATGCGATGCTCCCAAGGGGGGGGGGCTCGATTCTCTATTTTTGTACACCAAAAGGAAATACCTACGATGATCGCGGTATATTTCCCAATATTTGCCCAAATTTCCAAGGTATTAACTAGTATTTTCCAAGTACTTCCACGTATTTCGTATTTTCTCTAGCCTGTTTGTGCACCAAAAGGAAATACCGAGCAACTTCTCGGATGCTCCGTTAAATGGTTATTAATTTAAAAAAATTTTAATTGTCAAAAGATTGTCATTTTATAAAAATCGGTTTAGCGGTTTAGGAGCTATTGCGTTACGGACAGATACACACACACAGACAGACATCACGACAATATTGCTACGATAGGTCAAAATACACCCAAATAACACATTTTCGGCATTAGAGATTTGCAAAATATCGAGCAAAAACTAAAAGTTGTGTTTCCGAAAAACTGAAAAATCTTGGCCATCTTGGAAACAAATTTTATACCATTTGGCAGTTTTGTATTAGCAGCTACATCCAATCGAACGATATTAACAATTTTTTTCTTGGCATTCTAGTTTTTTTTGTAATCATAGCCAACTTTGTTATTTCTTATGGCCGCCATATTAGATTTATACGTCACTAAATAGAGCATAAAAAGACGTTTTTAACCATGTATATTGTATAGCAAGCCTATCATGGAAAATGTGAATTTACCAAAAAAAAGTTTTTCGCTTTGTTGACTGTAAAACAAGTGTTGTGATTGTGTTTGATGTCATTTCGGCCACTATTCTGACAGTTTTCCATTGAAAACTGACAGTTCATCTTTCGAAATTGAAATACGAAAGTCGAAATTATAAATCCAGTCGTTTATTTTCCATTATTAGTGGCGGCACTATTAATTCCGGCTCTTATAATACACAAAGGCCTAATTTTGAAAGAATACAGCTGTTCTTATAATGCCAAACTGTCAGAATAGTCCCTATTATCTGATAAAATTCTTTTAATTATTTGCGTTATCTGTCAAGCCCTTTTTTTACCTTCCTAGCCCGCGCCGCAATGGCTAGAGAAGGTATTGTTTTCGGCGAAATTTTTTGTCTGAGATAACGTTAAAAATGTGTTATTTGGGTGTATTTTTACCTATTTTAGCAATATCATCGTGATGTCGGTCTATGTGTGTGTATGACTTTTAACACGATAGCTCCTAAACCGCGGAACCGATTTTCAAGGAATTTTGAGGTAAAATACTGTTCGACACTGTAACAAGCTGATTAGATTTTGGTCAAAATTGCTGATTTTTTGACAGTTTTAAAATTGAAAATATGCTAACTTTTTAACCGAGCATCGCATGATTATGCGGTTTTCGGAATATAGTAGCACCGATTTTTCTCAATAACTTGTTATAACCAAAAGGTTCATAGAGGCTTTCGTTTCTAAAATATTTACAAAAAACTGTTTTCAAGGTTGATATAGAGTAGAGCTTGGAGTGTGCTATTGGGCTAGCAAGTAATTTAACATTACTTTTCTTAATTTTGGTAAAAAAATAATGAATTTTTTTAACATTTACCTTTTGTTTATGATACTAAAGTTAACAACTGAAAACTTATTTATTATTAGACTTAAAACAAGAGTTAATAACGCAAATATTGATGTTTTGATTAAATATATAAAATGTAAAAACTACCCCATATGGAGTCAACTAGACCTCAAACCAAGCCGGTATTAATCGTATCAAAGTAGGTACATATCTTCAGCTCCCTCAGCGTTCTTACGGCACAAAAAGAAAGACTCATTATTTTAATTATTTCAGATTTGGAACCCCTTTGATATCAAATTTAATTGGCAGGATAACTCAAGAAATATCAAAATAATTGAGATACGTTTAAACTCTGAAGAAATAAATCAAATAATTGACAAATATTTGACAGATATTTACGTAGGTATAAAAACTAAGACAATTACGGCATTTTACCCAAAGATAGGCTTGTTATACTCCTTTTATTCTCTATTTAATGATATATAACAAAATACGTATTAATCCAGTAATCCATAAGAAATAACAAATTTGGTTATGGTTATGGAAAAACCAGAAGGCATTGAAAAAATTCGTTTACGACATTCGGTTGGCCGTATTTGCTAATATAAAACTACAAATTTTATAAAATTTGTTTACAAGTTGGCGGAGATATTTCAATTTTTCGAAAGATACTTTTAGTTTTTGCTTGATATTTTGAGGACCCCTGTAGATATTTTTAGTTTTGATACAGCAGGCTTGGAATAGCGCAACTTTTTTGTTATTTAACGAACATCTTATTTCTTACCGTTTCGGAAATCCCCATGTAGTTACTTTTATCTGGGACGCCCATATAGCCCTGTATATGCTTTAGAGTAAGAAAATTCTTACTCTAAGGTTTACCTTTTAGTAGAGTAAATTTGTAGGGTATTTCAATAAAAAGCTGCAAGAAGGGTATATTTTTTTATATTTGGCATGGTAGTAGCTAACATCAAAAACTAAATTTTCAATCGAGGATCCCCTGATTTCCGGCATCGGAATCCAAGATGGCGGCTGCCAAAGTTAAGAAAAAAAATAAATTCCCTGTTTTAAGACAAATTAAATTAATTTTAAAAAACTTACTTTAAGTGGGACGTACTTAATTGAAAAATGTTACAAAAAATTACACGTCACTTTAAAACAAAATGGCGGCTATATTTTAAAAAAATCGTTTTTCTTCGATATTTTATTTATTTTTTGCGCGATATTTGTTTTTAATACCTCATATTAAAGCCAGCTCTTTAAGCCTAATGAAAAAAAGTTATTAGTTTCTCAGCCGACACAAAGATGGCGTTTAATATGTCAAAAATAAAAGAGATTTTTATAACCTGTAGACCAAATTAAATTAAAAAAATTTTTTTTTGGATTTTATCAATAGTAAGCCAAGTTTTGTCAAAATTTCAAAAAAATTGCAATTTGACATTAAACATTTTAAGATGGCGGCCGAAGATCAGATAAAAAAGTTATTTTTTTGTTCTTGTTTGACAGAACTAGTATTGCCGTGTAATATATCGATTTATACTAAATAGGGGTCGCCGATTTTAAATATTTCATCATAAATGACACATGTCTATTATTAATCAAGATGGCGGCGTTCAAAATATAAAAACAACATTATCTTCTTGGTTTGGTTTTTTTTTACGAAGATATGTAGTTTTATATTACTCTTAATTAGGTTTAAGTCATAATGTACAAAAATAATATAATTTATTAATTTTTTAAAGATGGCGGTCGAAAAAGTAAAAAAAAAAAATTTGTTTATTTTTTTGAAATTTAACAAAAAAAACTGGAAAATTGAATTGACCATATTTTACTTAATAGCTATCTCCGTTAATATTAATCTAACAGTAACGTTTAAATAAGCAAAGTTATATAATTTTTTCATCAGAATCTGATGTCAATAATCACATATGTCATACACTTGTCAAACTTTTGACATATGGTTTATTTTTTTAAATAAAACACCCTGTATATAATTTTTTTAGTTGATAAAACTCGATTTTCTGATTTCAAAAACATATAATATGTTGACATTTAGACCAGCCGTTATTGAAATATTTGCATTTTAATAACCCAAATAAACAATAAGGATGTTGCCATTTTGTTAATGAATATAATTTTTAAAATGCAAATATTTCAACAACGGCTGGACTAAATGTCAACATATTATATAATTTTGAAATCAGAAAAAGGAGCCCAATCAAATAAAAACATTATATACAGGATGTTTTATTTTAAAAAAATAAACTATGTCAATAGTTTGACAAGTGTTTGACATATGTCATTTTTGACATAAGATTCTGATGATTTAGAAAAAATTATTTAACTTTGCTAATTTAAACGTTACTGTTAGATCAATATTAACCGAGATAGCTATTAAGTAAAATGTCAATTTATTCAAATCACCCGGCACGTGACATATGTCAACTTTTTGACATATTTAAAACATCTGTGTTTTGTTTAACGAGATGTCTTGGTTTTCTCAGTTTTTTTGTTAAATTTCGAAAAATAAACAAAAATGTTTTTTTTTAGATTTTCGGCCGCCATCTTTAAAAATAAATAAATTCTATTTTTTTGTACATTACAATTTAAAACTAATTAAGATTAATATAAAACTACATATCTTGGTAAAAAGATTTACTAGACCAAAAAGATACTGTTGTATTTATATTTTGACCGCCGCCATCTTGGATAATAATAGACATATGTCATTTATTATAAAATATTTACAATCGACGACCCCCATTTAGTATAAATCAATATATTACACAGCAATACTAGTTGTGTCAAACAAGAACAAAAAAATTACTTTTTTATCTGAACTTCGGCCGCCATTTTAAAATGTTAAATGTCAAATTGTAACTTTTTATAAATTTTTACAAAATCTGGCTTACTGCTGATAAAATCCAAAAAAATTTTTAAAAAAATTTAATTCGGTCTACTGGTTGTAAAGGTCTCTTTTATTTTTGACAAATTAAGCGCCATCTTTGTGTCGGCTGGGAAATTTATCATTTCATTTAAGCAGGTTTAAAGAACTGGATAGTAGCTTTAATATGAGGTATTAAAAATAAATATCGCACAAAAAATAAGGAAAATATCGAAGAAAAACGATTTTTTTAAAATATAGCCGCCATTTTGTTTTGCAGTGACAGGTGTAATTTTTTTAAACATTTTTACATTAAGTATATCTCACTTAAAGTAAATTTATCAAAATTAATTTAATTCCTCTTAAAACAAGGAAATCATTTTTTTTCTTAACTTTGGCCGCTATAGCCGCCATTTTGTTTTGCAGTGACAGGTGTAATTTTTTTAAACATTTTTACATTAAGTATATCTCACTTAAAATAAATTTATCAAAATTAATTTAATTCCTCTTAAAACAAGGAAATCATTTTTTTTCTTAACTTTGGCAGCCGCCATCTTGGATTCTAAGGCCGGAAAATCGGGGATCCTCGAATGAAAATTTAGCTTTTGGTGTTAGGTACTACTATGCCAAATATAAAAAAATATACCCTTTTTGCAGCTTTATTTTACAAAATTACTCTACTATTTGTTTTATAGAAAGATAGGACACCAAGAAGAAGAAGAGATGATATATGATTTAATTTGAACTTACCTCACAACTGGACTGGTTGATATTGCTGAGGTTCAGTCGATAAATTCTATCCCTGAAACAACCAAAACAAAATATTGTTACCTATTATAAATTAATCAATATTTCAATTTTAGTAATATTGTGCAAAGACCGTATTTTCATAAACTAATACAATTGGGCCGGATGTCGAAAAACCACCAAATTAATAAGCTTGATGATATTTTGAATATAAGTGTTTTACATATTATTAAAAAGCTTGGTTTATTTCAGCAAAATGGTTCCTTAGCCAAATTGGCATGTCTCAAAAAGTACTTGGCTGATTTTGATAACTAAACATCGTTATCTTAGCCAAAAATGTATCTTTTCTAATAATTATAAAATATTAAATGTTTATTACTAATGCACTCGAAAACCAAACGGTTTTAATATTGGTAGCCATTTTTAATTGGAAATTGGTAATTTTCTCTTACTTCTAAAATCACGTGGCTTTAAAAAATGATCAAATAGATATTTTTAAACTTAGTAAATTGCGAAATTATTCAAGATCAAGCTCCTAAAAGTTCCGTTTTCTTTTCAAAACTCTCTATTTGCAAAAAACATATATTTTTTTCTGAAAACTATAGGAGATTCGTATTTACGATTATCATATTTATTAGTCATGCCTATTAATGTGTTGGAAAAAAAATAAATTTAACCGAAAAAATAATTTGCTTTTAGGCTAGAAAGTTTTTTGTTGCTCATGAAAAGTAAACCAAATAGCAAACAAAGAGCGAGTTTTTCAAATAATAGCCTCAAATTGCAATAGCACAATAGGCATTCGTTAAATTCAAATTAACTTTACAAATAAAGAAAAACCACATTAAAAATTTGTTAAGAAATGTCATTTTTTGGAAATTAAGTCCGTGCAGTCGTAGGATTCTCCTTAAAAATAGTCTCACATTATACTACCACCCACCCCTAAGGGGTGGTTTAAACTTCAAAAAACAATCGAAATAATCCATGATCGATAAAAAAACCTAGACAAAATTTTTTAAAGGTAAATAATACATAAATAACTTAACACTATATATTTGTAGATGCATTTCCATATTAAACGCACAAGATATATTAGAATCTGTTTTTAATTACACATTCACTAAAACAATTGAACATCGATTTAATCATCGCTAACTTGTCTAAATAATTAACATGTTAAATATAGCGGACAGCTGACACTGACTTACACTTTTTAAACTAAAATTTTACATTATTTTTTTTGTTTTTAAGTTTTGTGCGGATATAATGACATTCTAACAATGTAAAAAGGTAGCATATATGGTAAAATATTTATGAACAATTATACAAATATTAAACACTATTACATTCAAGGCAAAAAAATGAGTTAAACCTTTTAACTAAAATCTAGACCGAGTTTTAAGGTCTTTAGTACTTTAGCATTTTAGACCCTTTTTAGTAAATACTGATGAAAATGTTTGAATTCAAGAACTTATTTAGTTATAATATTAACAAATTGGTTAAATGTACGTTTTACATTGATTCAATAATACTCGCAATAAAACCATATTCATTTCTCCAGAAAAACAAAAATCAAGTCACAGATTAATAAGAATGCTTCTTAGGCCATGATTGGAAAGACAGACATAAGAAAATACTCTGACAATCTATGGGCACCTAAGTTCACACTAGGTACTATAGTTATAGTGTACGTCTGAGCTAATATAACTAAAAACTGAAATATATTTTATTCAATTCCAGACTCAATTACCTTTCGTTTGATACCACATAAGCCATGTTTTGACGTAAACTCTAATTTTTAAAATCTACCCCCACCCTTTTTTTTTTAACTAAAATATATTTTGTTTAACTCCAGACTCAATTACCTTTCGTTTGATATCACACACGCCATATTTTCACTTAAACTCTAATTTTTGAAATCTACCCCCACCACTTTTTTAAATAACTTAAAATTAATTTTGTTTAACTCCAGACTTAATTACCTTTCGTTTTATATCACAGATAGACAGACAGACAGACAGACAGACAGACAGACAGACAGACAGACGGACGGACGGACGGACGGACGGACGGACGGACGGACGGACAGACAGACAGACAGACAGACAGACAGACAGACCGACCGACCGACCGACCGACAGACAGACAGACAGACAGACAGACAGACAGACAGACAGACAGACAGACAGACAGACAGACAGACAGACAGACAGACAGACAGACAGACAGACAGACAGACAGACAGACAGACAGACAGACAGACAGACAGACAGACAGACAGACAGACAGACAGACAGACAGACAGACAGACAGACAGACAGACAGACAGACAGACAGACAGACAGACAGACAGACAGACAGACAGACAGACAGACAGACAGACAGACAGACAGACAGACAGACAGACAGACAGACAGACAGACAGACAGACAGACAGACAGACAGACAGACGAGACAAAAAAGTTTTAAAATCATCTGAAACGCAAAGATATATAAAAATTTTTGAAATTATCGCAACTTTTTTTTCTCGAAAAAATTAGGATCACCATAGCTCACACTACTATAGTATAGTAGTAGTGTGAGCTAAAATACTAAATAAGCCAAACATACAACCCTTATTTTAATATCTATTTTTGTTGGTGAATTGACACCCTTCCAGTGAGTCCGCAATATCTCACTAAATATTAATAATAATCAGTTGTTTAATAATTTAATTACAGGAGCATTAACTGTAATAAGCCAACGCGCGAAATTCGAATCAAAATTTATTTGTTGAGTAAATAGAGAAACACAAACGCAAATATCAACCGCACATACACCACCCAGGCTGGGTGGTGCGTAGGGGTAGTGGGAAGGGTAAGGAATCTCATGACATTTTCTACCTTCGCAAATATTTAATTTATGAGAAACAGGCATACATTTTTTAAAAACATTATCACAAGACGGTTTAATATTTGCTCCTGCAAAATCCGGCAGGCGCACGTAGGAGTATTTGTACAATAAAATGGAAAAAAATATTTGTTGTTTTTTTGAAATTTCTCCGAATGAAAGACAATGTTTGATGTTAATAATATATGAATTTAAAAAATATAGACATAGAATATGAAGAATATGTTACACAAGTCATCAATCAAATGGAATGAAGGATCAGGGAGGCCATTTACTATCAGAATAACCAAATAAGTATATTGTAATCCGATTACTGATAATTTCTAAGTTGTTTAATACTTTCCTTTCCATATTTCCATAAATACGTATAAAAATAAGTGTGTAAAAATAATAATATCTTAGTTATTACGTGACCATCACGGCTTTGAATTTTTCTGTAAGCCATGATTCGCAGAAGGCTCAGTTTCATGTCTATTAAAAAAATATAGCTCGACAAGACCAGACAAGCAACTAAAACACAGTAATAAGAAAAATTTTGGGCAAATACGAATACCGAAACAAGACATTTTAAGCATACAATATAAACAAAAAGAAATAAAATGAGGTTTTAAAATATGGTACACACCTGCCATATCCATTGTTTTTTATGAAATGAACCACATAAAAATACAATAACTACAGAAGTAAACGCCCCAAAACTAAGCGTCGAGAACCAAGGCATGTGATTCCAACATTGATTAGGTTGCCACCGGGTTCACCACATGATGCAAATGGAAGGGGAAGTTTTATGACATCAGCTTGATAGATGGGTTATCAAACTTGAATAAAAAATGGTTAGAGGTAGTTTTGAGCATCTTGGTTATTCTTACTTTTATTCGGTTTTATTATACAAATACTCCTCCGTGCGGCGTGCGGCCCGCCGGCCAAGAAGGACAAACTAACGACAAGTCTGCTAAATCTTCAATTAAAAACAAATAGTCAGTTTAGAATCTGCCAGAAACAAAATAAATTAATTGAAAATTTTCAAAGGTTTAGCAGGCACTAGTGATATTTTTAGATTAATTAAAACTCCTTATAAATTCAAAATCTTGGAAACTCTGGAATATATTTAATAAAATAAATTGGTTTTAGTGTTGTTATAGTTGTTGTTTTAACTAATGGATGAGCTTATCCATGCTATCACTAGTTTCACTTCTTACACACTGACCATTTTTTTCCACAAAGTACTAATAAACAAACAGTTCGTCTCAAAGGTGTACGTATCACTTAACATTTTCCAACACCTAAGAGTCAACCGAGGAGTCAACCGAGTACTCTGCAGACATTTTTTACTCAAGTGAATGCAACAACGGTACTATTTCTTCTTTTTTTTTCTTTCTTTCTCTTTCAACCGTAAATAAACGCACAGGAAAAAACGCTACATAGAAAAAAGCGCACGCATAGTAAAGCGCACACTAAAAAAGCGCGTAAAGAAAAAAGAGCAGATAGTAAAACAGCGCACCGGAAAAAATCATAACGAAATAAATGTAAGTTTTTAGATTTAGAATGGTACCTACTGTTAGAGGTAACGTGATATAAATAGGGTACTATACAAGGTGGTAAATTTAGGGGCCCTAGGGCAACTTTTTCAAGACATGATTTTTAAACTTTTTGATAACAACTTTTTTAAAAGTCGTGCATTAGAACAAGAACAATAAGTAAAGATAAAAATATTAAAAAAAAATTATTTGGTCAATTTTTCTGAGGAAAAATAATTTTTTTGGAACAAACTTTTATAATGTCATATTAAACACAATGTTTTTCTTGTTATTTGTTGTTAATAATAATAGGTCTCTAAGGAGACATAGATATTAATCAAACATCATTGATATTTTTAAAAAATAAGCAAACAGTTAAATTTTTTAAAGATTTTTATTTTTTAACATTTGTGGAGGTCATTTTGACAGCCATAGACTAGTATTATTGGTAGGTCTAGAGTAAAATATTTTTTCTGTTGTAGGTAATATTTACACCGGCACATAAAATAAAAAAGTGATCTGCACATTTGATAAAACCTACTGATCCGGGGTCCTTATAATATAAAAAAATGCGAAAACCGCTGAAAAAAATAAATGATGTCAACGCTTTATAAAGAAGCTCTCCAAGTAAATTTATTTGATGGCTTTGAAAATGTACCATTTTCGCAACTTCACCGTGTTATACTGCAATACTTTGATCAAGTATTTTGCAATATATTCGAAATTTCGGAGGTGTACGGGCAAAACAAACCCAGTATCTGGATTCGGTAAATCGATATGTAGAGACATTAGTCTGTTTTATTTCTAGGAGTTATTATTGTTTAAATTAAGATTTTCCTCTGTGCGCTGTTTTCCGTGTGCACTTTTTTCCACAGGTGATTTCTTCCTTGACTGCTTTTCTGATAAAGCAAGTCTACAAAAATTTAATTTTTTTAGCCTTAAACTTATCTGTAGTAGTTAGCCGCCCTTATACTTTACATATTTTTTCGGGTTCTGGGGTTTAACCCCCCCATCCCCCCGGACCCCGAACCAAACCAAAACCTCTCCCGTAAAACCGCCAATAAGTGAAAGAGATAGTAGACTATGAGACCAATCCAATAGCACTAAACGTTTCCTAACCCCTTAGAGGCCACCAAGAACTCAGCTGACACTATTCGGTGAAGTGAAAAAAACAATACTGAAATGTGAGTTTGGCAAAATAATACTTAACATTCCCTAACATCAAAGACGCCACTGCTTTTTTGACTGTGCGCCAATGTTACGAGTCGTTAAATACCGAGATGAATTCCATCAAAGGAGCATGCGCCAAAATTAACGTCAAAATGTCTAATTTAAATTATTGGCGCGAATACCGGGATTGGCGCGAGATCGAAGAGCTTAACGTCTAATAAAAAATTCAAGGTATAAAATAATGGTCAATTCTAATTTTTAGGTATGATTTTATGTAGGTATCGGGTGGTTTTTTATAACCTGAGCACTCAGCAACTTTATTATTGAAAATAAAGGGCTATAATAAATTGTAGATTTTTTTGGTTAATATGAACTTTAAAAGCCAACATAATTTTTTTCTATCCGTCACCATGTACAGGGTGTCCCAAATTCGATGTTTTTGGGAGGTTTCGGGTATTTCTAGAGGGGCTAAAAAAACCTGATCCTCAGCAATATTTTAAAAACCAAGACAGATAAATAAAAACCGTTTACATCTGTCAATTCTTCAAGAAAAGATCTATAAGAAAGTTATTTACACAAAAGCAAAATGCAGACAAAACACTCCGTAGCTTAAAAACGGCTTGCTATATCTAAATGTGGTTTTTACCTTTAGGCTTCTCTTAAAATTTAAGCGTAGAAGAAATACCCGACACCACAAAAAAACAACGAATTTGGGACACCCGGTACAGGGTGTGACAATGAAGTCAATTTTTTGAGAGGGAACACCCTGTATATTTTTGCATTTTAAGATTCGTCTTTTCTTTTTGATTTCAAAAATTTACAATATCTATGTGCTGCGATTAATATTTTTTGAGGTATATGCAGTATTTCTTCTATACTGCATTTCACGTTTATTTTGTTTTGCCATGGGAGTATTGACAAATTTAAATGCGCTAAATCTTAAAAAATGTTTATCGTAGCATAGACATACAGTAGAACCACGATGACAGTGTTTATTCAAATTAAATTGGGCACTAAATAATTTGTCACACACCTGCACGTCACCGGCATTTTCACAGCACAAAAACGACGAATTTTCATCAAAAAGAACTGGGAATATTAAAGCTTTGCTGTATAAAACCATACTGAAATATCTCTCAGTTGATTGGTTGGCAGAAGTGACAGATCAACGCTTGCGCACGTCTTGGAATTCATCTCGGTATTTAACGACTCGTATACCAATGTTGACTGGCAGAATAAGCACACTAGTTCACCTAAACAAGCGTTACTTGTTTGACAGAATGGGGCCGTTAACAACATGATTGCCGCAGTTTGTCAATTTGATCTCGCCTTACAATAGGTCCAGAAAAAAATCCTGGCGCTATTTTACTGTTGCTGGGGAACTAAGAGAGGAATCGACATTTTCTAGAATCTAAGAATTTTTATTGCGCCGCCACCAGTTTTATATCTCTTGCGGTGTGATTTTTCTAACTTAACTGTGGTCGTTCGATCATCCCTCTCCTAAAAACATTAATTTGCACTTCCCAAATAAAATTTTTGATTCACCTATTTTCTTGTATGAATTCTCGTGGCCACTAGGGCATCCATCTAAGTCTGGATTTATAGGAATAGCACCATCATAGGTAGTTATGACGTGATTCCCGATATGAGTAGAGAACCTGTATTGTTTAGGAGTTAATAGAAGCTCTTCTGCAGTAATACTTGCATGTAGTCTGTAGTCATTCTTTAGCAACTTCATATATATCATATTAAATTTAGAAAATAGATATACATTTTCGGAACGGTTTCCTTGGAGACTTTTGGTCCTTCCAGGAATTTTTCCAAATAAAAATTTGGGGGATTTTGCTCAACTTTTTTTAATGTTATTTTAAAATGTTTTATTAGTATTTTTATTATGTACAAATAAAAACGTAGGCTGAATAAATAAATATTATAGTTAGACTGAACTGAATCGCTCTAAATTATTCAGTATCTAACTGTACATGGTTATGTAAATTAGAATTAAATTTTGTATCCCTTGCGGCTCTATTAATTTTAACAACGTTAAACAATTCAAGCACATACGCGTTATTTTTTTAAATAATTTTATAAATCGTATAAATACAAAATCAGTGTCAATATTTAGCAGACAGTCTATACAGAGTGAATTTTAATTAAGATTGCTGATCGTTTTGTTGATGATTCATATGTGAGTGAGTCTTGCAGCCCTTCCACCGCACCAGTGTGTTTACTTTTGAGTGGTTTCTGACCTATGTAGGCCTGGTCTTCCAAAAAGGCTAGCTAACAGTTTGGGTGAGACTCTGTTCAGATTATCCAAACCAATGTAACATTTACCGAAAGTGTTCTTAGTAAACTTGCAATAGCCAGACATTCACACACTACTTGTCTGATTGTTTCGTCATCACCCAGATAAAGTCTGCATTCGGAGTCTCATTCTGTGCATGGGTACTCTTAGTCGGCAGTAAACCCGTAGACAGTCATGTCCCTATACGGATCTCCTGTCTGGTAAGCCCAATGATGTTCCTGGCTCCCTTTCTATAAGGTTCTTTAATGAAACCCTTTAGAGTGAGCCAGTTCTGGTACATTTCTCCAGTATTGTTGGAACTATTCTCCATGGTGCATGGCAACTCCCTCGCTGTTTCCCTTGTGCTCAGAATATTCTGGTATGCATACTAATGACACATTGATAGCGCCACCAAGTGCATTCAGTGAGTACGTGCAACTCATCACGGTTCTTGATGAGACTATATAGGAATAAAAGGCTCTTAAGGCTGCTTGACTGTAGGAGAAGACTGTTATTGTCCTGTATTTCAATTCGTGGTCAGTAAGTAATTCATCGCTTACACAGTTCAATGGCTACTAGTTCGGCCTGAAATATAGTTTTGGGCTTGACTTTTTCTTAGATATTAACAACTCCAGATCCAACACCTGAGAATGTTTTGGATCCATCGGTATACCAAAAGCTTGGTCATGTTCTGTGACCAGTCCTCCCTCTCTATGAGGATAATGTTGTATAGCGCTACCAAATGCATTCAGTGAGCCCGTGCAACTCTTAAGGGTTCTCGATGAGACTATATAAGAATAAATGGCTTTTAAGGCTTCTTTTTCAATTCGTGGTCAGTAATCCCTCGAGTACATAGGTCAATGGCTACTAGTTCGAAATATAGTAGCCAATTGGCCGAAATTATGTTTGGTCTCGACTTTTTCTTAGATACTAACAAGTCCAGATCTCAATACCTGAGAATGTTTTCGATCGGTCGCTATAACAGAAGCCAGCCAGCCTCTCTGGGAGGATAATGTTGTATAGCGTTCTGCTGTACACCGTGTTGGGTAAAGTTGCATCCAACTGATAGTTTTGTTACTCTAGTATTGATCTATGTGCATGGAGGTTATATAGAAAGAAGACTATACCCATCCTAAATCTGGTCAAAAGAATTTCTTGAGAATATTAATGTTGGCTTAATGTGTTGTCTGTTTTTCATTCTTCACCATTAACAAGAGCAAAAAATAGATGACAGAAAATATATGCAACCTCTTGTACATGGGCGCACCCGCGGAGGGCGCCTCGAGGCCCCCCCCCCCCGAAGCCAATTTTTTTAAAGATTTTTTGACATATTGTTGTTGGCCCCCAGACTCTCGGACCCCCTCAAGACAAATTTCTGGGTGCGTCACTATCTTTTGGTAGGTATAGTAGAATTTTTTTGAATATGTAGTGGCGAAATAATTTTGGAAATGTAAAAAATAATGCGGGAATATAATATAAACGAAACTAAAAATTTACATCACTGTATATCTATAAAAGTTTAGCATAGCCAGTGCTTATATTCAAACTTTAATTCAAAGCTAATATTGAAAATACTATTGGTCGTAGGGGGTCATGCAGACAGTATCAATATTAATTGCGGCACTATGATTAAAATAGTTTTGTTTATGACATATTTCATATTTTGCTCTCCACACCTGACAACGGTTTAGGGTTTTACCTGTGCATTATTGAGCGCTAACCACATTTATTAAACAGAACGTTGGCCACCTTGTACGGTCGGTAATAAACGTTAAAATTAATTCATTTTGAAAATTCAAAATCAAAATATTCATAGAATTTTCGAATGCAAATAGAATACAAATTTTCGTTTAAGCTTGTTGCGTTTAAAACCTTCAGGTCAGGTTAATGAAGGTGAAAATGGTTTATATTATGGCAAAATAATAAGACCTTCAGTTAGATTAGACTCTTGGCTGGATCAAACCAGTTTTTCCACGATTCTTTGCATGAATTCCAGATTTTTCGCTAAAATTATAATATTATCAGCGTTTCTTAGTACAACTATAGAAACTTCGTTGCAATTGTATCTTTATTTCTAGCCCCAATTAGGTGACTATAGTTGCTTATCTTTGGTAACGACAAGCTGGACCAACCTATTTAGTGGCACTATCTGTTATAGGATGCTTGCAACTCAGATGGTCCACTGTGGCTTTGAAATATGTAATATAAGTATCGGAAACTCGCCTTGGTCCGATAATTAGAATTTTGGGGAATGACTCTGGTTCTCAGCGCCTCACTGGACATGATATGCGACGTCATGCCCAAAGCTGGGTACAGCTATACAACATAATCACTATACAAAATAATCACTACTACTCAAAGAACAGGACCAATTTCTTAAATAACAATAGTTTCTGGTATACCGAAGCCAAAATTTTCTCAGGTGTTAGTATCCAAGAAAAAGTCGAGATTAAACATAATCTCGGCCGATTGGCTATTAGATTTCAAGCGGACTCGTAGACCAACAGGACAATAAAAATCTACTATGACAGTCAAGCAACCTTAAGAGCGCAAGGAATATACGGTGTAATCGAGAACTGTAAGGAGCTGCAGGGACTCACTGAATGCGCTTGGTAGTGTCAACAATGGCTGAGGATAGCATAAAATGTTACTAAATGAACCATATTGAAATGGATGGAGAACAGCTTCCAACAATTCTGGAAAAATCTAGCAGAACTGGCTCATTCTAAAGAGTTCATTAAAGGACCTTGAAGAAAGATTATTGGACTTCCCAGACAGGAAATCCGTATAGTGACTGCGCTTTTTATGGGTCACTATTGACTAAGTGTGTCCATGCAGAGAATGGGACTAACAGAAGAGAGAGAGAGAGAGATCTGAACAGTCTCTCAGTAAAACTGATAGCTAGCCTAACCTTTTTGGAGGACTAGGTGGTGAGAAACCACTTCCAAGTGAGCCAGAATAGGCTTGTGGCCGCAGTGGAAAGGCTGCAAGGCCCACTAACATATTATGAATCATCATTCATCATTGATGTCTGTCAATATACATTTTGCCAAGTTTTAATACAAATTAAAATAGGTGAAAGAACACAACACATTCGCATACAGTTTTCACATTCTAAAACTTCTATTAGTAGCTGATTATGGCGGAATTTTTTTAAACCCTTTGTTACAATGGAAGAGACATGCATATGTTGTTATACATACAGTGAAACCCATAGGCGGACACTCACGGTTCCGTCGATTTTGTCCGCTTATTGGAGGTGTCCGCTTATGAGAGGGAACTGAGAAATTTTAATATATATTTATATATCCTTCTCCGAAATGTTAACAACTCCCATTTTTTCACGTAAACTAAGAAGTTTTTTACTTGGCACTATTTAAAAGAGATCTATTACTACCCAATTGAACAATAAAAATAAAACACAGCAGTCCCGCCCCCGCCGAATAAAATATGTTGTAAATACGACAGAAGTATTTAGTCTCCGCATTAAAACGGAAAGAGGTTATTCCCCGGCTGCAGAGTGCGTTGTTGCCAACACACTACATAATATTTGTGCCCATGTTGTGCAGCGCTCCATCCCGTTGTCAGAGGTTCGCGTCCGGTTAAGGGAGATTTCAAAATTTTTTAACCAAAAAAAATTGTTCGCGTCCGGTTATTAAGGTGTCCGGTTATAGGAGTGAATTTTACATGTAAAGAAATAAGGAAAAGCGTGGTTCCAAAAAATGTGTCCGCCTAAAGGGAGTGTCCGCTTAATAGATGTGTCCGCAAGGAGAGGTTTTACTGTATATTAGTTA
Source organism: Aspidapion aeneum (assembly GCA_963576565.1). Lineage (NCBI taxonomy): Eukaryota > Metazoa > Arthropoda > Insecta > Coleoptera > Brentidae > Aspidapion > Aspidapion aeneum. Next base: position 43,628,376 of record OY755040.1, read on the forward strand.
GTATCTAGAGTGATCCGAACTGGAAGCTTTTAGGGGGTTTGCGGTAATTCCAGAAGAGATAGAACAAAGTTAAAACCTGTATTTTGTTTCAACTGAATTTCAGCTGTCACTTTCAGTTATAGAAATCTGCGAAAGTGTTTTTTAAAATAATGTATCACAAACAATATTTTATTCTTTTATCATTGTTCTATGTTTTTATTTTTGATTTCTTGATTTACCAACTGTTTTGGAAGTATTTTTATTTTAATAAAAAATAATTAATTAAAGTTCTCTTAAAATTTAGATATCGCAAAGGAGGGTCAGTATTTCTCTCTCTCCTTATAGAAATACATTAAACCCTCCAAAAATGCCTAATTTACCCTGAACCTAATTTACGAAAAGCAAATTAATACGCCATACCACCATACCCACTCTCCGATACAGGTACGCGGGTCGTCCCCGTCAGCGAATCTAACCTGTCGGTTAACTGCGATTCGAGCTTTTGGAAGATGCGGTAGATTTCTTGCAACTAGTTTTAAGGTGTTAGATATGAGTCTGAAGACGCCAAGGAGAGCTGCATCCTTCTTATTGAATAGGGGCCGAATCAGTGTTCCCAACCTTTCGAGATTAAAATTCCCTATCAGAGTGTTAGGAATTCCCTTTTAGGACAAAAAGTTCCCGCAACATGGGTTGCTGATCGAGAATATTTTACTATATATCAAAGAATAAAAATTGTACTTTTTAACCCAAGGTGAAAAGTTTGTAACACGTAGGCTACAACCTGGTCAAGAGATAAAAAGTGCACTTTTTGTCTCTAAAGTGCAAAAAAAGGGTATTTTAGGGTTAAACGTGTTACTTTTGATCCCCGCGATAAAAAGTGTTGAATCAGGGATTAAAATTACAAAATTGGGATGAAAAGTGACATACCTGCTAAAAATAATAAATCGGGTTAAACAATGACATAAAAAATACTCTCTTTGTTCGAGCTTCGAACTTTTCGCTTCGAGGTAAAAATAGAACAACTCTTATCCCGTGGTATATAATATACTGTTATCACGAGGTTTATACCTATATATATTTTTCTTTAGTTTTACTTTTACCACATTTTACTTTTAATCCCTAATCTGTTACTTTTTATTTTGGAGATGGGTGCAAGAAAATATAAGTATTTTATTCAGTGGCGCACCCAGGAATATGTATTGGGAGGGGCCCGAGGCCTCTTGGGGGGGGGGGCCGAAGCCTCATGATGTCGAATTTTAAGCTATTTTTTGTGTTTTTTCATGAAATATGTGGAAAATATGTAAAAAAATCAAAGGCTTGGGGGGGGGCCGGGCCCCGAGCCCCCCCCTGGGTGCGCCCATGTTTTATTGATATTTTTAAAAATATTCGCATTCAGAAATCTAAAATGTGGGATCGTTATTCAACCATCGCTTTGCTTAAAAAATTAGATGGTTTTTTACTTTCTGTCGTGTACACTTCTAATAAATGAGATAAAAATACATACTTTAAACCTTTTTGTTATTTTTTATCGCTTAGTCCAGAAATTCCCTTTTTTGTGTAAAAATTACAAAAAATTCCCTTTTTCCCTTTAAGGTTCGAAAATTCCCTGAAAAGGGAAAATTCCCTGCAGTTGGGAACACTGGGCCGAATAAATACTGTCCGAATCGGAAAATATAATATGGAATATAGAAGGGGGTGAACATAAATGCGGCCAGGTGGCTCCGCGATGTGCTATTTGTTGTTTTAGCGTTTTGTGTATATATTTATTTGACGATTCGATTTTATTATTGCGAAATTATTTCCCCTTTTATTATTATGCAAAATTTAACCGGGTACCAATAAATATGATATTTTTCTGATTTTCAGAAATATAAATCTGCGCAACAGTATGATTTTTTGCGAGCCCATGCAACTACAGCTAAAAAGCCCTGTGTTTATTTTGTTTTTAATAACAAAATGCTTACCAAAACTCAAAAAGTAGATTCGAATTAAATTTAACTGAGTGACAAAAAAAGGTAAATAGAATTAATAAATATAAATTTATGTTTCCCAGGCAACACTTAGTAAGTGATTAGATTTTCAGCCAAATCGGCTGACCATTAACAGAATTACCTTTAATAAAGTGTTGAGTACCCATGATTTCTTATACTCTCGTTCGCACGCCTGGGCATTGTTCTTATAAGGTGGTCTGTAACCTCTTGGGGTATCTCATTCCACCTCACCTCCAACTCATGTTTAAGAGCTGCAAGGGTCAGGCGATTCTGGTTGCCATAGTAAGCGGTTAACGTTGTGTACATCCATGAAGTCTAAGGATACTCCAGCCATAGCGATCTGTCGTTATCTTGTTGAAATATAGGGGTTTTCGAGCATTTCAAGATAGGGAAGGACATGTGGTTCCACTACTTCTTGGATGTAACGGACTGCTGTCATGTTAGCTCTAATAAATAGGTACTAGAGGTGTCCTGCTCCATATGCGATAGCACCCCATACCATAACACCCACTGTATGATGAACATGCCTTTCGTATCAAACTGTGGATCACGTCTTTCACCACGACGCCTTCTTACCCTTGCTCGACCATCATGCATGCCCAAACAAAAGCGAGATTCATTGCTGCAGACCACTCTATGCCATTCCTGATCCCACTGGAGTCTTTGTCTGCACCATTGTAGTCGGTTGCATCGATGCTTAGGGGTGAGTGGCAACACCCTGTGTTGACGGTAATAAAAAAGTCCAAAACTTCTTACCCGGCGATACACTGTACGCATTCCAATCACCCGTCCATGTTCTTCAAACCACTGATTGGCAATCGCCCGAGTAGAACTAAACCGGTCTCTAAGAGCCAAAAGTCTAAGTCAGCGGTCTCGATGCTCTGTTGTTTCCCTACGACGTCCAGTGCCTCTAGCTTTATGTTTCGGCCTTCTGGGATCCAAGCCTAATAACATCTTGAAATGGTACGTAAAGATCGGTTCGTTTTCTCGCAATTTCTCTAATTGATAAACCTTGCTCTCGTCCGCCCTCTCTCAAAGTCATTAAGTTGAAGAATACGAGCAACTCTAAGCACGCGCGGCACTACGTCGAGGAACACGGAACACTGCAACAAACTCTGTATGTAACAGTTAAACCACATCTACGACCATAAATTCGGAAAACTAAAATTAAACATGGCAAAAAATAATTTAAAAAAAAAACGACAAAACAAGCCGTTGATAAGGCTGAAAATTTAATCACTTTTTACTGGACTCAAAATAAACATGTTTGCAAATATTTATTCAAATATGGGCAACTAAAAAAAAGTGTAACTTTGAGGTTTAATTTAGCAGAAGCAAAACCAATGGAACAAGCATGTTTTTTTTATACTGGGACTTTCTATCCAATCGCCCAGTTTCGCAAAGTTTTGGCAATGTTAAAGCATTTTTAAACAAACACAAACAACCAAGGACCTAGCCAGGAATCGAACCCGGACTGCTGATGTGGGAAAGAAACACTGCTACCACTACACCACGACGGCGACAAAAAAGCATGTAAAACGTTCTTTAATACATTAACAATTCAAAACACATTTTTAATTTGTTTTTTCTCTTTAAGCTAGACCGCGCTAAGCGGAACTGCGCGACACGACGATTTTAATCTATAATGGCGTTCCGTCGGATACTTCATTCAAATTCTTATAAATAATATTCTTTGCAAAACTCTGGCCAAAAAAGTGTTATTTCTAAACCCTTACAATTAGATTTTTGCCAAAAATATTTAATATTTTTATTACGATATAACTCTAATCAACGCCTTCTCAGACTTACCGGCTTTAGGAAATTTTAATTATTTTATAGTTCCCCTTTTTATTAAATACTTTTCCCATAAAAGAGTTATTTCAAAACCGTTCTACGTTCCATTCGTAGCACAACTTAAAATACCTACCTATATTAATCCTAAAAATTAATGAATGAAATTTTGAAAATTCATTTATAATATTTAAAAAGTTTGCAACATAATCGGAAAGTTATTATACTTGGTTAATTAATAAAACTGAAAAAACTTTTTTGGACTTAAAGAGTACTCAGCACGAGATAAAATGGATAGTATGACTAAGACCGGGGTCATTTCTTGTAATTTCTCATGACACGATAAATCTAACACACGTGGTCAGACGGCACAAAACAGGAGATCAAATTTTAGGATTTCTTCCAAACCGTGGAGGTCAATAACTCGCGCATGCAGTCAACTGACTAACACGTGTCAGTCACACGAACAGCACGAAATATAAAATAAAAGAAAATAGAAAAGGAAAGTTTCTATACTTATAAAAATAAAAAACAAAACAAATATTCTTATACATATCGGTTTGTGTTTTAAAATTCTAAAACTAAAAATAAGCGCTTCAGATGTGTGCCGGTATAAATGATGGAACTGTACAGCCAGGAAGCTCTCTCTCTGCAGTGCTATATCATGTCAAAATCTGTGTAAAATTCTCAAAGGACCTTCTCGATAATTCGGTTTACTAATATAATTCCCTACAGGCCCTGTAACTAATTGTATTGACTATCTCTAACGGCATTAACGCGTCTCGCGTCGGGCGTTGTTTGAGCGTCACAGGAATAAATTTAGCCAACCTAAATTCTAAATTTCGCTGTCGCTTTTACAAAATATGATTAGAACCAAAGAAAACCAGGCACATAACACTATCGCAATAACGTTTTTTTACTTCTTTTACTTCAAGCCTCTTAGGCGTGCCTAAATATTCAGGGATTGAGGCATAGACGAATGACAGAGATAGACCAGACACTTACACGGTGGGAGTTTTATTACTCAATTGGCGCAGTCTACCGGGGTGCCGTGGAAAAACCAGCGCCTCTCTAACTTTGTATTCCGTACTAAAGATTTACAGGGGGATTTGAAACAATATAACGCTTGCGCAGATTGTCTCTAAGCTACAGGGTGGCTTTTCAATTTATTGTATACCGGATGCTAAAAACACTCTATAAACACCAATTAGTAAGGATGCTCAATCAAAGAATTTTTTATTAATGGCTAGCTACTAGCAACAATAAAAAGGAAAGTTGAATTTTTTAAAATTAAATCTAAGGTTTAGAAGTTTGTTTTCCATTGATTTAGGTATATAAATTTCCTTGAGAGGATAATTTTCAAGTAAAAAAAGGCGCTTTGATGAATATTCTGCAGTAAATTCCTTTTTATTAGTGCATAGAATACATTAATTTAATAATTACAATGCTTTACACATAATATAATGCAAATATAGGTTATTTTTCTATCAACGGAACCTTTTTTAATTGTTTTTTTAATGAAAAATATAAACTAATGGATTTTGTCGGGGCCTTCTTTGCACTTCTTATATTCAATGGCCTATATCATCCCTCGCATTCCAAAGAAACACAAGCTTCGCTTAGCGCGGCACACGCTCTGATTGGTGGAGATCGACGATCACCTGATGCTAGCGCTTGGATTGTGGTAATGTAACCGGCCGAGACGTAGGTGGGGACATTCGCTCGACAAAGCCATACAGAGAAGGGTCGTAGACGTTGCTACAATTAATTACCTAGTTAAAATCAATTTATTGTCAAAATTACAGTCCGCTATCTCAATACAAGCTATCACAAAAAACCTCATCTGTCATTATTACGGTAACTGAAACGACGAGTTCAGGACCACCCAGATTTGGTAAAACTCCGTCAAATTTCACGAAATTTTGGTTTGTTGTAGACTGAACCTTTCTTATCAAAAGTTCTCAGGGGCCCAACTCAAATTAATGACCAGTTTTTGAAATGCAGGGTGTTGAAAGTGATAATGTCCAAGAAGCATAATGGGTCTTTAGACGGATTTTCCAAACACATGCGCAATGTTACTATTTCATGTATTTACGATTTATTAATTTTTTTTAATCTATACCTTTAAAACCGTATCGGGTGTTTAAGTAAATATTATTCGAAAGTGTTAATGAGAAACAAGCGTTAGTGTGTTTAAGGTTGAACCTTTTGTATCAAAAGTTCTTATGGGCCCAACCTAAATTAATTACCAGTTTTTAAAATACGGGGTGTTGAAAGTAATAATGTCCAAGAAGCATTATAGCTTTTTAGAAGTGTTTTGCAAATACATACCCAATGTTAATATTACACACATTTACGATTTATTCATTATTTTTATCTGTACCTTTAAAACATTATATACAGGTTGTTTAAGTAAATATTACTCGAAGGCTAACTTTAGTATAAATAAAATTTCGGACTTCCATTGTCTTTTATTTGTTTTAAAATAAATAAAGACAATGGAAGTCCGAAATTTTATTTCTACACAATCATTGTGTTGTAGACTGAAACTTGATGATCAGATGTACTTATGATGGGCCCACGTAAATTAATTTCCAGTTTATGAAATACAGAGTGTTGAAAGTAATAATGTTCAAAAGTCATAATAGCTCTTAAAACGGAGTTTCCAAACATATACGAAATGTTATTATTACATATAGAGAAAGTAGTTATTAGTTTTTTAATGGTTCTTGACTTATTAAGTATTTAATACAGGGTGTTTCGGCATATATAATTTTTTAAATAATATTAAAAAATATTTAAGCGTTTTGTACATCTGTACCGTGCCCTGTAAAAAGCTATAATGCTTGTTTCTCAGTAAAAATGTTGACTAATATTTATTAAAACACCCTGTGGATAATGTTTTATTGGCACAGATTAACAATAATAAATAAATCGTAAATATATGAAACAGTAAAATTGCATAAGTGTTAGGAAAATCCGTCTAAAGATAATTCTTCTTGGACATTATTACTTTTAACACCCTGTGTTTTATAAACTAAACATTAATTTAGGTTGGCCCTATAAAACTTTTGATACGAAAGGTTCAATCTAAAACACACTAACGCTTGTTTCTCATTATCACTTTCGAATAATATTTACCTAAACACCCTGTAGAGAATGTTTTAAAGGTACAGATTAAAAATAATAAATAAATCGTAAATACGTGTAATAGTCGCATTGCGCATATGTTTGGAAAAGCCGTCTAAAGAGCCATTATGCTTCTTGGACATTATCACTTTCAACACCCTGTATTTCAAAAACTTGTCATTAATTTGAGTTGGGCCATACAACATACCAAAACTTCATGAAGTTTGACTGATTACAGAAATCCCATTAGAGGTGTGCCTGATCCTTTTAGCTATATGATGTAAAAATGTATTTATATTAAACATTATTATATTGTATTTGGGTGTCAAAAAAAATGTTACGTAAGCTTTTTAAATTAAAGTAAAGTATATCGCTTTTAAGTTACTGTACGAGTGAAACTTTCAGAAATCAGCTTTGAATGTGTATCGAAAAAAATGGCCGCCACAGGGACTCTGTAAATTTCAAAACTTAATAAAAACCAATGGTATAGAGTTTCAGTAAAAAAAAATCTAAATAGCATTTACAATGGCGTTTTTAACGTGGGAGATCATTATGCCGGACCAGTGGCGTATATACGGGGGGGTGGGGGGCTGTGGGGCCCGCCCCCCCCCCGAAGCTAAGATTTTTTTTAGATATTTTCCACATATTTCATGAAAACAAACATAAAATAGCATAAAATACGGCCTCATGAGGTCTCGGCCCCCCCCCCGAAACTTTTTTCTATATACGCCACTGTGCCGGACCCTGTATATAAATATAGTGAAATAAACTATGTTTTTCCAAGCGCGGATATGAGGTGGGGTAACGTGGTAATTATTCCCCTAGAATAAAAAATATACACTTTTTTTTAATAATTAAAGTGAAAACAGGAAAATTACCGGCACCCCCCTTGAAAAAAATGTTAATAAATAAATATCGTCAATTATAACCCTTCCCCCCCTTGATTTTGACCTAGATCCGCGCTTGTTTTCTAAATATTAAAATTTAAAACTAAACATTTTAAACTGTCCTGGTTCAAATCACACACTATATATTTAACGTAAATTTCGTCTTTCGTCAAAGTTAGCCAGTTTTTAGGCCGAAGTATTTTTAGCCACTCGTCAAATAGCTTGGGGTTTCGTTTGGGAAGGCAATGGCGCTTACTAACATAGTCTTCGCACCCACCAACACAACATTGTTTTCTTTTCAATTTCTTAAGCGATGGATCGCCCCCATCAAAACGCGTAAAATACCGATTGGTCATAATTTAGCAAAACACACCATAAAAATTAAGGTAAAAAGTCGAAAAATAACGAAAAATTGCATCCACAAACGAAAAATTTTAAATGAAATTACATATTTTTATCTATTTTGCTAAAGTCAATGTCAGTCATAATCAAAAACAAATTGTCAAAATATACCAAGAGTAGCGGTTAATATATATTGCGACAGCGCACAGTAGATCGGGGCCATGCTAAGATCGGGACATTGGGGATTTTCTCAAAATGCAAATTTTGATATTTTTATTGAATATTTTTATTGAATATTTTTTTTCTAAACATGTTGGCGTAATAGAAAACCAACATAGTATCCCGCTCATAATATAGTCTAGCCAGCTAGAGTTAATGTTTGTGGTAAAAATATTATATGACAAAAAATGATCAGAAAATATGTCAAACTTGAAGCTTAAAAATAAAACCTATGTATATCTTATCAACTTTCGGGCACTGTATGTAGTACTAGAGGTAATATTAGAACAAAATCACATTAAAAGAAAAATAAAAATATTTATCGTAATTGTGGGGGAGTGTGCACAATTTCGCTGTTCATAAAACATTAAAAAATTACCTTTTCTTGACTTTTAAAAAAATGGCCAAAGATGGCCAAGCAACTTTTGCCTGTGATGCATAAACCCATCCTCGCTCTAAATGAACCAATCGGCATTGGCTGCCCGAAAGTGCCACTGTAGGATTTATTTAGATTTTAATTAACTCCCAACCTCTAAAAGTTTGAATAAATCCACTTTTGCCTCAACATTTTAAAAAATAATAAATACTCACAGGTATTTTGGACCGCGGACAGTTTTCTTTAAAAAAAGAGGACATTGTTTCTTAGAAAACACGCTTGGGGTAGAGGGGGGGGGGGTAATGAGTTATATACGTGTTAAATTTCATCACAGGTGCGAAGCAAAGAAAAGTTAAAAATTACGAAAACTTAATTTATGAGGAGCCCCAATGCAACGTAACGATGTTTGAAGTAGCCTGTGATTACCCTGTTTGTTTGTTTTATTTATTTCTTTGATAGTTTGGCACATGAGTGACCGTGACTTTCACGGTCAACATGGTTGAAGTTAATTCAAACAAAGATATTTTTAATTATTTGAAAATCAACAGGGTCCCAAAAAACACAACTTGTGTAGTATTAAAGTGAATGTAATTTTGTTCGAAATTCAAAAAGTATATTTACACGTTTATTGGATTATCTTTTTGGCATTTATCAATTGTTTATAAATCGTATGTAACTCCAGTTCAAAACAAATCTATTTAGGTCGTCCGCCATTTTGAATAAATAAGAAATGTCAAACTTATATACTTTTTCTGAAAAGATGACGCAATTTGCTTTCCAGAAAGTCCAAAATTATCAAAATCGGACTAAGACTTCAAAAGTTATTACCAATGTCCCGATCTTCCCTATACTTCGTTCTACTGTGCAGCGCAGAACTCTGTCCATAATATTTTTATACAAGGGGTGACGGTCTGTAATCAGCGCCTCTCGAACTTTGTATTCCGAACTAATGTATACAGGGGGTATGTATAACAGTATTATGAAAAGACCGGGGTGCTTTCCTTACTATTGAGGGATCGATGTTTGTCATTTGATCCAGTACGTCGGAACTGTCGACTCTTACGTCTTGACCTGTGGGTACTTTGTTTACTTTATTTCGACTTGTACTATCTTTAGTCAGAGTATAGGGATCAGCTGACGTTACCAGTAAGTGGTCTGTCACCTCACGGTTCATAAAGAAACGATTATCTGGTAACTCTTGGCCAATTAGAACTCGGCAGCCTATGACGCGGCAGTTATACTGCATCACATTATGAGAGAAATAAAGTTAGATCTATTTAAAAGACGGAAAAACAGAACAAATTTTTGAAAAATTAAATAATTAATAAATTTATGATAAAAATTCCAAAAATTATTAAATTAAGGAGTACAATTTTAAATATTTTTCCTAACTTAAATAGGCTCTCTTGAACTTTGCTGACCGAACTCTTTAGCAACTTTTCATTTCTATTGACAAAAAATGTATTTGTTGTCGATAAAATATAAAATGAATGTTTAAAACAAAAGGAAAAGGATCAAAGAAAAAGAGTTTAAATAAATGACGTAACTGACCCTCTTTAGCTTTTTATCCACACATCAGTTAGCAGTGGCGTATATAAGGGGGGCCTGGGGGGCCCGGGCCCCCACCCCGAAGCTAAGATTTTTTTAGATATTTTCCACATATTTCATGAATACAAGCATAAAATAGCATAAAATACGGCCTAATTAGGTCTCAATAATATTGCGCAAAAAAGATATTGTGCAATATTACTGTCGGTCCAGGGATCGCCTAACAATCTCTTCGATGATACGGTATGAGGGGTCCGAAAATATTGAAGCTTATGAATTGTCAATAATATTGCACAATAAAAACTGATCGCAAACATTGCGCAAAAAAGATATGCAATATTATTGTATGGCCAGGGGTCGTCTAACAATCAAACAATATTGTGTGCAAAATCAGAATTAATTAAAACTTATTCTATAATGTCCTATTTATTAATATGTTTTTCCTGCTGTATTGGCAAATATTGCGCAAAAAAGATATTGTGCAATATTATTGTGGGTCCAGGGGTGGTCAAACAATCACACAATATTGTGTGCAAAATCAGAATTAATTAAAACTTATCCTATAATGTCCTATTTATTAATATGTTTTTCCTGCTGTCTTGGCGTATTTTACTATTTTTGTCACAGTATTTGTTTACCTTCTGCCAATAAACTCTGTGATTTTGTAAATCCCCTGCTAAGCAAAAAATGACCCACGTAGACAAATTTAAATGAACTGGGAAAGGACGTGTGTGCTGTATCAGTCGAGCGTATAAGGGTAGCTGGCATTATAGCGTTAGCAGCATAGATGACCGTCTGCCTATTGCTAGTTGCCATAGCTGAATGTAGCTTTGACTAAATCCGGCAAAACCGAGCTTTATAGCTGAAGGAGATAATTTAATAGTGCCTATTGATTGGTTTAACTGCGTTCTGTTCAACTGAATTTTGCACTAATGCCGGTGAGTTATTGCTCATAACGGGGAAATAAATACAAAGCAGGCTTCGATGGCGGACTCAACGTAGTTTCATATGGCAAAGAATATAGAGATGGATTTCTATAGAAAAAAAATGAAAGATCATTTTTAGAGTGAGTCAAAAAAATATATCTCTCGTTGATTAATGATATTTAGGTAATTCCAGTAGTATTATTTCTTAATCAAAATTATGTGTTTATAATATTGTGCTTGTTATTACAAAACTTACAAAAAAAACTAAACATTAAAATGTTTCAGAATTGTCTATTATGTATAAACATTAGTTTTCAATAATATTGCACAATAAATATTGATCGTTTGAGTGCAAGGGGTCATTCAATAATATTGCGCAAAACAGATATTGTGCAATATTACTGTGGGTCCAGGGGTCGCCTAACAATCTCTTCGATGATACGGTGTGAGGGGTCCGAAAATACTGAAGCTTATGAATTGTCAATAATATTGCACAATAAATAAATATTGATCGCAAATATTGCGCAAATAAGATATTGTGCAATATTATTGTGGGTCCAGGGGTCGTCTAACAATCACACAATATTGTGTGCAAAATCAGAATTAATTAAAACTTATCCTATAATGTCTTATTTATTAATATGTTTTTCCTGCTGTATTGGCGTATTTTACTATTTTTGTCAGAGTATTTGTTTACCCTGCCAATAACCTCTGTGATTTTGTAAATCCCCTGCTAAGCAAAAAATGACCCACGTAGACAAATTTAAATGAACTGGGAAAGGACGTGTGTGCTTTATCAGTCGAGCGTATAAGCAAAATTATGTGTTTATAATATTGTGCTTGTTATTACACAACTTACAAAAAACTAAATCCTAAAATGTATCTGAAATGTGTCTATTATGTATAAACATTAGCTTTACAAATATTAATTTTTAATCTCTAAATGGATAGCAGGGATAACAGACTGATGCATCTTATTTATTAGGAAATAAATTTATTTCTCCTTTTAAGTTTTAAATAATAGCCGATATGATTATTCAATTTAATGGGGTGTGATGGGCTATACTTATAGAAGAAGATAGGAGTAGGTAAGGGCGAATTAAACTTTTATTTCGTGTTCAACTAACTTAACTGATAATTTCTTTTTAAGAACATTATTTAAATTTTGTTTAGCTACAATTGTAACTATCGAATAACGTCCGTTGTGGTAACTAAAAATAATTGTCTGACAAATAAATACTGCATCGACTCAGGGTAACGATCAAGGTCTTTATACTTCTACATGGGTTACCTACAGAATTTGAAAGGTCATTGAACCTGACTGGCCAACTGTGATCAGATTAAAAATCTACGTCACGGGGTTGCCTTAAACCATTTGTTTTATGGAAACCCGATGACGCAGCTACAGTCGTCCAGTTAAGTGCACATGACAGATCAAATTTTGTAAGTAACCTGTGTAAAAGTATAAAAACGATAACGGTAACGATAACCACGATTACAGTGGCGTGCAAAACACTTTTTTTATATTATCATATATTAAATAGCTTACCTCATGACATATTTAACAAAAATATACATATTAAGTATTTTTTAATTAATTTTTATCTTAAAGATTGTGTAAGACAGATTTCGATTAATTGCAAATATAATTGCGCATTTCTCATTTAATATTTTCGCAATAGGTGTTCCACAAGTTTTTGGTAAGGACGGCGTGATTTATTTCAATTATCCTGCGCCTTTTCCCATTCTAGAAAGATTTCTTCTGCAGACCGCTGGTGCTGTAAGAATGAGATAGACAGCACAAGGAGGCATCGCGTGTTTCTTGCACGACCGCGTTCGGTCCGCGTTCCTTGCACACGAATATTGGTGCGTTCCATGCATGCGTTTGCGTTGCTTGGTTAAAATTATTTCTGTCTACTATAAAGAAAGATGGAATTTGCAAATTAACAAATTTGTAGAAAATCGATTTGAACTAGCAAAGGTTTAGTTTTTCCAGAACGCAGTAATAAAGCTAACTACTTCCTTTTAAGTCGAATTGGGGCGCAAAATATAATATAAGATTAACCGGTAACAAAAAACGCACTTTGATTTTTTTACTACTGCCTTATTCCGTATTTGGGCAGATTCATCTCGACTTCATAATAGCTATAATAAATTTGTTTGATCTTTTAATGGCTTTGATTTTGTGAGGTATTTCCTTTACGGCAATTTTTAACTTATAATCTAGTACCTATGGGTATGCAGTAAGCGTGTAAGTGGCAAAACAATGCCAATTTTTTACTGCTCTGCTTGAATTAGCATTGCACGCCACTGCACGATTGCACTCTAATATTTTAATAACATCCTATATACAGCGTGGCCAGTCTTCTATCTAGGGGTAGGATTTTTGTATGGGCTATAAGGATTGCATGGGAAAGCAGAAAAGCGTAAAACCAACGTTGCCGGTTTAGCCAAAATATCAGTAGAAGCCGCTAAAAATACAAAAGTAAATAATTCACTTAGTTTTACAAATAAGCAGTATTTTAAAGTATTATTTTGGGTATTAGAGAATTATTGAAATACAGCCAGGCTACAATTGTGCCAGGCACTATTTTGACACATTCACATTGAAAACTGACAGTTAATCCTTCAAAATGGACATACCAAAGATGAATTTAAAACTTTTGTCGTTTATTTTCAATTAATAAAAGAAGGCACTATTTATTCCGGTTCATATAGTAAACAAAGCCCGTGTGTTGAAAGATCACAGCTGATATTACAATGAGAAGGTGTCAAAATTGTGCCTGGCACTATTAAAGCCTGGCTTTATTTCAATAATTCTCTATTGATATTTGTTTCACATTTACTAAAGTCAATTTTATTTGAAAGATATTACTAATCTACAGGTAGCTACCTAATACTTAATTTTAGTTTTTGTAATGCGTTTTTAGTCCGATCATAAAAAAAAGCTAATGGTGGCCAGCAGTCGCGCAGGGTGGGCAGGGGACGTGGGAGGGGCCAGACCCTAGGGGGCGGCAGAGGTGGTATGAAGCCTCAAACAAATATCAAAATTATGAGTCGTACTCCCTCTTAAACCACAAATGAAAATTTGAGAACAGAAGCAGACATTTCTTTAGTAAATGCGTCGGAGATAAAATTCTCACAAATAATGGGAGGAATAATACTTTAAATGCTCGCAGGCGAAAATAGATACAAACTTTTTTGATAACTGAAAACCTACAGAAAAAAGTTTAAAACTAGAAAAATACGCCGCAGGTACAAAAAATCTTTTCAAGGTAAACAGATACAGATAGGAATTTTTTTATCTTTCTAGAGCAATTTGTTTGAAATACAAAAATAACTAATAGTTTTAAGGTAAAATTGTATAAATAGTAATAATTACCCTTTCTTTTTAACCAAACAAAAGACTTCTGTATCATATTGGGTTAAAATCGTCTAAAGTGTTCTTGATTTATCATGTATTCCATATACATAATATTCCAATACCCACGGTAACTGCCCATTCATGATGCAAACATGAGGGCCTTGGGGTCTTTATGCAAGAAATACCTGATTGGTTGCTTTCAAAGACATATGCATATTATTTCCATATGGTACGTATTATTGCAATACCGTACGATGCAGAATGCAAACATATTTGAAATAGCAATATCAATTCCTTAAGATAAAATGTCCTGATTGGTTATACTTTTACGCATAAATATTATTTTATTATTGTATTCGTAACGTCAAATCACCGGCGTACAGTTGACAAAAACTCTATCTTTGTAAATTTGGTATCTGTGCATTTTTCGTACCTTTATTTCTGAATGTTTGCATCGAACCCCAACCATTGTGTAAATAGGTAACAGGGAGTTTTGGAATATTATGTATATGGTGTATTCAAACAGAAAAATTATTTTATTCGCCGATTTCGGTCTTTTAGGACCTAAAACTCACATTTAATAAAAGTAAAATATTAATTAATTATTTAAAAAAATTAATAGTCCACCTTTTGTAAAGTGGCCTAAAAATCAAGTCATATAATAATTCTCGCTCTAAACAAATGTTTCAGGTTGTCCGCCCTTTGACGACTGTGACCACTCACTACCTACTAGCTTCATAGGACCACTTGCGCCTGTAGTTATCAAGGTTATTTTTGGCAACGCTGAAACGCTTTCGACGGGAATCGGGCATATCGCGGTCTCTCATTAATTCATGCTATACTCTATCTGTTTTTTAACCTTTTATGGAAATTAAGCCCCCTAGATGTGGACTTCTTTACGCGGTAAATATTATATATGTATTAATAAAGTTAATTGGTTCCAAAGCAAGGGATCATTTAAACTTGTACTCTGATGCTTGGTTTCTTGGCAACGCAGGCAAATTTCTCCTTTACTATTCTCTATGATGTTTTAAGTTTGAGCTATATTACGACTATTACGCGATGATTCGTTAGTCCGCGATTCAAAATCAAACTAACTTTTTTAAAATACGTTCACGTATTTTGCAAATATTGCAGATTTATTCTGGCAAAAATAAGAAAACATGCATGTTCTTCTGCAGTGCATCATCAGATATTCCCGAAAAAGCACGTCTTTGTATGGCTTAGTTTACATGAAATTTAAAGAGACAGTTAACTGTTTCGTCCTTATGGGACTCCTCAGAACACTGCTTGGTCAATGTGATACTCTTGCAAAGTAAATTAGACGGTTTTGTCTCTAATCCTATGTAAATAGTGAGAAAACTCTCGCAAGAAGCACCATCTACCGAAATACGAGAGAAACTAGAACAAGAGCAGGTGGAAATATACTGCTATATATATCGATCAATGAAAAGATCGATTACAAATAAAAAGAAACAAACCATCCGTGATCTACGACAGCTCTTCTGCCTTTTAGGCCAGATCCATGCTGATTGCGTTTTTCCTGCCATCAGACACGTGAGCTTCAATCAGCGGAATTTTTAAGCCACAAAATACTAACAAACATAAAATTTAGTACCCGTGAATTTAAATATCAAACAAGTTTCATGGCTAACCGGGTAAAAGGAAGTTTTTGTTTCTCTCATATTAAAAAAAATAAAAAATATATTTAACTGTCAACACTTATTGTCTTATGTCCATTACATCTTGGACCCCCGTGGGGTTAAGCTTTCAAGCTACCCACGAAAAAATATAATTTTTAAATTCACGGGTACTAAATTTCACGTTTGTTTAAAGGGACATTTTCACAAAAACCTGGTCAGGTTTTATGATTTGGATAGACTTCAGAATCTCGCGGTTATAATTTTTATACTAAAAACTGTATTTTGACATTTTTATCAAAAATAAAAAAGTTATGTCATCCTCCGACCCATTACCATTACGACTTTTCTTTAAAAAATTTGATAAAAATAGAACTGCCAACAACTCTACCCAGATCACTTTTTTTGCTACAGCCTTTTTTTCGTTCGGCGTTAAAATGTCGAAGCGAAATATCAAAAGCCAATATTGGTATTAGGTATTTTTGGTCTTTTCCATTCAATTTCTCTTTATTAATTTATTTATTTCACGTAAAAATGGCAGAATTAATTAAACGTATTCTCTCCACTGTAAATTAAAAATTTTAAAACAACTTGCAAAAAGTTGGTCACAATCCACGAGCAAACGTTGTTTAATTTAAAAATGTATTTTCCTCTCTCTTTCTACGAGAGAGGTAGAACTAGCTGCCAGAAGCGACAAACCAAGCAGTGGATCAGCTAAATATTGAGTCTGAATTCAACAATTTTGGAACAAACAATTTTTAAAAAACAAGAAAAAGGTCTGTCTATGGTGTTTGTTTTTATTTTTGTCGTGAAAAAAAAGAAAGATTCAGGCGACCAATAAAAGAAAAATGAAAAAAGAATAATAAAACGTTACTTGAGGGGCTTTATTTATGTTAAAAATAATTTTCTTAATAAATTTGTGAAAACTACGGTACTCTAGCTGCTCTTGTTTTTAAGATGTATATGTATGTATAAACGATTTTCTTTTCTCAAAAATTGCGACTCTGGCAAACTTCTCAATCTAATTTGGAAATCGCATTTCGCTAGCTGCTTTGCTGCTGCGTAACATATGACGTTTTAAAACTTCTTTTTATCTCGAAAATTGCGACTAGAACGTACTTATAATTCTTAACTTTGAAAAACGCGTTATGCTGGCAGATTTGGTTCTCGAATTATGATGTTTAAAACATCTGAACATCCTGTTACCCTCTTGCAGCAACATCGCCCCTCCCCACTCCTACCATAAACTAACGGCCTTGCCCACGTGCACCGCAAAATTTTTGTGCCAAATTTGGTTAAAATCGGTTGACCCGTTTTTGGGTTATTGTGTTTCTCAGACAGCCAGACAGACCATAGACATAAACCATCACAAAATTTAATAGTTAGGCCTTTTTTGACCCAAATAACTAATATTGAGTGAAAATAAAATAAAAAATCTTGACTCTGCCTAATAACCTTCTAGACCTATGGTATGAATGACTGAGAACTATTTTAGTATTGATTAAGGTATTAATATTAATATTTCTCTTTAGTGAGCTGCAGAGCTCCTCCTACTTAAACATAGGTCATTAGCGAATTAAAAAACAAAAGGACAAAAAGACAAATTAAAAATATTTTTACAGAAACGACACGAACACCAAAAACTGGAAAATTTTAGATGAATTGGATGTAAATACTTCTTTTTTATTCCTTAGTTTTTGCAACTTCTTTGATAGGTGTATGCAATAAGGATACAAAATATACAGATCCTCACATACATTTCAAAGTATAAAATCAGCTTTTTCCTTAGAAACGTGTCGCGCCGCTCTGATGTGCTTTTTGAATATAACGCTAATAAAATGAGGTTGTAAAAATATATTGGAAATAAAAGGCAGCAAATTCCAATTTCAATATATTATATTGTTTACTCAGGGGCCGATCTAAGAAATTTATTTGTGGGGGGAGGTATATCATGATAGATAGATTGCATAGTGACCAGAAGGTGCATCCTGTGTGTCAAAACTAAATATATTTTAAGATTTGCGGGGGCGAAATTTCCTCTTTTTCCCCTCGCGTAGATACGCGCGTGGTATACAAAACGTTCAATAACAGAATGTCAACAAATACCCTTCTAAAAATAAAAACCAATAATATTAAATTTAGGTATAGTTTTTGCAAAGTCAGTTGAACAAAGATAAAAGCCGACCATCGGCATATCCTTTAAAGAAAGTGACATGGGCGGCGGTAGATATACTCATGAAAATTATTTCATTTAATTATGGCGTAAACTAAAGAAATAAAAATAGATAATAAAACTTTCTATTCCTACACTTACAGAAACGACACTGATTTATTCTCTAACTCTGCATACTGCCGACTAAAGGGGTCCCGAAAAAATCACCTAAAAGCAATTAAAAGCGCATCTCAAAAAATCTGCCAATCAGCTTCCGTTCATCCACCTGGGCTCGGTCGGTCGGAAAACAAATACTTTGGGGTCGGACCGCAAAGAGCCGCGCCTTTTCTGTGTCGGTAGGGTTGAAATTATACCAGGAGGATTTTATATGAATTTGAATAATTTTTGAAGGGATGAATGAAGCAAAATTTCATGAAATCGATAGAACCCCGTATTAGAAGTTATTCAAGTGCCTTTGCAAAAACTATACTTATCTTGTAGATTTCGACCTCCTGAGTAAAACTTCTCATGGGCATAAACCGTTTGTATGACTTAGAAATAATAACATAAATTAAATACTAATTAATAGCCTATTGAGATTGAGATGTAGTACCCTTGCTGAGATAAGAACTCTGAAGTATTATTAGGAAGCGGGTGTATTCCTATGTATTTCCGTAGTATATGATTAAGTTTTATGTAATTCTCTCAAAAGGTAAGCATTTTACATAAGAAACGTACTGCTAGTACTTCAGGGTTCGTATCTCAGCACGTATCCCAGACAACTCAATTATACCTCATTTTATAGGCTATTAATTAGTCTTTACTGTACGTCATTACAGATTTACACGAAAACCACTTGTCTGACAAATTTTTTTATAAAAGCGCTTTTGTAGCAAATATTGTTGGCCTCAAGTTTTGTTTAAAACTATTTTGTTAGAATACAGGAACCAACATGGCGGGGGAGCCGGCCCCGCTCCTCGCAAGGTCGAAAACTTAAATTTTTTAAGGACACTAATGTTAATAACATTTGTCAAAGTTGTGACTACACCACCTGTTCCAAGCTGGGGGGTCTTCTTTTCGCTCTAATGACTGGCCTATCTAGGTTTTTGCATTATCTTTTCTAAAAAAATTGACAAATTGAACACTTTTATCCATAACAGGGGTTTTAATCGAGACATTCTTTCCAGACCCTAAGACTTCCCTTCTTATTAACATCCATTTATCTACTGGGCTTATCGATTTTCGATTATGTAAAATATGTGCAGACACCTCTTTTTTAATACGCAAAATATGAATAAATGGGGCAACCCCCGGAAAATAGGCTGGATTTACGTGTATATTCTATAACAATCATCATTTTTACCTTCCTATCCCACGCAGCAATGGCTCAAGAAGGTATTATTTTCGACGAAAATTTTTTTTCAGATAATGCCCAAAATGTGTTATTTGGGTGTATTTTGATCTATCCTTGCAGTATCATCGTGATGTCTGTCTCTGTGTGTGTGTGTGTGTGTGTGTCCGTAATACGATAAGTCCTAATGCTCGGTGCGGGTACGAGCTGATTAGATTTTGGTCAAAATTCATAAATGCTAATGACAGTTTTTTGACAGTAAAAAAATTTTAAAAACGCTAACTTTTTAACGAAGCATCGTATCAGTATGCGGTTTTGGGAATGTCGTAGGAGAAATTCTTTTTAAAAATTTGTATTTTTACCAAAAACTTCGTAGGAGCTTTCGTTTCGGGATATTTACAAAAAAATGTTTTCAAGATTGATTTAGCATAGAGTTTACTTGGAGTGTGCTGATTAGGGTATCCAGTACCGGGACTTGGTCCCGGGACGGTACAGGGAGTTTTCCTAAAAAAAGTGGTCCCGGGACTCAGTGAAGATCCCGGGACCTCAACTTGGTGCCAAAACCGCTAAATTATACTAGACACATGCATAATAAGCGTGACGCAGCGCCGTCTATTGCATGAACGCGAAAGGATCGCAAAAAAGTTAGACGGATTTATTGAAAATGCATTATTTGCTACTGCCTCCACAAGTACAAGAGCAATCATACAAACGTCATCAAGTGCAAAACCAGATCGATTTTCAAAAATAATAAACCGAGAAATGGTCCTTTTTGAGGATGGCGGTTGTCGAGGACAATATTTGCAGCTATGCTACGAGCATTTACTGACTATACCACCTACCAGCGTCCAATCGGAGAGAGCTTTCGCAGTGGCCGGCGGTTTTTTAACAAGCTTCGTTTAAGATTAAATGATGAGTCCTTAAATGCACTCGAGGCACTTAAATCTCACTTTGGACAAAAGTAATGTTTCCCTATACTTACCTTTTTATTTGCTACGTTTGTCAATTTGATTTTATGTTAACCATTTACCAATATCAATAAACCTGTGTTCTGTTCTGTGTTAAATTAATTTAATTACTTTTAGTTTAGTTTTGAGACCAGTCCCGGGACTAGTCCCGGGACCTGACATTTGGTCCCGAAGTCCCGAAAACATATTTGGTCCCGGGACTTGGATACCCTAGTGCTGATGGGCTTGGAAGGTATCAGATCCGTCATGGATCCATTTATTTAACTTCGGTGTTGACACGACATGTATGTACCGAAATAAGGTTTCTTAAATTGGTAATAGTTATTAGGTACATTTTGGGTCAGTTAAAATAACAGAAAATTTGACAACGGTTACCGTTATTGTTACTAAGAATAACGGTAAAATTCAGGGCAAAAAAGATAGATTTTGGAACACTAAAGATAAGCATAACAGAAACGTTAATTTAGTGGTTTCAAACTCCTTCAACTTTTTGTTTATTTATTTTTATCAGATTTATGGCTTTTTACAAACCAAACTAATGAATTTTGGTAAAAAACTCGACTGCATTAAAAAAAACAATACAAAACTAACCTTAAAAAATAACGGTAACATTAAAGGACGGCCACTGTAAGTACCGGGCGCCGTTACCGTAAATAACAAAAAAAGAGCGAGAAGCTGCTAATCCGCAGACTAATGCTTAAACATGTGCTTAAACTAATACTTTCCCGCACGCAAAAGAAGTGGTCGATCTAAAAATCTGCAATTGGTACGATTGAAACTGATTATCTTTAAATTTACTTTTTAAAAGATTGAACATTTAAACGAAAATAACATTTAGACCATAAAAAGTATTAAAAATTCAAAATTGTTTACCCTAACAATTCAAAAAATATAATTAATTAAAAAATAATAAAGCTATTATTTGTCAAAAACTGTTGATAGATAATTAGTTTCTAGGATATTTGTCAAAAATGCAAAATTCTTGCATTGTACTGTAAAACTACAAAATTTATTATAAAGAAAATTCCAAACAAAAAACCTTTTTTTAAGTTGAATATTTAAAATAATTACAACTTTAAACATATATCTATTTCAAAGTTTTCAAAATATGTGGACATTTTTTAATTGTAATAACTAAAAATCCTGGGCTTTAATTGTTGAGATATATTTTAAAAACGCAAAAATTAAAATGCAATATATAGTAATGAAATTTCCTTTTAAAGCAATACCTTTTAGTTACAACGGTTTAACAAAAACCAAAAACCCTAGTATACCGAAAACCAATTACCATTACCTCTATTGTGTTTATTAGTTCTTCCGTTAAACGCTTATATCCAACATCTTGGAAACATATGCCTTTGATGATAATTAGTACGTTAATGTCTTTAACTTTGTTAGTAGTTGGAAAACGTCAGTGAATTAGAAGTTCTTCCAAGGACTTTATTTTATTTATGTTAATTCCTTCCTCAATCGTTTGATCTTGCTTAGTTCTATGGTGTTACAACTTTGAGTTTGCTGTCTAATTGGTACAGGTTCTTTATCAGAATAAAAACTTAGTCATGTTTTAAGTTAGTCTTGATCGTCTTGACTAAAATGAAGATTTTACTTTTTAAAATTACGTCAAGAAAAATACTGGGATGACATTCACTTTAATAGAAGAACCTTTGTCAAATTTTTGAAACTTTTTCTAAAATCCGTATAAGAAAATACTCTGCCAATTTATGGGAACCTAAGCTCACAGGATTATTGTATAATGTAATTTTTATCCATTTTGGTCCGCGAAAATAACCCCCTATCCGCCACTCGGGGACGAGTCCAATTGGAGATTACTACCCCCCCCCAGTGTAACACCACTAAACAAAACAAACTATAATGTATTTTTTTATCTTCATGCACAGTTACCTTTAATACAGTACACAAGTACTATTTTAACCAGCACTATAGTTTTTGAAATTTACCCCCACCCTTCTTTTCGGCTTATATTCGGTGGACTTTATTCGTTTTTAAATCCATCTAGAGCCAAAACCCAATCTAGGTATAGTTTTTGCAAAGTCACCTGAAATGCTCCTAATACGGGGTTCTATCGATTTCATGAAATTTTGCTTCAATCTGCCCTTCAAAAGTTATCCAAATTCATATAAAATCTTCCTGGTATAATTTCAACCCTACCGACAGAGAAAAGGCGCGGCTCTTGGCGGTCCGAGCACAAAGTACTTGTTTTCTGACCGACCCAGCACAGGTGGATAGACGGCACAATTTCAACCCTACCGACAGAGAAAAGGCGCGGTTCTTGACGGTCCGAGCACAAAGGGTAGACGGCACCTGATTAGCAGATTTTTTTGAGATACGCTTTTAATTGCTTTCAGGTGTTCGTTTCGGGACCCCTTTAGTCGGCAGTATGCAGGGTTAGAAAATAAATCAGTGTCGTTTCTGTAGGTGAAGGAATAGAAAGTTTTATTATCTATTTTTATTTCTTTAGCCATAATTAAATGAAATAATTTTGTTCAACTGACTTTGCAAAAACTTTACCAAATTTCATCGGTCAAGTAGTTTTTGAGCTATGCGCATCGGTCGTTACAGACAGACATACATACAGACAGACCGACATACAGACAGACGGCGCGACAAAAAGGTTTTAAAATTATCTGACACGCAAAGATATATAAAAAAAATTGAATTCGGAGCAAAACACTACTATAGTTATAGGATAGGTGTGAGCTAAAACCACTTTATAGATCATAAGAATCAAGGGACCAATGGATCTCATTTCCAAAAAATAAAGAGACGAGAATATAAAAAATACTCTGCCCCTAAGCTCACACTAGGTACTATAGTTATGGTGTACGTGAGAGCTAATATAACTAAAAACTGAAATATATTTTATTCAACTCCAGACTAAATTACCCTTTGTTTGATACCACACAAGCCATGTTTTGACTTAAACTCAAATTTTTGAAATCTACCCCCACCCTTAAAAAAACAAAAACTAAAATGTGTTTTGTTAAACTCCGGACTCAATTACATTTCGTTTAATATCACACACGCCATATTTTCACTTAAACTCTAATTTTTAAAATATACCCCCACCCTTTTTTTTTAAATAAATTAAAATGTATTTTGTTTAACTGCAGACTCAATTACCTTTCGTTTGATATCACACACGCCATATTTTCACATAAACTCTAATTTTTGAAATCTACCCCCACCCTTTCATTTGGTTTGTGTTCGGTGGATTTTGTTCATTTTTAAATGGGACCATCTCGACCCAAGACCCAGCCTAGGTACCGAATTTTATTAAAATCGGCCAAGCGGTTTTTGAGTTATGCGCGTTGGTCGTTACAGACAGACAGACAGACATACAGACAGACAGACAGACGGCGCAACAAAAAAGTTTCAAAATCATCTGAAACGCAAAGATATATAAAAAATTTTGAAATCGGAGCAACTTTTTTTTTCTCGAAAAAATTAGGATCACCATAGCTCACACTACTATAGTATAGTATATGTGTGAGCTAAAAAGCATGTAAAGATATTGTTTGGGAGAGAAAAATACTCTGCCAATATATGGGCCCCTAAGCTCACACTAGGTACTAGGGTTATAGTGTACGTGTTGTGAAGCTGCCCCAGGGTTTCGTGAAAACCGAGCGAATATTACCCCGGGTGCAGCTACAAAATCTTTACCATCTTTTTAGCGTAAACGTTTTAGCGTATATTGCTTTGTTTACAACCGTTTTATATTGATAAAAATTAAACACTTTCTTTAAAGCAGGTTATTATATATTGATAAATAAAATATAGTACATATTCCAAAGTATTGCATGTCGTTATTTTGATTCAAGTCACACAAAAGTTAAAACTATAACATTAAATTCATATTTTTCAATAAACTCTTTTTGACCATAGTCTATCAGTTAACATATTAGCAAAACGCTCTTGTGAGCAAAAGTTTGTATGGTAAAACAAAATGATTCAAAGTCAATTTTCATAGTCCACGAATTTTAAGCAACAACCGATAGATTAAAGTTCAAAATAAATCTCTCACCATAATTACAGCCAGAATGCCACCACTAATATTTAACACTACTTAGTTTTTTTTGTTTTGTGGCATTACAGTTACCTTTGGCACATTTAGTCACTTTTATTATTTGTTTACTTATTTTCACTTTTTGGTTTGGATTCAAAAATCATAACTTATTACGAATGATATTAAGTTTTTGACTGATTTGAACTGATCTTAACAGAGATCAAGACTCCGATTAAAATTAATACTCCGACTGATCTACTCCGATTAAAATTACTACTCCGATTAAAATTACTACTCCGATTGAAATTACTACTCCGATTAAAATTACTACTCCGATTGAAATTACTACTCCGATTAATCTCTTTTGCTATCCAGATCGCGCTTTTATAACAAGTCTTAAAGTGGGGAACAACATCGTTTTTTCCTCTCTCGTGATGTTTTTCACCATTTAAGGTCATACAAATATCAAAGTTTGGCCTAGTGGGATTAACCCTGCGGTCTGCCCGCTTTTATTTTTAGCAATGCGCAAAGCCATGCCAACATAGACTCAAGATTTTGCCTTGTTTGGCTGTCCTAATTAAAATTAGGTAGCGTTGGCGCCGTTTTTGTCTCGAGGCTTTAGAACCTTGATTTAGCGGATATTTCATCATCGAACCGAGTTGATAAAAAGGCTAGGATCTATTCTTTTATTATTTAATTTAAGCTCACAGTCTCCACAAGTAAGGTGTTGTTAAGTGTTAGTCAGTGGTTATACAAAGTCTAAGTGATGGGTTGAATACAATAACGTGAGTTACTTTAATTTAATATCGTACAATAGTGAGTGTTAAAATACTTCGGTTCAACCTCTAACTGAGTAAAATTATTAATTAAGTTGCCATTGTAGATTTTTAAAATTAAGCTGTTAGCTGACCCCTACAGTGTGAACTAATATAACTAAAAACTGAAATATATTTTATTCAACTACAGACTAAATTACCTTTTGTTTCTACCCCCACCCTTAAAAAAAACAAAAACTATAATGTATTTTGTTAAACTACGGACTCAATTACCTTTCGTTTGATATCACACACGCCATATTTTCACTTAAACTCTAATTTTTGAAATATACCCCCACCCTTTTTTTAAAATAAATTAAAATGTATTTTGTTTAACTCCAGACTCAATTACCTTTCGTTTGATATCACACACACCATATTTGCACATAAACTCTAATTTTTTTAATCTACCCCCACCCTTTTATTTGGTTTGTGTTCGGTGGATTTTGTTCATTTTTAAATGGGACCATCTCGACCCAAGACCCAGCCTAGGTACCAAATTTCATTAAAATCGGCCAAGCGGTTTTTGAGTTATGCGCGTTGGTCGTTACAGACAGACATACAGACACACAGACAGACAGACATTCAGACAAACAGACAGATAGACAGACAGATGGCGCAACAAAAAAGTTTCAAAATCATCTGAAACGCAAAGATATATAAAAAATTTTGAAATCGGAGCAACTTTTTTTTCTCGAAAAAATTAGGATCACCATAGCTCACACTACTATAGTATAGTATATGTGTGAGCTAAAAATAATCTCGCAAAGTTTACATCATTGACATGCAATTCTACAAATTTTAAGCATCCTGATTTTGAGAAAATATGGTGCAATACTCGTAAAAATACTCTGCCAATTTATGGGCACTTAAGCTCACACTAGGTACTATGGTTATAGTGTGCGTGTGAGCTAATATAATTAAAAACTAAAATATATTTTATTCAACTCTAGACTCAATTACCTATCGTTTGATACCACACAAGCCATGTTTTGACTTAAACTCTAATTTTTGAAATCTACCCCCACCTTTAAAAAAAACCTAAAATGTATTTTGTTTAACTCCAGACTCAACTACCTTTCGTTTGATATCACACACGCCATATTTTTACATAAACTTAATTTTTGAAATCTACCCCCACCCTTTTATTTGGCTTGTGTTTGGTGGATTTTGTTCATTTTTAAATGGGACCATCTCGAGCGAAAACACAGCCTAGGTACCAAATTTCATTAAAATCGGGCTAGCGGTTTTTAAGTTATGCGCGTTGGTCGTTACAGACAGACATACAGACAGACAGACAGACAGACAGACAGACAGACAGACAGACAGACAGAGAGACAGACAGACAGACAGACAGACAGACAGACAGACAGACAGACAGACAGACAGACAGACAGACAGACAGACAGACAGACAGACAGACAGACAGACAGACAGACAGACAGACAGACAACACAACAAAAAAGTTTCAAAATCATCTGAAACGCAAAGATATATGAACATTTTTGAAATCGGTGCACCTTTTTTTTTCTCGAAAGAATTAGGATCACCATAGCTCACACTACTATAGTATAGTAGTAGTGTGAGCTAAAATTAAATGCTTATAATAATATAACAGTCTTAAGAAATCCTGTATTAAATAAAGATCATATTTCGGTTGAATATTGTTAAGCCTATAGATTCGTATAGATTATTAACTTTAAACTAAACCTGGAGAATATATTCACACCTCCCTTTTGCCGCAGGAAAAATATGTATAAGTAACCCCTCTCGAAACTCATTTTAATATTGTGGGGGAAAGTGGGTTACAGCGTCGAATATTGTCAATATCAATATCTCGTTTGCTATCATCTACATGCATACATACGAGAACACCCAGATAGCGTCGTTTTCCTGACAAAGTTTTGCTATTCACGGTGCTAATAATAGCTCACTTTCCACACAGTTTTGAAAAATAAAACGAGTAGGGCCTTTTCTGGTTTTGTAAAAGCAGATCTACAAAACTAAATAGGTTCCAGGCAATAAAAAGGCAGATTCACTTGCTAGAAAAGGATTTGAAAAACCATTCATAGGGCCAGAACCTGCGTTTGGAATTTCAAAAACCTTGGTACGTGGCTACATCAAACGATGGATAAGTGAGGAACATCCAAACCACTGGCCTTCATTACCAAGTAAGAAAATGGTGTGATCACCATTACCCTTACTCACCTGTGAACTACTAAAACTCAATAGAAAACAAATCAGACAGGTAACGGGACTTCTAACCGGTCAGTCAGAGATGAGCTCATATGCCGACTTTGTGACGAGGACGACGAAACAGCCTCTTACATAATATTTAAGTGCCCAGCACTGACCTTCTGCAGAACAAAAATCCTCCTAGAGGAAAACCCTTCCAGAGAGGCAGACTGTCAGAGAAACCTAGTAAAGGGGCTGCTGCTCTTTGCGAGGTCGTCAAGCCTCCTAAACTAGGGAAAACCACCTAGCAGGAGATACAATAAGCTAAATAACTGCAGAGTCGGGGACTCCCAAAACCTATTCTTGCTGGCAGAACTAATCAATCAATCAATCAATCAAATAGGACTTAAGGGAGAGTACAAGAATCTGTCACGTAAAATCATATGTTGCGTGCATTTTTCACCGCCACTCCCCTCGGGAACGCAGCGGCACGGCACACTGAAGTGCGGCTTATAGTACATTGTTGGTCATAGAATCGCACACACGTGTAGTTTGTTCTTACCGCAAAAAAGCGACCTGGCCTGCAAATTGGAGGAAACGCAAAAATTGCACTTTTTTTGCGAACAACAACATCCATCTCTCAGAATGCGTACAACACTAGCGTCATATCGCGACAAGTGTGTGTATCGATTTTGGCGGCAACCGCTGACGTACCGCTACGGCACCGCGGCAGAAAAACGCGTGTGTGCACCGGCGCTTATTTGGCGGCCAGTCTGATTCACAGAATATCGCGGTTCGGTACGCTTTCCATCAATATGTTATGGTCTAATTAATATAACATCCTATATTGATTTTCATTTCTAATAAACTAATTTTTTTAGTCTTTGCTGAAAAGTTACTACCTTTTAAGGGGGTGCATATGACGTAGTACGAGCAGACTTAAAGTGACACACCATAGTGGAAGTGGAAGAGCAGTCAGTAAACCATTAGTTTTTATATCATTATCACATCTTAGGCGGCTTTATTTCACATTGTTATAGAATAAGATCGATTAGACGAAAGAGATATAGATGTGACGAGCCAAGGGCAGACTTAAAAGAGCCATGAGATTTCACAAAATGTCAATTTAATCAACATAATGAATACCTATGAAAACACCTTTTGATTCAATGGGTTCGGTGGGTATTTCACCGATAATTCTTTATTTGTAGTACATCTACGTTTTAAAATTTTATATTTAAAGTTTTTAGTCTATAACCTATCAAAGCATCTAGCTCGATCATTTTTAATTTTCTTCTTCCTCTTTTTTTTTGAGATAATTATCCCTTGCGAATATTCGTTATTCTCGTGGCAACTCTACAGCTTATTTTCTGCTACGCAGAATAATCATGTGGTAGTAATATAGAAATATGAGTGAGTATCCCAGCTTTCTTGTTTTCAATTGTTTTTATTGCATTTTTGTTCGCCTCTCCTTCTTTATTTATTTATCAAACTCTATCGCCTTTATAGCTTCCAATTTTTTCTTTTGAACTTTGGGTGAACGTCCTTGATTAGATGTAACATAATAATTAGATCAGGAGAAGTGGAGGCTCGTGAGCTGAAAAGCTGGGATGCGCAAATGACTTAAGAGTGAGGGATGTAAACTATTTAGACAAAGAAAAAAATATATTAATATTTCTCACCATAAAAAAACTACTTAAAAAAACAGAAATGAAAATGAGATTTACAGGTATTCTTAAGTCTATTATTGTACTCGCATCAATAAAATATAGATTTATTATAAAGCATAAACTCGAAGTGGTTGTTCGATTACTTAATTCATGCTTTACATTATTTTTAATTTTCCTTTTTACTTTAGTAATGTTCAAAAAATTGTCTTATTATGTTATATTAATCAGACCATCACATATTGCTGCAAAACGGATCAAACGGTGATATTCTGCGAATCAGACTGGCCGCAAACAGTGTTGCCAGATCAAAAAATGAACTTGCTATAAAAGATGCCAGATTTTTCCAAAAATCACCATTAAAAAAAATGTATATTTATACTAGAGATCCTGTATGCAGGTACGACATATTAAAAAAAAATGTCATACATCCAAACACCATTCGGTTTAACATAAGGTAACGTGGAAAGGGGTGCAAAATAAACCTAAAATAATTCAGTGGTTCCAACAATGAAGTTTTTCAAGTATTAGACGTTACAGTCGTTCAATAAATTACAAACTTTTTGTTTGATTTACCAACGTTATAGAGTTTTTCATAGTCAAGAAGAAGAAATATATAATAATTTTTTTTTCAAATTTTTATTTAACCCACAGAATTCAGTCTTTTTAAGTATTCACCATTTCACCAAATGTCTTTTCAAGTTTTGCTTTTAAATTAGTTTTACATTTTAAAAATGATCCTAAGTTGGTTAAGACATGACTAATTTTTTGTTCTACTACTAACTTAAATATGGTCGAAGTCAAGGCCACGGAAAACCACAAAGGTGGGCTGGAAGTACTTTTGCAACATGTCGCCTTCCTTAAAATAATGTAAAACTCGGGGTAAACACTTAAGTCTGGGGGGGAGTTTAGTTTGTGAGTTCTCGTGTTTTGTATGCGAAGAGGTGTGAAAATTGTCAAAAGCACGTTTTATCGCTTATCGTATTAGTATCGCGTAAACGTGTTTATATATTTTGACATGAGCCTACCTACCATGTTAGTAAGTTTAACGTCGATAGTAAAACTGTTATTTTCCCAGCCTTTAACTGTTAAAATCGTAAACAAGCACACTTCGTTGATCAAAAAATTCGCAAAAAAAACTGATGTCAAATTTGGTTAAAGTACGAGGGCTGTCTTTTATATTTTGCATATAGGAACATAGAGGGCGACACTTATCGAATGTCGTTAATAATATTAACCTCAATCTCTACCTAACCTAAATTACCTAACCTAAATTCAAAACATCAGTGCGATATATATACAGTTTTACAGTTACAGTGAATTTTTTAAGAAAATAAATCAGTGGAAAAATGGAATTAAACCGAGAACATTTTTGAGCTATACCTTTTTACAACATTCGAAGGAAATTATCTCAACAAGAATGGCTTGCCGAGTTGATTTCTGTTTTCGGTAATGAAGCACCATATCAGTTGACAGTTTCTCGTTGGCATGGAGAATTCAACCCCAAACACGGCTGTCATCCAGGAAAACACCGATGCTGTGCGCATGCTCAACACGGAAGATCGACATGTGACATATTGCGAGATTAAGGCTTCATTGGGGATTTGAAAGACCTTAATTATTCATAAAAATTTGCATTAAGAATTAGTGGTAAGAAAATTACTTTCCCGCTGGATACCGCATCTGTGAACAGAAGAACAGAAAGAAGCCAGGGTCAATTGGTGTCAGCAAACTCTAGACCGCTTTGAGGTAGGAAACTCGAAAAACGTGTCCAGCATTGTCAGTAGTGATAAATTGTGAATTTACTCATATCAACCCGAAAATAAATGTTAGTCGTGGGTGGGTCGTTTGGGTGTTCCAAGATGAAGAAAAGCCAAATAAAGTCATCCGTTCTCGAAGTGTATAAAAAGATGGTCGCGACATTGGTTTCAAAAGCAGGTCATGTAGCAACAATTTCTCTGGACGATCAAAGGACTGTTACTGCCGATTGGTACATCACCATTTGTTTGCCAAAAGTCATCGCGGAGCTTCGAAAAAGGAACCCGGAACGACGAATCATCCTCCACCAAAGAAATGCAAGTTCGCACAAAGCACAAAAAAGCCATTAAATTTTTATATAGTCTGACCTGTGCCAACGGTTTATATATTTTTCCCCAAAATGAACTGCGTTGTCAGAAATTTCAGTCTTCAGAGAAAGCAGTCGACGCCTTCAAGAATGCGATTTTAACAGCACCAACAAACGAGTGGAATTACAGCCTTGATAACTGGCAAAAGTGCATTAATTTTAATCGAGTATCCTTCGAGAAATAAAGTCTTAAAAAGTTAACTAGTGTTTTGTTCCAGCTGTATATACAAAACTTAAAAAACTACCCTCGTAACATATGTGAAAATAATAAAGCGTAACGAGAAATACATCTTTAAGAATAAATGTACGGATTAGTCGCACATTCCTACCCTATTACCCACACGTAAGATATATTTTTTATAATTTATATGTGAGAATTGTTGGTAATTTTCAAAAATTCCCTTTAGCTCAAAAGAATATTTTAGCTAAAAATTTCATGAAAATCGGTCCAGCGGTTTAGGAGTTATCATCGTACGGACAAGAAAACACACGGACGTCACGACACCTAAAGAATCTCAAAAACTATAAAATTATGTCCAACCTTTCAAGTAAGATTGCTGTAAAATTGTCCCAAAACCAAAAAATAACTAAGCAAATAAATAAATAATAATGTGAATATGTTTGCACATAACCTTAAAATAATTTTTTGTAGTAAGCTTTAATAATCCTTATTCTTTCTATTGGATTTATTTCAAAAACTAAAAAGTTTAAAAATTATAAAAGCTAATCTAGACGTGATGCGTTATGGTCTAGTCACATCAGCTTTATCAGCACAATTTAATATAATCCATTTGATAAAAGTGCGGTCTTGACACCATATAATGGACTTATTGGAGATATTAAGCAATCCGTTTTCCCACAAAAGAACGGTCTTGACACCATACCATATAATGGACATATTAGGGATATTCAGCAACCTGTACCGTGTTATGCGAGGATGTAATACTAGTGAACCGTTGAACACAAAGACCGATGTAAGGCAAGGCCTGTATATTATTAGGCACTTAAAGTAGATATGCACTTCGAATCGCGAACTTTGACACCAGTATTTACTACAGGGTCTACAGTGCTAAGTGCTACAATCCTAGGTCTACAAGTCTAGTTTTTGGTTGCAGGTTTAACTTATTTTGCCCGTGAATGCAATAGTTTTTAATATTTATATAAATTGTTCATAAATACCTTGCGATATGGGTCTTTTTTTTTCGTTGTAATAAAGATAATATTTCCACACAAAGGTTAGAAATAAATAAAAATAATATAAGATTGTGCTTTAAAAATGGTAGCCATATTAAACCTTCCAAACGTCACTAGGAGATATCCAATAAAAACGGTGTCAGTGTCAGCTGTCCGCTATATTTTACATGTTAATTTAGACAAGTTATCGATAATTAAACCGATGTTCAATTGTTTTGGTGGATGTCTAATTGAAAACGGATTGTAATATATCTTGTCCTTTTGACAATATTTTAATATTATTACGTATTTAATACGGTAGTGCATCTACAGACATTAGGGACTTATTGGAATAAAACCTGACTTTATTTTAGAATCCACTTTATTCTGACACATTCACACAGAAAACTAACAGCTGACCTCTCAAAATTGACATACGAAAGCCAAATTTAATAATACAGTCGCTAACTTCCATTTAATAAATACCGACACGAATAAATCCGGTTTTTAAATACACAAAGGCCGAATTTTGAAGCAAAGCAGCTGGTTTTTATATGTAAATCTGTCACCGTAGGGTCGATTTTAAAATAAGGTCAGGTTTTATTCCAATAAGTGTCTATAGTTTTCAGTAATTTATGTGTTATTCAGCTTTGAAAATTTTTGTACAAAAGTTTTTTTATCAATCATGGATTATTTCTATTGTTTTTGGAACTTTAAACCACCCCTTAAGAAACCCGTCAAATTCCAGCTCACGTCTAAAAACAAACATTTCAGAAAACTAAGCCCAAAAGGGCACACACTTAAAAAAAGTACAATATTAAACTCGAAAAAGTCAAACAACACTTAATTAACATCAACACAACTAAAAACACACAGGTTAGGTACCGATGGCAATTTTTTAGAATTTGTATGGTTCCAAAAGACACAAAAAGATTTTAGCAGCACGACAGAAAGCTTTTTCATTTTCTTGCATTTTAATGTGCTCTGGCAAGTTATTAAAGAACTTTAAGTTCCTCTAGGTTGTTTTTTTCTAAAGATGTTGAATGAAATAATCATAATCCTGATGCTTTTGGTGTTAGAATTATAGTTTCGTAAAATTTGAGGATTTTTTGGTGTTGCTATCAGGAATTTCTTTCTTTTAAAGAAGTCCCTGCAAGATTCACGATATCCTATTTGAAACATGATTCTAACGATTTTTTTCTGCCAAATGACAATTCTTGTGGATCCTTCCCATACCTCTATGTCGTATTTTACTAAAGACCAGCAATTTCCATAGTAGACCATAGCCAGCGCTTCCCTATCGACCTTTTTTGCTAGAACTCTAATCGCATAGCAAATAGAAGATATTCTTCCACATAAACTATCTATGTGTGGTGACTAATCTAATGAACTAGATATATGTAAACCTAAACATTTGACTGTTGAACTGTAGATTATATTTTGGTCATCTATTTGTAAGTGTTCTGGTTGAGAGAAACCAGAGTTAGCCGAGAAGAAAGAGTCAGCTGCCTTATCGTTATTTAAAACTAATTTGTTTTCATTAAAATGTCACCTCGCTTGCCTATTGAGACTGATCAAAGATCAAATAAAAATTTTAAGAAAATCATCAGCGGTGCACTCTTTAAAGAACACGGTATGTCCCTCTTATGTGTGTGGATCAAATTCACAACTAGTGATGGGTTGCTTTTTAGTAAATAAATAAAGAAGCACCTTATGGCTATCGACAAAAGGCTTAATTTTTAAAAAGCGGGTTAGAATTGGAAAAAGTTAGGTTTTCGGTGGTAAGTTAGACAACGATTGAGGGTGCGGTGAGTAAGTTTTTCCCAAGGCAAATTTTCGGTGGGACCTTAAGAAAGAAATTTTGGAGTAAGAAGCAAATTTCGAAAGCTTTGTTCTAATACAAACTGCTATTAAGTAGGCTGCTTTTTTGAAAAAGCAGCGACCGCTTTCACAGCTTTTTCAAAAAAGTAATTTTTCATATCACTGCCTACAATGTAACAGCTTTATCGCTGTAGAATATACACGCTACCCAAAACTAAGGTAAAGAAGAATAAAAGTTTTACCTAAACTAATGGCTTATTCTCATGATGAACCCTTTTCTGACCCCAAAACTGATTCTATTTTGATATTTTGTTTTTAGTTTCTGAAGTAAAGTTTAGTTAGGACCTTGGTCGGAACAGCAGGGAATTGGGTAAATATAAAGGTACTAGTAAGGAGTAGTACTGGATTTTGCTTCGAAGAATCTTTAAATATGTATTAATTGTATTATCTTACTAAAAACTATCAATATTATACAACCTATATTGTACAATAATATTTTGTACCCATAAATTTATTTATTTAGTTTTCAGTGATTCAAATTTGAGAAATATTGAATAACTAGTTTTGTTTTATGAAAATGGCATGGAAAATTTTAAAATACTGAGATTTTAACAAAATCACTTTTTAGTTACAAAAGAATTAATAGTTTTTGGATCGGAACTTTTTTTGGTATTTAATATATTTATTTTGTATCGTTTTTGATGATATAATAAAATAACAGTAATATTGCGAGAAAATAGTCAGACTTAACAAAAACAGGATTACGGGCAGTTCCCCAAAGGTGGACAGGGTAGCTCGTAGATACCGGTGTTTTGTCCTTATTGGGATACATCAATTTGAGCGTAATCATATGAAATGGACATGAAATGCGTGGTGATATTTGAAAAGAAGTCATGAAATCCAGATAGTTACGAAAAAGGATCAAATGTCAAGTTGAAGCTTTGGTCACAATCGCCCACTAAGCGCAGACATGAATTAACGTTACTACAGAGACAGATATAATCAGTCTTATCAGCAAATATTTTAGCCCAGAAATATACAAGAAAATAACATGGATATTGTGCGGAAATAGTCAAAAGAATTCGAGCGTTATCAAACCACCGCGTATAAGAAAAAACTGTACTTGAGATCATGGATGACCATGAAAATTCATCTAAACAAAATGCAACATCAAGAAGAACTGAATTACAAACTATATATGAGAACCGGAAATCTTTAATCTTCAATAGTCTATACAAGGCCTTAAGAGTCCAAGAAATAATTAATCTTCAACCTAATTTGTAATAAATGTTAAGTTATTATTGTTTAGTTTTCCCAGAAATGTACATCCTTTTACTCGATTCCATGAAAAAAGCAATATGTATGGAAACAGGAGAGGGATATAAGCTTACCAATTAAGAGAGAGCTACTAAAATAGCGTAATATCGAGCTGGGCAAAAAGTCTCTTATACATTCGCATACTTTCGTAATCTCTAAAAACTATTTCGGGACAAAAATTATTCGGAAAAAAGCAGTAATTTTCCCATGCATGCATAAAACCCTGACTATAATGGCGCAATTTTACGACCCAATTTTTGCGTTTTTTAATTCTTCTTTTATTTGTTCATTCGCTCGTTGCGTTACGCCGTCGTTGTCGGATTTAAAGCTTTTCACATTCGGGACCATGACGTATAGTACGGTGGTGCCTGAATTAAAAAAGCATGTAAATAATTATTTACCTAATATTGGCGTATTTAACAAAAAAATATTTTTGCATAATGGGTAATACAAGTTTTGTTTGTTATTATTTTTCTTGACAAAAAGAATATAAGAAATCTAAACGAGCAAAATATCTTTGGTTCAGACAATTTTTTGTAAATCTAAAGGAAAGGAAAGTTGAAGTCAATTAGAGATATCTAAACAATTTAAAAGGTTCCTCCTCAAAATCAAGTTGTTAGAACGAGTATCATAAAAAACACTTTCCTGTGACTTTAATATTTTAACAGGACAATCTGTCACTAATTGAAACATGATCCTTGCCATCATCTAACCCAAGAATAAGACTCTTCTCTGATCTCACCCTGTGTCCGTATAGGGTCCGGAGTGTTTTCCAGAGAGCTAGGACTTGCGGAGTCCTACAAGCTTCCTGATTTTTGCACTCTTTCAGGCAGAGACATTTGCAGTGCTATAAGCGATCAATCTTTTTTCAATATCATAATATATGTATTACAATTTGTTTTGTTCTTGAACCAAACTACCGTAAAGACCATTATTAACAAAAATGTTATTTGACACGCTTTTTTGGTACAAAAATAACAATTTTCTGATAAAATTGGAGACACTGTATAACCTGTCATAGCACGCAGCATCGATTTGAAAGGAAAAATAAATGGATCCATGGCGGATCTCCATGTAAACTCCATGCTATCATGAAAACAGCCTTGAAAACAGTTTTTTATAAATATCTCCGAAACGAAAGCTCCTATGAGGTTTTAAATAAATTTTTGGGTTATAACTCAAATTATTAAGAAAAAGGTGATCTACTATATTCCGAAAACTGCATATTGATGCAATGCTCCGTTAATAAGTTAGCATTTAAAAAAAATCTAATCAGCTCGTAACACTGTCGAACACTATTTTACCTGAGAATTTTATGAAAATCGGTTTAGCGGTTTAGAAGCTATCGTGTTACGGACAGACATACACATACACATACACACACACACAGACAGACATTACGAAGATATTGCTAAGATAGGTCAAAATACAATCAAATAATACATTTTAAGCGTTATCTCAAAAAAAAAAAAAATCCTCAAAATAATACCTTTTCTAGCCATTGCTGCGTGCGCTAGTAATGTAAACATAACAAATTATCTCGGATGCGCACGTCCAAACGCGACCCTGAAAATATGGCCCTCGACTCTGCTTCCAGCAAAATAAGGACGGGGTAGCGTTACCAATTACTAGGTTTAACGAAATTAGCGTCGTTATATACGTTTGGCCTTCCTGTCTGCCCTAATATATTTGCTAATAGGCAAGTTGATACGAGACTCTCCGGTGTTTTATGTGCCAAGTCAAATAATATACCGTTGAATATGAAAGACATAATTGCATTTTAGGGTTGTGTGTGTCATTTTTGAATTTACTGTAGTACGATTGCACTCGCAATATATAGTCATCGCACCATTTTATGCCAAATAAAAACTGCCATTAAAGTGCATGCGCTACCGGAATTATCATAACCATTTTGAGATTTTCAGGAGTCAAGTGCAAACATAGAAAATTCATTTTCAAATATCACCTGCACCCTTTAACATTGGGTTAACACTTCAAAAATAATGACCTTTTTTGATACAGAAAATTTCAAGCATTCTTCGATCCATCTTTGTAAATAGGCCTCCCCACTTCTTCTCTGTCTGTTGCCGTGTTCATCCACCTAGTTCGCGCATGTTTCTTCAAATCGTCCGCGCATCTCATTTGGGGTCTTCCCCTACTTTTTTATTTTTATTTTCCCAAGTTTACCAGTTGTTTCCCAAGTTTACATTTGTTCCATCGGTCGTCTTTCTGTCTGATATTATGACTGGAAAATCTCGATTTTAATTTTGCTACTTCTCCTCTGGCGTCCCTTCCTTTTGTTTTATTTCTTATCCATTAATTTATTTTTCTATCTGTTCGCTTTACATCCAACATTTGTCTTTCCATTGATCTTTGGGCTTTTGTTCCCTTATCCTTGTTTGATTTTGTGTCAGGTCTGGGATCCATAGTTGAGTACAGAAAGGATAGGTACATTGGTTATACACTTTCGTTTTGAGGTATTAAGGATATTTTTTTATTATGTAGCTTAATTTACCGAATACTGCCCAGGCCAATCTTACTCGTCTCTTGATTTCAGAGAAGAACTGTACTAAGTATATATTAATGTTGTGTAGATCTTGTAATACAACTATAATTTTTTTATTTGTTGGTGACAACAAATTACTACAACTTTTTTTAACGTTTCTTGGGCTTATAAAGATATCACCAACACCAAATAATATATTTTTAGGTTATTCTAATAGGTGATGTAGTATTGTTAGAACCTACTATAAAGACAAAAATGCTTATTGGGAATTTTCGGGGGAATTATTCTTATGAGTTTATTCCGTTATATTAGATGGGGAAAAGCCATTAACGGACCCCTAATAACTTTGTCTTTCGTAAACGAGGTAAGATTATTCATAAAGATTAAATAAATTGTATGTAAGGTTAAAATTGTTATTAACTTTCAGGCGTGCGCGGTAAAATTTGAGAAAAGGGAAGCAATTTAACCTCCCACTATGTTTTACTTAACGAGAAAAGCAATTGTCTCTGCCGCGTTGAGCGCGAGGAGCCAGCGGTTGTTACAAAAGCGAGCCTGCTTTCGGGTCAAATCAAGACCGAATCAATGAATTCTTATTCGTTCTCTGCCCGCACGACAAAGACAACTGCTTACATGGTTGTCTGTCCTTATACGCCCTTCTATTATATACAAATAGGTATAAAACATAAGATGCCGCTTTTCTAGTACAGTTTTCTACGTATGCGAAAAATATATTGCTTCTGATACAGTCTTACCACTCCTACAGGACTGACGCTAATTACGTCAAGTTTTAATAGTGAACTATTAACAGTTTATTTTTATTATGTCTGATTTCTTAAGGGAAGCAATGCTGTTCTTGCTTACATGGACCGCACGCCCCTGTTGACTTTAAAATTTTAATTAAAGTATGCTGTTACAATTTTGAGGATATCTGGTTAAGTCGTAAAAATGATTATATTGATGACGCAATACATGAAAAATAAAACTCTACCATGTACCCACTTTGAAAACTAACAAAAACACAAACAAATACGCTCCAAAAACTTTCTTAACTTTATGTTATTCAATTCAATTAATTTTATTGTTAAAAAAAAATACATTTTTTATCAACTTGTTAAAACAATCCTAAATCTTAGAACTTTAGAAAATATCTAATCCTAAGTAATCCGGAGTAAAGAACATGATTATTGTTTTTTATCAATAAGTGTCACCCGAGGGGTGGCTCGGTATTTCCTTTTGGTGTACAGGTTAGGAGAAATACCAGGAAATACTTGGAACTACTGGGAAATATACTAGGAAATACCATTGAAATTTGAGGAAATACTGGGAAATTCCAGGAAATACCTCAGGAAATACAGTAGGTATTTCCTTTTGGTGTACAAACATCGGCAATTGAGCCACCCCTCGGTGTTACCTCTAT
Organism: Aspidapion aeneum; assembly: GCA_963576565.1. Taxonomy (NCBI): domain Eukaryota; kingdom Metazoa; phylum Arthropoda; class Insecta; order Coleoptera; family Brentidae; genus Aspidapion; species Aspidapion aeneum. The sequence goes on from OY755040.1 coordinate 43,668,079, forward strand.
TCCATATGTATTTTTTTTCTGTCTTGCCAGGTAACAAGATGTTATCAAAATAATAATAAATTAGAATATGTAATAAAAAAATCACACTCTAGACGAAATCACATAACACTAAATACAAAATCATAAATAAATAAAAAAGCATAAAAAGACACTGAACAAAATGAGGAACACATATTTCATGTAAAAAAGCCAAGTAGGCGAAAATGGTATTCCGTAAAAAGAATTGAGATAAAAGTAAAGTCAAGTTCTCCAATACAAATTTCAAAATAAAGGGTGTTTACTAATTTGGAAATGTTTTTCTAAACAAGGCTATCACAGCTGCAAATGAGTGCTAAAGTGAACATAAGTAAGTTTAAAAGCAAAGTTTAAAAAAACATTTCCAAACTAGTAGTCATTTTTAAATTTGTATCGGAGAACTTGGCTTTACTTTTATCTGAATTCTTTTTACGGAACACCATTTTCGCATACTTGGCTTTTTTTTACATAAAATGTTTTTGTTATGATTGATATTTCTATCAAGACAATCTAAAATATAACGATACTCTAACTCTGATACGTCGTAACCGAAATCAACAAAATTTTACAGGAACAAGACAAATTAGATGCAAATTACACAGCGTAAGTAGGATACCACTTCTAAGAAATCGCGGGAATGACCGTTTTATATTTTTTTGTTGGTTGCGAAATTCTAACAGCATTAACCTTTCACCTTAACCTTTGATGCAAAATATGAATTTTCATTTTTTTGTGGGTGACGACTTATCAGAATTAGGGTATCGATAAAGTGAAAATATATTATATTAACCCCAACTTGAAAAATACTCAATTATAGCGTAAAATATTGGGTTTCTAATGGTTATAATCCTAACTTTTAAGTACCTTAATATTTACATGTGGAATATGATTGTGGTGTTTTACACTAGTTTTAAAAATGATTATTTACATTTTGAGTATGTTTGTGGTAACTGTGTGGGAACTAACTTTCCAGGTCTCCCCAGGCTTACAGGTCTCGCTTGCGTCACCCTGTACATTTTCAGGTTAGACCTGTAAAGTCTAGTAACGAAAATACCACTACTATGTCGATTTAGAACGTTTTTCTACGTAGTCCGATGCCTATTCTCCACCTCCTTTGATCCTGACAATCATCATCTGTCAGGTTTTTTTGACTCATTAATCTTTGGATTGACTGTTGTCATTCTATTTTCGGACGCCCCCTTTTTTTGCGAACTATTAGGTGCCATTCTAGGACCTGCTTTGGTAATCTTTCGTCGTTCATTCGTTGTGCAAGGCTGTATCACATCAGGCGTTAGGTGGAGTCATCCGTTATGCTTCCCTCGATTCCCATTCTTTCTTTTATAATCTCATTTCTTATATGATCTGTTGTAGATATTCTCATTGATCTTCTTATTGCATCGATTTCCACACTTTCCACCTTTGTTTTGTATTTTTCTGTTATAAGACAAGTCTCTATTTCATACAATAGCGTGCTTTTCACCATCGTTTCATATATGTTAAATTTCACATTTTTTTGATCTCTCTGCTCCACAAAATACTGTTAAGATATCCAATAACCTTTTTTGTTTTTACTATTCTTTTTTCCAGTTCTTTACATTCTGTTCAGTATACTCGACTCGTAATTCGTTTCCAATACATAAGTACTGTGTCTTGTCCACGTTCACTATTAACTCCCACGTTTGGTATTCTTCCGTTAACTTTCTTATCATATACTCTATGGCTTCTTTATAATTAGCTACAGTTACTTGGTCGTAAGCAAACTGTAGTGCATATATGGTAAATTGGTCGTTAGGTTGTATTCCCATGCCGTGTCCTTCACGTTTCCAGTTTTTTAGAGCTACTGCGATCTATATTTTAACTATATTTTGTCACGAGGAATTATCTTAAAAGTCGATTTCCAATTTTAATTTTAAATTTTGACCCTTCGTATAGTTCTTTTATCGCTTTTATGTATCTGTGATTATAGAAACGAAAATTCCTATTTTTTATCACATCACAAAAATCACATCTATTACTTAATGTAGCCAAAGTAAAAAGGTCAAGGCCAGGCAGGCGTCTAAACGCGGCTAACCTAAAACTGACAAGTGAAAATAAATTTATTATTTCTCCAGAAATCCTCTTCACTTTGTTCGGAGGCGCTCCCGTTCGCTACGGAAATTGATTGATGAATGGCCCGTCTAAGAATGACTGAAGTTCTGAAAACTGTTTGTCTAAATTTTCTTCTTAATGTATTATACGGTGCGTCCCATTATGGGTTCATTATTATTTCGCCTACTCATTTTACAGGATGTCCCAGAAAAAAGTAACTATATGTGAATTTCGGAAAAGGTAAGAGATTTTGAGTAAATGTGGAAAAAGTTTCGATTTCAGATTCTGTATCGAAATAAAAAATATCTACAGGGGTTTTTGGAATATCGAGCAAAATCTAAAAATTCAGACCGCTTTTAATTGCCCTAAAAGATGTATAAGGGTTTATATGAATCAGCAAAAGTAGTTTTAGCAACAATTTATAACTTCTGATAAGTAAAAAAAAATGGTTGTACAATGACCAGTAATTGAGATCTAAATTTCAATTTTTGATACCTAGTTATTGTCAACCAAATTCCAATAATTAACATACAGTTAATGACACCCAAATTTCTATTATTGACAACCAGTTATTGACACTTTAAGAGATGCAAATTAATAAACTTAAAAATAACCTTAAATACTGCTTTAGGACTACATATTTATTATTAAACAGGTATATAGAAACAGGTACCTATATAATACCTTCAGTGATTTTTTTTATTTTTTTTTATCTTTTTTTATACTGGGACTTTTCCATCTATATACTAGGATCAATCGCCCAGTTTTTGCCAAAGTTTTTGCGTCGAAAATAGGTTTTTTTTTAGACATAACAATACAACCATGCGTTAAGTGGGACTCGAACCCACAAGCTCGCGCAACGCCGTGATCGAGGCAGTCCCGTCGAATATAAGCTGCCATCATAGCAACGCTATATCCAAAGCAGGACCACTACACAAGCGGACACGAACACACATAATACCTTTCAAAATCAAAATATTTATTCGTTACTTAGGCCTATTAACAATAGAATGTAACAAGTCAATAATTGCATTTAAATAGGTACAAGAGTACTATAGTAAAATGAAATTACATTGCGATCTTATACTAGAACATGTCATATGTATATATGTATAACAAATGGTAGATATATACACAAATTACAAAAAAAACACAGAAACGCTCACACACATACTTTTAATAGCACACAATAGTGCTTTGATACGCCAAATGTGATTTTGTTCATTTATTTTGACAATGCATGTCAATCTCATGGAATGAGTGAACATCCTATGTCCAGTAATTGACACCCTATGTCGAACACTGGAATAAGTTATCACAAAGAAAACCAAGAAAGTGTGCCAACAGTGCCAGGCTATGTGGAATGTTAATCTTGAATTCAGAACTACAATATGTAGTATCCCAGTTATTGACACAAATGTCAATAACTGTCAAATGTTATTTTATCAGAGGCAGTGATTGACAGGTGAGCTGAAAGCTTAGTTTATGTTATTTACAAGGTTCTCTAATATATACTTTAATGTGAAGTACAAAAATCATACCCCTATGTAAGACACTAAAAATAGAATAAAAAAATAATTATAAAACTTACATTTACTGTTTCTAATTAAAACACAGTAACAAAACTCCTGTTTAAGTCGTCATGTCAAAAACTGCCATGTTTTTTATGAATCAGTGGATTAATTTGCAGCCGCTTTTAGGCATCATTGCCAAATGGATTTGGAAACATATTTACGTAGGAATTTGAAAAAAAGGTTTTATAGATTCCTTAAATAATTAGACGTTAAGTCAAGCTGTTAATTACTGGTTGGATGTCAAAGACTGGTCGGTTTACCTTAAAATACAGTTACGACATTTGTTTAAGAGCCAGCTAAGAGAAAAACTGTTAGTAAAAAATTCACATTTTCCGTGATCCAAAGATGCGCTTGTTACACATGATTGAAAATCTCTTTTTATGCTTTGGTATGACGTATCCAATATGGCGGCCATAAGAAATAACAATGTTGGGGATGGTTTCAAAAAAATCAGAAGGCCTAGAAAAATATTCATTTATTCATTTAAACATTTTGGTTGCAGCATCTTATTGGGCTCGGAATCCCGCAACTTTTTTCTATTTAACCAAAATTGTATTTCTTATAGTTATTTATATTACACCCTGTATAGAACAACGTTTTCCACCCTATTTGAGTATGCGACCCCTTTCAAGTGACAATATTGCCAGCCTGGCCCCGAACCGTTTCAGTGATGCGTTAAGGAGGCCAAACCAATCGGTTGAGCTAGGTTCTAAAATTTTGTGTGAGTAGCCTTAATGGCTTATACAGTGGATAAAGGCGAACGTATATTTGGTCGAATAAATTTGACCAAATGCGTTAGGCGTTCAATATAAAGAATTTTCAAACTGTTAAATTTGAAAGTTTGGAGGCAATTATCTCAAAAACTAATAAATAAATTTTGAAAATTTTTACACGGTTGTAAAGACATTCAAGAGGCCTTCAAAACAAGGTATCACTAGACCCACTTTCCCTATTCAAAATATAGGGGTAAAGTATATCCCTCGAAGATGGTGCGGGCTACAAAAATTTCAAGATAGCCAAAAAATGTCCTCACAAACAAAATCGACGTGTCCCAGCGATTCTCCAAATTCGCACGAAAAATACCCAAAAACACGTCTGTTAGCTTTTAGTTGGGACACCCTGTATAATAATAGCCAAGGACCACTCAATGATTTTTTCCTACAAATATTTAACACTGTTGCTCCACCTCAAAATAATAAAAGTCAAACACGGAGAAGACCCGGACACCCTGTAAAAGTTATACAAACAGCAAAAAAACTGCAAAAAAACAAGGCCTCTGATGTTAACATGCTAGCCATATGGTTTTGAGTGGTAAATAAGGTAAATTAATATTTCAAGAATTTTTTTTTTCAATATTTCTTTAAAAAATAAACCCTCTCATTTGTTTACAATTATTTTACAACAAATTTCTATAAGCAAACAATGATACTGATATACCTAGGATCCTATTTGCCTGGGCTCTTTATAAACATTTTGTAAATTCTAAATACAAAATTCACACTAAATTTGTACTTAAAATAAGGTTATAAATAAGGCATTATCAACCTGGGGGAATATAAGCTAAATGGATCAGAGAAACTACTAGAAAATCTCACATATATTATCAATGAATGTATTAACGGACATCCAGTACCTGATGATTGGAAAATTGCATTCAAATCCTCAATACATAAAAACAAGCTGGATTGCAACAATTACAAAGGAATTTCAGTAACCAGTACTTTAAGTAGATTGTACGGTAGAATTCTCAAAGATATAATAGTAAATGATTTTCATGAACAAGAAGAGCAAAGTGGGTTTCGTGCAGGTAGATCTGGTAGTGATAATGTTTTTTGTCTTAAATAAGTAATTGAGAAAAGGTTTGCTAGAAATATAGAGACTCATGTTACCTTTGTGGACCTACAAAAGGCGTATGATACCGTTCCAGTAGAAAAATTATGGACAGTGTTAGAGCAAACTAATATCAATCATACAATCATAAAAGCGATAAAAGAACCATACAAAGGGTAAAAATCTAAAATTAAAATTGGTAATCGACTTTCAAAAGAAAGGCTTGAAAAAGTGCATATAAAAATAGGGTGCAATAAGCAAAAAGAAAGAAAGTACTGTTTGCTATTTACGCTTGAGTTATTTGTTATCATTATCTGAAAATTATGTTTTATGTCTTGCAGTGTGCAATGGGCTTCTCTACGCTATGGTTTTGGGCAAAGAAAACACGGGCTGGGTCGTGATTCCCTTTGCAGTTTTTTACTAGGTTGTAGCATTTTTATTTTCCTCGTAATAAAATGCTACAGGTCTTCTTCTTTTTATTTGAAAAAAAATCAATTTCTTTCGAATTAGAATTCGATTAAATTTTATTTTGGTTCAAAGTATAAAATCGCAGTGGTATTTCTTACAGTGACCAATATAACTTGTTCTAGCTCATTCACCAAATATCGAAATTTCGATGCATATTTTTGGCAATTTTCATAAATCCTAATAAGGTGGGAAACTGCGAATACCGCGCGCTAAGGCGCATCGCTTCAGCTGGTTTTCACTTTCTCTCAAGCAGCCACCGAGTAATCACACGACAGTGATGAATGGGGTCTCTGCAAAATTTCTGCTGAAAAGTTTTTGTAGTGTTTTCCCCATCTGTGTTTTTCATTATTTTGCTGTGATGAACTCATGTAAGTACTAATTTTTTCTATAAAAATTATTTTTTTTTGTCCAAGTTGTACACGTGTTTCGATGCAGACATTTTCTATTTTCTTATGGCGGTTTCCATTTTTTCAGCTTCGTCATTTTCTTACTGTTCTGCAGAGAAAGTCAACTGTACAATGGTGCTGTTTTGCTGCTAGTTTCACCCTTTTTCTATTAGGGGTAAGTTACATTTTATTGGACAAAAACTATCTTTTTTTGTACTTATAAAGGGTTTCGTCATAACTTCCCATTTTTCTCAGATTGTTAAAAAACAATCTCTCCTTGTTACAGGGCCAATCACCAGCTAATCACCAACCAATCACCTACTTGCTATCCACCCACCTGCCAATCCTCTGCTACAGAAACTCCTCTGCTAGAGAATATCATTCTTTTAATAATGAAGATCCTCAAAACGACAGATGTCTGTCAACTCCAAATCCGCATGTAAATATTATGGGCTGATCCAATTTTAACATCCACCTCTTCTACTAGTTAAATTGGAACCGAACCGACTTGATGAACCCAGATTTTTCAGTTTTCTACATCCCTATTTGATCGCCAGTTTTTTGTGAAATTTGCCATAAAATATGATTATTAATTTATACAAAATCAGGTTTGATTAGGTTAAGAACACTGCAATATGATGTTTTTTTACAGGCGACTTTTTACTTGTTATATTTTTCCCTTAATTTTTGATTTAGTATTTTAACCCTTAACTTGGTTATTTACAGTCGATTTATTGTAAAAACCACCAGAAAAAGTCTAGAATTTTCCCCAGGTGTTTTTAGGTTAAATTGGTTTAATTATTATAATAATTAATAATGAACCATTGACATTTTTTATAGATATTTTTCTATTACTTTTTGATTTCCCATTGTTGCGCATATTTTTAGATAACCAATCTAAAATGTTTACCGGTACTTTTTGTACATACGTTTTCTGTATATTTTTTTACCACGTAAGAAAGTAGAATATAATATTCCTTTTTTTTTGAAACTCAGTTTTTTATTATTGAAACCTTTCCAAAAATAAAACTAGGTTTATCTTAATTAACTTTCTAAATTTCCTTAATTAAAAATTTCAACATTTTATGATCTTAATTAATTTAACTAATTAATTATTGCATTTCAAAAATAGTGGCGTCCAAAAACAATGTAAAAATCAGTGTTATATTTTTCTCCTTCCCCACCCCCAGTGCCCCGACTAAAAGAGCTGCCGTGCTGTATGTTTGCAATTGTTTATCCTCTCCAGGATAAAGAATTGCTGTAAGGTACACACTTTAATAGTATTCTATAGCCTAACCAAACACCATTGTCACTCCCCAAAAACATCAAACTAACAAACCTAATTCAAAAAATTTGGAAAAAAAACAAATATTCACTCCATTCACAAAAACTCAAGCCCACAGCTATTGCAGAGCGATAATCTACGTCCCACCAGCAGCCTCGCTCCTCTTAACACTTCCACAGGCCTTCTTTTCGAAAATTTCGAACAAATCCGTTTGCTAGCGTTCATTCGCATTCATAAAAAAATTCAAGCTTATCAATAAAAATATTAAAAGTTGTAGTTTAGTTAGTTAGTTAGACTCAAGAGTCACAACCCCTATTAAATATGCGCTCTAATAAATATTTCATTCCCTTTGCAATAACAAGACAAAGCATTTGGTTAATTTTCCCGAGAGTATTTTTACTACAAGCATAAAGTAAGTAAGAAAGACACACTATATATACATACATACATATAAATAATACAACATGCAAAACAAAGCATACTCATCTTTTATCCAAACTAATGGAAATACATGGAACTTCCATTACTCAAGCTCCACTTATTTACTTATTTACGAATACTATACTATAAATGGTTTTAATATCGTGATATTAGCTAGGTTATTTGTTAACATTATCCATACAAATATAAAAAAATAAAGAGATTCGAGAAATTGATTGAATTTAAATCATTTCCTAGTGGGCAAGGAAAGTTATTTTTAGTTGTATTCAGAAAGGCTGCCTATTATTCTTGGAATAAATGCAATTTATTCAAAGCTATAAATAGTTGGTTTATAATGATTCATTTATTTTAATGTTAGCTTTTATAATTTTGTAATTTTAACTAATATCTACCATAAAAATCAATATCTGTCATCTATGTAGTAAATAATCCTCTGCTTAGATTGGTTCCCAACATATCCGCTTGTGACGAAAAATGTATGGAGCCTAAAAGAGTCCATTATGTCCCACATTTTATGTAAGTCTTTTAAAGACCATTTTCTCCAAATTCATCAAATGTTCCATTTGAATCATATTGGTTTTAGTAAACGATTAGGACCATGAGAAGCAATATTCGCATTTAGTTTATCGAGTAAAAAGTTTAACTATTATTAAGAATTCATTTCTACTACAATTAAAATCTAATCATCTATAATTACCTAATAAACATCATAACAATCTATTGTGGTAAAGATAATCGCCACAACTTAAGAATGCTAATTTCGACTACTTTCCTTCCGTGTATAGAAAAACGGGTGGCATTCAGTAGTATATTTCTCTTACTGGGCATAATGTAACTAGAGATAAATAATTGAGTGACAAACAACAGCGGGGTGAGTTTCTTCCTGAATAATTGATCTTAGACAGAGCAGACTAGTTGGATGTATAACGTTGGCCGACCCAAACTAGACATGTTAATTATTCCCTTGACAAATGTATCCAATATAGAACTGGTCGTTTTGGTTCACCTGCAGTTAGTCCCTTAATTTACTGCTTAGATTGTGATGTATACGGATAATTTGCAAAATCATTAATTTGTAAACTATTAAAAATTAACCGAACCATTAAAAATCGACCATTTTTCTAGCTTATAAAATACGCTTGCTATTTCAAAAATTGGAAAAAACATTTTTTTTAATCTTGACTTAATATAATAGTTTGGAAAAAAATTACTGGGTCCACACTATAAGATGATCAACGTTTGATCAGCTAATAAGAGTTTTTAGGACCTGCCACAAAAAACTAAAAATTAGATTAAAGGCAAAATAAAAACCGAAACTTAATAGACACAAATTATTATTGTAAATTTTGAAAATGGTGACCGATAATATGTTGACGAAGAAACGGTAAGTGGGCGTTATCCTAATTTACTAATTTGATAAACCATAGTTTTTCGGACCTTCAACTTCATCTTAAGAAAGTTACACCATATTGCGCTGTCAAAATTTACCAAGATAAATTTCAATAATTTTTTCTTACAGAGCGCTGGAGGTGACTCTTAAATTTAAAGTCTTTCAAACTTTAACACCAACAATTACTAAAATCTTAAAACTTCGCACTTAGACCAGACTAAGTACTAAATCTATAAACTTGACCCCGACTGGCCGAAGTGTATTTTCTAATACTTAAAGGTTAGATAACCTCAAAGACTTGGTTCACGCTAACGTGCATTAGTATAGTTAGAGACCCTGTATGTATGACATATTTTAAAGAAATAGAGACGCGACAAACTTTTGAAAGTCAAATTTATTTAAATCAAAATTAAAGGATAAAAATACCGGTCCTCTATACTCTTGCGATGTTTAGAGAGAGACGCACCTTCTGTCTTCTGTGTTTGTCATAAGCCTCGGAAAATGAAAATAAACGATTTTTAACAAAACCTATACAGGGGGTGCGGACAAACGTGTTTGTTTATATGTTGCATGATGATTGATGTCTGCTGAAAATTTAAATTATTTTGGTGAAACGCCAATGAACTTGGCAAGACAATAACATAACCAAAAAATTTTGATTTCAGTGACTTTAATGGGTTTGTCGCGTGTCCCTTTTGTAAAAATATTTCATACATACAGGGTCTCTATGTATATTAAGCATTTTTCAGTGAGTTTGATATCACAACTAACTTAAGAAATAAAGATAATTTATCAGTAATTTTTTAGCCAACTGCAGCACGGCGAAAGGAAGAGTAATGTTTTTCGCTTGGGATATGTATGTATGTAAATATGTATGTTTGTGTCGCGCTAAAGGCTAAACAGCCAAATCGATTTTGGAGAAAAAGGTGTCGTTGAATTACTACTAATCCCGAAGGTGCTATTGGTTATACTTTGTTAAACAGGAGTCAATATGGCGTTCGTCAGGCTTTAAGGCATACAAATTACCTAAAGTTCAGGCGATTTTAATAAAATGCCTTTGATAATCCATAGCAAATGTCCTCCAATTTACTGTAATTACTTTGTAATCCTCCCTGCTCCCATCCCTCTTCCATCCTGTCATTTCCCCCCACCCTCTTAAAAAACCATATTCTCATAATTTTATCAAATATAGGGCGATTTCAAAAATTCTTTCTGCACACGCTTTAAGACTTTTTTTCCAATACCGTTTTACTAGTTTCCCCCTTTCTCTCCCTCTCACCTTCCCACCCTCCTTATTAGTGATAGTTGTAGAACTTTCACAAATATAGAGCGATTTCAAAAATTCTTTCTGCACACACTTTAAGATTTTTCAACACCATTTTACTAGTTTCCTTCTCCCTTTCTCTTCCCCCACAAGGAAAGTAAGGAAAAAAGGTAAAACTGTTTGCGTCCGTAGAAAATCAACACGTACTTTTTGGGTAACGCTAAATAAATGGTGAATGCATAGTGCTTTTTATAAGGCTGAATAAGAATTAAAACTAAAAGTTGGAAATAAAAATTAAAAAAAAAATAAATAAATAAAAAAAACACCCAACTGCTAAATATACTTGTAACTACTAGACGCAGTTGGGTACAAAATTACCCAATAACCTGATTCATGAAAATACAAAACGGTATAATTTCGTAAGTGCACTTTGGGCATCAAAACTAAAAGTTGTACATTATTGGAGGTATACTCATCAATTTTGTACCCAACTGCGATTAGTAGTTACAAGTAGATTTAGCAATTGAGTTTTTTTATTTAAATTATATTATTAGAAATCTAGTCCATGCAGTCATAAGATTCTAAAAATTATATACAAACAATTTCAAAGCTAAATAATTTTCCCTCGCTTAACAAGGTACAAAGTAATAAAATCGGTAAATTGGTTCTCACAAAATCTGCTATTTTTATTATAAATTATACGATTGCATTTCCAATCCTGTCTGCATTAATGGCCTATGTTACAAGGTATTGATAAACAAATTATATTATTGTTAAAAACTATTGAATCCAAGGGAAAAATGAATTAAACCTGCAACCAAAATCTAGACTTTTAGAACTAGTACTTTAGAACTTTAGAACGAGAGTTTCGTAAATACTGGTGTAATTGTTTTTGTTTCTACTTTTCCAACATATTATTTGAATAACTGCGAAGCAATAACTACCTCGTTTACATGAAAATAAGTAAATACTGGTGTAATTGTTTTTGTTTCTACTTTTGTTTTCATTTGGTTGCCCTCCAACATATTATTTGAATAACTCCAAAGTACTAACTCCCTCGTTTATATGAAAATAAGCCATAAACTAAATGTGTAAACCTTTCTCTGATATATTTTTCAAACTTTAAACGTTCTTCTTCTGTCCTAACTTAACTTCTTTTTACACAATTATTTTTGTTTGAGTTATTTTAATACATCAAAAAGATTTAGTATGTTTGTAGATAGATAACGTGTGTAGGTGCCGCTGGGTAGGTCATATAACTGAATTGTTTTTATGAGGTTTTTAATATTTATTACATACTTAGGGCCCATCGCACCAACTTTTTTTCCATTTCTTAGCCTAAAGAAAGGTATTCTTTCCTAAAATTTCGTTGCACCGAAATTAAAGGCAGAGTTATTCCTTCTTTAGTGTTGTTAAAATTAAGTCACCTTTTTTCGTGACGAGAACTTTATTGCAAAAGATAAGGCTAGATTTTTGTTTTATTTGAAACAATGTTTCTGTGAAAAAATATACCTATGTATCGATTACAAAAAAGATTAATTTTTTTAAATTAATTTTTAAAGGCGGCTTGACAGAAAAATTGATGGTTTCTCACAAAACTATTTTGGGTGCTGGGTGTTCTTGTTTTTCCATAGTTAAAAAGTTTGGTTGGTTGAAACTGCGGCGTTGCCTGATTGGGTCACAGGCTGGTCGCATCTTAACTTGGCTCGGTGCAACAAATTTAAAAAAATGGCATGCTTAAAATTAAAGCAATCCATAGTTTAGAAAGGAAATTTTAAAAATCGGTGCGATAGGCCCTTAAAATAATATGGTAGTTTGCGGCATAGATCAAGCAGAAGAAGGCGCCTTGCTGGTATATGGGCTTTACCTTCTAAGGTAATTATTCTAATTAGAGTGTCGGTGCACATTATATGCGTGATGGAGTGAATTCTGGAGGGTCGATAATTACGGATGGCGTGTTATGGCCCAGATAACAATACCCGTAATTATTTGTATGGACAATAGGGCGATTCCACATATGAGAGCAGTCCAAAGTTTCAGATCTCAAAATATTCTCAAAGCAAACATTCTTACTAACAATACAGTGTATCATATTTTTGTTGGGGTTAAATGGGAAACCAAGTTATTTATGAATATATAGGGTCAAGTGGTGTAAAAGTGAGACACCCAAAATCCCGTTGAAAATTGAGAAAATTAAATTAAACATACTAATACAGTCGAACCTCTCTAACTGGAACCTCTATAACTCGAACCTCTCTATAACTCGAACCATTTAAGTGGTCCCTGCATATTTTGCAATTTTTATATGTATTTTAACCTCTTTAACTCGAATTTCTATAACTCTAACCTCTCTATAACTCGAACCGTATTCCCAGTCCCGCCAACGTAAAGATCTCTCTTACATTATTAGCTTATTATTATAATTTTATTTTTTATATGTGTGTATAAAAAATGGGGGGAGGGAAATCCTGCGTCACATATTGCGAAAGTCACGAGTCGCCACTGGTTTGCCGTGCGCAAAAAAATAATTTTATGTGGTAGTCGTATAAAAAATATTTTTGTTAACTTATTTTTCTTATTAAACTCCGTTAAAATTTATGATTTTGGTTTTTCGTGAGTTATGGGAATAGAAAAAAGGACTTGTCTTTTGGCAACATATATTTAGTTGGGTACACTTTATCAAGCCCTAGATAACGGTTGGCACTCCTGAGGCTTGTTACAGTGTAGTTGCATACACGCAACGTTGCCAAAACTCTTCTAACAGAATGGTGGAAAACAATAAAATTATTCTTCAACAATTTATGATTATTTTTCATTATTTTGTTTGTTTTAATAATAATAAATCCTCTGTAAATATTGCGGTGGAACTACCCAATATTATGTTTTGCAGTAAAGTCCCTTTTGCACATATTAAATTTTAACGATATAGTTGACATGAAAATATCATGGTTGCATTGCTTAAACTTGGCAAGAGCATGAACATGGCATATGCAATATTCATTTGATTAATATTTAGTCAATATGTTAATAGCTATCATGTATTTGTTGTTTATTAATTATTAAATTACACTTAAAATTGCAATATTAATGTTAGCGTATAAATATAAAAGTCTGAATCATTCCAATTAAAGATTCACAATCACAAAATTTCTTAATTAGGGATATTTTTTTGCCTAAATAATATAGGAAAAAAAATAGTATTTTTTAATTTGATTTAAAATGGTTTTAAAACTTTTTGTTAAATTAAATAGGTATTTTGTATCTGTGATCGTTTTAAAAACAATATTTGTTAGATGCCCATTAGCAATTGTATTTCATATTTTTTTGCCGCCATAAGAACATTTAAAACAGACATTCTTCAAACGCGGATCTAGGGGAATGGGGGGGGGGGGGCAGAATACACCGTCTGGTCAGAGTGTAGGAGTATTCGCCGCCGCCGACATACGCTGACATAATATTTATTAAACGGTTATGTTATAGCTTCATTTCATATATTTGGTTGTTTACTTAAGCTTTTGTTTAAAATCTTGCGACAGCTTTTCGCTGAGCTACAGATTTTATATTTGAGAAGTGTATATAGTGCCGGTGACAGTGCAATTTAATATCTTTTATGACAAAAAAATTCTAAATAGCGGATCCAAAATCGCGGTTTTTTTTATGCAAAAACCGATTTGTATAAAATTTGGAATATTACGGTGTTTAAGGCTATGTAATACAATGTTTGAGACCTAAACTTCAAAAATTCAAAATGGCCGAATTTTGCATTTACAAGTCGATATGTATCAACTTTGGTATGTCACTGATTATAATTTCTGACTTAAGGCTCCAAAAATCAAAATGGCCGAGTTTGCCATTTATGAACCGATATGTAGATTAGTTTTGGAACTTTGAGGTGTTTAAAGTCGTTGATTATGATTTTTAAATTAAACTTCAAAAATACAAAAATGGCGGATCCACAACGGCGCACACTTCCTGTTATGAACGGATATGTATTAAATCATACAACAAAATTCTAAATTTAATACATATCGATTAATAAATATTAAAGTCGGTTATTTTGATCGGATATTTTAATTTTAATTTAAGAATCAAATTCAGCGGCCCTTGCATGGTGTTTCCGTAGATTTCAACCAAGGTATACTGCTCTTATCATAAGAGATAGCAAAAAGTGTAAATGCAAAAGTTGTAGGTCCTATCCTAAACCGCCAGAAAATGTTACCTAACAAAACAGATGAATATCGCAATTGGGTTTTACAAATTACAAACTGAATAGATTTTTTTTTTATTCAAAAATATATGATATATTTTTTACATACATTTGGTCCAGCCGTTGTAGAAATATTTGAATTACGAAAACCTAATTTACTGATTAACCAAAGAGCCGCTTGTCATAAGAAAATTACAATGTCCTTAGTGTTTATTCACGTATTTATATATTTTTAGATTCAAATGAAAAATGCCTAATCATTTTAAGTTTAATCTGCCGTGAAATGGAAAAAGGCAGTAAGTATTCATTATAAACCTAACACATACTGCCTTTTTCCATTTCACGGTAGTAATATGTAAGGTATTCCGTGAGAGTTTTACAATATTTATGTTTTTCTATAACTTTGCGACATTTATCTGATTTGCTAAATTTAGGATAAGCCCTACAACTTTTGTATTTTTTATCTATGATATTAAGCGCATTGGACCTTGGTTGAAATATAGGGAAACACCCTGTAAATACAGTTTCAAAAATCATTAGCAGCCACTTTAAACACCACAAACTACCAAATTAAATACATATCGGTTCAGAATCGAAAAAATCCGGCATTTTTGTTAAGTTAAAAATCATAATTAGAACCCTTAAACATCCAAAAGCTCCAAGTTTCATACATATCGATTAATAGATAAGAAAATCCATCATTTTGACTCCGCCATTTTGCATTGTTTTCTGATAAAAAAATATTAAATTGCATTGCTACCAGAATTCTATAGACCTGTCAAATGTAAAATCTGTAGCTCATCAGGAAAATCGATATCTAGTCATAGAAATTTCCCTTCCATATGAAATTCCTAGATCCGTCCCTGCATATTCTAGTTAAAGAAACAGTTGTTTTAGAATTTGATAAGGGCGCATCGTTAAAAAATTCAGAGCGTAAGCTTATTTAAACTTTTTATTTAAAACTTATGTTATACAGACGAACCTCTATAACTCGAACTCAAAGGGACCACCAAAACAGTTCGAGTTATGGAGAGTTCGAATTATAGAAATTAGAATTAAAGAGGTTAAAATACAATAAAAATGTGCAGGGACCACTTAAAAGGTTCGAGTTATAGAGAGGTTCGAGTTATGGAGGTTTGAGTTAGAGAGGTTCGACTGTATATTTATTTATTTCTAATAAAGAAAAGTTTTACATAGCAAATATATTAAAATAAGAAATAAATAAAGAGAAGCCTCTAAAGCCTTCAAGAAGCTTGTGCGCGGCATTTTTCTTTTATATATTTTAGAATTATAACAGCAACACTAAGAAATTAAACCTAAAATAAAATAACAATAATATTAATAAAGAATAAGTTTAGCTTAGTAACATTTTACAGACTAAAAGCATCAAATTCAATATTTAATTTCTTTGCAAATTATACACTTTTTATATCACCCACTTTTTCAATTAAAAATTTTAAATCCTAAGGCATCCCTTCATTAATAACCTTTTTAAAAAATGATCGAGGTTTGGATTGTATCCAGATTTTAACTCTTTTTTTTATTTTCTTTTATTATTAATTGATCTAACCTCTTCCGGTACCAGACGATAAACATGTGGTCCAAGAAAAGCAATTGTTCTTTGACCCCTTACTGTTTTAGTTTTTATAGTTTTTACATTTATTTGCATTCTATGTCTTGTATTGTATGTGTGTTCTATTTCTATTAAATTGTTTTAGCTCACACATATACTATAGTAGTGTGAGCTATGGTGATCCTAATTTTTTCGAGAAAAAAAAAGTTGCTCCGATTTCAAAAATTTTTATATATCTTTGCGTTTCAGATGATTTTGAAACTTTTTTGTTGCGCCGTCTGTCTGTCTGTCTGTCTGTATGTCTGTAACGACCAACGCGCATAACGCAAAAACCGCCTGGCCGATTTTAAAGAAATTTGGTACCTAGACTGGGTCTTGGGTCGAGATGGTCCCATTTAAAAATGAACAAAATCCACCGAACAGAAACCAAATAAAAGGGTGGGGGTAGATTTCAAAAATTAGAGTTTATGTGAAAATATGGCGTGTGTGATATAAAACGAAAGGTAATTGAGTCTGGAGTTAAACAAAATACATTTTAATTTATTTAAAAAAAAGGGTGGGGGTATATTTCAAAAATTAGAGTTTAAGTGAAAATATGGCGTGTGTTATATCAAACGAAAGGTAATTGAGTCCGGAGTTTAACAAAATACATTTTGGTTTATGTTTTTTTTAAGGGTGGGGGTATATTTCAAAAATTTGAGTTTATGTCAAAACATGGCTTGTGTGGTATCAAACAAAAGGTAATTTAATCTGAAGTTGAATAAAATATATTTCAGTTTTTAGTTATATTAGCTCACACGTACACTATAACTATAGTACCTAGTGTGAGCTTAGGGGCCCATATATTGGCAGAGTATTTGTTTTGGTGTTAATAATTAAGCAGTTGTAAAATATTATATTTCATTTAAATCCATAAGGCCGCTCTCACTATACAAAGTATCTGTTCCGCACAATCGAGGTTTATTTAACGAAATACGTAAAAAGGTGTTTTGAATAATATTGTACTTTTTTTATTGTATTATTAAATGCTGCCCCCCCAACTTGAATGAATAGACCAATGCAAAGTAGATAACTTTTAACTGTTCTGTAGTAATTATCTTTATTAGCTGTTTAAATTTTTACAAAATATGCAGATATTTACTTTAACAAATATTGTCATTTAATTATGTAACACTCTGTATAGTATTGTTTAATAAAAAACTCTACTTACACAAACAAAAGAGAAACGTATTTAAAGATGACAGGAAAATCACTAAAAGCCCCAAAAAATAAAAAAGGGATTTACAATATTTTTTATGGACGATTAGAAAAAAACGGGTTGGTTGGTAACGACTTTTAGGCACGAAGTTTATTTTGCGAAGAAAAAAAATAATCATAAAAACGAATCTTAGCAAATACAATTTTGGGTAATGGCGTCTTTTATTGCGACAGTTTTCATAAGCAAAAAAAGGACAAAATAAATTCATGTGAAGTAAAAATGTGTTATTATTGTGGGCTTTAAAATTTTTTATTGTTCATATCTTGTAAAATAATCAATGAACCGAACCGAAGGGTGGGTCCAGTGGCGGATTCAGGGAAGGCCAGGGGCTACCTAACATAAAACTTTTATTCGTTCAAGGGAAGAAAATGCCAGTGCATTAACCGTAAGTTTGAACAAAATTTACCAGCAACACCTCTTTTTTAATTTTTTTCAATAGAAAATACTGAGTATTCACAAATTTTCGACGGCGGCGCCTCTTGTTACCCGTTCATTTACATTTCTTAAAATTATTAAAAACGCACGCAAACCAAGAAATATTTTAGTTTTTGCTTCCTCTTTGGCCTCTCTCCCCTGGACATCCTGGATCCGCCACTGTTGGGTACATGGTAATTCACTAAAGTGGAGAAAGTGTCACTTTTTTGCACGCGATTGCATTTGGCCGATCCGCGCTTAAAGGAGTTCGGCCAGCAGTCAAGTGCGGAAAAGAAACTTTACGCAACAGTAAGGAACACTATATTATCATCCGGTACTTTACCGCACGCGAGTAGGAAAATATATCGGTAAATTCAGGCGCGGATCTAAGGGAAGGGGGTAATGAAAAAGGGAAATTCCTCCTCCCCCCAAATCAAAAAATATATTTAGTTTTAACCAACAGAATACACCTGGTCAGGCTCTAGGACAATTATTCGCCGTCAGCGACCCGCCGTGGCTGATTCGCCGCCGAGAGAACTCGACGCAGCTTATTTTTACTGTTTAATTAACGGCTTATGTATGCTTTTAGGTTTAAAATCTTGCTACAGAGTTTTTTTAACTACTTTCTGATGTAGAGAGTTTATATTTGACAAGTGTATAGAGTTTTAACACAAAAAATTTAAAATGGCGAATCCAAATTGGCGAAGTTTATGTATAAAGATTTTTCTCCAATTTGAAACAATACGGTGTTAAACCTAAAAAAATACTCTGCCAATATATGGGCCCCTAAGCTCACACTAGGTACTATAGTTATAGTGTACGTGTGAGCTAATATAACTAAAAACTGAAATATATTTTATTTAACTCCAGACTAAATTACCTTTTGTTTGAAACCACACAAGCCATGTTTTGACTTAAACTCAAATTTTTGAAATCTACCCCCACCCTTAAAAAAAACAAAAAACTAAAATGTATTTTGTTAAACTCCGGACTCAATTACCTTTCGTTTGATATCACACACGCCATATTTTCACTTAAACTCTAATTTTTAAAATATACCCCCACCCTTTTTTTTAAATAAATTAAAATGTATTTTGTTTAACTGCAGACTCAATTACCTTTCGTTTGATATCACACACGCCATATTTTCACATAAACTCTAATTTTTGAAATCTACCCCCACCCTTTTATTTGGTTTCTGTTCGGTGGATTTTGTTCATTTTTAAATGGGACCATCTCGACCCAAGACCCAGCCTAGGTACCAAATTCGGTTTTTGAGTTATGCGCGTTGGTCGTTACAGACATACAGACAGACAGACAGACAGACAGACAGACATACAGACAGACAGACAGACAGACAGACGGCGCAACAAAAAAGTTTCAAAATCATTTGAAACGCAAAGATATATAAATTTTTTTTAAATCGGAGCAACTTCTTTTTTCTCGAAAAAAATTAGGACCACCATAGCTCACACTACTATAGTATAGTATATGTGTGAGCTAATATTAAATAGGCGCTTCCAAAATTGTGGAACTTTTATTTATAAACCGGTATATATTAACTTTAGAACTTGTGTTTATTTCTTTATTTATAACATAGCATGTAAAAAACCATGTAGTTGCAGATTAAGGTTACTAATTATAATTTTTGAATTAAACTTAAAATAAAAGTCAAAATAGCGTATTCAAAATGGCGGGCGTTTTCATTTAGAAATCGATATAATGAATTTTGGGTCTTAAAGGTTACTGATTGTTATTTTTGAGTTAAAGCAAAAAAGTTAAAATAGGGGATCCAAAATGGCGACCTTTTCTATTTATTCACGGATATGTACTACATTTGAAAGTTTGTGGTGTTTTATTTTGCTGAATATTATTTGTGATTTAAACTTTATAAAAATAATAATGGCGGATCTAAAATGGCGAACGTTTCCATTTATGAACCGAAATTAATTATTTTCGAAGTTTGGTGTGTTTAGGGCGCTAATTATGATTTTTAAAATACTCCTTAGAAAAATTCAAAATGGCTAATCCATAACGGCGGATTTTTTTGTATTAAATTGAGAACTTTGGGATGTCTAATGTTACTGATTATTAGCTTTGAATTAAACTTGCAAAAAGTCAAAACATTAAAGGTCACTAATTATGATTTTTTAATTAAACATTAGAAAAATCAAATTTGCGAATCCAAAATGGTGGACTTTTCCACATATGTATTTCAAAATAGTAAGTACCAAATTCAGCGGCGGTACAGACCCCAAAGTATTAAATTTAATACATATCGCCATATGGGTTAATAAATGGAAAAATTACATGCTATTTTAGACTCGCCATTGTAAATTTTCTTGTGATAAAAAAATATTAAATTGCATTGTTACCGGAACTCTAAACACCTGTCCAAATTGGGGTCGACAGAGAGATGGGCCGACTCCAGTCGGCGACGGCACAGTTGGCCCCGGGGCAAATTAGCCGCGGTGAGTAGGCGGCGGCCAATTTGCCCAATCCGCTGGTCACTATGCAAAACATGAAAAATTTCATCCCTTAAACAAAAATTCCTAGATCCGGGCCTGTTATAATACTCAATAATTCATTAAAGGTATTTATTTTTTTAGACGCATCAAATTGTCAAACTTTTAAGCTATTATCTGTAATTTGTTCCTACTTACTTTCCAAGTTTATTCCAATTCAATTTACTACGCAAACGGCGTCTAGTGAGAATCCGGCTATCGTATTTCATTTTATTTTTTATTCTAGCTGTCTACCATGCAGTTTTTAAAAATTAACACTGCCCAGCAATTTTCGCCATCCGTGAAATCGAGAATAAAATGCTTGGGGGGCAGTTTTAACCCCCTGGGATTCGAATTTTAACTCCCGAGAATCCGCTGTTTTATACAAGTGATTAATGGATCAGTGTCAGTTACAGAACGATTTTAGACTTATACTTCTATTTAGCAGTGTTTTTATTAGATCTTTAAAATTTCATTATAGCAAAAACTAATGTTACAGTCGGTTGTAGTAGCAAATCAAGTTTTTATTATAGGAGGTATAGTGGCTAAGGTCACTCATCGTCCAGCAAGCTTTACAGGTAGGTTATTATTTTTGACATGTTTTCCTCGGTTTCGCTTTGGCGGCTCGTTGTTATTTTAATAATGTGGTTTTAATACAATCTAAAGATCTATTTAATAATGATACAGTTTCAAGATAGTTTGCAGCATAACTTTTTAATTCTAATTACATAAATATATATAGTTTAGGTACCTTCATACTGTGTAAAACAACATCTTCAAAATAAAACAGAACCGCCAATGCGAAACCGAGGAAAACATGTCAAAACTAATAACCAAAAAATAGAAAGCCTGACGTTAGCTTCGCTTCCTATAAAGGTTGCCTTTACGATGAGTGTCCTTAATAGTGGCGCACCCAGGAATATATCATAGGGGGGGCGCCCGATGCCTCTGGAGGACCCAGATGCCTCATGATGTCGTATTTTATGCTAGTTTATCTGTTCATATATCATGCATAAAATATGTTGAAATATCTAAAAAAATCTTAGGTTTGGGAGAGCTCGGGCCCCGAACCCCCCTCCACGTATGCGCCCATGGGAAGTATATAATAAAGTGTTAAAAACTATCTAACTAAATCAGAACAGATCATCGTCTTAAGCAGTACGTATGCCGTTTTATCTGCACTGCACATCCCTTGATTAATTGATTCGTTTAATGCGAGGGCTGTCTTTGATATTTTTCATATAGAAACATAGAGGGCGACACTGATCGAATGTCGATACTAAAACTTAACCTCGATCTTTACCTAGCCTTAATTCAAAACGTCTGTGCGATATATATAGTTTTATAGATACAGTGAATTTATTGCTAACAAATTAGTCGCAAAATTAAATTAAGCCGAAAACATTTTTGGGCTAAAATTTCGAAGAAAATTATCTCAACAAGAATGCCTTGCTGAGTTGATTTGTGTTTTCGGTAATAAAGCAACACATCAGTCGACAGTTTCTCGTTGGTATGGAGAACTCAAGCTTGAAACGATTAGCCTTAGTGACGATCCAAAGCCAGGTGCACCAACAACCGCTGTCACCCATGCTCATCAAGGAAGATGGACACGTAACATATAGCGAGATTGAGGCTTCATTGGTAATTTTAAAGACCTTAATTAAAAAAGAACTTGCATTAGGATTAGGGGTAAGAAAATAAGTTTCCCGCTGAATACCGAATCTCTTAACCGAAGAACAGGAAGAAGGGTCAATTGATCTAGACCGCTTTGAGGCCGGAAACTCGAAAAACGTATACAGCATTGTCAGTGGTGATGAATCGTGAATGACTAACATGAACTCTCACTCGTCTGTTTAAGTATTCCAAGATGAAGAAAAGCCAACAAAAGGTATTCGTTCTCGAGGTGTATCCAAAAAGATGGTCGCGGCATTTGTCTCAAAAAGAGGTCTGTAGCAATAATTCCTCTTAAAGATCAAAGGACTGTAAACCGCCAATTGGTACGTCACCATTTGTTTGCCGAAAGTCATCGCTGAGCTTCGAAAAACGAACCCCGAATGACGAATCACCCTACACCCAGACAATGCAAGTTCCCACAGAGCACAAAAAACCATTGAATTTTTAACCCAACAAAACGTCGTATTGTTGAACCATCCTCCATACAGTCCCGACTTAGGTCCCAACGATTTCTATACTTTTCCGAAAATCAAGAATGGACTGCGTGGTCAAAGTTTTTAGTCGCCAGAAGAACAAGTCGACGCCTTCAAGAATGTAAATTTGACGATACCAGAAAACGAGTGGAATCACAGCGTTGACAACTGGTTTGAGCGCATGCAAAAGTGAATTAATTTTCGTCGAGAATACTTAGAGAAACAATAAAGTCTTTAAAACTTATCTACTTTTTTATTCCATATGTATATGCAAGGCCTAAACAACCCTCGTTGCAAAGTTATTTTTTGAGTCCCTATAACTGCAGCTGGTTATGCTCGTGCTGTGTGTTTTTCCAACTTAGGAGGTTTGATAGCCTCGCGAGGAACAGAAGCAATAATTTATTAGTTTTTTTCTGCCAGTCGGCCTCCACGGAGGAATTTTTCTCCAAAGAGTTTCTTGTTCTGCAAAACATAAGAGTAGGGCACTCGGATAATGATGTGCAAGTAGGCTAGTCTTTGCAAATTCCCATTTTGTACAGGAAACTTAGTGTGCATTGACCAATTATAACTCGTACACCTGTCACAAACCATTAATTTAAGTTTTGTAATAAAATTTCCGCGCAGTGATGGGTAATTAAAGGTTGAGTACTCAGAAAACTTGCCAGAGATACTTTATTAACATTGGGCGTTTTTATAAAACAAATGAGCTAACTAAACTATTATTGTTCTCTCTGCAATCAACGTGTGTAAGGAAGAAACAAACTCGGTCATTTGCATGAGTAAATCATGATCAAACATAACCAAGCGTCAATCATGCGCAATTTATCTAGTTCTATTTCTGTTTTAAAATATATTCTGACAATAAGTCAAGTTAAATTTTGAAGCCCTTTTAAATAAAACAAGCACTTTTTGCTATGCATGCATATTTTTTGGTTAGGTAAACTGGAAAAAAAGTAATTAAAAACAAACAATTTTTGTGTACTTACATATATACATAGATAAATCAAAACCCAAAATCTCTTGTAGTTTATAAAACGTTCAATATACTTCAATTGTACCAGTTGATAGGTCAAAATAAATAAAATAAAAACAAAAAATTCATATGGATAATGTGCTTAAGTTAAATTCAGTGTGAATTGTATGGGTGTAGAAACAATTTTAAATAACTTGTCGACATGATTTTTTTACAAACCGAATTTGCTGAATTGCTCCTTGAACGTTAAAAATTGTAGTTTATTGATTAGACTTTATAGTTTATTTTACAGTGCCTCTTTAGGTTTTTGTGCGTGTTTTATTTTGCCTTGTATGATATACAAAGTTCATTATTTTATTGTTTTTAGAATATAATACATTTTTATGTTGTCATTTTACAGGAAATTAAAATTTGTGGTATTTTATGTTACGTTATTATTTATATATTTTTATAACTGATTTTTATCAACTCTTTTTTTTAATTTCTCTGACAATATATATTATTTTTTAAATAGTAATTTATTTTATTGTAAAAAATAGACATTTTCTTTTTAATTTATTTTATTCGTTTTAAAATAATTGTTATTTTTAATTTATAATTTCAGTCAAACGTACTTTTACTTTATTTTCAAATTATTTTAATTAATTGAAAACTACTTCTTAACTTGAAATTATCGTGTTACATATTCTTAGTAGAAACTCTTATAAAAGTGTTGATAAATTAAAATTAGTTAGTGTAGGGAGTTCGCTATGTCAATAACATACAAAATTTAGACAATAAAGTTTGATTTGATTTAAAAGCGCTATATTTCCATTACTTGCTTTTAAAGAGTCGTCGTTTTTAAAAGATTTTAATGGTATTTATATACAAAAATCCCTAAAAAAGATAATATTCAAATATAAGTATTTTGAAACATTTCAACCTTTTAATAATATTTAATCATTTGGTAGAATATCGAGATGGTAACGGAGAATATTTTACAAAACCGCGTAAAAATTCAATACCCCCATAAGAACATATGTAAAAACTGCAGCTGAATTTTCCGGAGTCGAGGTGTCTTTTTGTCTGACATGCATACATTTATTGCGCCCTTTGCCCATCCATAATATTTGTGTGTAAGAGTACAAGCTTAAATTTCATAAAACAGATTACTGAATAATTCCAAAAAGCTACAAAGCTTTTCTAATTCTAAAAGCGCAAGCCCCATTCGCGTTATCCCAGATTTTGAACTGACATCTTCTAATTTTTCCAAAACCAAAACCAAATAATTAAAAGGATTTATCTAGCAGGACAATCTAAACTAAAAAGTAACAAAAATAAAAATTAGCACAGTCAAAACAACAGCCAAAAAGTTTGTTGTTTTAAAGCCTTTGTGACTTTAAAAACGCTTTAAAAAGCAAACAAATGCTCACTTAACTTTTTGCAGAAGCCCATTGTCAACGAAAACAAAGGTTTTTGAAATTGGATGGCATTTTTTTTGCAAATCACATACCAATACCAGCAGAGCGAAAAAGCCTAATATTCCGATAAGACCCTTTGTGTGCCCTCATTCCAAGCAATATATATAGTTATAGAGTTGGCCCGAAATTGCACAAAGGGGCTCGTATATCACGAAGGTACTCCGCTTGCAAACATCGTAATAAAACAAACAAAAAATCATCGTGTTTCTACTCTGTTATCGTTAGATACCTCTTTTTAATGGACCTTTTGCCACACCACCGTTTTTTTTGTTCATGCATAGAGGAAGTTATACACTACACATTATCTTTTTAAAGTGGCATTTGTTTTTTGTGTTCTTTAAATGACGTAGGCAAAAAACTTAACTTAGTCTTACTAACAATCATACAAACCTAGTAGGATTTACGCTTTTCTCATGTTACATGGTAAACCTGTAAACCCAAGATAGTGATCAATTATACCAAACAAAATAGTATTAACATAATATACAATTTGGTACCTACCACTTCAAAAAATAATGCCAAACAACTTGAAAGAATCCATAACCATTATTCGACACAGGAAAGGCGATAGAGCAGACCTAAAAAACTATCGACCTATAACACTTCCCAATGTCATTTATAAGCTTTTCACGAAAATATTAACAGATAGACTAACAACAAAATTTGACGGATATCAATCAAAAGAACAAGCAAGCTTCAGAAAAGGTTTCAGTTGACCACCTATTAACCATGAAAATCGTAATAGAACGAGCCAACGAATACAACATTCCACTATTGCGTTTATAGACTTTGAAAAAGGTTCTTGCATCATGGTACGCACAATACTTAAACCCCACCTAAGATATGCTGATGATATCGCCTTAATCGCAGATAAGAAAGAAGAACTGATAAAAGTGCTGGAAGAACTAGATACAGCAGCTAAAAATATAGGCTTGAGTATGAACTACACTAAAACTAAAATCATAACAATGAACACAGATAAATATATTTCGAATAGAATGAACCAAAAGAAAATAGAACAAGTAGAGGAATATATATACCTGGGACAAATTATTAAACTAAAAAAGAAAACCAAACAACTAAAATCAAGAGTTAAGTAAGATTGGCCTGGGCAGTATTCGATAGATTAAGCTACATATTAAAAAATAGAAAAGCCGCAGTACCTCAAAACGAAAGTGTATAGCCAATGTCTCCTTCTTGTACCTATGGATCCCAGACCTGGACACTTACAAAATCAAACATGGATAAGGTAACAAAAGCCCAAAGATAAATGGAAAGACAAATTTTACATGTAAAGCAAAAAATAAAAAGTAGAGTAGAGACGTAGCAAAATTAAAATGGCAATTTACCGGTCATAATATCAGACTGAAAGACGATCGATGGAACAAATATATTGTAAACTGGAGACCTTCGGCAAATAAAAGAAGTAGGGGAAGATCCGAAATGAGATGGTCGGACCAGTTGAAGAAACATGCAGGAAGATATTGGGGGAGGCCAATGTGCAAAGATGAATCGAAGAAGGGTTACTAGATAGATAGACCTACCACTTTTAAAATTATGTTCCGAGTAATCAGCTTGTGTATTCTGAAACGGAGATTGCAAGAAAAAGTCAAATATTCAAAGTTTGAATCCTTGTTATTTAGTGTGTTACTACTAACTATAACTTAGTGTGTTAAAATAAAATATCAGGAAAAATTCGGACTTAATCTACTCTGAATATCTAATAATATAATATAATATAATATAATAAGACCCATAATTATATACAAGCGTCCGTCATTCAGTCATAACCTTAATTATCCTGCCAATTTAAAATGGTATTTAGCTGATATTTACACCTACCCTTTATAACAGGAGTCTTAAGTTTAAATTCAAATAACAGAAAAATCTGATTGGTGAAAACTCCAGTCCCTACTAACATGTTTTACCTAGTGAAGCAAAACCAAAGGAAAGTTTGGTTGTACCTATTAAGATAAAACATAAAGTAATAGAGCAATCATTGAACATTGTGGAACGCCTGAGGGCAACAACCAAACCGAATGCGTACTATCTGCTCTATCTATAATGATCATATATCGCGCTGCAAAGAAAACGTGGTATTTATTGTCCTTATTAGAGCACTAGACGACAGCCCTACTATAGGTATCATATTTGACGTTATGCTCATCAACGCCTTGACTTCTACAGGTTTGCTTTAAAAACAGACAGAAGTTGCAGACAAACTTAATGCGCTAAAAAGAGCAAGCAAAGTATCGCTGATATGGGTCATAAATCATTTTGGTCCTGAAGGTAACTGCTTAATAGGAAAGTAGCCTCTTCTATTTTAGTTTTTTCAAGAATCTGGAAGTTAGGAAACTTATACTTTAGAAAACCTGTATAGGGGCTGCTTTTGTATGAGTCACTGTCAACCAAGAGTTGTATTGCACAGAATGGAATTAGTGAAAGGAACGGAATGTAGAATCAGGACCTCAGGGATGTGTAGAATCAGGACCTTAGGGCGTACTTGTAAGAAGTGGTCGATTTAATGGATCTAAAAGAATATCACCCAAACAAAAAGCTTGTTTGGAAGGCTGGACATCCCATAAAAAGATTCTCAAAAGGGAACAGGCCTGCTGGCACCTCGTCGACATGAGAGGGCTAGCATAATTCACTTGCAATAATCTCTTTCTCAATAGTTCGAAATATCAAAAATGGCATCGCTCTGTTTAGTACATAAACGTAATATATTAACTTCCAAAAAAATCAGTAAATAGCAACGATACAGTGATGATATTTCATTCGTGGATGAACAACTTTACAACTCCTATATTTCTGCTCTTTTTAGCATGGTTATGCATAGCATGGTCGCATTTGATTTGCTAGAACAAGCCCATGGAAAAGCACGCTTTTACTGTTTGCCACCCATGTAACTCTCAAACTAAATTGTACGTTCGGTCGGTGTTGATAATTTTGAAAAAATTAATAATACATTTTTTTTATTTCCGTTTATAGATTAGAATTTTAGGCACTCCACAAGCTCTGTTTCAGGGTCCTTGGTTTTTTTGCTATTCATCAACGATCTACATAACAATTTCGATGTAGAAAATGGAGATATTAAATAACTGCACATAAGTACCTTCATTAAAAAGCTGTAAAATCTACTACAATATCTCGATTTTTACAATCTATATTATCATAAGATTCTAATAGTATAAGTCAAAATGTCCGATAATGCAGACCTTCGCACATTTTGGCCCTATCTTATGTTAGGGCCTTATGACATGAAACCGACGATTTGGACTGCAGCAGCAGTTACCAGTCCAATTGAAAAATAAAAATTATGTTAAAACTTTAAAACTTAATTATTTTTCTTTCTTCTAGTACTAAACAATCTATAAGTTTTTCGCTCCTCTTCACGTTAACTCTTGGAAACTCGTGAATCATTTGTTTCGAATTTGTCATGGATCTTCGGGTGTTTGTGTTGTACCTTGATAAACCTTGAGATATTATTATTTTTATTTATGGTTCCTAATTTATTATTTATTCAACATTTAATTCTGCCGCTAGTATATTTTTAGTTTTTTGCTTGGATTTCTTTCCTTTTTAAGGATTGTTTATGTCTCGTAGTGCAAGTATTTTGAAACACAGTAATTTTTTTTTGTCGAGGTAGGCTTTTTTTTCCTTGCCTATTTGCATGTTATTTTCTTCACTTAATGAGTTTCTTTTATTTACAGATCAGACTTTGTCTGCTGCACTGGTATATTCGTCATTCGGTTAACTTGACCTCAACATTTATTTAGTTTTATCCCTATTTATTTTTCATCATATTTTATTAGACTTACTGGTAAGATTTGTAGGAGTGATCTTTTATTTGTGTTAATAGAAGAAATCGTTTCATATTATTATTTATACATGCAAGGGCTGTTCGAAAAGTTCTCGGCCTACCACAGAGATGGCGCTGTTATCACTAAAATTTTCTGACGCTTTTCAAACTAGAACTTGTAGTTAGTCGGCTGCAGAGTTTCGAGTGCGTACAGTGTTTTTAGAATTTTTTTGGCGATTAAAAAGCAACTGTGTTTAGGATAATTACTAACAATGGGTAAGGTTCGTGCAGTAATTAAATATTTTGTGTTAAAGGGTTTAAGCCCAACAGACATAAAAAATGAGTTTAGGGGATTATTCTCCTTCAATTTCCACAATAAAAAAATGGCCTGCAGAGTATACACGTGGCCGTACCGATACAAGATGATGAGCGTTCAGGACGACCAAAAACGGCTACATCAGACGAAAACGTGGCAAAAATTCACAATGCTGTACTGATTGACCGCCGATTAAAGGTGTGTGAACTAGCTGAGATGACAAAGATCTTACTAGACCGAGTGCACTATATTTTGCACATCTTGGGTATGAGAAAGCTATCGGCAAGATGGGTACCGTGTTTACTGACACCTGACCAAAAACGTATCCGATTAAACTTTTTAATGACAGGATTATCACTGGAGAATATTATGCCAACCTAACGAGACTATCCAGGTTAAACGTCCATATCTGGCCAAAAAGAAAGTGCCTTTTCACCATGATAACTCATGCTTCACGGATTGTTGCTGCAAAACTGCACAAGTTACACTATGACGTGCTTCCACATGTACCCTATTCACCTGATCTAGCACCGAGCGACTATTAACTTTACCCAGATCTGAAGAAATGGCTCGGCGGGCAAAGATTCAAATGAAGAGGTAAAGTGTGAAACCACAGTGCATTTTGTAGGACTCGATAAAACGTATTTTACTGAGAGTATCCAGAAGCTAAAGAATCGTTGGAGCAAATGTATTGAATTGGAGGGAGATTATGTAGAAAAATAAAAAAATTAAATTTTTGAAATTCCGTGCTTTTCTTGGCCAGGCCGAAATTTTTTTGAACAGCTCTTGAATTAGTCTTTTTTGCACAGTTATTACTTTTGTTTTATTTTTTTTGCTTGTGGGCTTTGGCTCGAAGGATGAGAACATAACACTGATTAATCGGATGCCATTAAGGTACATATTGACGTCGCTCCATCATGAACAACAATCATATTTAGCAGCAAAAGCTCTGACAGCAGAATCTCTTCATACACGACGCGGCGTAATACAGTTTACTTCAAGCAAACTACGTGTAGGCTGCTCTGCCTCATGAACATTAACTGATTTAGCACGTTAAGTGAGGAAAAATGTACTCGTTATACACACATTATCGGCAACACAGGAACTTCCGCAATGGCCAATAAAAATGGGATGCAATTTACTGTTAAAACGATACAATAAATATCTCGAAAATGGACGCGTGTTGTGGTGAAAAGAACAGCATTGTTAATAAATTGTATTGTATGTATAAAATAGAGTCTGTTTAATCTTTAATCTCCGTTTAATCCACCTGTTTTTTCTTTATTTAGTAAAATTTTATTTATTTAAATTTGCCTGATTTGATAATTCTTTACCTTAGGAGGTGCTTTTCAACCATCCATTACTTTTACTAGTTTTTACCATTGTTTTATTTTATTTTTCTGATAATCAATTTTAGTTTTCTGTCACCTCAATTGTTTAATATCGCTCTCCATGCAGCACCAAAAGCAGACAAATATGAGGCTACGTAAAATCGGAACAAGAAAGCGATGCTTATGAGACTTTTATAAATCTCAACACAGTGGAGAAAAAATTTGAATTTAATAACCGAGAATAGACATGTCTACCTTAAGAAGACAAAATGACGAATAAAGCTTTGCAGCAGACGTCAAATAAGTACATAGACTACATAAGGAAGCATATAATAAATATCTAGAAAATGGATGCGTGTTGTGGTGGATTGAAGTAAATTGTATCGTATGTATAAAATAGAGTATCTATAATCTTTAATCCACCAATTTTTTTTATTCAGTGAAATTTGTTCCCTGATTCGATGGCTCTTTCGCTAAGGAGGTTTTTTTCAAACTATCTAAAGTTACTAGTTTTTACTATTCCTTTATTTTAGAATTAAAAGCAGACAAGGAAGAGGTTACGTAGAGGATATGTATGTAGAATCAAAACGAGAAAGGGATGCTCATAAGACTCTTGCAAATCTCAACAGAGATGACAAATAAATTTGTTTCAAAAATGGCAACTCCAGACAAAATGACGAATAAAGCTTTGCAGCAGAAGTCAACTACTATCTAAAAGTATCATGTTTTACTTCTTTATTTGTAAATAAAAAAAAGTTACTTACTATGTGAAGAAATTTAAATGCGAATCTGGAACTGAAACAGTCTGTCTTCCTGAAAACAACAGAGCATAAATACAAATTGCAAATCTTCTAAAAAAAGATAAAGAATATCTAAAGAAATTTCTCCAGAAAATTCTTAGAAATTTATATGGACCTGTAAGTACAATTGCGTAAAGAATAAGGATTAGTCATGGCAATGTCCCAGTTTCTAGGGGATGGCCTAAATCGGCGGCAACGCAATCAATAAATAGTTTTTGGTGGTGCCAAATTTAGACCCGATAACTTTGCCGAAAACGATAACTTTAAGTGGTGGTCAAATATGTCTTTCTATGTATTGTTTTTAAATTTTCCTTATCATAATTAAGTAGTTTAGAATGGAAATGTTTCTTATTACACCTTTGTTTTGACTATTGTGGGTTTATGAGAAAGATCTGTTTCATCGTAATGGGGCAATAAAAAATATATATTTTTTTGTTTCATATTGATTTGAGTAGTTAAGTTGCCTTCAAACTTGACAAAAGTGACCTATGTAAATCTTTAAAAATGGCAAGTTGCAGAAATATTATATATGCCTACATGCTTTTACAAGAAAAAGAAAAGTGAGGGGGAAACTTAATCAATTTGTCTATAATTTCTGTTAGTTTGCCAAATCCCAGCTTTCTGTCATTTCTGGAAGTGGGCAATAAATATTTTAAATAACTTTACATGTATAGGGGAGGAAAGTAAATAAAAATTTTGCTGTTTTTTATGTTTTTTCTTATAGTTTTATCATAATTCCTACCAGTCTGCCAAAGCTCAGCTCTCTAGCATTTCTGGAACTGAGCAATATTATTTTATATAAATTTACATGTATAGGAGAGGGAAGTAAATGAAAACTTTCGGGTATTTAAATTTTTTCCTATGGTATTATCTTAGTTTCTATCGTTCTGTCAAAGCTCAGTTCTGTAGCGTTTCTGGAAGTGGGCAATGTTCATTTTATACATTACACTTTACATATATGTGGGAGGGAAGCAATTCAAAATTATTGGGTTTTTTGATTTTTTCCAAGGGTTTGGCCATAAGTCCTTCAAGCGTGCCAAATTTCAGCCGTGTAGCAGGTCTGGAAGTACAGTAGAATTTTGTAAGTAACTGGTAAATTCGACGTTTTTAAAATTCCGTAACTACTTTACTGCTTTATGGAAGCTCATAAAACTTGAAGGGATTGTTAGATCTATTAAGATTTACGACTGTGCAAAGTTTGAGCTTTGTAGCACAATTCAAAGTAGAGTTATAGATAGGTAAAATATGGGCTGTAATGTTTCAAGAAAAGATGGTACAGCAGTTTGCGCGAATTTGGCGGGGCACTGCCGTGCCCCAGATAAGTCACAAGGTATTAAAATATTCCAGACTTTTTCCGTGCTGGTTTCTCGCGTATAAATTAAGTAAAGTATTTAAAACCGTTTAGTTTTTTAGCAAACAAAAAATTAATTTTGTCGTTTTTGCTGGAAAATTTCAAAGGTCTTTATTTTTAAAGGGCGCGTGTATAAAAACTTTGTGTTTGGAAAATTACCAGGAGCCCTGTTTATGGCTTAAAATGCTTAACGACCTACTTATTTGGCTTTGATACGCTCTCCGTTTTAACACACATCGTTTATTTTGGGTCTTTTGAAGTGTAAAAAACTTGCTACATGTTTTCACACATGACTTAGCTGAAACTGAAAGGTAAATGTAAATTTTGCTTTTGGCTTAAAGTTTCTAGGGGCTAAAAAGGTTTGCTTTCGATTGATTTCTTGCTAATTTTAAAACCAGTATATTTACTTAAGACCTAGAACAGGATCTAAGTACCAATTCTATAGACCTAGTACTGACGAGACAAGCGCAGATCAAAATCCAGGGGGGTAGAAGCCCGCGAAAAAATGATTTGTAATATATATTTTTTCTGGAGAGGGGGGGGGGAATTTTTTGTTTGCCCTTTAATTATTAACAAAAAGTGTATAATTTTTTTTCTAGGTAGGGTAATTACAATGTTACCCCCCTCAAATCACAGTTACATGCACAGCCTTTTGTTAAAGTAAAATATTGTAATATGTCAATTTAAAAGAAATTTTAAGCCAATTATATAAATTAGAATGTAAAATTAAGTCATATCCAAGAATACTTGAACTCCCAAATAAGGAGTTTTGTAATTAAAACAAAACCAGAAAATTCCTCAAATAATAAGGAATGTATTTACCAAATCTCGTGTGCGTGTATAATATATATATATATATATATATATATATATATATATATCTATATATATATATATATATATATAATCCGGTTTAGCGGATCATGCATGGTCAAATGATCACAGGATTCAGTGGTTAGAAGCTAAAGTTTTGCATAAGGGGTCGAATTAGTTAAAACGTAAGTTTATTGAAGCTGCGTTTATAATGCAGAAAAAAGAAGTTTTCAGTCAACCAAGCACGCACATACCAAACATATGGAAACCACTCTTTAAGGAAAACAGGCGTCTCAGGATTAAAAAAGGGGGCGGGCCGTCACACCTGACTGCACACCAAGTCGTATAAGTAGTAGCCTAGATATTAGATTGTTTAGTTTACACTTGAAAACGATTAGAGATACTTATAGCCCATCGCACCGACTTTTTTTTTCGTCACTTAGCCTTAAGTGTTCCTTATTACGTCATATTTTGATTATATTAAGAAACGCTTTAAGCTAAGTAACGAAAAAAAAAGTCGGTGAGATGGACCATTACTTACTTAATGGAAGTCCGAAATTTTATTTCTACATGTTTTCTGTCGTACACAAAAATATTGTTTGAATCACTGGCATATAAAACATTTTTCCCTCAGCCTCATTGATGCCCTCGCAGGCTCGTGCATTAACAGTCAGCCTCAAGCAACAATGTTATTATTGACGCCCTTGGTACAAAAATAATTATTTTTTCTCTATTTAATTAAACTTACCCAATTTTTCATTATGTGTAAAAGCCTATTTTTTATACAATTTTGTGACGTATTTAAATTAAATTTATATATAACCAAATAAACAGAGACGTTAAAATAGCAGCAAGGCAAAACTGTAAAGTGGAAATCGT
Source organism: Aspidapion aeneum (assembly GCA_963576565.1). Lineage (NCBI taxonomy): Eukaryota > Metazoa > Arthropoda > Insecta > Coleoptera > Brentidae > Aspidapion > Aspidapion aeneum. Next base: position 43,702,648 of record OY755040.1, read on the forward strand.
TGTGAAAATCTCGTACGGGATATCGCTGTTTTGTGAGCAATTGTTGATGCGTTAAAACCGTTTGAGTTTATCTTCAAATACTCGATATATAGCATTATTTGCAGTATTTGCTGTTTGTCTGTCTGGCTGGACTTACCCCTCGAATTTGATCAGATTTTCTATGTAGCGGATTTTATAGTTTATTTTGGAATTTTTCGCTTATAAAAACGTTTGCTCTTTTGTTGAATACGCTTTACTTTTTTATTACAAACGCATCAAAGTGGTTTCCACAAAAAAAAATCGTCTTTTGCTTAAATTATTTTCAGGAACCCTTTAAGAAAATCGTATAAGCTGAATGTCGATCCCTCTTGTGAGAGACGTGGCTTAACACGGATCTGTTGTCATGAAGCCAAAGGACGAAATAAACTTTTTATACATATTTGAAAAACTCAAATGACAGAGTCCGTATCGTTATACATATAAGTTGAGTGACCTGTGGTATCCCGTGGGAAAGCTCTGGAAGATTTTTTAAACTAACCTAGATCGACTGGTAATGGATCACACAATTTTAAGTCACCGGGTCTCCAGTTTTAACAGGAGGGCCAGTGTGACGTCATTAATCCAAGATGGCGGCTTTTTTCATGTTTTCTCACAAACTCTGGCGTAAAACTTTGTATAAATTAGTTTTACAGAAAAACTGTTGATACGTTTTTTCGGTTTATTGTGCATATAATAAATGAGGGTATAGCAAACAACTTATGAATTGTATCTGAACAAGGGTACTATTCAAAAATATCTCAGTTTGTAGGAAAGTTATTCGTTAGTCTTTATTTTCTGTTTTTACATTAACTCTTTAAAATCAGTTTTTAACATAAAGGCTACTAAAGAAAAAAATTCTAAAACCAACAGAAAACCTACACAAAATTATTTATAAAAAAAAACTGATTTTCGACGTTATTCTTCCAAAATAGCGGCCATCGGCACTATTGTTCAAGGACGCCAACTCAATAAAATATTAAGGATTATTAACCCTATAATCGTGCCAAGTTTTCAAACTTTCGAAACTTTTATTACCCTAAATCTACATATACAGGGTGTCCCATAACTTAGAAGCCATAGTGCAGCAAGTGATAGAGGAGGTTATTTTCGAGAAAAATGTTTATATAATATGGGGCTCAACACACATCTGTTTATAAGATATAGGATGTTTAAAGTTGGAGGAGTGGGGGGAAAAGGGTTTTACAAAAAAAATAAAATCTGTTACAACCAGCTGAATATTTAGCTAACTGTGATTCACTTATCCTTTTAAAAAATATCAATAATATTTTATTATTATGTCTTGCTAGATACTTGTTTATATTTATTTATTTAATATGGCATTCATAAAAATTTATACCAAAAAAATAGTTTATTCTAAAAAAAATTGACCGATTAATTTTTTTCAAAATAATTTTTTAATTTATTCCTCTTGCTCTAATACACAACTCTCCCCAATTTCATATTTTTACCGCGTTTTTTTAAAAAGTTATTATCAAAAAAGTTTAAAAAATTGCCAAATTTGATGCTCTGTATCTCGACAAAGAAAGAGTTTTGACCCATGCATGATAGGAACTTTTTTATCAGACATGACCTTCTCTATCACCTGTTGGCCTATGGCCCCTAAGTTATGGGACACCCTGTATAATAAGTAAATGTATAAAAGGTGTTTCTATATATAAAAATAATACAAAATAGTTGCAAAATATCTAAAAACAAAACATTAAAAATATAACAGAATACAACTTTGCAACACCAACGGTATAGCCCCGTATCATACTGCTATTCACAAATAATTAATCAAATATCGTACATATCTCTGGAATATATAATAATAAATTTCAATATTTACGTTAAAAAATATTTTAAAAAAGTTTTTTAAGTCAAAAACTTATAAGTATAAGTTAATAAATAAGCTTGTCGTTTTTTACTTTTTAAATTTAAATACACTCAAAAAGAACAAAAGTTATTTAAATTTCCTTTTCTTTTGACTCCTTTTATATTATATTTTTCTTAACGCCTTTTGTTATTTAATTAATTTTTCTATTAGATACATCTAATTTTAATTAATTTTCAACACCTTCCATCGAACTTTAACCTATAAATAAAAATTTTAAGTTATAAGACCGCATCACACTTTTATTTAGTTTAACAATCAACAAACCATCAATTTCATTTACTATGGAAGGCCGTTATAGCGCCGTCATTCTCCTATTGACATAAAATCAATTTTTAATTTATTTTAGCGCTTTGTTGGAAGTTCTGGATACCTAGAGCTTTTAATAATCCATGACACTGGACAACCAAACTTACTTATTAACTTGCAACATAACATAGAGCTCTCGCTTCATAAAAAAAGCATAAAGTCTCAATGGAAAATACTCTGCCAATTTATGGGCACACACACGATTAGTACGTAGAAAAGTACGTTTGCACACATGTGCGCAAAAATTTCTGCACACAGGTGAAATTTAACGTTTTTTGAGGATGTAAATCGTGTGAAATCCATTATTTTCATATTATTTGGGCGTAGGAAGCCGATCGATATACGTATAGGAAAAATCTTTACAGGCCAAAAAAAACTAATTTACCAGGTGCTTAGATATACCTCTTCATCCCCTCCCAATTGTTGCTCCATTTTCCATGCCAGGATTGACTACTACGCATAATTAAAAAAATACACTGTCGATACTGCGATCTCTGATGTATAATTTCTTCTCAGATGCTCCCGCTTTTCTTTTAACTTTTAGTTCGTGGACCACCGGAATTAGCTGAGATCGGGTTAAACCCTTATGTTACTATTCTTATCTAAACACCTGCTAAATGATTTTTCCTTTTCTAAGCAGGCTTCCCTTATGGTCAGTATAGCTTTTCCCATATGGTGTATAGACTGTGAACCAATTAGCTTTTATTATTATAATTATAACTGTTGTTTAAAGGCCAGGCTACTGGCCAGGCCAGCGTTTTTGTGTAACACAGTGTATCATTAGCGGAAAGTTTATGTTTAATTTTCTAATAACACCTATAATAACAGGCCAATCAATTTTAATAAAGTGTTGATAAAATCGAGTTTTCCTTTATTAGCCCAACAATCAAAATTAGTGCATGGGTTGACCTCACAAGCAGGTAAATAAAGTACACCACGGCGAAAATAATTGGGACCCACTTTACATTTAAGTTACAAACATGCATATTATGCACAATATAGTATTTAGCAATAATAGTAGCGTCACGGAAAAGAAATTATATCAAGCAAGTGGCATCGGTTCAAAAGAAAAACTGCTTTTTTCAGCACCAAAAGCAATATCCGATTTAATTGAAGATAATTTTCTTCTTGGAATATTGCATGCACTAAAGGCAAACCCTCTTTCATTATAAAATGCATTTGTTTTATTCAAAAAAATCAAATTGGCTTATTAAAAAAACTTTCGTCCTTTTAACAAAATTATAGTTTAATTTTATTAAGGAATTTTGATTTAAAAACCAACAAATTGCTAAATCAAAATGCTTTATTCGTAATATTTATTATTGTTATTATTATTTAAATATGTAATTATTATATGGAGTTGTATTCGAACTACAGTCGAACTTCGATAACTCGAATGTGTCACCAATATAATTTTTATCAATCGCCCATTGCGATCAGAAAATTTTAACACACAAAAAGGTGATCTCATGTTTTCAGACGTTGATACTTTACGTCTAATTTGAGTTTTCATACCTTTGACAGTGGGAAAGAAGAATTATAGAGATCAGTTGGATGGCTTCGTCGGGTTAATACCCTGAGAGTTTCTCGTTCTTGTATTGAGACATCACAACATGCATAGATGGAAATTTTCCGAAAATTTATGTATGGTCTTCGATGGCTTAATGTAAAAGAGCATTTGCGTAGAGAGCAAGAGATTCCGGGTTCGAGTCCCGGCCAAATACAGAAAACTTTTTTCTTATGTTTCTTTCTTTAATTTCACTTGTTGTTTATGGTTTTAGGTCCTTGCATTATTTTGCAATTTGGTATTTGAAGATAATATTTATCTGTTGCTGATTCGGTATACTTAGAAACCACCGCGTCGTCGCAGTTATTTATTAAAAAAAATTTTTTTTGGATATTTTAGTTTTTTTAATTTAAACCTTGCCTGTCATAATCCGTGTTATAACATATAATTATTTAACTCGTTCACGCGGCACGAAGGGTGTTAAAAATAAGAGAAATGTGTATGCCGGCCACATACAGAGCCTCGCCGTACCCTACAGAAATACAGGCCACCTTTGCTTCTATACTTTGAAGTCTAAACAGGTACCTAGATACATTAGCGCACACAAGAGGGGGTTTCGGGGCCTGGGCCCCCGCAAAAATAAGATTTATTTAGATGTTTTTTACATTATTCATAAATAAAAAGATAAAATAGCATAAAATACGACATTATGAGACCTCGGGCTACCCAGAGACCTCGCCTCCTCCAAGACATGTTCCCGAGTACGCCACTGCTAGATATACCATTATAAATAAAAAGCTATACTGGCCATGGAGAAGCCTGCTTAGAAAAGGAACAAATAATTTAGCAGTGGTTTAGATATGAATGGAAGCAAATACTTACCTTCATCGCCTTCCGATTCTTGCTCCGCCTGCCATGCCGTGTCGAATGAATTTAGTTCCATTGTCTACTACACATATTTAAAAGAAAATACAATGTCGATGCCGTTACGTGAACCCGTTTGTTCTTCTGATGTAGAATTTCTCGTCCGATGTTCCTCCTCTTCTTTTAACTTTTAGTTCACGGGCTGCTGGAATTTTCTGAGATCGGAGTAATACCTTAAGTTTATATTCTTATCCAGACACCTGACAAATAAATTTTTCTTTTTCTAAGTAGGCTTCCATATAACCAGTATAGTTTATCCCTATACAGGGTGATTCAAAATTAAGCGGCATTCTATCGGGGCGCAATTCTTGCATAAAAACAAAGAAAAAAAGTTTCCATTAAGTATAATAGTTAAAAAAGGTTAAAGGTTAGGACAACATATTTTTTAATTTTTTCTAAAATATTTTTAGCTCACACATATACTATACTATAGTTGTGTGAGGTATGGTGATCCTAATTTTTTCGAGAAAAAAAAAAGTTGCTCCGATTTCAAAAATTTTTATATATCTTTGCGTTTCAGATGATTTTGAAACTTTTTTGTTGCGCCGTCTGTCTGTCTGTCTGTCTGTCTGTATGTCTGTCTGTAACGACCAACGCGCATAACTCAAAAACCGCTTGGCCGATTTTAATGAAATTTGGTACCTAGGCTGAGTCTTGGGTCGAGATGGTCCCATTTAAAAATGAACAAAATCCACCGAACACAAACCAAATAAAAGGGTGGGGGTAGATTTCAAAAATTAGAGTTTATGTGAAAATATGGCGTGTATGATATCAAACGAAAGGTAATTGAGTCTTGAGTTAAACAAAATTCATTTTAATTTATTTTAAAAAAGGGGTGGGGGTATATTTCAAAAATTAGAGTTTATGTGAAAATATGGCGTGTGTGACATCAAACGTAAGGTAATTGAGTCCGGAGTTTAACAAAATACATTTGAGTTTTTTTTAAGGGTGGAGGTAGATTTCAAAAACTTCAAATTAAGTCAAAACATGGCTTGTGTGGTATCAAACAAAAGCTAATTTAATCTGGAGTTGAATAAAATATATTTCAGTTTTTAGTTATATTAGCTCACACGTACACTATAACTATAGTACCTAGTGTGAGCTTAGGGGCCCATATATTGGCAGAGTATTTTATTTTAAGCTTATGTAATATTGTCAGGATAGAAAATAATGTCCTATTAACTAAATGGCACAAGATAGGTTTGGCACTTGTAGCAAGTGCACATTAACCCTAAACAATCTAAGGAAATGAACTTCTGTATATAGTTCAATTTGTATGAAACGTGTAATAAACTGTATACGGAATTAAAAACAATAAGCGATTGAATGGTAATCGATGATGTTTATACAGGAAACAAAACACATCTTGATATCCTATCAATGGCAAACGGTTTTTAATAAAAGCATCTCCAAAAGAGTTTAGCAGTTTTCAAGCTGAGAACGTGACGTAACGTTCCACACGCACAAGTGACAGTGAATACAAGTAGTAGTCAGAAGCCGAGCGTATCTAGAGGATACTCATTTTGTTAGCAAGTTGTTTTTAATGTAACTAGTAATTATAAGTATTGTTAATAAAATCATAAACCTAACTTAAGCTGTGTTATGTCACGTTAAAATCCCCTCGTGACAATATCAGATAAATAGTCATATCATACACAAGCACACCAATGCTTCTGTGATTCTTGTTTGTTTTGCATAGAAATCAGTTATTGGAGAGATATTTTTATTTCTTGTATGACCCGAGAACCGCGTCGCTTTCACGACAATCGTCGGTTATTTGCGCTCTACCCGGCAGATACAGTTATAGTTTTTGTAAAGTCACTTGAATAACTGCTAATACGGGGTTCTATCGATTTCATGAAATTTTGCTTCATTCTGCCCTTCAAAAGTTATCCAAATTCATATAAAATATTTCTGGTATAATTTCAACCCTACCGACAGAGAAGAGCGCGGCTCTTTGCGGTTTGACCACAAAGTATTTGTTTTCAGACCGACCGAGCCCAGGTGGATCGACGGCACCTGATTGGCAGATTTTTTTGAGATGCGCTTTTAATTGCTTTCGAGTGTGCTTTTCGGAACCTCTTTATTCGGCAGTTTTTGCAAAGTCAGTTGAACAAAGGTCAAAGCCGACCATCGGCATATCCTTTAAAGAAAGTGACATGGGCGGCGGTAGATATACTCATGAAAATTATTTCATTTAATTATGGCGTAAACTAAAGAAATAAAAATAGATAATAAAACTATCTATTCCTACACCTACAGAAACGACACTGATTTATTTTCTAACTCTGCATACTGCCGACTAAAGGGGTCCCGAAAAGAACACCCGAAAGCAATTAAAAGCGCATCTCAAAAAAATCTGCCAATCAGGTACCGTCTATCCACCTGTGCTGGGTCGGTCAGAAAACAAATACTTTGTGCTCGGACCGCAAAGAGCCGTGCCTTTTCTCTGTCGGTAGGGTTGAAATTATACCAGGAAGACTTTATATGAATTTGGATAACTTTTGAAGGGCAGATTGAGGCAAAATTTCATGAAATCGATAGAACCCCGTATTAGGAGCATTTCAGGTGACTTTGCAAAAACTATAAGAGGCATTGGTTTCGGTAAAGGAGAACGGCCGTTAAAACTATACAGTTGTGTGATTTATAGTGTGTTTTTTTATTAACAAAAAGTTTTCTACCCAATGTTTAAATAAAAAGATAAATATGTATCATAAATAACGGTAGGCTAAAGCCAGAAATTAAAGTTTACTAAAAACTAAAAAGAATAGAAAAATACAAATTAGTTTAAAAAAAATACTTGTCCTAAATTTTACCGCATGCCCCTGGTACCTAAGTAATATTATAACCAACTTGCATCTGTACTTATCTTCGGGCAGAACGTAAGTAAAATGTGATCTAAAATACCAAGAAGATAACTTGAAGAAGTTTTACATTCTTGTTGAAACAAGCCGTATCCTGATTTAAAAGATTTCATGTTTCCCGTATACATAGTAGATTAAATAAATAAGTATTTATGCAATATAGTTTTTTTTAGTTTTTCTTTATATAACATAATATATATCAACTCAAACAATTGACTTGAAAAACAGTTTTTGTTTTCAAACACGGAGTCTTTTATTTTACTAAATATCAAGAAAGATTAAAGATTTTTTCGTCAAGTCAACTGATGCCAAAGATAATACCTTAAAAAAAAATATTTTTTTTTTTGAGTGGGGCATTTTGTTTTTTGTGCTGATATTCCTAGTCTAGGTTATAGGACTTTAATTTTCGTAGGTTTCGACAGAGCGGCAAAAGCATGCGAACCTCGTGTATTACTTAAAGCGGCTTAAACTTAAAAAGGACGCAATCCAATTAAGACCTGGGGCATTAAACCTTGCAACATTAGTGTTTTTCCGGTGTAAAGGATTTATTTTGCTTAACTAATTGCAGCCTATAGCGGTCGAAAGGGGTTTCTAGTCCCTGAGACAACCCCTAACCACAAGAATTACACCCTTGCATGTCTGCTCCTTAAGTGTCGACAAAAGGCGGGATTTATGAAGGATCGTAATAAATATTAACAAAAACTTCTTGTTTTTGTTTTTTAGCCAAAAGCTGGATAACACTAACTTTATTTTACAAACGGAGAAATAGTAAAACAGGTCTTTTAAAAAATACTGTTACTGCAAAAGTAATAAACTGGTAAATATGTATAATCTCCGGTTATTATCAGGGCCATGAGAAAGTAATAGATTACCCGCCGTGCTTTAATTTTTTTTAATTAACTCCACCGCTAAAAAATATAAAGGAATGTGCAAATTTAAAATAAACCCACTCTTTTGAGCGATACCATAACTATACGTAACTATCGATTAGTGTTGATAGACTACGCCATGCGATGTTTAAATAAAGAAAAATGGTTCGTGGCAATTGAAATACTTTTTCGTTATATAATAAAAAATAGGGTTGAAGTAAGAATTTTTTTCTAATAATTGTAAGAACTAAAAATTTAAGTATTTATCCCCTTTCAATCTTGTAATATACAAAAAAAAATAAATGACTTTTTCTTTGTTATTGTCACTATTTTATGTCGTCAGCTGGTATCTAAGAAGAATTTAGGAAGAACTAGCAGCAAAATAGCCGACTGACCTCATGTTGTTTGATGAAATAAAAACTACCTTTCTATTCCCCTCCCATGTCTCTGGCTATTATACAGGGTGTTCCAACTAAAAGGTAACAGAGGTGGTTTTGGGTATTTTTCGTCCGAATTTGGAGAAACGCTCGAACACGTCGATTTTGTTTGCGACGGGGACACTCTTTGGCTATCTTGAAATTTTTGTGGCACGCACTATCTTCGAGGGGGTACTTTACCCCTATATTTTGAATAGGGAAAGTGGGTCTAGTGGTACCTTGTTTTGAAGCTCTCTTTATAACCATGTAAAAATTTTGAAAATCCATAGATTAGTTTTTGAGATATTTGCTTTTAAATTTTTAAATTTTACATGGAATGATAAAATAAAAATTAAATCCGAAAAATATAAAATCCTGATGAAATTTTTATTTTATCAGTCCATGTTAAATTTGAAAGTTTGAAGGCAATTATCTCAAAAACTAATGGATAGATTTTTGAAATTTTTACATGGTTGTAAAGACATTCAAGAGGCCTTCAAAACAAGGTATCACTAGACCCAGTTTCCCTATTCAAAATATAGTGGTAAAGTATACCCCTCGAAGATGGTGCGTGCTACAAAAATTTCAAGATAGCCAAAAAGTGTCCCCCTCGTACACAAAATCGACGTGTCCCTGCGTTTGTCCAAATTCGCACGAAAAATTACCAAAAAGACGTCTGTTACCTTTTCGTTGGGACACCCTGTATATAATTATCAAGAATATCGGTATTTATGATTGACAAGTTTTTATTTACTTTTACTAATTTTATTAGGTCACGTGTGGTTTGGTTAAGTCAGATAAGATTAGATAAGAAGATTAGAATATAAAACTTGAGCAGTGTTGAGCATATTCTAATATAATTAGGTTAAAAAAAAAAGGCAATATGGGGACAATAGTGACAAAAAGTCGTCCTGAATCCCGTTTTTTTTTGGTTATTTACGATTATGAATATGCGAAGACAATAGGAAAACATTTACACCAGTATTTACTAAGAGGTTAAAACTTAGCACTTAGACGTCTATGAACTTGTAACCAAGTGGTTTAAGCGTATTTTTTTCATACAGGTAAAATTATGCAAAAATTTGGTTTTCGCTAAGGTGCAATAGCACAATAAACATTTCTCAGTAAACAAAAATTCAAATTAACTTTAAAAATAAAAGAAAACCACATAAAAAATGTGTAACGAACTGTCATTTTTTGGAAAAATTGTAGTACCACCCCTGAGGGATGGTTTCAAGTTCGAAAAACTATAGAAAGAGCGCTCAGATTCGAAATAATCACAGAAATAGAGTGAAACCCCCTATAAGCGGTCACTCACGGTTTCGTCGATTTTGTCCGTTTATTGGAGGTGTCCGCTTATGAAAGGGAACTGCTAATTTTGAATATACAGAATGTTTCAAAATTCAATAACATAAATTCAGTGTTAAATTCCTTAAGTGATTTCAAGACAAAACTTTCATATAAACATAGGTCCACAAACGCCTTGTTTCCGAGATACAGAGTGTTAAAGTTTATTTTTGTTTTTAGTGTTTTGTTTATAGCATGCAGTTTATGAGATGTTGGTCACAAATTTGGCACGTATATTTAGCTATAGGCACTACGCTATTAGACATGCGAAATAATATTACAAATCTACAGGGCGATACTTTTTCAGGGGTCATGTCGCTTTTCCCCCCGGATTTTGTTTGTTGTAAGCCACTGGTAGATTTTAAAACGAGAAATAAAATCCTTGTTTTATTTGCAAACTTTTTTGTATTTTGCAATTTTTTTACAACTTTAACCGTGATACAGCAAATCGCTGCTATACCAAAGGCTGCTATCACAAAATAAAAAAATGCTCCATGGTGGTATGGCGAGTATATAAAATAAACAAATTAATTAAAACTTCTTTGGCCTTTCCAATATACTAGTGCCTATAAGTAAATATACATGCCAAATTTGAGCTAAATATCTCAAAAACTGCAGGAGCTATAAAAAAGCAAAATTTTAACACCCTGTATCTTGAAAACTAAGTGTAACAGGGGCCTGTGTGTGTCACAGTGGTACTGTCACCTCAAGTGGCCAAGGCTTAAATATTGTAAACTACCAACTTAGGCTACAACTTATATAAATTATAAAAAGATTAAATGTTACTATATGTTATTAAATTTACACGATCTCGAAAGGGAATTTGGCGGTTCTTGGAGGAAAAGTATGCTATAAACGTTTTTCTCAAATGTATAACTAATAGGATAATCATACATACCTTTTCAATTTTCTTCTTGCAGCTTCACACTTTCACTTCTAATATTTATTATTTAAATATCAAATTTTTACTACCATTGAACTTTTATATTCAAATATTTACACTTCTTAAACTTTTAGGTTTTATAAACCTTTTATATATTTGTTGTAAATTTATATATTTATCAACATCTTAAACGTTGATTGAATGAGTGAAACTATTCAATCAACTGTTTAATTTACTTAATATTACTGTTTAGGTTTGGGATATGTTATTAATTAAAAATGCCGATTTTAGGGCAACGAATGGTTTGTATTTTGTTGATAAAAAACCATAAAACAGTTAAACACATTATTTCAAAACACTGGAAACAGTAATAATTAATGACTTTACAATCAATAAACTCTAAAAGAAAAGACCAAAATAATTATAAATATTAAAGTTAACAGTTTTATACAATGTTAAAATAATTGATAAATTTCCCCAGTTGAAATAAAACCCCCCTTAAGAAGTCTGAATGAAAGTGTAACGTACCAGGCAACGACAAACTAAAGAGTAAACTCTCTAACGACTTTCGAAAGTTTCAATACCCCGCTCTCTAGACATTCTCAGTTTGCCGCTAGCTGATTGGGCTAAATCTAAGCTTTCTTTAACGGATTTCTTCCACCACTCTTCTCTACAGACACTCGTGGTTGCCGTGGTCTGAATCTTAAGCTCTCTCGCATTGGCGAGAAAGACAAAGAGACAAAATACCACCGCAATTCAAAGATGCGTGGATTTAGAAATTCGGTAAAGTTTAAATCTTACAGTGTGTTTCTTAAAAGTTGAAAATAGTTTACCAAATTTGTTTCCAGTTACAAAATATGAATTATTTTGATGTTAGTGGCTCAAAGGACATATTAGCCGAATACAACTTTTATTAAAATACAGCGAACCTGAAAACATGCCTAAAAACAAGTCGCCGGAGTTGCCATAAATTTTACTTAATCTTAACCTAGTCTTGCATATAATTAATGCTTGTTGATGTCAAAACAATATTTAATTAAAAATCTTTAAAAACTTATAAATGGCAAAAATACCATTTATGCTCAAATCCCGTTTTGCTACATTACTCCCCCCTGATTAAGTATAAACAATTTTTTTTAAACGCAAGTCGAAATAAAATGGTTTATAACAACAAGCATTAAGTAGTGCAGACAACACAAATCTAAACTAAAACTATAACGCTCTTCGTTTCCATTTTTCTTCTGTGGATGATGGTCAACAAACATTCTGGCTGGAACAAACTTGAAGTTCCATTCTGGAACAAAACAGCAACACTGGATCAGGTACAACATCTTAGATCAGCTAGTCAGCAACAACCATGGTGAATGATCAGTAGATTCTAAACAGTACTGAAAGAATCAGAATATCAGTGCAGCTTAATAACAACGATAACTTAAATTAAATGAGGGCAAAATAAAATTGACATATAAACCGAAAAATCTATAGAAATATATAATTTTAACACACATTGTTCGAAAACTATTACATTAAGGTATATATTATATACACGCTTATGCAGAAATTTGTGGAGACAAAAAAAAGTGATTTAATTTAACGTAAATAAATTAAGGGAGTCTCCAAACCAAACCATTTCCTCCATAGTGTTAAACAAACACTAGGTACGCAGCAAGAGCTAAGTTTCCACATTGGCCATCTTTGAAACTAAGGGTGAACAGCAGACTCTGTATTGAATTTGGAAAGAAGCATCCAATTGCAGGTTTGCACAGCGACGGTAAGAAGACGTCGATTGTAGTGATGATGGCTGCTTGGCAGATCTAATGACTTTAATGGTGGAATGGCTGCTTGGTTGATTAAACTGTTTGTGGAAGAAATTTGTTGGTTGGTTGACAGCACTTTGCAATAGCTGACCTAAAAACAAAATAATTTTAATACAAGAAAAACAATGTTTTTAATAACAATAAACCAACCTTATGTAAAACAAAATTAATTGTTTAAAAAAAATATATTATTTAAATTAAAAAAAAAAAAAAAAAAATTTGAAAATTTTTGATTTTATGATTATATCTCATAAATAAGTTTTAGGTGAACTAAAACTAGTTAGACGGCAAAGAACCTACAAAAGGTTGTCTAACCCAAAAACGTGTTTGCATAAAAAACAAATTTTAAAACAAAGATACAAGTAAGACATTACAAAGACTAACTGAAATATTAAAATTAACCACTTTAAGACTTTAAAATATATTTATACCGAATAAAAAAAAAATAAGTTTATTTGACAATAATTTATAAAAAAAAAATCAAATATCAAAATTAATTTACAATAACGAGAAAAAAAAACGTTTAGTTGACAATATTTGAAAAAATTTAAGTTGGTTTATTGTTTTCAGTGTAATAAAAAAAACAACCCTACCAGGTTAACACAGTAAACTTTAAAACAAACATGGAATACTCTATCGAAACAAAAACAAATCATATAAAAATAACTCGTGTGATAGAAAGAATAACTGAAAATAAATACAAGTTAGCAAAAACGAACACAAAATGATACAAAAACTGAAATACAAGTTTTTATCATAGTTAAGATTTTAATGATTCAAAAAAAAAAAATTTAAATTTTATAAAGAAAATCAAATAGAACAGAATAATCTCAAATGAAACAAATCCACATAGATTTTTTTTTAAGTGGAACAAATCCAAATTTACTTTTTTAAATAGAACAAATCAAAATAAATTGATTCAATATAGGACAAATCAAAGTATAATATTTCAATAGAGAAGAAATCAAAAAAAAATAAAGAACAAATATAAATAGAACGAATCCAGCCAGATAAATATACACTTTTTCAAAATTACTTAGAAAAAAGCTCCTCCTAGAATTTTTTCACATTTTTTCCGAATTTTCTTTAAAATTTCTTTCCTGAAACATTACCTGTTTCAATTTAAACTTTCTTTTCCATAGATCTTGCTAAATAATTTTTCTTTAAACATGAAAAATATTCTTCCTTTCAAATTGATTTTCGGTGTGATTTTAGTATGTGTGAAAATGAAAAGTTGGGTTTCCATTTTCTAACTAATTTGCATTTTATTTTATTTTCCAATTAATTGTAAGCTGGTTTTACACAATTTTGAAAAACTAAGAACAGCAGCAAAACAAAGTAGGTTATTATTGATGTCATTGTTTGAAAATTAGACATCTTTGCTTCAAAATACTTGACTTAATGTAAGCAAATGTTTTAAAATTTGACCAATTTAGGTTTTTATCGAATTTCATGCGCACATAGGTGGCGATAGATGATTTTAAAGTGCATGAATCAAAACAAACAAAATAAATATATATTCCAATTGAAGCAAATGACAAAAAAAAATTGAACAAAAATGACAGTTGATGGTTGCTTCAATCGACTCTTTTTGGTGTTATGAAAAGAAAAAAACTCTCTTGGGTGATGAAGTCATTTCTTATTTTTCCAAAACTACTAAATAAGAACTATTTAGAGTTCAAGCAGGCAAGGGCTTATTTCGAAAATATGAAAAAAATAATAAAAAAAAATACTTTAAAATATTTTAGGTATAACATACTTGTTTTCCAATTTAATAAGTTGACAAAAAAAACAAAAGGTATCTTAAACGATAAGGTTCTTTAGATAACGCAAGACTTAAAATGAGCAAATATTTAAAAAAAATAATAATAAAAATAATAATAAATGAAATAATGCTTGCTAATATATGAAAAATAAACACTGATCTTAGAAAGACTAAGTTTTACGCTAAGTTTTCCTTAAACGATCAACTAGTGATTTAATGATTTGATTATTTACGCAAAAAGTATACATAAATTACTTTTTGTTTATCATTAATAGAGGAAATTATGTATAGGCTTTAGTTAATAACAAAATTACTTAAAGATGATAACAGAAATAAAAATAGTACAAAAATAATAATTTAGGTGTTCTTGATTAATGCTATGCCTTTATAGAGAATATTTTTATATTATCGATTAACTAGGACAGCAAACAGAAAGGAACAAACTAACAAAAAAAAACAAAACATTTTTAGAAAAAGACACATTTTTGTGATTTGTCATAGTTACCAAAAGAAAAGTTTTACAAAAACAATTGTACTCATAGAGTAAAAGAGTGGTAGAGATTTTTTTTAAGTTGTTTAAAATAGTGTAGATTTTAAAAAATATCAAAATAAAAAAAAAAAGTTATCAAAATTTATCCTTAAAATGGAATTTACTTGGCTTAAATGGTACAGACTGTACTTAAAGTTCGTATAGTCGAATATTTTCCATATAGGAGAAAACCATTGAGTTGTATAACGCCCTAAAAGGGCGTTAGAGACGGAAAGAAAAGGCATTTTTTATTGACCCTATCCAATTTGGTTCCTATGGTCGGGTATTTCTTTTACACTAAAAACCGAGATAGACATTATTGAACATGTGAAACGGACAAAGATAGAGTGATTTTGCATGCTAATAATACCCTAGATAATATAAGGGTACTTTTATCTCTTTCACACTGACGGCATAAGTGCGACAGAAAAGCAGCTGGCTACCTTTAATCCACCTGCCGTATTTTGAGTTATTCTACCTGTTAGTCCGTGTATACAGGGAAAACTGATAGACAATGTTGTCTAAGTACGGAAATGATTTTTTTTGAATTTTGTGCGGGAATATTACAAAAAGAAATCTTAAAACGTTTAAAAACAAGTTTAGAAGTAACTATTTGAGTTTAAACATGGTCCAAAATTGTTTTTTGTGCAAAAGAAGAAAAAAAATCCATAAAAAAACAACATTTCATGGGTAAGTCGTCTTGACAGATAGTTTTTCCTAAAACACGAGAAAGTTCAGTAGCGTCACGATAGATAGTTTTTTCTGCGACCGTGCGATTTTACCCTCACACATTTTGATTCAGAAAGTGTCACTTCCCCGCACTTTTTTTTGCATTGCATGAAAATTAACAAAAAGTATTTGATTTTCTTAAAAATGATTTC
Source organism: Aspidapion aeneum (assembly GCA_963576565.1). NCBI lineage: Eukaryota > Metazoa > Arthropoda > Insecta > Coleoptera > Brentidae > Aspidapion > Aspidapion aeneum. The sequence continues at coordinate 43,718,671 of OY755040.1, forward strand.
TTTTTAAATTCTTACATACCGATTTTTATCCAGTTGTTTTTGTTTTTTCGAACCAAACTTTTGACATGTCACGGTCGAGTTTCATACATCTTGATGAATTGTTACACACACTGATCTATGTTTTTATAAATTTCGATAAATTTAATGTTTTTTGCGGACTTTACAGTAATTTTAAGTTAAATTTTGGTCTTTCATCGCGAAAGTATATATTTATTATTATATGACCACCGCGACCGGTCTACAGGCCGGTATCATATGTTTATGTCCTTCTAATGTCATTTGACTATCATGCTGTCTTACTTAATAAGGTCACTTAGTTTAATTAATAATTTTGTCCTACATAATATAAAAGAAGAATAGAAACCAACAAAAAATTTGTGGCACTTCGATTACCCATTTTCTTTGATTGCGATGGATTAGGGTGACCAGATTACGGTTTATTAGGGTGCCCAGAGTGCGCAAAAAAAGATTTTGAAAAATTTCCCTAAAAAAATTGAAGACCAAACACTCACTCGCCACTCAATGTTTATGGTCGCATACACTAATCCTAACTCGATTTCCGACGATTATGGACAATGGTTACCCCCTGGACATAAACCTAACAACTTTTACTATATTTATTAACAATAGGTAGGTTAGGTTTGGTTAGGTTGGGTTAGGTTGGGTTAGGTTGGGATAGGTTGGGTTAGGTTGGGTTAGGTTGGGTTAGGTTGGGCTGGGTTGGGTTAGGTTGGGTTAGGTTGGGTTAGGTTATGTTAGGTTGGGTTAGGTTGGGTTAGGTTGGGTTAGGTTGGGTTAGGTTGGGTTAGGTTGGGTTAGGTTGGGCTGGGTTGGGTTAGGTTGGGTTAGGTTGGGTTAGGTTGGGTTAGGTTGGGTTAGGTTGGGTTAGGTTGGGTTAGGTTGGGTTAGGTTGGGTTAGGTTGGGTTAGGTTGGGTTAGGTTGGGTAGGTTGGGTTAGGTTGGGTTAGGTTTGGTTAGGTTGGGTTAGGTTGGGTTGGGTTGGGTTAGGTTGGGTTAGGTTGGGTTAGGTTGGGTTAGGTTGGGTTAGGTTGGGCTGGGTTGGGTTAGGTTGGGTTAGGTTGGGTTAGGTTATGTTAGGTTGGGTTAGGTTGGGTTAGGTTGGGTTAGGTTGGGTTAGGTTGGGTTAGGTTGGGTTAGGTTGGGTTAGGTTGGGTTAGGTTGGGTTAGGTTGGGTTAGGTTGGGCTGGGTTGGGTTAGGTTGGGTTAGGTTGGGTTAGGTTGGGTTAGGTTGGGTTAGGTTGGGTTAGGTTGGGTTAGGTTGGGTTAGGTTGGGTTAGGTTGGGTTAGGTTGGGTTAGGTTGGGTTAGGTTGGGTAGGTTGGGTTAGGTTGGGTTAGGTTTGGTTAGGTTGGGTTAGGTTGGGTTAGGTTGGGTTAGGTTGGGTTAGGTTGGGTTAGGTTGGGTTAGGTTGGGTTAGGTTGGGTTAGGTTGGGTTAGGTTGGGTTAGGTTGGGTTAGGTTGGGTTAGGTTGGGTTAGGTTGGGTTAGGTTGGGTTAGGTTGGGTTAGGTTGGGTTAGGTTGGGTTAGGTTGGGTTAGGTTGGGTTAGGTTGGGTTAGGTTGGGTTAGGTTGGGTTAGGTTGGGTTAGGTTGGGTTAGGTTGGGTTAGGTTGGGTTAGGTTGGGTTAGGTTGGGTTAGGTTGGGTTAGGTTGGGTTAGGTTGGGTTAGGTTGGGTTAGGTTGGGTTAGGTTGGGTTAGGTTGGGTTAGGTTGGGTTAGGTTGGGTTAGGTTGGGTTAGGTTGGGTTAGGTTGGGTTAGGTTGGGTTAGGTTGGGTTAGGTTGGGTTAGGTTGGGTTAGGTTGGGTTAGGTTGGGTTAGGTTGGGTTAGGTTGGGTTAGGTTGGGTTAGGTTGGGTTAGGTTGGGTTAGGTTGGGTTAGGTTGGGTTAGGTTGGGTTAGGTTGGGTTAGGTTGGGTTAGGTTGGGTTAGGTTGGGTTAGGTTGGGTTAGGTTGGGTTAGGTTGGGTTAGGTTGGGTTAGTGGGTTAGGTTGGGTTAGGTTGGGTTAGGTTGGGTTAGGTTGGGTTAGGTTGGGTTAGGTTGGGTTAGGTTGGGTTAGGTTGGGTTAGGTTGGGTTAGGTTGGGTTAGGTTGGGTTAGGTTGGGTTAGGTTGGGTTAGGTTGGGTTAGGTTGGGTTAGGTTGGGTTAGGTTGGGTTAGGTTGGGTTAGGTTGGGTTAGGTTGGGTTAGGTTGGGTTAGGTTGGGTTAGGTTGGGTTAGGTTGGGTTAGGTTGGGTTAGGTTGGGTTAGGTTGGGTTAGGTTGGTTCAGTTTGAGTATGTTCGGTTAGGTTCCGCTAGGATTGTTTAGGTTAGGTTTAGCTATATTCGGTTAGGTTCGGTTCAGTTTAAGCAAATCGAACCGAACCAAACGATTTCGATACGGATGGGTTCAGTTTGCTTTTGTTCAGTTAGACCTTCGATAAATTTTAAAAAAGTAAATAATTATTAATTTTTAGTGTTTTAAGGAATAAAAATTGATATAATGTTCAATTAAACTAATTTTTATTTGTAAAAATGTAGGAATCATAATTTTCTTGATTTTGTTTTGAATTTCATGCTTTTCTAAAAATTGTGCATTTTCATAAAAGGACCAAAAAAACTGACCCGATTTGGATCAGTGACCTTAGTTATTTCAAGTTTTTGTTGACAGCTGATAGACGTCAGGGACCGTTTTGTTTCAGTTTGAAATGAGAAAATGCTTCTTTTGTAGCAATTTGTATGGGTTTTAATGGGGTTTTAAGAATGTTTCAATTTCAATTTTTTTAACAAAATCAACGATAGTCCGCAATTTTTTTTTTTAGAAATCATTATAAAATGGTCTAAAATTATCATTTTTCAAAAAACTTCGTAGTTTTAAGAAAGGTGGTAAAACGTACCAGACCCCTGAAATGTGTTGCAGTCTAGGACAACTGGGCGCCGCCAACTCGGCGCCACCAACTGGGCGGCAGGCCAACTGGGCGCCGGGCCAACTTGACGCCGAGCCAACTGGGCGCCGGACTAAAATATTTTTTCTTGATAAAATGTGCAGATGAAAAACAACCTTAAAAAAATTAAAGTGGCGGATCCAAAATGGCGGACTTTCTTATTTATGCATCGATATGTATCGAATATGGAACTTGGCGGTGTTTCAAGTCGCAGAACACTACACCTACCAAATTTCAACACTCGACTTAATAGATGTTGAACGTTTTGTATAAATAACATATTTATTTTGTTTTTATCTGCACATTTTATCGAAAAAAAAATAGTCCGGCGCTGAGTTGGCCCGGCGCCCATTAGGCCCGGCGTGGCGCCCTGTTGGCGGCGCCGAGTTGGCCCGGCGCCCGGTTGTCCCATTCCGAATTGAAATTTTTAGTTCCGAAATTTCATCTGACACGAGCATAACTTCTAGTCCACCCAAGAAAAGAAGAGTTGAAGAAGACCCTTGTTCAAAGAAAGAAAATATTTTACCTGGAAGGTACAACATTTGTAAAGTTCTAAGATGAAAACAATAATTTTAATACATCCACTGCACTTAGCATGCTTAGAAATTCTTTTTACTCTTTTTTTTACTGAAGAGAATTTTGTAAACACACACAAGTAAGTATTCATGAATTATTTATTATTCAAACAGAAAATTGTTGATAAAAAAATTCTAGTGGAATTCAAAATTTTTATTTTGCGCCGCCACTGCCCTTTTTTATCCAAGACAAGCAAATAGAATATTTTTGCGATGTTGCATGTTTCCGGACTCACCAAACCGAAATTCTATTTTCATCCCTATTTTGCTCATTAAATTCTTACTTGTATTTGGTCAATTGCGATAAAAGCTTGATATAATGGCAATTTTGGCCCATGCCGGGTCTACCCGTAGGGTATAGAAGTCAATGGAGAAAACATAAAAAATAAAATATTGTTTTATTGATAAACAATACAAAAATTCAAAAATAGTTTTAAAGAATCAAATGTTATTAATTTAGATAATATTGATTTTATCAAGTTATAATATAATGAGAAGAGAAAAAAAAATAGAAAAATGTATCTTAGCAATGTTAAGATTGCTATGATAATATCCAATTGGATTCGAGAATGACTTCAAAATGGAAAAAAAATATATGTATATATGTGCATAAATCGAAAAATTTTAACCGTTGATGACGTAGTTTTTATTCGGTTTCTGGGATCTTAGAAAATGATCCCTATTTAAAAAAAACAAACCTTTTTTGAAATAATGGACTCTAAAATATACTATATATAATCGATTTTACGATAATACTTTAACCATTACGTTACGTTGATTTATTATAACACACATATCCATCACAAAAGAACAAAACCAAAAGGCATGTGTGGATTTTAACAAAAAATAAAATGATATTTTGTTTTTTTTAAATATTACAAAAATAAAAAAACAATTAAAAGTTTACAAAATATCTAAAATATTCTGGTCACTAGAAAATAAATGACTTTACTAAAATAATAAAAAGTTAAGTATTACACTTTTTCCGTGTAACACAAAAAACAAGATTAAAATTACATATCTGACATATAATTGATGCAGACATTATCTGAAAAGATACAATTTACTTCGACTAAAGCAAAGTACAAAAGAGATTAAAGAATAACGGTATAGTTGTCACTTATTACGCATAATTAAAAATTACAAAAGTTCTGTACACTTATAGATAGAACTGTGGCCATAACGCGATAGAGACACTGTCTCTAAGTCCAGCGATTGTTATGCCAACTACCAATCTCCACAGCTAATTAGCTATTTTTTTATAAAATTTGTGCTTATGCACTTAGTTTTTATGGTAATTAGTTTGACGGATAACATTTTACAGAAAAGAAAACAGTTGTTTGCTGTACACTAAAAAATTTTTTTTTATACAAAGATTTTATTTACTTGATTTTAAATATTTAATGCCATTAAGATGTTTTTTAATTTAAAACTTTCTAATTCAAATGAGACTTTTTCGTTAGTCTATAGGTGTTATCACTGCTAAAGCCAAAGACAGTGGTTTTATTTATAAAATTTCAAGACAAAAGAAAATATATAAATTTCATAATGTAAATATTACCAAATGACATAAAGATTAGCTTAAATAGCTTATCGACCCTATAAAGTAAAAAGAGTAAAAAGTTGATCATAAAATTTTATAATAGAAGAAAATACTTCTTTATTCTGCTGTTCTTGTCTGTTTTTCCAATCTCTGATTATTTCTTGATGTTAATATCTTTTTTTTAAAATATCACTAATAAAAATATAACGGTTTTCATTTGATATGGCATGACTCAAGAGTCGTCTACTCTTTATGGTTGTATCTTCTAGGTTTTTTCTATTCCTATACCATTAAACATTAAATTTCTAAAAATCCTAACTTTTAGTTACTATCTCAAATATTATCTAATTAACCTATTTTTTAACCAAGTCAGAAAAATTGTCCAAATGTCTACCATAAAACCTGTTTTAAAATAATATCCCATCATCACTTCAACACAGGTTCCAAAAACGTATAGTGACTTGTATACCAAATCTAAATCATGTTTCGTCATAATAAAAAAAAATAGGTAGCTACCATTTTAAATTGAAAATTGTATTGTAAAATATAAAATTTATTCAACGACAACGCTTTTGTCTCCCTAATTAGAAAACCTAAGACACTGTGGATTCAACACTAACAGGAAGTGGCCATCTTCACTGGAGTTAGAAAAACACAGGTGTACAACGAAGAAAGAAACTAGTCCAAATCTTCTTGTTAAATAAATTTTCCGGTCTATTGTGTATCCAGTATAACTCAAAAATGAGTTCCCGACATGACGAAATAGAAAATTACCTAGGTCTCTTACTGAAATCTACTAGGTGTGACGTCACTGTCTTCATTAACCTACCCTGATATAACTTTTTATTCGTTTCATAGGTAAAGTTTTACCTCTACCTTGAATAGTTTTTCCCAAATTTAAATTCCCATTTTTACAAAATTATTTGACTTGAAAGAAACCCAAAAATCCAACCCATATATTTTTCCGCTGTTTTAGACCAGTTCACCTGTAGACCATGTAAGCTATAACATGACGATTATTAATTCAGTAGTTTTCTTGATAAAGATTGGTTAAAACATTTAACTGACTATACCGTAACCCTATCTTTCAAAATTGAGTTACGATATTAGGAGATACGGCAACAAACAAAACAAATATAGACCAATTGAAAATTTTAATTATAGGTATACCATAGAAACACCCTCTCGAGTGGAGAAGAAAAATTCCCTAATTTACTCCTCAGCCTTCTTCTCAATGACTGGGGAGTTTAAAATCCAGCTAAAAACACTCATTCCATAAAAAAAACATTTTATAAAATAATCTATAATATAATGATAGAAACAGCGAAAAAATTAATTCGCCCTCGTCTTACAAAAAAACAACAAAAGAAAAAGAAAACGCGACGATTCCACTTGGCGAATTATTATTGGTCTATTGTTTTATAACATTCCTTATACATCAAAAGATGCATATAACAAACACAGATCCATTTTGCCATACCATATAGCCATATCAAAGTTACGTTAAAAGAAAATTCTAGGACGCTTTAATTCAAAAATACTTCCCTCTCACATATTTACTCAACAGATAGTAATAGACTTTTGTCATTTATAAAAATATCTCAAAAATTACGAAACAATTTTATAACAAATTGTTCTTAAAAACTTTCAACTTGATGTGTCAGTCATTTACAACTCAATACAAGCAATACAACTCCTGAAAATAAAAATAAAAATATTAATTAAGTAAAATTTTTGAGGGAAGTCGAAGAATCGTAGACCTCTACAGTTGTTGAATGTCATGGTCTTCACCTATAAAAGAAAACGAAGTTATAATACTAATTTTATACATGGTTTTAACAAATATAATAAAACATTTTCTTTAAAACATCATTCAATGAATTTATTATGCTTTTGACATAGTGTTTAGACACTATTATTTTTCTTTTCATTAAAATCGGTCTCGTAGTTATTAAAAATTAAAACAAGTTTGTACAAATTTTAAATAAGTGCTCATAAATTACGAGGATTAGATGATAATTAAAAACTTTTTAGGCGAATAAAAGAATAAAAGCTCTACGAATGCAAAATTTTAAAAGTTTAAAATGCTAAGGCATTGCTTAATTAATTTATGTTATATATGTCTATGTAATGATAGACAGGCTTGCTTTTGCAATGCAAGAGAAAAATTATCTTTAGTGTCAAAATTGCAAATATTGAAACAAAAAAAAAATTAAAAACTTAAAACAAAGATTGTCCTTTTTGACATCGACGATCTAATCTAAAAACTCAAGAGAGAGATTGTCCCTTTTGACTTTCAGATTGATCCAGGATCTAGATTAATATTTTTTTTATAGGTTTTTTTAATACGTGTGTAGCTTGAGCTATTACGAAAAAAAAAATTAAACTTTTTGGCAAAGAATGGTTAGGGGATGAAATGTCAACTACCTCTAATTCAGAAAAATTAATCGTTTATTTAAACAACTACACTTCCCATTCCATTCCAATGGAAAGTGTCGAAATGGATGCAATAAGAAGATCAATGAGAAAATCCAGAACTGTTCCTACAAGAAATAAGATCATAAAAGAAATAATGGGAATCGAGGGAAGCATAACTGATGACATCACTAAAAGGCAACTGATATGGTATCCCATGTACAACGGATGAACGACGAAAGATGACCAAAACAGGTTCTAGAATGGCAACCAATAGGGCGCAGAAAAAGAGGGCGTCCTAAACTGGAATGGCAACAGTCAATCCAAAGAACAACGAGTCAAAAAAAAAAAAAAAAAAAAACTGACGGAAGATGACTGTCATGATCGAAGGAGGTGGAGAATAGGCGTCGGACAACGTAGAAAAACGTTCTAAACCGACATAGTAGTAGTAAACAACTACTGTATAGAGTAAGTCCAACTACAGCAAAATAGTAACACATTAAAAAACAGTCTTTAAAAAAAAAAAAAGAAAGTAAGCTCTGATGACAATTGCATAAAAATAATATATATTGTTTAAACAGGATAAGAAGATTACAAAAGTTAGCAAAGAAACGAATGTACTAAATCTTTTGGTTACCAAGATATTTACGCACGCAAGTTATTATCTCTGTGTGCAAATAACTTAAAACTTTTGAGATTCAGTGCTATTTACATATGTTAAGAATATCCTGGATGTATGTATCTATCCAACATTTTCTTGGAACACAAAGAAAAAAACGAATGAATACTAAAAAAAGAAAGAAAACTTAAATTCGTTGGACACTAACACAAGGTGCGGTCAAAACTGTGAAGTAATTCGATTAACTGTGCAGAGAAAACTTAACTGAAAAATTATAGAACTTTATGCATATAATAGCATAGCTAAGAAGGCATTGTGTTATTAGCACTTTTCAAAAAACAAAAAAACATACAGTAAAAAGTACGGAGGAGGCCTGGCAAATAGACCTTTCTTTTGGGCTACTTTTTGTTAGCAGTTGATAAAGATTACTAAGATCAAAAAAAAAAATTACATTAACAGATAAAACAAATCAAAATTATTGAACGAACATTTTCACATATCTTTTAAATCTTAACATGAACAAAAAAAAATACTAACCAATAGGTTTAAGTTTTAGTAATTATCTTAAACAAAAATGAAGGTTTAAAAGCTCAAATAACACGTTTCAGGTTGACAAAAATAGACACAAAAGGTCTTAATGACTTCATGGTATAATTTATAAAAATGAAATATAGTTTTATATTCATTGATTTAAAAAAAAAATGACAGATAGAAATTTATGTAAGCTGTTTTCAGTACCTCACTGTACACGCGGGTCTATTGTGTAACACTGTGTTTTACACGACGTTGTACATAAAAGTAAAAAGTTTTTATGAAAAAGTTTATATCATATAGATATCAAAATACCAATTTTTTTTTTAGTTTGTAAATAAAAATCCTATATATTTTTTAATTTAACGCACAAAAATCGTCACATGTGATGTGGTTACGAGAATATTAGGAATAATGTACATAAGCCATTGTTGTCTAGATTTAGCTGGCAAATCAAAAATAACCGACCGACCTTAATGAAATTTAAATCAAGGGACTGCATTTCTCACTATAGATCTTTGTTTGAAAAATATAAATTTAATAGTACCCGTGAATGAAAAATCAAACATTGGACCCCCGTGAGCGTTCAAGTTGCTCACGGAAAAATATGAGAGAAACAAAACATTTTTTTTCCACGAAAGCTTGTTTGATCTATAAATATAATATTGTAACGTGTCAAAAATTCCAGGCCAAAATATGAACAAATAATGAACGAAAACTACATAACTCACTCCTTTTATTTAGGTTTTAGGTTAAGTAAAATCATAATTAATTACTATAAGGTTACCTTTCTTAATTAGGAGTATAGTCTCACCTTGTTCTATGTTTATAGTCCATTGGGACATGAGTCTGTGCCAGCTTATAAGTTCTGGTTACGGATTTCAGGCAACCTTGCATTGTAAATTGTTTTAAGCCTCGGTTAGAAAAATAGCCAGCTTGGTTTTCTACTCAGCACAGTCTCATCTTGCCTTGGGTTAATAGTGCAGTTTCTATCATTGGAAAATGGTTCTTTTTGAGGAAAATCCGGAAAACAGTCCTAAAAGTGAACCCAAACTATCAATGTTCTGATGACTAAATTGAATTGTGTCCTGGTTTTTACCTTAACTTTTGTGCTAACAATTATCCTAGTGAAGTCCTGATCTGTTTTCACACCGCGTTTTCCACTAGTTTTTCATCATTTTTAGCGATTTTCCTCACACCTTGAAAATTTGTTTTGTTTTGAAAATATGTTCTGTGACACAGCTGAATTTAGACAGATGCGATGTAGCCAAATGTACTAGAACTTAACTGAGACTGCTACTTTTCTAGCGTTATTCTCTTGGGAAAACTTGTGTTATTTTCTGGAGAAGTACGGTGGTTGTGCTAGTTAAATTTATTCTTCATCAAGCCCCTCAAGGCCAGCGTAAATACCGTTGTAGAAGCCATAATTTAAAAGTGACTCGAACATTGTAATGTTTTCAATCAACCGACAACACTGTAGTGACGTCACTCTGAAACCACACATAGAACAAGTAGATCGTAGAATCTGGTTAGAAAAGTCGAGAGAGATTTGGATTTGCCTTTTACCGCACATAGAACAAGTAGATCGTAGAATCTGGTTAGAAAAGTCGAGAGAGATTTGGATTTGCCTTTTAAAACCCTTTTTTTTGGTGGCTTGGTCCTAGATGGTCGATTTTGATTTTGGGCCCCTTTTTCGCCAAATAAGTTTTTGGGAAAAATCGCGAGGTTGTTTAAGAGAACCCTCATATTGTAGGCCCTCCCGTTTAGCTAATGAATTCACAGTGAATTATTAGCATATGTGTTAAATCACAGAATTGACGGGACAAACATATCGCCATGTGGGGCCATCTGAGAACTTCTGCTAGAGAAAAGTCTGCATCTTATGCCGCCAACACTTTTAGGCCGTCCACCATCTAGAGGCCTTCTTCTTTTATTGATTATCTTCCATCTGAGTCAACCTATTGGCCCTCTGCACTTGTCTCCCTCTTTGCTACCTTCTAGAAGAGGCCAACATTTTGTTGACAAACCATAGCCCTTTGAGTTCCATGTCTTGGGTTCCGACCAAGCTGGATAAGTACGGAGATTCTCAGATATGTTGAGGTGGTAAATATAGGGTAACAATCTAATGTGCCCCTTTCCATACATTCCTGCCCTGGTGCCCTTATCACAATTTGAGTATTTAATAATTACATTAAACATTTAAAACTACACATAAACAGTTATTATTCTAAATGTAGGTTACTAAATAAATAACAAGGGTCCCTTGCGCAAGTGACACTAGAGTAAAGAACTTACTTAACTTTGTGATACCAAATGCCTAGAAATAGTTTTAAGAGATTTGTAATTTTTAGTTAGAATAAGGTTGAGACTGCCATACTACCTGTTATTTAGTTTTGAATGTGGAAACTTTTAAATGATGTATAATACATTTATTTTGGGAAAAGTGATATTTTATTTGAGAACGAAGGTTCCCACTTTTCTTGTTAGTTTTAGTTTGCATTAGGCCTCCTTTGGTCAAAGTGGGTGGCGCCATTTACATCAAATTTGAAGCTTTACCCCCCCCTACTCTCCATACTTAAGCTTCCGGGTATAAACCAAAAGGAGGTTCCTTTTCCATAAAATAAATTGTGTAATCCCCACCCACACTTAGTGAGCTCTCTACCTAGCTCGATATTTTGTCAGGCACAGGCTGGTAACTTTGGAATCAGTGATAATACCTGGCCAGCTGTGATAAACTGTCTAGTAGGAAAATAACTGATACAATTTCTTGTTACAAAATATATAAACCAGTAGTAAGAAAGAAGCCAGTACAAATTGGCAGTTCAAGAAGTTTTAAACTGGTACTCATTGATAAGTTGGTACAAATTGGCGCCTCCAACGTGGTAGTCTAGCTTTGGTGTATGGCAGTTTCTGGTTTTGGTATCACAATGGAGTTACAATGTTGAGAAAGTTATACAACAATATTTTCAAATTTTAGAGCACATATTTACACTATAAAAACCATACTATTTTTAGAGTTTTGTATAATCCCTTTTTTACCTTTGCTTTGGTTGCTTTTTGGTTGGCAACAAAAGATGAGTTTGATCAGGTTGACTTGAGAGTACCTAGTTTGAACTAAACTTTAATTTTTTTTTTCAGAACCTTTTAAGGGTCTGGTTTTGTCCACATTGTACATAAGTGGGTTTTTTTTTGTTGTAGCCCTTAAATATTTAGTAGATTTTACTTAGGGTGAAAATAAGCTCCCATCTTCTTGACTATACACTGTGGCACAGAAAATCTGGTCATTGGTGAAACACCTGCCCTGGTGGCACTTTGGAAAGGAAAATCTTTCAATCAACTTTCTCAGAACTTGGAATTTTTATTATTTTTTTTTATTTTCGGGTTTAGGTACTGTTGGGTACAGATATATACAGTGTGTTAATAAAGTTCAGGTGTCTTTGTGATTGACAAAAGACTAATGGTGCATTAGTTTATCTTTTAGGAAACATCATAAGGATTTTTAGGCATCATTGTGTTTTCTTCTTACCCCCCTACAATTATTAAGGTCACTGAGCCCCTGAAACTTCTTTTGAGGCTGTTGTACTTTCTTAAGTTTACTAATGAGCCCCTAAAACTTGGTCACCTTGTCATATTTTGCTAAGGTCACTAAAGCCACTTAATTTTTTCTTTTGGCAGCCTGGCCGCTTTTTGTAAGGTCACTCCTTCCGCTTAAATTTTTTTAAGACCCCTGTCTCCTTTGATAGAAAAAAGAGGCCACTGGATTTAATAAAAATTTTTTTAGGCCCATTAAAAATATTTTTTAGGGCTCATATTTTTATTAGGGTCTCTGGACAAGCATAGAAAACTGTTGTTTTGCAATAAGTTACTGTGCAAGAAAAAAAAAGAGGAAAGCTCTCTTAAAGATCCCCGTGTATATTTTTTTTTTAAATCTTTTCCCTACATAATTTTTGTTTTTTTTAGTTTGCATTGGTTGATTTTTTTTAACTATGGACAATTAATGTCCTTAGGTAAGTTTAGGAATTGGGAAAAAAATTTTTTTGGCCCCTCCGTTAGTTTGGCAGACCCCCCCCCATTTTAAGAATAAACATTTCTTAGGAAAATTTTATTTGAGAGCAATATCTCCTAAAGAAAAATAACATAGGAGCAATATCCCTGCAAAACAAAATTTTATTTGAGAGCAATATCCCTGCAAAACAAAATTTTATTTGAGAGCAATATCCCTTCAAAACAAAATTTATTTAAGAGCAATTTCTTTTAATATCCCTTAAAATTATATATACATTTAAGCATATTACATCTCGACATCAAATTTGTTTAGGAGCATTAGCTTCGGAGAGCAAAAGTGTTTTTTTTTTGCAGATGTTTAATTGATTTTGTCATGCTGCCGCCGTGATTTTTTTTTCTTTTCTTCTTTCGTTTTGGTTTTTTAAAAAAAACTTAGCGTGTAGCTTTCGGTGTTTTTTTTTTCTGTTTTTTTTTGTACTTTTGGGTCGGGTTGAATAAACAAAACAAATTGTAGACATAAGTGATTAGTTATAAGTGAAGTTAGTAGTAAAGTTTGTTTGTTCATATTTCAAATAGAAAATATAGATTAGTGAAAATGGATGAACAGAATCACGGATCAAAAAGCCTTGTACCATATGACTTTGAGGATGATTCATCAAATCATGAGTCAACTAAATCACATCACGAGTCAAATGAAGTACAGGTACAGGATGAAGTTTTAATAAGACTTTCGGATTCTGAAGGTCAGGAAGTAGATCACCCCTTGGATTTATCCAGTCCTGCGCCTGCGAGAACGCAAGAGACTCCTCAAGACCCTGTATCGAATTTATTGATCATGAACGCCCCTATAATTGAAACCCCATTAGTCCCTCGAGCGCAGTTAAATATAGATCGTCCATCAGAACAACTTCGTTACTCTGATTCCGAAATTGCTATGAACCCAATGCCTGGACGTTTTCCAATTCAAACAAGTTCCCGTTCCCCAGCTGCAACTGGCTATCCAATTACCAGTGGAGTTAGTAGACTAAATGTCATTTCAGAACACGATCTTCCATGTCCTAGTAGACCTCAAGTATCGAATCAAGGAACGTTTTTAAATAGAATTCGTCGTACTACTGCAAGTATGGAGAATCCCCCCAAACAATTTGACTCATGTCATTCATTAATAAGACAAGAACCTCCACGTGACTCGCGAAGTCATTGCCATTTTTCGGATGTCATGAATGAACATTCAAGTGCGTTAAGCTCTGGTATTGCACAGTCAGATTCGTGTGGACCTCGTCAGTCCAGTAGAATACAGAGTAACTTACCAAGTGAAACCAACAATTCTACAGTATCCAACCTTATACATAGTTCATTGCCTCAGCAGAATGTTAACTCGTCTAATCCTCAAGTAGTCGTGGATGAGCACATTAGAAATCCCAACTTGACTTTTAGATTAAATGCGCCACATGCGAGAAGAGCTTCGGAGCCTTTACTTTATCGATCGACCGCTAATAATTCCTTCGTTGTTCCAACAGACTATCGTCCCTACCATTCCGAACAAAGAAATATCGGCCGTGGATATGCTGATAGAGACAACTTTATGCGACAGAGAATAACCTCGCAAACAAATTTGCAGAGTCGACCAGAGTTTGCTGACCCCACTCATCAAGTCCTGAGTGCATCTACAAATTTGCCCCCCTTTCTACCTTTACAAAATAATAATAACTTAGAACCAATAGAAGACAGTCCATGGCACAGAGAAACAAATGCAAGCTATTCGCTGTTAAATCGGGCGAACGTTTCAAACCACAATTCTACTAATCTCTTACGCAGAGAATTAGATGAAGCAATTCATCGAGTTGAAAGCTTACTTAAAGAAGTCGAATGCCCGACTAATCAAGAGAATTTAGGTGATCCCTTGGGAGCTTCCCAAACGCAAGTGCAACATTTGAGTCGACAGTCTTATCGAAGAGATAATCAAACGTATACGATTCAGAATCCAGTCGTCGAACAAAGATCTCGAGTTCAATTCGAAGACATGCCCGCTAACGAGCTGCAACGTCAACCGAACTTCCATAATGAGCCTTCTTACAGAAGATCTGATACTCATCAAGGTTACCCCGCAGAACGCAATGCCGGTTATCATGCGCGAAATTATGACGCCCCTGTTAGATACGTTTATGCTGAACCTGCTCCTAGACATTATGACATGAGCAGATGGAATTTAAAATATGCTGGATATACAAGTGTAAATCGATTTCTCCAAAAACTAGAGGAACTGAGAATCTCGAGGAATATTTCAAAGGAACAGATGTTACGTTCAGCACCAGAATTTTTAGAAAAAGAAGCCGCGGACTGGTATACTCTTGGAGATTTTAGAAATTATGATGATTTTGTCGCTCAACTGAGAGAATACTTTCAACCTTATAACTACAAAACTGATATGTGGACTGAAATTCACAGAAGAACACAAGGAGCACAGGAAAGAGTAATAACTTTTTTTGTTGCAATAGAAAATTTATTTCGTATGCTTCCCACGATCCCCCCAGAAGAGGATCGGATCCAAGTCATTAGAGGAAACCTTCTGCCATATATACAAGATAAACTTCCTCTCTCACAATATAACAATGTTAAAGAGCTTCTTCGAGACGCTCGTGCAGTGGAGGAAAACGAGATAAGAAAACAAAAGTTTGTACCACCACCTACAAATTACAGATCATTACTTGAGCCTGAGTTTGCATATCACAGACCTCAATACGGAGTTTCTGCTATGGAAGAATTTCCTATTCGCGAACAGTTCCCAGTTCGGGAACAATATTCGATTCAAGAAGTATCATCCATTCCAGCTGATAGTGCTCAACCACCTTTGGTACTTCCGCAGAACGCAATAGAATATGGAAATGCTGAGATTGCAGCAATGTCCTCAAGAGTTAAATGCTTTAACTGTAAGGAATTTGGACACGGATTTAGGCAGTGCAGTCAGCCGCTGCGTCGATTTTGCTTCAAATGTGGCTTTCGAAATGTTCTTGCGAAAGATTGCCCAGAGTGCACAAAAAACGCCTCCGGCGCAAGGTAGAAGGTCGACACTCTTGCAACGCCGTACAAGACCAATCGTTCCCGCAATTAGGAATTTTAGAAAGTCGTGCAGTGTTAGATTTTGTCCTTGCTCATGTTCAAGGAGATCAACGACCGTACTTGGAAGTTTCAGTTTATGGTAAGAAACTTTTAGGCTTATTAGATAGTGGATCATCCCGCACTATTCTTGGAGCCGAAGGATGGAAACTTCTGAAACCCTTTTGTCGTCTTAATGTTTTAGACAGAGTTAGTTGTGTGGTCGCGAATGGCCAATCTTGTGACTCAATTGGTACAGTTTCATTACCTTTTTGTCTTCGTGATAGAACCATAGTTCTTGATGTCTTAGTGATGCCTTCGTTGTATCATACGTTAATTCTCGGGATAGATTTTTGGTCTAGAATAGGACTTATTCCTGATTTGCACGCAAACGAATGGACGTTTGGAGAAGGAAACCTACAGCCTGAAATTTCCTCAATACAATCATTAGATAACCTTACGGCTGAACAACGGGAAACTTTAACCAAAATTGTGGAAGAAACATTCTCTACAATGGGAAATAAACTTGGCTGCACCAACCTAGTAGAACTTACAATTAAAACTGATTCTCCTCCTATAAAGCAACGATACTATCCAATATCCCCCGCACTACTAAAGGAAGTACATGCTGAATTAGATCAGATGCTTGCTGATGGAATAGTTGAACCCTCCGATTCACCTTGGGCTTCTCCCATTGTAATGGTAAAAAAGAAAAGCGGAGACTGGAGATTTTGTATAAATTATAAAGCTTTAAATAAAGTAACAACTCCAGATGCATATCCTCTTCCGTATGTTAGTGCTACACTTGATAAGTTGCGAGATGCAAAATACTTGAGCACTCTTGACATCAAATCTGCGTATTGGCAGATTCCTGTGGCAAAGGAGAGCAGACCGCTTACAGCATTTACTGTGCCCTCCCGAGGCTTGTTCCAATTCAAAAGAATGCCTTTTGGCCTTATGAATGCTCCGGCTGTGTGGCAGCGATTAATAGAAAGAGTCGTAGGTAACTCAGGAGACCTAAGCAACTACGTTTTTATGTATTTAGACGATATTATTATCTGTACACCTGATTTTGAGACCCATATTCGAGTCCTTAAAGCAGTTATCGAAAAAATTGTTCAAGCAGGTCTTTCACTTAATAAGGAGAAGTGTATCTTCTGTAAATCTGAGCTTAGATATTTAGGGTATGTAATCAACTGTGCTGGATTAATGGTAGATCCATCCAAGGTCGAAGCAATTGTCCAAATACCACCCCCTACAAATGTGAAAGAAGTTCGTCGAATAGTAGGTCTTGCCTCTTGGTATCGAAGGTTCGTGCCAAACTTTTCCAGTCTTCTTGCCCCTCTGACGGCGCTTACGCGTAAAAATGTCAAGTTTTGTTGGAGTGAGGAGTGTGATTCTGCTTTTCGTTCTGTTAAGGAATATTTAATTAAGGCCCCGGTGTTGTGTTGTCCGAATTTTGAATTACCGTTTACAATTCAGTGTGATGCGTCCGATTATGGCCTCGGAGCTGTTCTTACACAAGTTCAGGATGGTGTAGAACACGTAATTTGTTATCTGAGTCGGTCTCTAACTAAAAACGAACGAAAATTTACTGTGACCGAGAAAGAAGCGTTAGCTGTCCTTTTTGCTATCGAAAAGCTTCGGCCGTATATTGAAGGAACGAAATTCACGGTGATAACCGACCACTGGAGTCTTAAGTGGTTGAACTCGATAAAAGATCCTGTTGGTAGAATAGCTAGATGGGCTCTCAGGCTTCAACAATACGACTTTGACATCGTGCATAGGAAAGGAAAAGAAAATGTTGTTCCTGATGCCTTATCTCGTTGTGTTCCTCCGGTAGATGCTGTTGATGTCGCACCTTTGAATGATTTCACGGATGATCTTAGAAACACCACTGATAAATGGTACAGGTCGATGTGTGTCAAGGTTGTAAAATCTCCTTCAAAATACCCTCTATGGTGGTTGGAAAATGGCATTTTATTTAAAAGAAGCAATCTGCCATATCCAGGCCTTTCACTGCCTGAAGATATGTGGTTAATAGTTGTTCCGACAGAGCTGCGGACTAGGATTATTTCAGAAAGTCATGATCCTCCAACTTGTGGACATCCTGGTGTATCAAAAACTCTCGCTAGAATTGGACAAAAATATTACTGGTCCTGTATGAGGCAAGATGTTGTCAAGTACGTGAAACGTTGTCACACTTGTCTAAAGGTAAAGTCATCTAATCAAGCACCAGCAGGTCAAATGTTAAGTCAACAACCTACTGCTACTAGACCATGGCAGGTTGTCAGTACCGATCTTGTTGGACCTTTGGTAAGATCCACATCTGGATATAAGTATATTTTAAGTGTATGCGATGTTTTTACGAAATATGTTTATTTCTTTCCCCTAAGAAATGCTACTGCCGCTAGTGTGGTTCGATGGTGGGAAGATCACGTTATTCTAGTTAATGGAGCTCCCGAAAAAGTACTCGCGGATAATGGAACGCAATTTAAGAGTGGTTTGTTCCAGAATATGATGCGAGATTATGGAGTAAAACTTCACTATACCGCCAACTATCATCCACAAGCTAATCCCGTTGAGCGAGTACACCGAACGTTAAAAACAATGCTCTCTTGTTATGTGGAAAATGATCACAAGAAGTGGGATAAACTAATACCCAAAATAGCTTGCGCTATACGATCAGCTCGACATGAAGTTACGGGTCACACTCCCAATTTGATAAACTTTGGAAGAGAAATCCGCTTTGAGACTAAACCAGACGCAAATAAACCTATTCACCTTCCAAGTGACGTAGATCCGCCTAATCCCCCTGAAAAATCAAAACTACTTCAAAAACTTTTCTCTGAAGTTCATAATAAACTTACGAAAGCCTACCAAGGTTCCCGCGAGAAATATAACTTACGACGGAGAAATGTCAAATTTACCGTTGGACAAGAGGTCTATAAGCGAAACTTTAAGATTTCAGATGCTGCAAAAAATTTTACAGCGAAACTAAATCCAAATTATTCCGGACCATTCAAGATTAAAAATGTTGTCAGTCCTTGGTCCTATGAGCTCATTGATTCTAATGGAAAAAACTTAGGAATCTGGAATATAAAAGACCTAAAAGCGCGTCCTCCCGATCAATTAGAAGAGTCACTGACGATGTAGTTAAGGCTTTGTCACGTTCCATGCTACTACCAATTTTTAATAATGAAAGAGAATATCTTGTAGAGTGGAAATTTAAGATCTTGTAGCATTTATGACGCATTTACCCGCTTGAGAAATTTTTCTTAGGAAAAATTTTATTAAGGGGGAGAGGTGTTGTAACGTGTCAAAAATTCCAGGCCAAAATATGAACAAATAATGAACGAAAACTACATAACTCACTCCTTTTATTTAGGTTTTAGGTTAAGTAAAATCATAATTAATTACTATAAGGTTACCTTTCTTAATTAGGAGTATAGTCTCACCTTGTTCTATGTTTATAGTCCATTGGGACATGAGTCTGTGCCAGCTTATAAGTTCTGGTTACGGATTTCAGGCAACCTTGCATTGTAAATTGTTTTAAGCCTCGGTTAGAAAAATAGCCAGCTTGGTTTTCTACTCAGCACAGTCTCATCTTGCCTTGGGTTAATAGTGCAGTTTCTATCATTGGAAAATGGTTCTTTTTGAGGAAAATCCGGAAAACAGTCCTAAAAGTGAACCCAAACTATCAATGTTCTGATGACTAAATTGAATTGTGTCCTGGTTTTTACCTTAACTTTTGTGCTAACAATTATCCTAGTGAAGTCCTGATCTGTTTTCACACCGCGTTTTCCACTAGTTTTTCATCATTTTTAGCGATTTTCCTCACACCTTGAAAATTTGTTTTGTTTTGAAAATATGTTCTGTGACACAGCTGAATTTAGACAGATGCGATGTAGCCAAATGTACTAGAACTTAACTGAGACTGCTACTTTTCTAGCGTTATTCTCTTGGGAAAACTTGTGTTATTTTCTGGAGAAGTACGGTGGTTGTGCTAGTTAAATTTATTCTTCATCAAGCCCCTCAAGGCCAGCGTAAATACCGTTGTAGAAGCCATAATTTAAAAGTGACTCGAACATTGTAATGTTTTCAATCAACCGACAACACTGTAGTGACGTCACTCTGAAACCACACATAGAACAAGTAGATCGTAGAATCTGGTTAGAAAAGTCGAGAGAGATTTGGATTTGCCTTTTACCGCACATAGAACAAGTAGATCGTAGAATCTGGTTAGAAAAGTCGAGAGAGATTTGGATTTGCCTTTTAAAACCCTTTTTTTTGGTGGCTTGGTCCTAGATGGTCGATTTTGATTTTGGGCCCCTTTTTCGCCAAATAAGTTTTTGGGAAAAATCGCGAGGTTGTTTAAGAGAACCCTCATATTGTAGGCCCTCCCGTTTAGCTAATGAATTCACAGTGAATTATTAGCATATGTGTTAAATCACAGAATTGACGGGACAAACATATCGCCATGTGGGGCCATCTGAGAACTTCTGCTAGAGAAAAGTCTGCATCTTATGCCGCCAACACTTTTAGGCCGTCCACCATCTAGAGGCCTTCTTCTTTTATTGATTATCTTCCATCTGAGTCAACCTATTGGCCCTCTGCACTTGTCTCCCTCTTTGCTACCTTCTAGAAGAGGCCAACATTTTGTTGACAAACCATAGCCCTTTGAGTTCCATGTCTTGGGTTCCGACCAAGCTGGATAAGTACGGAGATTCTCAGATATGTTGAGGTGGTAAATATAGGGTAACAATCTAATGTGCCCCTTTCCATACATTCCTGCCCTGGTGCCCTTATCACAATTTGAGTATTTAATAATTACATTAAACATTTAAAACTACACATAAACAGTTATTATTCTAAATGTAGGTTACTAAATAAATAACAAGGGTCCCTTGCGCAAGTGACACTAGAGTAAAGAACTTACTTAACTTTGTGATACCAAATGCCTAGAAATAGTTTTAAGAGATTTGTAATTTTTAGTTAGAATAAGGTTGAGACTGCCATACTACCTGTTATTTAGTTTTGAATGTGGAAACTTTTAAATGATGTATAATACATTTATTTTGGGAAAAGTGATATTTTATTTGAGAACGAAGGTTCCCACTTTTCTTGTTAGTTTTAGTTTGCATTAGGCCTCCTTTGGTCAAAGTGGGTGGCGCCATTTACATCAAATTTGAAGCTTTACCCCCCCCCTACTCTCCATACTTAAGCTTCCGGGTATAAACCAAAAGGAGGTTCCTTTTCCATAAAATAAATTGTGTAATCCCCACCCACACTTAGTGAGCTCTCTACCTAGCTCGATATTTTGTCAGGCACAGGCTGGTAACTTTGGAATCAGTGATAATACCTGGCCAGCTGTGATAAACTGTCTAGTAGGAAAATAACTGATACAATTTCTTGTTACAAAATATATAAACCAGTAGTAAGAAAGAAGCCAGTACAAATTGGCAGTTCAAGAAGTTTTAAACTGGTACTCATTGATAAGTTGGTACAATATCATAGTTTAATTGATAGATACCGTAAAGTTAAATGTGAATAGATGCGTCAGACGCGGATCTACAGGAGGGTAAAAAAAAATGAAATTTCCCTCCCAAATGTTAAAATATATTTGTTTTGGACACACATAATACACTGGTCTGGACAATATGCAAAACAGTTCTACGCAATATTTATTATAATATTTCCTTCCCCAAATAAAATTCCGATACGCCACTGTTATAAAACATTTTATTCCAATTAAAAAAAGGCATGAAGTAGGTAGGTGTCTAAGAATGTTTTTCTGGACTTTATGAATAGAAGAAAGGCCCTTTTTAGAAAGTAGGTATAAAATACCAAAGTTGAAGTACATCTTTGTTTCTTAAAGACTCAAGTGGTCTATTTATAGCCATTTTAATGGCCCAGACGTTTAAAATTGGTCATAAAAACGAAGATCTCAAGTTTCAATGCAGGCCATATTTGTAAGAAAAAATCTTTATTATACTTAAATTGATTCAAGCAAATATACAGGGTATCCTTTTTGCAACGGTATTTGCAATAATTTTCAAAAGTTGATTTAGTTTTTCAAAATAGTTTATTTGCTTGAATCACACTAATGAAGTCATTTAACTAATTTATGTCTCGTTAACCAAAGGGTTTTATATTTGTTGTTTGATTTTAATTAATTTTATAATTAAGTTAGCTTGTTGGTTATGTATAACCTAAATTTCCATATTACCATATTGCGTTTTCTCTTTAACCAGTCTTTAATTATTAAATGGGAATTATGATATATTTATTTTAATAATTATTATTTATGTTAAATAATATTATTTTTAAGATTATGTATAAAATTATTACTAACTCAAAATACGCGAGTTTTTATTTTAGGAAAAATATCAAATACCTTTATCCAATTTCAAAGGTCAAGTCAAATTTAGAAAAATACATTGATTTATCATTATCTTTGGTTAAATTTTAGAAACAGTTATTAGTACTTCTCTTATATAGTATGGAAAAGGAACTGCTAAGCAATCTTTTACATCAAACATGGTACTTTGATCTTATCGAATTTATTTATTTAAATTGTTTATATTTTTAGTTATTTAAAATATGCTACTTAATTTGTATATCTTTTAATAAAAATCAATAATGTACCTATATAGTCATAAGGACATGGACATGACTTGTAAACTTGGTCTTTTTAATAAAAATTACAAGAAAATATCTTCTAGGTTCAAATTAATCAAAACGATTTCACTGTCACCAACTATAGTGACAACAAATTATCGTTGTAAAACAAGCAAAAACGGTTACGAAAAACCTTTACTGTGTTAGGACATTGATTTGTGGCTTTCTTCAGCCTTATGCAATGAAAATGCTATGAGATTATGTTTTTTTTTCCAAAAATTACTGTATGGCTTTACAAAATATTATTTCATTTAAGACATAGTCGATAGCACCAATACATTTGTTAAATCGATTGTCTCTCTGTCAAACAAATGTATTGTAAACTGAATACCTTGGGAAAATAAAAGAGGTAGTGGAAGACTACAAATGAGATGCGCGCACGATTTGAAGAAACATGCGGGAACTAGATGGATGAACACGGCGTCATACAGGAACGAGTGGAAGATATTGAAGGAGGCCTATATCCAAAGATGGATCGAAGAAGGCTAAATAAATAGATAGATAGCACCATTCTCTTTTAAAAGGTAATGAATGTACTGTTAAAATTACCAATGCAAAACTGGTTTAATTACCGTGCGAATAAATACCTAACTCAAAAATTACTGTCAAAAAATTCACACACATTATACACAAAAAAATGAGATCTTCACTCTTGTTATTAGACAATAAAACTAGTGGTAGTTTATAACAAATAATGTTTAATTACAACTTGCGCAATGTCAATCATTGCTCTAGGTGACATTTTAGTGTAAAATACAGATAATAAAATAAAGGACTTTATAAATAAAAATTTTGACTCGATCTAAAATATGTACTGAGATAAAAGCTTATGGGCAGTTCTCAATAGGTAATATAGTCCTTTCTTAAGTTTAGTTAACGTGTTTTGACTTTTAAGTTAATTGATGGATAATTTATTTATTTTTTCAGTAAAGTTATTATTCAATACAATGACATACGAATAAAAAATAGGATGAAACAGTCTCTAAATAATCTAAGTTGTGTTTTAAGATGGTAACTAGTAAACCGATATGGATGCCATTTTTATTTTTTCTACAAAAAAGGTTTAGTTTTCTGTTAGGTTAACGTTTTGATTTTTGAAAATATGAAAAATAACGTACATTTTTCGCTAAAGGTGGTTATTTTATTGCTTTGATTTAAAATAGGTCGAATTTTCTTAATATCCTTTCTTAGGATATAACTTAGATCTTTTTTCGAAAAAAATAGGTCTTCAAAGTTAGACATGTACCAAATTTTAATGTTGACAAAGATCAGTACTTTTTTTTTCATAATATGAGCTTTTTATCAAACTCTTTAATCATTTTTCTTTTTCTACATCATGGTTTTAACTCAGAATGATCTATTTGGTAATAAGTCGTTTTAGGTTTTAATTTCAAAGGTGTTAATATTTAATAAGATATTTAAGTGTGATGAGTTCATTTATTAACATAAATAGTTAATTACCTAATTACTTCGCATGTAGCGGATTAATTCCTTTAAGGGCAAAGATAATGACAAAATAAAGCAAAAATAATTTTATTGTGATTTTTCCCAAAATCTACATAATAATTAAGAAGAGACGATAAATTAGTTTACGACTTTACAAACAAAAATCCGAAAGTTTTTGTTCGGACCCTCTAGTTGGCTTTACCTGAATCATAGAAAATTGAATGAAGGGTTCTACATAGGTTTTTCCATTTCATAATATTTAATTAGGTATACCATTATGCAAAAATGGCTTGACAATAACTTACGATAATAAACGACAATATACTTTTAATTTAATTAAAAATATTATGAAACGAAATTCACTTGATTACCTACATGTTAGTGAAAGAAAATAAATAAAATAAAGTCTCTCTCAAAAAAACCAAAAAAAATATACAGGAGATTTTTACATTTACCTCACTTTACTTAAAAGCTGTGAATTTGCAGATAGTGCTGATAATATCCAACTTAAAAAGAAAATCAAATTTTCTTTTATGAAAAGAATAATACGTCATAAGAAAATTATAAAGCAAAAATAGTTCGACAGGTACGTCGTTTTAAAGAATGCTATGTTTGAATGCTATGTTTTGTAACATAAAACGTAAATTTTTATTTTTAATTTGATAATAATTGTATAGAATCGATATTTGCTGTGGCTACATTTATTTAGTCCATGGCTTTAACAAACTAGTGCTTTAAAATTTTGAAAGATTTACTTGTGGACCTTATAATAAAGAAATTTCTCATAATCGACAAAGTTGTTACTGAGATACAAAGAAATCACGTTTATTTTCCAAAAAGAAACTTGTGTGTAATTTGAAAAAAAAAATACATTTTCAAAATCTGGATATATAAAAATATAAAATTTGAAAATACTTCGTGGTTCATTGGTTTGAACTTGTGGTAAATCTCACTCATATATGTATGATATAGAGAGTACAAAAATTACAAAATGACAAAAAAAAACATCTATTACATATTCTATACAATATATTGCTAGTAGCTAGGTCTGTTTTTTGAGTTTATCCTGACCAGATACTTTACAAATGTCCTGTAGCACAAATCTATGAGAGATGAAATTTCCATAATGATTGCAAATAGACTATAGCAGAGGTATGCTACCCACGCTTGCATGGAAAAAGTAGTTAGAAATTATAAATTTTAAAGTTATGATGCAATATCAATGAAAAATTACTTGAGATTAATTAATTACACCATTTTGGATACTTAGATGGTCAAATAATTTGGCTTAGGTACTTTTTGCCAAGTGAAGTTTTAGGTATTAAACAAACAATAAAACCAAAATAAAGTTGAAATATCGATATCTACGAAGAAAAATACTTATAAAAACAATGTTATAATGACTTAACATAAATTTTTTGTATTATTTATACAAAAAATGTTATTAAATATTAATAAAAAAGGTTTAATGGTTCAAAAAAAAAACAAAAAAAACTGTTATTAATGCAATAAAATAAATAAAAAATATCCCCCCTTCGTTATATTTGACGGGTGTCTTCAAAAAAAAATCAGTGGTTTGTTAGAGGAAGGGTTGGCAATTATTGTTTCAGCCAACTAATCAAAAATAAAGAGTTGCAATGGACTCTTTTTTTGTGTTTTTAATAAAAGATTCTTAAAAAAAAAATTCAGCTAGAAAGACAAAATAGGCTTTTAATGGCAAGAGAATGATAAGTTTAATGAGACTTTATTTTAACAACACTGTGCTACAATTAAGACAAAATAATGGACTCTTTTATCCATTTTGTTTAAATAATGTTTTGATGGAACAATTTTAAAGTTTACCAACGAGTTTTGGAGTTATAACTCAAAGCTAGAGTTTAGTAAAGCTTTAAGGCAAAAGGTTGATCCTTTCGCATGCTGGAGAATCCGTCCTCCAGATAGAAATGGAGAGCATTTTATTTGCTGGCATATTTGGATAGTATTTAAACTTAACTTTTCAATAAAAAATATTCTACCAATTTATCTTGATCATAATTTAAAGTGATCATATATCAATAGAAAAATTGTCATGACATTGACATTTTCCTTGTATTTACTGATTCAAGGACAAAAAAATATTCAAAAATATTAAAAAATTCATAAAATAATTGTAACACAGATTATAACGTTAGTAAATTAAACAACGAAAAACAGTTATGGCACATCTTCCAACAAATTAGTTTTGGTTTTCAAAAACTAGACAAGACTATTTCTTTTTAAACGAACAATTTTACAAAAATTTCCTTTAGTTTTTCCAACAAAATACTACCAATGGGTTAACTAAAGTACTACTGAGTTTTTCTCAAACTTTCAACATAAAATTTTCACAAATTTTTCAAATTTTTTTTTCAAATTTTCCAAAATTTTTTCACAAATTTTCCAAAAACTAAATTACCCTGAACTACTGACACCACTTTGTAACAGGGGCCTCTGTGTGTCACAGTGGTACTGTCACCTCAAGTGGCCAAGGCTTAAATATTGTAAACTACCAACTTAGGCTACAACTTATATAAATTATAAAAAGATTAAATGTTACTATATGTTATTAAATTTACACGATCTCGAAAGGGAATTTGGCGGTTCTTGGAGGAAAAGTATGCTATAAACGTTTTTCTCAAATGTATAACTAATAGGATAATCATACATACCTTTTCAATTTTCTTCTTGCAGCTTCACACTTTCACTTCTAATATTTATTATTTAAATATCAAATTTTTACTACCATTGAACTTTTATATTCAAATATTTACACTTCTTAAACTTTTAGGTTTTATAAACCTTTTATATATTTGTTGTAAATATATATATTTATCAACATCTTAAACGTTGATTGAATGAGTGAAACTATTCAATCAACTGTTTAATTTACTTAATATTACTGTTTAGGTTTGGGATATGTTATTAATTAAAAATGCCGATTTTAGGGCAACGAATGGTTTGTATTTTGTTGATAAAAAACCATAAAACAGTTAAACACATTATTTCAAAACACTGGAAACAGTAATAATTAATGACTTTACAATCAATAAACTCTAAAAGAAAAGACCAAAATAATTATGAATATTAAAGTTAACAGTTTTATACAATGTTAAAATAATTGATAAATTTCCCCAGTTGAAATAAAACCCCCCTTAAGAAGTCTGAATGAAAGTGTAACGTACCAGGCAACGACAAACTAAAGAGTAAACTCTCTAACGACTTTCGAAAGTTTCAATACCCCGCTCTCTAGACATTCTCAGTTTGCCGCTAGCTGATTGGGCTAAATCTAAGCTTTCTTTAACGGATTTCTTCCACCACTCTTCTCTACAGACACTCGTGGTTGCCGTGGTCTGAATCTTAAGCTCTCTCGCATTGGCGAGAAAGACAAAGAGACAAAATACCACCGCAATTCAAAGATGCGTGGATTTAGAAATTCGGTAAAGTTTAAATCTTACAGTGTGTTTCTTAAAAGTTGAAAATAGTTTACCAAATTTGTTTCCAGTTACAAAATATGAATTATTTTGATGTTAGTGGCTCAAAGGACATATTAGCCGAATACAACTTTTATTAAAATACAGCGAACCTGAAAACATGCCTAAAAACAAGTCGCCGGAGTTGCCATAAATTTTACTTAATCTTAACCTAGTCTTGCATATAATTAATGCTTGTTGATGTCAAAACAATATTTAATTAAAAATCTTTAAAAACTTATAAATGGCAAAAATACCATTTATGCTCAAATCCCGTTTTGCTACATAAGTGTTTGCGGACCTATGTTTATATGAACTTTTTGTCTTGAAATCGCTCAAAGAATTTAACATAAAAATTATGTTATTGAATTTTGAAACACCCCATATTTATTAACAATTTTCGCTGCTTGAGTTTTTCCGATATTAAATTTTGAGCGATCTTTCGTGCTGATAGATGTTCCTTCTCCGAAACGTCAACAACTTCAATTTTTTTACGTAAACTAAGAATTTTTTTACTAGGCGCCATTTCAAAGAGATCTATTACTACCCAACTGAACAATAAATATAAAACGCAGCAGCCCCGCCGAAAGTATGTTGTAAATACGACAGAAGTATATAGTCTCCGCATTAAAACGGAAAGTGGTAATTTCCCGGCTGCAGAGTGCGTTGTTGCCAACATACTATACAATATTTATGCCCATGGCGCGCAGCGCTCCGTCACGTTTTCGGAGGATCGTGTCCGGTTAAGGGAGGTTTCAGAAATTTTTAACCAAAAAAAATTGTCCGCGTCCGGTTATTAGTGTCCGGTTATAGCAGTGAATTTTACATGTAAAGAAATAGGGAAAAGCTTGGTTCCAACAAATTTGTCCGCCTAAAGGGAGTGTCCGCTTAATAGAGGTGTCCGCAAGGAGAGGTTTCACTGTATAACAGCTACATAAATCGATATTTAGTGGCAATTTTACTGCTCCAAAATGAATCTAGTAACAGAAGCTTAAACAATAGCAGCTTTTTTTTCATTTCGTCCTTGACCTGTTATGCCTTGAACATTCGAAACACTCGTTTCATCGAAAATGTCGAAAATTTCAATAAAAATCCAAAAGAGAGTCACCATCAATAAAGACATCAGCAACAATGACAAAAGGGAAACAACAAAAATATAAATTTATGCGGGCATAAAAGATGTGGCGCTCTAATGATATTTCAACAGTTATTGATGCCTTGTTTCGTTCTCTGATATGGATCTTTAGAAAAGCTGTATATCTTTAATACGGTTTAAATTAAATGGTGGGTAAACCTAGAAATTATGTCAAATGAAAAACCAGAAGTTGATAAAAAAGTAACTTTTTGTTACTTTTAAAAAAAAACGGAGTTTAACGAGCAAAATTTATATTTCTGGAATGTCTCTCATAAAAACGATTTTTTGTGTGTATATTTCGTTTGATTCTAAAGCAATTATTTTCTGCTAAGAGTCTATATATTAACTAGTTTTAATAATTATTGGTCGAAATTGTCTTAGGAGGCCCCTGGACGGTCAATAATATTTGGCAATATCACAAATTGAGCAATATTATTGACTGTATAGGCTTATCATTAAACGTTGCACAATGGTTGAGCACATGATTGAACGAGTTTAAATTTTATTGTACAATATTTTATTATTGAGTAGAATAGACCTAATATTGTTTAGTTTTTAGAAGTCAGAAAATATTGACATTTAAGGGCTGTCAATATTATTGTACAATAAATATTGATCGTTTGAGTGCAAGGGGTCATTTAATAATATTGCACAACAAATATATTGCGCGATATATATGTAGGTCTAGGGGCGTCCTTGCCGGTTCAAAGATAATAAATTAGTACTCTTTACTCAGGCGTCACTCAATTTGAGACTACAATATAAACATTTGTGTGTATTGTAAATATATTTAAAATTATTATTATAACCTTAGAAGTATAAGTATAAGTATAATTTATATTATTCTGAAGCTTAACAGCTTTTGTAAAATTAAAATGCCTGTCAATTGGACCAAAACTTTTGTATACAATTTACTTGGAAGAGACTTGGACCTTGGAAGTACTTGTCAAGTAAAATTTCAAGTCAAGTAACTTGGCCAGTCTCGCGTGGTGATTATCCGGGTTAACAGGCTCCAACCAAGTAAAAAAAATATGTTTTTTTTTTTAATTAAATTGGTAAATTTTATGATTTTATTTATTTTTCGTATCCGAATTTTTATAAAATGCTTTTAACCTATTTTAACTCAGCACAAAGCCAGTGGCGTATTAAAAAAAGTTTTGAGGTGGCGAGACCACAATATGCCTTATTTAATGTTATGTTATGTTTGTATTCTATGTGGAAATTTGTGGAAAATAACTACAAAAATATTAGCCTTAAAGGGGCCACTAACAAACTGTGCTGTTTCTGCTACTTGTCGTTTAAAGCATTTGATTATGTTTAGTTCGCGCTTGACTTTTTTTTCAAATTTATTTTGATAATATTAAATTAAATTAAAATAACTAAATTAGACTACACGCAAGTTTAATTTGCGAATGATTTACCTGACCTCTTAAAATTACTTTTCAAATTTTTATATCTATCTGTCTAGCTTTCTTCGATCCATCTTTGGACATAGGTCTCCCCCAATATCTTCCATTCTTCTCTGTCTATCGCCCTGTTCATACATCTAGCTCCTGCATGTCTCTTCAAATCGTTTTGTTTCATCGATCGTCTTTCTGTCTGATAATATGACCGGCAAATTTCCATTTTAATTTTGCTACTTGTCCTCTGACATCCCTTACTTTTGTTTTATTTCTTATCCATTCATTCGTTTTTCTTTCCATTTATCTTTGGGCTTTTGTTACCTTATCCATGTTTGATTTTGTGTCTCCAGGTCTGGGATCCATAGATAAGTACAGGAAGAATACATTGGTTAAACACTTTCGTTTTGAGGTACTTAGGATATTTTTTATTTCTTGTTTTCAGCCGTTTGTATTTCCGTTTTTAGCTTAATAATGTGTCCCAGGTATATATATTCCTCCTATATATATATATATATATATATATATATATATATATATATATATATATATATATATATATATATATATATTCTAATCGTGATATCCTAATCTGTGTTTGTTATGACAAATCCTCCAGCATTTTTATCAGTTCTTCTTTCTTTAATAAGGCAATATCATCAGCATAGAAAGTACTAAATCCAAAACTAAATAGCCAAATAATAACATGCAGCCCGTACATCTAAAAACAATTTCATTTTAAAATAAATACTACTTGTATTTCATTTTTGATTTTATTCTTTACTTTTAATAATATATTTTAATTTGTTTGACGCAGATTGTTCGATCTACTTTTAATCTAATATTGCGATGGCAAAGAGCCTCTGGGAAAAAAAATTAATCAGCGCTATCGCGAAACTGCCAATCACCGCCGGACGGGGTAGAAACAAAAGGGAGAAACTTGGTCACCGAAACATCAATCATATTTTGGGTTTTATTGAAAACCAGTGGTGTGGTGTAATACCAACAAAGGTTAAAATAAGTTAATTATTTATTGTTTTACTAAGTAGTAGTCAAAAAATTAACAGTACCAAAACTGGCTATCACCATTCATAAGAAGGGTAAAAACTTTTTTACCTCCTTATAAAAATTGAATAGGCTAGATATCACTTGTTTAATTTGTCAACAATTGCCTAAGTTTTTTGAACCCAAAGGCGCTATAAAAGTATATGAGAAACAGATAATAAAAATAAGAATCCTTTTTTGCTTAAACAAAAGACTAGTTTACAACTTATGATGTTAATTTTCTTTGTTTGAAAAAAAAGTCCTTAAACAAGTAGTATGAGGTGAATTTATGGGCTCCCCTAATCCTACTCTGTCACGTAACACCTATTACCAGTCATTCACCTGTTAGCTGTCACTGGTTAGTTGACAAGTGACAGGTAAATAATAGGTGATTGAAAAGTGATAGGTGTCAAGTGACCGGGTAGGGGTGGGGTGCCTATAAACGCACCCTACACTACTAAACATTTAATTGTATAGGTACTCAAAATATGAGCAAAATATAAAACATAGGACACAGTTTACTATAAATACTCATTTTTAATATTTAAAGTTCTAAAAATTATTTAAAAATAGATTATTTTAGTTTTAAACAAGTTTATGACTAAATTTACAAAAGTGATTGTTTGCTTTTATTTTTGCTTTTAAAAATTCCTTTAAAATGGTTTTCTTAGTTAAATTCAAAATTAAAATAATATACATACATTAGAATAGGTATCAAGTGGCCGAGTAGGGGTTGGGTGCCTATAAAGGCACCTTATACACTACTTAAATATTTAATTTTATAGTTAAATATGTTCAAAATATGAGCAAAATATGAAACATGGGACACAGTTTACTATTAATACTCATTTTTATTATTTATAGTGCTATAAATTACAGATTATTTTGTTTTTATTTTTGTTTTTAAAAATTGCTTTAAAATGGTTATCTTAGTTAAACTCGCAATTAAAATAATATACATACATTAGAATTATTAATAATCCATAATTTTTTTCAAATCGATAGAACACGCTACTGGTTTATCAAAAAAAAATTTGTTGCCCTTTTCCGATATGTCATACTTATTCTCCCCGAAAATCCAATAATGCCTTGTCATGATTTTTATCGCTATTTTGAGACCTCGCTCCTGTTTTGACCTTTAATTATTGCGTTATTGGTTAATAGGAAAAAAATTAAAAATATACAATAATTATAAATGATAGTAAGCTAAGGCTTTCCGTCAAAAGGTTAAAAAAAGCATTTATAAATTTAAGTATTGCAAAAACGAAACAAGAACGCGTACTAATATTGTTCTACACACATTTGCAAACGTTCTGTGCGCTTCGTGAATGCACCTTTACGTTATTTGCTGGTAGTTCACCAACTTTTAGGACATACCATATACTATTGGTATCATAAAAGTTGTACACCATAAACATAGGTATCTATATTTGTGAAATTGCATAGTTATTTGTCAGAATAAAATACAAAATGACATATTCTTAAACAGCTTAAAAAAGGTTTTTAAGTATTACAACAAAAAGTATTGTGTAAGACTTTTATGATGCCGGAAGTGCACGGGAGAGCGGGGCAAGATGACGATGTTGAGGATTAAAGCTCCCTAGAAAATTCACAAACTCGGTTTCGACTAAAAAAATTCGTTTAATTGTTAGATAGATATTCTGGCTTACAAACAAATGAAAAAAAAATCACAATAAATTAAATCTTAAAAATCTACAAAACTTAAAAAATGCATTTTTGTCGTCTTGCCCCACGAGCGGGGTAAGTTGACGAGTGTATTGGGGCAAGATGACGACTAGACGCTAAGCTCACAAATGACCGTACGCTTCTGTTCATATGAGGTGCACGCTTCATGCCGCCAACCCTCGCACCTTCAACATTTAATCCAGTCCTCTATTGGAGGTTCAATCCATGGTTCCTGGCACCCTGGACAGAAAATATTTTTATTTTTATTTTTTGTTTCTGGTAGGTTTTGATTAACATTATTACAAACTTTCGTTTTAACTTTTAAGACTTTACCATAGGTTTTTAATTTATTTTCTTGTTCAATCTTTTCCAACTTCTTTTTTTCAAACTCTGTTTTATTTGGAGTCGACGTAATAATGGAAGCTCTCTGCTTGACGAGTTCGTTATCTTGGCCCCGCCAACTTGCCCCATTGTACAATTTTATAGGATAAAATAAACAATAAGAACCAAAAAACCACCAAAGATTGTCATTTATATTTTATTATATTGAAAACATAATAAATAACTTCCTAGTTACTAACAAAGATTATTCTTACCTCAGATTTGTTCGCAAAAGTTCATTTTTCGGCATCAAATTTTACAAGCGAGCATTCGGATTATAGATTAAGAGCCACTGTACTATTATTATTCTTACGAGCTCTATCTATCTTTAACCCATAAAACTTTGACTTCAAAGAGTTCTAACAGCAGAGTAATAAACTCGTTGCCATTTACAATTTTTGCTTTAAATTGAGTTCATTAACTTGCCCCGTTCGTCATCATGCCCCGCTCTCCCCTACACCTAATATTGCTTGACATAAAATTATATTTTTCCAACTTAATTTAGGAAAAAATGACGCCGCCATTTTTTCGGTTAGTGTACTATCCAATTTTACAAAAATATTTAAGTGTTGTGTCATCCCGTAAAGCAATTTCGGATAATTAATATTTAAATTCCCATAACTAAATGGGGTTTAATAAATCATCGCCCCAGAAAACTCTTTCAAAAACTAAAAACCAAACTCATCCTTTCCCTCTGTCGCCCTGTCTCTGTGTGTCCATTTCGCTTTGATTTAGAATGTGAGGGGAAATAATTTAATTTGGGAAACGGGACATTACCAAAATGCTTTCCGCAAAAAACGCTTCTGTTTCGAGTAAATCGAAAAAATTTGTAGTGCAAAAACATGCATTTTAAAACCTTTAGGTTTTGGTCATAATTTTTTAATTGCTTTTGTTACTATGATTATTAGATAAATGATAGCCTTGTTCATGCTGTGAGTTTTTCTTTGTTATTTTGTCGTTTTCATTGTTTGGAAGGTTAGTGGTCAATTTTTACCTTCCTAGCCCGCGCAGCAATGGCTAGGTATTGTTGTCGACAAAAAATGTGTGTGTGTATGCGTGTTTGTGTGTCCGGCCCACGATAGCTAAACCACTGAACAGATTTTCATGTAATTTTCAGGTAAAATAGTGTACAAAACTGTAAAGAGCTGATTAGATTTTGGTCCAAATCTATTAATGCTAATGACAGATTTTTGACAGTTTAAAAACTGGAAATTAACAGAGCATCGCATCAATATGCTGTTTTCGGTATATAGTAGAATACGTTTTTCTTAATAACTTTTGTAATTACTAAAAACTTACGTTTCTGAGCTATTTACAAAAACTGTTTTCAAGGCTGATATAGCGTTGAGTTCACTTGGACTGTGCTAATGGGCTAGGAAGGTTTTTAGATCCTTCATGGATCCATTTATTTATACTAGCAGCTAAATTTTGGAACTAATATACAAATTTTTTTATATGCACATGCATCATTTTCATTGTTCTTTTAAATTTTCTTCCTCTTAATCACTAACTTGTCGTACATGTGTCCGGCAAATACCTTATAGCATAAATACAGGCCATTCCCATTTATTCTTAGACGCGACGCTTGAAGCCAAGACCACCCTTAAGCGCCGGTGCACACACGCGTTTTTCTGCAGCGCGGTGCCGCAGCGGTACCGCGCAGCAGAAAAACGCATGTGTGTACCGTCGCCACGGACCGCAATTGCGGTAACGCTGCGGCACCGCGCTGCCGAAAAACGCATGTGTGTTCCGGCGCTAATTCTTAATCTTCCTGTTTTAGGTAGACAAAACTTTACTTACTGCGCATGGGTTAGTTTTCGTTCTTTTGAAACATACTCTGTCCCAGGTTGACAGTGACTTAACAAATTTGCAAAAACACCAGGGGTTATGTCTATTATTTTTAGTAAACATTAATTGATTTGGTAAAGGGCATACGTGGGCGTTTGTGGCATTTTTGGTGTAAGAATCGTTTTACTGTATCTAGCTGCAAATACTACTACTAAAGGATGATCCAGCGTATTTAGAACTTTAATTCGGTAAATACTATCAGCTTTTCTAAATTTCAAAGCTAATTTTCAACAATTTCTCGACTTTCTCTAGTTGTTTTAAATGTTACACTAAATATAAACAAACAGAAAACATGACGTCGACACAGCTGTCCTTTTGCATGCGCGCTTGGAAGTTTGCGTCTGTTGAAATTTTCCATTGTTTCCGGAGCAAGCTATGATGGCTTCCCTTTTCACTTTTTTGGACCGGTATTTATGCAGAAGGTCTGAATTAAATTTCTGGTTTTTTTAAATAAAATTGTGTGTGGTTTATTGTGGGGAACTGGCAAGAATATTATGGTTTCAGTTATGAGAGCATTCGCGGGCGTTTTTGGTACAACACATTGTTTTACTGCTGACACAGCTGTCCGTTTGCATGCGCACTTGAAAGTTTGCGGCTGCAAGTTGAAATTCGCCATTGTTTCCGGAGCAAGCTATGATGGCTTCACTTTTCGATTTTTGGGACCGATATTTATGCTAATATGTTTATCACAAATACGTTAGAGCATAAAAACATGTATAAAAAAATCGAAAAGTGCATTCTTTGGAAACAATGGTGAATTTAAATTCGCGTACGCGAATTTTTAAGGACTCATGAGTATGTTTTGTCAGGTAGACTTACAGCTGCTATATGGGCGGACGCCATATTTTATGTTTATTTACATTTTGCGGTGTTTTGCGTTCGTCGTGTAAAATTATGTTTTTTTTCTGTTAAAAATGGGAAATAATTTACCTAAAACATTTGCGGTTTGTGAAAAAATGTCCAGGAGAAACTGCCATTTCAAGGTAAGTACATGTATTTTTCTTTATAATTTGGTAATAAAGTTCAGAGTGGCTTATTGATGTCATTAAGCACTCTTCATGGTGTCCACAATAATTCTGAACAATTAATTTTAGAAAAAATACAATTTTAATCCACAATTTGATAAATTTTTACCAAATCAACTAGTTTTTTGAAAAAAAAATAATAGACATAACCCTAAATTTTTGACAATTGTCAAATAATTTAGTTACGTAACGGAGTAGTTCCAAAATCACCAAAACTGACGCATGCGCAGTAACCAAAATCCTGACTACCCGAAAAAGGAACCTTAAGAATTAAATGGAGGTCCTGGCTTTAAGCATCGCGTGTGGGCATGCATGGGTTTGCCCCATATTTATGTTCTAACGTATTTGGTTTATCAATTTCGATAAATACTATCAGCTTTTCTAAATTTCAAAGCTAATTTCCCACAATTTCTTGATTTTTTCTAGTTGGTTAAAATGTTACACTAAATGTACAAACAAAAAACATGACGTGGACACAGCTGTCCTTTTACATGCAAGCTTGGAAGTTTGCGTCTGCAAGTTGAAATTTGCCAAAATTTGTTTCCAGAGCAAGCTATGATGGCTTTACTTTTCGATTTCCTGGACTTGTAATAATTATGCTTAAAGGTATATGCTGTCAGGTTTGCGCTAAGGAAATAATATTACGTGAGTAGAAAAGAAACCGCATGCGCAGTTAAAAAACATTGGTATAATTTCCTAAATTTACCGGCTAGTTTTTATTTCATGCTAATACAACCCTAATTTATACGCTACATGTTCTGAACCCTTTCGCTTTTAATGCAAAAGTTTGGAAGTCTCAACTGAAGAGCAGGGTTAAAATTATGGACACTTTCCCGTTTTTTTTATGAATGAATTATGGTCTTGCCGAGGTTTGTCGTTTTATGTACATTCCGTTTTTTAATGAACAAAATAGCCAACAATATGGCTAAAAGTTAAAAGACGGCTATAAAGTTACATATCCATCTGTTGCAAATAACGTGTTGTGTTCCGTTATTTAATTTTTAAGGCAGTTGCGTCATAAATTAGGGTGACTATGAATGCATGAAACAGTTTTGCATAAACCAAACATAGAAAAAATATTTAAATTTGGCTTCTGATTTGTTACAAAGATTCTATACAGAAATAAAGACAAAGAAAATGTCTAAAAAGTCCAAATTCCTAAATTTTTATTTTAATTTTGCATAGTAGCAAAACAGCACAGTATTGTATTTGTGGTAGTTTTCCTGAGTTTTAGAAGAAAATTAACTTAACTTGTTCAACTTGGCATTTTTTGTAAGGAACCTAACCGAATCAAACCGCATCAACTGCAGTGCATACTCCATGTCCCACTGCAATTCTTTTACCTAGAAGACGCGAGTGTAAGAGATAAAGTATACAATTCAAAAGTACCTGAAAATGATAGCCAGTCAGCAACGCTTTCGCTACCTGCCTTTTTATTGGAAGACACCGTTTGCTTTCTCTGCCTTGTACACTGAGGTGAGGTAATATACCTTCATATACATTGTCTCACGCATTCGTGATTTTTCAAATGAAGAATTGAATTGGAACACCATGTATACTAATACTGGCAACAGCTAAAGCATTTTGAGTATTTTATTCATGCTGAGATATGTTAAATATTCTGCTTATGCTTGAGATAATTTAAATACTTTGAAAATATTAATTCAATCACAGACTTTTTTTTAACAACCCGCTTTAAAAGATTAAAAAGGATTTGCTAAAAATATGTTTTTATAAAAAAAGGTTTTTCGTGGATTACTTTCATAATGCGTGAGGTTTTTGCGTTCTTAATTTTAATATTCGCTTATTCTTTTACTGGACAAATTATTCCATTTTGGATGGTTTCGGATACTTCGAGGGAAGATGGAAAAACATTTTCTTCGCATATTGTGCACAAATCTCAAGAGAAACTAAATGGATCCATGACGGATCTGATACCTTCCTAGCGCATTATCACACTCCAAGTAAACTTATATATATGGGATATATCAGCTTTGAAAACAGTTCTTTGTAAATATCTCAGACACGAAGGCGTCTACGAAATTTTTGGTTATAACACGAATTATTAAGGAAAATAAGTTCCACTATATTCCGAAAATCGCATAGTGATGCGATGTTCCGTTAAAAAGTTAGCATTTTTTCAGTTTTTTAACTCGCATTAATGGATTTTGTCCAAAATCTAATCAGCCTGTTACAGTCTCAATAACTAGTTTCGATAAAAATCTCAAAAAAAAACCACTTTGTTCGTTTGTTTTTTCTTGCCCACCCGGTATTATATCGGTGATTTTGTGTGTTAAACGATGCAGATAACCCCCCCCCCCCACCTCGCAACCCCCATCTCCCACCTAGCACCCCCACCGGTAGATCCGCTCCTCGTTTTAAAAGCTACTTTTTGAAAAAAGCTGCTTTTTGAAAGCCCATCACTAGCTCTTATGCAACGAACTTTTTTCCAAATCGTTTTAAGTGCTTTTAAAACGTATCCTTAGCCCCATCCCATAAAGTATCACGTACGTGTATTTCAGTCGGCCGGTTGGTTGGCAGCAATTTCTACCATTTCTGATCCTGCGAGCATCAGTATGTACTCAAAGGTGAAAACAACTTAACCCACTCAGACTTAAACTAAATCGTCAACCATGACCCAGTATACAGGGTTATTAGGAAAGGATCTTGCATTGGAGAACGCCGTGTGTTCGTTTATAGACAGCATGGGCGCACCCAGTGGGAGGGATGTCAGGTCACGGACCCCCCGTCTAAGATTTTTTTAGATATTTTCCACATATTTCATAAATAAAAAAACTATATAGCATAAACTATGACATTATGGGGCTTCGCGTCCCGCAAGACATCTGCCCGAGTGCGCCACTGGATAGACAGAATAAAATGATATTAAAATGAGAAAAAAAAAGAGACGGGCATACACCGATGATGCCACTATAGTTTAAAAGTAGTATGTATGTGTAGTTCACACAATCTAAATTCATTTTTTTATTGAGTTTTCTTTGAAACTGGTGAAAAGCATATAATATTTTTTTAAAGAAATTTCCATCCAATGCCGGTGCTTTAAAACTGTCGAAAATCGAATTGATTGCTTTTGTTATTTTTAGTTCGGGACTATTCGTACAGATGTCGCTAGAAGTATGACTTCTTCTGCAATATCACTTTTAATGTAGTTTTTAATAATAAGAACCTCTTTTCCCTTGTACGTGACATTTTAAAAATACTTATCGAACTTTCGCAAGGAAATAATAGAAAATACTTAATCGATGAAGTTTCACGTCATACACAGTCGGGCTGTGCACTTGAGTAAGGGCATTATTTTTAATACAACTAGGAGTAAAGAACTGGCAGCATTGTGAAATATACTAGTTTTTCTTTAACCCGCATAAATTTTCTGTCTCTCTATACTCCAACCCAAGGCATTTCATTAAGAAATTCGAGATTGTATCAAAATTCGGCGTTGCCACGTGCCTTAAAATTTTCAACATGTCGTTTATACCGACTGTAATAATATAAGGCTAAATAAAAAATATCAAAGAACTGTAATAAATATTGGAAGAAAAAGTTGCGTTAAGGTGCTCACAGACTGGATCAACGAATGATTTGGCGATGGTACCGAATAATCGTTGGCTTTCGAAGAAACGTTCATATTGCATTCGCAGTCTTGTGCAATAATTCGTTCACGGTCTTCCAAAATCCCAAACTAAACACAATCTATCGCTCGTTCGTCCATTTACTAGTACTTAGCAGCCACACCGCATTCGTCACTTCTTTTAATGTTATGGATACTCCAATTACCGGTTTTTTGCATATTTTTTTGTTTTGGACGGTTTAGCGAACAAGACGCTAGCGCTACCAAGTCCACTTCCAATCCCTGGCTTCGCATGCGTAGATCTACCAATATTATTTACCTCATGTATTAGAATCGATGTACAGGGTGATTTTCACTTGAATGATTCTAACCACATGAAAATAGAAAGTTTCAAAAACCTAACCTAACGAAACCTAATCAGATCTAACCGAACCGAACCAAAGCAAACTAAACCAATATTTAAAAAAAAAACTTTCCTGACTTCTTACCTGTGATGCTAGAGGATGTGAATCCGAACCGGACCGTACCGAACCGAACCTATCCAAACCTAACTCTACCCAACTAAACCTAATTAGCAGTACGTGTTGTAGTTTAGTTTGGTTAGGTTAGGTTTGGTTCAGTTTAGTTAGGTTCGGTTTGGTTCGGTTCGGATTCACATCCTCTAGGATCCCGGGCAGGAAGTCAGGAAAGTTTTTTTTGAAAAAAATTATTGGTTCAGTTTCCTTCCGTTCGGTTAGATTTGATTAGGTTTTGTTAGGTTAGGTTTTTGAAACTTTCTATTTTCATGTGGTTAGAATCATTCAAGTGAAAATCACCCTGTATGCATCTATTCTAAGACATGAGGTAAATAATATTGGTAGATCTGCGCTTGCGAAGCCAGGGATTGAAAGTGGACTTGGTAGCGCTAGCGTCTTGTGTTTAGCGACGGTCAGTCAACGAAGGCTTGTTGACGTTCGCTTAAAAATCGTAGAGTCAGTAACATTAAAAGGAATGGACGAAATCGGCGAATGCAATGTGGACGGTACTAGCCAAAAAAAAACAAACGAGTTATGAAATATGTTGAGTTTACGTATCATCAGCAGTAAATTTGGAACTAAGAAAAAAAAACCACTGTTTCACATCAAACGAATGTTTTGCCCAAGTGCAAAACAAAATAAATATTTTTTCGAACGCTAAAGAATAATCGGTAATTATCACCAAATCTAAATCGTTGGCCATTGCTGGCCAGGTCTGAACGCACCTTCAGACTTATATCTGTGTGTACAAATACTTTTTAATCCAAAAATGTAACAGTATTAAGTGATAAAGTCTAAAAACGAGCATGTTTTTCAAAACTTACATATATACCTATTTAATATGGATAAGAAAAATATTAAGGATTTCTTATACTTATAGGTAATCATAGTTAAACTAAAAATAGAAAGCCACATACATTATAATAAACATAATTTAATATTATGTCAATTACTATGTGTTTTAATCCACTTTGTTCGGGTAATTTTTATAGTGGACAAATACAACAACGATTAGTTTAATTTTTCTAGTTGTTTTAGTAAACTAAAAATATAACATTATAAGTATGATTAAGGGGTTATTTATGTAAAGAGGAACATACTATTTTAAGGGAACATTCGATAAAAAAGGCGCAGTATTTATCAAAGCTATATTATCGGTAATTGTGTTTACAAAAATGAGTTTGCTTTTTAAAAATTGTGTTTAAATTTGAATAATTTTGTTTTAAACCAGGATAAATTAAAAATACTTGTTCGAAAAATCCGCCGCCGGGTAAACCTAAATACAACTACATTTTAAGGGCTCAAAATGGTTTGTATGTACGATTAGGTAATAAATTGCTTATACAGCGTTTTGCAAAAATTATAAATGAATGCATGCAATATTAAATAAGATGCATGGGAAACTAACTTTTATGTTGCAACTGTTGTCATAAGAATCGTTTAATTTTAAACGCCTTTCTTTCTTTACTTTTATTGTAGTCGTAGTATTAGTAGTAGTGGGGGTGACCCGTAGGATCGACAATTAGGCCAAAGTACTCAATTTTAGAAAAAAGAAATTTGTGTAACCGATTTGATTGAAATTGTCGATAGAAAACATTAACAACATAAACATTCGTATACGGGTAGTGTACTACATTCTCCCAGTGTTTGATTTTTGACAAAGTATTGTAGTATCCTGAAGGTAGTCTTTCTCTTGTAGAACAGAGCGGCTTCAGGAATTACAATTTTGGTCAAGAGAGTGCTATGAACTTGATTGATGGAATGCTTGGACCACTTTTTCAGCATTCGGTTATTTTTTCCATTGAGTTTTGTTCTACATTCTTAAGAACAGACTATTCCAGCAGTGATTCATCTCCATGTAGTGCACACATGTCTTAAAGATACAGTAGAACTCAATGGATAATTTAACGACTCCAAATGATGAACAAGAAATCCAGCAGCCGATCAATAATAAGTTCACAGCACTCTCCTAACTGTATTGGTATTCCTAAAACCCCTCGTTCTACAAGAGAAAGACGACCTCCTTTATATTTACAAAAAAATTAACCCAGGTAGAATTTAGTATATTACTCGTATACGAATGTATATATTATTGTTTTGTCAGCTAACACTTTCAACCATCTGAGTTTGGTCGCTTTTGATCAGTCTACGAATTCTTTGGTCTGTCTGCAGCCTGTTTTGGTCAGTTACTTTAAAAAAAATGTGGTTATAGTTGTGATTTGTGGTTAATCACGATAAGTTATTTAATGTTAAACCAACCTTAAATTCTTGTTCCTTTTTAGATCGTTTTTTTGTTTGAGAAGCAAAACCTCACAAAAATAAACGCAAACATTTAAAACATACCTATATAAATTTGGAATACTATTGCAAGTTTTTGGTATACTATCCGTATACGAACGTTTAGGTTGTTAGTGTTTCATTAGTTGACAATTTCAGTCAAATCAGTTATTTTCTAGCTTTTTAAAGGCTATTTTCGTATCGACTTTAATTGTAAAATTTACTAAACATGAATTTTGTATAACTAATTTGACTGAACTTGTAGAACGAGCTGTTTGAGGAATTACAATATAGTCAGGAGAGTGCTATAAACTTGATTGATCAAATGCTTTGCAGCATTCAGATTCGTTATACTTTCCATTGAGTTTTGTTCTACATTCTTACAGACTATTCCAGCAGTGATTTATTCCATGTAGTGCAAGATGTCTTAGAGATACAGCAGAACTCAAAACAGACAGAAAACATTAACAACATAAACATTCGTATACGGGTAGTTTACTACATTCCCCTGTATTCATTATTTGACAAAATCTTGTAGTATCCTGAAGGTCTCTTCTCATGTAGAACAAGCGGCTTCAGGAATTACCATATAGTAAGGAGAGTGCTATGAACTGGACTATTTGTTCAGCATTCGGAGTCGTTATATTTTCCATTGAGTTTTATTCTACATTCTTAAGAACATACTATTCCAGCAGTGATTCATCTCCATGTAGTGCACACATGTCTTAAATATACAGTAGAACTCAAGGAGAATTTAACGACTTTAAATGCTGAACAAGAAGTCCCTCCTGAAGACCTTTGTTCTACAAGAAAAAGACGACCTTCTATATACTTGCAAGACTTTGTCAAAAAATGTACCCAGGGAGAATGTAGTATACTACCCGTATGCGAATGTTTATGTCCAAATCTCAAAAAATTATTTTCACATTTAATATGTTATTAATGTTTTGTCAGGTAACACTCCCAGTTAAATCAGTTATACAAATGTCTTGCTTATTAAAGCCTATTTTCTAAAGGTATCGTCTTTAAATGTATAAAATGTCATTGTTAAAAAATAACCAGTAGCTCGCTACTGCATCCACTGAGAATAACGATAACCCCTTTGCAGTGAAAAATGTGAGGGCCGAAAACATCCTAATAGAGCTCCAAGCTCCAATAAATGTGACCATATTGAAGTAAGTTTGACATTCGCTAGACTTCGACTGCGATTTCTATCGTACTTTTGGCCACTGATAATGGCTTTTCCGATTTTACCCTTTAATGT
This sequence comes from Aspidapion aeneum, assembly GCA_963576565.1. Taxonomy (NCBI): domain Eukaryota; kingdom Metazoa; phylum Arthropoda; class Insecta; order Coleoptera; family Brentidae; genus Aspidapion; species Aspidapion aeneum. The sequence continues at coordinate 43,762,174 of OY755040.1, forward strand.
AAATGGTTTTGGGGCTAACCCATATACTTTCTAGTTAAATACAGGTCATTATTTTTATTTTTTTCTTCGTTTTGATTAGCCAGTCTTAAGAGAGGATCCGAAAACGTTGTAGCTCATTGACTACCGGGAAGATGTGGATTCGCTTTATAATTTTAATAAAAAAACTATTTTTATACAGACACACTTATATATGGTATAAACTAAAGCTTGGTCAATTTCTTTTTGGGGAAAACATAAATAGGAAAAAAATTGCTTTTATAATATCATATTTATGAAGCGCCGCACAGAGGGGCAGGGACCCATAAAAGTTACCAAAAATATGAAACTCAGGATATGAAATTTAAGTGAAAAAAACGCCTGAAAATTATCCTCCTTGCATCTCTTTCTTTATTTGAGGTATCCATGAAAAAGTGCGTACAACAAAACAATTGATAGCGCTTGTCAAAGGTAACGTCATTTTAATTGTGTTACATATGCATTCTTTAAAGTAAAATATTTGGTACTTTCAAAGGTTCATTTTTACGGAATTTCTTAGAACTAAAAAGTCAATGGCTAGCACTAACTACGGTAAGCATAGATTTGTTTAGTATAAATTTATTTAGTTTATTTTTTAATGTTATTTAGATAATTAAATTCTAACCAAAACGTAACAGAAATTGAGTTTTGTTTTAAAACTGTAGTTTCAGCTGGCTCAAAAGTTAAGGATCCATTCGAATCCATCACACACTTTTATTACTTCCTTTTCTACAAAACCTTATCTTTAATGTGGTACAAGCATTTTTTGCGGTATTTTGCGGTTTAACTCAAGAAAACGATTTCCAGAGTTTCAAGCATTTGCATATTATGTGACATTTTAACAAGTCACATTTCCGTCTAAATGTTCCACACACTATAATTTAAATTTAATAACAAATATCACTCTGTTTTGGTTTACTAACAACTTTGCCTAGTTAAAAAAGGGACACATTTTAGAATCATATTCTGCCAATTCTTGGGCATTTAAGCTTAAAAGATTAAAATCAGAATTGGAATAAAAAATAAGTAGGTACTTATTTTCTCCGTAACTATTTATTAATTTCTTAAAAAAATTGAATAAATATTTTTTGAGTTATAAGCTTTGGTGACAGTTATATAAACATATAGGCATACATACAGGCAAAACCGCAAAATCCAAAAATGCTTCAAATTATTTTTCACAAAAGCAAAATTTTGGTAAAATCATCGCACTTTTTGTTCTTGTAGCTTTCAGTAGGATCACTATAGATAATAATTAATTATAGTTTGGTGTATTGTGCGCTAAAAATGACGGGAGAAAATAAGTTTGTTATATTTTAATAAAGACCGAATTTATAAATATTAGGGTCGAAAATTTTTTATTTAAATAAAAAAAAATAATATGTGGATTATTTTGAAATCAGTCGTTATGATATTTCGATAAAATTATGAACCGAAACATAAGGGTTTGTTGTTTTTTTTTAATTACTCTAAGTTTTAATATTAAATTTTGTTGCTATATGTAAGTACTGCGTTAGCGTACCGCATACCTCGGCTAATTGCTCGTGCGGCAATAATTTTTATATTTTTATGAACAATTTTAATAAACATTATATGCATATAGAATTTTCGGTAACTTTTTTGTGGGGTCCACTGTGCGCCGTTCGGAAGTTACAATTTTTAATAATTTTTTAATCTTAAAACGCGTTGAATCTTTAAAAACTTTTATGCTCATAAGGGTATTGAGCGGCATTTTTCCTAAAAAGTTCATAAAAATCAGAACTATCGTTTTATGAAAACATAACAAGCACCCATTTTATATTTTATCTCAAAGCAAAATTTTAGAATTTAGGTATTGTTGTTAACATTTTATCCGACAAACTTGTGTCATGCAACATATAATACGGTCTTTTCGGTCAACAGTCGTTATTATCGTTATTCTGATTCGACGCAGTAACGACCTAACTCGCCCTTATCTTATCTTTAATAAAGACATTTTATGTCATGTATTTCACACTTCGTTACCGTTATTGTTATTATTGAATCTGGATTAGCTCCTTTCTTGTTATTTACGATAACCTCATACGAGTAACCTACAGGAGCCTTTCTTTAACTTTCCCGTTATTTTAAGGGTGAGTTTGGTATTTTTTAATCTAGTCGATTTTGAGCTAAAATTGGATAGTATGTGAAAAGGCATACATTAATAATAATAATTATTACAAAAAAACTTTTAAAAAAAGTTGGGGTTATGTGAAAACTTTACTCTTGACATTTATAAGCCATACATTTATAATAATTATTACAAAAAAATATTAATTAAAAACAGTAACTGAGGTTATGTGAAACTACTTTACCCTTGACATTTGTGTTATTATTATTTTTAGTATTCCAAAATCTCTCTTTATTTGCCATGGAAGGTAACTTATCCTTATTGAGACTAACGGTAACAGTTTTGCCTCTAAAAATAATGAAAAAACATCTCAGATTAGTCCAATGTGAAATGAAAGTTCGTTAATGTTAAAGGGTGACACCAAAAATCTGTTTTTCACGAACTTACAGTTAATAACCGTAAAGTTTACCACAACCACAGTCCCCTTAAATGAATAAGCCTGATTCTACTTTGCCTGCTGTTTGCCAAAAAATTAACGATTGACAAAAAAATAATAAAAAAAGTCGGCCTCCGACATTTTGAATTCAAAGTAGGATTAGGCTTGTTATTTGAGGAGGCTGTACGACAACGAAACTGTAGTCAACAGTGACTAACAAAAAACGGGTAGGCACGGCAAGACCTTATAAGATGTCTAAAAGGGGAAATGAATCGACCCCCGCCTTCCGTAGATTTCAGGTACTATCTGACCCGGAGGGTTAGCACCTGTCTAGGTGGATACTGGAGAAGACCACACCGGTATGAAAAGCGGAGAGGAAGGACCTCGGTACGGCGAGGTAAATATAATAGATTTAACACAGTAGCGTCTGCAAACAGCGTCTGTCCCAGAATGGGCGGCTGAATAAAAACTCACCAACACGCCTGACAAACCTGGTGTTTTAATGCCACTACCCCCCAATGGAGAAATCATGGCGAATTTCAAAATGAAAGGAAATGGTGCCGAGGTAGGAAGGAAACACTTCGAAACACACACCTCAATGGTCTGCTTCATGGAATCTGGGGAAGGCAAAAATTCGCTTGTGAAACATTCAAAAACAAGACAAAAACTATCAATAGCACCTAGAATATTAGATCTGTAAACACTGACGAAAAAATAAATTACATTGTAGGACGTCGGAAACCCGTCGAAAACCAGAAAACCGAATACAACTGAACTCCGGTAATCTACTATACCATACAGTAAAGAGTAGGTTTTAAAAAAAAAACATGGTGCTAACAGAACTATTTATACGTAACACAAGCACTTAGAGTAAGTATATGATTTTGGGGTTGCCCTCATGCGAAATAAAGAAGGATCTATGGCGATGCGGACTTTTTGGGTGGCCAATTTCGGCAATTACACGAAACTTCTATGGGCACCAGACACATTTAGAAAAAGGAGCATGTTCACAAATAATGGCTTGAAAAGAAAAGCGTTTGAGGTAAGTATAAAAGTTTTAAAAACACATATTAAAAAAATTACAGAATTTTATGTCTAGCCGACACTGTGTATGCGGTTTGTTGCAAGAAGGCTCTAAAATATTATCTAAAAGTATAAAACACACACATAAAGAAAATAAACAGTTTAAAAGAAAATTATGTAGGTTTTATTTGGACAACTTTTTAGTAACAGACATGATCTGCTTCTAAAAAGCTTTCACAGTCCCTCTGACCACGGATCATTTGGTGATCCGTGCTCTAACCCTCAGCAAGTTGCGCGAGGTGAAAACAACCTGGGTAGCTATTCTGGGTCTTGAACGATGTGATAGTTCCCATCCAATGCTTTGGCCAATGGCAAGCTTTAAATTAGCTCCGAGCTGTCACGCGCTATGCGAAAAGACCTTCATTGCGCAAGATTCTCCTACGATCCGACCGAGAAACGTTCAGTCGGTACGAAGCAGGAGAGCAGATTTCACTTCAAACGCGTAAAATTCACTAACTCTATTTTCACACGGCATTTCATTAGTTTTAAATCACAACAGGTGAAATTGGCAAAATATAGAAATGTTGGTTTTTTCGTACAAAATAATCTTGATTTTATATTTTTCACCCAAATATAACCCAACAAAAACTAAACCTTTGCTAGTTAAAGTCGATTTTCTAGAAATTTGCTAATTTGGATATTCTACTTCTCTATAGTGAATTTAAAACTTTGCCATTACAGCCAAACTTCTTTATGTTCCATTTAGCACTGTGCCTAAGAGTCATTTGCAGCCGTAATAGCCAAGTTTAGAAAAACATTTCCAAACTAGTAAGAACCTTTCATTTTGAAATTTGTATTGGAGACCTTGGCTTTACTTTTATCTCAATTTTTTTTACGGAATACCATTTTCGCGTACTTGGCTTTTTTTTACATGAAATGTTTTTGTAATGATTTCACTCCTGTTTTAAATAAATTTGATAATATTTAAGTTTTAAAGTAGTAGAACATGCGGAATATTGTTCATAACTTTTGCAATGCCTTATTAAAAATTTTGAGATTTTTAAATGTTTTCCTATTGTTTTATCATAGTTCCTCTCAGCCTTCTAAAGCTTAGCTCTCTAGCGTTCCTGGAAGTGGGCAATGTTACTTTTACATAACTTTACATTTATAGGGGAGGGAAGTAAATTAAAATTTTATTGTCTTAAAATTTTTTCCTATGGTTTTTTAATAGTTCTCAGTCTTCTCAAGCTCAGCTCTCTAGCGTTTCTGGAAGTGGGCAATGTGACTTTTACATAACTTTACATGTATAGGGGAGGGGAGTAAATTAGAATTTTGGGATTTTTTGATTTGGCTTTGGTCATAATTACCATCAGTCTGCCAAATTGCAGCTTTGTAGCGTGGAAATACAGTAGAATTTTGATGATCTATACATGAGTAAGTCAGTGAGTGGCAATTTCGTCATTTTTTGAAATTTCGTTAGTACTTTACTACTTTATGGAAGTCCATGAAACTTGGAGGAGTTGTTAACTCTATGAAGTTCTACGACTGTGCAAAGTTTAAATTTCGTAGCTCATTCCAAAGTAGAGTTTTAAATAGGTCAAATATGGGCTGAAATGTTTCAAGAAAAAATGTTACAGCAGTTTACGCGAACTTGGCGTGGCACTGCCGATACCGTGCCCCTAGATAATCACATAATCATTTTACAAGTTCGAAGGACAAGTAAGATTAGACAATAGACTTGAATGAAAATTGTACGATGCGAATTCCCGTAAAAGTCGTAAATTTTCAGCTTTGCATGGAGGCTTTACACTATACTTATAAAACCATGATCTATTCAGCTTTGTTTTTGAATTTTAACACAAGTCAGAGAAAATAATTTGTTTAAAATTTTTTAAAACATAATGCCACTTCCACTTAATTTTCTGGTAAGTTCATGGAACTAAAACGTTTGAGAATTAAAAGTAGCCGCTTGCAAAGTGCCCGTTTTCGTGACGCTGTTTATTTTATGTTCTCTTTTTTTTTCTTTGGGCCGTAAATGGCTTTCCTGAACGCAGTTTTAGCTAATTAGGACTGGGAATCATGCTTGCCGGCTTTCCCCCTTTTTCGTAAAATATTAATTTTTGACGTTTGGGTCGTTAGCCGCTTCCTGGAAAGCCGCATAAAAATTGTAGGGACACGTGAAGAAATAAAAGTGCCCGGATTTTATTTGCCTTACACAGTTTCGGTTTTTATTTTTATTGCCTGTCATTTACTAAGTCTTTGGGTCTACTTAAACGCGTAAATACAAGTCAACTTTTTACGGGATTTGAAGCTACAGACAATCAAAATATACAGTGTGTGTGTGTCTCATTTAAAACATACCGAATTGTGAAGAATATGCAGCTAAACAGGGAAAATGGTTGACTAATACTTTGTTTTGTGCCGCTTGTAATAAAAATTCAAATTAATAACGCGCGACAAACCAAATCCTCAAAGATTGCCTAGTACCAATTTACGTAAAATTTATTTAAAGGAAAATTTAGCGGAAACCATGCTTTTTTAAAGAGGGATTTTAAATAAGATCTAAACTGTTTTGCTTATTTTATAAAAGCTGAAATTATGGCAGTTAAACTTATTACGTAAATACGTACCAGCAAAATTACCTCTATTTTACATTTAATTGACGGAAGTTAGAAATCGATTTTTTAATAATTTAGGAAGCGCAAACGGAAAGATACAGATACTTTTTGAACTAACTGTAGTGCTGTGAAAGCAAATTCAAAGCGAACTCATATACAACATACAGGGTGTCCCAGCGAAAACTTACATTGGCCAATAACATAAAAACAAAAAAAGATTTAAAAAAATAAAAAACGCCGTCCGAAGGTTTACCATATTAGGGTACTTTTCAAACTACCCCGGTTAACCCCTAGACCGGTCGCCACCCCTACCCCAATATCTTAAATGTGATACCTCATTTGAAAGGTTTTCTGATTCTCTACACGTTGCCGCAAGCATTTAGAGAATCAAAAGACCCTTGAAATGATGTATCACATGACCCATGTTTCCATTTAGCATCATGAATTATTAAATGCTTTTCTTTGGCAGTTTTTAAAGTCCGCTGAATTTCCGGGTTTTTCAGATGAGTTTAGTTAATTTCACGATGACATTAAAATAGTGGGCGACCGTACATACACTCATGCAAGGCAGAACCTGTAGGCAAATGGTTAAACGTTTATTCAAAACCTGGAATCGATTACACTACGGTGAGCAAGGGCTCTCCTTCACACCATCCACACTATTTTTAAGGTACGCGCATTCTTGCGGAATGGCTAAGTGGCCTTTGTTACTCCCTTTGAGGTTCACAAGTATGTAATTTGTAACCTAGATATTAAAGGTTGCTATTCCAGAAAACAAGTGTTTTTATTACAAATGACTTTTTTGCGGACATGTAAGAATAATGTTTCCTTTTTTAGACTTAAAATATGTAAAATGCATTTTTTAAGCTATGAGCATTATTGTTATAGAATTTGAATATAAATTTCTTAGAAACAAAAACTTGAAACTTGAACTTGAAAGAGGCTTTAGATATTCTTCTAGTACCGCAGCGTTGCATTATGCAGCCTTCTGCAGTAAACTTAAACTTTTTGTAAATCGAAAAGTAATCCTGCTCATAAAAATTCTGTATATGATATAACGAGTGAAGGAAGGGGCATATTTGACACGAGTGTGAAAGTTTATTACACATTGGTTAAGAGTGTCACTTTTCAACGAGCGGACCGCTTGATTTCGGTCGTTACAACGGAGCGTCGTTATACAGAAAAAAGGTAACAAAATGGGTTATACAGGGTATGGGACACCCTGTATAACCCAACTTATAGGCCATGAGCCAACAGATGATAGAGGAGGTCATGTCTGATAAAAAAGTTCCTATATAGCATGGGTCAAAACTCTTTGTCAAGATACAGAGCATCAAAATAGCATAAGGCATATTTTCCCCTTGAGAGAAGAAAGTAGTTTCTACTCTAGAGAAGAAAATATATTCGTTAAAATAATAGACAGACACAGTAACGTAGCTAGGGTAGGGTGGTGCCACCGGCGCCCTGTGGCCATCTTCACGTACGTATGGACGTTAAAATAATTTAAAATATTCATGCAAAACAACTATTTGATTTCAAAGTGTCTGCCTTGGTGAAACCGATGACCAAGAAAAATTTAATCCGTTACATATGTATAAGTGAGAAGGCATCAAATTTTGATGTTTGCACCAGGCGCCGGTACATGAACTACACCGCCGGACAGACATGGTCAGTCATTTTCTTCTCTAGTGAAGAAAATATTTTCGTCTTTAGTTTTATTTAAAAATAAAATAGCCAGATACTTTTTTTCCCATAGTCTGTTTCGGAATAGCTCCCATCCTCAGGCCAGACTACAATTAAGAAAACGTTTCATTTACAAATTTTGTCAAACATGGTTAATCAATATGATATTATAGCACTCTTATAAAATCATCCTTAAGTATCTTATGAACAATGAGTACTATTTATAAAAAAATCATGAAAAATATTTGGCTATATTAAGAGCTATTTATAGATAATTACTATAGTAATATATGTAGGTGTATTTATGGAAAACATAAGAAATTTGACGATGTACATGCAGGACAATTACTCGACTGTTATTTAAAGCAAGGTAGGTGGTAATTTTTGTATTTTTCTAGATTGTTTCTTGGATATGTGGTTCTTTTGGTTTGTATTAGGCGATTATTAAAATTTAATCAAGATTATTTTCGGAACTTTGTGTTTTTCCATTGTATTTTTTAATTTTTTAGATTTTTTTTCTTTTATTTCTTTTATATTTTTTATGATTTTTTAGATGCTTTTATAGGAGTGCTATAATATAATATTGATTAACCATGTTTGACAAAACTTGTAAAAGAAACGTTTTTTTAATTGTAGTCTGGCCTGAGGATGGGACCTATCCCGAAACCGGTCGCCGCAATTTAATATACAGACTGTGGGAAAATAATCTCGCTATTCTATACCTAACAATCCCACATAATGGAAACCCTAGTATTAATAAATAGGCCTTCATACTGTGCTAAAACTACAACTTTAAAATAACAATGAGCCGCTAATGCAAAAACATATAACCAAAAAATAGAAAATCAATGTCAGGCTTTACTTCCTATAGAGCTTGCTCTACGATGAGTATGCTTACTACAGTAATATTTTTTCCCTAAATATACCTAAATCAGATTTTCTTTAAAAACGTGGGCTCATTGTTTGAGGTATTATATCCTTAAAAGTTACGTGAAAGGGATCCACGGTAAATGAGCTTACTGCTTAAGCCCACCTCTAGGTCTGTTTTATTATTTAGAAGTCAGTATCTTTTCAATATTTCAGTTCAGAGCACAATTTAACTTAAATTTTGTTTGAGAACCGAAGGGAAATAATAATCGGCTTCTTTGTTTAGTTATGCCAAAAGCATAAAAAGAAAACAGAAAATATGTTTTTTAAAAATTTGAAAAATAGTCAATTTTAAAAACATAGCATTAGCTGTATTTTATTTTTACAAGGTCTTAAAAAATGTTTCTATTATTAATTTAAAATAAAATATATTAAAAACTGGTAATGTTTATAGAGTTAGAATTATCTAACAATAAATTTCATAATATAATTTGGAATTTCTATTCCCCTCTAGCAAGATTTGCCAGACTAGTAAATCAAAATTCCAAATTTAGATTGATTTAACAGTTCTTTAAAATTTGTATAAATTTTTTAATGCGTCAAAAGAAATCAAAATAAAGTATCTTCTTTATATGCATTGGCGTAGCACTTACTTCGCCCGGGATAATAAATGCCACTTTAGTCCTTGGGTTTATAATACAGCTAATATTACATAAATATTCCGTTATGAAACCAAATAGGCAGCAAAACTAACAACTGCCTCACACACAAACAAAGCCACAAATCGGTAAAAGCACAATTATTTATTAATATCCACCTAACTTATTTAATATTTTAAACATTATTAATAATAATATATTTCAGGAAATATTTTATTAAAAAACAAAAAGGGTGCGGAAATAGGATTGAACTCTGAAATTCAATCAAAAATAAATTAAACAAAGTTAGAGATATCTATTTAAAACAAAAACAATAAAAAAGTATATTTTAAAATTATTTTTGTAAATGTAAATACCGGCCATTATTAAAGATATGTGTAAATTTTCTAGCTTGTGTCTATAAAGCTATTTGAAATATACCCATAGAAAATACTTTGACAATTTATGCGTTAGTACCTAATGCCTTTCTATTATTTTAACGCGAAGGCAGAACCAAACCGGATAAGCGCTGGCACAAGACACGACCGGAGTTGCCAGGTCTACGGATTTTTAAATAGATCTACTAATTTAAGACTTTATCTACTGATCTACTGATTTGATTAGATTTTTGTAAAGAAATTAAGTTACTTTTAAAATACTCTGTTAATATATGGGCCCCTAAGCTCACATTAGGTACTATAGTTATAGTGTACGTGTGAGCTAATAACTAGAAACTGAAATATATTTTATTTAACTCCAGACTAAATTACCTTTTGTTTGATACCACACAAGCCATATGGCAAGCTATATGGCTTAAACTCAAATTTTTGAAATCTACCCCACCCTTAAAAAAAACAAAAACTATGTAAAATGTATTTTGTTAAACTCCGGACTCAATTACCTTTCGTTTGATATCACACACGCCATATTTTCACTTAAACTATAATTTTTAAAATATACCCCCACCCTTTTTTTTAAATAAATTAAAATGTATTTTGTTTAACTGAAGACTCAATTACCTTTCGTTTGATATCACACACGCCATATTTTCATATAAACTCTAATTTTGAAATCTACCCCCACCCTTTTATTTGGTTTGTGTTCGGTGGATTTTGTTCATTTTTAAATAAGACCTTCTCGACCAAAGACCCAGCCTAGGTACCAAATTTCATTAAAATCGGCCAAGCGGTTTTTGAGTTATACGCGTTGGTCGTTACAGACAGACAGACAGACAGACAGACATACAGACGGGCAGACAGACAGACAGACGGCACAACAAAAAAGTTTCAAAATCATCTGAAACGCAAAGATATATAAAAAATTTTGAAATCGGAGCAACTTTTTTTTTCTCGAAAAAATTAGGATCACCATAGCTCACACTACTATAGTATAGTATATGTGAGAGCTAAAATAGTTTAACCAATCCCATGTAATAGTTAAAATAAAAGAATTGATACAAACGACGAAAACTTTTTTAAAATGACCTTATGAGGAAAACGACACCAACTTTCTTGGGCCAATTCGAAATTTTTATAAAAAAATATATTTGATTGAAAATCTGGTTCAAATGATTTTTTAGGAAGTATCTACTGATTTTTATAAAAATTGATCTCGCAAGCCTGCGGGACACGCTACAATTTAGGCTTCAATATCAAAAAGATGTCGGCGTTATGGCGCATGTAGGCGCCATCTAGATGCCGTGTCTCATATCTTAAAGAATGCTGAATAAAATTTAATATTGTTTTTTTCTTTTTCCAACTTTAACTGGTTAAAATATCATGGCGCAAAATTCTCTTTTAATTCTCTGTTCGTGAGGGAAAATTTCAGACAACACGCGCTAAATTATGTAGCTGCTGTCGTGTTCGTAAAAACATTATATCTAACCTTTCTACTGACTAGCATTCCAGAAAAATAAAATTACCAACTCTTGTTGCAACCGAATTATTAAATTATATGGCATGCACAGTTCCAACTTTTTCGATCACGAATTCCAAAATGACTTCCAACGATTGTTTCTTTGCTTACTTATATAGCAGTTTTTTCTACAGCACTATTATCAAAGTTTTGTTGTTTGTTAAAAAATACTGAAATGGTCCAATAAAAAAATTAAGCCTATTATCGAACTAAAAGTTAGCGTATCCATTAAAGGTTTTTACAACAGCTTAGAAGTCCCAGATTTGAGTCCCGTCTGAAGCACAAGCAATTTTTGAAGTGTAAATTTTTTAGGCGCGTTAGCACTTTTTGTGGGCCGTCAGGCTCGGCTATGTAACGCTTATTCGGGTCGGCTCGAGTCGACTAAATGAAAGAGGAACATTCAGCGAACGATATGATGATGCAGATGAAGGCCAGTGTTATTGAAGTTTACACTTCTGCCGTGTGGTCTTAAGCACACACAATTTTTTTGTTATATAGTTTTTTTTCTTTAATTTCACTCTTGGTTTGGAGCTTACCAAATACTCCTGAGGCATGGGCGAACCCAGCGAGGGCAGGGAGGGGCATTTCCCCCCCTAAATGTGAAAAATATTTTAATCATTTCATAATTTACAAACAAAACGATCAACCAAGTGAGAACTTTAAACTTATTCCTCCCTACATATTATTATACAATAGATACACTTATTCCTAACTATATTTTTAGTGATGTAAATGGAAATATTTCCGTTGGAAATATTTCCGTGAAAATGGAAATATTGGAAATTTCCCAAGGTGTCTCGGAAATATTGGAAATTTCCGAAGGTGTCTCGAAATTATTGGAAATATTTAAAAAAATATTATCTTTTATATTTTGTAACCTTAGGTAGCGTTCTTAAATTACGCAACGCAAAAATTCAGGATTTTTGCTCCCACCCCCCCTCGTACCGCATTTTCAAGAAAAAACACATTAAAATAACATTGAGTGTAACGCAATGCCAAATCCCCCCTCCCCCCTTGAGCGTTACGTAATTTAAGGATAGGCCCTTATAAGCATTAAGCACAACTTACTACAGAACAACTTTTAGTAGTAGTAGTAGTAGACTGGCAAGACGATGTTATTAAGTGATGAAGATATGCCTCTTGCTCGACTAGTGAATAGTGTAGTGTGTCAAGAGATTTTTGTTGTACAAATTTGACCTTATTTCTGTATATTTGTTTGAAAAATAACTTCTGATTTGTGTTCATGTCCTGCTGCGGTTTCCGGTGTTTTATTATGATTTTATTAATAAATATTCTCTTTTTTCTTTTTTTTTAAATTTTTTATATATTTCCAATATTTCCATATATTTCCAATGTTTCAGTAAATATTTCCGGAAATATTTCCGAAAATATATTTCTGGAAATTTTACAACACTATATATTTTACTTTCTCTGATCTCTATATCCATATACATTGAATATCGCTTATAACGATATCGGATATTACGACATATCGGTTATAGCGACAATACATTAAGGTCCTGACCGAGTTCTATATATAACCCATTTTGTTACCTTTTTACCTTATAACCGCTCGGTTATAACGACCGAAATTAAGCGGTCCGTTTAATGTCGTTATAACCGATATTCACTGTATATATAATAATATATCTTGCAATCCAAGAACTTTATTGTTAGGTTAAGTAGAAATCATATTAACAGAGTATAAGATCCAATTAAACATCATCGCGAATCTTCAGAAGAAGTCATGAACACAATCTTAGCTGAATAAGCCAGCACACATGCCAAAAACCTTGAAGTAGAGTTACATCTTCAAAGGATAGTAGTTGGGCGACAACGAAGTCGTCTGAACTAAACGTTCCAGCAAACAACCTGCCAGAGTACTGGAAACTTTATTAATAATACCTTATTTGGCACTACGTCCATTGGCTATGCTGGACTTTTTATTCAGTGAATTTAAAATGCGCATTAAAAAATTTTCAGAATTTTATTGTTAAACGTTGTTATTGTAGTAGCGATGAGGTTAAATTATCGTACAACTTGTGTAGAGGCAAAAAAATTAATAAAGATGATGCAAAGAAAAAAGATGGAAAACGTGCTGTGTGTGGATCGATAAAAATCAAAACGAATTTTATACTTCACACAAAGGTGTGTGTGCCTAACTTGCGAGTGTCAGAAAGAGAAGGAAGAGTTGGTTTTGGTTGTTTTCCTACTTAAACAAGGTAGCCATCTCTAGGCGTACGTTTCTGTGTGTTTCACGTCATCAGTAGAGAACAGCATATCTAGGTAAGCCAATTTTAACCAAAACCAACTTCTACATATGAAATACTCGCGTCCGTGCAATGCGAGTAAATTCCAAGGTGTAGCGCCATCTAGTGAACTGGCTCAAGCAATCGAAAGTTTAAGCACACTGGCATCGTCTTGTCTGAGACGCAGCGGCGCCATCTATGACAAGTTTCGTTTATTGAATATTTTATGTTACCTTATTTTATTTTGATAATAATATAGTTTTTTCAAATTTTTTTATTGTAGTCTAGTATTTCTGTGCAGTAAGCGTGTGGCAAGTGGCAAAATTATGCCAATTTTTGTCCACCATATTTTAATTATCACTGCAGGTCACTGGGATTTGGTAGGCTGCTCCTTTTCGATTCCAGAAAGACAGCAAACCGCTAGAGCTGTAAGAAGGAGAGAGACGGAACAAGGAGGCATCGCGTGGTTCGCCTAACATCTTGATCATGTGTCATGTATGCGTGTGCGTTGCTTAGTTAAAAGTGATTCTGCCAACTATGGATAAAAGTGGAATCTCTTAATTAGCAAATTTGTGGAAAATCGATTTTTCACAGAACATTTGCAACAAATAAGGTTTTTAGAATTGAATTTCACCGCAAAATCTAAACTAATTATACAAATTATTTATTTATTATTATTATTGGTAAAAAAAGCGCATTTTCGTTTTTTTTTACTGGTTACCGTATTTTTGCATGTGTGTGCAGTAAGCGTGTAAGTGGCAAAATGCTGCCAATTTTTGTCTACCCTGTTTTGATTAGCATTGCACGCCACTGTTATCTATCCAGGTTTCATCTATAAAATCTCAATTTTTGTCTTTCAAAGGAAGCTGAAAACTCGTTGGGGGCGATTTTAAACGTGCTTTCAAAAACTGATTAACACGCCTGGGAGAGGTAAGCAGAGAGGCTTTAAAACAAATGAGTTGCCTGAGATAAAGAAGATAATGTATATTATTCAATTTTTGGAGCTTTATCTGGTAAATTAAAATCTTTACAACAAAACCTTTGTCTTTATTGGACATCCCCCTTAAATAGTTGAGTGACTTAGTCAAAAATCGTGTCTTGTGGGGTAGTTTTGGCAGAGTTTTTAAAACTACGCTAGATCGATTGATAATAGATCACACAATCGCTTGGTGTTTGCCTCCAATTTGAGTAGAAGGGCCTGTGTGACTTCATAAATCCAAGATGGCGGCTATTTTCATGTTTTTCCACAAACTTTGCCTTAGAAGTTTCGCCAAATTAGGTTCAAAGAAAAACTGTTAATACGTTTTTTGTTTGCAAAAACACACCAATTAATATAGTAAAGAAATTAGCTTTATATCTTAAAAACTAACAAAGACAATATATTTTTTTAAATACTTAACTTTTTTTACCCAAAAAAATATTGGGGAAGGAAGTTTCAAACTACCCTAAATTGATAATGAATCACTGAATTTTTAGGTGGCCAGATATTTGCTTCAAATATGCTCTTACTCAAATACTTGTGTGACGTCATGAATCCGAGATTGCGATTTGTTTTTGACCATGTTTTTTCACAAACCTTTGCTTTTTACTTTTGCCACATCAACTCTACAGGAAAATAGAACAGTTATTTAATTTGTTGTTAATTAAAAATTCCAGATTGAGCAAGAACGTTTTAGACTACCCTGGATTGATTGTTGATGGATCACTCAATGTTTATTCGCCGGGTGTTTGCCTCTAATTTGAGTGGGAGGGCCTGTGTGACGTCATAAATCCAAGATGGCGGCTTTAATTTTTAAGATATAAAGCTAACTTCTTTACCATATTAATAATTGGTGTTCGCTTGCAAAGAAAAACCATATTTACAGGTCTTCTTTAAAACTAATTTAGCGAAAGTTATAAGCCAAAGTTTGTAAAAATAATTGAAAATGTCTCCATTTGGGATTTATGACGTCATATTAGCCAATGATTTTTTTTAAAATAAAAATACATACTGTTTTTTATTATTTAAATAAAAGTTATATTTTTGTTAGTTTTTAAGATATAAAGCAAACTTCTTCACTATCTTAATTGGTGTTTCAAACAAAAACGTATTTACAGATTTCCTGTAAAACTAATTTAGCATAACTTATAAGCGAAAAGGAAAAAACATGACAAAAGCCGCCATCGTGGATTTATAAAGTCACACCGGCCCTGCTACCCAAATTGGAAGCAAACAACCGGTGACTTGAAATTGTGTAATCTAAGGTGGTTGAAAAAAATCTTCCACAACTATCCCAAAATTAAGAGACAAAAAATAATGTTTAACTGAACTAACAGCCAAAAATTAAAACAAACTTTTGCGGCTCAAACTTTTGAGTTGCTTATTTATTTAATTTGATATCTTAATTTCACAAACTCAAATGCCACGTTAATCCACACAACTTTTTTTCCTCAAATTCAAACAAAACCTTTTAACCCTTCACTTTATCAAATAATTAAATTCAAGAGAGAAACTTTAATCGCGGTCCAGACAGTCTGAAAACTTTTAACACTTCAAGGAATTATTATGAGATCTCAATTTTACAGAGAGGTGTCAAGACCAAAGGTTTAGAACTAATTACTTTTTAAATAACTATACAAATCCGAACAAACTAAAATAAATCAAAATACAGTTATGTATGGATACTTCGAACCCTCCTTAATCCGAAATACTATATGATTCGAACGTCCCAATTGCGTAAAATTATATCCATAATCTGATCAACCTGAATCCTGCAATCCGAGCCATATAGGGTGTTCCAAGTTAAGTGTCCACCATTGCTAACTTTTTTTTAATTAAAGATAGAAAAAAGTTTAAATTAATAAACTAGTAGCTCTGCTCTTTAAGATACTTAAATAAAAAAAAATAGAACATCGCTTTTTGGAGTTTTCGAGTTTATTTAGCTTAAAAAATTCCGTTGATTGACACTCACTGTCTTGATGACGGTTAAAAATGCAATGCGTTGATCCGGCCTGAAAGACAAAGAGCTGTCGTGGGTCACGGACTATAGTTTGTTTTCTTTTATTTGCATTCGATCTTTTCATTGATCGATATTGTATAGCAGTTTTTCGCTTGCGTTTGTTTTTTGTTTCTCTCGTATCTCGGTAGATGGCGCTTTTTGCGATAGTTTTCTCACTATTTACATTTTATTAGAGACAAAACCGTCTAATTAACTTCGCAAGATTTGTCACATTGACCAGCAGTGTTCTGAGGAGTCCCATAAGGACGAAACAGTTAACTGTCAACACTTAGTAGGTGTCCATTAGATCTTGGACCCCCGTGAGGTTAAGCTTTCAGGCTACCCACGGAAAAATATGAGAGAAACAAAAACTCCTTTTTGCCCGATTAGCCACGAAACTTGTTTGATTTTTAAATTCACGGGTACGAAATTCCACGTTTGTTAGTATTATTTGACTTAAAAAATTCCGTTGATTGCCACTCACTGTCTTGATGATGGTTAAAAATGCAATATGCGTTGATCGACCTGAAAGACAAAGAGCTGTCGTAGGTCACGGACTATAGTTTGTTTTCTTTTATTTGCATTCGATCTTTTCATTGATCGATATTGTATAGCAGTTTTTCGCCTGCGTTTGTTTTTTGTTTCTCTCGTATCTCGGTAGATGGCGCTTCTTGCGATAGTTTTCTCACTATTTACATTTTATTAGAGACAAAATCGTCTAATTAACTTCGCAAGATTTGTCACATTGACCAGCAGTGTTCTGAGGAGTCCCATAAGGACGAAACAGTTAACTGTCAACACTTAGTAGGTGTCCATTAGATCTTGGACCCCCGTGAGGTTAAGCTTTCAGGCTACCCACGGAAAAATATGAGAGAAACAAAAACTCCTTTTTGCCCGATTAGCCACGAAACTTGTTTGATTTTTAAATTCACGGGTACGAAATTCCACGTTTGTTAGTATTATTTGACTTAAAAAATTCCGTTGATTGACACTCACTGTCTTGATGACGGTTAAAAATGCAATATGCGTTGATCGACCTGAAAGACAAAGAGCTGTCGTAGGTCACGGACTATAGTTTGTTTTCTTTTATTTGCATTCGATCTTTTCATTGATCGATATTGTATAGCAGTTTTTCGCCTGCGTTTGTTTTTTGTTTCTCTCTTATCTCGGTAGATGGCGCTTCTTGCAATAGTTTTCTCACTATTTACATTTTATTAGAGACAAAATCGTCTAATTAACTTCGCAAGATTTGTCACATTGACCAGCAGTGTTCTGAGGAGTCCCATAAGGACGAAACAGTTAACTGTCAACACTTAGTAGGTGTCCATTAGATCTTGGACCCCCGTGAGGTTAAGCTTTCAGGCTACCCACGGAAAAATATGAGAGAAACAAAAACTCCTTTTTGCCCGATTAGCCACGAAACTTGTTTGATTTTTAAATTCACGGGTACGAAATTCCACGTTTGAAAAATATAAAATTCTCATTAAATTATTTTATTAGTTCATGTTAAATTTGAAAGTTTGAAGGCAATTATTTCAAAAACTATTGGATAGATTTTTAAAATTTTTACACGGTTGTAAGGACATTCAAAATGCCTTAAAAACAAGGTATCACTAGACCCACTTTCCCTATTCAAAATATAGGGGTAAAGTACACCCCTCGAAGGTTGTGCGTGCTACAAAAATTTCAAAAAGTGTCCCCCTCGCAAACAAAATCGACGTGTCTCGGCATTTTTAAAAATTTAGCAGTTCTCGAGAAATCCCGGGTGGAAAGTTTTAAATGGGACACAGTGTATTTAATTTTCTACAATAAAGTTGGTTACACACTTTCTGCTAATTGCTTACCTTTTGAGAAAATAACATAAAACTGAACAATTTCGCTTTACTTTGCATAGACTATAGAAATACATAGGAAACCGGTGTACTGCTCACACTTCAGGGTTCGTATCTTAGCAAAGGTACTATTCAGAGAACTCAGTGTTATCTCATTTTATAGGCTATTAGTTGGTCTTTATTTTATGTTATTACAGATTTTCTCAAAAATAAGCAGTTTCGAAGTTAAAGGCCACTTATACCTTGCCGTTCAGCCAAAGTTGGACTACAGTTCGGCTTTGCCATTCGCACAGTTGGAGATAATTAATATTTCGCCGTTACAGATTCGAAGTCGTCCGCGTACGTCAGTTGGTTTTTTCTTTTATTTTAATTTTAGTTTATTTTCTTTATGGCAAAAGCAAAGTCTAAAAAAGGTTAGAGGCTCCATTTAAAACATAAAAACTGTACAAAAAAAACAAATTTTTGAGGTTATTATTACCGAACGGCCGACGGAAGGCTAAAATGCTATACTGCGAACTAAGAACCCTCAGCGCACAGTGGCTGAAAACCCCCTAAAAATGACGCATTGGAGCTCCTATATGACTTTAAGCAAGTCAATAATTAGCTACTATTATACTAAGATCATGACCTATACTAACTGTATTTCATTGCGCCACTTCTCACTATCGCCGAATTGCGTATCGCCGGGTCGCTAAAGTGTTGCATTTTTTGTTTTTTTTTGTCTCTAGCCCTGGGTGGAACAAATTAGTGATTTCAGATTTAAGTTAATATATCTTTAGAGCTCCACCTAGCTCACCTTTAAAATATAATGTTAAAACCCTATATATTACTGGTGTCCCAATTTTAAAAATAGACAATTTTATGTTAAACCGTTTATTATACATATTAGCTTGTTTTGAAAAGAAATGTTACTTTTCCGAAAAAAAGTGCACTTTTGTCCCTTATTTAAGAGATCAAAGTGTCACTTCTTATTCTCAAAATTGCGGGAAATAGATAATAAACCTCACCATAAAAGTTATTATCCTCCAAAGGATTGTAGTCCTTGCTACGCTTGCGCTACAACCTTTTGTTGCGGGGGAAAAAGTGCCACTTTCATCCTTTGGTAAATAATATACAGTGTGGTCGTAAAAATGCCTTCTAACGAATAACTTTCAAACGGAATTAGATCAATTTTAAGTAAAAAAAAGATTGTCAGACAGATTTTAGAGCTCTTTAAATTGTCAAACGTTTCAATATTTTCATGTTAATATCTAAAAAACTATACTTAAGTTTTAGCTATTTTAGTCACCCTGTATGCTAAGAACTAATGTGCATTATCAATACCATCAAATTAATAAAAGAAAAATATAATTATAATAATATTATTTTATTTGCAATTCGATTTTTATATTTGAATAAGGTTTAAGGCTTTAAGGGCAAAGAAAATTGAATGCGTCAGTTTTACACGATTTTGAATCACTGAGGCATGACAGGTCGCTACTGCTCCGACTCAAAATAACGATAACCATGATTTTGCTGACAAAAAACACTTTATTATGATTGGTGGATATTGTCGATTGTAATAATTTTTGTAGCTAAAAGTCACCTTGTTCATTTGATTCTATCTTTTTTAATTCAAGACCAATTTTAACAAGTGATACCTGTTTATTTACACCAGGGACGAAGCTTTTTAACAGATCTAAACTAACAATGACAGCGGTGCGCGCAATTTTTTTTAACGGAGTCAAATATTGGCATTTTAAAAAAAGTTGCGATCTTTAATTTCAGCGGAATGTCAATAAGCTTTCGAACAAGCCAAAAGTTTTTGAAATCGGTCCAGTAGTAACGAATTTTTCCCAAAGAAAATGAATGCGGCAGTTTTATGCGGTTTGGTTTTGAACCACTGTGCAGCGTCAACGGCAAACAGCACTTTATAAATTATGGGTAATTTTTTTACGGTAAGAAATATGGGTCTCACTTTTTCAAGACACAGTGCATATTGTAATATTCTTTCCGAGTTAATGAACGAAAAATAATAAATCCATAACCCCCACCCTTAACTCATTAGCCCCCCCCCCAGATTTACAGCTGACGGGCCGCCACTGTTTAAAAATATGTCTGCTTGGCACTCAGTTAACAAACAGAATATTTTTTTGAGTTCTACACCTGTCACGATCATAATTAAAATGCAAACAAATCCTTTCAAAAACCCTCGGGTTTAGCAAATGAATAGAATCAAGAGAGAGAACTCTTTTCGCCGGCCCAGACATGGCACACTTTTTTAAACGATTATTATGAATAGGCTTTTGTTTGAGGTCGACGTGCGAAAACCGCCTGTGCAAATTTTCCATGCACGGATACGTCTTTTGTTTCTGAGAGCCAGTAAGCCATTGTTGGCGTTTTTGTCGGCTCCACTGCTCCAGAACACGGATTAAGATAAATATGAGCAGATAATAAACCCCTTGTACTAGTGGCGCATGCACTAGAAAATAGGAAACGGGCACTGTGAGTGACGGCTCAAATCACGCTCGAACTCATAGAAGATTGATCTGGTATCGTTAATAATATCGTTGATTGAATTAATACGAAGCCCATCTCGCAGCAAGGGTATAGGGGTTAAAGTACGTAATATGCTATCAATGGACAAATATTCAAGCAAAATTCGTCGCTAACATGACGAAAAGGCGTTTCTAAAAAAAATCGGATTGGAGTTGCGCCCACCATAATTGCTAGTTCTAAGTATCTTTTGGTACGGCGAATAGGCGTATCTCTATTGCAATATTTTACATTATCAGCATTTTATAACCATCTTTTACAGTTAAACAAACTCAGATTGAAGTTAATAAAAATCTGTACATTGGAACTACTCAAAACTTGATATTTTGAGATACGCCTATTTGCAACTTAAATTAAAGACAAGTTTTCTAGCTAAACCCAATCAGAATTGTTTAAGAACTAACATTACATTTAAACTTTAACATGAGTATTTACTAAAAGGTCCAAAGTACTAAAGTTCTTAAAACTTGGTCTAGATTTTCGTTAAAGGTTTACCTCATTATTATGCCTTGAATGTATAATTCAATTAAATATCTTGGTTTAAAAATGGTAGCCATATTTAAACCTCCAAACGTCACTAAGAGATGTTCAATAAAAACGGTGTAAGTCAGTGTCAGCTGCCCGCTATATTTTACATGATATATGTGTAGACAGGTTAGCGATGATTAAACCGATGTTCAATTGTTTTGGTGGATGTGTAACTGAAAACGGGTTCTACTATATCTATACGTAATTATCTGTTTCGTTATTTATTCTGCGATTAAACTTTTTGAAATTTTATTTGCACTTGAGATGAGCAAAATTTACAAAGGGATCTGTATCTCACCTCGATTTTTACAGGTCCACCATTCTTTGAAAATGTTCATAAATGCCAAAACGATAGGGGAGAAACTATTTCAAAGGCGCAGTAATTTATAAAGAGTGTCGCGTGCTTTAAATTAATTATCAATTAAAAATTTAAATAAACTAAGATATTAAGAGTAGTTTAATTATAGAATTACAAAAAAATCATTTATTAAAAGTTTTTTTGCAATAAGAATAGAACGACTGAGTTTTTTAGGCATTTTAAATGCTTCCCATAAAGTTGTGTCGATGAACCCCCTGCGCACCCACCACGCTACGCCGCTGGACTCAGAAACATCATTGACTGGACTTTTTACGGGTCACTGTCGACTGAGAGTAGAGTACTCCTGAACAGAATGAGATTAACAGAAGAGACCGAATGTGTCTCACCCAAACTGATAGTTAACCTTTGTGGATGTATATGCATTCAGTAGTGAGAAACCACTCAAAAGTGAGCCACAATAGACCCACTGATGGTCGCAGTGGAAGGGCTGCAAGGCCCACTCACATATGAATCATCATCATACAATAAACCTCGTTAACTTTTAATTCTGGCGGGTCCAAAAAGTATGTTTTTGCGACCAAAAACATCGTTATTAACCACAACTATAAAGTAACTGACCAAAAACAGACTAATTAAAGTATTGTCACGACCTTAGCCACATGGAAGAAATTTTTGTCACCATTCTTAGCAATCAGTCGTTGCAATCCAGCAAAATTGGCAATCGTGTCTTAATTTTTGCTCGTCGACTCTTCGAACAAATTAAAGAAAGGGATTTAAGAGTGATATCTTTAAGTATAGCAACCAGTAAATTTTCAGCATATAAATAAAGTGACAAGAGGGTGTTTTAAGGTACTAATTAAAGATAATAGGGATTTATTGCTATAAAGCCAGGCAGTAATAGTGCCTCGCAGTATTTTGACAGTTTCACATTGAAAACTGCTAGATGATCTTTCAAAATTGACATACCAGACGAATTGAAAAATAAGTCGTTTATTATACTTTAATGAAGGAAGGCAGTAATAATTTCGATTCCTATAGTAAACAAAGGCCTTACATTAAAAGCTCACACCTGATCTTATAATAAAAAACTGTCAAAATACTGCCCGGAACTATTATAGCCTGGCTTTATTGCAATAAGTCCCTAATATGTATTAAGCTGTTTCTTTATAATGCAGAATTTGTATAGGTGTTTGGGGACTGTATATGAATTTGTGGAGCAACCCCCTACAAGTAGCTAGCGCCCCACCCTAACTACAATCATTGTTTCGTTAAGGTGCCACCAATTTATTAAAAAACTATTAAAAACAAAGAGTACAAAGAGACTTTTTCTCTCAATCATTTGTGGATAAAATCAAGATGATGAAAGTCCACAGTTCATCGGTCTACTTTTTAAGTAATGAGTAACAGGCTGAATTTTCGTACATAGCTTTATTTAGCCGAGTCGCTTAACTTTTTCCTCAGAAAATTCTTGGAAGTGATTCCTAACAGAGTGCGTGGGCACAAATATCTTTAGAGCTTCTGCCTGACTAAACCAAGCAGGCGATTTTGGGGACAATGTTGCCATTTACTTTAAAACACATTTATTAAGCCACAGAAAAAAGTTACAATTTTTTTCTATGCCAAGTTGGTCTGACGCCCCATTTGAGTTGGCTGCGCCAAGTGGTTTTGGATCAAATAATTGTACCGTTTTACCCCAAAGATTGAGTGGCTTATATATCGTTATTCAGGCAGTTGTTAAACTAATCCCCAGAGTAGATTTGAGTCTGAGTTGGTCGGGAATATGGCTCTTAAAGAAAAAGTATCTCAAAAGCGGAAGAAATAAAATCGTAATTTAAAGCCACATTTTCGAGCGGTCTATATACCGATGGAGCGCGAAAAACATCTTTTAATATAGCTCTTGTTTCCTAAACTACACATCGAGCACTTACGGCTTATTCACTCCATTTGAAAGCATGGCCTTTAGTAACGACTAAAGTACATACACGCTTTTCTAGAAATGTCAGTATATATATTACTATACTATGTGGGTTTAGAAAGTTTTTCTAGGTTGTCCAATCCCTATTCTCCACCTCCTTCGATCCTGACAATAATCTTTTGTCAGATTTTTTGACTAATTGATCTTTGGATTGACTGTTGCCATTCCAATTTAGGATGCCCTCTTTTTCTGCGCCCTATTGGTTGCCATTCTGCGAGCTGTGTTGGTAATCTTTCGTCGTTCATCCGTTGTATGTACATGATCATACCATATTAGTTGTCTTTTAGCGATGTCATCCGTTATCCTTCCCTCGATTCCCATTCTTTTTTTCTGCTATATAAAATAATGTTAAGACATCCAATAACCTTTTTGTCTTTTACTACTTTACTTTTAACAAATGTGACACCCAAGTATACATATTAATTGCATAGAGAGATTGTTCTCCATTATCTAGTTCGAACTCACTTGATTCGTTTCCAATACATGAGTACTGTGTCTTGTCCAC
Organism: Aspidapion aeneum; assembly: GCA_963576565.1. Lineage (NCBI taxonomy): Eukaryota > Metazoa > Arthropoda > Insecta > Coleoptera > Brentidae > Aspidapion > Aspidapion aeneum. Next base: position 43,786,378 of record OY755040.1, read on the forward strand.
GTTCACTGTTAACCCCCACTTTTGGTATTCTTCCGCTAACTTTCTCATCATAAACTCCATGTCTTCTTTATCGTTAGCTCCAATTACTTGGTCGTCAGCAAACTGTCGTGTACTTTACGTTTCCAGTTTTTTAGAGCTACTGCGATATATATTTTAAAAAGTTTCAGATAAACAACATTTTTCTTAAGCATTGCGTTACCAGGAATTCTTTTGAAAGTCAATTTCCAATTTTAATTTTAGATTTTGCCGTTTTGTATAGTTCTTTTATCGCTTTCATACCACTGTCCATAATTTTTCTACAGGAACGGTATCATATGCTTTTTGTAGGTCCACAAAGGTAACATGAGTCTGTATATTTCCGGCACCCCTTTTCTCAATTATTTGTTTAACATAAAAAATATTATCACAAGATCTGCCTGCACGAAACCCACTTTGCTCTTCTTCTTATTCATGAAAATCATTCTCTTCTTAGATCTCTAAGAATCCTACCGTACAATCTACTTAGAGTACTGGTTACTAAAATTCTTCTGTAATTGTTGCAATCCAGCTTGTTTCCTTTTTTATGTATTGAGGATATACATATAAAGCCCAAAGATCAATGGAAGTACGAATGGTACATGTAAAACTAACAGATAAAAAAAATAAATGAATGGATAAGAAATAAAACAAAAGTAAGGGATGTCAGAGGAGAAGTAGCAAAATTAAAATGGAAATTTGCCGGTCATAATATCAGACAGAAAGACAATTGATTGGAGACCGTGAGAAAATAAAAGAAGTAGGGGAAGACCCCAAATGAGATAGGCGGACGATTTGAAGAAATATGTAAGAACTAGATGAATGAATCCGGCTACAGACAAAGAATAGTCGAAGATATTGGGGGAGGCCTGAACAAAGATGAATCGAAGACCGCTTAAGAAATCCGTAAACAACACTCATTACTGATTTTTCTGAGTAACCTGTGCATTTATTGTACCTGTTTATAACCCTTAAAAAGAAATATAAAATACCAAATGACCAATTTTTTAGGGCTTCTTCTGATACAAAAAATTAAAAAGGTCTTCTCTAATTTTGGTTCTGCTATTCTGAGATATAATTCAAAGTAATAAGGATAGTGTTATGGGAATGAAAGCGAACTGTCTGTTCCGACTACATTCAGAATCAACCCCCGGATTTATTGGACTTGCAGAGGAATCATTTATAAGTCACGCAACAAATCCAATGCATCATTAGGATATAATTATGTGAGCTTAAATTATTTCTACCTCATTTGAAAAATATACAAAATAATTTTCTCAATGTTTATATCGAGAAAAAATAAAAATTTCTAAAGAGCAAAACTAAAGTTTTCTTTTAATTTAGCTTTCTGCACGCATCATAATAAAACAAACGAAAACAGCGCTCGTATAACGATGCCTAACGGAAAACGAAACGACCTCCAAGGGTTTTTTTTCTCGTTTTTTTTCCATCGCAAAAGAGGAAATGAATTTGACCCTCTTTTTTTACAAAAAATTATCCTACGCTTCAAAATAGGTGTGTGCAACTAATAACAAAGCTTAAAATTAAAATAGGTAAACATAGTTATTTTTGTACCAAGGTCGTGAAGAATAACATTTTTACCCCAGGTCGAGTGTCGATGCACGAGATTGAAAAGGCATCAAGGAGGCTAAGGGTAAAAATGTTCTTTACGCCAGTGATTCACTCTATTTTTTGTACGAACAGAAAATAACTAACTAAACAAATGGTAATATTTTAATATATTGAAAAATTACGGGAAAATATTTGAAACATGTTTTACCAAAAGGTGGCGTTAGAGTTCATATTTCTACTACAAGAAAAGTACAAAACTACATAAATATTTATGGTTACACAATCAACGTGTATTGTGCCTTGTTTGAGCCGTTAAATATGATATTAAGCACCTTGCTCGGCAAGGTCCGGTTATCTGACAAAAATGTCGATATTATATCGACATGATCAACATATTTGCGCCATGCAGGGCGCAAAAGTACCACTTTACACCCGCTTTTGGAAACCATAATAGTATATTATATACCAAGAAATAATAGTGTCACTTTTTATCCCGAGGCGAAAAGTTTGTACAATTCGTCGAGGGATAAATGGCTTTTATCCCGAGGTATATACGCTATTCGCACTTTTGAACTTTTATTTCAAGTTTTTTCTCACATAAATAATTATACTGACAACGCGACTTTAAACTCTACCATCAACCCGGCATTCTAGCACGTACGTTTTAAATGTATCTGTACTGGGAAACAGCCTCTAAAAGTAACTGCTACATGCATGCCTGCATGTTGGATTTCAAATGAACCCGAACGTGGATAAATGCAGGCTACTGATGATGGGTGCTGCGCTCTCAGCGCCATCCCTTTTCTACGCTTAAAAACACCTATAATCAGTTACCTTAGTATAAATACGTTATAATTTGTTTAAAAAAATGCCAAGTAAGTAGCTACGTCAACACAAGAGAATGGCTTTGTTTTCCAAAAGTTCCAAAATACAAAGAATTTATCCCAATTTTGACAACATCAAATCACGACATTGACAAATTCTCGTTTCAAGTTTTATTAGAAGCGTCTTTCTTAATCTAAGCCATACGTTTGGTTTCAATTGAATCCAATATGGTTTTAATACGCTTTAGCAGTATATTCACGTACATCTTAAATATATCTGTACTGCTAAAGAGTATGTTAAGACCATTACTGGAAAATGACTGCTGCAAGCGTTTTGCCATATTGGATATAATTAAACCCAAACGTATGACTTGGATTAAAAAAGCAAACACTTTTAATAAAAATTGAAAGGGACTGCTTTCAAATGACGTTGACAATTTGTCAATGCGGTGATTTGACGTTCCCAAAATAGTGGTTAATTTTCATTTTTGATTTAAATTTAAGAAAATTCTTTGGGTTTTGGTACTTTTGAAAGACAAAGCTATTATTTTGAGTTGATGTAGCTGCCTACTTGGATTTTTTTTAAACATATTAAAAGGTATTTATCCTAAGGTAACTAATAATGGGTGTTTTTTAGCTTAGAAAAGAGATGACGCTGAGAGCGCGGCAATCACTATCAGAAGCTTAAATTTATCCAAGCTATACGTTTGGGTTTAATTGAAATCCAACATGCCATCAAGCTTGTGGCAGTTATGTTTAGAGGCCCTTTTCCAGTACAATCATATATTTAAGACGTACGTGAGTATATTATGTATGTAAAAATATCATTTTCCTTAACGCTTTTTTTCTGCGGCGTAAAAGAAAAAAACAATGAGCAGATGAGTCCAGTGTTCAACATATCCCATTGCAGCAGAGTAGAGATTAAAATTACCTCCAATTAGATTGTATTTTTGTCATTAATATACCTACTTGTTTTGCATTTTACGAGTTTTTTACTTTTCATCCCTAATTTGTCAGTTTTCATCCCTTATCCGTCACTTTTCATCCTTTGCCTCTAAAATGCGGATAAAAAGTGAACTTTATATGCTAAAAGTGCGAAAAATATCGAAAAATTACTGTTCATACAAAAAACTTTTAAGTTACTTAAACAGTTTTATTTTAAATCAACTTTCTGAACCAAAACAAGAAAATAATGAGCCACTTTAAAGCATGTTTTTAACAGACTAAAATAAAAACACATTTGTAATATTTCTCTTGGTAGACTTTCAAACACATTTTTCCAGAAAAGTCGTTCTTATTTGATCAAAGATAGAGTCGATATATAGGTTTTTCTAAACTTTTTATGTAGTCTGTTAAAATAAGTTTGCGCCTTAATTATTATTTTTACACAAGTTTTAAACGAAGCGAAATTATCCAAATTTTTAAAAAACCAGGCTTTTACGAAAACAAAAATAAACAGACTATTGTGTTAATAGGGACTTATTGGAATAAAACCTGACTTATTTCAGAGTTGACTTTATTCTGATAGATTTTCAAAGATATCTGACAGGGGCCTCTCAAAATTGACAAACCAAACTCAAATTTAAAAATAAAGTCGCTAACTTTCATTTAATGAAATCAGACACTAAGAAATCGGGTTCGTAGATACATGGCCGAATTTTGAAAGAAAGCAGCTGCTTTTTATATGTAAATATGTTACAATATGGCCGAGTTTAAAATAAGGTCAGGTTTTATTCCAATAAGTCCCTATTTTCTCAACTTTGAAAAGTTGTGATCGAAAATGTTCTCATTTTTGGACTGATTTGTTAATTAAAAAATTTACTATAGCTATGGCGTTTGAATTTAGGTTTGTTAAAGATTGAGGTTAGACTTTAGTAACGACATTCGATCAGTGTCGCCCTCTATGTTCCTAGATGCAAAATATAAAAATCCCTTGTACTATCCTATTTCAAGCGCACTAAAATGTCGGCAAGGCCGGCAAATAGAAAATAAAAAATTACCCACACAAATCCCTGTATAATGCCTTGCCTTAGGAAGTGGAAAGTGAGGATAGTGTTATACACATAAAGGTTTATTATATTGCGATTTGTGAGGTCATGAAAAATTGAAAAAGAATAATGCTCGGACAGGATTGGGATTTTCATGGACAAATTGCGACTAAAATGATTTCATTATAAACCAGAGTCTAGAAAAGTTATTCCGGGTGTCGATTTTGGTTAAAGGAGAAAAAAGTTGCGCTATTTTAAGCCAAGTCAGTATCGAAATCAAAAACATCCACAGGGGATTTCAAAATATTAATCAAAACCTAAAAATTGAAATATCCTCGCTATCTTGTATACAAAATTAATGAAATCAGATAGTTTTGTATTAGCGTATTAGTGAAGTTTTTAGAAAACATACCGAACTTTCTTATTTTTTATAGCCGCCTTTATCTTGGATTTACACGTTATTAAAATAGAGCATATTTTTTTTCAACGGTGTATAACAAGCCTGTTCTTGGATGGTGAAAAAAACACTTTTTCACTTAGTTGGATGCAAAACAAATGCTGTAATTGTGTTAGTTGTCATATAGTTGTCATACTTACGTAACTGTCTGTCAAAACGTTGCTATTTGAATCTTCTAAGAGTTTTAAAGTTCCTCAATTACTTGCGATCCTCTTTGAGTTGTACTGCCAATTAATATGGAAAGGGTTCCAAATTGGCAAACATTGGACATGTATAAATGTTTCATTTTGTGCAATAGGAACGCTGGCGCAGGAGGAGCTCAAAATAGTTATGTACTTGTAACTATTGGTACATGTGTTGGGATTGAGTTATATTTAAACTCATATTAATTATAATTTTAATCAAAATATGAACATTAATTTAAATTTAACGCTTTCTTTTTGGTTTTTAGTTATTGGCCTAGTTTTGATTTTAATCATAGATAATGTTTCAGATCTTAACTTTAGTATCATATAAACAAAAGGTAAAATTTAAGAAATGACAGTATTTTTTGGCCGAATCTTAAATAATTGGCAACGTTTTGCCAGATAGTTACGTAGCTATGTATGTCTGACAGCAAAAACCAACTAAGCAAAAAACGGTTTTTTATAAATTTGTGCACCATGGTTAAAATCTTCTTTGTATGCTTCATTTAATGACTTATAAATCCAATATGGCGACCATAATAAATAACAAGAAAACTAAACGGCCTAGAAAAAATTCGTTAACGTCATTCGATTGGCCTTAGCCAAAATATTACAATGTTAAGTTTTTGCTTGATATTTTAACTTCGATACATCGAATTCGGCTTAAAATAGCGTAACTTTTTTCACATTTGACCAAATAGGCCAGCGGAATTACCATAATTTAAGGCAAAAAAAAAGAAAATTATTAACAGGACTTGGAGCATTGGAAATTTTAGAGCGGCGAAAAACGAAGTTAAAAAAAATAAATGCGTGAGCAGGGGCGTTGCGGGTTAGGTTTGGGGTGGGGGGGCTAAAAAGTGGCAGAGAATCGCATTATTGCGATTTGCGGCCAAAGTTCACCTCAGACAAAAAAGTCATATACAGAAAAGTCATAGGCCATGAAAATGGCTAAAACTTTTGTGAATGACATTTTCTACATAACCTCAAAATGTTCGAGAAAAATTTTAAAAACCGTAATTTTTTTTTATTTTTTATTTTTGCAAAAATAATGAGTAGAGCTCTTTGGGTGCTAAATGTCTACAATATTTTACAAACAAAAAAATTAAGTCGCTTCAAAGATATTTGTTTTTTCCGCTCGAAAACACTTTATTTTTAAATGAAATTTCTCCTTCAGAAAATTATCGTATCCAGTTCTGCTGGTACTCAGTTTTTGGCACTGAGATATACTTTTTGGCGAAATAAAAAAAGATAATATGTGTCATTTAAAAAAATGCCCAAAAAAGGAAAAAAATTAAAAAAAAATTGTTTATATTTTTTTAAGTTACTGTAGTTATTTTATAAGTTTTAAAACATTTTTTAAAACTGACTATATTACTCAATTTTACGCAAGAAAAGTGGCTATTATTATGGCTAAAAAAAATTAGGCTACCTGCCTTGCTTTTTGAAAATTAATGTAAATATATACATTAAGACAAAAATTTTATTTTTTTTAATAAAAAAATTTTATCGCTCTGTATGTTATTTTTAATTTCTTTCTGAGTTTTATCGCCCCCAAAAAGTGCCGCCTAGAGCGAAGCACACTGTCACCCCCTAGATAAGCCAATTTCTATATGTACAGGGTTTTCCCGTATATTTTTACACCATATCTTAAACGTTTATTGGAATTGTTATCAAAATATGATAAATACAAAAGTTTCATAATTTTTTACGAGGTTTAAGAATCTTCTTCTAAATGTCAAAATTTGACAGTTTTTTTTTTAAATTGAACATATATATTATTAGACCTTTTCTTCCTGATTTCAAAAATATATATGTTGAGATTATTTAGTTTATTAGTTTTGGAGATATATGCGTTTAAAAGTTTTAAAAAATTTAAGTTTCAGCCATGAAAAAGACAATCGCATTGACAAAAAAAGTGAGCTGTTGCTTTTGTAAGGTATATAATTTACTAATATTTTCCATCTGTGGTGATTCTGCGCAGTAATGTGGGGCGCCGCAAGCCAGTAAAAGCAAAAAATAATACAATTTTTTTTGAAAAATATTAATATCTAAAACTTCATTGATAATTTTCTACATAGCCTCCTTTATTATTTAATTTTGAATAATTCTTATAAATTTTCTGTAAATAGCTTAATAGATAGAGTGCGTAGAATTTTCATTGAGATCGACAAATATCTGTTCTATTTTCTCTTGTAGCATTTGAACAGGCTCGAAAACACTTCAAATTCTACAAGAGAATTGTATTTTTCATGGTTTTGTTGTTTTAAAGAGTATCAATTTAATTTTTAAAACTTTTAAACGCATATATCTCAAAAACTAACAAACGAATTAATCATAACATATATATTTTTGAAATCAGGAAAAAAAGATCTATAAAAATCTAAAATAATATATAGGGTGTTCAATTTTAAAAAAAAACCATCAACCTGTCAAATTTTGACATTTAGAAAAAAAATTACATTCTGACCTTAAGATTCCTAAAATTAGTAAAAAATTATAAAACTTTTGTATTTATAGTATTTTATATCTATTCAAATACACGTTTTAGATATGGTGTAAAAATATACGGGAAAACCCAGTACATAAAGAAATTGGGTTATCTAGGGGGTGACAGGGTGCTTCGCTTTAGGCGGCACTTTTTGAGGGCGATAAAACTCAGAAAGAAATTAAAAATAACATACAGAGCGATAAAAAATATTTATTAGAAAAAATTAAATTTGTGTCATATATATATTTACATTAATTTTCCAAAAACAAGGCAGATGGCCTATTTTTTTTAACCATAGTAATAGCCATTTATATTTCGTGGAATTAAGTAATCTAGTCAGTTTTAAAAAATGTTTTAAAACTTATAAAATAACTCCAATAACTTTAAAAAATATTGTAAATTTTTTTTTAGTTTTTTCTATTTTTTGGACAAGTTTTTAAATGACGCATATTATCTTTTTTTAATTCACCAAAAAGTACATCTCAGTGCCAAAAACTGAGTACCAGCAGAACTGGATACGATGATTTTCTGAAGGAGAAATTTCATTTAAAACTAAAGCGATTTTTGAAAGGAAAAAACAAATATCTTAGAAACTTCTTAATTTTTTTGTTTGTAAAATATTGTAGACATTTAGCACCCTAAAAAACTCTACTCTTACCAAGTGTTGTTAAACTGACATTATTTTTGCAAAAATAAAAAATAAAAAACAAAAAATAACAAAAAATTACGGTTTTTAAAATTTTTCTCGAACATTTTGAGGTTATGTAAAAAATGACATTTACAAAAGTTTTAGATATTTTCATGGCCTATGACTTTTCTGTATGTCACTTTTTTCGCCGACGTCAGCTTTCGCCGGAAATCGCAATAATACGATTCCCTGCCCCTTTTTACCCCCCCCCCCCCAAACCTAACCCGCAACGCCCCTGCTCACGCATATATTTTTTTTACTTTGTTTTTCGCCGCTCTACAATTTGAAATGCTTCAAGTCCTGTTAATAATTTTCTTGCTCTCAAAGTGTAATTTGCCTGGTCTAAAAGTTGTATTGTCTCTCTCACCATTTCCTTGTATAGTTCATTTTTACTATATAGACTACATTACATAAATAACAAGATTGATATATAATTGTAGTGCTAAAAATTTTATATAACGAGGGAGCTTATTAAGGGGCTTGCACCGATTTTTCGCTAAGTAACTCGAAAAGTGATTTTGAGATCACGGTGACATAACTAAACTGCTTTAATAAAAAATCAAAATTTGGTAGTAGGCTTTAAGCAGTGGCCGCTGATACAGGGAGGGCAACGGGGCAGTGTCCTCCCAAAATTAGACAACAAACAGTATTTTAATTGATTTATTTAAAAAAAGTTAAATCTTCCTTTACGACATGTCTAGTTCTTTTTTTTTAGTCTGTGGTTAACAAATGGCAATTAATTGGATAAACTTTTTTATCGTAAATAATTACAAGCCGGCAGCACCGCGCGGGACAAGGTTTTAATTTCACCCGTTTTGCAGCGCTGTATGAGTGGGTGCTCTCGCGCGGAGGGGCGAGTGCGAGTGCGAAAACGTTCCTTGCCCTTCCTACGTGTTGCCGGTTCTATCCTTAGTGAAGACGTATGAGTTTGTTTTGATTTGAAGTAGGTTGGTAGTAGTCTTACTGGTCGCGTATCCATTGTTTGTTTTTGTTTGTTTTCAAAATGGAAATAAATAACGTCAATTATAAAATTAACTGTGCAAATTTAAATACGTCGACATGTGAACTTCGATTACAAATAAAATCTTTAGGGCCACATAGACCGGACCTAAAAATTAACCAACATTTAAGTGTAAAGTTGTAAGTAATGCAGAGGGGTGTTCCAAAAAAACATACTAGAAACTTTAATAAAAAATTATACGATTCTGAAAACTGGTTGTGCGATTATGAAAAACGAAATGCTTTTTTTTGCTTTATTTGCCTTATTATGAACAATCCACGAAGTGGTCCACCGTGGGTGGCAAAGGGAATGTGTGATATCAAGCACTTTAGTAAACAGTTAAAAAGACACAAAGTAAATGCTACTCATCTACATAACCACATAGAATTTTCTATGCTAGGCAAGACTGATATTAGGTGCCAATTGAATAGTGCCTATTGGGAAAACATTACCGGTAGGTTAAAATTCTGAGGGATTTTTGAGGTTGCTCTATGGGGCCATAAAAAAGAAAGGCGAATGGACTTTATCTATAAACAAATAAACTAAAAACTACACCAAGTAGCTGCGTGTTTGTAAAATGCTAAAATAAAATTATTTAGGTAAGTTTTTTATCTCCTTTTTCATGCAATATAAATTTTCGCCCCCCGAATTTATAACGTCCCGCCGCCACTGGCTTTAAGACCTAACATTATCATTTTTAGTGAATAATGACCGCTGTTACCGTCTAATAAAAGTATAATACGAGTAAGTACCTCTATTTCTTGCACTATAGATAGATAAAACTCAAACCCTGTCACGTCTTAAATAACCGCTGGGACTTTTCCCGAATCGTGTACAATTTATTTTTGTCATGTTAACTTTTTGACGTTTAATATAATGTTTTTCTATAACGTTTTATATTTTTATCTATAAACGGAATCTAGAATGGTTATGTTGTGCCAGAGATATGGGCGATTTCGTATAATGACGTTTATAAATCGTATATAAATTAAATGAGTTTTTGTTTACATTTACACGCAAAAGAAAATTGTTATTTTCCCTAGTTTACAAAGGATCACTACGGATTTAGAATCAGGGTTTGCATGCCTGCCACGGCCATTAATACGAACGGGCTACGGTTTTCCACTTTGATGACATCATAGCCCATCTAGCTAAGTCGCAGCCGTATTGTTTTTCTCGAGGTAGACTAAATGAGATCACTATATTATTTAAAGTCTTTTCCAGTCATTGAAACACAAAAAAGATCATTATAGTTATTAGCCACTTAATATATTCAAAAATCGTGTCCCGTGGGATAGTTGTGAAAGATTTTTTAAAACTACCTTAGACCGATTGGTTCGACTAGATCACACAATTTTAAGTCACTGGGTGTTCGCATCCAATTTAAGTAGGAGGGCCTGTGTAACGTCATAAATCCAAGATGACGGGTATGTTCATGTATTTTCACAAACTTTGGCTTATAAGTTTCGCCAACTTAGTTTTACAGAAAAACTATAATTAGGTTTTTTGTTTTCAAGAAAATGCCAATTAATACAGTAAAGAAACTAGCTGTATATCTGCAAAACAAACAGAGATGTAAAAAAAAACAATTACCCAAAAAAAATTAAAGAAGGAATTTTTAGACTACTCTCTAAATCGATTGGCAATTTGAAGTCGCCGCGTGTTTGCCTCAAATTTCAGTATAAGTGCCTGTGTGACGTCATAAATCAAAAATTGCGATTTTTTCCATGTTTTTTCACAAACTTTTGCTTTTAACCATTGTTACATGAACTTTACAGAAAAATCGTGTAGGTTACGATTTGTTCGCCATAGAACAGTTTGAGTGTCGATTTAATTTAAACTAAGTTTTATATCTCAGGAAAAAAGATATTCAGCAAGTTTCGTGGCTAATCGGGTAAAAAGTAGATTTTGTTTCTCTCATATTGGCTTCAAAATTCCGCTGATTGACGCTCACGTGTCTGATGGCGGGGAAAAACGCAATAAGCGTTGATCTTACCTGAAAGGCAGAAGAGCTGTCGTCGGTCACGGATTAGTTTGCTTCTTTGATCGATGTATAGCAGTTTATTTTTGCCCACTCTTGTTCTGGTTTCTCTCGTATCTCGGTAGATGGCGCCTCTTGCAAGAGTTTTCTCACTATTTACATAGGATTAGAGACAAAACCGTCTAATTAACTTCGCAAGAGTGACACATTGACCAAGCAGTGTTCTGAGGAGTCCCATAAGGACGAAACAGTTAACTGTCAACACTTATTAAGTGTCCATTAGATGTTGGACCCCCGTGAGGATAAGCTTTCAAGCACCCACGGAAAAATATGAGAGAAGCAAAAACTCTTTTTTAAACTCTTTTTTACCCAATTAGCCACGAAACTTGTTTGATTTTTAAATTCGCGGGTAGGTACTAAATTTCACGTTTGTTAAAAAAGATATTGTTATTTTTTTAATACCAAAAAACTATAAAAATACAAAAATTATCAAAAAAGTTTAAGACTTAAAACTTTACCACCCTGTATCTCAAAAGGTAAGACGTTTAGGACATATGTTCATATGAAGTTTTTTCCTTAAAATGGGCCCAAAAATCACCCCCATAAATATTGACATTCAATTAGGAAATACCCCGTACATAAAAAATTTAAATGTGCGATCTTGGAAAATATACCAATACCTGAAGCCAGTGGTGACCAACCCGCGGCACGCGTGCCCCGTGTGGCACGCCTGATCCTTCAGAGTGGCACGAAAGGTTTTTCAGAAATAAAGAAAAAATTACAATGCGATTATACCAAACCCAAAACTCACATTAAACAGACGAAACTAAAATATGCTGGTCACTTTAAAAGATCCATTAATTTGTTTGATTTTGTTATTTTTAATTTTTCGGAAAAATATTAGGTTTTTGATTTTTTCACCGAACCTAGAGTAGAGTTTTCATTTTTGATAATCAAGTAGTGAAAATTTTTTTTTTAGATTTTAATATAAACATAAAATATGGCTATAACAAAGGGTTTCGATAGGGAGGGGCGGGATAATGGGTGTAGTCACCCCCCCGCCTTAGCATCACTAGTACATGGTAAACTAACGTATGGTTCTATATTACAGCATGTTTGTTTTTCTTTTCCTGTATCAAAAAGCGTTACGTCCTCCCAAGAAAAAAAAATCCACCTCCAAAAAAATTCCCTCGGCTGATATTAGTTCAAAGTAGAAAAAATAAACTTACATTGCTCCAACGTAAAGGGTATCTCTCTTGACATCTAGATGAAACGTTCTGTAGTACTGCATCCCGCATGCGAATTCTCGAACGTGGTCTAAAAAAGAAAAATTAAAATTAGTTTAAAAATCTTAAGTTTTTAATTGATTGGTCAATCAGACCATACAAAATTGACACCTGGAAAAGCACGAGGGGTGTAGAGGTTTGCAGTCACTACCTAAGGAGGATTAGTAGGCTGTAGGCCTGGCGACTAGGCACATAAAGCGCCCTTTTCGCCAACCCCCAGGCATCTACTGTGTCCTCTCGCTGAAAAATCCGCTTGTCTTTTGTACAAAGACCAGAATATCGGGCCACCTCAGATTTAGAAGGTCCTCCATCTTAAAGGCTTTCTCTTCGAATACCTCTCTTTTTGCCTCCTTGATTGGTCAATCAGACCATACAAAATTGACACCTGGAAAAGCACGAGGGGTGTAGAGGTTTGCACTCACTACCTAAGGAGGATTAGTAGGCTCTAGGCCTGGCGACTAGGCACATAAAGCGCCCTTTTCGCCAACCCCCAGGGCATCTACTGTGTCCTCTCGCTGAGAAATCCGCTTGTCTTTTGTACAAAGACCAGAATATCGGGCCACCTCTTATTTAGAAGGTCCTCCATCTTAAAGGCTTTCTCTTCGAATACCTCTCTTTTTGCCTCCTTGATTGGTCAATCAGACCATACAAAATTGACACCTGGAAAAGCACGAGGGCTGTAGAGGTTTGCACTCACTACCTAAGGAGGATTAGTAGGCTCTAGGCCTGGCGACTAGGGACATAAAGCGCCCTTTTCGCCAACCCCCAGGCATCTACTGTGTCCTCTCGCTGAGAAATCTGCTTGTCTTTTGTACAAAGACCAGAATATCGGGCCACCTCAGATTTAGAAGGTCCTCCATCTTAAAGGCTTTCTCTTCGAATACCTCTCTTTTTGCCTCCTTGTATGCTTCACAGTACATGTGAGAAAATCTGCCGAGGACTCGTCCTCGGCCCAACATCGCTCGCACGTCCCGTTCTCCTTCACTCTCATTTTCGCCAAGTGTCCTTGTAGAACGCAGTGTCCAGTCAGGACTCCCACTATGGCTCCTACTTCTCTTCGTGTTCTATGGACTACCCACTCCCTACGAGACTTGCTGTATCCGGTCGGTCAGATACTCCTTTGCATGTCTGGCGTTTTCTGTATTTGTCCATTTGTATCGCTTTCTGGGCCCACTCTGTTAGGGCCGACTTCTAACGAGGATTAAAATGTGAGTTTTAATATTTTAAAAAAGCACTGGTTAAATGAGACAAACACTTATTCGTTTAAGCTCCAGGCTCATGCGTCAATTTAAAAGCATATAAAAACCTATGTTTCATATAAAATGTATTTAGACAAACAATCAGTTGACAAATATTCGAAAATTATCTATAATTTTAACACCGGCGGGCCTAAAAATAAGCTTGAACACCGGCCGGCGGGCGCTCCAGTACTGACTAATGTGTCAACGCGGGCGACACTCTAAAATGCGGGCGTTACAGTATACTTTAACCCTCGGTTGTGTAATCCGTATGGTGTCCAGAGATAGGAATAGCACTAGGGTCTCCCAGGCGACTAAAGGGGCCTCGACCCATGGGTAGTCTTAAAAAAAACTTGTAACCCTTGGGATCACACCAGATAACATCTATCGAATGGGTTAATCTGGTGATTCTCTGAATGGATTCGATAACCTGGTCATCCCGGAAATCAACACCTGCGACAGGGTATATGGCGTGTCTATTTAGAGCTAGCAGCAAATGTGGGCACATTGTGGCTCTCTGTACCCTGTTGATTATGCTAATTAGTGGTCTAAGGCCACAACTATAGCATTCATTATGTGGTATGTGCCTAAGTTTCTGGCCTATATTAGAGGTTATAAGCCACTGCGTTACGTCTAACGTAAGTTACGCAGATAAGATAAGTTGCGTAGAAACAACGAGCTGAAAACAGGCTTAGAGCCAATGCGTAACGTAACCTTTGATATGTCATTGTAAATTTAAACGTTATCAAGGCTAAGTTTATGAAAAAATAAAGAAAAAATTATTAGTATTAGCAAGTGGAGGTCGTCACTTGGTGCAAAGTGGTTTCGCTTTGTTTTTACTTTTAGTCCAGCCTTTATGATTCTGAGAACCAAAAGCAATCACAAAACAGATACAAAACACAAAAAAAAAGGGAAAAGAAAAACAATAAGTGGGGTAAGGTTGATCAAACCACACGAAAATTCCGAAAATGGTAGGACCCACATATAAACCAAAACAAATATAGTACACCTAAAAATAATATAGTATTTTATGCGAAAAAAGTTTTTTACACATTTTTGACACCGATTTATACAATATTTCATGTGTCAAAAGGCGCGATCAGTTATAGGCATATCGGTATATATTCAGAAATTAAGTAAATAAAATAATGATCTGCTGTCTGATTTTAATCTTGGCAAAATAAAAACCAAATCGAGATCCAAGTAAAATATTGTATTTTTGCGTACTATATATTTCTTCAACAGTATATAGTATGCAGATCCGAAATATAGTACAATACTATATAATATACTACGGTTGGTAACCCTAGACCCACCTGTCTACTTTTATTATCTTCGGTTGCGTACGTACGCACGTTAAACGTGGCAAAGTTATTTCGCGCGTAATGCGCAACCCCACGTCTATTAAATACTGGGCATTCGCACAATGCAATAACGTACGTTACGTCGAGATAAGCATCGTGGCTTATAACCCCTAATATGATTTGAAGTCCACTAGGCTCTATTTACTCGATAGTATTTCAATTATTATCTGAGTCAAACACAGTAAGTACGTGGTGTACAACGGGCCCAGAACAATTGGCCCATATGCTAGGTTAGATCCTTGAAGGTTGCTAGCGTCACTCTTTGGTACAATCATATAACCAATCAACCTCCGGATGTGCATAAAAATAGTTAACTAACAAAATCAGGATAAATAATGGATGAAGATAGCGAAAATAAAGAGTTGGAGAAGTTAATTTTAAACTGCAGTATAAAATAAAAACAGGGTGTATTACAGTTGTATAGACATTTCCGAAGTCACAGCTATAAAATGCAAACTTAAAGTAAGTTTCTAAATTTTATTGATACTATAAAACAAATAAAATAAGGACTGCCGCTGCAACCGTAAAATAAATGACTCGAACATGAGGAGAAAATTTTTGAAAAATATAAATTGTTAACTGAGTTTCCCCGGCGAATCAAGCTTTAAAGTTGACAAAGAAATGTATCGAAATATTGGAATGATCACTTATTATTATTTAACTATCTAAGGCAATATTTATAAGTATGTATACAGGGTGCTATTGAATAAGATGCTAATATTGATTGATTTAAATTGTATGTTATAAACGTCTAACTTTTAGGATAGGGTGTCATAGATTTAAAAAAAAATGTTCTCTATAAATATTTTTGTAAAATTTGGTACAAACTTTCTATTTTAGTCCAGTCATTATAGAATTTCAGCTTGCAAAAGGTGGTGTAGTCACATTATCTTGTTGACATTGAAGTCCGAAAAACACATTTGAGTTTTCGACCTTGGGAGGGACCGGCTCCTTTCGCCATCTTGGACTTAGTGTGCACAAAAAGGTTTTTTTTAAAATTACTTGGTCACTGTACGTTTTATAAAAAAAGTTTAAACAATAAAATTTCCGTTTTTTTGTCAGACGAAGAATTTTCGAGTTATGACGCCAGCCATTTCGCCGCCATTTTGGATTTTTACCAATTTTTTTTTAATTGGCCTTTAACTTCGAAACTGTTTATTTTTAAGAAAATCTATAATAACATATAATAAAGACAACTAATTCTCTATAAAAAGAGACATTATTGAGTTATCTGGGGAGTATCCTTGGTGAGATACGGGCCCTAAAGATTCTTATTTTCTATGTGTTTCCATAGAATATGCAAAATAAACCAAAATTATTCAGTTATATGTCATTTTCTCAAAAGGTAAGCATTTTAGACAAAGTGTGTGATCAACTTTATTTTAGAAAATTAAATTATCTTTCAAACGATGTAACACATAAGTGAGCCAAGTACACGGTGAGCACTTAATTGGCATCCATAAATTGTGGTTATTTTTTAGGATCACGAAAAAAAAATCATGTTTTTTTAGGGTTCATTCAGTTTTTAAAAAGCTAAGCATTTAGGGAAAAATATTAAAATACCTTTTTTAGAGAAAATAAAATGTTGTTTTAAACGGCGTATCACAAAGTTGCGTTAAAACTATTATTGACACTCCAGGGGCGTCCGCATATTGAGGTTATTTTTTTCTAATAATTTTTTTTTTAAATTTTTATTTGTTTTATTTAATTTTTCTAAAAACTCAGTTTAATCAATAATACATCCCAAACCTAAACAGTAGTATTAAGTCCATTAAACAGTTGATTGAATAGCTTCACCTATTCAATCAACGTATAAAATGTTGATAAATTAAAATATTTACAACAAAGATACAAAAGGTTCTAAAACCTAAAAGTTTAAAGAGTGTGAATATTTGAATACAAAAATTTAATAGCAGTAAAATTTGATATTTGGTTAATAAATATAAAGAATTGAGAAAAACACTTATAGAATATTTTTCCTCCAAGAACCGTCAAATTCCCTTTTGAGATCTTAAGAAATAATAACTTTCAATACTTTTATCAGTCATTTAACTTGTTACACAAATTAGTAGCTCGCAACGTAAAGCCATGGCCACTTGAGTTGACAGTACCACTGTCAAACGGGTCACCTGTTACAGTGTGCTAATAGGCTAGCTAGGAAGGTATCAGATCCATCATGGATCTATTTATTTAAAATTTTGTCCTTATGCATGAGGTCATTGACTAAATAACCCATATAGAGGCGCCACCGGCGAGCTTTATTATATTGAGGGGCAGATGGCGCTGAAATAAATTCGTCTGGTACGCAATATTCAGAGACAAGTACTATGATCTAATGGCATTTGTATGATAGGCATGAGCCTCGGAACTCGCACATGTAACTAAATCGTACTAGCAGTCCCTAAATATTGCGTAACAGACGAATTTATTTCAGCGCCATCTGCTCCTCAACGTGGTAAAGCTCGCCGGTGGCTCCTTTATATGGGTTATTTACTTAATGATGAGGTGTTTAAAAATAATGATCTGCTTTTTTATGACGAATAAAATGTTGATGTCATTTCGTTCCTAAAAAAGTTGCTACAATCGATGTGAAGTGTAATATTTTATATATCAGGAAGATAATATACATGACAGATTGTTAAAACTACGATATATAAATAATGTAATCCTGTAAAAGCATTTTAATAGCAACTTTTTTTGTAAATAGAAAAATGATCCCACTCAGATACTCAAAAGGTGTTACCCGTTAAATTTAGTTTTATATTAGTTCCAATTCTGTATAAATTCAGCAAGAAAAACTATTAGTTAACAATCATGAACAAATTGACATGCGACATCTTTTATTATTTGGGGAAAAATCTTCTTCTTCAAATTTTCAAGGTACAGTTAAAGACTTTTTAAATTACCACGTTAAAATATAAAACATTTTCCTTTTTGGAAACCTAGAAAACCGGTTTCCCAAAAAATACTGAATATAACCTGTTGAATGTTGAAAACATTTTTTTTCTATCTTTAACTTATACAATTTGACAAAAGATTACGTCAGTATTTAAAAAATCCTTGACTGTACCTTTGCATATGAATGAGATGTACGCCATTAAGTCGCCTCATTTCAAGGTATTCTTTTTTAAATAATGACATCACTTCTTCCAAAATGGTTTTTCTTGGGTCCATTAATTCTTTCCATTTTAAAATAAAAAAGGTGGCAGCCGAAGCATAAAATTAGATAAAAAGGCCATTTCCAGGTAAGTTTAGAATGTAAAAAATGCAAACTTCATTTTTCTAAAGCACCCTATCAGTCTCCGTAACTTCACTTGCGACTAAAGGCTGGCCTTTTGCCAACTTTACATATTTCTAGATAGAGACAGAGTGTTACTACAAAAAATGTCAAACATGTAATTTTGCGGGCTTCGGTTTGAAAACCATTAATGCAAAAACCATTAGTATCGACCTTGTGTAATTTTTTGCCTACAGTTGTGTAACAAAAATTGTGTAAAAGTTTTACACAATTGTGTCAGAAAATAATTGGTATTGTGTAATTTTTTTTATTTTAAGTGGCAATATTTTTACAAGATCTTTGTTATTTTCGGAGTAAAAGTAAACTCGAAACAAAATGCGAAAATTTGCAATTAGTATGAAGCTCTTTAAGAAACAGAATGTTGGCAATACTAGTGTGACCATTTATATTTTTTTACGTACAGTACCCTCTTCCAAAGCTTTGAGGATATAGTTTTTGCAAAGTCACCTGAAATGCTCCTAATACGGGGTTCTATCGATTTAATGAAATTTTGCTTCTATCTGCTCTTTAAAAGTTATCCAAATTCATATAAAATCTTCCTGGTATAATTTCAACCCTACCGACAGAGAAAAGGCGCCGCTCCTTGCGGTCCGAGCACAAAGTATTTGTTTTCTGACCGACCCAGCACAGGTGGATAGACGGCACCTGATTGGCAGATTTTTTAAAGATGCGCTTTTAATTGCTTTCGGGTGTCCTTTTCGGGACCCCTTTAGTCGGCAGTATGCAGAGTTAGAAAATAAATCAGTGTCGTTTCTGTAGGTGTAGGAATAGAAAGTTTTATTATCTATTTTAATTTTTTTAGTTTACGTCATAATTAAATGAAATAATTTTCATGAGTATATCTACCGCCGCCCATGTCACTTTCTTGAAAGGATATGCCGATGGTCGGCTTTTATCTTTGTTCAACTGACTTTGCAAAAACTATACACACTCCTTCAGTCGGAGGCTATTCTAAGAGACAAAAGGATCGGATAAAAAAAATATACCCGGTCTGGGGTTTCAAAGATGGCCGATGACGCGTGCAATTAGGCGTTCCGAAATGGCGGCCTTAGGGTCGGCGAAAGAGTTATCAAACGAGAAAAAAAATAATATTAAAATTTTTAATGGATTTTTGGTTTAAATTTTAAAATATTTTGTCGGGTACTATATCGTCATTAAAATGTAACAATTTGAGTTTAATTTTAAACTTTTTATTGTATAATTTTCTTTGAATTTTTGCCTGCTACGCAAATCTAGAATTCATCACATACCCCACTCAACTCCTGAAAGGGAGAGAAAAAACCACATTTCAAAATTTTGTTGAATCTCCATTAATTTGATGGTTTTTATTAAAATTTTCGACCTCATTTTAAATCCACATTTCTTAAAATTTGGGCCTGCGGCGCGTTAAGCTGTAACCAAATCACTTTAAATGTAAATTAATAGAATTTTTTTCGTACCTTTTTAATAGAGTCCCTGTATGACATATTTGGATATATTATTAATAAGTTATTAATATATCCAAATATGTCAACATACAGGGACTCTACATTTTAAAAGAGACCGCCCCTGCTATATGTATTCTTATATCTAAATATATTTTTTCGATATATCCAAATACGATATTGAAATTTTTCTATATCGACGACTCTATGTTGAGGAATTTTTTGTCTAAAAGGGAACTTTTAACACTCTGGTAGGGAATTTGTATCTCAAAAAGTTGGGAACAATGAACAATGAAAAAAAAATTATAAAATTTTTACAATAGTGTATTCAAAAAGTTTTTTATGGAAGAAAGGAAAGGATTTATGTTTTGCTGTTACAAAGCACAATTCTGTATACACTAGTTAGCGATCCGGTCAGAATTTGTTTAAAAATACTCATACTCGCCAATTTATTTTTTTTTAGGTTTATGTTCGGTTAATCGGGCAAGCAGTTTTTGAGTTATATGCGTTGGTTGTTACAGACAGAAAGACATACAGACAGATAGCCATACAGAGAGACGGCGCGACAAAAAAATTATAAAATTATCTGAAATGCAAAGATATACTGCTTTTCAAAAAAAATTGTACACCTATCATGGGTTTTTATATTGCAGATGTACAAATTTTTTTGATAAGTAGTATAATATATGAACTAGTTATTGCTATGTGTTTTTTTTTTTACTATTTGGATTGCAATTGGGTTAAAATCTTTTAAATATCTAAAATAAAATAAAAAACCAGATATATATTGGAAAACATGTATTTTTAAACGATAGAGTTTTAATTATAAGGGAAATTATCATTGTAAATTGTTTGCCAACATAAAATCATTATTCCTCGTGTATATCTAACATAGCACTTAGAAGCCTCATATTA
Source organism: Aspidapion aeneum (assembly GCA_963576565.1). Lineage (NCBI taxonomy): Eukaryota > Metazoa > Arthropoda > Insecta > Coleoptera > Brentidae > Aspidapion > Aspidapion aeneum. The sequence continues at coordinate 43,807,101 of OY755040.1, forward strand.
TTCAGTGACATAATAGTTTAGCCACCATAATGACCCCCTAGGGCCGTATAATGTATGTTTAGGCAATATAATATAGCTATACAGGCGTGTATGATAAGCCTCATAACTACACTTATATTGGAGTTCTGGTCAAAGTTCCATATAATATAGAATTAGTTGTGCAGGATATTGATAAAGCTTTTTGATCAATAATTTAAATTTAACTTGATTCCGCAACACGAATTAGGACAATAGCGTTATAAAGGTCAAGCGCGGATTTGGGTCAAAATCTAGGGGGGCTAATGGTCGACATAAAAATTATTTGGGTATTTATTTTCCTTCTAGGGGGGGAGGGGTAATCATCCGATTAGCCCTTTATTTATTAACTAAAAGTGCATATATTTTTGTTCTAGGAGGGGAAAGGGTAATTACCACGGTACCTTTTCCTCAAATCCGCGCTTGATAATGGTGCGAATCACTCCGCGTATCAACAACAACGTTACTTTGAACGCTTTAACCCTGTGAGAGGACTTTCGGTATAAAACTGTTGCTATTTCAAATAAATTGGAAATTCGCGAGTTGCGAGCAGCTCATTACATGCACGCTGTCTGGTAGCTGAACGAACCTGTCTCAGTTACTTTCCAAACAAATGTGCGAGCACTTCGAGGTGTTAAAAAACAAAAATATTATTCCCTTTAATAAAATTAAATAGAGACGAAAGTATTGAAAAAAATGAAAACCTAGAATGCATCGAAGAAAATCAAAAGTACAACTTAGTTTGTATAGTCTACAAATCGAAAGTACGCAAAGATTGTATCAGAAACGATTAGATGAAAAATTAATAAACACAGAACACTTATTGAAAGAGATATATATAAACATAGTGAAAAACTTGAAGGAAACAAGCAAAGAGGCTGTTGGATACCAAGATAATAGAAATAGCAATAAGATGTGCTGGACGGAAATACAGGAAGTGGTCAAGGAGAAAAAACGCACATACATACTTGAAATGGCTCAGTACTAAAGAGGAAAGACACCTAGAAATCTACAGGAAAACCAGAAGACAGCTAAGAAATTTGATACGCACGGAAAAAAATTAATGTTCAAGCGCAAATGCCAAGATATAAATACAGGAGGTAGGCAGAGTTCTGAAGTATGGAAATTTATTTCTACGGTAAATACCCAACAAAAGAAAAAGTAAATATTTAGATCATCAAACCAGAACAATGGATAATGATTTTCATAAACAAAAAGAAGAGCAAAGTGGGTTTCGTGCAGGCAGATCTTGTAGTGATAATATTGTTTGTCTTTAACAAGTAATTGAGCAAAGGAGTGCCAGAAATATAGAGACTTTTATGGACCTACAAGAAGTATAAAAGACCGTTCCAGTACAAAAGTTATGGACAGTGTTAGAACAAACCACTATTAATCATACATACATAAAAGCGATAAAAGAACTATACAAACAGTCAAAATCTATAATTAAAATTGGAACTCGACTTTCAAAAGAATTCCTGGTAACGAAAGGCTTAAGACAGGAACGTTGTATCTCTCCAACTCTTTTAAGAATATATATCGCAGTAGCTCTAAAAAACTAGAAACGTAATGTACACGGTATGGGAATACAACTTAACGACCGATTTACCATATACACACTACAGTTTACCGGCGACCAAGTAATTAAAGCTAATGATAAAGAAGACATGGAGTATATGAGAGAAAGTTAACGGAAGAATACCAAAAGTATGGGCGTTAACAGTGAACGTGGACAAGGCTCGTGGACAAGGCTACTTATATATTGGAAACGAATCCAGTGAGTTAGAACTACAAATAATATCTCCATGCAATGAGTATGTATACTTGGTTGTCACATTTGATAAGACAGACTGTAAAGAACTGGAAAAGCAAAAAAGGTTATTGGATGTCCTAACAGTATTTTATGAAGCAGAGATAAAAAAGAATGTAAAGAATGGTGAAAACCACGCTGTTGTACGGAATAGAGATTTGTCGCGTAACAGAAAAATATAAAACAAAAATTGTGTCAAAATGGATGCAAAGATCAATGAGAATATCTAGAACAGATCATATAAGAAATGAGATCATAAAAAAATAATGGGAATCGAGGGAAGCATAACGGATGACATCACTAAAAGACAACTACATGTACAACGGATGAACGACGAAAGAGTACGAAAGCAGTTTCGAAATTGGCAACCAATAGAGTGCAGAAGATAAAGAGGACGTCCCAAACTGGAATGGCAACAATCCATCCAAAAATCAATTACTCAAAAAAACCTGACAGAAGATAATTATTAGGATTGAAGGAGGTAGAGAATAGGCGTCGGACAACTTAGAAAAACGTTCCAAACTGACATAGGAGTAGTATTTTTGTCAAATAGATACGCACCCTACAGCCGCGTACTTATTGGCGAGCAGCAACTGTAACTGCTACCGTTACAGCAACCAAATTACCTCTGGGTATGGATTCTGGGTCTTCTCCTACGATCCGATCGAGTATCGTTCAGTCGGTACCGGGGCAGGAGAACAGATTTCACTTAAAGCGCGTAAAGCGGGGTCTTCACATAACGTTTTACCTTACGCATTGCCTGTTCAGTCAAAACGCATCAAGTAAAACTTTGTGTGTAGGCGGAAAAACGGACGTTTTACTTGAACTGATTTAAGACGGAAGACCGCCTAGGGAACTGACCGGATCACGCATTGTTTTCCAATAAAACCATCGTTTTGTATCGTTGGTGGTCGCAGTGGAAGAGCTGCAAGGCCCACTCACATATGAATCGTTTTGTATCAAAAACTGATCTAAAAACGTACGTTAAAACTATCAAGTGTCTACGCTAGTCTTTGAACCGTCATACTTGACCTTTTTGACTGACAGGCAAGACGTAAGGTAAAACGTTATGTGAAGACCCCGCTTAAAATGCACTACTCTAAAAAGCGGGCGACTATGCCATTGGTCGAGACAAGTCATTTCGCACAACACAACATCGCACTATTGATATTATTTAAAAAAAATTTCGATGAAAATCGTTTCTAGGAACTTTAAGTAAGCTTACCACCTCATTTTCTCTCTGAATTTTAGTGTCTAAAAAGTATGAATTCTATTATTAAATTAATAATGTTTTCCCGATGTCTTACGTTTTAAAACAGCTTTACATAGTTTTAAACAATTTGTCCCCAGTAAACTCAATTCTACAAATTGTGAAAGGCTTTCGCGGCCATCGTCCAATGGTGGGTGTGCTTTCGGGCTGTTCGGCCGAAGCAAACTCAATTCTATTATCTACGAGCTACTTTAATTTTAGTTTCTATAACAATTTCAACTTCTATCTGGACATAGGGTTTGACCACTGTGTCATATTTTAAATAAAATAAATAAATAAATATTTTAAACATTTTTGGCCAAATTCGCTTGTGTTTCATTTTATATTAAAAATTAAAGTACAATAAAGCAAATCGTCTTATATAATCTTTAAAGTAAAAGACGAAAAAAAAGCAAAAATTTAATTAAATGCATAATTAGATCCCCCGCGCGTATCTCTAAAAATTTCCTTTGAGAGAGCAAAAATATAATAAGTAATCTTCCCAACTTTAAGAAAATCTTTTAATTGTCTGCTTTTCTTTGAGAAGAGTAATTAAATGCTTAAGGAAAAAAGTAAGTAGAAAAGAAAGGTATCTTTTATTTTCTAATTGCATTTAACATCTTATATAACGGGGATGTGACAATTCGCCGCGGCCAATTCGACGCCGTCCGATTCGCCGAGTTCCAATTCGCGGCGGGGACAATTGGCCGGGAGAATATGTGTTTTATAATATTCGCATTGGCAGTTGTTATTTTACATGGCATGGCATTTGTTAATTTATTTTTATACGACTGTCTTGTAAAAGGGGGTTTTGCGCACGGAGAACGCGATCTGAAAATGGCATTTTGAGCACGCTGTGTGCAAAACGTTTTGCACGCGCTTATGTCATTTTTGCGCACGCCTATGTCATTTCTGCATACGGGTCTCCCGTCATTGTGATTTTTGTTGTTGTCACCCATCAATATTTTCGTTTTAGGTTACTGCATAATATAATATATATTATAATCTATAATCTTTGGGTTACTGAATATAAATAATTATTCCCACAGCGACCAAAAAGTCCAAATTTAAACATAACACACCCAAAAAAAAGTAATTTTTTATTGCCACATAAGTTTGCCAGTAAATATCTTGAAAATAAACTAAACGATTTTCGAAAAAAGTGCCGCGTTATAATAAGGATCCAAAGTCCTGCAACTGCAAGGGGCAAGGGAAACTGGGGTATAGCTTAACCCTCGTAGGTGGTGGAGCTCATAATTAAGGTAGCCAAAAGATTTCCCCTTGCAAACAAAATCGACGTATCCAAGTTTATTACGACAAATACCCGATAAAGGATCAGTTTCCTTTTCTTTGTGTCATGTCACTCCGTATTCATACTTACTAAGTTCGGAAAGAAATATTTTATTTTCCGGTATACCTAGTATTTATTAAAATGAAAGGTAGAATCATATAAAATATTGAAAAGCTTTTTGCCTTTATATAAAAACGTGAATTTTTATTTATACCGTAATACATTTTTGGTTTTAACTGTTGCCTTCGACCATCAATTTTCCGTAAAATATTGGCCATAAAGAGCCCTAAAGGCATCGCGTTTTTCGTGATATCGGCGAAATAAGAATGTTACCATAAAAGCCATAAAAAAAACTTCAAAGAATAAAGTTTATTACCACAAGCAGAAGTTTTGTTTATAGCAGTTTTTTTCAATAAAAAGTTTTTTGTGGTGGCACGCATGCAAATGTATACAGGATGTCCAAAAAGAATAAGGAAAATATTTAGATATCAGTCAAAATGTGACACTACAGATTTGAGTTTGAGAACACCGATTCGGTGGCAAAAATTGGGGCCTTAGAATAATAAATTAGGTTAGATTAAATGTCATAATTAATCAAAAATTTTGACAATCTATTACAAACACCACATTTTGAGTTTGACACCGATGATAATTTTTTACAAAAAATCGCAAGTAGGCTAGTTTTCCAATAGCAACAGGAAAAATAAAAAAATCGATAGAATAACAAAACCTATTTGTTCGTCAAAAACAAGGGGGTGATGTTTTGTTTTATTATCTTAATATAAATAAAAATGAAAAAAAATTGTTTACTCTGATAGACAATACCCATAATCCCGAACAAGACTACAGTAAACGATGAAGCACATAATCCTACTATGAGGCGGCCACCAAATACATCCAGAACAAAGATATTATAAAGACATTTCAATATCTTTGATCCAGAGTATGACAGCGAACCTGATCCAAAGATGCTGTTAGGAGAAGAAGTAAAGTTTGCGGCAGTCATTGTAAATTAAATATAATAAATGAGTTAAATTGTATTTTTGTGCTTTATTTTTGTTTCCACAATCTTGTAGAAAGAGTATTATATAGCTAACATGTGGCTCTTTCACACTTGTTAAGTAAATTACTATTATCAGAAACTATCTTATGAATCGGTTCGTAATCTCGTAATTTTGTTTTTGTAGGTCATGGCCAGTGGCCCACAAAAAAGCTTTTTCTAAATAGAAAAAATTGTATGTCTTTAAATACCTACTTAAGCCTCTTATTAAAATTAAACAAAATTTTGTTTGTTGAAAATGACTGAAAATAATCTGAAAATCTGGGTCACGTGATCTGAATAAAATTTTCTCAATCGAATTGACTCGCCCCTGGTATATGGGGGTGTCGCTTCAGTCAGGAGGCTAATGGCTCTTGTCTGATTTGGTGTCCTGCAACTAATATAAAATTGACTACGCTTTTATAAATCGTAATAGATCTTGTCTATAAAAAACTAATTGAATTTTTTTTCTGTTCATATAAAAGATTTTTTTTAAATTGTGAAATGTATTTGTGATTTTCTTTTGTATATTTCCAAAAAATACAAAAAACGAAACAATTTCGCTACAGTTTGCCAAATGTCGCTAAAATTCCAAACATTGTTTTGAAATATTTATTGTGCTTTAGCTTTTTTTTTTAGTTTTTGAGTAAGTTTAATTAGCGAAAAACTGATACGTTTGTTAAAAATGCTTTAAAAAACCACCCCGCAAAATTTCGACGCATTCCGCCTTCTCATTTTCTATTAAAATAAATAAAACATGCTAAAATATAATCCAGTAGTTAACTAACCATTTTAAAAATACACGTTTATCACGTACTGCTTTTATGATGCCGATAGTGTACATACATATATACATAATAAAGATTTAGAAGAATAAAGAAAATACATAAAATAGCTACATATCATATGATAAAAGGGTATAAAAATTAATGATATCCAATTAGAGCTCAGTAGGTTCTCTGTTCTCAACTATCCTCAATTATAAAGTTAGATCATTAGTTTAAAACTGTTTAAAACATGATTAGTATGGTAATGTAATCCAACATTAACACAAATGGGTCCATTAAAAAGTATGTTACGATTGGCAGTTTCCAGAGCTTTTTCTAAAGCTGACATAAATGCGCAATGAGATTATCTCCCACTTTTCAAAACAAGTTAAATTCGCTTGATAATTGAGAAAACTGCATTTAGAGTTTAATCCTTTTTAAAGCTTTTTCTGCCGAACCAATATTCTGATATTTGGAATCATACCAACTAGACACGCAGTAACACAGGAAGATTCATACTTAAATTTAAGAGAAATTAAAGTAGGCGTGCCCCAGGGTAGTACTAGGTCGTTATTTAAACTTTTGCGATATCCCAGACAGTAAAAACATATATTGAAGAACTGGCTAATTAGAAGGAAGTTTAATTTTAAATATTCATAAAAAGTTACTGTTTTATAGACAAATTTAAGTATGAGCTTTTACTAAAGAGAGTAACATTCTAGGTTTACAATGATCTCAAAATAAAATTACGAAACATTTATGAATGCACCTTAGTACATTCGAAATAGTAACCCTCATCGGGACCTGAAAGCACAAAACTGTAGTAGAAACTATGAAAAAGTACACATTACAGCTTTTAGACAATACTAAAGCGACTGAGCTTTTAGATATTAGGGACTTATTGCAATAAAAGGCCGTATTCTGATAGTTTCACAACCGAACGGAATCGAACCAACCCCCCCCCCCCTGTGTTATTAAAAGCTATCATATATTTTTTTTACCTTCCTAGCCCGCGTAGCAATGGCTAGAGAAGGTATTATTTTAGACGAATTTTTTTTTATTCGATAACGCTGAAAATTTGTTATTTGGGTGTATTTTGACCTATCTGAGCAATATAGTCGTGATGTCTGTCTGTGTGTGTATATATTTTTTTTGTCCGTAACACGATAGCTCCTAAACCGCTAAACCGATTTTCATAAAAATTTTTAGGTGAAATAGCGTTCGACACTCTAACGAACTGTTTTTTGACAATTAAAATTTTTTTAAAATGCTAACTTTTTAACGGAGCAACGTATCAATATGCGGTTTTCCACAATAATTAGTGTTATAACCAAAAACTTAAAAAAATTAAATTTGTTTTTTTTTCTAGGGAGTTTGTTTTTTGAACATGATTAAAGTAATTGTTATTATTTAATTAAGTTATAAGGTATACATTACTTTAGAATACTATGTTAAAAATTTATAAGCACGCCCAACTTATTGCCATAATGTTTTTAGAAGCAATAAAGTTTAATCTAAATCAAATTTAAATGTACAATGACAAAGTCAAATGTCCAGTAACCTAAGTAATAAGCTATTTTTTTGTATAAGAAAGCCGTTAAAGTTATAGATTCATTGTTAGTTCTGGTAACTTTTCAACAACTTTAACTAAGAGTCGTGTTACTTTTTTTGATTAGATATAATCGTTCAATCCATACAGCCAAGTAAATATGATTTATTAAGTTGAGCCGACAAAATTATAATGGTAAAATCGTATAATGGTGCTCGTCCTAAATTAAGCCGATGGCTCATCGATGGTATTAGTTAGGTGTCTTTAAAAGCAATCGGATTTTAAAGTTGATAGAAAACATGTGCTGAATTTAAAATAACCTTCCGATCTTTGTTTTCTTTTAGACTTTATTTTTATTAAATATCCATAAACATTTCTTTTATCTTTGATTTAGTATCAAATAAAGTATTCAGAAACAAGTTTTGCTGTCGAGTAAGAATGACGATAATCAGCCGATGTCATCGAATCCATTTAATTTTTATGATCGGTTAATCGGTAAAATGAATTGAATATATCAAATCGGTGGAATTCAGCTAAGTTTGAAGTGAATCAAAGTTATTATATTTACAGCATCCAGAAAAATAATGCATAATACAATGAGCTCTCAGCTAGTTGTGACGTACAAAGACTTTTAAAATCATTAGTTAACTTTGTATAATATGACAGGGCTATCAAAACAGACCAAGGCTAACCAAAAAATATAGGCCTCGACCCTGAAAAAATCAGGTAATTCCTATTTTTTCATGGTGTCTTATGTGAGTGCAGAGGTATTTTGCGATATTTTCAAAATGATTTTCGTGAAATGTCCACCAAACTTTTATAAGGATTAAAATAACTAAAAACCTAAAATGTTTAAGATTTAGCATTCCTTATTTTGAATTCAAATTTCCCGCCATGGACTACACGCCAACGCAAAGGTTAGATTTGAAATTTGAATTCAAAATAAGGGATGCTAAATCTTGCACATTTCAACCTGTTAATTATTTTTCATTTCCACATGGAATACTGAGAATATTTTCCTGATATTTCGCGAAAAAATTGAAATTTAAAAATATCGCGAAGAAACTCCCTTCCACAAGACTCAATGTAAAAATAGGATTCGAAATATTGTTAAGTAGGTAAAATATAATTAAAATAAATATAACATTTTAAAAAATTCTTGGCGATAGCCCGCTGCCAACGTCATAATTGATGATACATCAAAGCAAAGTTCGTTCATTAACTTTTGTGAGGTACTAGACCACTGCGCACTGAGCATTTTGGTAAAAATGAATTTTGAATAATTTAGAACAATTTATTTAAAGAAAAATCTGATAATGATGATATTTTACCAACTTGACAGATTTTTTCAAGGTCGAGGCCTACTTTTTTTGTTGCCCTTGATTATGAATATAAAGAAAAATAAAGTTTGCTTGTTAAATGATTTTTTTTTAAATTAAATTAATCACCTCAAAAACCTCAATTTAAATTTCCTTCTTTTGCCTGTTTACGCAAATAAGCGAGAAGTCAGTAAAGAAACATTTCGCGCACGACCGCAAAGTAAATAAATGGCGTTTAATTTCATTTCATTTAACTTTTTCCTTTTTAAAAACCGGAGTAACGAATTTGCCAAGCCAAGGGGTTCATTAGAGTTTTAAGTTGAGTTTTTAAGTATCAGTTAAAAACTAGAGTTACTTCAGAGCTGTACCAGAAAGGCACTGACTGTAACGTAGCAGCCTGAAAACTACACCCCGATACAAAATATGATTCCGGAACATACCATAGGGTCACTGCATCCTGGAAGCCTGACGTCAGGTTTCCAGGATGCAGTGACCCTAACATACCACCATTCAAAGCGCCCTTTTTATCACAAAAGAAAATTCATAAATCTATTAGTTTCGATAACTGAACTCACACATTATTATCAGATTATTTACTGTGTCTCTTTTCAAATGAATGCATTAGTAAGGGCCACACATAATCTTAAACACACATAACATCAATAAACAATCAATAAAGTGGTATACTCGTTGTATTTACTAAACTCACACATTATCATCCAGCTACTTACTCTCTCTTTTTAAATCAATGAATTGGTATGGGCGCATATCAATCTAAAATAGCCCTGGGATTATTTTGCCAATTTGTGACTCCATCAGCGCTATGAGTTAGACAGCAATATAAAATTAGGTGTGCATAAAAAAGAGAGGCAGATAAGTATGTTCGAAAATTACAATTTATGTCGGGGTGTACTTTCAAAGCTACGCCACAAGTCAGCGCCTTATTGGGCCAACTGGGTTATATTTCTCCCTTGGCGGAAGCAAAAAGAGTAATGTGAAACCCATTGCTTTTAACGCGTGTTAGACATGGCGCCATCTGCCAATCACAATAGCAAGAAAACCAAAATGCATTAAAAGAAAGCACGGGCAAATAGAGCCACCTCAGATCTAAAATTCTAGGTCAAGATAAATTGAGTAGAGAATCCAATAAAGCTGACACGGTAATATCTAGGCACTAATACCAATTCCAATATTGCTGCTATTTGCTGGGATTTCAAAATATTTCTATAATCCAGAAAAAAATGTTATTTGATTTTTGTAGGTCATCTAAGCGAGGCAAAAGAAACCTATCCCCAGGCGTTCTGTAAACGATTATTAAAAGCAACCCTTCGTTTGGTATGCCCACAGACTTTCCGTTGCAGGATCAAGACACTCATCTTTAATAAGTGATCAACATCCCAACATATTTAAGCTAATTTGTATTGAGGTGGTATTTTTAATGGAAAATTTTAACGTTTTCTTATCAAATTGTGGTTTATTTTAGTACGATAATTATTTCCACATGTGACATGCATACACTGATTTCAGCAATAATTAAAATTACATAATGTTAAAAAGTAATTCGATTCTTTCTATAGTAGGGTCCCGGGACTCTTGGAAGAGTCCAGAGACGCTTTGACTTTAAGTGTTAACTTGTTTAAGGTCCCATGCTAAAGCTACAACCAACCGTTAGACTCACTCTACCGGCGTTATTGTATATAAAATAAAATAAGGTTTGAAATAGGCTATTTTTGGCTCTAGCTTGCCTATTGGTGATACAATATTGTGTGATACGTCAAAACTTTCAGAAAAAATCGTAGAATACGAATTTCTATAGCATAGATCTGACATATCCAAAAGAGGGGTGGCGTTTTTTTTTCAAAAAATTAAAAATCTGTATATTATTTGTCAAAACTAAAGATATATTTGCACTGATTTCAAAAATATATATTTTTAATATTTGGGTAGGACGTTTTTAAGCTATATTCGTTTTAAATTAATGTTAAAGTGCACTAATGATAATCCACTTGGCCCTAGGTTCCGTATACTCCAATGTAAATGTGTAACATAAATAACTCAAAAACGGCGTAACTAGATATTAACAAACCATATGTTTTTAAAATCATGGAAAATACGTCTTTACTTTCAGACAAAAAATTTACCTATACCCTTTAACTTAAGAAAGTGTGCTGCCAAAATTTGACATAAGGAATGACATCTGACACTTCTGACATAGCTCAAAAGCTCAAAGAATTATGCAACTTTTTCATAATTTTTTTCAACAACAGGCACTGACCCTGTACAAAAGTAAATCTGAGGGCACGGCAGTGCTCCGCCAAGTTCGCGTGGAAACGGCTGTACCATCTTTTCTTGAAATATTTCAGCCCATATTTGACTTATAGTCTATGGACAAATCAAGTTTCGTGTGCAAGTCGTGCCAACTTTCTGCCGAAAGCTAACTTTGTTAAGGGCGTCCCATATATCAGGTTTTGACTTGCTGTCATTCTGGTAAATGCGTTTTTTGAAAGATATGGCGGATTCAAAATGGCAAAAAGGCGTATCTTTAAAAAAATTGTAACTTTTTATTTCTTATCCGATTTTCATGGAACAAAGTTTAAAATACTTCCTTTGTAATGTACTTAAAAATGTATTGGTCAGAAAATATGTATTTTTTTGTATTAGTCAAAAAAATTAAAAAATTAAAAAAAAAAGGTAATTTTTTATTATTTTTTTATTTTATTTCTAAAACTATTAAAGCAAGAAAAAAAAGTTTATATAAAAAAGATAGCTATTTTGATTCTTTATTCAAATCTGGTTCAAGTGTTCCAATGCGTTAATTAGTTTTTAAGTTATTTCCAAATAACTGGAAAAAAATAGGGGTCTTTGGGGTATATTTAAAAATTATGCTTTTAATGAAAACCATAAGAACCTTTTGAAAGTAACTTAAATTAGTTTAACATACCTAGCAGATTAGGTTTTGACTTATTGTCATTGTGATAATCGCGCCTTTTTTTAAATATGGCGGATTCAATATGGCGGAAAAGCATATTTAAAAACAAATTGTATCTTTTTTATTTTTTATCCGATTTTAATACAACAAAGGTTAAATTACTTGATTTAAAATATATTAAAAAAATACTTTTTAAAAAATGTATTTTTTTTAATATTCGAAAAAAAATCGGGTGAAACATGTGACAAAAACGATTTTATTTATTTCATTTTTTAATTGACTCCCATATACGGACGTCGCTGAAGGGTTTGTCATTAATTAAACCCCACTGACTTACACATCGTTAAAAATAAAATTTTATTTCCTACAATAAAGTATAAAACATATTTTTGTCAATTAAGCTTAGTTTCTGAGAAAATTGGAAAAAACTTGTAACAGAATTAATTTGTTTGGTGATTTGTAAAAATTGATTTTAGTTGCACAGGCCTGTGAAGTTTTAATCTGAAGATAAATCTTACACTATTATACACGTTTAAAAAGAAATTTTATTGTCTACAATCGACTATAGGTCACAATTTTTGATAGAGAGTTTGGTTTTTAAGATAATCGGGTAAAACATATGTGGTTTCTTTTAATTTTTTTATATTTTCTTAATAACCGGACGCCGCTGGAGAGTTTGTCATTAGCCTGACCCCACTGATTAATACATTGTTAAAAAGAAAATTTTATTTTCTACAATAAACGGTAAAATATTTTTTTTTCCAAAAAGCTTAATTTTTGAGAAAATTGGATAAAACTTGCAAAAAATTGATAAATTTAGTGATTTTTCAAAGGTGATTTTATTTACGGACGCACCTAAATTGTTATAGATAAAACTACCATTACATTATTATACATCATTTAAAAGGCAATTTTATTATCTATAACAAAGCGTGTATTTAATTTTTTGATATAAAGTTCGGTTTTTAAGAAAGTCGAGTAAAACCTGTAATAAATGTTTCTTTTTTAAATTTATTTACACTACCTCAATAAACGGACGCCGCTGGAGAGTTTGTCATTAGTCGTACCCCACTGTAAGCTTAGTTTTTAAGAAAATTTTTAAAAAATCAAAAAATTTTAAGATTTGAGGAGTCTGGGGAGTTTTGGGGGATTTTCCAGCTAAAATTTAAAAAACTAATATAATTTTATTTTTAAATTAGATTTTACACATTTTGGATCCATTTCTATGTCATGATGTCTTAGGGAACGTCCTTAAATTACGTAACGCAAAAATTCTGGATTTTTGACCCCCCACCCCCCCCCCCCTCGTAACGCATTTTCAAGAAAAAACACATTAAAAAACATTGAGTGTAACGCAAGGCCAAACCCCCCCTCCCTCCTAAAGCGTTACGTAATTTAAAGACAGTCCCTTAGGGCGTCAACTTAGTTACATTTTTAGAAATTCGAACACGAATATATAAGGAGGGGGGATAAAAAATATTGGACCAAAAACTTGCCCGGCAACATCCAAATCGTTAGTCTGTGACCTATTCTCAGCTAGGATCCATTGTCAAATTGCGGTCCTCATATTTTGCATACTCAACTACCTCTAACACCTGCACTATATTGTAAAAACCTCAAAAATAACAATAACAACGTTGTTTCATAATGTCCATCAAACAACGATAACAATAATAATAGAAATCACCTGTTTACTAGACGCCTCAGTTGCGTAAAACCGCGCGCCGCCTTATAGGCGTCCGCGTACGGTAAGACACCTTCGGTAGTCGTTTCGGTGACAACAAATGTTTTTTTATTGAAATAAACATAAAATATACATCTATATAAGACTTATACACACCAAATTAAAGAAAAATGTTTATTCTATAACTTTTATTTAAACTTTTTTTTTATATTTTGCTTTGGTGTTCTTAAGAATGTAGGTTAAACTTTACTAGCTATACAAAAAAAAATAAAAATTCAGTTATTTTATTTTTTCTAAAAAAACGAAGCAAAATTTTGAAAAATATAATAGTTAAGTTATTTTATTGCGGGTGTTTACTGATTCATTTGCCATTTTTTGCAACCCTCTACGACTATTACTAAGAAAGATACATCCTTTTAAAAAGTATCGTGCAAAAAAAAGTGGTGGGGGCCATATCTTTAAAAAAAACGCATTTACCAGAATGACAACAAGTCAAAACCTGATCTATGGAGTGCCCTTAACAAACTTGGCTTATCGGCAAAAAGTTGGCACGACTTGCACACGAAACCCCCTTTTAGGCCGATTTGTCCATAGACTATTATCTAAACCTCTACTTCGGAATGAGCTACGAAACTCAAACTTTGCATACTCGTAGATCTTTATAAAGTTAACAATCTCTTCAAGTTTCATGGACTTCTATAAAGTAGTATAAAGTAGTTACGAAATTTCAAAAAACGTGGAAATCGCCACTTACTCACTGACTCACTCACTCATGTATAGATCATCAAAATTCTACTGTACTTCCAGACATGCAACAAAGTTGAAATTTGGCACACTGAAATTGTGACCAAACCCTTGGAAAAACCGAACCGAACCGAACCCTAAAATTCTAATTCGCTCCCCTTCCCTCATGCATGTAAAGTTTTGTAAAAGTAACATTGCCCACTTCCAAATGCGCTAGAGAGAAGACTGATAGGAACTATGATAACACTATACGAAAAAATTTAAAAATACCGAAATTTTAATTTACTTTCCTGCCCTATAAATGTAAAATTAACATTGCCTACTTCCAGGAATACTAGGGACCTAAGCTTTAGAAGTACCAGCCTTCTATGATCAGGAACTATGATAAAACCATAGAAAAATATAAAAAAACATTTTTGCAAAAGTTTTGGACAATATTCCGATATTTTATTTTATATTACTTTAAAACTTAAATATTATCCAAATCCTTTAAAAAAGGAGTAAAATTATAACAAAAACATTTTATGTAAAAAAAAGCCAAGTACGCGAAGGTGGTACTCGGTAAAAAGAATTGAGATAAAAGTAAAGCCAAGTTCTCCAATACAAATTTCAAAATGAAAGGTTTTTACTAGTTTGGAAATGTTTTTCTTAACTTGGCTATTACGGCTGCAAATAACTCTTAGACACAGTCACAGTGCTAAATTGAAGTTTGGCTCGAATAGCAAAGTTTAAAAAAACATTTCCAAACTAGTAAGAACCTTTCATTTTGAAATTTATATTGGAGAACTTGGTTTTACTTACTTTACTCAATTCTTTTTACGGAATACCACCTTCGCGTACTTGGCGAAATGTTTTTGTAATGATCTATATTTCTAAAGCAAAGTAACACAAAAAAAAACATGGTGAACAAAATGTATCCAGTGGTTTTGTTAACGGCGTAAGATGTATTATAATGTGCATTGTGTCTTGTTGTAAAATGGGACTATTTGGTCTGTGAGAGTAACAGTTGAGCTGACTCGAGAAAAATACCCTCGAAAATGTTTGTTTTTGTACCTATAAATCGCCCTTAGGGGGAAAAACGAAATTTATCTGGGAAACTTACTGGAACTTAGCCACTCGTGTAATTTCAGCCTCTATTTTATGAATCTTTGTGCGCGCACCGCTGATCCGCAAAATCATTTATTTATTTTATTTTAAATTAAAAATACCGGTATTGTACACAAACTAGGTATATAATAAGTTTATTGAAACATTTAAAAAAGAGTTTGGTGATCTAATAAAAGCAATTATTATTGAAAAACAAGATTGGCTACAAAATAAACCCTTTCTTTGAAATTCAATTCATTTATAAACCAGGATATTAATATATAGGGTGTTAATAAAGTATGTCGCCAATCTCCAGAGGACGATTTTTTGAGTGATTTTAAGGAAAGAACTTCAAATAAACATGGTTCCGCAAATGCTTAATTTTCAAGATACAAGGTGTCAAAGTTTCAATATTTTGTTTGTTTTTTCTTTGTAGCTCGTGCAACTTCTGTTTTTTTTAATTTCTGAATAGCAATCGAAGATAAATGATATTTCTTTGTCTTTTTTGTCAAAAGCGGTTAGAGATACAAACAATTGCAGGATACTAAAAAGTTTCTGAATAAAACAAGGAATTCCTTTTATATTTTTGAATCTGCCAGTAACTTACTGTAAAAAAGTTCTGGGGGAAAAGGGGGGGCATGACACCGAAAAAAATATCACCCTGTAGTTTTTTGATGTGTGCCTTGTAGCTAAATACACGTTCCAGATTTGACCTAAACATCTTTGAGCCAAAGAATTAAAACTTTAACAACCCGTATCTCCAAAACTAAGCATTTGCGGACCTATGTAAATAGAAAGTTTTTTTGTTAAAATCACATAAAGAATAATCCTCTAAAGTTCGGCGACATACTTTATTAACACCCTGTATTAGCTTGAACCAGCAGTGAAGTTTTTTCTTTGGGTTTTATATTCCTAAAAATCTTGTTTGTAGAGAATTCAGCTGAGGTCAAAGCTCTTTATACTCCAACCATTCCTCTATATATCTCAAATGCTTTTCATGTAAGCTTTATTATGCTAATCCAACACTTTAAAGTAGTAAGCTAAAAGGAATCCGACTTCGCTTTGGTTTTAAAGTTTAGACCTTTCATCCTCATTTACCATCTGCCTGGACGTTTATTCTTGACTGCACGTGCAAGTGAGGTGAGCGAAATGTTCAATTTTACCGTTGGGCTTAAGACCACTGGTGAAATTAAGTTCACCATCTTTGTCCACGGGGAAATGAATCACTGTGAGTTATTATTGTTTTGTTCTGATGGATTCAATTTATTTTTATAATAACATGTTAAGACCCTCCACACCTCAAAAAAAGCCTGCCAAAACAAAACTGACAATCAAAAGTAGGGTTATAAATACCACACAAAATCCCATGGATTCATTTCCCCGTGGAAAAAGGTGGTGAACTTAAGTTAACCCGTAAAAGTGACACCTCACCTCACGGCCGTCAAGAACAGCGTCTCGAGATTTGGTGAGCTCTCACCTCACATTATGGACAGTCATGAATAAACATCCTGAAGTGCACATACAAAGAGAAAATTCATATATTAGCTCGACGTTTCATCTGATTGAAAAAAGTAATTTTTTTCCTTTTTGTCTTGGCATGCAATTTTGCAAAAAACTAACAATTTAAAACATAGTTTTTCCTTAAACTGAATATACACTCTCAATAAAGAGCTGATTTTTCTGCTAATTTTAATTGTGTTTGAGCCAGTGCACGCATCTCGATCGAACAGGATTTTTGCAGGTTTGTTACGTGCCAGTGAATTTTTGTTTTATTTTTTAAACGCAAAGAGGCTTAAATGTTTTAGTAAGCAAACAATGACTGGCGTCCTAATGTGTATGGATACGGCACAATATTTTTATTTAAATTTTTTTCTTTCAACAGTGGAGAGTGATTTAAATTACCAAAAAATAATATTTAAAATGTATCCTGGAGTGGTACAGAACTGCCAAAAATTTAGAAAATATATGATTTTACATGAACACGTTGTATATTGAGATCATAACATATCGGGGGTAATATAATAGGTGCTCCTAATTTTTCAGAAAAATAAATGGATCCATGACGGATCTGGTACCGTCCTAGCTAGCCTATTAGCACACTTTAAGCGCCTTTTTTGTAAATATCTCAGAAACCAAAGCTCTTACGAAGTTTTTGGTTATAACATAAATTATTACGCAAAATGTAGTCTACTATATATTGAAACTATACTCCGTTAAAAAGTTAGCATTTTTTGTTGTCAAAAAACTGTCATTAGTGTTAATCTATTTTAACCAAACTCTAATCAGCTCGTTAGAGCGTAGAAGACTATCTTATCTAAAAATTTTGTGAAAATCGGTTCAGCGATTTAGGAGCTATCGTGTTAGGGACAGAAATAATATATACACACACACACACAGACAGACATCACGACGTTATTGCTATGATAGGTTAAAATACACCCAAATAACACATTTTCGGGCTAGGAAGGTAAAAAATGAAAACGAGTTTACCGTAATGTTTCTAAGGTCTCTTGTCTGCGACTCGGATTTTTACAAAAGTTCTTTTTTTACAAATAAAAAATTAGAAGCACGATTATTTCCTGACTGAGAAAAATAAAACTTTTAATTTAATATCTGGAAATTATTAAATAATCCAATGGCGAAATTAGCTTAGCGCCATGTACTTATATAGATGTACTACTAAAGCGTATTAAAACCATTAATAGAAAATGATTGCTGCAAGCGTTTCAGCCACGTACGTCTTAAATATATCTGTACTGCTAAAGCGCATTAAAACCATTAATGGAAAATGACTGCCACAAGCGTTCCGTCACATTGGATTCAATTGAACCCAAACTTATGGCTTGGATTAAAAAAGTAGACGCTTGTAATAAAAGTTGAAAGGGTCTGCTCTTAAATGACGTTTACAATTTGTCAATGCGGTGATTTGAAGTCAAAGTTGGAGTTAGCTTTTATTTTTGATTCAAATTTAAGAAATTTCTTTAAATCTTGACTTGACGTAGCTGCTTACTTGGCATTGTTTCAAACAAATTAAAATGAATTTATCCTGAGGTAACTTATAATCGGTGTTTGTAAGCTTAGAAAAGAAATGGCGCTGAGAGCGCGGCATCCATTATCAGCAGCCTTAATTTTTCCAAGCCATAAGTTTGGGTTCATTTGATATACAACATGCCGGCATGCTTGTAGGAGTTATTTTTAGAGGCCCTTTCCGAGTACAAATATATTTAAGACGTACGTGGTTCCGGCATATTAGATTCAAATGAACCCCAATAGTAGAGTTTAAAAGCGCGTAAAAGGCTTCTAGAACCGATTTTCGTGTGCACTTCATTGCTAAAATGTAAGACACAATTTAAGTCATTTCTTACACCCTAAGAATGCAAAATCGACTGGTCGTCCAAAAATCGTCGTGTGCAGGGGGTGGTGGGGGTAGTTTTTCCAAAAATTTGGAAAAAAAATTTTTTGCATTTTTTGAATCTATAAAGTGTGCTCATGACCACCAAAAGCATATAGTAATATTACTATCAGAAACATTTATTTTTCAATGTTGAAAATATCGTTCCCAATGCTTTTATATGGAGTTCCCTATTAAACAAGTGCTCGCCCTAAAAACGCGTATTTATAATAATGTATAACTTGTTATAACTCGAGAACCCTTTGCTTAATCAAAAAAACACCTTCTGTAAACTTTGTGTATCAAAGATCAGGGATCACAATGATTTTTGAAAAATGTCAATCGGACGCATAGTTTTTTTTTAAAGTAGCAAAGAGTGAAGCCATGACGCGACGAACGCGGCAGACACTGACATGCGACGAAGGGTCAGATATGTTACAAATGCACGGCGGGCCGGGCGAAACGCGACTCTACGTCTTGAGACAAGTCGAGACACACATAAGTTCGTTTTTCGTTTAACTCTCGCGGTTACAGATGTTTAAGTTACTTACTTGGTTTTTTGCTTGTGAATTGCGTTATGTATAAATGTTGTGCTTGTGTGATTTGGCCGTGAAGGGCCAAATATCAAAGGCTAGGCGTGAGGAAAAGGGAAATTTAGTTCTATATTAGAATGTGACTCTCGGCCCTACGGGCCTCCAATTTATTTCTATATTAGTATGTAACTCTCGCCCCCCCCCCCCGAAGTGGACTATTTTTTTAAAATCAAGCTTTTAGGGTACCTCCCCCCTCCACTTTTTTCAAAGTTGTGAAAAACGAAATTTTTTTCTATAAGAATCATAGCAATGTTGGTTTTATTGAGAAAACCAAAAACCAAATCGGAATCGGTGTAGTTGTTTTTGAGATATCAGCGTTTGTATGTAAAACTTTGAAGGGTCATATCTTAAACTATTTTTTTGCTAGACTTCCGGTGACTTGACAGCTCTTGACTGAACCTATTTCTACGGTAAAAATATTAATTTGTAGCTTTAGATGTCACCCACTTAGTGCATTGACGCGCAATAGGTCCCTGCGTTTTTAAAAAACAGCATTATTTTAAATTTCAATTATTTGCCTATATCTCGAGACGTCAAAATGAAAAATTTATAATAACTTTATCGATATGGCCTACGAAGATCTATAAACATCAGAGAAAAAATTTTTGATTATTTTGGTACTTTTTGAGTTTTTGCCAAAGAACCATCAAAATTTGCCAAAAAGTGGTGCTACTTTAAAGTGTCATATTTTAAGACGCCGACAATGAATTTTTCATTATCTCGACGGCGACAAATGCGTCCGTTAAAATTGTGTCTTCCAGGTGTAAACTAATTACGCTATGTCAAATTTTCTGTTTTGACATATTATGCCTATAGCGGGGAGTGGGGGGCTCAAATCAAAAGTCTCGATTCTAATATAGTATTTAACGGGAGGCGCGTAGTTTCCCTTTCAAATATGGATTAAATATAAAAAACCTTAAATTGGTTATATTTTGACAATTTATATCTCAGAAACGATTTTGCTGCATCACTTCCGGTGACTTGACAGCCCTTGATTGAACCTATTTCTACGATAACAAAATAAATTTATGTGGCTTTAGATGTCACCCACTTAGTGTGTTGACGCGCAATAGGTCCCTGTGTTTTTCAAAAACAGATTTTTTTTAAATTTCAATTATTTTCCTATATCTCTAAACAGAGACGTCAAAATGAGAAATTTATAATAATTTTAACGATAGGGCCCACCAAGATCTATAAACATCAGAGAAAAATTTTTAGATTAGTTTGGTACTTTTTGAGTTTTTGTCAAAAAAGCATAAAAATTTGCCAAAAAGTGGTGCTTCTTTGAAGAGTCATATTTTAAGACGCCGACAATTTATTTTAATTACCTCGACGGCGCGGCGACAGATGCGCTATTGTGTAGGCTTGCAAAAAAAAAAACATAGTTTATTACCGTTAAAAGTGTGTCTTCCAGGTGTAAACTAATTACACCATGTCAAATTTTCAGTTTTCACATATTATGCCTATAGCAGGGAGTGGGGCGCTCAAATCAAAAGTCTCGATTCCAATATAGAATTTAACGGGAGGCGCGTAGTTTCCCTTTCAAATATGGATTCCCGGAGGCCCGTAGGACCGAGTCACATACTAATATAGTGAATATGGACTCCCGTAGGCCTGTAGGGCCGAGAGTCAAATACTAATATAGAAATAAATTGGAGTCTTGTAGGGCCGAGAGTCACATACTAATATAGAAATAAATTGGAGGACCCCGAGAGTCACATTCCAATATCAAATTTAACGGGAGGCGCGTAGTTCCAATTTCAAATATGGATTCCTGGAGGCCCGTAGGGCCGAGAGTCACATACTAATATAGACATAAATTGGAGGCCCGTAGGGCCGAGAGGCACATTATAATATAGAATTAAACTGGACGCGGGTAGTTTCCCTTTTAAATATGGATTCCCGGAGGCCCGTAGGGCCGAGAGTCACATACTAATATAGTGAATATGGACGACTGGAGGACCGTAGGGCCGAGAGTCACATTCTTATATAAAACTAAATTTCCCTTTTTTTCACGCCTAGCCTTTCATATTTGGCCCTTCACGGCCAAATCACACAAGCACAACATGTATACATAACGCAATTTACAAGCAAAAAACCAAGTAGGTAACTTAAACATCTGTAACGCGAGAGTTAAACGAAAAACAAACTTATGTGTGTCTCGACTTGTCTCAAACATAGAGTCACGTTTCGCCTGGCCCGCCGTGCATTTGTAAAATATCTGACCCTTCGTCGCATGTCAGTGTCTGCCGCGTTCGTCGCGTCATGGCATCACTCTTTGCTACTTAAAAAAAAAACTATGCGTCCGATTGACATTTTTCAAAAATCATTGTAATCCCTGATCTTTGATACACAAAGTTTACACAAGGTGTTTTTTTGATTAAGCAAAGGGTTTTCGAGTTATAACAAGTTATAAATTATTATAAATACGCGTTTTCAGGGCGAGCAATTGTTTAATAGGGAACTCCATATAAAAGCATTGGGAACGATATTTTCAACATTGAAAAATAAATGTTTCTGATAGTAATATTACTATATGCTTTTGGTGGAGTCATGAGCACACTTTATAGATTCAAAAAATGCAAAAAATTTTTTTTTCCAAATTTTTGGAAAAACTACCCCCACACCCCCTGCACACGACGATTTTTGGACGACCAGTCGATTTTGCATTCTTAGGGTGTAAGAAATGATTTAAATTGTGTCTTACATTTTAACAATGAAGTGCACACGGGGTGACACGATAGAAGCGGCTTTTAACTCTACTACAACGTATATCTTGGATTAAAAAACTAGACACTTTTAATAAAATTTGACAGGGTCTATTTTCAAAAGACATTGACAATTTGTCAATGCGATGATTTAACGTTTGTCAGAATTGGGGCTAATTTTTATTTTTGATTGAATGTAAGAGACTTTTTTGGATTTTGGAAGACAAAGCCATTATCTACCCGCTTACTTGGAATTTTCCTAAACAAATTAAAAGGTATTTCTCGTAAGGTAACTGATAATGGGTGTTTTTAAGCTTAGAAAAGAGATGGCGCTGAGAGCGTGGCATCCATTATCAGTAGCCTTAATTTATTCAAGCCATACGTTGGGGTTCATTTGAAATCCAACACGCCGGCACGCTTGTAGCAGTAATTTGTAGAGCCGTTTCCCAGTACGGATCTATATAAGTACTTACCTACCATAACTACATAAAAAATCGGTTCTTTTTTGTTTTGATATGATATATCAAGCATTGACAGGAGCAAAAAAATTTTTGGCGTTGAAGTGCGTTGTTATGATTGAATTAAAATGACAGGAGGGCGCGCAAAATCGCTATCGTAGCAAGAGTGATGAGCAAAAACCTCAAAAATAAATGAAGTAACATTGTAAAAAAGGATTTAAACATACAAATTAATGCTTGTAATCAGTTCCATCTAGAAATGTATATCGAGAACTAAACAATAAAGTGCTGTTTATTATCTTGCCAGGACGAGATGTGAAGATCCTAGAAAAACTAATAGATATAGAGTTCGGGACGCTCGCCCGATTTATCAACAGCTGTAGATAAGCACTTAAACTGTCTGTTCCTCATATCAATAGAAAATGGTTAACGTTACTAGCCTGGATGGTCCTATTCCTTTCAAGACCAATTCTACTTTTACAATATGTGCAATATTTTTGTGTGTGTCTATGTTCTACCAGTCTTTGCGGGCCGTCCCGTATCCGGGCAGGGGATATTCGCTACACCAATGTTAAAACAAACCTAATATACCGTAAAAAGTACATACAGGTAACGAATTTAAACAAAAATGTTTAAATTTTCAAATGGAGTGCCTTTTAAAAATTATCCAAAGCATTGTTATATAAATTCAAATGAAATAGATTTGCAAATAAAAGGAGTAACTAATATAGAAACAATTTAAACCTTTTAGCTCGATAAATTTTTATTTAAATAATTTGAAGCGTTTGCATTTTGTATATAGGGTGATATGAAAAACGCAAAAATACAAGATAGAGAAAAAAGCTAAATTAAAAATAATGTTTTTATGACAGGAATTAAAGTTGAGAGTTAAGAAGTGAGTAATGGGTATTCAGAAAGTATTCTATGCAATTTTCTTGACGATAAAAAGTAAACTTCTGGGAAGTACAAATAGGTTGCAGACAAACAAGATGATTTGTACACCGACCAAACGCGACCAAATTAAGATGGACATAAAAAGAAGTTGATCGAAATTTTAATGGCACATTACCGGATAATTAAGCACATGACACGAAAACGACCCTGCC
Source organism: Aspidapion aeneum (assembly GCA_963576565.1). Classification (NCBI taxonomy): domain Eukaryota; kingdom Metazoa; phylum Arthropoda; class Insecta; order Coleoptera; family Brentidae; genus Aspidapion; species Aspidapion aeneum. The sequence continues at coordinate 43,830,839 of OY755040.1, forward strand.
TGACCTTACCAGCTTGTGGGCACTAAGAAGAATCATCAATAAACTTAACCTAACCTTACATAACCTAACCTAATTTAAGCATTATTATAAGGATGCACAAGCTCAAAAGCGGACATACTAATTTTGTAATGAGAACTGGAAGGTCCAATAAGCAACCTGGACATCAAGTGGAAGTGTAAAGAGTGAAGTAGATAGGCTATGCGGGTTCTGGGCCACTTTTCCCATGTAAATCCCCATAAGACGAAAACGTGGTTCCTCCCATTACAGTCAAAAATCGAATTAAGTTGTAAAAAAAAACTAAAATCGAAAATGCGAGTAAAAACAAATAAATCTTACCTAATTTGACCACAGATCAAAAAACAGGCTTTTGAAATATACATGTAAATAAAGGATAAAAAAAGAAGGTAAATAAAAATTGTGTCTGCAAAAGATAAAAAGTAAGCCTTTAAATATTAGGGGACATCTGCTATTTAACCATAAATAAAGGATAAAGTTAGCTATTCTATTAGCATCAAAAAGCTCCCTATTAAGAGTTGCATTAACGTTATTAACCCATTTACGGCCAAGGGTGGAAATAAAACTCAAAATTTTTAAAGATTATATTTGAAATATCATCATTATATCAATACATTACAGTAACACATATGTGGCGTCAAAAAAAATAACCCCGCTACTTCATGTTTATCATTGGGTTAATGGTATCGCCCATATTTTAAGCCAAAAAGTCTCCCATTTTTATAAATGGGTTAATAGAATTTTATGAACTAGTTCATGTCAATATTCAAAATAAATTATTTAATGCCGATTAGAATCTGACATACAAAAAATAGTATAGCTTATGGCGCCCATTTTAAATGGCTTCGATCTGTGTCCTCTATGGAATTTTAAGTCTCTTTTTACTTTGCTTTCTTTGGTGAAATAAAGGGAAAAAATGCCAAGACGGATAAAAAACCTGCGTCTTAAAAATTTAAAACTGAAACTCAAAACTTCGTCTGTGTAGCCATATTTCCCGACCCCCGACGCTAAGCAATCAAATTTAGTTAACTTCCCAAGATACAAAGCGGTTTTTTCTCTTAGCCGACTCTATAGAAAAAGAATTTAAGCTCCCCTTTCTCCCGACAAAAAACAACAAAAAAAAAACAAAACATTCTTGTCACGCCACGGGTGTATTTATTTATTCTCACCCATACTTCTAGACGCAGGGTAAAGGTACAAGTTTACTCCAACTTTTTACAGAAAATTCACATAATTTTGAAATTCTATAATCAACCCTGAAAAAAAAACACATATTTTTTATTTTTGGTTTAATAAATAAAATCTGCACAACAAATATTTGTATTTTAACAAGTTTTTGGGTTTAAGATTAGCAGCTTAAAAAAAAAAGGGTAGTTAAACTAAATTGAGTCGTTTTAACACGTTTTGATTAAATTGAACCGAACCAAACTTGTTTATGTTCTTGTAGCAGTGTGTCTAAGAGTCAACAATTATGCAGCCGTAATAGCCAAGTTTTAATAAATATTTCCAAATGAGTGAGAATCTTTTATTTTGAAATGCGTATTGAAAAACTTGACCATACTTTGATTTCAATTTTTTTTACGGAATAATATTTTAGCGTACTTGGCCTTTTTTACAAGAAGTGTTTGTGATGATTTCACACATTTTTTAAAAGGATTTGGATAATATTGAGTTTTAACGTAGTTTTTAAGTTCGCATTATTATTCGACAGATTGGAATAATGTTCAAAAGTCACTTTCACAATGCCTGTGCCCGAACGTTTTCAAGATTTTTCCTTTTTAATTTTTTTCTATTGAAATTTCTATTTTTATTAGTTTGTGCATTAGTAATAAAGGTATTGATTATTTTGTGTGCCATTGCAATTCTATCCCTGGTGGGTTTGCGAATTTTTTAAATTTTTTATTTCACACAGGAAATGTTAGTTTTTTTGTATTATTATATTCATCCATTTTTATATAATTGAATTGGATAAAATTTCGCGTAATTAATTAGTTTTTTGCTTATATCCGTTTTGTAAAAATTAAATCTTATGATAAAAAGTGGAAGAAAGGAATATGTTTTTTATTTTTTTGCGTTTGGGCATCGAAGAAATCCATGGTTTAGGATAGAAGGAAAGGGGGTTGTGAGAGGGTATATATCTATCATATATCTATATATTGTATTTATAATTGCGTTGATGTCTGACTTGCTAATAAATATATGCTTTTACGAGAAAAAGAGTAGCTCCCCCCTTGCTACGATTTAAAAATTAATGCAGAGGGGAGAGAAGTAAATTTAAAATGTTTTATTTTTAATAGTTTTGTTAAAATTTCTCAGTCTGCCAAATCTCAGCACTCTAAAGTTTCTGGAAGTGGGAAATTACATGTATAGGGGAGGGAAGTGAATTCAAAATTTGGGTTTTTTAAAAATGTTTTAATAGCTTTGCTATAATTTCTATCAATGAGCCAAATCTCAGCTCTCTAGCGTTTCTGGAAGTCGGCAACGTTAATTTTCCAGAACTTTACATGTATAGATTAAATAAAAAAATTAGGATTTTTTCCAAGGGTTTTGTCATAATTCCTAATAGTCTGCCAAATTTCAGCCTTCAAGCACTTCTGGAAGTATAGTATAATCTTGATGATCTATAAATAAGTGAGTGGCAAATTCGATGTTTTTCCAAATTCCTTAACTACTTTATGGAAGGACGCGATGGGTCCATCGAGATCTACGACTGTGGAAAGCTTGAGGTTCATACCACATTCCGAAGTAGAGTTATAGATAGGTCAAATATGGGCTGAAATGTTTCAAGAAAAGGTGGTACATCAGTTTCAATTAATTTCACTTGTAAGTTTTTATCTACGTATGTAACAAATCTAGAAAGCGATTTTTACCGATTCATACTTGTCAGATTGACTTAAAACTTTGGTACCCTTTTATATTTCCGGTAACTATTTAAGTCTTGTGTTATTATAAAGTTTTCACCTCGCCCTCCGCCAAAGGTGTGGGGTACCTAATATTCTTTGATGGATTAAGTTGATACCATTGCTTTTTAACTTTTTTAAACTTATAACGTAATAAAATATGTTACGGATATGTGCTTTTTACCCTAATATTCTAATTTAAAAAAAAAGAAGACAAACGTTGCATACACTCTGTCGCCCCTTTTTAATATTTCTTTGGGATTGATTTTAACTGTTTTGATGCAATTTACTTTATCATCATCAGACCATAAGTATATGTTTAAAAGAAACTCGACAGGCGAAAGTTTTCGTTTGGTACATGGAGTTTTCGCTAACGCGCGGAGTTTCTTCGACTTGATAAGGTCGGCTCAATTTTTCTGCGTTAGGTTAATTTAGTGAAATTACTTTTTTTTCCTTCTCCTACTACATTTACGTTTTTTCTTGGTCTGGCGTTCCTTTAGTCTTTCCTATTGGGCTCTTTGTTTGCCGCTTTGTAACTAATGGATCTAATTAGTGTACCTTTATTCCTCGGGGTTAGTATTTTCCAGAGACATTAAGATTGCCTTTTGCAGGGGTGCTGGAGTGCGGGTGGGATTTCTTTCTGTTTGTAATCACAGATTTTTAAAATTAAGTTTTCGGGCCTTCGACAAATTTTTCTAGATGTCAAACCCTGGAGATGTAACGCCATCTAGAGTGCTTTCGGGTATTGCTACTACTATGTCGGAATAGAATGTTTTTCTATCATCTTCTGTCAGGTTTTTTCGACGCATTGATTTTTGGATTAACTGTTGTCATTCCAGTTAAGAACGACCCGCTTCATTAATTTTTCGTCGTTCATCCGTTGTACATGGCTGTACCATATCAGTTGACTTTTTTCTTATATGATCTGTTCTAGATATTCTCACTGATCTTCTTATTGCATCCATTTTTCTGTTACGTGACAAGTCTTTATTCCATACAAAGGCATGCTTTTCACCATTGTTTCAGATATGTTAAATTTTACATTATTTTTTATATCTCTGCTACATAAAATACTGGTAAGACATCTAATAACATTTTCTCTTTTACTATTCTTTTTTCCAGTTCTTTAGTCTGTGCCTGCCTCTCTTATCAAATGTGACACCGAATTTAATTTCAATATATAAGTCTTGTCCACGTTCACTGTTAACCCACACTTTTGGTATTCTTCATTAATTTCATATCATATACTCGATGTCTTTTTTATCATTAGCTACAATTACTTGATCGTCAGGAAACTGTAGTGTGTATATAGTAAATCGGTCGCTAAGTTGTACTCCCATATCGTGTACTTTACGTTTCCAATTTTTTAGAGCTACTGCGATATATATTTTAAAAAGAGTTGGAGAGATACATACAACATCCCTGTCTTAAGCCTTTCGTTACCAGGAATTATTTTGAAAGTCGATTTCCAATTTTAATTTCAGATTTTAACCCTTTGTATAGTTCGGATTATTGTATATATATGCTGGAACGGTAGGTATCATATGCTTTGTGTAGGTTCACAAAGGTAACATAAGTCTCTATATTTCTAGCACTCCATTTCTCAATTATTTGTTTTAAACAAAAAACATTATCAATACAAGATCTGTCTGCATGAAATTCACTTTGCTCTTCTTCTGCTTGTTCATGCAAATCATTCACTGTGAGATCTCTAAGAATCCTACCGTCAATCTACTTAGAGTACTGGTTACTGAAATTCCTCTGTAATTGTTGCAATCCAGCTTGTTTCCTTTTTTATGTATTAAGGAGATGAATGTAATTTTCCAATAATTGATAGTATATGAGAGATTCTCTACTAGCTTCTCTGATATATATTTGAACATTTCATGGTATATATACCCAGGTCCACTAGCCTTTCCGGATTTAATTTTTCTGGTTTGATGATCTGAATGTTTTTTTATTTTGTTATGTTTTTTACCGTAGAAATGAATTTCTATACTCAGAACTTTGCCTACCCCCTACGTGTGTATTTAAGTCATATAATTTGCGCTAAAACAATAATTTTTTTTACGCGTATCAAATTTCTTAGCTGTCTTCTGATTTCCTTGTAGATTTTTAGGTCTCTTTGTTCTTTAGTACTAAGCCATTTTAAGTATGTACACTTTTTCTCCTTGACCATTTCCTGTATTTCCTCTGTCCATTACATCTTATTCGTATTTCTCTTATCTTGATATCCAATAGCTTCTTTGCTTGCTTCCTTCAAGCTTTTTACTGTTTGGATATATCTCTTTAGAGTGCTTTCAGGTATTGTCAGTAGCTTTATAGAACATACTATTGAAGTATTTTGAGCTAGCTATCGCAGACTAGCAATCTAGATTCCGCCCAAACAGTTCTACCCCAGATGAAATCAAATCAAAAGCCTATGAACATATACAGTATTTATGTAGATCTTAAGCAGGCTCTTGACAGCGTAAATCCGAAGAGAATGATGCAGGATTTAGCTACTGTGGGAATCCCCTGAATTAAGCTTATCAACGCTTCTATTTAGGGTTCCAAAGCTGTAGTCAGAATAAATAACCAGTTTACAGAGCCATCTTGTGTAACTTCAGGAGTAAGGGATGGTGATGCGTTATATTCATTACTACATTAATGCAGATAGCTGGCTACGCGGGTGATATAGGTGTTCATAGTAAAGACGAAGGATCGTTGACCGAAATTGTAACAGTGCTTGATATAAAGCCAAAAAGTAAACGATTAGCTTGGCTGGCACATACAGAGAATGAATGGGACAAAAATACTAACAAAAATAATTAACTGAAGACCTGTAGGAAGGAGAGTAAGAGAGAGGTTACAAAAAGGGTGAATAGAAGATGTCGAAGGTGAAATCAAGAATAGGGAATAAGGTGGAGACGAATGGTACCAGGGAGGGCGGAATCAAGGGCTCTGGTTAATTAGGCTAATACGCACCGTGGGTTTAAATGCCACTGGAAAGGAGAAGAATATATTTGGACTACCTTTTATATTTACCATTTCCAACTAAACAAAAAACACAAAAAGTTACTGTGCAAAAAATTTGCAAAAAAAATACAAGTTCTGTGTTTTGCTGATGACCTTTAAATTTTTCAGCCAATACACATAATTTGTCTTTAACTTTTTTCCCTTTACGAAACCGACTCCCTTTTGGGTCATTATTTGGCAATTTCCCCAAGAAAAAAGGCGGGTTAACCTATATTTAATAATACACGGTCTCCACAATTTGTCATTTAAGCTAGGAAAAATGACTAAGCAAACACACACTGTAAGTAAGTGGTATCGCAGCCTAAAAATACGAAAGGCCTGAAAACTCAAATTCACTTTAACTTACAATAATTAAGTTTGTGGTTGTGATTTAAATAACTTTTATTGGTTCGGCTTTATTCGGTTTGCACGTTGGTAAGGTATCCATACTTTCTCAGTTTGAGTTTGGTTGTTCTCCGTTTTTTTGTGCTTAAGGCTCTTAATTCCATTTGATCCCCGATTTTCGACTGTTCCTAGTTTTGATTTCCCAAGCAGCATGTCCCTCTTTCGTTGTCTTTTGCATAATGGCCATACCTTGCTTCTGCAAATTCTATCATAAAGGACAAATAAAAAATCGTCTAAGATCATAATGGAAAATGGCATAACAGTCCTATGTTAAAAACGGAATTATTAATAACCGGACATTATCAAAAACGTCAGTCTGTCAAAACTTCTTGTCTTGTTTTGAATATATTTTATCAAAACCGGACAAAATCAAAAAAGACAAAAGTATAAAAAGACCTGGCCTAGCTTGCGAGGTTCACCTAAAGAAGAGCGGTTCGGATATTACTATGCAATTGAAGCATCCTTCACTGCAATTTTTTCAATAAAAACACAGTATCTACATAGTGATTGCTATTATACATACGGCATTTTTATTAAGCAAGGCCCATCCATAAAAAAGTGAGGTGTTGGACCCTAAGTTCGGTTCGGTTCGGTTCGGTTAACACCGATTTCGACCTCTCAAAAAAGGACAGGGGAGCTAATTAAAGGAAAAATTTTATTTTTTATTTTATTATGGATTTTTGGGTTAAGAACCAACAATATTATTTGTTTCCGATTTAAATTTGCCGCCAAACTTTAATGATACCGATATGTATAAGAGCAAGAGAGCCGGAACCAGTATACATGAGAAGAATGGAAATAGTTGCTCATGCTGGGCCCAGCTTTTTTTATAGTTCATATCATTATTTTTGAGACAACTTCTTACAAATTTTTTTTGCCCTATGCTATTTGTTATGGTAAACAGCTGATAACTGTCAAAAAATTATCTCAAAAATTATGACATGGACTTTATGATTTTGTCTTTTTTGATTTTGTCCGGTTTTGATAAAAGACGGTATACTAAACTTCGATTTTGATTTTGTCTTGTTTTGATGAATGACGTTTTTGATAATGTCCGGTTATTAATAATTCCGTTTTTCCCATTGGACTGTTATACCATTTGCATTTATTATTTTGGATGATTTTGTTTTTGTCATTTATGACGATGGATAGGGATTCCAATTTTCCTATACTAACGTCAACGCTTACAAATTTAATGCCTGTTGTTTTTCAAGGCTACGGTAGTATGTATATAAGAAAGGGAAAAATGTTTACGTGACATGCCGTTTTTCGTGTTCGATACCTTACACATATACATATTATCGGGAAAACAAGGGCTAAACATTACACTGAACTTTAAACCAATATTATTTCATAACACGCGTGGAGAAAAGTCATTATGAGCACATTCTTAGTTTTAGCGATTTTTATGGTTTTAGCTCCAAAATAGGTGTATTTTTTTACTTGTTAAATACACTTATTTTACATTTTGTATTTTTTTTTTACTGGTTAAATGCGGGTTTGGTGCAGGAGTGTGCGGATGCTCGTATGGGTCCCAGGCCACATGGGAGTCCCCGGAAATGAGAAACCGGACGGACTCGTCAGGGGAGGATCCCGGCAGAAATGCGTCGGGCCAGAGCCTTTCCTGGGGCTCACAAGAGGGCAAATGAAGTCGGCCCTAACAGAGTGGACCCAGAAACAGATACAAAGGGAATGGACCAATACAGGAAACGCCAGAGAGGCAGGATACAGCAAATCCCGTAGGGACTGGCTGCTCCGTAGAACACGAAGAGAGGTGGGAGCCATAGTGGGAGTCCTAACCGGACACTGCGTCCTACAAGGACACCTGGCAAAGATGAGAGTGAAGGAGGACGCGACGTGCGAGCGATGTTGGGCCGAGGACGAGACCTCGGCGCATTGCCTCTCATCATGTGAAGCATACTAGGAGGCAAGAAGAGAGGTATTCTAAGATGAAGCCTTTGAGACGGAAGACCTTCTGAATCTGTGGTGGCCCGATATTCTGGCCTTTATACAGAAGACGGGCAGATTCCTTAGCGAAGGAAGGACGCAGTAGGGGGGATACCCGGGGGTTGGCGAAAAGGGCGCTTCATGTGCCTAGTCGCCAGGCCTAGAGCCTACCCCACACTACTACTACTTGTTAAATGGGCTTGCCTTTGGTACTTTCCAAATTACTTTTCGTCAAATGAATCACTTACATGAAATGGATCAAGAAACATTCAGTTATCACAGCATAAGAGTCCATGGTTATGGTACATGGACGAAAAATTTAAGTATAGTAGAAAAAAAATCATAAATCTTGAATGAATGTTCTAGGGACAGACGCTAGCTACACCATTTTGCCTTGAACTCGACAAACGTAAGCCTTTCCTTCCATTTTAAGATGGGGTCTTGTGTTTCCTTTGGTTATCCCACCGCGTAGTATAGTTTTGATGTGTGTTAAGTTTAGTGTGATTATATGTGTTTAGTTTAATGGATTCAGTGTTTTATGTGTGTTTAGCCTATAGGCTACTGCAAATAATAAGAAAAAAAATGTCGTAAACCGTAAAACACACCATGATATTCTTCGTATTTTTTCATTCTAAATCCGAATCCGGAGTCAACAAAGTCCCAGGGATTGTAATTTTTAGGTGTCTTGAAAAAAATTAGGTTTAACAGACAACTTTAGTTCTCGACATAACTAAATTTATTTTAGAATATGTTTTAGTCAAATGGTCAAATGGCAGTGTTTTTATTTTTAAAAATTTATTTAAAAAAAAACTATTGAACAAAAAAAATTTAAATTTGAGGTTCTCTATCCCCTTTACCAGTAGAATGAATGTACCAAAAATCATTAAAATCGAAAAGATGGTCTGCCAAACATCCTTTTGTTTGATTTCATATTTGATCATTTTGTTTGATTTCATACGGATCCCGATTTTTTTTCTTGTGGGACTTTGAAGGGCCAAAATTTAAAAACAGCATGAAAACTGTCGGAACAGAAAGGAAATCTAAAGGATTTGTTATCGGAGGAAATGGTATATATTTGTGAAGCCCTAAATAAATATCTAAACGTTTGATATCAATCGGACATAACTCTTAATCGAAGAAAAAGCAGTATTGGTTTGAGGATAGCTTAATATTGTTTAAGTGGTTTAGTACTTAAATAAAGTAAATCTACCACTTAAAATAATAATTATTTAATATTGATATCAAGATTCTTCTTGGTTTAATAATCTCACGTTACTTAAATCAAGTCTTGCTCCGCTTGAGGAATACTGATTCTAATTACGTCTTAAAATTAAAGGAGATTTTTTTCCGTGTGGATAGCACATTTATTATATGGCTGAAAAATAAAAGGCCTTTCTACAGCATTTAAGTCTAATAATTCTATTACGACGAAACAAGTTGACATAAAACGTTTATATTTGAGACCTGAAAATATTTGTAGAATTAGAGGTCTACAACATTAAAAATTATTTACAAAGAGAAGAGTAATCCCGAGAAGTTAATGGGATCAGTGAGCTCCAAAATTAAAAAGAAACCTAACTTAACAAATTCTCAGAATAATAATCCGTTGGGTGTTATTAACATTCCATATGTTTAAGAGCATAAAAAGAATATCCATACACTACAATGTTAAAGCATTGTTCTCATAGGGAAATACGATAAGGAGTTTTGTAACTAAGACAAAACCCTAAAATCTCATAAATAATAAGGAATGTATTTACCACATTCCGCGTGAGTGTGGTAAATCATACGCAGGAGAAACCAATCGCCCTCTTCAGGAGGTTTATTCTTTAAATGCTCCCTAGGAAGTAAATGTTCTATTAAATTCACGGTTACCATTGGTCAATATCAGTTATATGACATAAATTTGATAGTATTGACATTTTGATGAATATTTTCCTATATTTTCAATAATAAATCTCACTTCAAAGTTCTCCTTTTGCAAAGCAGGAGAGCGGGTTATGTCAAATGTTCTCTTGAAAATGATGCCTTCCGCGTCAGTTTAAACTCATACAGTCTAAACTGACAAATGGTAACGGTCAATTGAAGATAAAATTTACTCCCAGAGGAGCATTTAGAGTTTATATATAGGTTAGAGTAAAGCAAATTAGGGGATATTGAGAAATCAACAAAACAATGTAACCTTATGGAAAACAAGCATCTTAGAATTAAGGAGGCAGACCGTCACACTTTACTGCCTACAACAGGTAGTATAAACCAATGAATACACAACTCTATTGTGTATTCATTGTATAAACGTAGTAGCATATAGACTGTATTGTTAGTTTACACTTAAAAGTTAAAAATACTAACTAAATTAATCGTCGCATCGTCTTTAAAATAAATAAAGACAATGTAAGTCCAAACTTTTTTCAGAAATATAAGAGCTGAAAGGTCGGATTCGAACCCACGAGATTCGTGAAACGAAGTAATCAATGCAGCCCAGTCCAGTAAATGCTGCTAGCCCAGCAGCGATATATCTGAGGAAGGACTGATACACAGCCGGCCACCCGACTTGGTTTTTGTGTCTAATGTTCAGTGGTCCTTCGTGTCCAGTACCGTGTAGAACACGGCGAGGCAGCAAGGAATTAGTAATGAATCTAAAAGTTGCATGAGTAAGTCCGGCAGGCCACAAGGAGCGATATCAAGCAACCCTTAACTAACTTGACACAAAACAAGCGCCTTTCGGTTTTCTGTTAATTGAGTTTTTTGACGCGGAAACGTTCGTTTATATTTCTTTTAACTTGAATGAAATTGTGCCGACGTTCGGGGCGGCTGGTTTCTTTTCAAGGCTAAAAAGGTTTGCCTTATTGTTTTTTTATAAAGACCAATAGTTTAAGACGACATGATAAACGGAATTCAGAATTGAAGAAATAATTTGAAACTGTAGGTTCGGAATGAAAACAAAACTGAGAAAAACTCAGCCACAAATACGAACTGTGGCAGCAGGAGCGCCGCGCCGGAGCAGGTTTAAACTGTCTGGTTATGCTTTTATCACCCCGAACTCCCTGAACAAAAGTTGACGTCCATTTTTATTTAATAGATCTAATATACCTAGCTTTTAAATAGTTTTCTGATATGTATATCCTTATATCTTAAATAAAAAACTTTAAGGCTTGGTAGGAAAGGTCAGAAAACAAGAAAAAAAATCCTATTGCAACGTGTATCAAACCTCTTTGTGTTTTAGATACAGGATATAAAAATTAACAATTTCTTGTAGATTTTTTGTTATAACTTCCTTAAAAACAACCACAGAAAATCAAAATTCTGTGGAATTATGAATTTCAATAAAGGTAATAGTTAGGTGTTTGGTTTGGTTTTGTTAGATTAAAATTGATACATTGATAGCTATTGCAAAGGTTATGGCCACACTATATCTCCTTAACCTATTTTTTTTTGGATAAGCAATAAAAAGTATCATAATAAGTTACAAAATCATTTGACATTGTCAAATTTGTAATTTTGAAAATTTACAATTTTCTCTCATTCTTTAAACTGACAAATAAAATAACATGGAGCTTTTGACCAAAAGTTATTTGAACTTTTTGTCTCCTTTAGACCTTCCCCAACAACCCTTAAAGTTCAGTGCATTTATTGTTTATATGTATTATTATCAGATGCTTTGACCTCTTAACACTTTAAAATTCATCCGCATAAAATCGCTTTTCCTTTATTTAAATAACCCAGTGCCTAAAAAGGTATATTTTTTTAACGGAAACTATGTTCCAAAAACAAATTTTCGCTGAAAATTATACTGTAAAACGCTGAATTCCTGTTAAGCTAAGAGATCTAAACTTTTTAAAATAAAACCTAATTTACGAGCGCAGGCTAAAGAATTCCGCGAAACACGTATTTGCTTAAAATCTAAGGGCACGGCAGTGCCTCGCCAAGTTCTCGCGCCGTAACCATCTTTTCTGCAAACATTTCAGCCGATATTTGACCTACCTAAAACTCTACTTCGTAATGAGCTACGAATCTCAAACTTTGCACAGTCGTAGGTCTCCATGGAGTTAACAACATCCAAGTTTCATGGAATTCCATAAAGTAGTAAAGTAGTTACGAAATTTCAAACAACGTCGAAATTGCCACTCACTCACTGACTCACTCACTCATGTATAGATCATCAATATTCTACTGTACTTCCAGACATGCTACAAAGCTGAAATTTGGCAGACTTATAGAAATTATGACCAAACCCCTGAAAAAAATCAAAAAACCCCAAAATTTTAATTTAACCCTATACATTTAAAATTGTGTAAAATTAGCATCGCCCACTTCCAAAAATGCTAGAGAGTTGAGCTTTGGCAGACTGATAGGAACTATGATAAAACTATAGGAAAAAATCAAAAAAACCCAAAATTTTAATTTACTCCCCTCCCCTATACATTTAAAGTTATCTAAAAGTAGCATTGCCCACTTCCAGAAATGCTAGAGAGTTGAGCTTTGGCAGACTGATAGGAATTATGATAAAACTATAGGAAAAATTAAAACACCCCAAAATTCTCATTTACTTCCCTCCCCTATAAATGTAAAGTTAAGTAAAAGTAACATTGCCTACTTCCAGACATACTAGAGAGCTGAGCTTTGGAAGACCGATAGTAACTATGACAAAGTTATAGAAAAAAAAACACCCCAAAATTCTAATTTACTTCCTTCCCCTATTAATGTAAAGTTATGTAAAAGTAACAGTGCCCACTTCCAGAAACGCTAGAGAGCTGAACTTTTTAAGACTGAAAGACAATATGATAAAACTATATGAAAAAATTTAAAAACACCAACATTTTAATTTACTTCCCTCTCCTATAAATGTAAATTTATATAAAACTAACATTGCCCACTTCCAGAAACGCTAGAGAGCTGAGCATTGAAATGCTGATAGAAATTATGATAAAACCATGGGAAACAATTTAAAAAGTCCAATATTTTCATTTACTCACCTCCCCTATAAATGTAAAGTTATGTAAAAGTAACATTACCCACTTCCAGAAACGCTAGAGAGCTGAGCATTGGAAGAATGATAGGAACTATGATAAAACTATAGGACAAAATTTAAAAACACGACAATTTTAATTTATTTCCCTCCCCTATACATGTAAAGTTATGTAAAAGTAATATTGTGCACTTTCAGAAACGCTAGAGAGCTGAGCTTTGGAAGGCTGATAGGAACTACGATAAAACCATGGAAAAAAATTAAAAAATCTCAAAAATGTAAGTAAGGCATTGCAAAAGTTTTGAACAATATTCCGCATATTTTACTACTTTAAAAATTAAGTATTATCCAATTCCTTTAAAAAAGAAGTGAAATCATAACAAAAACATTTCATGTAAAAAAAAGCCAAGTACGCGAAAATGGCATTCCGTAAAAAGAATTGAGATAAAAGTAAAGCCAAGTTTTCCAATACAAATTTCAAAATGAAAGGTTCTTACTTGGCTATTACGGCTGTAAATGACTCTTAGGCACAGTGCTAAATTGAACATAAAGAAGTTTGGCTGTAATAGCAAAGTTTAAAAAAACATTTCCAAACTAGTAAGAACCTTTCCATTTTGAAATTTGTATTGGAAAACTTGGCTTTACTTTTATCTCAATTCTTTTTACGGAATGCCATTTTCGCGTACTTGGCTTTTTTTTACATGAAATGTTTTTGTTATGATATAATAATATCAGACCTTTCTAAAATAATAAAGGGTAATTTTTACTTTATATTGTGTATTGTTCAACTTTGATTTGTTTAAAATCAAAAAAGGAAAATACTTCTTTAAATTATAAAAAATTAAACATTTTATTCGTAACCCTACTTGTTTCGAAGAACTTTTTGGCATTTAGTCAGTTTCTATAATAGTTGGCTCTGTCAGTTTACCAATGTTTTGACGTTATAAAAGATCGATTAGGTTCAGTTTGCTAGTAAAAGGTTCGTTTCATTTTATTTAATTTTTATTTATTTAAAAAAAAATTTAACCGGGTGTTAAAAATAAGTAACACTCGGTACATTGGGATAAAAAACCAGATATGTTTTATGCACATTCAAATTGTAAATATTAAGATTAAAAATGGAGGAATTCCAAATCACACATATCTCGATGTGTCCTTGGACACCTGATATTTCGTGTGCCTATTTCCCCTAAACTGACCTATTTAAAATACGAGTATTTACCTTGTATGGAGTCAACAAGCGAGAAATGTGAATATCGTCGTTTTTTTGACCCAGTCAATCACAGACTCAAGGGTTGATTTTTGCGTTCCTGTGGCACTCACCTACCCTGCCAAACTAAAACAACTTACTAATAAGTTTTACACTAAAGCTAATTAAAAAACTAAATCACTAAGCCACGATCACGCAAAACTTAACAGTGCCTTAAAAATAACTAAATGCCATTAAATCATAAAATTTAAGTGAATTTAAAAGAGTTAAGACCGCGCAAAGAAGACAAACCACAATCGGATTACTGCATTTCCATGGTACCCATTTCCTTGTAAAGAAAACCATCAAGGTAAGTCATATTTTTAACCATAACTCTCTTTAGCTCCATTTCTTTCATTTTAATACTTCTTAAGGGCCGTGCCCTCACCTCACTGCATCAGCTTAAATTACGTTTTGATGTTCTCGCGCTCACTATTGTTTACAGTAAATTACCGATTGAGTGGTAGCTTCAGAGCTCTTTAGTAAAGCTATTACGCACTCGGCCCGTTTTAATGGTCACCGTCGAATATTTGTATAAATCTAAATTAGGCATAATCATTGCATTTAAATATGCTAAATGACATTAGAATACATACTTCTGTTAGGATGCCCTCCTTGATAGTGATTTTAACAATAAATAATCACTAAAACGTATTAAAACTGGCTCAAACAGGAAGAGCCACAAAAGCAAATCGACTGGGTGGTTTTAAATAGGACCTTATCCACTAGTTACAAGTAATTTTAGGTTCGGTTAGAATTAGTATTTAAAAGACATAGGGCAAAAGAAACTTACCCGGTGTTCGACATATATGCTCCAAAGAATTTACTCGATGAACCAACTGAATCATAATTGGCATCAAGAGTTTAGCTGTGCAATAAAGGATCAAATACAAGACTGCACAAAGTATGACATCGATACATGTGAGGAACATCACCCAAAGAGGCAGATGAGCAAACAACATGTGACATGGGTAAACCCCTCGATGATGACCTTGTGACGGTACGAAGTCAAGTATGACCAACTATTATCTGTGGTGCTGTGTTTAAATGAACTTTAACAACTGTAATATAAATGACAAATTTCTGTTTACTCGTTATACAAGCTTTATGTGATTACAAAAATCTGCGTGATCAAGATTCAGCAACCTACGTGATTCTGTTTCATAATAATAAGTAGATAGAGCTAGCATAGTCGTATAGTTAAAACTATGTGAAACTGTCCTTGCCAGCTTGTGAGTAGCAGGTGTGCAGGCCTGTATTAATCCTGTTTTATGCAGCATTAGAGGGTTTATGGGTCCCTCGTCGGGATATCGAATATTATTATACCTATCCGGGAAAATCTGGATGTATAGTTTACTGTTTAGTGTTATTTTGTCATCGATTTGGGAAAAAAAGAATCGAGCAATATATGGAGCCACACGTGGGAAGTATATTTATAGTTTAAACTAACAAAGCATCTTACATGTGACGATTTTTAATTAAATTTATCTCGGTTTTCATTGTAACCTAAGTATCGAGTTTAATGTTAAAGCTATCTTTTGAACCCCCAAGCGAATGCAAAAAGAGATTTACAAGTTTATACCCTTTGCCGAACAACTCGACTAATAAAGTCACTAGCTGCAACCAAGTGAGAAAATAACTTTACATAAAGAAAATTGTGCGAAAGGTGTGACGATCGTGGGGCTTATTTTTGGTTTTCACGTCTATTACAAAAATATTGTAGTATCTGAAAAACTTGTTTTAAGCAGCAAGAGTCAAAAATGTATAATTCTTTATTATAACAAGCTTTTATTTAATTCGACTTTCACATGTTCAATCAGCCACGGCTACTTTAATTGAGGGTAGAATTAATTATCTACATCTTGTGAAAAAACTAATACGTCCAAAACCACTAAGTCAATTTTCTCAAAAATATGGATAAGAACCTGCACAGACTGGAGGAAATGAGAAGAAATCCGCGATTTTTTCACAGATTGAGCAACACAAAGATTATAGATTATAATATGAGCAACGTTCACAGGTACGATTTGAAAGTCGACAGCTACTTATTACTACTACTCAATTAAATTTTAAACTTTTGACGAATGCGCAGGGGAAGTTCGGCTGCTTGTTTAACGCGACCTCTAGGGGTGGTGACGTGTACTATACTTGTTCAACATAGAGACCTCTTGGGTTAACGGCTTGAACTAAGAAGAGAATTAACATACAAGCATTGTGTGTATGCAAAATGCCGATTAGGTGTTTTGCTGTCAGTTCTCGTTTCCGATGCAGGTCTATTGACTGGGTGTTGTTGAAAACGTTTGATAATAATTTACTCTGTCACCTTTAAGTTTGAAGTGAGTTTCAGAATGTTAAAAAAAACAAACAATTCGTGCGCAACAAACACAGAAGTTACAGTCAAACTTTATCTCTCTTTTTTATAAGGTGTACCAACTAGTATTGGATAGTATTTCTATTTCAATAATACATATGGCTATAGGGACTTTCAAAGCCATTTGTCTCTTATTGGGATTTCGGAAATTTTATTTTACTACCCGACCATTAGCTATAATAATAACCGTCTCCCAAAAGTTTTCATTTCTTTTTTTATCCTATTACGGCTCGTAATTATTAGGTACACCGACCACGACCGAACAAACTCGTCTACGTTATGGTATGAATAAGGTAGTAAGCAGAAGTACCGACCGAGGGTGTTCACAGGTTCGAGCGTTTGATTTGACGCCCCTTTTTTTGAATGGGTTGGATTGAAGAACATGCAACCCATTTAAAGAAAGAGGAAGAGCTGCCGAGCGCTTCGGGGCGTCAAATCACACGCTCGGTCGGTGCTAGTGCTAATTACCTTATTCATATGGTTCTAGCAAATATCGTTCAAAATATTCGCAATCTAGCTGTTTTACAACCAAGGCCAACAAAAAAATACAGGCGGCCACGACTCTGAAAAAATCAGCTGTTCTCGGAGGGCTGACTCTTACATTGGGTAAATGATTTTCGCGAAATTTTAGTAAATTTATTCTCAGACACCCTCCCGATATTCCAAACTTTTTTAAGGATGCAAGATGATTAAAAGGGTAAAATCTTTAAGATTTAGCATTCCTTATTTCGAATTTAAATTACCCGCCATGTACCGCATGCCAACTGTTATATTTGACATATATTTGACTTTGTCATCTGTTTGTCCTGGCATTTGTTTACTTGTTTGTATTGTAAAACTTTTTTTAAATGATTTTTTACAATAAATTACATTCAGAATCCAAAAATACCAGCGTTAATCTTTTTAAAAGAAAATTACACTACAAAAAAATAATTTTTGATGTTGTAATTTTTGTAAACACATGTAAATAACTATATTACGTTTTAAAAGTATGTCGAGTTCCGAATATAAACAAATAGATGTAGGTAATCCGATTACTTTCCATGCAGAAACGGGGACACATAGGCTTCTGCTTTAAATTTAATTTTGGTGTGAGCTAAAGAAGCGGCCTTGAAAAATTAAGGATTACTATACATTTTAAAAAGAAATTCTGCAAGAATATAGTAAAAAAAATCTCGAAACCGGCTTTATTTAAAAAAAAATCAAATATTCATGAACCGTCATTCCAACTTCAAAACTTTAAAGACAATCAATCAGCTGTGTCGTGACGTGTCCATTAAAAAAAATCAGCCCCCGATGTGATGTCAACAAAGTGGAGGATCGTGGCCCGTCCGTTTTGATAGCCCTGCTACAACAAGAAAAAGTTTTTGAACCGTTCTCACAGCACGCGAATTTCCTTTGATGATGCGCAAGTTTACTGACTCAAACCCGTTTGGAGGCTACTTACACTACGCAAGCATAATGACAATTTGTGCAAGTAAAGTGAAAAGACCTAATCTAGAAGGTCGCGATGCATTAGTACCAGGTATGACTATAAAATTATAAGTCTGTTGTAAAAAATCAACTTTATTTAAATACTAATACATAATACAACTTAATGATGTTCCCCATCAATGTAGTCCCCTTCTCTATGGACGCAGCGTTACATGCGTTTTTTTCCAATGTTGGAAGCAATATTGGAAATCATCAGAAAAGAGGCTGTTAACAAGTCTTGCCGTTTTTTCCTTGACGTGTTCTAATATTTCAAAACGGGTTCCTTTTAACGTATTCTTCACTTTCGGAAACAGTTTGAAGTCGCAAGGGGTCAAGTCTGTTAAATATGGTGGGTGGTTCGGTTCGGTTCGGTTCGGTTCTTCTTCACTTCTTCTCCAAAACCGCGCCGAAAAAAAACGCTCCGAACCAAAAAAGCGCCATATTAAAACTACTCCGCACCAAAAACGCGCCAGAAAAAAACCGCGCGAAGCAAAACAGCTCAGAAATGAAAAAACCGCGTTAACAGGAAATTAAAGGTTATCCAAAACCAGAACCGCGCAAATCATTTTTTTCGAAACTCAACGAACCTAACCAATATACAGTCGAACCTCTCTAACTCGAACCTCTATAACTCGAACCTCTCTATAACTCGAACCTTTTAAGTGGTCCCTGCACTTTTTACATGTATTTTAACCTATGTAACTCGAGTTTCTATAACTCGAACTCTCCATAACTCGAACTGTTTTGGATGTCCCTTCAGGTTCGAGTTATAGAGGTTCGACTGTATTTCAACTAAGGGGTATAAGTCTAAGTCTAAAATAACTGCACTTGTTTTTGATTAAATCAGCTTTCCTGTTCTTGCGGCGGTTTTCTGATTAGGCGCGTTTTTATCCTCAGACGCTGTTTTTGTTTGCGCGCTTTTAGTTCCACTCGGTTTTTTCCTTAAACGCGGTTTTGGTCTGGCGAGTTTCTGGTCTGGAGCGGTTTTCTTCCGGCGCAATTTTTATTAGCGTTTTGACGCACGTGGTGTTGAGGCGCGCGGTTTTGTCCGGAAACCGGCAGCACAAGTTTTTATCAAGTCCAACTCATGTTTGCCCTTAAACGTAAAATTTGAAAAATTGTTTTAAGAATAAACCCGTAGGTCTTAAATTCGTAGGAAATACTATTGTACGGTTTGATGTTGGAATTAAATTATTTATGCTCTAAGTAAAAGCACAAAATATTTATTTAAACATAAAAATTTATAGGACAGGTACACTCGGATTCCGAAATAATGTCGCAAAAATGTGCATTAATTTGTAGCATTTTAAACAATTTGACACCATGGCAGCTTTATTGCCCATTGTGTATTAAAGAAATCTAAGAACACGGTAGTGGGCGTGTTTATGCCTTTAAGGTAATTCTGTTTTACTTATTTCGCATGGTGCCATTTGCATGTTAAAAAAACACAAGCTCTGTTGGCACACCAAATATCAGAAACTTTTGTTCCTTGCACAATAAATCAGATGCAGCTCTCTCAATCAAATAATTTTGGTACTTACAATATCCCTAGGCAAACAAAGGTATAGCATGAACATATAAAAGAAAGATAAACCGATATCAGTTCACCTTGCAAAATTCGTTTCATTCTCTCCAAAATAGTAAGATGCTAGCAGTACTTTTGAAGTGTAAACTTCTTTAGGCGCGTTTAGTAGTTTTTGTGGGTAGTGATTTGAGCTGAGCCGTCAGGCTCGGCTATGTAACGCTCATTCGAGTGAAGTCGGCTCGAGTCGACTAACTGTGAGGAACATTCAGCGAGCAACATGATGATGCAGATGAAGGCCAGTATTATTAATTTCGCCTTGTTGAAGTTTACACTTCTGCCGTGTGGTCTTAAGCAGACACAACTTTTTTTTATATCTGTGCTTGCGCACGCACACTTTAAGAAGGATTGTGCCAGACTTTATTAGTACACGAATAAAATCACGAAGTATTTATTAAACTTATTTTGATAGTTAATTTAAATTTGTCAGCTCAGATGTCACTTTTTTAACTAACCGTTTTGCATTTTAGGTTAGTTTTCTTATAAAGAGATGTTTTGTTACAGATCTTTGTCTTCACTTGTTTTTTGTGATTGTTTTATACAGCAAAAAAAATAATGATAAAAAATTACGGCCGCAAATATCGTACGAGAATGAGATCCCTTTTTTTGGAAGTTTATAAATATCCAAGTTAAAGGTATTTCTTTAATTTCTTTTTTCTATTATTATGCTTTATGGTATCACCCTCCGCCAAAATAGCATCCCGCCGATCTTCTATTTTTATTATTTAAAAAAATATGACACGCAAAATTTAGGAAGACCTAACCTCGGACCGAGCTAACAACCTGATTATTTCACATTTAAAGTGAGGTTAAACTTAAGGCACGCCCGTATAAAAAGCATGTTCCAATAAGTCTTTTTTGCCAGCCGCGTTACTCCAACCAAAAAGGTATGTAATATCTGTCCACTGAACATTAAATTTCTGCCAATGAAATGATCTTTAATAGTTCATTAGATTAATGTGTACATTAAGTCAATAAACTTCCGTTCATTGTCTGAAAATTAAAGTACAACGTACAGTGTGATTCACTATATTTTGAACCCCCGGTGAGCACCTTTAATATCAATGATAGAGCAAATGTTTAAATAAAAAAGTTTAGTTTACTATTCTGTTGGATGAGACTAGTCCTTGATGGAGTACCCCTAGTTCAAGCAATACTAAGAACCGGGTGGAGGAGGGAGCAACCAACCAACTGCCTATTCTGACCTTCTGTCAAAGGTGTCGAACCGCCATCTTTTCCTTTTATGCACTGTCACGGTGTGCAGAACCACATTTTTTAGTGAAAAGATAGAGAAGAATTTCAGTCTTTTAGATGCTTTATTTTAAACTAAAAACCAACCCCTTCCGTTGGGGGAGAGTTTGCTTAGAAATATGCATTGGGGGATAGTTGATTTTTCTTTTCTTTTTTTGATTTTTTCGGTAAGTACAATCCCAAAGTACTACCCATATAAAAGTAAATAAATAAAGTTTTTACTCTTTTTTTGTTTTCTTAAAATATAATGAACAAAAGGGTAAATAAACATTCATTCTGTAATCGAAAGAGGAGAATAACTTAATATGATTTCTTTTAAGAGAAAATAAACCTTTGACACTTATAGACAGTTTGTTGATTGCTTTTTCTTTATTTTCAGTTTTCCACAAGTTAATTTAATTTAAGCCCTTCCTTACATATGCTGCTGTAATTTGTTGTGCTGCTTCTTTGCACATGCTGCTGTAATTTGTTGTGCTGCTTCATTGCACACGCTGCTGTAAAAAAAATTTAAGCCTACAAACTGTACGCAATGGCGATGGATTAACTCCATCAAGGTGGGTTTCATTCTTTTAGGTTTTAATTTCAGGTTGTTCTTTTGTTGATTTTGGGAGGTTATTAATTTTATAAATAATTGTAGGTACCGGGCATTTATTGGACCTAATTTTCTTTTAGTGTACAACCTGAAGATGACAGCGTATGCTCTCGAAACATGTAGTTGTAAAAATAAAATTAGTGGAGAACGACTGAGCTTGTTTGATTTTTAAATATAAAAGCTTTAGAGTTTATTAACCCTTAGATTCACCGTAAGCACTTAAGCGCGATTACGGATTTAATCTTAATTTTCTTCTGTTGCTCACATACAAAACAACAAACAGGAAGAATGGATTAGCTAAGCCTTGTTAAGGTGCATTCCAGGGTAAAAACCTTTTAACCCATATGACGGATGTTGTCAAATGTCATTCTATAAGTCCAAATTTAATATCACCTTTCTTATATTAAATGGAGCACCCTGTATATTAATTCAATTTCAAATCCGCCTTTTCTTTCTGATTTTAAAAATGTATAATATGCCTATAATACTGCGTTAAACATTTGCTGATATATAACGCATTATTTTTCCATTAAGATCCTATACACTTCATATTTATTTGGTTTTACCCAAATATATTAAAGCATAAATACATGCTAAAAATATCAAAAAGTTAAGCACTCATAGCTTGCTGTGGAAACAATGGCAAATTTAGATGTGCAGACGCGAATTTTCAAGTGCGCATATGTCGATTTTGTCAAGCAGACAGCTGCTGTGTGGGTAGACCATATACGTAATATTCCAATACTCACTGTTACCTATTTACACAATGGTTAGCGTTTGATGCAAACATTCAGAAATAAAAATACGAAAAATGCGCAGATACCAAATTTACATAGATAGAGTTTTTGTCAACTGTACGTCGATGATTTGACGTAACGAATACAAGAATAAATAAATATTCATGCGTAAAAGTATAACCAATCAGGACATTTTGTCTTAAGGATTCAAAAAGGATAGACTTGTACCTATTGATATTGCTATTTCAAATATGTTTGCATTCTGCATCGTAAGGTACCGCAGGTATTGCAATAATACGTACTATATGGAAATTATATGCATATGTCTTTGAAAGCAACCAATTAAGTCTTTTTTGCTTAAGGACCCCAAGGCCCCCATGTTTGCATCATGAATGGGCAGTTACCGTGGGTATTGGAATATTATGTATATGGGGTAGACGCCATATGTGTTGTTGCGTTTGTCGTGTAAAATTATTCAGTTTTTTTTGTGAAAAACGGGAAATAATTCACGTAAAACATGTGCGGTTTGTGGAAAAATGTCCAAGGGAAGTAAGGGAGTGCCATTCCATAGGTAAGTACTTGTATTTCTCTTTATAAATTGTTAATAAAGTTAAGAGTGCTTTAGAGATGCCATTAAACACTCTTCTAGGTGTCCATATAAAAACAACAGTTTTATTCAACAATTTGATAAATTTTCACCCAATCAACTATTAAAAAAAAATATATATATATATAATAAATATAATATATATTACCCAAAAATTTTTTTTTAAGTTGTCAAATAATATAGTAACGTAACGGAGTATGTTACAAAACCATCAAAACTGACGCATGCGCAGTAACCGAAATCCTGTCTACCCAAAAAAGGAACCCTAAAAGAATTAAATGGGGGTTCTGGCTTCAAGCATCGCGTGTGAGAATGCATGGGTATGCCCAGTATTTATGCTCTAACGTATTTGGTTTTACCTATCAATGTATTTTCTTTTTACCATAGGAGTATGACAAACTTAAATGCTCTATATCATAGAAAATATTTATCGTACTATATAATATTATACATTTTTGAAATCAGAACGAAAAGGCGGATTTAAAAGAGGAGTTATTGTTAAATTTTGACATCATAGAATGAGATTTGATAACATCTGTCATATGGGTTAAAAGGCTTTTGACAAACTATAAAACTTTTACATTTAAACACTTTTTATATCATCAATAATAAAGGCGGCAACCGGGGGTTTCAAATATGGTGAATCACCCTGTACATTTTGTTTTTTCGATCTAATGTCGAGCCCTATTTAAATAAAGTTGTTGTCTTATTATTGCTAGCCTTATTTTGGAATTTTCAATAAGTTTCTATTATTTATAAATGTGACATTATTTATAATTCATGTCTACTTATAAAAACAGTAAAAATTTATTGGGTTAGTATCCGTGCATTTATTTCATTTTAATTTAATAATTTAAAAAAGAAAGTGCTCAACGCAAACAACTTTTCGAGCCTGATACAGAGTATTTATTTTTCCAATCGTTTTTTGTTTGATTTACGAACGTATACCTCCAAATACATCCACGTTTATATTCGCGCATACAGACTATTGACAGAAAGAAAAATACTTTACAAACATAATGGAAAAATCGCGTATAATTCAGTTTTCCATGAATTTTAAAATGAAATAATTTCCTCCTGAAAATCTGTCGTTTCGACTGAATAAATCATATTTTTAATGGTGTTGTTTGGTTTGGGTAGAATTTTCTTAAAAATATTCTAAAGTTTGGCATCAAGCTTGTCAAAATTTTAAATACAAGTTGGCACGGGGCTTTTTTGACGTCACAGGCGTAGGCTGAACTTTTTTGATTGTAGAGGCGGGTCGCGATTTCACGAACTGTGACTTTATCACTGTGACTCGCAGTCACGGTCTGCTCCAGTCCGAACGAAATAGCAGTGACATTTTGTCACAGTCTGGCACTAAGCGGCCCAACCGAACCCCCGCGTCACCTTCGGCGTCGCAGCATAAAGTCCTGATCAAGAGTACCCCAAACTGTTAAGGGGTGTTTACACGGGTCTATTTTAGCCGTGCGGCGCGTCGCCTCGATTTGCCGTGCGGCGAGTCGATACGCTACCCTGTTTACCATTTTTGTTGGAACTAAAACAGCAAGTGAAACAATAATTAAAGAATTGCTTGAAAATCACAAAGAAAAAATCTCTATTATATGTTTCTTTATTATGTGTTTACATTTTTTATTCAGATTTTTAATTCTTCTGGAGACTTGTTTAATTTATGTTCTGCAATAATTGCTTTCAGGGTAGCCAAACGCACATCATTTTTTTCTGTACTCTGCTTCTGCTCTAGGATTCCACAGGCAAGGATATTTTTCGTAGCACCCAAAAAATGCAATTATTAAATTTTTAATCTTTAAAAACAAAATATTGTTGTCACAAACTTCAAATCAACAAAAAATTTTCAAATAACCTATGCGGCCGCGAATCACCCCACGCATGCAGCCTACGATGGCGCGGCGAAAGTCGAGGTCACCCAACTTTTGGATCTTTCGATCTAGTTGCCTTTGGTGCAGACGATTTCCAGTTTACACGATCGATTTTTCGCTTGGAATCTACACGTGTAAACACCCCTTTACAGTGACTGTTTGCCGACCCGCTGTTCTACAGCGCAGCGCAGAGAAAAATTTTCTAGATTGCGATTTGACTATATAATAGGTGTAGGATTTACATGTATTTGTTAAACTGCTCCCAAAAATCACTGCTTTTTGTCACCGTGACGCGACTGGAGCAGTCACGTCTCTAGCTGATTGTCTTTAGACGATTCAATTATATTGTTTTTGGAAATTAAGCCCATTTTAAGACTGTTGTTATTTGAATCAATTTTTTTTTAAATGTACAAAAAACCTTATTTTTTGGCGCAAATACAAATCTGGGTGCACGGCAATGCCCCGCCAAGTTCGCGCGGAAAGTGCTGTACCATTTCTTAAAACATTTCAGCCCATATTTGACCTAGCTGAAACTCTACTTCGGAGTGAGCTACGAAATTCAAACTTTGCACTATCGTAGATCTTTAGTTAACATTCCCGCCAAGTTTCATGGACTTCCATAAAGTAGTTACGCAATTTCAAAAAACGTCGAAATTGCCACTCACTTACCTACTCACGCATGTATAGATCATCAAAATTCTACTGTACTTCCAGACATACAAAGCTGAGATTTGAACCACTGATAAAATTTGTGACCAAACCCTTGAAAAAAATCAAAAAACCTCAAAATTCTAATTTACTCCCCTCCCCTATACATGTAAAGTTATGTAAAAATAACATTGCCCACTTCCAGGAACGCTAGAGAGCTGTGCTTTAGAAGGCTGATAGGAACTATGATAAAACAATAGGAAAAATTAAATAAAAAAACCTCAAATTTTTTAATAAAGCATTACAAAAGTTTTGAACAATATTCCGCATATTTTACTACTTTAAAAATTAATTATTATCCAAATCCTTTAAAAAAGTTTTATGTAAAAAAAGCCAAGTACGCGAAAGTGGTATTTTGTAAAATGAATTGAGATAAAAGTAAAGCCAAGTTCACCAATACAAATTTCAAACTGAAAGGTTCTTACTAATTTTGAAATGTTTTTCTAAACTTTCAAACTAGTAAGAAGCATTCATTTTGAAATTTACGGAATACCACTTTCGCGTACTTGACCTTTTTAAAGCCTACATTATGTGACAAAAGGGCGTCTGAAGACCGCCATGTTGATTCCTTTTTAAAAAAATATAGCCTATAGCACCTTCGGGATCAGTAGCCATTCAACGACACCTTTTTTGTCAAAATCGGTTCAGCCGTTTAGCCTCTAGCGTGACACATACATATTTACTTACATACATAAAACAATCGAAAAACATTCCTTTTGCCGTGCAGCAGTTGGGTAAAAAACGACGCGCTGCTTCTAGATTTGGGATGCAAACAGCGCAAATACAAATATAAATAGTGCTGCTAACCGAAATGGGATCCAAAACGTCAAAATATGTTGCAGAAGTTTTAAGGTTAAGAAATCCATGTCAATACACACTTACTTCTGTCATTTCTCTTTCAAAACCGCAACTAAAAAATAAACACAGTTTATTCCAGCGGCGTATCCAGAATTTCCAGGGGACACAAGGTGAAAGCAAAAGTGAAAATATTTTGCCTTGATGTTCTTAATAACTTTACTTCTATGTAAATTTATAGGTAAAGAAAATCCACCACACATGAAAAGTGCTAAGTAATTTTTTTAAAAAGTGGTGTTGCTGGTAAGTTAATGTTAAAACTTGGGGTTGATAAAAAATAATTTTGTATCTTGGAGGTGCCCGAGCCCCTCTAATCCCCCTGGACCCGCCGCTGGTTTAGTCACAACTTGTCTACTATGTTAAAAATCGCTCATTTCAGACCAATTTTTTGCACCCGTGTATCTAATTTTTGTTATCGCATCGATGAAAGAGCCCTGTTTGTTTGCTGCTGAGAGTGCGCAAAATGGTATTTTTTTCGAAGATATAAAAATGTCTTATTTTTATTTTTAAATTGAGATAACTTATTTAAGTCTTGACAAAAACATCTTAAAATATCTAGGACGCGCGGGTGGCAAATGTATTTTATAATTAAGACCGTGAATAATTCATAGATAGAAAGCATAGAAACTTTGTGTGGCACGTTGGGACAAATTACTAGATTTAGGCAACAAAACACAATTTTTAAATATCAAAATGCAATAATGCAAGGTTTTACGTAAAACCATAAACAACAATTCCAAATTAGCATCGCATTTTTATGATTTTTCGTTCCTGAATTTCACAGGAACGAAAAATCATAAAAATGCGATGCGTCTCTACTTGCAAATAAATTTGCCTAGTTAGAGATCCTGTATGTATGACATATTTTAAAGAAATAGAGACGCGATAAACTTATCAAAGTCATCGGTCCTGTATACTCTGGCTTTGTTTAGAGAGAGACGCACTATCCGTCCTTCTAAATTGATAAGCGTCGGAGAGATAAACTTGTTTGTTTATATGTTGCATGTTGTCATTTACCGCTGACAACATAAATTATTATGAATTATTGAATGGCAAAAAATGTGAATTTTAGTGACTCTGATGGGTTTGTCGCGTCTCTATTTCTTTAAAATATGTCATACAAATAGGGTCGCTAGCCTAGATAACGCTCTCAAGTTACTTGCACCGAATGTAAAGAGCAGCGCTAGATAAAAAATTGCTAACTTGCTAGTCAAGTACTTGCCGACTTGATAGAGCTTGTAGTCTTAAAAGGTGAAACTAGCACTTCTCCATTTATTGTTCGCCTTTTATCTCAAAGTGCACTTTAATCGTCAGGCTACATTAATGGGTACTTGATTGGTACTAGATTTAAAAAATCTAGTATTTAAATGAACAGGCCTAGAAAATATATCCATTTTTCTTAAGATGCGTAAGGTTTTCCAAAAAATATTTTTTATTTAAAGCTACTGTTTAAATATATAAGTTTGTTGTAGGACAATGCATTCTTACAGCAGTTGCTCTAGTGAATCTGTTATTTTTCTGTAGTATCTGCAGTAGTCATCGTCTACTTTATATTCTTATTGCCTTTATCTGAATGAACAGCTCTAGGATTAATATAGTTTTATTTGCTGTTATAGCTATGCATCTGAGTTTGATTTGAAGATTGGTTCCACGGACCCTCCCTGTTGCTATTCACGCCCTTGTCTCTTGGTAAGTTCATCGGGGTTTTTTCAATGTTTTCGGCTAATTCGTTTTAGGCCCCAGAATATCTAGCTGCTGTACTCCATGCTAATTCTGCTTACTCGTTGCTATTTATGTCCTTGTCTCTTGGTAACTTAAATAAGGTAATTTTAATATTTTTGGTTAATTATTTTAAGGTCTCAGAACTGCTGTACGAGTATAACCCTTGGTGATATCGCTTAAGGCTATTGCTAAATGCTGTAGCGCTCCGTCGAAGTACCTTAGAGACTAAAGCTTATTCCTATCTAGTGGTAATGATTCCGGTAAATGTTGTCTCGCTCTGGTGTCGCACTCTTTCACAAGATACTGCAACATCTCATAAGAGCGAGTAAGTGACGGACACATATGATGCAACTCCTGTCTGGATATACTTCTTGGTTATGTACGATAAATAGCCCTCCTTATCAGTAATCAAATATTTTTGCGAGTCCTACCCACAAGCCCTTTTGTCATAAATTTATTTGACTGACATAAATTGTTTATAGCCCATCGCACCGACCCTTTTTTTCGCTACTTAGCCTTAAGTGTTCCTTATTACGTCATATTATGATTATATTAAGAAACGCTTTAAGCTAAGTAACGAAAAAAAAGTCGGTGAAATGGACCCTTAGACTCTCTAAATCCTATTTGTTGCGTCCAGAAAAGTGCTAATATGCTCTTTATCAAAGTGCTGAGCACGTTCTAAATTTCATTTGGTTTGATTTTATATGTAATTAAGGTTCCGATCTTGGCAAGTGTAATTGTCTCTTTTCTACTCAGTATCTTTCTAGGATAACACCCTTCTTGCTTGGTCGGCATGGCTGTCGAAACACATAACGATATGATTCTCCTGCCTTGGCCGTTTCCAACCTTATTAAAGAAAACTTTTTCGGCTATACTCCGGGACTACTTTGAATATCTAGCATTTTAAAAAAAATGTATTATTAATAATTATTTAATGTAATGCTAGAGGCGTCTCTTTTAATTATTTATATACGTAGGAGGACGGATAGATAGAGAAAATGTCGCCATAGCCATACAAGTTTAGCTGCATACGATCCAACAAAGTCGACTTTTAAATATTTAAATAGTAAAGTTTGAGATATATACTTCTGCTCAACTGCAGCATTCACGTTAAATTTAACGGCATGGAAGACAGTCGTCTGAGCGTCGAATAATATATAATTAAAGGAAACGAAAAACCAGCAAAGCCAGACGTTTGTTGGGTGGTTTAAAAACATCCTTTCTATTATAAATATTATATGAATTCACAGCGTTTTATACATTACAGTTCCATGGCACATACAATTTTTTTATTCGTTGCATCCTCGGTTGTATCGTACTGTTATTTCTTGTTGTAGTAGTAGAGAGTGTCTTTGTTCTTTCATTTATTTTGTGTTTTTTCCACAGCTATTTAATAATTTAATTTAACCTTTGAGAAAGCTGTGTGTTTTTTTCTCCCTTCTACCTAAGAATCAATTCATTTTCTTCACATGCTAAGTTTTTTTAGATGATGGAATATTGCTTTACTTATCTCTTAATTTTATTTTCAAAGAAATTGCAAATTGCTGAAAAATATTCTAACTGGACAAAACCAGTTGAGGGAGCACATGACAGTCCAGCCTATAGACAGACAAAGAAGGCATCATAAGCATTTCGTGGCAAAATAGGAGGCCTACGCAAGGAGACAACAGACACCTGAGGTACCCACCTAGAGCTAGAAAGAGCTGCACTTTTTCAAGCTAAGATACCGGAATTTATAAAAAGAACAGGAAGGTCCTATGAACTACCTGGGCATTGAATGGAGGTATAGGAGTGGGTTGAGGGTATGTATGTCTGTGCGACATCGCAAAAAAGGCCTTCTCTGGCAACCTACAAATTTTATTCTTAGTTCTTTAGAGCTATTGATTTTAGCCACAAATATGTAAATGTATTAATTTTTTAAATCAGAACGGGTCTAGAAAACTGATTATATATTTAGTTTGGATCACCTATGACATTTTTTTCCTGCCCGTTGTTCATTAAGTACATCTAGCACAACAAAAATTTATAAAAAGGACAGCAAGGTCCTATGGACTACCTGGGCATTGAAAGGAGGTATAGAGGCTGAGGGTATGTATGTCTTTGTGACATCGCAAAAAATGCCTCTGGCAACGTACGAATTTTATTCTTAGTTCTTTTAGAGCTATTGATTTTAGTTAGAAATATGTAAATGTATTAATTTTTTTAAACAGAACGGGTCTAGAAAACTGATTTTATGAGGGATCACCTATGACTGTTTTTCCTGTCCGTTGTTCATCAAGTACATTTAGCACAACAAAAAAAGTAATTTTTCTGTATGCTCATAACTTTTGTCCAGCATTTTGTGTGTTGAACCGCTGTGCCACGCGTCGTGTCGTACACTCGCGGCGACGGAGACAGAAAGATCCGTTTAATGGAAAGTTCAAATTTCAGCTTTGGCGCATCAGGACTTGAATTACTAATTGAAGAAGAAAGTTTTGGAGAAATCCAACGCCTCTGGAAAAGTCATAGGTTATAAACGCATTCTGCAGAAAGGCCCACTTTTAAAAAATAAATAGAAAAAAAAAACATAAATAATGCTGAAGAAACTGTAAAAAACAAATCTTTGTTACAATTTTACATTTGAGTTAATTTTAAAACATGTTTAGTTCTGCGACTTATGGAATCTTATGGTGTCTAAGCTCGTATATCATTAAAAGCGGGTACACAGAAAATATTTCTGCACACAAAACAATAAAAAAAATTATTCAATCAATTATCTACATCATTGTTTTTCAGCCGATACCGCAAATTATGATTGTAAGACAACCCTGGTGATTGTTTAATACATAAAAGATCGTTTTAATTACAATACGTACTCAATTTTTTAAAGCATCCTACTCACTTTCAAATGACAAAAGTTATAACATCGATGACCAGTGGTACTTAATTCCAAAAGGCAAAACATGTTATCAAATAAAGGCCTTTAAAGTATGATTTTCAGGCATGGAAAAGTTAGACAATTATGGGTTATTAATGTCAGATTTTAAGTGCTTGGCCCAATAACAGTATGTCGTTAAATAGTGTCTTTATAAAGTATGGTTTAGGTATAAAAAGAAGTTGATTAATTATTTTTGGTTATTAATTTAAGATTTTAAATTACTAGTCTATTTATTGGACTTCAATGAACCGAACCAAACCGAACCGAACCGTATGTCGTTAGATGGTGTGTTTATAAAGTATGGTTTAGATATAAAAAACAGTTGATTAATTATTTTTGGTTATTAATTTAAGATTTTAAGTTATTATTAGAATATCTTTTTGTTATAAATTGTTGTTATAGTTTTCAGGTCTGAATAAGTTAATTAATTACTTTCGGTTATTAATTTATTATCTGCAGTGATTAACTCGATAACTAAATGTCATTATATTAAAGTGTTTATATTTTCACTAATACCATATACGAATGTGATAAAGTACACTTTACTGCACCCGTTTGAGTGTGGAAAGTTTTACTTTACCGCACTCAGGGCAGTAGTTACTTTACGGCACTCAGAACCACTACCAAATATTGGTGATTTATTAATTACAGTTAATACACTAAGAAAAATTTCCACTTACCATTTATAAGAGTCAACTTATCCTAGATAGATACTTCACTTAAATATGACACAAAAGATCTGCCTTAAAAAATTTATATATTCAGCACAAAACATTTTCTTCTTCAGCACTAATATCTTTTTATTTACTGTAAGTGATCCCTTATTCACAGCAAGTTAACTATTTATTAACACTAAATAAACAACCTAGTAGTTCTTCGATTTCTATTAAAGGTTAATATAGGGGACAATTCACCGCGGGCCAATTTGCCGCCACGGATTCGATGCAGCCGTTTCGCCGCAGGCCGATTTGCCGCCGGGACAATACGCCGTCGGTCGATTTACCGCGGGGACAATTCTACGCGAAAAGGTTTGTTCAATTTTTATTTTAATCTAACGAACAACTTATTGTTTCTTAAATCATAAGTCCTCTGTCCTCTTATTGGGAGATCAAAATCTGTGTTAAACCTAACCGTGGTCAATTAATCGCAAACATAACCTAACCGGTGTCTAGACCACCAACATTTTGCAAAATAAATGCAGAAAAAAAAGGTTTTTCGCAAAAAAAAATATTTTTTCAAATAATTAATTTTAAAAAAAAGTAAATAAATCTTTTTTTACAAAATTATTTTAGAAAACAAGACTGTTTTAAAAATTAGTGGTTTCAAAAACTAATTTATAAAATGAGCCAAAAGTATTTTTTTTTATTTTTGTTTTTTTAGTACTTTTTCAAAAATGGTTTTTTTTAATTAATTTTTTTTTGTATTTCTTTAAAAATATGTTTACAACACACGACACATTAAAATAAAACTTAAAAAAATTCTTTGGCGAATTTCCCAATCCATATTAAAAGCTTCGTCGAATTGATTAGTTTACAAAAAATATTCCGCTAATCATTGATGCGCATGTTAGTTCGCACATTAAGCACCGGTTTTCACTTACTTTTTTATTTTTTACACCCTAACAAGTATAAATATGTAATCCTTAAAACCCCAGACTTAATTAGCATTAATTTGATTTCAGATAAGTCATAATTTAATACAAAATATATTTAGAAATTTTTACGTCTAATAAGCCTAAAAAAACTAAACTTTAGGCTGAAGGGAATTTTTAAAATTTCGCCCCCATTGATCCCCGACACACCTTTCATTTGATCTCCAACAATTTCTCATAAATTCATTACTACTAAACCGATTTTATTGAAATAAAAAGCACCATGCTGAAGATCGTTTGTTATTTAAAGACCACTATTGAAACTCGCCGCCATCTTAAAATTGAATATCGAATTCGGCCTTCCATAAAAGAACGTTTTTTTTTATGATGCGAGAAATTTTGCGACCCTCTTTTAAATTTCTATAAATGATCTAGGTCCGCCAGGCATAACAAAATAGTAGTGTATCGTAAAGATTTTTGTTTGAATTTCAAGATGGCGGTAAACTTTAATAGTGATTATTGGCAGAATGGGCAAGGCAATAGCAATCTGTAAAGAATGGTTAAAACAAAAATATATTTCAGGAACGACTAA
This sequence comes from Aspidapion aeneum, assembly GCA_963576565.1. Classification (NCBI taxonomy): domain Eukaryota; kingdom Metazoa; phylum Arthropoda; class Insecta; order Coleoptera; family Brentidae; genus Aspidapion; species Aspidapion aeneum. Next base: position 43,864,199 of record OY755040.1, read on the forward strand.
ACGGATTTTAACAATTCGTAACGTTATACGCGGCACAGACAGCTTTTCAAATCAATCTGGCTGCCGTGCCCCGCCAAGTCCGCGCAAACTGCTGTACCATCTTTTCTTCAAACATTTCTGCCCATATTTGAACTATCTAAAACTCTATTTTGAAATGAGCTACGAAACAAACTTTGCACAGTAATAGATCTTCATAGAGCTAACAACCCCTCAAAGTTTCATGGACTTGCATAAAGTACTAAAGTAGTTACGAAATTTCAAAAAACGTAGAAATTGCCACTCACTCACTCATGTATAGATCATCAAAATTCTACTGTACTTCCAGACGTGCTACAAAGATAAAATTTGGCAGACTGATAGAAATTATGACCAAACCCTTGGAGAAAATAAAAAAACCCTAAAATTGTAATTTACTTCCCTCCCCTATAACTGTAAAGTTATGTAAAAGTAACATTGTCCACTTCCAAAAACAATAGAGAGCTGAGCTGTGGAAGGCTGATAGGAACTATAATAAAACCATGGGAAAAAATTATAAAAACCTAAAAATTTTAAATAAGGCATTTTACTACTTTAAAATCTTAAATATTATCCAAATCCTTTAAAAAAGGAGTGAAATCATAACGAAAACATTTCATGTAAAAAGAAGACAAGTACGCATTCCGTAAATGGCATTCCGTATAAAGAATTCGAATTAAAGTAAAGCCAAGTTCTCCAATACAAATTTCAAAATGAAAGGTCATTACTAGTTTGAAAATGCCATCAAATTTCGACTGTGATCTTTAAATGAATGCAGACCGAATTGAAATGGCAATCATATATTCTGTAACATTGGTTGAAGAAAAAAATATTTTTCCGCAACCACTAAATAGATTTCAATGATTCTTAGCTTCTTCTGCATGAAAAAAATTAAGGTTTTTCTGCAAATTCAAAAAGAAAAATTATACATTTGCAGAACATAAGAACAAACAAGCTTTTTTGAAGAGTCAAATTAAATCTTGTCCGAATTTAAAGATGATTAACAAAAGCCCAAAAGCCGCATTGATTCCCTGCAAAGTGCAGTTTGTTCCATTAAAATAGGTGAAACAATTCCAAAGGTTTAACGAAAAACATTTTGTCCTAATATATTGGTTTTGTTATAAAATATACTACTACTATGTCCATTTAGAACGTTTTTCTCCGTTGTCCGACGCTGTCCTATCCTGGCAATCATCTTCTGACGGGTTTCTTTGACTCATTGATCTTTGGATTGACTGTTGCCATTTGCTTCTTATTTTATCTTATTTTTCTGTCACGTGACAAGTCTCTATTCCGTGTAACAGCGTACTTTTCACCACTGTTTCATGTATATTAAATTTTACATTATTTTTTATGTCTTTGCTCCATAAATACTGTTAAGACATCCAATAACCTTTTTTGCTTTTACTATTCTATATTCCAATTCTTTACAGTCTGTTCTTGTCTTATAAAATGTGCATTGCATGGAGATATTGTTGGTCCATCTACCAGTTCTAACTCACTTGATTTGTTTCCAATACATAAGTACTGTGTCTTGTGCATGTTCACTGTTAACCCCAACTTTTGGTATTCTTCCGTTAACTTTCTTATCACAAACTCCATGTCTTCTTTATCATTAGCTACAATTACTTGGTCATCAGCAAACTTTAGTGTGTATATTATGGTAAATCGGTCGTTGAGTTATATTCCTATGCCATGTACGTTACGTTTCCAGGTTTGTAGAGCTACTGCGATATATAGTTTTAAAAGAGTTGGAACATCCCTGTCTTAAGCCTTTCGTTACAAAGAATTCTTTTGAAAGTCGATTTCAGATTTTAATTTTAGATTTTTACCCTTTTGTATTGCTCTTTTATCACTTTTATGTATGTAGATTGATATTAGTTTGCTCGAACACTGTTTATAATTTTTCTACTGGTACGGTATCATATACTTTTTGTAGGTCCACAAAGGTAACATCAGTCTCTACATTTCTGGTACTCCTTCTCTCAATTCCCTGTTCAAGACAAAAAACATGTTGCAGTCCACCTTATTATGAAATATTCGCATATTATATACCGAGTTATATAACTTGATTATTTACGAAAGTAAAAACATTTTTTAAAAGGGAGTGTCGTTCCATCAATTGGAATTACTATCATTTTTAATGTATAACAAGAGAGAGGGGGACATATCCTCTGAGCTTCAACCTGTCACTGAATTTATGTTTTAATTTAATTTTAAGAGAGTTAGTTGGGGGCACTTACATTGGCGCCGGATTTCCCAAGAACGAATCTCTCCCCTTCGTACAACTAACTACAAGCCTGCCACCGACTGAAGGCGCATTTTTAAAATAATTTTATGAGCAATTTTTGCAAATTTTACGACTTATTATGACCTTTGTCGGAAAAAAATAATTTACCTTTTTTAATAAAATTTTATGACTTTTTTTAGCTCTACAAAAAATTTTCATGACAGACTTTTTTACTTAAATTAAAAAAACTAACTGGTATTTTCTGAAAAAAAAATTAGAAATAGATAAATATAAATAAACAATCAAGTCAAACTAAAAAGCGACAATCTCTTCCAGACCAATATCTGCGAAACTACGAAGGGTTCTCAACACAGAAATTGCATTTCCTCTCTGGATTGCCAAGCTGAGCCTTTGAATGAAGAAGGCTTTAAGTTTCTGGATTTAACACTCAAACGTAATTCATCCAAAAACTCTTTGGCCTCTCCACCCCAAGACCCATGGTTTCCACACTAAAGGAAGAAAAATATAGCGATTCTCCAGCTCCCCATACTTCCTATGTTTTTCTGTTTCGCCATTCTGTGCAGCCACACCCGATTCTTTAGATGTTTTTGCAATGTAGCTATCAGCTAAGGTGTGTCTGCACGTGGCATCCCAGACTAAACCTCTCCCTGCCTTCCAAGAAACTCCGTCAACCCGCTTCCCGTGGTTTCTATAAATTCCAGTTGGTTCTAGCATACCTGGAATTTCAGCAGTGTTGAAACCACGCTTGATGATTTCATTAATCATCCTATGCCTGAGCAACCTGCCTGTACTTTTTGCGCAGTTTAGCCCGTGAAGGCCATATTTGTCAGCTTTTTCACTGTAAATACCGACATGTTGCTCACACACAGGAAGACCAAGTCTTAAAGGAAGGGAAACGTGAAAAACAGGGCCTTCGAGATGATTGCCCAGAGACACTGAAGGAAGAGCGTTTAGCCATGCATGCTAGGAGGCGCGCTGTGTCTCTTTTTCGGCTTTTGGTCATAGAATTTTTGTTTCCTTGTAAATTGTTGATGTCACCATTAAAGAGAGAAAGATTGTTAAGGCACCAAACCTTATAGTTTTATGACTAACGTAAAGTTTTATGACATTATAGACTTTTATGACAAATTTTAAATTTTATTGTCTCATTTGATACTTGAACACTGATTGGCTTAAAATTTTATGACCGACCTGCCATTTTATGACCTTTTATACCATTTTAGCACCACGTTCAAATTTTATGACGTTTTATAATATTATGACCAGTCAGGGTCGTACCTAGGGGGGTATCAAAGCGGATCAATCCCCCCCCCAGAAATTTTTAGGAAATAATAAAATCTTTAGTAGTGTTACGTAGTAGAGATATGGGCAATTCGCATTTTTTATGGTAAAATTCACTATGATTTTTTAGATTTTTGCTTATAACATCTGAAAACATGCTAAAAACCAAAGTTTGGTTAAGTATTCTATTTTCTGAAAAAACTAAAATTTAAGCGTATTTTATAGATAAATGCATGCAAAGTGGGTAACAAAATATTTTCGTTCAATTTCTAAAAAACCACGTATTGCCTAATAACACCAAAAAGCTTTAAGATTAAATAAACAGTTTTTTAAATAATATTTAGTTATATAACTTGACTGCAAATTTAATCCAAGATTTGAGCAGCTGCTGAAAAATAGTTTGATTTTTTTGTCGTGCTTTTGAACATAATTTTGGTCAAGTCAAGGATGGTTTTTTCTTGAAAAATATAAATTTGTCTGAAAAAGTATGCTGGGTTGACTTATTTCTTAGCCATCCATAAATAATAAGGGTATGGTATTTTTTTTTTCGCAAAATAAGGTTACCTAACGACCAACATTTTTGATGGCGTCGTCTGTGCGGGGCACGATAACTCAAAAAGTAACAAATATATTTTAGCCATTTAACTGTCAACGTTCCCATTTTGAGAACACTTCATAAAAAATAGTTTCAAAGGAATTCATAGTTTTTTTTTTAATAAAACCAAATATTTTTAATAATTTGACAATGTGTTTGCTAGTTTAATAAAAAACTTTAATTAGTTTTATTTTCATGCTTTTTATATAAAAAAAAACAAAATTAACAGTTTAAGCTTTTATCCCTTTTCACATTTTTTTATTAATTTTTCAAATTAGGTTTAATACTATATATTACCTAGTAAATAGTTTTGCACTTGAATTTATTATTTAGCTTTTAAGAAAACCGTCTTTACTAGGCATGTGTCAGAATAACTTTTTTCTAATTATTTAAAGTAACGTAGTATTCACACATGATTAAAAACTTCATGTTTAACAAAAATAACCCTTTCCTAACATTAGAACAACTAGGTCTTATGAATGACTGTACGCGTCTGCTGGCGGTATTTTTTTCATTAGCAAAATGCATTAAATATATATATTTTTTAGGTTAGATAAGAAACACAAGCTTGACCCCATCTGAGTACAATCTTTAAAAAAATTATATAACTTTTAAACCACAAAATATATTGAAAATCGGCGCTATATAAAATTTCTTGCAACCATTTTTATAATAACTTAAAATATTGTCAGAACTTTGGTTTTTACAATATTGAAAAGAAACGCAAAATTAAATTTTTAAGCAATATTTTTCACACAACATGGACTATTTCTTCAATTTCAATATCTTTTAATTGGGAAGGTATTACATCCAATATACTTTAGGTTCGTTTATATATTTTAATACAGGATTAATATTATTATTAATAAAGGGACACAAGAAGTCAAGAATATAACAGCATACCCACTGTCCATTCCTATGTCTCAATTGACCCAAAACTCGATAATCTACCGCAGTGTTTTAATAAGCTTCCAAATAGACTCAAAAGAATTCTGTCGGAAAAAATATTTAGGGTTAAGATCAATGAACTTGTAAAAAGCTGAGAACAGGTGAAAACCACTGCGCAGCCTAATTTCGTGCGACGCAATGGGTCCGCCATTTATCTGTCATTAGTGTCATTCAGTCGCCATTTTGAGGGAGGATAGATATAAGGCAGGGTGTCCATAATCTTAATTATACCCCTGGGTTTATCTTTTCTTGGGCTCTGATTGGTTGATTTGACTGAGAAAAAAAATCGGCGCGGAAAATGAGTTTCATGGACAGCCGGCTTTAAACTTTGTTTGGGCGTGATTTGATGGCCAAAAGGCCTTGAGCATACGTCTCTGTTGTGTTCTGTAGATCTAACCCTACTTTTTCGATTTGGAAAGTGAACGGTCGTTTATTTCCTTTTTTCGATTTTTTGTGATTTTTATCATATTTTCACGTGCGTTTCGCTGTGTTTCTAGTGACATAAATATTGATAATAGTGCTGAAAACATTTTGTGAACTATTTTCATAGACAATGACGTGTCAGGCAAAAGGCTGCCATTTAAGTGCGCGGCTCAACCAGAATAGGAATATATCGTTCCATTTGTAAGTATAAAGCCTAATTTATAAACCTGAGAAATATATCCACAGCCCCCTTTTAAGAGGCCTGTTATATATCATATAAAAATGTAGTGTTTAAAGACCCTATCCCCTAGATGGACTGTAACACAGCTTAGCTAATCCAATCTCTCTCTGTTGTTTTGTATGTGATCAACAAAGACTTAATCGCGATTAAGGGTCTAATCCAAGAAATGTGCTTAAAGTGCATCTGCAGGTATGTTAAGAAAATTAGTTTCTTACATAGGGGCTGTGTTATATATACTATAAGTACCAAGATTTTATGTTGCAAAGGGCTGATAAATAGCAAAAACTTTTTACAGGTACACCCAAGATTATATCCATATTTTTTGTGTCCTGTCAGTCTTTATGGGTCATGTTTGGTCCTTATGGGGGACTCTTACTTACTCGTAAGGACCCTGTCAAATCCTTATGCGTCCTGCCAAGTCCTTACGAGTAAAAGTTCTGTTAAGATTTTGTACAAGTCCTTACAGATTGATCAGCCCCTTGTTGTTAGAGTGTGTTAATCAAATTTTTTTGGTGAGGGATTTACATATTACTTTGTATTAGTACCTATACATTATTCATACATTACCTACCTACCTACACTCATTGTAAATGGCTATTAACAAGTGTTTAAAACATAATCTAGAAAAAGTAGAACTTGTTGGTTTTATTTATAGAATTCCAAAAGAATATCCGAGACGTAGGATATGGTTAGAAGCTATATGTGTTGATGCAGACAAATGGCAATGGACTAAACATAAACTTATTTGCTCCCAACATTTTAAGAGAGAAGATGTGTTTTTTAAAAATGGCAAAAAATTTATTAAAAAAACTGCTGTGCCATCATTATTGTATAACAATAATCAAGATTCCAGCAACAAGGCGAATGTTAGCTTTTTAAGTTCTACCCAAACTACAGAATTGGGACCAAGCTCTTCAGCAGACCTAGAACATTCCAATGAAGCAGGTACAGAGACAAGTTCTAGCTTGGCAGTTATTTCTTCCTCGTCAAGTAGTATTGAAAAAACCAACATAGTCTCAATAATACAATCCTCCTCATCAAGTAATATGTCAAGAGACACATCTTTACTTAGGATTAAAAGAAAAAGAAAGTAAGTTTGCCTTTTTAATACTATTTTTATATATTATACAGTAAGTAGGTGTTTTTATTTTCACTCAAAATGAGTCAGGTATTCTGATAAAAAATTAACAAATTTACAAATAGTGTAAAAATTTTTTGGTACCTGCAGATAACACCATTTTTTTTAAGATGGTTTGTGAGGTGGTAGAGGGGGTTTCATTTATAAAGAAACACAAATACTACAGTAGCCAGGAAAATTTGGTTTCAAATTTATATTCATAATTACATTTTTAACATAATTTGCTGCAGAAAATGGGGAAGTCTGCTTGAATTATAAGAAACAAAACAAAACTTGCAAACAATAACATTTAGCAAAACACAGTTCTCACTTTTCTAATAAAAATCTCATTAAAAAATGCCTATAGTTTTGATGTTGATCCCAATTTTTTTAGTTTTATTGCTTCCTTTAACATATTTTACCATCCTACAATAAACTTAAAGCTATCCTGAGGTCTCGCTATCAAAAAAAGGTAAGAACTAAGCACAACTTAACTTTTTAGATTAAATGAAGATCTTCAAAAACAATCTGAATCTAGTAGCAGCACTAGCAGCAGTACCAAAAGAAGGAGAGTCGTCATGGGGCACATAAAGACATATCATAATTACAGGTTGGTTTGATTGTTTTTTTGATTGTTCACTATGTACTTTGTGACATTTTAGTTTATGTTCTTTTTAGTTTTGAGATCTTCAGAAATGGTAAAAAGATAACTTAAAAAAGAAATCTAAATTAATTACTAAAATTCTAACAAAGTGTATTAATTTGATTATAGAAATCTTTAATATTGATTTCATGACAAAAAGTAATTTTTAAAAAGCTGTTTGTGATCACACTGTATATTTGAATATGGTTCATAAAAACTTCTGCATGCTCTAAAACCTAAAATAAATTGATCAGATATCAAGTTTTTTTAGTCATATACAAGGTTTTTCAAAAAATACGAATCTTGCTCAAGATTATTTATATTTTGACCATGTTTAAATTCTTACATACATCTAAATAAGTATTTAGGATAGAAGAATGATTTTAGTATAATTATGTTATTGATTCCAGTCTATGCAGCACCTAAGTATAGTTTTTTGACTCTAATCATTTTTTAAATTGCTTCGATACACTTCCCAAAAATATATTGCATTAATGGATTTTCGTTGATAGTTTGCAAGATATTTGTATGAGACACTCATGTACTGTGACTATGAAAAAAGTCATACCCATTTATTTGTCAAAACATGTCAATCAGTTGTATTGATTAGAAAAAATGCGTTTGTGCCACATCTGCTTACTAGGTCGATTTTTATTAATTTAGTCTATTTTAGAGTCTCAGAAAGTTTTAACGGAAACCAATATATATTTAAAAAGAGGATTTTTGAAGTCATTTACAAAATGTATTCAAAGCATAGGGTCTAATTTAAAAAAAGACAACTAGTGTCAAAAAAGTATATTTAGTTGCTGTGTAGACTGGACTTAATTACATATACTAAAATGTACCTATGGGCACCAGAATCATTCTTCTATCCCAAATACTTATTGAGAGATAAGCATCAAAAGATGGTGAAAATATAAATGATAACTTTTTAATTTTGACAATATATAAAAAAAAATTGATTAAAACTAAAACTATCTTTAAATTACGCTTATTTACATTAAAAAATAATTCTATATTATATAATTATTATAATTTTTATATTTTTGAAATGTTATTTTTCTACAATGTCAAAGCGGGGTAGAATTTATAAAATACATAAAAATGATTTAATTTTATTATAATTAATAACTTTTCAATTTATAATGTAGAAAAGTTAGTAAAAAATACCTAAATATAATTTTTTATTATAAATGGATGTATTTAAACGTAGTTATTAGTTCTGATTAATTTTTCTTTACAACAATCTTTAATAATGTCAAAAATGAAGCCATTGCTCTTGGGCAAAATTAATATTTTTTGACAATATAATATATAATAAAGAATAGCATTTTTTCCCAAAATTAATAATAAAAAACTTTTCTATATGGTTCCGATTTAGCTAGACTATATATACTATATATCAAAAACCTAATTAGCTGTTTGCACACAAGTTTTTTTGACATTTAATAAAATTTTCATTATTAAAATATATTGAAAAAGCTAAATTGTGAACAATATTGTTTTCATGTTATTTCTTTTTGTAGCAAATCGCCAAGTCATATATTGAGGCACAAACAGGAATTATTTAAATCAAATGAGAGGTATAGGAAGCAACTTTACCGAAAAAACCAACAAGTGGCTACTTTAACCAAAAAAGTTTTTGAAATGAAAAATGTGATACAATTTTTAAAAAATCAAGACATTTCGAATGATGGTGTGGATCACATTGACAAAACCATAAGTGATGTGCCTCATTTACTTATGTCAAGATACCTTAAAAATGTAAAAAGTGGTACCACAACACATGAAAAATACCCAGAACCTCTTAGAAAATTTGCAGCCACTCTTCAATTTTATTCAAGCAAAGCTTATGAGGCTGTCAGGAAGGAGTTTGCCTTGGCTTTACCTGATCAGTCTACAGTAAGAAAGTGGTATGCAAATGTAGATTGTGATCCAGGTTTCCTCGATACTTCTTTTGAGATTTTAAAAAAACAGTCAGAAGAAAGTTTAAAGTCTGGTAGACCACTTGTTGTGGCTTTAATGTTTGATGAAATGTCATTAAGGAAACAAATAGAGTATGATGGAAAGAAGATGTGGGGGTATGTAGATGTTGGTGTTCCAGTGGAAAATGACCAATTAGATGTTGCTGGAGAAGCTTTGGTTATGACGGTTGTATGCCACCAAGCTGCATGGAAGCTTCCTATAGCTTACTTTTTAATTAAAGCCTTAAATGCTTCAGAAAAAGAGAATATTGTTCATGAAGCACTGAAAAGACTGGCAGAGATAAAAATATTAGTGACTTCAGTGACATGCGATGGTCCAAATGCCCATTTTGCCATGTTTGAAAAGCTAGGGTGCAATTTTGATGCATCTGATGGAGGAAGAAACTTAATAACTAGTTTTGAAAATGACATTGGGCAAAAAGTTTTTGCTATATTGGATGCGTGTCATATGGCAAAGTTGGCTAGAAACAACCTAGCAGCTCTAAAGGTTTTTAAGGACCCTGATGGGAAATTGATAAAATGGGAATACTTGGTAAAACTTCAGCAGCTGCAAGAAGAGGAAACTTTAAATTTAGGAAATAAGCTAAGGAAGAGGCACATAGAGTTTGCTAACAATAAAATGAAAGTAAGTTATTTCTTTATTAAATTTCATTGGTTTTTTTGTAATATGAGAGGCGGTCAAAAATTAAATATTTTAATGTAACTGGTCACGACTAAATCACAATTTTTTCTTATTGTTTTTTTACCTTTATATTTTCAGGTGTCTTTGGCAGTTCAGACCTTGTCAAGAAGTGTGGCAGATGCTTTAAAATATTTGCGTATCGATATCAAACATCCTGATTTTGAAGATAGTGAAGCAACTGAGGCATTCATTTTAAAGATAAACAGACTCTTTGATATTTTAAATTCCAAGAGCCCTTTTGCCTGGGGTGATTGCAGCGCCTTACGCCAGTCAACAGAGCAAACATGGAGACCATTTTTAGAGGAAATGGTGGTATATCTGTTAAAATGTAGCAATATAAATGGAAGACCATTATACATGACTAACAACAAAACCCCATTCAAAGGCTTCGCTATTACAATAAAATCAGTAATGGGAATATTCGATCTATATGTAAAGGAGTTGAACATTTTGAAGTATCTGTTAACTTTTAAAATGAGTCAAGATCATTTGGAAACCTTTTTTTGTGGAATCAGGGCTCGCAATGGATGGAACAACAACCCATCTCCACTTTTGTTCAAATATGCATTTAGAAGAATGCTTTTACATACCAGAATTAGTGGACAAGGTGGAAATTGTAGAGTACTAGATGACACAACTGTGCTTTCAGTACCAAGTTCTTCTGGCAAATCACATGAAGTGATAGATATGTCACTTCTCAGAAGATATGACCTGAACATTGATGAAATTAGATTACAAGATGATGACTTTGATGTAACTGAATCATTTATCCCTTTAAGTGAAATATCAGAAGACATAGTGGCATACATGTCTGGATATGTCTTAAAGATGCTCAAAAGGAGGAATTTTTGTGATCAGTGTTTTGAAGGACTTGAATCTGAATTCATTGATGAACAGCACCAAAACTTTAAGCTAATACAGAGAAAAAACCGAGGTGTGTTTAAAAAAAATTAAAAGTTTTTTATGAAAGATTAATTTTATTGATTTATTTTGTTTTAGGAGGATTGCAGCGACCTTCACAAGGAGTCATTAAAATTTGTGTTGAAGTAGAAAAAATTATTCGGAAATTGATGGCAATTACTGATAACCAAATCCCTGCCGACACTGGTTTCCAGCAAGTATTTGTCATTAATATTAGCCAGCAGTTTTATTCCACTGGACAAAACCTATTTTATAAACTTGAGGCTCATTTTAGAGAGACCCATCCATTGCAAGAAAATCATTGTTTCATGTTAATAAAAAACATTGTGGCAGCTTATGTGCGAATAAGATTTTTTAATCTGGCTAAAAAATTTTCAACAACTGCGCAAGGCAAAAATCTGAGAAGACGGCTTACAAAACTGATTTTATTTAGCCACCAATAATCGCCATCAAACAATGAAAATAATGCAGATCTGAGTAGTAGGACAATAGGACAACAATGGCTTCAATCTACATTTGTTAGGCTTAGGCTTAATGAACCCCAAACTAATAGTTTTCTTAAATATTCACAGCAGAATGTTATCTAAATTAGACGCCGAAATAAGAGACAATCAGTAAAAGTTTAGAAATAGCATTGACACCAGAAAAGTCTTGTTTTACGTAAAAGTTTTAACTCGCAATTGTCTTTCCAGAAGTAGTGGAGAAGCATCAAGTTTTCTTTAAGCTAGTACAAAGGGAACCCGAGGTTTGTCTTTTTATTAAAACTTTCCTAAAAACTTGTAGAGTTAAAATGGTTTAAAAAAATCTACATATATAAATTATAACCATTTTTTTTGTTTCAGGATATTATAAAAACCAAATGCTAAAGAATGCTGTGATTACTGCAAAGTAGCCTTACGAATCACACACTAATAGTTTTTTGAAAAATTATTCACAGCAGGATATTTGCTAAATTGACGCCGAAATAAGCATTTACGTAATATTACGTATATGGAAATAAGTGACAATTGAATAGAATTCACCTTTAGCATTGGCACCACAAAAGCTCTGTTTGACATAGAAGTTTTACCGCAAAGTTGTCTTTCCAGAATTAGTAGAGAAGCCCCAAGTTTTGTTTAAACTAGTACAAAGGGAAACCAAGGTTTGCCTTTTAAAATATTTTTAGTAAAAGTTTCCTAAAAACTTGTTGAGTTAAAATAGTTAAAAAAATCTACATACATAAATTATAACGGTTTTTTTTGTTTCAGGATACCATTAAAACCAAATGCTAAGCAATGTTGCGATTACTGTAAAATAGCCTTACGATTCACACACTAATAATCTTTAAAAAAAATTATTTACAGCAGGATATTTGCTAAAGTGACAATCAGATAGAATTTAGCTATAGCATTGGCACCACAAACCCTCTGTTTGATGTAAAAGTTTTAACACAAAATTGTCTCTCCAGAATTAGTAGAGAAGCAACAAGTTTTGTTTAAGATAGTACAAAGGGAAACCAAGGTTTGTCTTTTTAAAATATTTTTAGAAAAAGTTTCCTAAAAACTTGTTGAGTTAAAATAGTTAAAAAAATTATTAATTAAAAGGGACTTTTTTGTTTTAGAATACCATAAAATCCATATGCTAAAGAATGCTGTGATTACTGCAAAATAGCCTTACAAACCACACACTAATAGTGTTTTCAGAAATTATTCACAGCAGGATGTTTGCTAAATTGACGCCGAAATAAGTGACAATCAGATAGAATTTAGGTATAGCATTGGCACCACAAACCCTCTGTTTGATGTAAAAGTTGTAACGAAAAATTGTCTCTCCAGAATTAGTAGAGAAGCAACAAGTTTTGTTTAAGATAGTACAAAGGGAAACCAAGGTTTGTCTTTTTAAAATATTTTTTGAAAAATTTTCCTAAAAACTTGTTGAGTTAAAATAGTTAAAAAAATTATTAATTAAAAGGGACTTTTTTGTTTTAGAATACCATAAAACCCATATGCTAAAGAATGCTGTGATTACTGCAAAATAGCCTTACAAACCACACACTAATAGTGTTTTCAGAAATTATTCACAGCAGGATGTTTGCTAAATTGACGCCGAAATAAGTGACAATCAGATAGAATTTAGCTATAGCATTGGCACCACAAACCCTCTGTTTGATGTAAAAGTTGTAACGCAAAATTGTCTCTCCAGAATTAGTGGAGAAGCAACAAGTTTTGTTTAAGATAGTACAAAGGGAAACCAAGGTTTGTCTTTTTAAAATATTTTTAGAAAAATTTTCCTAAAAACTTGTTGAGTTAAAATAGTTAAAAAAATTATTAATTAAAAGGGACTTTTTTGTTTTAGAATACCATAAAACCCATATGCTAAAGAATGCTGTGATTACTGCAAAATAGCCTTACAAACCAAACACTCATAGTGTTTTCAGAAATTATTCACAGCAGGATGTTTGCTAAATTGACGCCGAAATAAGTGACAATCAGATAGAATTTAGCTATAGCATTGGCACCACAAACCCTCTGTTTGATGTAAAAGTTGTAACGCAAAATTGTCTCTCCAGAATTAGTAGAGAAGCAACAAGTTTTGTTTAAGATAGTACAAAGGGAAACCAAGGTTTGTCTTTTTAAAATATTTTTAGAAAAATTTTCCTAAAAACTTGTTGAGTTAAAATAGTTAAAAAAATTATTAATTAAAAGGGACTTTTTTGTTTTAGAATACCATAAAACCCATATGCTAAAGAATGCTGTGATTACTGCAAAATAGCCTTACAAACCAAACACTCATAGTGTTTTCAGAAATTATTCACAGCAGGATGTTTGCTAAATTGACGCCGAAATAAGTGACAATCAGATAGAATTTAGCTATAGCATTGGCACCACAAACCCTCTGTTTGATGTAAAAGTTGTAACGCAAAATTGTCTCTCCAGAATTAGTAGAGAAGCAACAAGTTTTGTTTAAGATAGTACAAAGGGAAACCAAGGTTTGTCTTTTTAAATTATTTTTAGAAAAATTTTCCTAAAAACTTGTTGAGTTAAAATAGTTAAAAAAATTATTCATTAAAAGGGACTTTTTTGTTTTAGAATACTATAAAACCCATATGCTAAAGAATGCTGTGATTACTGCAAAATAGCCTTACAAACCACACACTCATAGTGTTTTCAAAAATTATTCACAGCAGGATGTTTGCTAAATTGGACCATGAAAGCTCTGTTTGATGTAGAGTTTTAAAGCAAAGTTTTCTTTCCAGAATGAGTAGAGAAGCACCAAGTTTTGTTTAAGCTAGTACTAAGAGAATCCAAGGTTTGTCTTTTAAAAATATTTTTAGTAAAAGTTTCCTAAAAACTTGTATAGTTAAAATAGTTAAAAAAATCTACATACATAAATTATAAGTGATTTTTTATGTTTCAGGATACTATAAAACCCAAATACTAAAGAATGCTGCGATTACTGCAAAATAGCCTTACGAATCACACACTAATAGTTTTTTTCAAAAATTTACAGCAGGATGTTTGCAAAAGTGACGCCGAAATAAGTTACAATCAGATAGAATTTAGCTATAGCATTGGCACCACAAAAGTTCTGTTTGATGTAAAGTTTTAAAGCAAAGTTGTCTCTCCAGAATTAGTAGAGAAGCACCAAGTTATGTTTAAGGTAGTACAAAGGGAAACCAAGGTTTGTGTTTTTAAAATATTTTTAGTAAAAGTTTCCTAAATACTTGATGAGTTAAAATAGTTTAAAAAATCTACATACATAAATTATAAGGGTTTTTTTGGTTTCAGGATACTATAAAACCAAATGCTAAACAATGCTGTGATTACTGTAAAATAGCCTTACGAATCACACACTAATAGTTTTTTCAAAAATTTACAGCAGGATGTTTGCAAAAGTGACGCCGAAATAAGTGACAATCAGATAGAATTTAGCTATAGCATTGGCACCTCTAAAGCTCTGATGTAAAGTTTTAAAGCAAAGTTTTCTTTCCAGAATGAGTAGAGAAGCACCAAGTTTTGTTTAAGCTAGTACAAAGAGAAACCAAGGTTTGTCTTTTTAAAATATTTTTAGTAAAAGTTTCTTAAAAACTTGTAGGGCTAAAATAGTTTTAAAAAATCTATATACATAAGTTATAACGGTTTTTTTTTGTTTCAGGATATCATTAAAACCAAATGCTAAACAATGCTGCGATTACTGTAAAATAGCCTTACAAACCACACACTAATAGTTTTTTCAAAAATTATTCACAGCATGATGTTTGCCAAATTGACGCCGAAATGGGTGACAATCATACAGACATAAAAGTTTTAACGCAAAGTTGTCTGTCCAGAATTAGTGAAGAAGGGGGGTATTGCAAAGCACTACTTGACAAAACAGTGCTTTTAGCACCAAATTATTTTCAAGCTGAAAAAAAACGGAGGTTTGCCTTTTTAAACATTTTTAATAAAATGTTGCCCAAAAACTGTTAAACTGAAATTAGTTTTAAAAAAATCTACATAAATTATAATGGTTCTTTTGTTTTAGGATAACTTAAAAACCAAATGCTAAATAATGCTGAGATCGCCGCTTAATAGCCCTTACAAATCATACAAAAAACGTTTTTTTAAAAATATTTTGCAGCTGCTCTAATCATACGCAAAATAGCCCGAGCCATACACTAAAAGATTTCCTAAAAATAATATTCCCACTATAATATTTTCTAAATTAGACCCCAAAATAAGCTACAATCAGGTAGTTCTAACACGAAAATGTTTTTCCAGAATTGGTAGAGAAGGTGAAAATTGTACAGTACTACCTGACAGTGGACAGATCAGAGCTATCAGTACCAAGTTCTAAACCGTCTATGTTCTAAACTCTATTCATTAATAATAAAATTAAAAACTATTCCGTGGAACTGGTGGAACTTTAGAAGTATAATAATAACTAACAATTAACTTTTGTTGTCATATTGTCTACCGTAAACCGTGGTAACTTTGCCACGATTTTTCTTAAACTTTAAAAAATTACTGCACTTCAATAATTAAAGTTCCGACACTTGTAAATGTAAACAAAAGTACAGGGAAATGATTTGTTTATAGTGTAAGCTAAGAAAATGAGCTCCAAGTGTCCCAAAGTTACCATGCCAGTTGGGGTAACTTTGGTACGCTGACTTTTTTTAATGAATATTTTAAAAGTATGTCTGTATCGTACCTCCGCATGTTACCATTTTTTGTTTAATTGTAAATATTTATTTTTAGATGCGAATAATCTTTTTAACTATTTTATTAAAAGCAGGCCAAAATATTACTTTAACTAAAATGTCTTTACCAAAAACCAAATATATTTAGTGGTTTGGGCCACACAAGTAAAATGTTATTTATGACTTCAAAAACACCTGCTATACCATAATCTTTGAAATCACACTATAACTGCAGTCCAAACAAATGAGGAATTCCAAAACCTAAAAATTTCACAGAATATTACCTTATGAATTTGTACAAAAATAAAATGTAAAAAAATTCAGGGTGTCCCGAAGTTATACCCAAGTTACAAACTTAACCCGGTTTACGGTAGGGTTTTTTTTTAGGTACCGAATTCAACAATTTTATGATGTAAATTAATTTGATTATAGCTATTACTATTAAGCAATATAAGTGTCGATTTTTTAAAACTTTTCATCATCATTTTAACTTTCTCAACTTTTTTGTAATAATAGAAAGTGACACTTTTGTCTCTTCATTAAGGGATTAAAGGCACTTTTTATTTTTAAAGTGCGAAAAATGTATTGGCATAATTTTATTTTAAGTAAGCCATTTCTGATATAAACTGATTTTGCTCTTACTACAACTATCTCCTAGTTTTTGAGCGGCCCCTCGAACATAAAAATGGCCAATTGTCCTTTAGCCCATTTTAACTTATTTCTGTCTTTTTCTTTTCTTTTTATCTTTATCTATTTGAAAATATGTTTACATATGAATTTTAAAATGAACTTAAATTATGTGGATCAAAAATGTGTTTAGTTTTGAAGACTTTTTTGTGATTTTCGTTTTCTTTTTGAAATATTATTGGCTTTGTTTTAATAAATTTTTATTGGTAGATGCAAAATTAAAAAAATTATAAAAAGGTAGGCTACATTATACTAATTTAAGTAAGTTTGAATTGTGAGTATAACCGGTATTCCAAGGTTTCCCTCAAAATGGCCGCCAAGATGGCTGCAATTACGATTACATTATTCGCGCAGGTTGACGCCTATTCTCCCGCTTTTTACAAGTTCATTGGTTAAGATAGAAGATTTGCTATTGGAGAAGGCATATTATAGTCTTAATGAATTTTTCGAGGACCAGTTATAGGATAATTGACAAATATATTTAAACATTTAAAATTTTTTATTTTACTTGTGTATGTATCAGATTATTGTTTCTTATGTTTTATATCTAACTTAAACATATTTTAATTTAACGTGTTAACATATTTTAACATACTTTAACATATTTTAACATATTTTAATTTAATGCTCAAGAGAATTTCGTTGTATTTCAGTAAAAGTAAGTGACAGCATTAGAATAGTTTAGGTTTTTATGTAACTAAATTTGACGTAGCACGTAAAAGAGACTGATAGGTGGAGATAGAGCATATTTGCAAAGGAAAAAGATTAAAAAAAATATATCGCGAATACTTATAGACTGTTACACTATTTTAAATGACTATTCCGTACCTCTACTTAGATTTGTAAGCAAGTGTTTATCTTATAATTTATAATTAAGGACCATTTTTTGCTTTGTCTGTAAAACTCTAGTTTTTTGACAATAAAGCATATTTTGATTTGATTTGATTGAAGACATGATGGAACTTTAAGACAAATTTTTACAGACTTTTGTGGTTGATACACAAAAACATGCTAGAAATTAAAATTTCATGCAATTTCCAACACAAAACGCAAATTTTCCAAAATTCACCCCACCCCCCCCCCCGATATTTTTTCCTGGGTACGTCCATGTGACCGGTGGCAGTCCTGGTTCAACTAAGGTGGCGTTTCTGTTCAAACCCGATTATTCTGTTCTGTGACAAAAGTCGAAAAGCGTCTGGGTAGAAAGACAACACTTTGGTTTTCCAAAGTAAAGCTAACAATTGCAGAAAAGATTGCATCGGGATTGGAAAAAGTTTTAAAAGTTTTTTCAACGACCATCGCAGAAGTTAAATATTGACGAAATGGAAATTAGCACAAAATTGAACTTTTCCTCGGTTGCAGTTTTAAATTATTTACTAGGTTATTTACTTTAAGTCCAACAAATCCACCAAGACAAAATGAGTTCTCTATCCAGGCATCTTAAGCCCTGTTTAGACCATGCATCAAATGTATGCTGTTTGATGCGTGTAGCTAAAAGGGTGTATTCTTCAGATCACTTAATTTTTTGGTTTTTTAAATTTTTAAAACATTTTTAGCTCACCCGAATACTATAATAATTATAATAACAGTAGTGTTAGCTATGGTTATCGTGGCAAAAACAAGAAAAAAAGTTGCTCGGATTTTAATTTTTTTTACACATATATGTTTGGGTTGGGGAGAGGTACCAAAATATTAATCGTGTGAGCTTAGGTGCCCATTAGATGGCAGAGTATTTGTTTAGTAAAATTTAAAAAAAATACATTTGTGGTAGTAAGCAAAAAGATTTGCAGTTTTTTAACAAAGATGGAGCCAAAAAATTCCCCAAGATGCATTTTAAAAACTAGTATAATTTGTTCTCAACAATCTTTTTCTAGAAAACAGCTTGCTTTATATTTTATAACTTTTTTGACTTTTAATTGTAATTTTGGAAATGAACACATAATTTTTTGACATTTTGATTGATATAAATATGTCAAAAAAATGTTTTTATTTGTTCAAAATCTTTCAACTGAGGTACCACAAGTAGCGTCAAAAAATATAGTAGTTTTTCCTTTTGCCTAAAGTTTCGAACAAGGTACCGCAAATAGTAAGGTCTTCTCATTTTAAAAAAAATGAAAGCACAATTTGTTTTATTTTTATTAACCTCTAATCGATATGTCGAGAGAGAAAACTGTTAAAACAAAAAAAAACAATATTTACATTTGTATAGCTGGAAGGCCAACAAAAACTCATAAAAGAAACGTTCTTTGAAGCGCATCCCTTTTGTATTAAAACCAACGACTACAACGATGATTATTTATACAAACTGACCCCTGTTTCTGCAGTAAGCTGAAAAATCAAAGTAAAATTAAAATGACCCACGGCTGAATCTGACAAGCCAATAAATCGTTTCCGAACACGAAATACTGCAACAGGCTATAACAGTAGCAAGCAGGAGTAAAAATAAAATAGTTGGAAAAGGGAAAATGCATGTATGAGCTAAATTTTAGAGAGATATAATTCTACAGTTTTTTAACGTTCGAGATTCTTCTCGAACAATTAGATTTTATATCCATTTTCCATATGAATGTTGCCAATTCGAATCTCTCTTATTAAGTTCACAGCTTGATGATTGATGATTCATATATAAGGGCTGCAAACCTTCCACTGCGACCACCAGTGGCGTTATTGTGGCTCACTTGTGATTGGTTTCTCACCACTGTATGCAAAGTTCTCCAAAAAGGCCGGCTATCAGTTTGGGTGGGACACGGTTTAGATCTTCTGAGTCAATCTGAGGTTTACCGAAAGTATTCTGACGTAAACGTGCAATAGCCGGACAATGTACATGTCTGACTGTTTCGTCATCCTCCACACAAAGTCTACATTCGTTCTCTTCTTTTAGTCCCATGATGTGCATGGGTACTCTCAGTCAACAGTGACCCGTAAAAAGACCAGTCACTCTACGTATCTCCTGTCTGTTAAGTTCAATGATGTTCCTGGCTTGTTTCTAGAAGGTCCTTTAATGAACTCTTTAGAGTGAGCCAGTTCTGGTATATTTATTCAGTATTGTTGAAAGCTATTTTCCATCCATTTTAATATGGATGCTTTAGCAGCATTGTATGATATCCCCAGGGCTTGTTCGGGGCCGAAAAATTCGGCAGATGCCGCTTCCCTAGCTGCTTGGTCTACGGCCTCATTTCCTTCGTGCCCAGAATGCCCTGGTATCCATACTAATGTCACATTGTTAGCGCTACCAAGCGCATTCAGCGAACCCCCACAGATCCTGACGGTTGTCGATGAGACCGTATAGGAATCAAGCGTTGCTGCTTGACTGTCGAAGAAGATTTTTATTGTCCTGTTGGTCCATTCGTGGTCAGTAATCCACCGGGCACACAGTTCAATGCCTACGAGTTCGGCTTGAAATATAGTAGCCAATTGGCTAAGACTATGTTTAATCTCGACTTTTTCTTGGATACTAACAACTCCAGATCCAACGCCTGATTGCTTTTAATATCCGTCGGTATACCAGAAGTCATAGTTATTTGAAAAATTGGTCCTATTCTTTAACCATTCCTCCCTCTCCGGGAGGATAATGTTGTATGTTTCGGATATCATTCCTAAAGTTACGTCCAACTCTTGTTCCCTAATTAGGGTTGTTGATATTACTTTGTTTGCACTGCCATCCTGTTGGTTGGCTCTTCTTCTGTATGTTGCTCTTCGTGCCTCCACCTCCAAAAAAATGTGAAGCGGAGGTAAGTTTAGTAAGCATTCAAGCGTAGTTGATGGGCTAGAGCTGACGTTGTAAGCTGGTTAGTTTGGCCCTTGAAGTTCTTTGATGTCCCTTCTCAAACCAGACTATTGCGCCGTACGCAATCATTGGTCTGATGGCTGTTGTATACAGCCAATACATTTGTTTGGGGCTAGTGCCTATTAAGAGTTATTTAACGTCTTAAGACTCACTTAGGCCAGGGCTAAAGGCTTTTTGTTTAATTTAGGAACACTAATCTTGCATGCAACTGCAAGTTTATTGCTACATGTTAAGCGGCCTTAATACACTAATTTTGTAAACTGGTGTATTTCTCGCGCTTCATTTTTTTTCAAGGATTTTGGTTTGTCTGGCTTATTTAGGAATATCTAGAAATGACATGGTCTAGGCGCTAAGCGCCAGTGCCAGAGTCCGCGTCTGTTATCCTGCCCTCTTAGTTTCTTAATGAATAGTGTGTTGAAACCGAACCCGCAAGAACTTGGTAACATTACTGTCTCTCATTTTTTCTGTCTCTGCAGCTAGAGTTAGCCAGGCTGGAACCCACCAGGGGTTGTAATACTACTAGAAGAAAAAGCAACTAAAATTGACTAAAACATTTGATTAAGTTTTTTGACAAAAGAATACCTTGGTTTATATATTGAGATATCTGAAACAATCATATGAACTAACGTTCTTAAGACATCTATTCAGCTTTCGTTGTACCTTAAATCTGTACTTTTTGGGAGCGTTAGCGATTTTCTTTTAATGGTCTAGCGCTTCTAAAAATATAGATCTTCACAACGCCAGAAGTTTGAGGTTCTTTTTGCAGTTTTGGTTAGTAAGCCTTGACAAGTTAAAACTTTTGTGACTTTAAATGCTACTTGTTTTTCTTCTTCTCCTTCCTAATAATAATATTCTCTCTAACTTTAACTTGATCTTTGTTTAATATACTAATTGATGTTTTCCTGTTATTCGTATTATATTTTAATTACTTGCTTTTTGCTTGAGTTTCTGTTTCTCAGCAATCGTACGTTTCTTATTATCCGCTGTAGACAAGGGCGTAGATAAGGGGGGGATAAGGGGGTGATGTCCCCCCCGAAACCAGTGTTCGTACCCGTTACTTTTACACATGAAAAATGTAAAATTGACAAAAATGTGGTTTTTGTAAAACTGGGACAAACTGCGCGCTTATTTGAAAACTGGGTAACATCTAAGACCACATCACAGGTGATGCTAACATTTTATATTTAACAACTGTCTTTTGTGTTTCGCCTTTAACATGTGACAATAAACAACTAACAAAAAAGAGGAAATATCCCCACAAATCTCAAACTATATGTTTAAAAGTAGAAATTTGAAAGATGGCAAATGTCAGTTTACGGTAGACAGTTAGCCTTTAGTATGATCAATCACATTTAAAACTTAAAGTTTGCCATTTAACAAATTTCAGTTTTAACATATTCGCAACCCTTTTTTTCTTTTCGACGGCGACGTCTAGTTTACAAAAACCAACGCTAAATCTCTCCAATGAAGCCTCCCGAAGCACGGGGCATTTGACCGTGTGTCACAGAAACGTCAGGCCGATAAATAACTACCCATTTCGTTCGCTTCTCCATGATTGATTCCTCCCTTTTTCCAATAGATATCAAAAACAGACATTCGATTTCTGGCCCTGCCATGGCTAACGCAGAAAATATAAAGCTTATGTCTATTTGCGCCGATGTCTATAGCGTATGTTAAGTGCGGTTTGAGGTATTAACCCATTAAGGCCTAGAACTTTTTTTTCAAAAATCAACAACTATTCCAGTTAACGGTATATAAGGAATAATAAAAAAAAGTGATTTTTAATTTTTTATTTTTGATGAGGGTCGTTAACGACCCCATGGGATCTAGGAGTTTATTATTTTCAAGCAAGTTATCATTCCAAGGAAACATAAATAATTAGGAACTTCTTGAACCCCAGGGGTCGTTAACGACCAACACATTTTGGTAAGCATACAATTTGGCCACTGTGTAGCAAAAGCCCAAAATATTATCCTCTAACTTTTAAAATATGCTATATGATAATACTGATATAATAATGTTAAAAATTCTAAAACAAAATAAGTACTTATCACGTACAATATGTAGTAATTGTACACACACAAACAATTGATTATTTAAAATTATTTTTATACGACTGTCTTGTAAAAGGGGGTTTTGCGCACGGAGAACACGATCTGAAAATGGCATTTTGCGCACGCTGTGTGCAAAACGTTTTGCACACACTTATGTCATTTTTGCGCACGCCTATGTCATTTCTGCATACGGGTCTCCCGTCATTGTGATTTTTGTTGTTGTCACCCATCAATATAAGTTGGCTTAGTTCAGTAGCAACCGTCACTGCTCGTATGTTTTGTTGATTAGATACGTCAAAAAATTGTTGAATTTTTAAAGTTTTGTTGTAAAAATGTCGGAAATAAAAACAAGTTAAATTAAAATTTAATTTTTCTTTCTTTATTAGCAGTTGTATAAAAAATATTGTA
This sequence comes from Aspidapion aeneum, assembly GCA_963576565.1. Lineage (NCBI taxonomy): Eukaryota > Metazoa > Arthropoda > Insecta > Coleoptera > Brentidae > Aspidapion > Aspidapion aeneum. Next base: position 43,887,395 of record OY755040.1, read on the forward strand.
AAAAACTCGTTTGAAAACCTCTTTGCACACTCCCTTGACTTGTAGACCTCGCCTTCGGCTCGGTCTACCAAACTGTCTCAATCGTGTGCAAAGAGTCGTTTTCAAACCTTGTTGTTTAAATAACTATTCCCTATTGCCGGAAATAATATAAAACTCGCACGCCAAGTGATCGTCCTGCAAAAGGTATACACTGTCAATAGTGAAATAAATTTAATACTTAGTTTGTGCAAAAGGAAGTAAGGTTCGGCAAAGAAAACTGTCGTGGTTCTTTAACAACCCCGTGGGTCTTAATGGGTTAATTTTTCCTTAAAAGCATCAGCCCTAGAAAAGCAATTGATTGGTTGCTCAAAGAACGTTAAAACTCAGTAACTTAAGCAAAAAGGTTTTAAAATTGCACGGAAAAGCAAGGTTCAACCTTCGGTCTTTTAAATCAATTTATCTCACAAGAAATAATTAACATTTACAGCAAAAGGCAACAAGCGCCCGTACTAGCAGGAAGTCGTCGTTAATCTTTTAAAATTTGTTACTTGAAATAATACTTTAGAGTTTGTTTACAATAGCAATAAAGGTTCTGCAAAATTGAGTGTTGCGAAGTGTGTGAATGTCAGAGAAGTGCTTTAATGTAAATAATTAAAACAATGACGATCTAACAGAGAAACGAAAGGATTTGCATTGAATTTCAACTTACCTTTAGAAGACATGTTTGAGGGTGCAAGAAAAATTACAAATACAAGTGAATAGATACAGGTGATTAGAAGCCCTGCAACAATCATTTGACTGATGTCTGGTGTAAATCAACGATTAAAATTTATTGAGGACCCTTGACAGTTAAGTCTTGCGTTAGACGTAAGGCCGGTTTATCAATGTAGGGGTAACTCGTCATATTAGCTAGCTCTGGGTCAACCCTAACATTGGGGAAACCCGCGAGTTAAAAAGAGAAAAGTGTTTATCTACGCTATTTTAACCCAGAGCTCCGAAACTCGGAGGCTGGCAATGCTGATAACAATCGACCATCTACGTTTTCCCTTCTTATTTAATAGTATTTTTTGGGTGTTTTGTTAAAAAAAAATATTTGAAAAAAACATTTACCTTCTTCAGTTATTACAGTTATTGTACTCTAGCCAGTTAGTATCTACTACGAATTATGAAAATAGTTTAGCTACATAAAAATTAGCATGTAGGTCAAAATTTATAAATTGTTTCTGTTGTACTTAAATATAAAATTTGCATGTAAAAATGCATCTATAGGTACTTCTATCTATTAAAAGCTAGATTTATACATTACATAATTTGATGAGTTAAAAGAAAATGGACTAATAACTGCATTTGCATTTTTTAAGTTTATTTTTAAACTACTATACCTATTTTTTTTGTTACAGGTCATGTCTTTACAAGGAAACAAACTAAATTCTCTAAACTTGGGCATTTTAATGAAGAAATATCAACTAGGCAAATCAACAATCAATAATAGGTACAAGTTTCTGGCACATCAAACTGTGATCCCGGAATGACTGATTTACAAAAACTTTCGGAAAGCAAGAAGCTTCTTTGCTGACCAGAAAGTGTTTAACAATCTTGATGTGATATATTGTTTATTCTGTAGCGCTCTAGCATGTTTCAATGATTAAGTATGTTATGTTATCTACAACTTATTCGTAGATTATTTCTAATTCCTAAAATACTGTCGTATAAGAAAAGGCCGCCAAATAAAATTTTAAAAAACTCAGTGTTTGAAAAACACTCACATTTTTTGTATTTTTAAAAAGTTTTAAAACTATCTACACACATAAATTATTAATAATTATATTAAAACTGCTATACATGTTAGGTATAGCTCTGTTGGCAGGTATATTTATTAACGTTGCGTGGTCAGGCTCTAAGGTTGCCTGGTTTTGCTCATAGAAAAAATAATATTTGAATCAGTCTTGCTTCGTAGACTCCCATTGCAAAATATGGAGTATGTCTCTTCATCCACCACAGTCGCTTAAAAATATTACAGAGTAATAACAAATCTAAAACGATAAGTTATATTTTACTGATTCCATGAATATGTTAACGTAAAATTAATTATTCCTAATAAAAAAATTTGTAGATTTAAATTGACACTGTAACATGCGATGTCTAGTGTACTATTTTAATTAAGTGTTAAATCCTAAATATTTTTTATTGCTATACTATTTCAGATCACGATTTAGTTGTTTACCTAACAAATGCGGAAAGTGGTACTTACACCCAGCGACTTAACAATTAGTGATCCATCACCAATCGATCGAAGGTAGTTTAAAACTTTCTTGCTAAAACTATTATTTTTATAATTTTTTTAATATTTAAACAAATGACATCTTTTTTAGTTCTTGAGAAATAAAGGTTGTCAAAATTTTTCGCTAAAGTTGTTGTGGCACAAGTTAAAAGCAAAAGTTTTTGAAAAAACATGAAAAAAATCGCTCTTAATCCCTTAAACTTCCTTCTTCAATTTTGTATTTCGGGTAAAAAAAACAATTTTTTTGTAATATTTAAAAAAATATATATCTTTGTTAGTTTGTAAGATATAAAGCAAATTTTTTCACTATATTAATTGGCGTTCTCTTGCAAACAACAAACAATATTGACAGTTTCTCTGTGAAACTAATTTACCGAAAGTTATAAGCCAACATTGGATTTATGAGGTCACACAGGCCCTCCCACTCAAATGGAAGGCAAACACCCGATGACTTACAATTTTGTGATCTATTACAAATCGATTTAAGGTAGTTTTAAAAAATCTTCCACAGCTATCCCACGGGACAAAATTTTTGACGATAAGCCTGTCAACTATTATATTTGAATTTACTTTTAGAAATTAACTAAGCAAAATGTAATCTTCCTTAGCATGGACCGGCTGTGACGAAGTCATTACTATTAGTCAGAGCATATTATTTTAAAAGGCTTTCCGTTTTCGGTCTAGAAGCAAATCATAATACTTTTTGGCAACAGACCATTTCCCCCTAATTTGACCCCGCTGAATCCGAATATCTCTGTTGCCAACTCGAAAAATCGACAGGGACGGAGAAAATCCCCCCCCCCAAACCGCCAAAAACCTGTTTTTTTTTCAGTTTTATGCAATTTTCTCGAAAACTAACCTTTTTATCAAAAATTGCAAAGAACAGTTTTTGTGGAGAATAAAATTCCCTTTCCAACAATGTATTGGTCAATAAGGTTAGGAAAAGCAAGTAGCTCTTCAGTGGTGTACGTAAATTGGGATTATTTAGAAAAAACATGTTTATTATAGGTTTTTCAAAATTTTCTCAAAAACTACACTTTTTAGGAAAAAATATGTAATATAATTTATTGTAGCACATAAAATTTTCTTTTAAAAACTTTATTAAAATGTCGGGTTGTTGTCATATTTAAGGCTTCAGGGGCGTACTAATATAAACTTATTTTCAAAAATAACTGAAATAATCAGTTTCTCTTGTATATTTAAATATCTTTCCTAATTAAGATTTTCAGAAAAAAATGTGCCCTTATTCTTTATTGAGGATAAGACAATTTCTTTTTAAATGATATATTACAAAGTGAGGTTAATGTTATGATAAATACTTCAAAAAGGTTCGTAATTTATACCTACTAAAATAAAATGTTTCCCAATTAAAATAAACTGTTTTTTGATTAGATTAGATATTTTGATTTATCTAAATAAGTTCTTTAAAGCAAAACACCGGTGGTTATAAGGGGAGGAGGCATAGGGGCCATGGCCCCCCCTAAGCAATATTTTTGTGCAGAAAGTAACAGTAGTAACTTTGACACAGATGTTTTTGGTTATTTTTTTAAGCATATGAAACTAAAACTAAAGTGGTGAATCTTATGCAACGGTTTGGAGGGGGGGGGGGGCATAATCATAATTAGGTACTCAAACTTTCGACCTTTTGAACTTTCGACCTTTTGTTTTTTGATCTTTTGTACTTTCGGCCTTTTGTACTTTCGACCTTAATTTTTCGACCTTTTGTACTTTCGAACTTTTATTCGCTGCTCTTTATTATCCACCGAAAAGCTAATAAGACACAAAATTGATTAGTTTGGATTGATCTTAAATAATTTCTTTAAATTAAGAACACCACTGGAGCGGTAAATATAACATAACTTCCACTTTGTTATACATCGTTTGAAAGCAAATTTTATTGACTATGAGGAAGTATACAACACATTTTTTGACAAAGAGCTTGGTTTTTAAGAAAATTGAATAAAACGTATGAAAAACATGTTATTTTTAATGATTTGTTGAAATTACCCCCATTGACGGACGTCGCTGGAGAGTTTGCTATAAGTCAAACCCCACCGAGTTTCACATTTTTAAAAAGGGAATTTCTCTGTCTACAAAAAAGTGTAAAACAAGTTTTTTCATGTTAAGCTTAGTTTTTGAGAAAATTAGATAAAACCTGTAAAAATTAATTTAATTTACGGATGCCCCTGAAGTTTTATTTATAAAACCGATTTAATCATGTTACACCTCATTTTGAAGGAAATTTTATTGAGTATACCAAAATGTAATACATGGTTTTCTGTAGATATTAGTTTTTAAAAAAATTAAATAAATCTTGGAAAAAACATTTTTTTTCAACTTTTTTTAATTACTTTAATTAACGGACGCCGCTAGTGAGCTTGTTATTAGTCTAACTTTATTAAGTTATAACATGTTAAAAAGGGAATTTTATTGTCTACAATAAAGTATATTATACATTTTTCTCTTAGAAGCTTAGTTTTTAAGAAAATTTGAAAAAACCTCAAACTTTCAGATTTTGGGGGGTCTGGGGGGGTTTTTGGAGGTTTTTGCAGCCATTTAAAAAAAAAATATGTTATTATTTTTTAATTATACAAATATATATTTTGAATGTACACCTGTGACAATTTGGGCTTTCCAGCGGCAATTTAAAATTCCGCCGCCATTTTGGCCGCCATCTTGAATATCTCAGCCCCTGTCAATATTTCGAGTTGGCAACAGGGATATTCGGATTCAGCGGGGTCAAAATAGGGGGAATTGCCCATTTGCCAAAAATTAATATAAAATGCTTCTAGAAAGTGGATTTTCTCGAATCTTGCCTGAACTATATTACCAGTTTAGAGTATATGAAGATCAATGATCCTCTGACACCCTTCCAAAACAAAACTGGCAAAGCATCTCATCTTGGCCCCGTGAGAATAAGGACTATAGCTAGGTAGATTTTAATAAAGACCTAAAATGACAGTACTTATTAAGTGTACGTCATAATCCCCCTTTTACAAATGATTTATTCTGTAAGAGCAGCTAGCTATCATAACATGAGGGGGAGATAAACCACCCTTGGACTGCAAGGATTTCTGTCTGGCCTAATCTCTGTTTAGCGACGAGGCCGAGGGGGAGAATGCAGACATCATAAGGTTAACTAAATATTATAAGCTGTATGATTCATTTTTGGTTTTGCCTACCTTGTGCAAACGGAAATTTTATAGATAAGGGACGGTAATCTGTTTTACCAAAATGGGGGAATCTTCGATATCTCCACTTATATGCATGGCACTCCTGTTAGATTTTATGTTGGTAATAGAAAATAGTAAACGAAACGAATTTTTTCCTTTAAAGTAAGAAATCACAATTTCAAACTGGTTTTTGTGGCTCAGGTGCTTTTAAAAAATGTGAATGGTGTATTTTCGGTCAGTCATTTTATTAACTTGAAGTTTTAGTAAAGAAAAACAGACTTTTTAAAATTCTAGTTTTTTTTATGTTTTCCGCACGCTCGAAGAAAAAATAGTGTTACTAACTCTAGCAGAAAATTTTCTTTTACGCACTTGATTGCTGGCCGAACTCCGCTATGCGTCGGTGATACTTTCCGCACTTGTGAGAAAATATACTATTTAGGACTTGTAAACTTTACTGTAAACGAACTGTCATTTCATGTTGAAAATCAAAAAGAAAATTTTATGCCTCACACAAAGGTGTGTGTGTTTAATTCGCGAATGTCAGAAGAAGAAAGTTTTGGTTAGTTTCCAACTTACTCAAGGTAGCATGTCCGGACGTTCGTGTCTATGTGTTTCACGTCATCAATGGAGAACAGCATGGCCGCGCGCAGCCCTGCGATAAACACGTGTGCAGTAAGAAATATTCATACCAAAACACCTTATTGATACACTCTGGCAGTACCCAAAATTATCAAGACAGCTGCCTTTTACATCAGTATTTACTAAAGGGTCTACAGTGCTAAGTGCTACAATCCTAGGTCTTCAAGTCTAGATTTTTGTTGAAAGTTTAACTTATTTTTTTCGCGAATGCGATAGTTTTTAATATTTATATAAATTGTTCATAAAGACATTATTTCCACACAAAGGTTCGAAATAAATAAAAAGAATATAATATTTTGGTTTAAAAATGGTAGCCATATTTAAACCTCCAAACGTCACTAGGAGATGTCCAGTAAAAACGGTGTAAGTCAGTGTCAGCTGTTCGCTATATTTTACATATTAATTTATTAGACAAGTTAGCGATGATTAAACCGATGTTCAATTGTTTTGGTGGATGTGTAATTGAAAATGGATCCTAATATATCTTGTGGTTTTTACAATATTTAAATATTGATACGTATTTAATACAATAATGCATCTACAGATATAGTTTTAAGTTATTTATCTATTATTTAGTTTTGTAAACTTTTGTATATAAGTTTTTTTATCAATCGTGGATTATTTCTATTGTTTAAACCAGCCCTCAGGGGTGGTCCTACAATTTGAGACTATTTTTAACGAGAATCCTATGACTACACGGACTAAATTTCCAAAAAATAACATTTCGTTACAGGCTTAGCAGGCTTAGTAATGGTTAGAAAAGGTATTATTTTCGACGAAAAATTTTGTTTTCAGATAATGCCTAAAATATATTACTTGGTTGTATTTTGACCTATCTTACCAATATAGTCGTGATGTCTGTCTGTGTGTGTGTTTATGTTATTTCTGTCTGTAACACGATAGCTCCTAAACCGCTTAACCAATTTTTATACAATTTTCAAGTAAAATAGTGTTCGACACTCTTACGAGCTTATTAGATTTAGGTCAAAATCCATTAATGCTAATGACAGTTTTTTGACAATAAAATGTTTTTAAAAATGCTAACTTTTTAACGGAGCGTCGTATCAATATACGGTTTTCGGAATAGAGTAGCTTACATTTTGCTCAATAATTTGCGTACCAAAAACTTTGTAAGAGCTTTAAACTGTTTTCAAGGCTGATATATCATGGTTTCAGATAAAGTGTGCTAATACGCTAGCTAGGAAGGTATCAGATCCGTCATGGATCAATTTCTTTATGTAGTTTGTCTTTATTTGTAAAGTTAATTTGAATTTATATAAAATGAAACTCACTGAGAAATGCTTACTATCATATTGCACTTTAGGGTAAACCAAATCTTTGCAGTTTTTTGACCTGTGAGTATTGAAACATACACCGAAACCGGTCGGTATCAAGTCTATGGACTTGATAGTTAAACCCGATTTAAAATGCTAAGTTTTAAGGTTTTAGTAAATAAAATGGTGTTAAAGTCTTAAAACAGCAGTCTAAATATAAAAAAAATTTATGCTTCTAGTCGTCTCTATTCATTAATAACGGAGTTCTAATTAAATACAGACACATCATCTTTAAAAAATATAAACTAATAATAATTTTTTCAAAGACAAATAGGCTGATTAAGACACTGATTGCTCTCTACAAACTTTGTATACAACACGTCTGCGTCTGTCGCTGCTGTTACCGTCTGCAGCTTTAATATTAGAAACCATATACGTCAATTTAAAGTACGTTAATTACCGAATGCAAACTGAATATGTAAGGCCCATTTTTTTATTGATCCAATTTTTAAGTGTAAGTATTGATGGCCGTCCGAAAAAAAATCAAAACACGAAGTATCGGAAACGCAAAATATCGAAAACACAAAATATTGAAACCACAAAATAAATAAATATCGAATCAAATTATTAAAAATAGTGGCTAGTATTGCTAACCTTAGGTTAGTGTACTAAAAACACTATCCTAAGCTAGCCAGGTATGTATGTTTTTTTTTTTGATATCCTAACCTGACGAGGTCAGGTTAGAATACTAACCTAACCAGGTCATGTTAGTCATCCGAAAGTGTGTGAATTCAATATTTTGTTACAAAATTTTTGTAGATTTAATATTTTGTATATTCGATATTTCGTGAAACGATATTTTGTATTTTTAGCTATTTGCTATTTTTAATATATTACGATTTTACAACAGGATCCCACAGGATGCGAACAGGACACAACAGGACACTTGTAAAGACCCAACAGGACCCAACAGAACTATTTTTTTTTAAACAAATAAAAAAAAAATTGGGTAATAAACTCATTTTCGATGCATGAAAAAAAAAATTTGTCTAAAGTTTTTTTGACAAAAATGTGAAAATGTATGGGTTTTTTGACCACGAAATTTTTTCCAAGCGACTAAAATAAATTTTTCGATTAGGATTCATCAGCTCACAACAGTACTGTAAAAATTTCATAAGAGGAATCGCAAAAGGACTAGGCAGGACAAGAAAGAAAACCACAGGACTTAAGTCCTGTTGGGAACTGTACAAATTTTACGGTGCCGATCAGTGTTGCCAGACTTGAAGGTTTTTCTTCAATATGAAGGGTTTTAAACAAAAATTTGGACTATTGAACGATTGAAGGTTTTTATTCGAATTTGAAGGATTTTAATCATTGTTGGTTTGAAAAAAGATCCAATTCTTCACAAAATCTATTTAATATTTATTCAAAATCTATGGTAAAAATACCCCCATGCGTTTCGAGCCTATCGCTCATTTTCAAGGAGAGTCAATAAATCTAAAAAGAAAACAAAACTTAAGAACCTATTATGACTAAAAAATAGTGTAGACACAAGCAGTAATTAAAAATTGGACATCAGAAAGCTTGATAATTACTTATATTTTTATTTTGGACAAAGACAGAAAAAACCTACATTGTAATGTACCTACAACAAAGAGTGCTTATTGGTGCTGTTCAAACTTATAAGTCCAAATTATACGCATTTGTAATGACGTCGTTTTTGTTTATCTTTGTTTAGTATATTATAAACAGCGGTGACAATAAACTTTTTAAAAAAAGTAGTGTCTAAGATTAATTCATTTTTTAAATAGGTAGGTAATTGGTTATGTGAAGTATCCGTCACTATAACAAATATTGATTGGCAAAAATATCTACGCCATACGTTTTTTTCTCAGCTGGTGACGTCATTACAAATGCGTATAATTTAGACTATACCTAGCTCTAAAGGTTATTTAATAGTTTATAACATCTCTCAAACTTATTCAATAGTTAATAATAGTTAGTTTTTTTAGATATTTATTAAATATAGTTTAGTTATAAGACTCACTTAAAGAAGTAAATATATTGTTTCATAGGCAACAAGCTTCTTAAAGCTTTAAATTGCCTAAAATATTTATTTACATTTTTAATTTTTGTACAATTTAAAGATGCTGAAAATAAATATTATTATTATATTATTAAAAAAAACTGAATTAATCTTTGGATTGTGTAAGATTTTTGAGTGACTTTTAATTTGAATTTTTAACAACAATTATTTTTGGTACTAGATATGTCAAACAGGTGATATCGTAATGAAATATTGCTTACACGAAAGTAGGATATTATTATTATTATTGCAGTTTATTTCTGTACAAAACACAATATTTCTTAAAATTTTAAAGTAGCCGCACAATCGTCATAAGCTATGCTTTTAATAAAGTAGGGACAAGACGAGTTTTTTAATTTGTCGGTTGCTAGAATTGGCAATGTATTGTCTTAGGATAAAGATTTCTAAGGAGTGTAAGGATTTTAACTGTTTTGAAGTAAAGTTATACCATAACAAAAACATTTCGTGTAAAAAAAAGCCAAGTACGCGAAAATGGCATTCCGTAAAAAGAATTGAGATAAAAGTAAAGCCAAGTTTTCCAATACAAATTTCAAAATGACTCTTACTAGTTTGGAAATGTTTTTTTAAACTTTGCTATTACAGCCAAACTTCTTTATGTTCAATTTAGCACTGTGCCTAAGAGTCATTTACAGCCGTAATAGCCAAGTTTAGAAAAACATTTCCAAACTAGTAAGAGCCTTTCATTTTGAAATTTGCATTGGAGAACTTGGCTTTACTTTTATCTCTATTCTTTTTACGGAATGCCATTTTCGCGTACTTGGCTTGTTTTTACATGAATTGTTTTTGTTATGATTTCACTTCTTTTTTAAAGGAATTGGATAATACTTAATTTTTAAAGTAGTAAAATATGCGAAATATTGTTCAAAACTTTTGTAATGCCTTACTTTACTTTAATTTTTTTCCATGATTTTATCGTAGTTCCTATCAGCCTTCCAAAGCTCAGCTTTCTAGCGTTTCTGAAAGTGCACAATGTTACTTTTACATAACTTTACATGTATAGGGGAGGGAAATAAATTAAAATTGTCGTGTTTTTAAATTTTGTCCTATAGTTTTATCATAGTTCCTATCAATCTTCCAATGCTCAGCTCTCTAGCGTTTCTGGAAGTGGGTAATGGTACTTTTACATAACTTTACATTTATAGGGGAGGAGAGTAAATGAAAATATTGGACTTTTTAAATTTTTTGCCATGGTTTTATCATAATTTCTATCAGCATTCCAATGCTCAGCTCTCTAGCATTTCTGGAAGTGGGCAATGTTAGTTTTATATAAATTTACATTTATAGGAGAGGGAAGTAAATTAAAATGTTGGTGTTTTTACATTTTTTCATATAGTTTTATAATATTGTCTTTCAGTCTTAAAAAGTTCAGCTCTCTAGCGTTTCTGGAAGTGGGCAGTGTTACTTTTACATAACTTTACATTAATAGGGGAAGGAAGTAAATTAGAATTTTGGGGTGTTTTAATTTTTTTTTCTATAACTTTATCAGTTACTATCGGTTTACCAAAGCTCAGCTCTCTAGTATGTCTGGAAGTAGGCAATGTTACTTTTACTTAACTTTACATTTATAGGGGAGGGAAGTAAATGAGAATTTTGGGGTGTTTTAATTTTTTCCTATAGTTTTATCATAGTTCCTATTAGTCTGCCAAAGCTCAACTCTCTAGCATTTCTGGAAGTGGGCAATGCTACTTTTACATAACTTTAAATGTATAGGGGAGGGGAGTAAATTAAAATTTTGATATTTTTTGATTTTTTCCTATAGTTTTATCATAGTTCCTATCAGTCTGCCAAAGCTCAACTCTCTAGCATTTTAGTAGAATATTGATGATCTATACATGAGTGAGTGGCAATTTCGACGTTTTTTGAAATTTCGTAACTACTTTTCTACTTTATGGAATTCCATGAAACTTGGAGGGGTTGTTAACTCCATGGAGATCTACGAGTGTGCAAAGTTTGAGATTCGTAGCTCATTCCGAAGTAGTTTTAGGTAGGTCAAATATCGGCTGAAATGTTTCCAGAAAAGATGGTTACGGCGCGCGAACTTGGCGAGGCACTGCCGTGCCCTCAGATATTTTGCAAATATTCCAATAATTGTACCAAATTTAACTTATGTACATAAATTTAAACACTTTATTTTTAATGTTTGTTTTTATAACTTATGATTTAAGTATAAATCTTTTAAAAATCTGGCAAGACTGGTGCCGATAACCCCTCGATATTTTGTTTCTCGATATTCTAAATATAGTTTGCATTTTCTATATTATGAACTTTTGATATTTTAATTTGATATCTCGTTTTTCGATATCACTGGTCGGCATTAAAATCGGCCCTGAATCCAAATATGAACTCCGTTTTCCCCCATCACGCCGCATTTTTGGAGGAGACCCCCCCTACCTATTTTTACTGCTTTTCGATAGTTTGGTGAGACGGAAAAGATTTTTTTTTGGCCTTAACATCATTATTTCTGAGAGACTGGAGAGTTTAGTGTTCTCAAACATTAATATTTATAGCAAGGTGGTAAACCATTTGTTTAAGGAGGGGGGGGGGGGTGTTTTGCATAAATGGTAAATGGACATTGTCGATTTTACCATTTTCTAATTATTTTTATAAAATTTTAGCTGCCAGCAGCTTAACGGTAAAGGTAATAAACGTTATAGCAAAGTATAAAGCAACATATTAGTATATAAAAGTATATACAGACAGAAACCACTGGCGTATACAAAAAATCGTCTTAGAGGCTTGGAAATTTTTTCCACTTTTATTTATTAACATATTAAAAAGTAGGAAAATAAATAGTTTTAACATAATCTATTTTTAGATTCTTGGGGTGGCTTTCGATTCCAAGCCCTCCCTTGTATACGCTCATGCAGAAACTATAATAAAAAAATAAAATATTGTTGCTTTATTTGTGAATGGGACAGCCGAGCACGGGACAAACATTACATTGTACGGAACTGGCCTTTGCGAGAAAGATTTACTCCCGGTCAGAAAACTGTCGCCAACGATCCTTATATATATATATATATATATATATATATATATATATATAGATATATTAGTCCCGCAAGATAATATTTCCTTGCCGCCTTTGCACATCAAACTTGGATTGATCAAATAGTTTGTAAAAGCACTGGACAAAACAGGCGACGCATTCATATTTTTGAAAACTAAATTTCCTCGTTTTAGTGAGGCTAAAATCAAGGAAGGTGTTTTTGTAAGGCCCCAGATTAGACAACTTTTTTAAGATTCGACGTTTATTGAACACCTGAATCAAAAAAGAAAAACGAGCTTGATTTGCATTCCAAAACGTGTGTAAGAACTTTTTGGGTAACCATAAAAGTGATGATTATGTCGCTCAGATCGACGAATTGCTCTTAGCGTACAAGGCCATGGGATGTGACATGTCCCTTAAAGTGCACTTCCTTCACTCGCATCTGGACTTCTTTCCTGAAAATTTAGGAGCAGTCTCGGATGAATACGGGGAAGGGTTTCATCAAGACATCGCTAAGTTGGAAAAGAGGTTTTCAGGGAAGTGAAATGCAAGCATGTTGGCGGAATACTGCTGGTTTTTGAAACAAGAGGGTTGTAACTCAGCGTATAAAAGGAAAGCAAGCACCAAGTGAAGGTACGAAAGTTCTTATTTATCAGTGGCGCACCCAGGAATATGTCTTGGGGGCCCGACGCCGACGCCTCTATTTTTTGTGTTTTTTTTTTTAATGAAATATGTGGAATATATGTAAAAAATCTAAGGCTTGGAAGGGGGCCGGGCTCCAAGCCCCCTCCCTGGGTGCGCCCATGCTTTTATTATTGTTTGAAACTAAAATAACTCTCTTTATACTTAAACATTTTAATTTATGTCGATAATATTATTATTATTGTTGAACAATGATAAAAATAGGTAAAAGGGCTGCTCCCTCAAAAATGGTGGCTCAAGAATTTTTTTTTTTTGCAGACCAGTGTATTTCGTCGCTCGGTCTGTATTGAAGTTTTGTCAACGAACCAAAAGGTTTCCTCTTTGACCCTCCTTTTAAAAGCTTTAAAGGGGGCTATCCATAATTTACTTAACATTCGAAAGGTCAACCTTCCGTCACACCCCATGTTTTATGTTATTAAATATGCATCATGAGGGAAATCGACTGTCGAAAATCCATTTTGCTGCCATTCTGATTCCCAGAAAACAGTCATGCAAAGCGTATTCGCCCGAAGTATAGCTTGAACAAAAATGGTGGATTCTTTTTTCGTTCGCGCAAGTCTAAAGTAGCTTTGTGATGCAATTTCTCTCATTTGATCGACTTAGCAGCACGTCGAATTCCTTAAAATCAAATCAATCAAATTTGCGGACAAAAACGTGATTTTACAATCAATACCTCCTTTGGCCATTTTTTCCTTTGAAATAATCTAAAATGATTGGGCTACTCGCCGTCGAAATATTTCCCACTCGTTACAGTAATGAAGCCCATACCATACGTAGTAGTAACATTAATATCTATTATAAAATGCATGTTGGACTAAAAAAAAGAACATTTGCCGTAAACACTGCTTAGGGTAAATTGACTTTAACTCTCTAATATTTTGCTAAAGACTGCTGTTAGCTCCACGAAGCTGCGATGCAACGAGCAAGTTCTTATTAATATTAAACTTGAAAATGTGCAGAGGAGACAAAAATGACATAATTGAAAACCAGCGAACTCTGGTTTGTCCAAAGTATAAATCCTATATACTCAAATAAGACTTCACTCAATGAGTTATTTGGTAATCAATCAGAACAACTTTTGAAGTTGTATTTAACATTATATATCTAATTGTACTGAATTTTGTACCATATGACCGCAACGCATCACAAATACAGGAGTTTTCGGATAAAATATTAACTGAATAAAATACAAGATCAATTAAAGGTGCGCATTAATCCAGAGCTTGCTATCGTTTGTTTGCATTTGTTCGCCGGCTTTCAAAACGAAAGTATTTTTATTATATACAACATACAAACATACAAATACCGTAGTCGACCGGAATTCCGTCACGTTAAGCCCCTTAGTATTCATGGACTGACTTTTGAGATGATATACAATGTTCTATGTGTTGATATATTGAATTATTTTAACTTGTGCTAAAACTTTGGACATTTGACTAAACATTATTTTATTTTGAGAATTTCAATCTATGTATATTTTTTTTGTAAATAAAAAAGGTTAGATATCGGAAATTTCTAATTCCGACATAATGCTTACCTGAACTCCGACATAGTTTTGTCCTGAATTCAGTCAATACAACAGATACAACTAATTTTTATTGCACAAATTGACTTTGCTTACATAAATTCATCAAATATTTTTAGGACAACCTCAGTACGCACACGAAAAATTTTTTAGATGTTCATTAAGTAGATGGCGCGCACGTAGATAGATAGCGTCTCGTTGTCCATCAATGTTTTTCTTCGGGGTTTAAACAGTTTAAGTCCTAAGTAAAGTTAAAGTTGTGTTGGAAAGTATTAGTTGTTCCTCTAGTTTGAGTTGTGCTATTGATTTAATCCAATTGTGTGTTGGTTTCGACGTAATTGCTTGTTTTTTTTTTATCTCAGTCTCTCGCGGCCATTTGCAAAATGGGTCTGTCATCTGCGGATTTGCGGGAAATTAAATCAACGATTATTAGTACGTTCAATGAAAAACTTCTTCAAGAAATTGTAGAAAAAGTAGCTTCCGCTATTGAGAAGAAATTTGAAGATAAGTTTAAGGTCTACAATGAACAAATTGCAGCCCTCCAGGGCATAACCACAAACATTCAGGAGGAGAATAGGCAACTGCGCATGGCGTTGGATTCACAGGAACAAGCTGAGCGAAATATGAATGTTCGTATGCAAGATGTAAAAGTCGAAGATGGTGAAAATATTCGATCAAAGATTTTGAATTTATTTAAAAGCAAATTAAAAATAAATATTCAAGACAGTGATATAAGAAAATGCCACCGGGTGCCTGATAAAAATCCGTCAGCTGATAAGCCGCCTGCAGTATTAGTGAGATTTTCGTCCGATACCGCGCGACTGATGGTGCTAAAAAATAAGAAAAATTTTAAAAACACGGGTATGTCGGTACGGGAAGATTTAACAAAAATGCGTCTTTCATTACTTAATCGTGCCGTGAATGAGTTTTCAATTAAAAATGCGTGGGTGCTTAATGGAAATGTGTATGTAAAATGCAACGGGGAAACCCAAAGGGTCTCAAGTGAATCCGATATTGAAAAAATAAAAAAATTAACCATTGAAATTGCTACCTAAACTGTAAGTACTTTTTTTACATATTGTATTATTTATTTTTTTATAAATATTATTTTTACGGAGTATGAGCTTACGTACCTACTTACCTAATATTATCTACCTATTTGTTTGGATTTAACTTTAGTTTTTTAGTATTTTTTTTAATATTTTACTATTAGAAAATTTAAAAAAAGAATATATAATTTTTATTTTTTTTTGTATTTACTGTTTGAACTTTGAGTAAAACTTATTGATTGGACAATAGGACATGCGTCTTCCAACTATATAGTTTCTACTTATTTTTTTTGCAACAATTGCAACTTTTTGTGTCATTTACTATTAAAATAGAATATTGTGTTAATCACGTTTTTTTTTGCGTGCTTTTGCTTATTTTTATTTTACCTATATATTCTTATATATTCTTTTATTAAATAATCAATATGAGTTTAACAAAAAATAATTTTAAAATTGGTCATCTAAATGTACGGTCATTGTTTACAAACAAATGAATTTAAAATGCTCATTAATGATCAAAATTTTGATATCATGCTTCTATCTGAAACATGGCTTAAACCCGAAGATAGTGCAGATATTTTTAAAATACCTAATTACCAATTTATAAGAAACGATAGAATCGGCAGAGGAGGGGGCGTTGCTGCCTATATAAAATCAAAATATGGTATTGAGATGGTCCATTTTGATTTTTTAATTAATATAGAACTAGAATTCCTTATTTTCAAACTTAAAATCAAAAACAAAGCCTATGCTTTTTGTGTTTTTTATAGACCTCCAAAACTAAATTTTAATACATTAATACCCGATTTTGATAATATTTTCTCATTTCTTTACCCTACTGTCGATGAAATTTTTTGCCTTGGTGATTTTAATATCAATCTAATGAATATTCATAATCCTTTGATTCCTTTATTTGAAAACTATAACTTTGTGCAGATCATTGACGAGCCTACGCGCATTTCTGGGGTATCAAGTACACTGATTGACGCCATTTTTGTTACAAATAAGTCCCTAGTGTTAAAATCTGGAGTGGGGCCAACTGGAAGTATCTCCGATCATAAATATATTTATTGTGATGTTCAGCTATCAAAGGAGCTTAAAACGCCAAAAACTATTAAACATCGATCATTTAAACACTTTAATTTAAGTAATTTTTTGACAGATATGAATATTTTACCATGGGATGATATACTTTATGAACAAAACATTGATAATAAAATAGCTATATTAAATAAATTAATTCTGTCGTTATTCGATCGCCATGCGCCAGTTAAGGAGTCATTAATCACCAAACCTAAAGCTCCATGGTTGACAGAAAAATTAAAATATTTATGAGACAAAGGGATAATGCATTACAGAAGTTTAAAAATTCTAAATTACAGACTGACTGGCTAAGTTATAAAAATCTTAGGAATATTACACTAGCAGCAATAAGAAAGGAAAAAAAAATGTTATCTACATTCGTTGAAAAATAATCAAAAGAAAACTTGGTCAGCTTTAAAAAGTTTTAACATCTGTTCAACAAAAAATAACGAAATTCCTCAACAATTTTCAAAACCAAACGATATAAACAATTTTTTTTCAACCTTTTTACAAAATAAATCAAACTGTACGGAAAAAATAAATTTTTATAAAAATTCTTCTTTTAATGAAAGCTTAAATTTTACTTTTAAAATGATAGAAATATCCACAATAAATAGAATTCTTAACAACATTAAAACTAACGCAACTGGAGTCGATAAAGTGTCCCCCATAATGTTAAAATACTGTAGCCCCTTTATAGATAAATATATCACTCATATTATAAATTGCTGTATTGAAATAAGCTATTTTCCCGCCCAATGGAAAGTTTCTGTAGGCAAGCCCCTACTTAAAGTTTCAAATCCTTCTAGTTTTAATGATCTTCGCGTTATCAGTATTCTTCCGGCTTTATCTAAGATTTTTGAGAAAGTTCTTTATGAACAACTTTACGATTACTGTATAAAAAATAATATTATTCCCAATGTCCAATGTGGATTTCGCAAAGGGTTTGGTACATCGGTAGCTTTGACTAACGTATTGGATGATATTATTGCAGCCTGTGATAAAAAAATGAGTTCTGTGCTAGTGCTATTGGATTTTTCAAAAGCTTTCGATACAATTAGTCATGAGCTGTTGGTGGCTAAACTACGTTATTACGGTTTAAATATAGACTCTTATACACTTCTTGAATCTTATTTAACTAACAGATTTCAATCAATTTTTTCAAATGGTGAGTACTCAGGCAGAGCAGAGATACTTTCGGGAGTTCCACAGGGATCAATTTTAGGCCCTTTACTGTATCTTATCTACACATCTGATATTCTAAGATCTCTAAAATCTTGTAAAGTTCAAGCCTTTGCCGATGACACCCAAATTTATTGTTGTTTCATTCTGGAAAATTACAAAGTGTTTGAAAAATGTATAAATGAAGACTTAAAGATCCTAAATGACCTATCTCATGATCATAATTTGAAGCTCAATCCAGATAAATCTTGCGTTATGATCTTTGGTAAAGACAAAAATATAGATTTTTTAAAAAATAATCTTAATATAGTTATCAATAACTCAAAATTAAAGATTGTACAAAAAATTTGGGAGTCATTTTGGACAACAAACTAAGATTTAAAGAACATCTTAAAAAGTTATTTCAAAAATCATTTACATCCATGAGAGTTTTATATAGCAATAGGCACATTCTTAATAAACAATTAAAACGAAATTTATGTGAATCGTTGGTCCTCTCTAACTTTAACTACTGTGATTTTGTTTATGGATTCTGTCTAGATCAGGAAAGTAAAAATCGTATTCAAAAAGTACAGAATGTGTGTGTGAGGTTCGTCTATGGTTTGCGTAAATTTGATCATGTTTCACATTTATATAAGGATATAAAATGGCTTAAGATGAATGAACGTAGAGATCTTCATTTTTTGTCCTTCTTATTGAAAGTGATCAACAATCCTAATTCACCTGTTTCTATAAAAGAACGTTTAATATTTCGTAACACTATTCATAATATAAATATAAGAGACAATGTTAAATTAACGATGCCACTTCATAGTACTGCAATTTTTCAGCGCTCATTTTCCTATAACGCCGTGAAACAATTTAACTTAATACCACATCAGTTTCGGAATCTATCATCACAGGGATTTAAATCAAAATACAAAAAGTATCTGTTAAATCTTAATCACTAAAAAAAAAATTTAAGTATGAACCTACAAAAAAAAATTGGAAATCAGAAAGAGTATTTCATCGTTTAAGTATTTTTGTATGGGTACTACAAAAAGTTTCTTAAAAATGTTAGACCAATAAGTTTCCTTTAATTTATATGTGCCTACATAAAGTTTAGTGCAATGTATACAGTACAATTATCCCTTTAATTTATTTAAATAGGCAAAATAAATTCTACTGATAATTTCTGAGTGTGGATTAACATAGTATTTTGTAACTTTATTTGTCTATGCTGGGTTCAGTAGAGTAGCCAATGGCTAGACTTGCGCCGGGCGTAGCCAAGAAGTAATAATATTATCTTTGTAACAAATAAGTCTGTAAATTATTTTTCTCAATAAAGTCATTTATTATTATTATTATTATTATTATTATTATTATTATTATACCATTAGATGTAAAAGATTTTTACTACCACTTTAAATGAGTTGACTAAAAACCCAAAAAAGACCTAATTATCACATTTTGTGGTAGTATGTCTGTCTGTCGGTATAACTGTTCTAGGATTATCTGTCGGTATATCTGTCACTGTAACATAACGAAAAATTTGTTTAACCTATAACTATGGTATTCGAAATGATAATAATTAATAGTTTTTAGTGGGGTGGAGCCTTGTAAGGTATTTATTTCTTACAGTAAACGGAATATTTGAAGCAAAAATTTCTGGATAGGTAGGTATTTTTCGTTAAATCACACCCTGAGAGCCGTCATTGTCATAACCTGAATTCAGACACCCAACTTCATCACAGATTTTAAGTGAGTAGAGTAGAGAAAACATATGACGGAATTTGAAATTTAAAAAACTTGATTTATTGTAGGTTTTATCATCTTTTGTCTTTAGATAGTTGTTGATATAGAAAAAAACTGAACTTTAAAAAAATTGTTGCTAACCAGAAGTCCGTCACCCTTATTTTTTTCAAAAATAAAACAATCGGAAAGCCGTCATAGCCTGAATTTCGACACTTTGAATTTGAAACACATTTTCAGAGAAAATAGCTCAAAAAGCGTGTGACGGAATTTGGGATTTGGAAAGTATAAAAAAATGTAATTCAAATTTAGATGTATTTTTCGCTTTTTGATAAATGTAGCTATGAATAAAACTAATTTTAATAGACCTTGTTTTTATTGGAAATTTAGTCACTCCTGTCGTATTTCCGGCTCAGTGCTTTTTTGTAACTCAAACCTCGCCACCCCTAATGAAAAAAATCGAAAAAAAGAACAAAATTTTGCTAAAAAACTTATCTATCTACGGACATGGTTTAGTAAAAAATACAAATATATTAGGTAATAATATAATAAAGCACCTAAAATCTTAGATTAAGTGAGTACTTGCAAGTGGCTTACCTTGTAATAAAATGCGACATTCCGCTTCGACAGTTGAAGTACGACTAAAAGAATTTTTCGCGCACAGCTTCTTATTAACCAATACAGCTCATAATGTTGTGAACAGATAAAGTAATTCCATTGTAGGATTAGCCTAATAATTCAAAACATTTCTAAAAAGTGACGGAATTCAGGTGGATGTCGAAACTCGGGTTGAGTACGGTAATTGTAAATCGAAAAATTTATTTATAATTATAAGTTAGGTCTAAAGTTAAATGACCACATTTTTGGCATAATTTATATAAAAGTTCCAGTACTTGTAAAGCGTAAGATGTGTCCATAAAGCAACCAGGAAAAGAAGTGGTCAAAAATACAACAAAGAGCAAAAATATCCAAAGAACGCCTTGACCCTCAACCAGAAAGGCATTTCGATTTTCTGATTTCCAATTTGAACGAAATTGTTTTCAAACTGACCAAACATATCCTGAAGCCTAAGAAACAAATAGAATGCGTGGGTACAAATAGATCACCCCCTTTTATCTTTCAACGGATATTGTACTCAAAATGACGTTTACCGAAAGAAGTATTAAAAATCATACCCAAATTAGTTTTTATTTAAAGTTAATGTATTTCTTTGCTCAAGACTTAAAAAAGGATGGAACTTTTAAAAACCATCGTAAAATAAAATACTCATGTCTCTTATAGCCGTATCAAAATCTGTTTAGTAGTTTGAGGGCAAACAAAAAGAACGGGCATTAAAAAGCGCGACTAATCAAGTTTCATGCTAGCTATTGACAAGTCTAAAGGTGGACGGTATGCCCACTTTTATTTTAATAAAAGTCTTTTTATACTTGGCCTCAGCTATTCAGGATAATTAGCCTTCTTCAAATACCCGCGAAAATTAGAACCAAAACTTGGGGGCCTCGGAATTGCCTTAGGGTCTAATTGAAATCTGCAATGAATGTCCCTCCAGTGAATAGCTAAGAAGTAGCTTAGCTTCCATACCGACACCGCCCGCCGACATAGCTACGTAGTTGCGAACGTATAACTATACACAGAACACAACGCAAATAAGGTGATTTTCGGGTAGATAAAGTTTAAATGTTGAATTAAATAAACGAATTTTCAGTTTCTTTGTTTAAGTATTTCGGTTAGAACAAATTAGAACTAAACATCTTGTAATTTATCGAGCAAAGATTTTAAAAAATAAAAGCTAAAACAATTTCAAATAAATTTTAAGGCATTACTTTAGTATCTCATTGTTTTAATACTGGTAAGTATTTCTATATTCAAACACTATTTAACATTTACATTTTAGGTTTACTTTACTGCGCAATAGCTTCATGATGTCTGTTTGTGTGCTTTTAGTGTCTGTCTTTAAAGTGCGTATACACCAAACTGTTCCGCGAACGCTCCGCGTGGAATTATATTTTAAGGGACTTATTAAATCTGTGCGCGCCGTACCCAGGAAAAAAATACGAGGGGGCGGGAATAAGTTTAAAACCGAATTTTGGGAAATTTGCGTTTTGTGTTGGGCATTGCACGCACTTTTAATTTCTTGCATGTTTTTGCGTCTTAACCAAAAATATTATGTAATATGTTGATCCTGGATTAAAATAAACGAACGAAGTATATTGGATTTAATATCTATTCCCAACTTAAAGATATTGAAATTGAGCAAATAATCCATGTTGTCTCAAAAATCTTGCTTTGAAATTGAATTTTACGTTTCTTTTCAATATGTCAAAAATCAAAGTTCTGACAGTATTTTAAGTTATTACAAAAATAGCTGCAAGACATTTTATCCAACGCCGATTTTCAATATATTTTGTGGTTTATATATAATTTTTTAAACATAGTACTCGGATAGAGTCACACTTGTGTTTCTATAATCTAACCTAAAAAAAATATATATTTTAATGATCTGTATTTTGCTAAATAAAAACAAATGGCGCCAGCATCAGCAGGCGCGTACAGCTATTCAAAAGACCTAGTTGTTCTGGATGTTAGGGAAACGTAATTTTTATTAAATATGAAGTTTAATTTTAATTAATTAAAGACGGGTTTCTCAAAAGCTAAAAAATAAATTCAATTGCAAAATTATTTAATAGGTAGTACTAGTAGTAAACATAATTTTATTTGAAAACCTAATAAAAAATTTGAAAAGATTAAAAAACTTGAAGTGTGAATTTTGTTTTTTTTATAAAAAGCATGAAAATAAAACGAAGTAAATTTTTTTATTAAACTAGCATATACAGGGTGAGGAAAAAGTACCGGGACCCCTTCAAACAAGAAACAATTTGCGATTTGTTTTGACACAATATTAAGATATAATGTCATTGTCACAGCTACACGCATAATAAAATACAGGGGTAATTAAATAATCTACGAGTTTCTTAAAGTGTTAAGGCCACTTTAAGAACAATTATTTAATTTATATTCTTCGAAATGTCATTCTGACACAAAATTACAATGTCATTTTAAACGTAGATTTTTATTCTCCATCGAATGGTAAAAGATAAAAATATGGTTTTCATTTAAATTTTTAAAGTTGACCTCCGAAAAACTCCTAATGCTGACAGATATGTCAATGTCAATGTCACGACCAAATAGAACAAATTCAATCCTAAAACTTTTATTTAGACCATTTTTGCAAATAACTCTTAGTTATCGAGATATTTAGGGGTCCCGGTACTTTTTCCTCACCCTGTATATTAATTAATAAAAGTATTTGGTATTATTTTTAAAAAAATATGAATTACTAATGAGTTCCTCTGAAACTATTTTTTCAATAAGTGTTCTCAAAATGGGAACGTTGGCAGTTAAATGGCGAAAATATACAGTCGAACTTCTATTACTCGAACCTGAAGGGACAACCAAAACAGTTTGAGTTATGGAGAGTTCGAGTTATAGAAACTTGAGTTACATAGGTTAAAATACATGTAAAAAGTGCAGGGACCGCTTAAAAGGTTCGAGTTATGGAGACAGACGACGTCATCAAAAACTTTGTGGTTAGGTTAGTTTATTTTGTGTGAAAATAAAAAAAGTTTTTTTGTCGATCCCAATAGCCGTCCTACCTATGGATGGTTAAAAAATAGGTGCATAATTTTTTGGTCAAATTTATATTTATCGAGCAAAAATTATCGTTGACTGGAAAAAAATCAAGTTCAAAAGCACGACAAAAAAATTAAACTATTTTTTAGCAGTTGCTCAAATTTTGGACTAATTTTGCAGTCAGGCCAAGTAATATTATTTAAAACACAACTGTTTATTTAATATTAAAGAGTTTTGGTGTTATTAAGCAATATGGGGTTTTTTAGAAATTGTGGGGGACATAAGTGAAATTTAGAAGACAGAAATATTTTGGTTTCTCACTTTGCATGCATTTATCTATAAAATACGCTTAAGATTTTAGTTTTCTTAGAAGAATACAAAAATCTAAAAAATCAAAATTAATTCTGCCATGAAAAAATGCGAATTTCCCATACCTGTACTTAATATTTTATTATTTGTGAGTCCTAAAAATTTCGGGGGGGATCGATCCCCCTTGACCGCCCCCTTAGGTGCGATTCATGAAATTTTTGGATCATTATATTAAGATTTACTTTTTAAAATAAAAAAGACGGTTTATAAAGCGCCTGGATACGTCTTACGTCTAGAAAATAAAAAAAGTGTATTATAATTTTAGCATTATAATTATTATCAGAAGCACTTTTTGTACCTAAAATACTTTCCAGATTCTTTGTGTGAGAAACCCAGTATTGAAGTTTATTAAAATTAAATTCAAAGTTGTGTTGTTTACACCTTGTTAAAACTTTTTAATTACTTTAGAAGATCGTAAATCTTCTTTTGTGCCTTTCGCAATACAAACATTATCAAAATAAACAGTAACTCTCGGTTTCGAAAAAAAAACATTTACTATCTGATTATCCTACACGGGCCGAGATTAAGACCAAAAGTCTGGGTTCAAATCCCGCTGAGACAAAAATGTATTTTTAGATTTTTTTTTCTTTAATTTCAACTTCCGTTGATTTAGTAGTAAGGGTTTGCCTGCGGTTTTCCGGTTCGACTAATTTATTGTCCGCAATAAAATCTTTCTATATGAAATAGCTAAGAAATAGCTTATTGCTTTTGTCGACAGCAACATAACTAACTACATAGCTTCCCGGAAACAAGCAATATTTAGGCACTGCGACGTTCGAAGATTTTGTGCGACATTTTTTCTTGATTTATATTATGATGATTTATAATAAACATAGTACTCAGTAGATATATACAGGGTGACGTCTTTAAATGAAAAGATGACTCTGGCGCGTAGATATTTGTTTTTTTGGAGAAACAAAAACAAAAACACGTGGACTAAGTTTTTCCACGGGCTTTACATTACGTTCCATCAGCCCGTTAGACAGT
This sequence comes from Aspidapion aeneum, assembly GCA_963576565.1. Lineage (NCBI taxonomy): Eukaryota > Metazoa > Arthropoda > Insecta > Coleoptera > Brentidae > Aspidapion > Aspidapion aeneum. The sequence continues at coordinate 43,912,095 of OY755040.1, forward strand.
CATGAAACCGTCCGGAAAATCCAATTTGCGTTCCAGGTCGACGTTGTACTGTTATCGGACAGTCAGTTTTCTTCCAGCAGGCAGCTTAAACCTGTTTCGGACTCCTCCGAAATACTAGGATCGAGGACATACGCATTAGAAGTTTGTATTTCACTCTTTTCTTTGTTTGTGTTTATCATATGTTGCACTGGAAAAACTGTATGCTAATTCTCATCCACTTCGTGACAATACATTTCTAGTTTACATCAACTGTCATAAAAATATACCATAAAATTACATTAAATTTACATTTGTCTCAGAAAATTTAAAAAACAGTGAATAACCGAAAAAGTTAAAATTTAGGGATTTAAGGAAAAATAAATTGAGTTTCACAACCAATTTTAACATATGGGGCTTTCCATGTCAACCCGGCCACCTTTTGCACTTAAAAATTTTGATTTTAATAAAAAATTATTTTTGCTCCATAGATACCGATTACGCCGACATAAAAAATTTGAAAAAATGTTGCGATTCCTAAACTACAGGGTATTTAATCTTTTAAATTGGCCAAAACATATCTATGGTTTATGACTTTTCCTGAAAAAATACGAACTCTGCAAAACAAAATTAGTACTGTTTAGAAATAAGAACAACAGGCTTTAAAAAAATATTGGAAATAACAAATAATCGCATCAGTGACCTTAGTACAAGACAATAAATTACAAAAATCGCCATTTTTAAAATGTGACCCCTTCGATTTTTTATATTTTTTTGAAAAATGATGCTCCAATATTTTGTCTATTGCCTTTAAAAATTATAGAGTGGCCGAGAAGTTTATTTTAAAACTTAAAAATGTCAAATAATATACTGAATATTCCATTTAAAAGAAATGTTTGTGGCACGACTTTATACACTACCCTATATAATTTAAATTATTACTAGATAGTAGCCCTTTGCGAACTAGACTTTTATTATTTTTTTTTTGGTTTTATAATCGACCATTTCCATACAGATCAGTAGCCCAGTGTCTAATAGAATACACATATCTTCTTCCATCCAGTAACTTTATTGCTCACTTGTGTTTGAGTCTGTGTTCCCTAAACTGATATTTTTTTAAAAATTAGCACAACACTTTTGTCCTTAGCCTACATAATTTCTTTTAAAGTTAAACATCACCCTATTCTACCTTTCTGGCAATAATTTTTATCTTTTGATATGCAGATTCACTCGGCAAATAATTCCGTTGATACCTACTTGGTATTCCTTAAAGGTGGATAAATATTTTAGCATAAAATATGCAATTTAATTCGTTCCTGGCTAAGGAGATTTACGTATTTTCTCGGCCCTTTTCTACAAAAGAAGGTCGCGTCGTTTTCATAAAAGCATTTTCTGATATTTTCTTTTGCCGCTTTTTCACACAACACATTTTTATACATAATTTACTTGGAGAGGAGGCTCATATTAGTATTTCCGCCCGTCTATTCCGCAAAAAGGCCTGACAGTTTTAAAGACATATGGTGGTAAAGAAGCTTCTAAAGTTTTAGGGAAATCAAGCAAATACACACTCGCTTTACCAAGGAGAGCGGTCGAGACGGAGGACCGAATAATAATCCCAGAAGAGACCTTTGCTTGCTGTCAAAACGGGTCAAGGCATAATGGGGAGAATGCCACAGTTACAGAAGTACTTGGAGACTATTTCTAGAAAATAATGACCATTTTAGAGATAAGTATGCAGTGGGAGAAACATCCAGACTTTTAAAGCAATCAAGGGAATTTACAGTCACTTTACCGAGTAGAAGGGACCTTTTCTTACAACGCGATGGGTCCCAGAATACCGGGGAGATTGAAATAAGTGCTGGAGTGTAGCTGGAACTGCAAATTATTGTATTTACGAACATCTATTCCGCAAAAAAGCCTGACAATTTTCAAAATGTGCTGAGGTAGAACTACGATCTAGACTTTGAGAGCCTCCCTAGGAGTCACTCTCTAGGAAGGCTCATATCAGTATTTTCTCGTACATATTCTGAAAAAAAGCCTGACAATTTTAAACACATTTATGATGCTAAAACTTCTAGAGCTTCAGAGAAATCAAGGCAAATACACACTTGCTTTACCAAGTAGAGCGGACTGGAAGGAGGACCGAGTAATAATCCCAGAAGAGACCTTTGCTTGCTATACAAACGGGTCAAAACATACTGGTGATAATGAGACGGTTACAGAAGTACTTGGAAGAATATCAATGACTAAAGAAGCTACTTCTTAGGAAGGAGGCTTATATTAGTGTGTTCCACAAAAAAACATGGCTATTTTAAAAATAAGTATATATTTGAAGTAACATCTAGACTTAATGTAATGTAACTCAAAAAAAATCTTAAGTAATTAAGGGTCCATCTCACTGACTTTTTTTTCGTTACTTAGCTTAAAGCGTTTCTTAATATAATCATAATATGACGTAATAAGGAACTTAAGCCTAAGTAACGAAAAAAATAGTCGGTGCGATGGGCTATTATTATACATGGTTGAAAATGTCTTTTAATGCTCTATTTATTGACGTATAGATTCAATATGGTGGTCATAAGAAATAACAAAGTTGGCCATGGTTTGAAAAAAACTAGAAGGCCTAGAAAAAAAATGTTAAAGTCATTCAATTGGCCGTAGTTGCTTATTCAAAACTACTAAATTTCATTAAATTTGTTTGCAAGATGGCGGCAATATTTCAATTTTTCAAAAAACACAATTTTTAATTTTTGCTCGATATTTTAAAAACTCCTGTAGATATTTTTAATTTTGATACGACATCTGACTGGGCTTAGAATAGCGCAACTTTTTTTGTAGTATTTTTGGCTAACACTCCGCTGTCGCGACATAAAACGTCGCGAAACCAGCAAAAAATACAATATGCATTGACCCGATCTGAGGAACAAATTATGTCACGGTCATGGGTAGTGTTTTTCGTTTTATCTGCCTGCCTTTTACTTCTTTTGTATTTGGTAGAAGTCGCCACTTGTGTAAAAAGCATACGGTATCGCAGGCAGCTAGCTTTACAAAAGTGTCAGATTGACCACCCAGAGTCACTTAAGGACGAAACAGTTACCTGTCAACAGTTAATAGGTGTCCATTAGTTCTTGGACTCCCGTGGGAATACAGCTCTCGAGCTGCCCACGAAAAAATACCAGAGAAACAAAATCTTTCTATACCAACGAAAAATTCTTGTTTACAAAGGAGATAATTTAGATAGATGGATCTTGTGAAGGAGACTGATTAAAACTCTTGAAATGACCCAAACATGAGGTCTATCTAACATTACTGCTCAAGCCTTATGCGAGCCATAAACGAAGAGATATACTAAGATGGTAATAGCTACGCCTGCCCAATGCGTTGTCACACCTCTGTTAATAGAGAGATCTTTTCAAAAAGAATGACGCATGGCGAAGCATAAAATGTAGGCATATACATCTCGGGAAAAAGGGTCGTTTCCTCGGCGAGAGCGATAGTGTCAAATTGCAAGAATTTATGAAGAAAAAGTGTTTAGTGTATTTCCTTACAAATTTTAGTTTAAAAATAAGCCAACCGGGGGAGACAGGGGATAGCTGATACAGTTTTACAGTGTGAGTTTGTGTTCGCTTGTGTAGTGGTCCTGCTTCGGATGTATCGCTGCTATCAGGGCAGCTTATATTCGACCGGACTGCCTCGATCACGACGTTTTGTAAGCTTGTAGGTTCGAGTTCCACTTAATGCATGGTTGTGTTGTTGTCTGTCTAAAAAGCTATTTTCGATGCAAAAACTTTGGTAAAAACTGGACGATTGATCCCAGTTTGCATGGAAAAGTCTCAGAATAAAAAAAAACGGTACAGTTTTATTCTGAATTCTTTTTGGAGAGTATTGAATATTTCGGTCTCGAAAAATAAAAAAATAATACGTAAATAAGGTAAATCTTTTTCACACGCTGTTTTAATAGTAACTATAGTTGTATAAACAAGTTAAATAGTAATATTCCTTAGTTGTTAGTGGCACAAAATTTTACTTTTAAGTCACATTATTGATGATCTCGAGGAGCACTTTCGAAAAACATCCATAAAGCTGGGTTCTCACTTGTCAGTTTAGCTAAAGCAGCTTGACTGATTTAATAGGGACTTATTGGAATAAAGCCATGCAATGACACTATTAGTTCAAGATATTTTGACAGATTTACATTGCATGCTGACAGTTGACTTTTCAAAATTGACATACCAAAGTGGAATTTAAAACTAAGTCGTTTAGTAAACAAAATCCTTATGTTGAAAAACTGTCAAAATACTACGTTCCTATAATGATACTGAACAATTATTAATGAATGTGAGAACCGTATATTCGTTGTTTGAGTATATGGTCAAAAAATTTTCGCTAGTTTTTAACTACGAGAAACGTATTAATCCGTCTGGAAAAAAAGGTCTTTTCCTCGCCGACAGCGATAGTGTCAAATTGTAAAAATTTATGAAGAAAAAGTGTTTAGTGTATCACAGAAGTTCTATCTGTTTCGCAATAAATATTAGCCAAGAACAAAAAGGGAGAGGAAGTTTCGAAGTCCAAAGTAATTAAGAAACGAGCGAAGGGGCGAAAAGAATTTATTTTTATTTTCTGTCATTGAAAAAAATAGACCATTTTATTAAACCCTGCAGATTGTTTAAGGAATGAGGCCTAAAATACTGCCATTCCAAATATACCCCCCAAAAAATACAAAAAAAAGTTAAGATAGGGGCGAAAATAGGTTTAGAAGTTTTATCCGATATAAAACCAAATATGTTTACAGAAATATATACATATATTTGTTTTAATAGCTCCTAGAATTAGAACTTACATAATCATAGGCTGTTACTTCACAAGAGCCCCGCAAGTACCAGATACCAAACTTTGTTTTGGGCTTTGGATGTTACTAGGGCTTTAGTTTTAGAGCTATGTAAGACCTTTAAAATAAAGCATATCAGAAAATATATGTAGGTATATTCAATATGGTTTTAAACAAACAAAATAATTTTCAACTTTTTTTTGGGATACCTACTGTGTAGATTTGATTGTATTTTTTGGATCTCGCCTTTGCCAAGTTATTTTTTAATGTACTGGGTGATTCATTAAATTTTAACACGCGGATATCTATGTTAACGTTAAAAATAGAAATAAGTTTTATAATGCTTACTAAGAATTAAGTATGTTTAATAAGAAGCTTTCAAATCAAATACCAAATTGCAAATAATGGAAGGACCTAAAACTATAAACAACAAGTGAAATTAAAGAAAGAAAAATAAGAAAAAAGTTTCTGCTTTGGCCGGGACTCGAACCCGGGATCTCTTGCTCTCTAGGCGAAAATTTATGTATGGCTTCGGTAGTTCAATGTTTAGAATGTTTGCCTAAAGAGCAAGAGATCCCGGGTTCAAGTCCCGGTCGAAGAAGAAAAGTTTTTCTTATTTTTCTTTCTTAAAATTTCACTTGTTGTTTAAAGTTTTCAAATGTTATACGAATGTCACGTTTTTATAAGATTTTTTTGAATCAAGCTCTATGTATTATTTCATTTTTAGTAAAATTTTTTTCAAGTTATTAAAATACCAGGCGTGACATATTTATTTTTTGCGGTTAAAAATAAAAATATTAAAAATCATAATATGAGCCCAGGCTATATTTCCCTTTGGTGCCACAACGATAATGTGCTAAACAAAGATCGGTGTTCTTTGTTCTACACATTATTCTTACGGCACAGCTTTTTTTTTCTCCAAAACTGCTAAGAGAAAAATTATGCCAGGTGTGATATCTTTTATATCAAAAAAGCGTCTTATTTCTATTTAAAAATAAAACAATATAAAATTATATTCCATTTAGATGTGACATTTTATATGTGGATCGAAAATGCGCCAAATTGAAAATCACCCTATATCTTGTAAGTAGTTCAAGATATCGAATATATAATATATTATAATATATAAAAATATGTTTGTGGTATGTTTACAACATTTTTAGATAGATATAAAAATCAGCAAAAAGAACATGTGTCCTAATTTACTGCTGAAAACAAAAGGCCGATCCGTCTCTTTCTTGCCACAGTGCTATCAACTCAATTATTTAAACCAATCATTGAGAAAAAGGCCTGAATTTACTTTATTGACAAAAATCTGTCACACAATAAAGTGCACTATAAAATTTTAATGATGGTCAGATCTTGATGAAATTTTGTGTAGCTTTAGAGCAAATAACACATCCAAATAGAAATTTCAAGAAAATTTATTTTGGAAAGAAAAATAAATAGATCGATGATATATAGGATAGCTAGATAGATTATTGAGAAAAACGTGTTCTACGCGAAAACCGCATATTGATGCGATGCTCCGTTAAAAAAGTTATATTTTCAATTTCAACTGTCATTAGCAATAATAAATTTTGACGAAATCAGCTCTTTACAGGATTATACACTAATTTAGCAGTATCACTTATTAAAAATGTATCACAAATTCTCCTTAATTTTTTAAAAAATTTCACCTGCGGTGCCAAAATCTCCTTTAGGTACTAAATTTTACCCCTCAGATCCGCTAATAAAAAATATTGTAATGTTTGCTGCTACTTTGGCCCCTCCCCCCGGAAATACTGGATTCGCCACTGAACACACAAACACACGGACAGACGTCACGACGATAACACATTTTCGGCGTAGTCTCAAAAAGTATTTTTTCTATAAGCGTGCGGAAAAGTCCACTTTTCCGCACGCATTTTAGTGTGGAAAGTGCCACTTTTCCGCACTAGTGCGGAAAAGTAAATTTGTTACGATTTTGAGGTGTTCTATAACATTTAGACCGTTCAAAATACATTTGTATCTTTCCTAGCACACGAAATATCCTAAAAATATTCAAATTGACTAAAATTCTGCTATATTTTCAATATTTTCGAAAAAATAAAGTTTTCAGTAAAATAGGTTCAAATTATAAGTTTTAAACCTCCCCGGTATAAATATCGTCATTGTCAATGTTAAACAACAATGAACACTAGTGGTTTTAGATTTGGCATCTTAAATCACCATAGCAACAAAGTACAAACAAACTGTCAAAACAAAGCCAATTTTGCAGATACAAGCGTCTTTTGAATTTTTCAAACAAACAAATCAGATTTTCAATGGATTCTTCGGACGAAGATCTACCCCAGTCAGTTCTAGAAGCCGCTAGAATGTGAATAATAATAATTGATTTGATTAAAACGTTTTGAATATAATCAATTTTCTGATTAATTTTTAGTTTTTTCCTCACGCTTATAGAAAAAATAGTGTACCTAACTCGTGCGTAAATTGTCTTTTCCGCACTTGATTGCTGGCCAAACTCCGCTATCGCGTCGTTTGGCCATCTGCAATCGCGTGCGGAAAAGAGGCACTTTCCGCACTAGTTAGGTAAACTACTATTACCTACTCGCGTGCGGTAAAGTAATTACTTTACCGCACGCGCACCACTTAGAAACCTTAGCAACGCATCAATAAGACTTAAATGTTTCTTTATATTTTAATTTCATCTAATTTGACATGTTTACTTATAATGTACCTAACACATGCGGAAAGTGTCTTTACCACCCTTGAACTGCCGTCGCGTGTGGTAAAGTATTAGTTTCCGTATTTGTTAGGTAAATAACTATTTTCGTCAAAAACAATACCTTTTCTGGCCATTGCTGCGCGGCCTAGGAGAGTAAAAAGTGAAACATGGTTAAACTCAAAAAAGTCAATTTGTCGCACTTCACGATCCATGGCATTTTAGCCAAAATTATTGCTTTTCTATACACTCTGAAAAGTTTTCTCCAAAAATCTACTTCCAGACTCTGGAATACACATATCGTTGGGAATGTCTTTTGGATATCAAGTAAATTTTTTAGCGACGACTACTTTATTTTAAACCCGTTCAAAACCTTGCTCATTTTTATTCTACATGGAATCCCGTATGATATAAATATTTTCTACAACGCGCTTAAGGAATTTTTATACGTTACCAGCACACAGGACTAAGCCAGCAGGAATTCATATTGTCCTCTTGACCTGACCTTTCCTGGGATGCCAGTTTTGCCAGGACGAATGTACTTTTAAACATACCTGTAATAAAAAAAAAAGATTTTAAACAAAAAATGCCATGTTTAAAATTAAAAGATGTCCCAAAAAGTTTGCATGGCTCATACTTAAATTACGTAACGCAAAACTCTTTTTACCCAACTGCAGCACCACGGTGGATAGAATAGACCGGTGTTCGGATCTTATATATATATATATATATGTCGAATTTTCCACGTCACTGGTGGTCCAGCTGATTTTTGTAAACAAAAGTTAGATCTGTTACAAACATCGGAACAACTAATATTTTTTGAATTTTTTGAAAACTAAGGCCATTTTTCTACTGTTTTCTAGTACATCGTTATAAAATGTAATTTTCTAGATGTATTGTCGTTATTTTTTTTTAGCCCGCTTTATTTTTTATTACACAAAACTTAAACTACAAGTCAAACTGAATGTGATCCTTTAATATCAAAGGTGAACTGAGGACTATTGGGTAGTAAACAAAGAGGTATGTTAGCGGATAATTTTTGAAGCTGAAACGAACACATTCATTTCTTTGAATTTTAGTTTTTGTGTAAAAAGAAATGAAGCGGGCTAAAAAAAATAACGACTGGTATGTCTCAAAAATATTATTTTATAAGAATATATTAAAAAATAGTACAAAAATTGCCTTGTTCATATCATATTTAATTTTCGTTTCTAAAAATCAGCTGGACCACCAGTGACGTGAAAATTCGACATATATTTATAAGATCCGAACACCGGTATATTCTATACACCGTGCTGCAGCACGGCGAAATGAAGGATATTGTTTTTCGCTTGGGATATGTATGTAAGTATGTATGTATGTAAATATGTATGTTTCTGTCGCGCTAGAGGCTGGACGGATGAACCGATTTTGACAAAAAAAGGTGTTGTTGTTGTTGCTACTGATCCCGAAGGTACTATAGGCTATATTTTTTTTAACAGGAATTACCATTATTACCAATTACCACAAGACGCTATAGCCATACCAAGTGCACTTTGGCTGCCTGACTTCCGCATGCGCAGATCTACCAATATTATTTACCTCATGTATTACAATAGATGGGCAGGGTGATTTTCACTTGATTTCTAACCACATGAAAATAGAAATTTTCAAAAACCTAACCTAACGAAACCTAATCAAATCTAACCGAACCGAACCAAAGCAAACTGAACCAATAAAGTCTTATTTAAGGGTGAGTCCATACATTTTTTATCCACAAAAATGTTGCTATTTAATAGTTTTTTTGCATAAAAAAGTTGTACTAAAAAACTGAATTTCGATTGTCACGTTTTGTTTTGAAAATACTACAGAAAGTGTTTAGTCCGGAGTACACCGATCTATATTTTAAAAGATCAGTAATTAACAGGCTCAATTTTCGTACATGCTTTTTTTGCCCAGACGAACTACTCTAACAGAGTGCGGGGGCGCAAATATCTTTTGAGCTTCAGACTGACTAAACCAACCATGCGATATTGGAACACAGTTTTTAAGCAGCCTATAAAATAGCCGAATATTATTATATGTATACGTTGTTGGTTTATCGAAGTATACCTACTTAAATAAGGAATACAAGAAAACCAATAGAAGAAATCACAGATATGAAAGTTTTGATCTCCATTACGTGCGATGGCAGAACCATGAAACTTTTCTTGCAACAACTGAATTATTTCGAGAGTAGTGGCAGGAAACACAAGTCTGCTTTTACCACATTCGAATCCATACCATTCGATTAAGGCCATAAAACTCAGTTAGCATGTTCCGAAAGCATTTGGCAGTGAACGAAGGGTTTCTGTATCTTGAAGACCCTGTTGCTAGTATGGTTAGTAATTAAGGAGCATTAAGAAAAAATGAATTTTATAATATTGTTCATGGCCCAAAATCAGTGTTTAATTAATTGAATTTACGTATCATTTTTATTCTGTGGAGCCATTCCTGTAGAATCTTACTCACTTTGGACCTAAGATCTCACTTCCTGGGATTTCTTTACATAGGTAGGAAAGAGCAGGTATGAATATACTTATTTTTAAAAAAGGCAACATTTTTAGAGTAACAAACTTTGAAAGCTCGTGATTTTTATATAATGGATTCCTTGGATGTTTTAAGAAAAAAAACGACATATGAGAAAAAACTAATTTTATTTGAATAAATTAAAATAACATTTTTATATTGAACACAATGTACCTAGCATAGCTGGTGTACAATTATTGTAGCCTAAACAAACTTTCTATTTTTCTATGACCAGTTATTATAACTAATAAAACTAAAAATTATTAGCTTGAAAACAAAATATTAATAAAGCTTTAAGAGACTTAAATAAAACTAATTAAAGGCCACGCTGTAAATAACAGATTTATAAAAAAATATAAACTTACACGTAAGAATCATCCATACGCTGCAAAATCTCCTAAAACGTATTTTTTTTAAATATCTCAAAAATTAAGGCTTTAGTAAAATAAAACAACATAATGTTAATGTTACTTTTATACCACCCCGGATATTTTTGGATTGTAGAAAAGTATTGAAAACATAACCTTAACATATTAATTTGAAAATATTGACAAATAACTAAAATATTTAATAAATATCTTTTAATGACTAGAAACACAGCCTAAAGCTATCACAAAAAACAAAACCAAAACAAATCGCAATCTTTATAATAAAAATTAATGAGAAAATGCTTATTATAAATATTTTTGTTGAATATGTCAAGTGGTAAGTTATACAGGGTAGGCAAAGCCTTTCCACCTACATTGTATGCACACAATTGCATGGGAGAATGATGGTTGAAGGTCGTTTTAATATTGTGTTTGGTTAAGAAAAGTTTCATTATTTAATTGCCGCACCTCGTATATTCACTTCTGAGCTCACATTTCTTGCGCTAAAATATCTCCTTTAAGTACTATTTAGTTTCTGTAGTTGATTATGCCTATTCTAAATCCCCTAGTCTCTAGTTGTCTAGTAATATACTATATCCACTGTACTCTGCAGGGTAGCACAATTCGTTGGATTTTGTGGGTTTAGGGTATTTATAGCATAGATATTAAAAAACAAGTATGTATATCCTGGGTTTGGGCTAAGCTTCTTAAGGCGAGTTTAGATATGAAAACCTCATTTTGATACACGCCGATATCGAGCTGCGAGGTTTCGTAAAGAGTTATTAATAACTTTGCTATACAGTGCGGACGTAAAAATTCCCCCTCCCGGTTAACTTTTGAACGGAATTAGATATCAACTTAAAACAAAAAGCGTGTTAAATGGTATCAACTTAATTACTTTCTGACGTATTGCTTTGAACCGTCGTGTGAGCGTAAGACCATAAGCTCACTAACAACTTTTAATTCTTAAATGAGAAAAAGGTATCACTCGACCACTTTTCTTTAACAAATTTAAAGGTGTCAGTGATCTTATAGTCTTAAGGCCACATTACGGTAATGAGGGGTACACTAAAAAGTAACTGCAATGTTACCTTTAATTATAGGTTTTACTTCAATTTAATATCTGAAACTGCTGAAGACTAAGAGGAGTTGCAAACACTATAAACATAAACATAAACATACATAACTCCGTGAGTATTGAACCGATTTTATAACTTTTTATTTTTTTTGATTAGAGCATCAAAATGCCTTTTAAACAATGTCACACGACCCCCCTTCTTGTTTAAAGTTGTTAGTGACCTTATGGTCTTACGCTCACACGACGGTTCAAAGCAATACGACGGAAAGTAGTAAATTTTTTTTTTCGGGTCCACCACCCCTATTAAAAACTAATCAGCTCTTTATCTTCTGGTCATATACTATTATTTTTGCTTAAAATTTGGTTTAAAACTGTTTAGCGGTTCTTTGGCTATGAACCGAACCGAACCGAACATTACTTTTTTTTTAGATGTTTCCAAGCTAACCATAAATTTCTAAAATAACTGACCATTAGTTATTGACCAAAATTGAAATGGAAATGTTGTTTTGTTACTTTAATATAAAATTTGTCGAAATTTATTGCCTTGAAAGTCAAAATAAAAGCATCAAATTTGCCTAAACATTTATCTTCCTATACAAATAACGCATGAAACTTGTTTAAAGTAGGCCAGGTAGGAACTATGCGCTTCATCGTTCTTGTATAGCAGTTATTTTTACCTTCCTAGCCCGCACAGCAATGGCTAGAGAAGGTATTGTTTCCGACGAAATTTTTTAACGCCAAATGTGTTATTTGGGTGTAGTTTGACCTACCCTAGCAATATCGTCGTGATGTATATCTGTCCGTAACACGATAGCTCCTAAACCGCTAAACAGATTTGCATGAAATTTACAGGTAAAATAGTATTCGATACTGCAACGAGCTGATTAGATTTTGGTCAAAATTAATCGCTGCTAATGACAGTTTTTTGAAAGTTAAAAAGTTTAAAAAATGGTAACTTTTTAACGGAGCGTCGCATGAATATGCTGTTTTCAGAATATAGTAGCGCACATTTTTTAAAAAAATTTGTATTATAACCAAAAACTTTGTAGGAGCTTTCGTTTTGGAGATATTTACCAAAAACTGTTTTCGAGGCTGATATAACGTGGAGTGTGCATGGGCATGGAAGGTATCAGATCCGTCATGGATCCATTTATTTCTGTGGGAATTTTGTGCATTAGCTGCCAAGGGGTTTCGTTGCTACTTATCGTTGGCTTTTCTCTGGTTTTCAAATTTCAATTAGGCTCTGAACCTCCAAAATTTGGCGAAATTGGCCCGCCCCGTATTTTCGTGTAATGTTCGCAATTTGCTAGAACACTACGAATTAGAATTACAAAGTGTTAAAGCAATTGTAACGTGAAATTAAAAATTAATTAATTAAGAAAGGGGGGATTTAAAATGAGACAAAGAACATTTAATTTAATGAAATATTTATGAGGGCAGGTTTTATTTTATATCCTTCTAGCTCTTATCGCCCGAGGGCTCTGATGAACCTCATCCAGCGAGGGCTGATTTACATCTAATTTTGCTTTAAAAAATATTCAAAGTTTTAATAAGGTACTTAGGGCCATGGTGGATGCTGGATGCCTAAGGGTAAATCGTTTTCCTGGAGTCGCCATCGCCGTTATATTTAATGCATTTTTACCTTCCCTTGATAACGGCTGAAAAATTATTGGATGAAAAAACTTATGCTAATTAAGAGATATTTGACTTGCGTAACAATTTTTAACGTTTTTATGAAGAACCTAAGAAATGTTTCTACACTCGCACTGCTCAAGTATCACATAAAACCGAAAAAAATAATCATAATTGGATCAAATAAATATATCCTTGAAGCAAGTAGGTAAACACATACATGTTTGAAACAAGCCAATCATTTGTGAAATTGAATGAAATATAGAAAATAATAAGGTACTATAAAATACAAAAAGAGTAACTTAAATTATACAGAGTTCTTCAAATGTTTTCTAGATAAATCAAAAATAATGGAAAAGTAGGTAAAACCTATTTATTCATTTAACAAGTGAAAGGATAAAGAACAAGTGAAATTAAAGAAAGAAAAATAAGAAAAAACTTTTCTGTCTTCGGCTGGGACTCGAACCAGAAATCGTTTGCTCTGTACGCAAACGGTCTCAACATTAAGCCACCAAAGACCATACATAAATTTTCAGAAAACTTCTATCTATGCATGTCTGCGGTGTCTCAATACAAGAACGATAAACTCTCAGGGTATTAACTCGACCAAGCCATCCAACTGAAGTCCATGGCGGGACGAAACCATTTACCGGTCCATAAGAAAAAAAAGACATTTCGTCACAGTTCAACCAGACCATGCTATCACCATCTCTACTGCGTCGGTTCGGAACCGAAAACAATGAGTTAACAAAGTGTAAACGGCAAACTTCAAAGGAATAAAGTTAACCACGGACACCGGTGTTTCAACAAAAGGCATTTCCATCCTCAGCGTGGCTTGCCTGACTACAGTAAATCAAAACTGACTACAAGATGCACGATAAATAAAAAAATAATAAAAAAATGGGTGAAACCTATTTGAGGAGCAGACTCTCTATATGCATTTGTCCAATTTTGTAATTTTGGTAAATAAAAAGAAACTGCTATGCCTTTGACAAGAAATTAACCGAAAAGTTCATAATATACTTAAAATATGGATAAAAAATCATTCAAGGATTATACCTATATAGGTCTTCTGTGGCATAATATTGTTGCTCTAGGTATGTAGTTTGCGATGGCGTCTTTGGTTAAAAATGTGAAAAAATGTATATAGAAAATCTGCTCCTCATTTATTATTATTATTTGATTTACTGTAGTCAGACAAACCACGCTAAGGATGGAAATGCCTTTTTTCCAAACACCTGTGTCCGTGGTTTTACCCCTTTAAGATTTGCCTTTTATACTTTATTTTCTAGACCTCGAATGTAAAAGCCGTGTATTTGAAAATAGACACAAAATATTTGTGCGGGTCACACAAAAACAGATATATAGTGCAATGGGACCAGTTCTTTACTTCTATGGCATTAAAAATTGAAAAAAAAAATGATATAGTTTTCATCATTTTCAAAGAAAAATTGATAAAAAAGCATTTTGTAGCATTTTAATGTTACATGTAAAACGTGTAAAAATACAAAATCAGAAAAACATTCATTTGGATTGTGCTAGCTACTACTTTTAAACTGAGTGGCATCATCAGCCTAGGCCCGTCTCTTTTTTTCTCATTTCATTTTTGTCTGTCTATACTCGAACACAGCCTTTATTCATGCAAGGTCCAAGCTTAATAACCCTGTATAAACGCTTCACTCTGCTAAGCTACAAAGAGACTTCAGCTAATCGTAGACGTACTTAAGCCAAATATATAGGTTGGAAAAAGGCACCTGACTTTTCGAATTTTTTTAAAAATATCCGAGCTTTGAGTACCTAAATAACCAACCCAAACTGATAGCCGTTTGTGGAGGATTATGCAAACAGTGGTGAGAAACCATTCAAAAGTGAACCACAATAGATCCACCGGTGGTCGCAGTGGAAGGGCTGCAAAGTCCACTCACCTATGAATCATCATCATCATCACCTAAATAACCAAATAAAGATCTTAGGAAGCCCTTATGCCTTGTTTCAGTTGTTTCTCATAGAGTCTGAAAACATCTTTTATTTTGCGATGTTAGACAAAAATATTTCCTCGCCAGTTATTATAGAAAAATAATACTTCTTCTATACTGAAATAAAATGTTTAAAAGAACACGCTAGAACATAAAATATAAACATTTTGCAGACTATAAAATTTAAATAATTTATTATCACACATTTTAATACTGATAGATATTTGAAAAAAATCCACACTGTACGATTCATAGAGGAATTGAATGAAAAATGAAATCCGCGAAACTAGTGAGATTTTAAACAGTTCAAAAATTGTGGAGTCTGGAGCAAGAACTCAATCAACTGTCAAATTTATTCTTTCTCTTTTACTCAGGAAACAGAATATTATATTCTTATCCATTAAAAAAAAAACATATTTTTTGTCCTAACCTAAAGTCTTGGTATAACCCTGTATACCATAAATCTTCTTTTTGATTAAATTGAAAAAAGTTTCAATTTAAAATTTTAATAGTCTACTATACGCCTCCGTTACGGACAAAAAAAACCTTAAAAATAATTCAAAAATATATTTGAAAAAACACTTGCAAGGTCCAAGCCCAATATAAGCGCTTCCAGCAGATTGGGCTACAAATTTAGAGACCTTGGCTAATCTTAGACATAGATAAATTGATTAATATAAGCATTTCATTCAAACATTTATTAATCAAACATGTATTAATGTATTTTTCACATATCCTATAGAACCAATTTTCCACTGGAAAAAAGTAAATAATTAGGTTATGAAGCATAAACTGTATGCATCAAGTAAGAATAAAAAAAAATAATAATCAATAATTTTTTTAAAAGCTGATTTGTACACATTTTAAAACTACTTGAACTGCCTTTAGTACTGCCCTATCAACTGACAAATTTATTATTTCTTTCTGTACTCGGAAAGAAAAAGAATATCTATTTTTTGCCATTTAAAAAACATATTTTTCGTCCTAGCATAAAGGCTTGGTATAACCCTGCATAACATAGATCTTCTTTTTGATTAAATTTAAAAAAGTTTCAATTTAAAATTATAATAGTTTACTATACGTTAAGGTATGTTAAGTGGATATAAATCATGGAAAATCACGTCCTTGGAATTCCCGTCACTCTTTCCTTCACCCAGGCTCCCTTTCCATTTTATTTTCGCGCTTCTTGAGATTTAATCTTATTTTTTTATGCTAAAAAATTCGACGAAAAATTTGATTTGAGTGGAGGAAAAAACATGTTTACTTTATTCTTTAGACATCGCGCTAGATGGGCCATTGTTGTCAGGAATTATAAGCAAAAAAAAATCAAAACCTGACAAACATCGAGAATTGGAAAAAAAATTACCTTTTCAAGCAAAACCGTTAGAAAATATTAAAATAACTTAAAAAACTGCCTGGCAATGGCGGCAAGCGCGAAATCTACCTATTTTACATTAGGTTGATTCGGTATTTGCATCCGATCAAATCACGGAGCCGACGGATTTTTGATCAGCTGATTGCAGATTGGTCGTTGCAAATCGAACGGACAGATAGAGATACCCAAGGAACATTATTACCACTCAAGGTTTTATTAATTTGGTTCCTAGGTTATTTAGAGGGTGCTGTTATGGGTTTTAGGATCAATTTGGCTACATAAAGGTAATTTATATTGCCAATTACCTAAAGGGGTGTTATATAACCAAAAAGTGATTTATAAAGGGAGTATAATAAAACTGATATTCCTTCTGTTCCTTTTAGATACTTTTGGTTTTATTGATTTCTGATTTATAAAGATGGTCTTATAAAACCATTTTACCTGAAGTTTTAAAAAAGCAATAGATATAAACTTTGGTCATTTAGTTTTTTTCAATACTTTAGGTCATCACAAAAGTGTTTTATAATAGAGCTAAAAGGTTATCTTGTATCCTTTTGTTTTTATAGTTACCAGTAGTTTAAAAGTAAATATGATTAGATAGGCGGCCATATAGAACCTAGTTTCCTTAAGGTTTTTAAGAGTGGTAAGTAAATATAAACTTTAGACTTTTGGTTTTTGCCATTACTTTTAGGCATTTTGAAAAGGTTTTATAGGAAGGCTTAAAGGTAAACTTAATTCTTTTGTATTTATAGTTACCCATAGCTGTATATTAAATATTATTTAAATAGGCGGCCATATAAAACCTTATTTTCTTAAGGGTTCTAACAGAAGTAAGTAAATACTTTCGTGTTTTATTTTTTTTAGGAATTTCTTGTAAAAATAATAGATATACCTAGGTACAGATTGGTACCTACCTATTGCAAGATTGATTATTTAAAGCCCAATAATTAATAATTGTTGTGTTTCCGTCCTCCTGGGTAGGACACCCAGGCCTAGATAAGGCCTGTTTAGACGGCCAATAGAAAAGGTTGCCCTCCAACCTGCAGGCACAACGAATATCATTTTTATTTTATTTTATTTTTTTATTTTACACCATTCAACAGATTAAATCCAATTACAGAATGGGGGTACAGATATATAAATATATATATATATATATATATATATATATATATATATATATATATATATATTGATGCACTCGGCGTTCTCACCTCGGCGCTAAGGATATGACGACCTGACCTCACCTATTTCTAGGGGTGTTAGCCCATATATAGGTACATATATGACATGAGGGGAAGTTCCTTTACCAGAATTTCAAAAGAGGGGTAAATAATTTTTTTTCAAATATTTGATAAATACGTGGAATACGTTCGGACCTCAGACCGATATACAACCTTTGGATATGTGCTATTTCCTGCTACCTCAGGCACTGTTGCCGGTTTTATTAAGGTGATAACGTATGGCGTAAGTCTATAAGCAACAATAGCTTTATCTAACTAAATTTAAATATTAAATATAAGGTAACAACGTTTTACTTTTATTTAGGGACACTTTAGGAAATATAACAACTTTAAAAGGTTGCAAAAGTTTGTAAGAAAAGATTAATGGTGACAACGTACTGACTTTAAAAAAAAACCGAACATTTATACTTTCATTATAGAAAAACTTGCTGTTATTTTTTTTTGGAAAACACATTTTAAGGTTTTGTGATCTCAGAAAAGTTGCATAGCTTGAAAGTCCTAAATACAATTTTTGTTGAAAAATGGTTTACTTACTGTCAAAAATTCTACACATAGATCCGATAAACATTAAAAGGAAATTGTCAAAAATACACTCTATGGAATACAAAAAAAAATAATACATTATCTTAATTTATATATTTTTGGGTTTGCAATGTTTATGACATGATTGATATGACAGAATTTTTAAAAATATTATTTATCCGTAACAAAAAAATTAATAAAAAAGAAATTGTGATAATTAGTTAAGCCGTTTAAAACAGGAAAACCATATACAGAAATGATGTATTTGCCCACGCCACAGCCCAACGCGAATATTATTAATCGAATAATAACCACCAGCAATCACAAGGCTCAAATGTTGACGTGATGTCAGAATTTGTAAATGACATTCTTTATCAAAAAAGTTTCACGGGCGAATCCTCAGAGGTAAAGTAGCTTGGGGACGCGTTTCGGCTCCCAGAAGACAGCCTAAGCCCTGGATTTTTTAAAATTTGAAGGAATTTCACGAGGTAAAAAGTCTTAACAAAAAAGTTTTACGGGCAAGTCCTCAGAGGTAAAGGTAGCTCGGAGAAGCGTTTCGGCCTCATTAGACCTCATTCAGCCCGAGCATAAACATGAAATGAAATGATCATGTCGGTATCTGAAAAGGAAATAGGAAATATGGTGTTTATTGAGGAGAGACCAACTGTCAATTTGCAGCTTTGACATTCTTTATTATTTAATTTCCAAGTCATGTTCAATTTAGCACTGTGCCTAAGAGTCATTTGCAGCCGTAATAGCCAAGTTTACAAAAACATTTCCAAACTAGTGAGAATCTTTCATTTTAAAATTTGTATTGGAGAACTTGGCTTTACTTTTATCTCAATTCTTTTAACGGAACACCACTTGGCTTTTTTACATGAAATGTTTTTGTTATGATTTCACTCCTTTTTTAAAGGATTTTGATAATATTTAAGTTTTAAAGTAGTAAAATGTGAGGAATATTATTCAAAAGTATTGCAATGCCTTATTAAAAATTTTGAGGTTTTTTTTTATATTTTCCTATGGTTTTATCATAGTTCCTATCAGCCTTCTAAAGCTCAGCTCTCTAGTTTTCGTCGAAATAGGCAATGCTAATTTTACATAACTTTACATTTATAGGGGAGGAAAGTAAATTAAAATTTTGATGCTTTTAAATTTTTTACTATACTTAATTTTATCATAGTTCCTATCAGTCTTCCAAAGCTCAGCTCTCTAGCGTTTCTGGAACAGGAGAATGTTACTTTTACATAACTTTACATTTAAAGGGGAGGGAAGTACATTAAAATTTTGGGGTTTTTAAGTTTTTTCCTATAGTTTTGTCATATTTCCTATCAGTCTGACATAGCTCAGCTTTCTAGCGCCTCTGGAAGTGGGCAGTGTTACTTTTACATAACTTTACATGTATGGGGAAAAGGAGTGAATTAGAATTTTCCGGTTTTTTGATTTTTTCCAATGGTTTGGTCACAATTTCTATCAGTATGCCAAATTTCAGCTTTATAGCGTGTTAAATTTAAATTTTCGTAAATTAAAAAGTTAAACCCGTCGTAGTTCAAACGCGGCCATATATATTAAAAATCGGCTTTGATATTTGAAAACGTCTCGAAAATCAATCTCAGGCCAGTTGCTTTTATCTATATCTGCTATAAATACCTAAAATCCCCAAAAAACATCGAAATTGGCCCAACCTGTACAAGTCATTAAAATAAAATAAAAATTAAATTTAAATTTGTCACAAAATACATTAGGGCAAGGCAGAAAGCGCGAATTTGAGGAGGGTAACGGGGTAATTCCCCCCTCTAAAAAAATAAATGCACAAATATTTTTTCCGTCGACCATTACCCCCTAAATTTAGGTCAAAATTCGCGCTTGCCAGGCAGTAATAGTACTAAGCAATATTTTGACAATTTTACATTAAACGATGACAGCTGATCGACGACTTACTTTTAAATTCAACTTTGGTATGTCAAGTTTGTAGTACCTACGTACTCCAGTGGCGCACCTAGGGATAGTTCTTGGGGGGGGGGGCGCGAGGCCTCTGGGGTGGGCCCGAAGCCTCATGATGGCGAATTTTATACTCTTTAATCTTTTTATTCAGGAAATATGTGGAAAATCTCTAAAAAAATCTTGGGCTTGGGGGAGCCGTGCCTCCGAGACCTTCCCCCCTCTGGGTACGCCCATTCATACTTCTAAGTAAAACGGTAAAACCAGATTCATTTCTTTGAAATATTAATTTTTTTTTCAATGGGTGCTATTATGATGTAAAGCAAAACATACGTAATTTGACACATGAAAATCATTTTTATCCATATTGTTACAAATTTAAGTTATTTAAATTTTATAATTGGAATTTATTTAGGTTTAGTGTAGTATTAGGTTGATTTATCTTAAGGTTGTATTCTTAGTCTAGGTTTTAGTTGCGTTATCTGTGACTTGCGGTCCAAATAATACGAGAACTTTCCGGACGTCGAAGGCTGCCGGAAAGTTCGAGAGAGATTGACGATCCTCATATATAAGGCCGGACGTCGTGCATCAGAGTCAGTCACAGACAACGTATTGTAGTGGTCGTGAGATATTAACACGAAGTTAATAGACCGATTATAGTAGTGAATTATTAGCAAGTTATTCGTAAGTTTAAGTGCGTGTTTTGTACATAATTTGTCGAAATAAATTGACGTATCGTTTTCAACAATTGCGAGTTTTAATTTGTCGTTGTGAACCCGTAACAATTGGTGTCAGAAGTGAGATTAAACGAAATAAATAGTGCAAAGACTATCCTTACACAGTACCACCGGCTAGGACAATTAAAAAGAAGTGATTTTGCCAGAATATTCGGAACTGAATAGTGCAAAGACTACCCTTACATATTACCACCGGATAGGACAATTGGACAGAAAAACAGTAAGTGATTTTTCCAGAATATTCGAAGAAGTTCGATATTGTTTTATTCAAAAACTAAAAGAGATATTTAAGAACCGACTTCGACATTAACTTTACAGTCCAAAAATTGATAATTAGAGAGATTTTCTAGAATATTCTATAACATTCTACGACGTTCTATTCAAAAACTAGAAGAAATATACAAATACCGACTTCGACATTAGATTAGTAATTTTAAAAGTAAGAATCAGAAAGAATTTCTAGAACATTCCATCACTTTCTACGACGCTCTATTCAAAAACTAGAAGAGATATACAAATACCGATTTCGACATTAGTTTAGTTATTTCAAAAGTAAGAATTAGAAAGAATTTCTACAAGATTCCATAACATTCTACGACGTTCTATTCAAAAACTAGAAGAGATATACAAATACCGACTCCGACAGTAGCTTAGTTATTTTAAAAGTAAGAATTATTTCTAGAATATTCCATTACATTCTACGACGGTCTATTCGAGAACCAAAAGAGATAATCAAAAAGTGACTTCTACATTTGCCTAGTAGCAGAAAGAGTAGCATTTACCAGTATATTCCAGAACATTCCATTAGGTTCTATTTAAGAATTGGAAGAGATATTGAAAAACCGACTTCGACATTCGCTTTATAGCCCTAAAATAGACGTTTTAAGTGATTTATCAGGAAGTTGATGCTTACTAGACAAGGATCGGCAAAGATGGAAGATCTAACTAAAATGATACAGGCTCTAGCAGCTCAAATGGCTCAAAATCAGAACGATATGAAACAGACCATTGAAGAAAACTTCGATCAGACAAAGAGCAACTCCGAACAGCTGAGAGAAGAGTTCAAGACTGCAACCGAAGATCTTAAGGAAGAAATAACCCAAAGAATGCATAGTGTAGAACAAAAGGTACAAAATAATTTGCAGAATGTAGAAGAAACGGTACAAAATGTTAAAGAGAAAGTACAAAATGTTGAAGAAAAGGTACAACATGTTGAAGAAAAAGTGGAGAACGAACTACAGAATGTAAGGGAAGAAGTTTTTCAAACCATGGAAGAAAAATTCCAGGACGTGTCGAAACAGCTTATACAGCTTCAGAAAGAACACAACAAAATAAAAGTCCAGGGATGTGTCGTGAATTCCAACCAGAACATTAAGCCTCCAAATTTTGACGGTACGTCCTCCTGGTCCACCTACAAACAACAATTTGAAGCTGCCGCCGCTGCAAATGGTTGGGACGAGGACGAAAAAGCTAGAGCGTTGTTAGTAGCTCTACGGGAACCTGCACTCGGACTTTTACGGTCCATTCCAGTCGAACAAAAACAGAATTATAACGCTTTAGTGGCAGCGCTAGAAAGAAGGTATGGAGACGAACACTTGCGAAATTTACATTGGTCAGAATTAAATGTTCGTCAACGGAGAGCAGGGGAGTCATTACAAGAGTATGAAGCGGATATCAGGAGACTGATGTACTTGGCTTACCCAGAAATGCCAGAAAATTACAGAGATCCCTTCACGGTAGATCGCTTTATTAACGGCTTGCGAGACACGGCAAAATTACTTCGTCGAGAACGCTTCCATAACAGTAGTGAAGTGTTGATTCGAGCCCTTGAAATTGAATCATCAAATAATATGTCCAGGCCAAAAGTAAGAGCTGTTTCAATTCAGGAGGGCGAAGAAATGAGCACTGGAGATGAGGTCAACTTAAAAACGCTAAACCAACTGTTTCAATCACTAATAGAGAAGATTGATTCTTTGAAAGAAAGTAGACGATCCCATCCAAATGTAAAGTGTTTCAGATGCGGACGTACAGGGCATATTCAACGCGATTGCCGTGTCCAAATGAGGTCTCGCTCACCATCTAGTGGGACAGAGTACCGAAGAAGAGATCAGGAAAACTAAAACTAGTCAACGCAGAGGGGCGGGTGTTGGCTAATGGGAATTTAGCCCCCAAAATTTACTCTATCAAGAGCTTAAAACATACTGCTGACAGTCTTAACATCGACGGACTTATTAATGGAAGAAAAGTTAATATAACAGTAGACACTGGTGCTGCCATATCATTGCTTAAGTTCAAAATTGCAACGAGATATAAAATTCGACCAACAGAAAAGAAAATAACACTTAAGACTGTGACTGGAGAATCCGCCGACGTGTTGGGGCAGACAGACATAGACCTACAGCTGGGGAGGTTGAAGATTCGCCACTCGGTATTAGTTGCAGACATAGAAGACGAATTTATTTTGGGAATGGACCTGATAAGTAAACATGGATTTGCGTTTGATAATAAACTTAATACCCTAAGATTTGGGAACGAAGAGTTCATTTTGTCAAATAGTCACATCAATAAAGAACCAATTAAGGTGGTGGCAGTATGCACAACAAGATTAGTCGGTAACAGCGAGACCATAATTTTTGGGAGGCTGGAAAGTAAAACATCAAGCTGCGTCGGACTCATAAGCCAACAAAACACACCCAACACCTACCTCGTTGCAAAATCACTAGTTAAAACCGATAAAGACATCCCGATTAGAGTCGCCAATATTTTCCCAAATAGTGTCAAAATTAATAAGGGGGAGGTGGTAGCATTATTTGAACCAGTACAGAAAGTAACAAGATGTGAAGAGCCAACTTCCGAGGATACAAGCAAGTTACCAATGGAGAATTTAGTAAAGCGAGAGAGTTTATAGAAGAACAAAGTAATATATTCGAAACTAGGAGTAGTTCGGGAGGCACAAACCTTATTCAACATGCTATCAACACTGGCGATGCCCAACCGATAAGACAACCCCCAAGAAGACTACCAATGGCCAAGCAAGAAGAAGTTCACAATCTCATTAATAAAATGCTCAGCGACGGTGTTATTGAAGAGTCATCAAGTCCTTGGTCATCTCCTGTGGTGTTGGTCACTAAAAAGGATGGAAGTACTAGATTTTGTGTCCACTACAGGAAACTTAACGATGTGACCAAGAAAGATAGTTACCCACTGCCAAGAATAGACGACACATTAACAACGTTGGCAGGATCATATTGGTTTTCTACTCTTGACCTGAAAAGTGGGTATTGGCAAGTAGGAATCTTTGAAAGAGATAAAGAGAAGACTGCATTCTCTGCTGGAAGTGGACTTTATCAGTTTAATGTGATGCCATTTGGCCTGTGCAATGCCCCAGCTACATTTGAAAGACTAATGGAAGTCGTTCTCCGAGGCCTTACTTGGAAAACCTGCCAGTCTATTTGGATGATGTCATAGTAATGGGGAAATCATTTCAAGATCATCTAGATAATTTACGAGAAGTATTCTCAAGAATCAGGAACGCAAATCTTAAATTGAACTCAAAGAAATGTTTTCTGTTCCAAGAAAAAGTTCCTGGGTCACGTCGTTTCCCGAGAAGGCATCCATACCGACGAAAAGAAATTACAAGCAATAAAAGAATGGCCTCAACCTCGTGACAAACATGAATTGAGAAGCTTTTTGGGTCTGTGTACATACTACAGACGATTTGTAGAAGGAAAATAGCGTCTCCATTACATAGACTTACAGAAGATAAAGCTTCTTACAAATGGAATACCGAATGTGACCAAGCATTTAGAAGACTAAAAGCAGCATTATGTTCTAGTCAGATTCTTGCATATCCCATTTCAAAAGGAAAATTCATATTAGATACTGATGCGAGCAACGATGGCATAGGAGCAGTACTCTCCCAAGTACAAGATGGAGAAGAACGGGTCATCGAATTTTTCAGCAAGAAGCTATCCAAACCAGAGAGAAATTATTGTGTTACTAGAAAGGAGCTCCTAGCCATAGTTAAATCCGTAGATCACTTTCACAAATATCTCTACGGACAAGAGTTTCTGATTAGAACGGATCATGCTGCGTTACAGTGGCTCATGAAAATGAAACAACCTGAGGGGCAAGTCACGAGATGGATAGAAAAGCTACAACAATACCATTATCAAATTAAGCACCGAGCGGGAAGGGTGCATAATAATGCAGATGCATTGTCCAGAAGACCTTGCCCTGAGGATTGTAAACATTGCAGGAAAATTGACCAGAAAGAAGGAATTACCTACGTGCGCCAGATAAAGTTAGAACCAGATGAAGAATGGATGTCGGCTTCGATTAGAACCACACAACTTAACGACAAAGATGTAGGACCTATCTTGCGATTGAAAGAAGAGAACAAGCCACGACCATGATGGCAAGATATCGCAAACCAAGGGGTGATATTCAAATCACTGTGGGCACAATGGGATTCACTGATAGTAGAAGAAAACATCCTTAAACGTGCCTGGGAAAGTGCCGATGGCCTTACTGTGATTAATCAAGTAGTGGTTCCTAGGAGCATGGTAGACAATATAATGGCCGAATGCCATGGTGGAAAATCAGGCGCGCACCTAGGCATAAATAAAACCATGGACAAAATTCGAAACCGATTTTATTGGGTCAATTACTTTCAAGATGTGAAAAACTGGTGCCGCCGATGTTCGACTTGTGCAGCCAGCCAAGGTCCCAAAACAAGGTCCAGAGGTCAAATGAAACAATATAACGTAGGTCTGCCATTCGAACGCATTGCTATTGATGTGGCCGGACCATTTCCAGAAACTAAAAAAGGCAACAAATACATCCTTGTTGTCATGGATTACTTTAGCAAATGGCCAGAAGTTTTTGCTTTGCCTAACCAAGAGGCCGCTACAGTTGCAGAAGTTCTGGTAAATGATGTTTTCAGCCGATTTGGCATTCCTTTGGAACTACATTCAGATCAAGGAAGAAACTTTGAATCAAAGCTCTTCCAGAATCTCTGTGACCTTTTAGGAATACATAAAACACGGACTACTGCTTTACATCCGCAGTCAGATGGCATGGTTGAAAGATTTAATAAAACAATAGAAGAACATCTTTGCAAAGTTGTTGATGAGCACCAAACAGATTGGGACCAATATATTCCATTGTTTTAGATGGCCTATAGAACCGCCATTCACAATACGACAGGAGCTACTCCATCTAGTATCCTGTTTGGTAGAGAACTGCGTTTACCATGTGATATCATGTTTGGTTCACCTGAAGAAGCACACTTAGAGGTTAATGACTATGTCGAACGTTTAAGGCAAAAGCTGCACGATATCCATGAAGTGGTTAGAGAGCGAATAGAAATAGCCAGTAACCGCATGAAAGCGAGATATGACCTGAAAGCAAACTCTTCAGGGTTCAAAGAGAATGATCAAGTCTATGGCTATACAATCCTCAACGCAGGAAAGGAAGATCATCTAAGTTGACACCACCATGGGAAGGGCCTTATAAAGTTGTTAAGAGAATTAATGATGTAGTCTACCGAATCCAGAGAAGCCCGAAGTCCAAGATGAAAGTTGTTCATCTAGACAGACTAAAACCTTACCTGGGAAATGTTGATCGAGACGATCAAACCTGAAGAGGAGGATAGTGTTACAAATTTAAGTTATTTAAATTTTATAATTGGAATTTATTTAGGTTTAGTGTAGTATTAGGTTGATTTATCTTAAGGTTGTATTCTTAGTCTAGGTTTTAGTTGCGTTATCTGTGACTTGCGGTCCAAATAATACGAGAACTTTCCGGACGTCGAAGGCTGCCGGAAAGTTCGAGAGAGATGGACGATCCTCATATATAAGGCCGGACGTCGTGCATCAGAGTCAGTCATAGACAACTTATTGTAGTGGTCGTGGGATATTAACACGAAGTTAATAGACCGATTATAGTAGTGAATTATTAGCAAGTTATTCGTAAGTTTAAGTGCGTGTTTTTGTACATAACTTGTCGAAATAAATTGACGTATGGTTTTCAACAATTGCGAGTTTTAATTTGTCGTTGTGAACCCGTAACAATATTTAAGTATTTTTACCTTCCTAGCCCGCAAAGCAATGGCTAGAGAAGATATTATTTTCGTCGAAAAAAAAAAATTGAGATAACGCCGAAAATATATTTGGATGTATTTTGACCTATCTTAGCAATATCGTCGTGATGTCTGTCTGTGTGTGTGTGTGTGTGTGTGTGTAGATGTGTGTGTGTGTGTGTGTGTGTGTGTATGTGTATATTATTTCTGTCCGTAACGCGATAGCTCCCAAACCGCTGGCGCTGAACTGATTTTCATATAATTTTCAGGTAAAATAGTATTCGCCACTCTAAAGAGCTGATTAGTTTTTGGTCAAAATCCATTAACGCTAATGATAGTTTTTTGACAATTAAAAAATTTAAAAAATTCTAACTTTCTAATGGAGGGTCGTATCAATATGCGGTTTATAGTAGGCTACATTTTGCTTAATAATTTGTGTAATAACCAAAAACTTCATAGGAGCATTAGTTTCTGAGTTATTTACAAAAAACTGTTTTCAGGGCTGATATATCATGGCTTCACTTAAAGTGTGCTAATAGGCTAGCTAGGAAGGTATCAGATCCGTCATGGATCCATTTATTTTACTTGCATACACTGAAATGTAAAAGACTCCTTCGATCAATATTTGAAATGTGCTTTTTCTTGTAAATTCTTTTGAAAAAGTTGTTTTTTCAATTTTAGCGTTTTGGTACTTTATGCAAGAAATTGGTTGCAAATATGCAGAATTATTGTTAAAAGATCCTTCTGGTTTTTAAAAATTTTATAGGACGTTATATTAAACATTCATATTAAAATGTGTGTTCTGGACCAAAAAAGAGATACAAAAAGTAAAATATTCCCCTGCTATCTCATATTTTCAACATACCTTTTTTTAAATGATTACAGCTTGTTTAAAGGATTTGAATAATATTTAAGTTTCAAAGTAGTAAAATATGCGGGATATTGTTCAAAACTTTTGAAATGCATATTAAAAATTTTGAGGTTTTTTATATTCAGCCTTCTAAAGCTCAGCTCTCTAGTGCCCCTGGAAGGAGGCAAAGTTAATTTTACATAACTTTACATTTATAGGGGAGGAAAGTAAGTGAAAATTTTGGTGTTTCTAAATTTTTTTCCTATAGTCTTCCAAAGCTCAGCTCTCTAGCGCTTCTAGAAGTGGACAATGCTAATTTACATAACTTTATATTTATAGGGGAGGGAAGTTAATTAAACTTTGGGGTTTTTTAATTTTCTTTTATAGTTTTATCATAGTGCCTATCAGCCTTCCAATGCTCAGCTCTCGAGCTATCTGGAAGTGGGCAATGTTACTTTTACACACTTTTACATTTATAGGGGAGGGAAGTAAATTAGAATTTTGGGGTGTTTTAATTTTTTTCTATAGTCTTATCATAGTTACTATCGGCCTTCCAAAGCTCAGCTCTCTAGCGTGTCCGGAAGTGGGCAATGTTACTTTTACATAACATTAGTTTACATTTATAGGGGAGGAATTATAATTTTAAGGTTTTTAGTTTTTTTTTCTATAGTTTTATCATAGTTCCTATCAGTCTGACATTTCTGGAAGTGGGCAATGTTACTTTTACATAACTTTACATGTGTGGGGGAGGGGAGTAAATTAGAATTTTTTTTACAGGAGTTTGGTCATAATTTCTATAAGTCTGCCAAATTTCCGCTTTGTACCATGTCTAGAAGTACAGTAGAATATTGATGATGTATACATGAGTGAGTGAGTGAGTGAGTGAGTGAGTGAGTGAGTGGCAATTTCGACGTTTTTTGAAATTTCGTAACTACTTTACTACTTTATGGAATTTCATGAAACTTGGAGGGGTTGTTGACTCCATGAAGATCTACGACCGTGATGAGTTTGAGATTCGTAGCTCATTCCGAAGTAGAGTTTTAGATAGGTCAAATATCGGCTGAAATGTTTCAAGAAAAGATGGTATACGGCGCGCGAACCTAATAAACGAAACCTATAAAAATATTACAGGTTTTTTTTCAAAATAGCTCATGAAGTCTTAGGAACTTAGTTTTTAGAAAATTAGATAAGACCTAATTATTTCAGTTCAGATTTTGCATATAATATAGAAATACATATATGTGGGTATACCTAAAACTTTATGGTTTGTATCTTACCAAGAATATTACCCATGCAACTGATTAATAATTTTTGTAGAATATTTATCTATCTTTATTTCATGTCATTTCAATCATTCTCAAAAATCAGTAACTTTTAATTTAAAGGCCACCAAAAAAACAAATTGGACAAATTCCAAAATGAAAAAATGGTTAATATCATACTTCTGAACCTTGTTTTTAGTCTAACAAAAAACACAGTTTAGCATTTTCGTATAAAATTTTGTTGGGTATAATTTTTGTTTCAAACTTTGTACAAAAACCAAGTTATTTAAAAAAAAAGAATTCGTGCCCCATTTTTTTAAAAAAGCAGCGAGAGCAGGCATCGCTCTATAATTGTGCCAAGCCTCGGACCTTTTGCACCAAAACGTCATATTATATGGTTAAACTACTTAACTAATTTCAAGTCTTGCCCATAGGAAAGTGTCTGAATAGCTGTCGCAAAAATTTATTATATTACAAAATCAATCAAGTCAAGTTAAATAAAACCATTAAAAACTACCAGCCAGAATAAAGGCCGCTTGACATGGTGCATGACGCGCTGCAAATATTTGTAAGCAAAAAATTTCGGTCAAATTGTTGCCTGCAAAAAATCTTCTTTTCGTTTGACATTGTGCATGGCCATGCATTGATTCCCCAGAATCTAGGTAAAAATTCCCCAGTTTGCATGCAAGTACAGTTTGCATGCAAAAAAATGGCACCGGACCGATAAAAATTGATTGCCTGCAACAATCAGCTGGGTTTGTACTGCGCATGCACCTGGGCAAAATTTCATGCATTTGCCTGCAAATTTTATTGTCATGCACCATGTCAAGCGGCCTTAAGCAAAAAAATGTAAGAAGACTAGCAAAATTAGTCAAATTATTTCAATAAGATAAAAAATACAATAATAATCCTTTACAAAGCCCCTCTTAAAATATCAGACCCAGGCACTCGTTTCTGAGAATTCTATTAGATATTCCAAGGGTAAAAAAGCAGGTACAAATTACATATAACAAAGAAACCCGTAGCGTCTAAAATCTAATCTGCAATGTTGCCAAATTTCTGAGGCCGCTGCGACGCGGTTTTAATACGCAGAATACGTTTTATACTACCAAGGTGACTCAGTGGACCGTTTAGTTACAGTAAAAGCGACGCTAGCGCCATCGGTAGATACGTGAACTACACGGCCAAAAAGTAGCTATATATACCATTTTGTGACCTCAGAACAAAATTTTGCACACAGCTTGCTGAGTGTGTTAGGAATCGTTCCTGAAATTTTTATTGAAAAACGTTGTCACCTCAAAAAAGTGAGGTACTAAAGTTATATATGAGGTGACACCGTAGTTTATATACTTTGTTTTGAGGTGGCTAAGTACCCTTTATCAATATATATATATATATACATATATATATATATATATATATATAATATATAGGTATAAGGCAAATTTTCAACAAAATTAATTTAAAAAAAAAGAGAATACTTAAAAAAACTAAAAAATAAAAACACAATACTTTAGCTTAAAGTTAGATTACGCATTTTTTTAATCGAAGCTACACTGCTGTTGAATACATCAAACCGATTTTGATTTCTGTTGTAGGATTCACAAATTCGGTATAATGGCGAGTGTTGTAAGATGTTTGTTCTAGCTTGGGGTAGTGCAAACGTACGATTGCTCCTGCCGGCCAATCGAGGTACTTGCAGTGAGATGGATTCAACGAAAAATTTGCAGTCGATAAGGTTATTTAATGCCTTGTATAAGAATACTAACTGCGATTTCGTTCTTCTGAGTTGAAGAGATTCGACATTAAAGCAATTTAGAAGATTTTCTAAAGGAAAACCCTGTGCGGGATAGACCTCGTCCTCTTCCAGAGATATTTAAGCAGCTTTCTTTGTACTCGCTCAATTAAATCCATATTCACTAAATAAGAAGGCGACCAAATAATTGAGGCGTACTCAAGCTTTGATCGTACAAATGAATTGAAAAGTAATATGATTGTTTTTGATTGTGTAAAGTATCTGCAATTTCTGAGGACGAAGCCAAGGCATTTATATGATTCAGAAACCATATTTGATATGTGGGAATTGAAAGAGAGATTTTTTTGGAAAGTTAGACCCAAGTCCTGGAACTCAGTGGACCTTTTGATTAGCTGGCCGTCTAATTGATAGTCAAATAGTATTTTGTTAATTTTTCTTGTGTATGATACAACATTGCATTTACTGATATTTAGAGGCAGGCTGTTGCGTTTGCACCAGTCTGATAAGATTTGTAATTTATTTTTAAACATGATACAATCCAGAAGTGAGTTTATTTCGTATTAAAGTTTGATCAGCATATGATGCAAATTCAACGTCAAGAGTCAGAGGAAGGTCATACAAATAGGTGTTAAAGATCATTGCACTGACCCTCTCGAAGTGTTGAATTATACGCTTTTAAATACTTTAAAAACAAATACAAAAAATTTAAGTGAGGTTATGTTGACTATGTTTACTTTGTTCTTTTTTGTTGGTTTCATAAGGGCACTCAAAAATCCTTGTTGCGATACAATAACAAATAAAACCAAGTGACCACTGTAAAACCATAATGGCGTATATAAATTTATTTAAAAAATATTGTAAAGAGAAAATATTTATCTAGTCGTTTTAGCAGTGTTTTTTAACAATAATTTTACTATAATTTATGTAAACCAAACAGACTTTTTTAATGGTGAATAGTGTAAAAGATTTTTATTTTTATTTTAAATATTTGTTATTTTGTTATTAAAAAACTATTTAAAATCATTCTTGAGCTGGCGCGCTTGTTTTGAGAGCTTTTCAGATACGATTTTATCAGAAAAATAAATCTGGCAGGCAATTTGATCATCAAGAAAACGACAAACTCGGTATATTTTTATGTGATAAAATAGTTTTGAGACTCTGACATTTTTGGCAATTTTGTGACCTAAATTATTTTATATAGCCATTGTGAATCTAAAATATCGCCATAGCTTTTACAGGAAAACTTCTTTACTCTAAAGGTATTATGGTATTCAACAGAATCGCCAGGATACCAAATTACCAAATCTAGTTTTATAATAGTGTTACGGGTTCACAACGACAAATTAAAACTCGCAATTGTTGAAAACGATACGTCAATTTATTCCGACAAATTATGTACAAAAACACGCACTTAAACTTACTAATAACTTGCTAATAATTCACTACTTTAATACGCCTATTAACTTCGCGTTAACATCTAGCGATCACTACCATTGGTTATCTCTGACTGACTCGATGCACGACGTCCGGCCCTATATATGAGGGTCTGCCCACTATTCGAGAATTTTCCATCCTTGTTCGACTCGGAATCATTCCGCCCTTTTCTAGAACCGGACCGTTCACATACCAGTTTGTCACAGATAACGCAACTAAAACCTAGATTAAGAATACAACCATAAAATACGTCAACCTAATACTACACTAAACCTAAATAAATTCTAACTATAAAATTTAAATAACTTAAATTTGTAACAATAGGATAGAGGACGTTTCTGAGTTGCTTTTAGAACCTGGCATAATAGCTTTAGGCTCTAAAAGGTTCTATACTGGTGGAACCGCTAGAGGGCGAAGCTGGAGTTTATTTCTTATGGTTTTATAGTGAGTTTAATACATAGGTTGCCACCACCAATTGGGGAGTCCCATTTAGGAGGTCTAAGGGGTATATAAGGGTAATGGGAACGTGCTAGCGACCAAACATTGAAACTAATGGTTTTAAGGAAACGCGTTGGCAACCTTTTAGCTTCTGCTATAAATAAAGAAATGTTACTTGGGTACTTACGGTTATTACCCACAAGTTCAGCATAGTTCTCGTCAGATACCTGTATGCTATAGATTTTTCCACGTTCTGGTTCAAAAAACGGCAGCTTTTTATGATAAAAACAAAAAAATTAATAAACATAACCTCAAACAAACAAATTAATCTGAAAGATCCATCTGAAAATCGGAGCACGCAGATTTGGGTCGGATCGATTTGGCTTTAAACTTCGTTGACTGACGCGATGCCGACGTCTTGATAGCCGAACAAACGCAATTTGCATTGACCTGATCTAGAAAGGCAATGTGTGTCGTAGGTCACGGTATGGATTCTTTCTTTCAATCGATACTTTCATCGATCGATGATATAGAAGTTTTACTCGCCTGCTGCTGTTTTAGTTTCTCTCGTATTTCGGTAGATGGCGCTTCTTTTTCGTACATGACTTTGTTTTTTCACTAACAATGTAAGGTGAGAGATAAAGCCGTATACTTAATTTATGAAGGGTGTCACATCGACCAGCAGTGTCTGAGGAGTCCCATAAGGACGAAACAGTTAACTGTCAACACTTATTAGGTGTCCATTAGATCTTGGACCCCTGTGAGGTTAAGCTTTTGAGCTACCCGCGGAAAAGTACTAGAGAAACAAAAAGCCTTAATTTTTCTTTTTACCCGATTAGCCACGAAAACTTGTTTGAATTAAAATAATTGTTTCATAAAGTCTTGTCTATGTACAGGAAGACGCCGACCAAGAAAAAGGTGGGTAGATTAATGAAGAAAATTGATTGGATAGGATTTTCAAAAGCATTAAATGTCATATTGCATTCGCCAACTTTTGAAAGTGTGTACCCCTATTGGAGCCGCCATATTAAATTTTGGAAATCTGACTAAACATTCGTATTAAGCGACCTTACAAGCCCCTCTGCACTAAATTTGGTAAATTTTTTTAAATCAGGATCTGTGGCTGGTTTTTTGGAAAAAGAGAGAGAAAAAAAGAAGATAAAACATGTGCTATCGCAATTCGGGTAGTAAATTTGTATTCAGCTTTTTTACATATATGCAGATATATACACAGTAAATGTAAAAAAAAATCATTTTTCTATTGGGTATTTTTGTCAATTTTCTAAAGTTATAGCGATTTTTTGAGGTTGGAAAAATAGTTTGACGTGCTAACGCTATTCCGACAACAGATTCAGATTAATTACGATTAAATACTACAGATTATGATTATCTGATCAAAAGTATATACCTTACTTATTATATATGACAAATACTTTACGCAGCACTTCGAAAATAATATTTAAAATAAATCATCTCTGACGCCTGTCAAACAGTATTTTTAGTTTTGTTTTATGTGTTTTCAGGCCTACTAAACTATTTACTTTAGACTAACACTAAGCTAGCTGCCTTTGAGGGCATTTTACCTTAAGCCATTTTTGGCCAAAAATCCGATGCGTGAGCTGTATGTGGCAAGGGCGTGACGAATAATATTTTTGCCCAAGGCTGACTTTGATGTACGAGCTTGCGAGGGTATCAAGGAGGGTTTCAAATTACTTCCCTATAAAATTTAGTTCCATTTTTTATAATCTACATATATTATCAAAAGGTAGCATTCGAGAGTTACTCATCATCATACAACAAACACATAAAACTATATAAACATTATTGATTACACAACCTACGTTCATTCGGCCTTATTTAAGGCATTCGACATGATCATAATAAGCACCTCGCTCGACATCGTCCGGTTACTCAGAAGTCCGCCGAAAATGTCGCTATTTAATCGACATATTTGCGGGCGTAAAAATACATTTACGCCTTCTAGGTCGTGAAAGTACTTTTTTATACTACTGTCTTGTAAAAGGGGGTTTTGCGCACGGAGAACACGATCTGAAAATGGCATTTTGCGCACGCTGTGTGCAAAACGTTTTGCACACGCTTATGTCATTTTTGCGCACGCCTATGTCATTTCTGCATACGGGTCTCCCGTCATTGGGATTTTTGTTGTTGTCACCCATCAATATAAGTTGGCTTAGTTCCGTAGCAACCTTCACTGCTCGTATGTTTTGTTGATTAGATACGTCAAAAAATTGTTGAATTTTTAAGTTTTGTTGTAAAAATGTCGGAAATAAAAACAAGTTAAATTAAAATTTGATTTTTCTTTCTTTATTAGCAGTCGTATAAAAAATATTGTAAAAAACTCGTTTGAAAACCTCTTTGCACACTCCCTCGACTTGTACCAAACTGTCTCGATCGTGTGCAAAGAGTCGTTTTCAAACCTTGTTGTTTAAATAACTATTATGCCCCCAGTGCGCAAAAGGACCATATTACGCCCTGTTTTAAAAAATAAAAAATATTGACAAATGACTGTTTATACAAAAAATGCTATTTTTGTGTTTTTCTCATTAAGTTATGCATACCTCATTTTTGTAAGTAACGATGCTTTTGACTATGCTGCTGAATATTTAATATCTTTTATCTTCGGATATTGATTTATCCACAATTGTTATTGTTTGTGGATGTTTCAAATAAATTTTAAATAAGGTTGACAATCGACCCTGTTTTAGGCATTTGTTAACGTTAAATCTTTTAAGCTTTTTTGCCACTGATGCAACATTGAGCTTACGATTTGTTTCTACCTGTTGCCGTAAGCACGAATCTTTGCGACAAAATTACAAACTTTTGTTTGCATCGAAGCAAAAAAACTATGTTAGTTGCAGTGGCGGCTT
This sequence comes from Aspidapion aeneum, assembly GCA_963576565.1. Classification (NCBI taxonomy): domain Eukaryota; kingdom Metazoa; phylum Arthropoda; class Insecta; order Coleoptera; family Brentidae; genus Aspidapion; species Aspidapion aeneum. The sequence continues at coordinate 43,947,736 of OY755040.1, forward strand.
CTCCATAACTCCATAACGTCATTTGGTCAATGCCCTCCCAGAATAAATATATGTAATAATCAATTTATTAACCTATGATCGAAACTAATGTTTTCTAAATAGGAATTCACAATAAACAAATATGTTCTATTATTCTCCATTGGTAGCATCTTTTGGATCGTCCCTAGTATTGCACCTTCAAGCTTAAATCTTGTTGTGTGTTTGTGTACTGTCGAATTCCATAGACATGTCGTCCTTTCTTTCTATGTTTCGCAATTAGTAGGCGACCTAACATATCGCTATTAAATTATATAGTGCACAGAATGTTGACCCAGACGCGCGTTTCTTATGCTGTCTTCCCGGTCAGAACCGATCGGCACACAGTGGGCCAGCCGGACCATATTTTATTGAAAAATTATTTAGCACGTAAGTATTATTCAATATGTATTAAAATTACAATATTAATAAAAAGTGTAAAACAAATTATAATTATTAGCCTACAGAAAGTTTTTTATATAGGATGTTTTCGTATTACCACATAACGCAATCATGTTTTCGCTGATTCGTGTTAAAATTATACTTTAATTAAAATTTTTACATCTTTTAAAAAATTTTATAATCCTTAAACACATCAAATAAAAACATGCGAATCTTCTATTATACAGAGTGTCGCAAAAGTAATCAATTTTTTAGAAATAAAGTAATTTTCTTAAAAAACCAGCAGCTATTTTACAGCTGTATGATATTATTTGTAAATTCGAAGAATGGGAATTGAAGGAAGCATAACGGATGACATCAGTAAAAGACAACTGATATGGTACGGCCATGTACAACGGATGAACGGCGAAAGATTACCAAAGCAGGTCCCAGAATGGCAACCAATAGGGCGCAGAAAAAGAGGGCATCCTAAACTAGAATGGCAACAGTCAATCCAGAGATCAATGAGTCAAAAAAATCTGACAGAAGATGATTGTCAGGATCGAAGGAGGTGGAGAATAGGCGTCGGACAACGTAGAAAAACGTTCTAAACCGACTAAATAATAATAATAATAAATAATGATATTATTTGTAATTATTTAAAACATGCAAAGAGTTGAACTTAAAACCGACTTAAAGTTAAAAAAAGATAAAACTAATACTTAGTTATATTTAGTTTAGTTGTATGTATATTATATAAAAAAACCATTTTAAACTCTGTAAACACAAGATAACATAATAATAGATAAGTTTTATATTTTAATTAATAAGATTAATTATTAAGCTACTATAAACAACAACAACAACAATATTTGTAATCTGATATTGCCTTAACTTATAAATATAAAACTGATAATTAATTTAGAAATGATTAAGCTATAAAGAAAATATCAACATTTTCAATATTTATATTGCAGAACAAAATTGATTATTCATCATTTTCTGAATCGTCATCACTGTAATATGATCAATCACCCTGTACGTTACACTTTACAGGTCTCCCCAGGTCGCCCTGTAAATTCCCTGACTCGACCTATAAAGTCCACGTTTCCGGTCTAGTAACGTAAATAGCTAAAAGTGTAGGCCAACCGACAAGAGCTGCTTTACAGAGTGAATTCTAGGTAATAGTCCGAAATTGCAGGATCGATTCAGGAGCTGAAAATATTACTATTTGTTTATATATGATAGTCCAAAAGTTGAGTACCTCTTTTTTTTTATATAAAACATCAAGGATTTGAAGTATGCTATCAGATTTGTAATAAATAAGCGCACAAAAAATATATGCCAAAAAATGCACTAGAGATACCGCAAGTGGTGCCCTCTACCAAATCTATCAAAAATAACATCATATTCGTATTTGTCGACCCAAAAAACCCCAGTATGCCAATTTTGGTTTAAAAAAACTGAATATATAATTCGCTAGAGATAAAATTTGAAATTTTAAGAATAACTTTAACAGCCTGCATCTTCTAACTATCAACTTTCGGACGAAAGCATATATACACAAATAGTAATATTTTGAGCCCCTAAATTGATCCTGCAATTTTGGACTATTACTTAGAACTCAACCTGTATAGTTCTTTTATTAATACCAATAGGGATTCGAGGCATCTGGCAGAAAATAATGTTTTACCACACAGGGTAGCAGTTAAGTGCAGATTTTTTTTGCGTGACATGAAAGTATAAAGACTACTTAACTTAATAATATATATAAGAAAAATATGATATTCCTACATTGTTTTAAAATCGTTCGTAAATGTTTAGGATTTATTCTGAAAAATATGTTTTAATAAAAATGGTCGTTATACAAATGTGAAAAATTATTACTAAAATATAAAAGTGTAGGAAAACAACAAAAACTTACCTCTTTTATCTTCATTCATCATAAAAAATTTATTTGTAAAATATAAGTTTAAAAAATTTTTTAAAGTTTAAAAACGTCTGCTGCAATATAATAATATTTCGCAGAACCTACCACTAAGTGAAGCCTTCTTGACAAGTTACGGCAATTCTTTTATTTTTTTGTTTTTGTTTTATGACTCACCAAAGCCTACTCGTTTCAAATTAATGTCAAGAGTTGGGTAATAGTAGGAATTTTTTTTTGAGATATTCAATATTTTCAGTGACCTTTGGCCCTCTGTGCGACGCCTATTGCACAATACCATTAGCTCTCTCTGTCTATAAAACATACGGAAATCAGGCACGTAAAAGAACGGCAACGTTGGCGAAATTTTCGGTTTATTTGGGCTATAAGCCCGGAATTTAAAATAAGCACCGATTAACCGAGGGCCGCCATGATTATGTTATGGCTCGTAGCACCATCAACGTATAGATGTTTTCTTTGTAGACCGTTGGCATTTCTGATCTTGATGAACCCCACATCAAGTTTTTGAAATATTAAAAATAATAAACTACACTAACTTTAGGTTGAAGTTTTAAAAAACTTGAAAAATATTTATTATACAAGAAAAAAATTGCAAATCTAGACATTAAAATATTAGGTATAACCAGAGTTTTTGGGTATATTCTTCTATTAATTGTTGTGTTAATGTTTCTTTAAATAAATTAATATTTTTAGGCAAATATTAAACATCCTAAAAGGTAGGTACGTAGTTTTAAACTATTATAATAATAATATAGCAAATACCTGTATCGCATTTTGAGATTTTTTTTCTTTATTTTAAAAATATACATATGTATAATATGCCTATTCTGTAACAAACAATTTCTTAGATTTAAAAAGCATTATTTGTCCCTGTCAAGATCTTATACAGTGCATTTATTTAAAAAAATCAGTGTACATTTTTAAAGCCGGCCTAAGTCTATATTATGTGGAACATGTGTGGAACTAACGTCCAAATGTACATGCCTTAAGCCGGGATCAAACGACTCGTGTACTTGGCGAATAATTGTTACTTGCGTATACTTGCCATGTCGTGTGAGTGGGTTACTTGTACAATTATTTGTCACTCGTTGGTTTTCCATTTGTGGTCGGTAAAAATGGGCCCAGTCAAAGGGCTCACGATTATTCATACACTTGCCAAGTATTGTTGTATGTTCACGCTCTCGTACTTGTAAATTGTACACGTCGCAAGTCGCAAAGCTAGTATACTTGCCAAGTACGCAAATAATTGTGTATTTGCCGTACACGAGTCGTTTGAGCCCGCCTTTATATATCGACAAATATTTTTACAGCACAAACAAGTATATGTTATTGAAATCACAAAGAAAATAGAAATTTATAAATGTAATAAAAATTATTACCCAGGATTTATTTATTGTAAAAAATATAATTTTTACATGTCTCTGTACAAAAAGCTTACATGGCAAAATCCTCCTTTAGAGCAGGTGGTGACTTGAAATTAATATTAATAATACCTTCTCTTTGTGGATTTCGAAATAGCGTATGACAGCGTACCAGAGAAAACTTTGTAATCTCGAGAAATTTTCTCAACAAAAAATATAATTGTTCTACGAGCGTTGCAAAAATATGATTTTGCAAATAATTAGCAGTGTGCAAAACTTTACTTCTCATTTTCTTTAGGCTTTTAGAAAAACAATTCTTTCAACACTTGCGGAAAATCATTTTTCCAAAGTCGACTATTTGACGAGGCAGTCTTGTGTGGAAAAAGAGGATTTTTTGCACTTTTTTTGATCGGCAAATATATATTTCTATATTCTATTTAACTTTGACAATTGTCTCTAGCCATAGATTCAGACTAAATAAACACGGTCCCAATGGCGTACGCAAAAATAAATCCTACAGGGGTCTTAAGCGCGGATCGATATGCAGAGATGGATGGGGGGCGCTTGACCACAGATCAATATATTTTAATCTTGATTTTTGTGGCAAATTCATGGTTTAGAGCGCAATATTCAGTGACTCAGCTCGTAAGCCCCCTGCATACGCCACTGCACTGTCCTAATTCTGGTAAAAATTACCCGAGAGACTAAATTTTCATAAACCCTTGTCACACAGTGCTATTTAATGTGAACATGACTAAAATGATTCTAAAGTTATAAATCATTGTAATTAATCAAAAACTTAAACGATCTGGCCATATGGCACCCCTCCCCTTCCTTACACAAATAAATCCTTTTCTGTTTTCGATTCAGTAACAAAGCACCTACATTATTGGAAGAGTGTATTTTAAACTCCCCCGCTTTTTACAGCGAAGTCTATTTAAACTCCTTATGTATCTTATTTTGGAGTGTGTGTGAAAGGTATTTCTTTTAAAAACGGAATTGTGCGAGTAACAATAAATACAATAAGGAGTCGATATACAAAGAAAAGGACAAAAAAACGTTGAAAAAGACACAACTAGTTTTTAAAGGACACGGGCAGAAAAATACAGGATGGATTTTTTAAAGTTTCTCAAAAATTAAAGAACTAATAGGCAGATCATAAACTCTTTTTTCTTTGTAGAGAAGGTATTGTTCGCGATAAAAAAAAAATTGAGATAATGACGATAATGCAAGCAATTTCGCCGCGACGTCTGTCCGTGTGTCTGTCCGGCCCACGATAGCTTCGGAACCGCGGTACCAATTTTGATGAGATTTTCCTGAAAAATAGATAGTGTTCGCCACTGTAACGACCTGATTAGGTTTTGGTCAACATGCATTGCAAGATGAGGTTTTTGGAATATAGTAGAACACATTTTTCTCAATAATTTGAGTTATAACCAAAAACTTTTATTATATTTTTATAGCTGTTAATCCGTTAGGGGTAAACTAATTATTAGTGACCGTAGTAATGGCACTTCATATTAAACCGTTCAATTTTCCTTAAATTATGATCGAAAGTTCTTGTCTTTCTTTATTTGACCGTACACACGGTTCAAGTACCTAGCTTAAGCAAAGTTACTAAATTTACTTACATTAGTGGTGTCGACAACTTAATTGAGTAGGTATTAGTTGCATCAGTGCCAAATTATATTGTCTATACCCTACAAGGAACTAATAAGTCATTGTTTTAATACCATAAGCAACTTGGCTCATTTGCCAGCACAATTTATTGAATAATGCTATAGTTTGATTCATTTTATCTGATCCTCGGAACGGAAATAAAATGTTTTAGTACAATACAAAAAGCCTAACTATATAAAATGCAGTGATATAAATAGAAACTATATCATAAAATATCAGGGCGGCCACTGGTCATAAAATTTGGCTTTTTGGATCGCGTAAAAACATGTTTTTTGATTTCCGTTCCAAGGGTCTAACAAACTAAGTCAAACTGTACTTATCTCTGGAAAAATGATACGAGAATCTGACTTATTGCTAGAGAAACAGAATGCATAGTATGACGTGCATAAGACAGAGATAGTGCAAAATAAATTCACTCTAGCAAGATGCGGTGTTGTCAAGTTAAGTTCTAAATAGAACCGATAACAAATTGACATAAACAAAAGGTAATTAGAAATATTAAACGCTGTAGAAACTACTATGGAAAAGACGAAATAACGTGACTAAGTGGCAACTTCTTCTTTTTCTCTAAATGAGAGAGATAAACATAATATAAATAAAAGTTTAGTCTTGGAGCAAGAACAGTCAGATTTACTTTTTACTAGGACAAAATTACATAAAAAGAAGGATAATATAATTCTTCTGTAAGCTATATTTTTGAAGGAATGACCCACATCCTCTTTAAAGCCTTTAAATGTTACAGAGGGGACAGCGCTCTAACGCGGTGATCAAAGGCGTATGTGTATGAGGGTGTGCGGTCGTGACAAAAAAAGGGGTGGTGTAAAAAAGTGTACTTGCTTCCTTTTCTTTTTACTTTTGCTTGGTTAGACTCATGGAATCATAAAACCCAATAGAGGTGCGTTTTTATGCATGAAACGAAGGCAGTACGATGTGTACGCATAACCAAATCCACGCAAACAAATTAGTTTTCATTCGTTATCTGTTACTTACCAGGGAAAAGAAAACCTATTTTTTTATTTTTATGCCAATTATTTTGGGGCCCTTTAAAAATTTATACAGCATGGTTAAATGCTATAGGATTCATGGGAAATTATTACTGTGTGTAAAATAAGAACAACTGCATGCATAGAGAATGTAGTCTCTAAAAAAAAAAAATAGAAGTTTACACGTGGTTACGCCCATTGTTTTAGGATAGCCAGAGCCACAGCCAGTACCTGTCCTCTGTGCGCCCCGATAAAGTAGAGAGAGAAAATTTATGAAACCGATTGTTTTCTTTCGACAGTTCGTAAAGAAAATCAATCGAGGGTAGTTGTACATGAAATATTGGAAATTTAGACGATAACTACGTAATGTATAATCTTTTTTTTTTAGCTTTTTTCTTTTTTAAAATATGTAGTGCCGTGTCTACCACAAATTAAAGTTTATGGCTTCCTCAGCGAAACAAATAAGAGAGGTTTGTTTTAAAAGCAAATTCTTTTATATTGATTTAAGAACTACCTAACGAATTAAATTCTTAAAAATACCACCGCTCTGTGCTAAACAGTATCCCAGCCTGTTATAAAATTCGGTTCGTGCATTTCAGGTGTCATTAATTATTGTAGGTAATTTTACCAAATCTGGTGATCTTGGAGCCCAGCTGATAGTTCCTTGCCTGCTTGTAAGCCACCTTGAAAACGTTTCATTTCAAAACACTCTCACAGGCAGTGTCATGAGCATCTTGCATAAACTAAATTTGGGTAAAATCAATACTTGGCACCTGTCGAATCGCAGGAATGATATGGCCTTGCAACAGAACTATATAATTTTTCCCTCGTAAATAAACACAAAATCCCAGTCCAGACATTAACACCAGTATTTACTAAAGGGTCTACAGTACTAAGTGCTACAATCCTAGGTTTAAAAGTCTACATTTTGGGTGAAGTTTTAACTTATTTTTTCCGTGAATGCAATAGTTTTTAATATTTATGTAAATTGTTCATAATACCTTGCGATATGGGTCATCTTTATTCGTTGTAACAAAGACATTATTTCCACACAAAGGTTATAAATAAATAAAAATAATAAAATATTATGGTTTAAAAATGGTAGCCATATTTAAACCTCCAAACGTCACTAGGAAATGTCGAATAAAAACGGTGTAAGTCAGTGTCAGCTATATTTTATATGTTAATTTTTTAGACAAGTTAGCGACGATTAAACCGATGGTCGATTGTTTTAGTGAATGTGTAATTGAAAAGGGATTCTAATATATCTTGTGCTTTTTACAGTATTTAAATATTGATACGTATTTAATACGGTAATGCATCTACAGATATAGTTTTAAGTTATTTATGTATTATTTAGCTTTGAATATTTTTGTGTATAAGCTTTTTTGTCAATCATGGAGTACTTCTATTGTTTTGCGAACTTTAAACCACCCCTCAGGAGTGGTACTACAATTTGATACTATATTTAGCGGGAATCCTACGACTGCACGGACTAAATTTCCAAAAAATGACATTTCGTTACAAAATTTTTATGTGGTTTTTCTTTATTTCTAAAGGTAATTTAAATTTATATGAGATAAAACTCACTGACAAATGCTTACTATCTTATTGCACATTAGGGTGAACCAAATCTTTGCAGTTACTTGACCTGTAAGTATTAAAAAAATACACTTAAACCGGTCGGTTCATTACTTAAACGCGGTCTACAATGCTAAGTCTTAAGATCTCAGTAAATATTGGTGTAAGTTTTTGAGGACACTGTATCAGTTCTGCAGTATGCAAATGATTATTTTTCCGTAACCAGTAACGATAACATTTTCATAATGATTCGCTTTTTCAATTATGGTTTCACAAACCTCCATTCTTCGAAACTGATCACCTGGAAAAATTTCTTGCGTTTTCTTTACTTTAAAACTCCGCTACCCATGTCGTTTAAAATGTTTTGGACGGCTAAGGGTGAAATATCATCGCATACATCATTGGCAACTGCCTTACTGGAACAGGAAGGTAAAGCTTCTGCTGAGGCACAAATCAGAGTTTCGCGTCGTTCCGTTTCCTCTCCCATTTCACGGACAGAAGGTACCTATCCAGCAATGTACCTGTGGAAAAAATTGACACATCCTGTTCTGTGGAAATGGGTCACTATTTTTTGAACCGTGCTACGGCTTGGAATATCCCTTCCTTCAAACGCAACAACAAATAAATTTGCCATATCTTGACATCTATTTCCCCCGAAATACCATTGAACCATCAGTACTACTAATACGCAGCATGTACGTAATCCCCTACTTTCCTACTACCCGCAAGATTACGGGTCTAAAACAGCGAAAAATATTTCAAAATATAGTTTGCTCTGTTTTACTTGTTTCTTACACATATAAGCACAGCAGTCTATGAATCATATAGCCTTTAACCACAAAAACAAATACATTCAAAGTACCTAAGACTTAAAGCACAATTAAAAATACAAGCAACCAAATACAGAAGTGTGGAGTTGATGAAAGGCCCTCAATATATTTTGACAGTTATTGTACAGTCAAATGTATCCAGGGCGTCTAACACCTGTATTTAGTCACTTGCATTTTTAATTGAGCTTGGACCTTAATTTTCCGGAAGTGTATGGGCACAAAGTTAATAATGCCCGATTTGCAAAATCACTGTACCTCTTCTGAATAGGAACTTTATTGTTCCACGAGTAAGTTAATGATGAAAGGGGGGGATGTTAATACTCACTACTTGTTTTCCGCACCTATTTAACGCCTTGGCATTATACTAGTGTCGGAGAGGGTTGTATTCAGAACAACGGGAGATTTGCATTTGCCACCAAACACACCACCTGTCACAAACTTAAGTAATTGTGCCGACTCTTTTTGATGCGAATTAAACCTCGTTCTTCTCTTTTTCAGGTTTTGTCTGTTGTCGTGTGTTTGGGTAAAGGCACACTTAATTAATAATACAATCCTAATTACCACTTAATTTAGCGACTCCAGTTACAAAGCTTTGAGGTAAAATTGGATTACTGGATACAAAAGCTGGCACATAAAATGAAATTGTTTCCATGATTTTGACACTTGATAACCAAGCAATACATTACAGAGACAGAGGCAAAAAATCAGTAGGTCTGCACTGGTCAGACAAAATTTTTGTATTTGTCATCGATTCGGTTCATGATTCATGTTAGACTACTACACGTAAGCCTTATGGTCCATTGTGATACCACATGTGGATAAAAATATATTCACAAAAGTAACCTTAACCCTTTTTATGTTGATATGAGGGACAGAAAGCTTGAGTGCTGAATTAAACCAGCTAGAGCTGTTTATAAATCTGTTGAGCACACAGAGCTCCATGTCCCTTAGTTCTTTTAGATCTCGGAAGTATAGATGACGTCAAGCGTTCTATCTCGTCCTGGCAAAGCCAGAGTATTCATGTAACCGATATCTTCTAATATTAGGTTCCTCCTGGACTCTACGGCAGTAGTCGTTTTCCGGTATGCTTAAACGGGTGTCATATGCTCCCAATAGGCATCAGTGAATTTTTTTTTTGGTAGATTACACCTGTAGTGTGCTTTTTTTAATTTAAAGAAAATAGCTACCTGAAAAAATAAGTAGCCTAAACCGGAAATCATGTTATGGAATAAAACATCAGTATTTATTTTATTTATTGTTTACACTAGCTCTAAAATATAAATGCCGAATTGCATTTAGCTTGCAAATCTATTGTTTATTAGTTAAAAATCTTCACAAAAATGTATTTTGTGCAGTATTAAATAATTGGAAAGCTGGACAATTAAGGTTATATAACTCTAAAGTGCCACCATCTAGGGGTGTATACAAAATGAGTCCACTATACTTTGATAACACTTGAAATTGCCACAACTAGTCATTAGGGACATTTTAGGTCGCGTATTTTACACTTTATGAATTATTATTGAACCGTTATTGTTATTACCGATTCTGCGCATTAGTAGCTTCTCGCTACTTTATTGTTAATTACGGTAACGGCGTCCGGTACTTACGGAGGCCGTCCTTCAATATTACCGTTAGTTTTAAGATTAGTTTTATATTGTTTTTCTTTAATGCAGTCCAATTTTTTACTAAAATTCGGTAGTTTGGTTTGTAAAAAGTCATAAATCTAATAGAAATAAATAAACACAAACTTGAAGGAATGTGAAACTACTAACTTAACATTTGTGTTGTTCTTATCTATAGTGTTCCAAAATCTATCTTTATTTGTCCTGGAAGTTGCTTTTATTCTTGTTGAAAATAACGGTAACAGCTGTCTAAGTTGCTGTTATTTTAATTAAATATTAGCCGTTGCGTTACACATGACATTGGTGTCCAAATGACCACCGTTCTAATCTGGTGTCTCGGCGGGTGTTGATTATTCACTCTCTGGCATTCTTTTTAGGGCTTCACTAGGTGTGAAGTGCAAACGAGATGGTAACTCGAGAGGCCTATCTTCATATCAATCAATATACAGTGCATTACAGGGTGTTTTACTAGCGGCTGAAGAGGTTGTATAGGGGTCGTGTTTCGACAAATAAATAAAACACGGGAAGTCAATTGTTTTGTCTTAAATAAAACCTTTTAAGGACAAGTATCGTATTACTTACAACACAACTTGGTGTACAATGCAAACAGTTCATTGTCTTTCACGCTAAAAGATATTTGAAGAAATTAATTAACAGGCAGGGAGAGTTATTAACAATTAAACATATTGGTCATGCAAGACGTATCGTCTAGTTCTCAACACATCGCTATGACACAACTTTTCCTATGTATAATGTAACACGTGATTATGCTTTCACTGGTTTAACTCTTAACGGAATACTTTAATAGCATAAGATTGCTTTTGGTTGAAAAACGTGCCTACCCTGGTTGATTGATTAATTCATTCATTCCTACAGCAAGATTAGATTCTGGAGACCCTGACACTGCCTCTGCTTAGCTTATTGTACCGCTTGCTGTGTGCTTTCCTAATTTGGAAAATTTGAGTACCTCGCGAGGCTTAATAGCACCTTTAATAGGTGTTTGACAGTCTGCCGTCTTGGGATGCTATCTCTTCTCCACTCAAAAATCAGACGGACAGGCATTTTGTATTCGTACGAATCATTTCTTTAATTTTAAACACTGGCGATTCTTGAATTTGTAGATGCTTGCGTTAAATTTTTTTCTTTAATTTTTAGAATTAAAAAAATTAGAGTTTTTAAATTTTAAAAATTTATGAAAACTTATCCAACTATTTTTAGGTGGCAGGGTAGTGCCGTGGTATGGTCCTTGGCTTCACATGCAGAAGGTACCAGGTTAGCGTCTCGAACAACGATGTAAAAACAAAAAAGTCTTATAGCCCTGCCGCCCACTTCCTTTTCACGTTCAACAGTCGTCATCGAATTGGCGTGCGATTTATACAAAAACATAGGTTGTTGAACATCGAGAATGTACGAAGGTGTAGTCCAGGAGCCGACAAGCAGCCAGTCGAGAAACCAGGATTAATACCCCAGGAGCCTGCTATAAATGCTACAGTCGGTACCAAGATGACGCCAGCATAAATCTCCTAAAGTCAACTCACGACGACCAAGACTGTTACGCTGAAAAGAAAAGAAGCCTATCGTCTATAACCAAGTTCTGCTGCGACCATGGCGATCTTAGATAGATGCAAGTTTAACATGTAAAAGGACCACCTTTCGAAAGGGATGTAAAAGCGTGGGTCCACTGTGTATACTGGCTACACAGTATAAAGATCCCTGCCCTCGACAAAGAGGTGCCAGGCAAAATTAAGTCCTCTCAGACAAAAAAAAATTTGCATCCTAAGGGGCACCTGCATCAGTTTGGTATATGGTGGACGAACAAACCGGGGTTTGAGAAAAGGGCGCGCTGTGCGCCAATTCGCTAGACCAAAAATGGTCTATATACTACCACCACTACTACTAGCCAAATATTTAAAACTTTTAGATTTTTTTGAAAAGTTTCCTGACTATAATTAGCTTTATTATTATTTGACCAGACCTACCTATCCGGGGTCCCTTGTGACGGTACATCATCAAAATTTCGAGTAAAAACGCTAAAAATACAAAAAAAAATCAGTACGAAAGTTTTTTCAATGATTTCAATGTTGCTTTGTAAAGTAGTCGTACGAAGTGGTCAGTCTTATATTTTTTTTATTAAACATACGGTTAGTGATGTTTAATCTAATAATTTTTTAATTTTCGGCTTTGAAAATGTACCATTTTTGCCTTTTTACCATGTATAATATTACAATACTTTATTCAAGTTTTTCACAATTTACTCGAAATTTTGGGGGTCCAGGGGCAAAATCAACCCCGTATTTGGAGTCGGTGCTCTCAAAGGCATAAAAAGGTCGGTCCGGGAAAAATCTACAGACCACTTTTCTTTCATTTTATGCAACCGTGCACGGATATTTCCTGTGCGCTTATGTCCGGGATTCTGATAAAGCATCAAGTCAACAACAATATTCTTTTTTTTTCAGCCTTAAACTTATTCAAAGTAGCTACCAGCCTTATTTAAATATTTTTTCGGGCTTTGGGCCCCATAGAACCGCCGGCTCCGGTGTTTTTGAATGTTTTTTTTTTGTTCTTGTAGAACCATTTACATCTGTTTTAATGAAATATCCAATAAAATTGTGTAAAAATTTAAGTTTTTTACAAAAGAAACAAGACGGAAACCTAAATTATGTTTTGTGGACCGCTTTATTGAACAGCTTTCCCGGCAACTCTATACGAGAACTAACAGAGCCTGAAATTAGTTCAGTCTGTAACTATGAAATATTATAATGGCCTAAGAGAACGGAAATTTGCATAAAGTTTTTATCGTCTCCCCAAGAAGATTCAGTTGGCACCGAACCCGATTATTTTGTGAATACCGGGCGAACTAACAAATTTTTTGCACTTAATTTATTTTTCAATAACTTTTTAGGTATTTATAAAAACAACTTTATTGGCTAGCATAAACATCAGTTTTTAAATAAAATTTTATAAAATATTCAGTCGTATTTACACAAGTTTATTTAGCTTTTTGTTATTTTGTCGACAAGAATTTTATTTCTTTGACACGTAATAAACAAATCGATTAATTGGCTAATTTAACAAGGTGCGAATTGTGAAAAAACGATAAGCAATAAGTTTGTGAGAAATTGAGATCAAGGGCCGCAGTGTCAATGATTTATCAGATCTTGAAGTTTAAGAAATTAGAAAAAAATAAACCAAAACGTTTGGTTATGTTATTAGTCAAACCCACTATATAATTATTGTCACATATTGAACTATTTTCTTGCGAAAGTGACATAACCTGGGGACTAAAGTGATACTTTTAATCCTGACGCGAAAAGTTTGTAGACCGACCGAAGAAAGGGCTACGATTCCCTAAAGGATTAAAAGCAACTTTAGTCACGTATTACTATTTTATTGAGTTTGGTATAGAAAAATTTATATATTAAAAGAAAAATAAATATAAAGCTTGTCAAAACGACAATTAAATTGTGGTTCTATTGGGAACAAATCATTCCCTATGCAATTTTTTTGTAAAGATGATGTGAAAAAAGTGAAATGCAAAAGTTTGTAAAAAAACATGGTAAAAATCAAAATCTTGGATTTATGACGTTACACAGGCGCTCTTACTCAAATTTGAGGCAGACGTTTGAAACTGCTTTCTTCAATTTTCTTTTTTTGGTAAAAAAAGTTACTAATTTTTTGTATTTCACTATATTAATTGGTGACTTGTAAACAAAAAACGTATACCAGTTTTTCTGTAGAACTAATTTAGCGAAAGTTATAACCCAAAGTTTGTGAAAAAACATGAAAAAAGCCGCCATCTTAAATCTATAACGTCACACAGGCCCTCCTCAAATTGGAGGCAAACACCCGATGACTTAAAATTGTGTAATAGGTTTTTTTTAAAATTTGTACCACCCACTGTAGATAGTTGGGGTACATAATAAGATGAAAAATACATAACATTTTTACAGCATTGATGGACTGAAAAACCCAAAAAACTAAGAAGATAAAAGTCTAGACATCCGTTGCGAATTTGTTTTAGTAAACTTTAAAGTATAACTGAGAATAAATCCACACGCGAATATTGGCGTAAATAAAGAACAAAGATTTTAGAGTTTTATTTCCCTCGTCGGCCGTCGTGGCCTTCTATTTTTACATGGAAAAACTCAATCTCTTTGCGCGACAGAAGCTTATGTTCTTGGCAAGTCTGAGCCAAACTAAACTGAAACTCGCACGCATTCGATCAAGTAGAAACTTTTAACGTCTGGCTTCACTCGAATAACTAGTTTTCCCCGAATAAGTTGAGAAAACTCTCGCTACGCCCATAAAATAAACACAATGTATCCAAACATCAAAAATATTGCCCAAAAATTCTAACTTAATTAATGCTGTTCTGAGTAAATGAAAACAGAGGTCCTGAAATAAGACGATTCTCTTTGTTCTTCTCTATATAGGATTATTTCGTGCAATAACACACAAATTCGGAATTGCTATGATGATAATCACTATAACAAACGGATAATTATTGTGTTCCTTTATTTCGTATCATTTTTTAACAAAAATTAAAATATTACCAGCAAAAGTTTCCGTTAACCATAACATATACCGTTTTGGATCCACACTCCTCTTAACCACTTAGAAATCGCGTCTTATTGGAGCAGATCCTGGCGGGAGCAACTGCAAATTAGTCCCTTACTAATAACTCAAATCCTTAATACAACAATGGATCAAATAAGGAACGAGGGATGATCAGCTGCCCACAGTAGGTGTACAAAAATTAAATACAAGACTATACATGACTCCACAGGACATTATAAAGGGCCCTACAATACACTACAGGACCAAGAATTTATTTAAAAGTCAATTGGGTTCAGCTGATATCCCCTTGATAAGGAATAATCAAGAAAACTTCATCTTTAGATCTTACATATGTTGCACGATAGAAACTCAATCAACTCCATTACCTTGCGATTTTATTGATTTATTTCCACCACTTCGAAATGAAAAAACACGCCAAAATACAACGTAAAAAGTAGGCTTTCATTTTTTATCTAGAGCCATTGATTTAGACGATTAATTGTAACCTTATTGCAACAAAGATCGATCAGCGCTAGATTGAGGAGCAACCGTTTTGTGAAATCGAACAGCCAAATTACAGCAGGAGCAATGCTTGGCTTTAAATCGAATATTGACATTTTGGGATCAAACTGCCTAATCGCTCTAGAGCAGTTTTTGATCGTAGATCTTCTTCTTTAAGTGGAATTATAACCCCTGTGGGGTTTAACCTGATTACCTAAATATTATGACCATATCTCTCGATGTTTTTGAGAAGCAGTTTTGACTCATTTATTTTTAGTCTTTGTTTTTTGTTCTACCGCCTCGTCTGTCCCAACGTCATACTTAAAAGCTTCTCTTATTGAAGTGTGAGGGAATCCGAAATATTAATGTATCCAACAAAGATAGCCTGACTTTTCCTTTTTTTCGTGATCACGCCTTTTAAAGTGGCCTCTATTATCCCTACCAAAAGTCGCCGAAATCGATGATGAGTTGCATCGTCGCGCGTTACTTTTAAAAGCCTCCGCGCTCCCCAGTGCTCTCGCAGCAGCGTGACTTACAGAAAGTCCCATGTGCTTGCTTTATTATTAGGGGCGTAACGGGGCGGGGCTCTGTGTCCAATAGAATCATTTAAAGGCGAAGTACAACTTTTTGTTATAAGAATCACTTCGAAACAGCGGGTATATTAGATTTTTCGTCTATGAACACCAATTTCATCCGCGTAACCTGATGAGGCCTTTGAAAGGACAAAAAAAAACTCACAAAAGTTTATATTAAAAAACTTGCACTCAATAAAAAACGCTTCTTTTAATTTTTGTTTAAAACTAAAGGTAATGAAGCACAGTGTGCCTGCGATCTTGACTTTATTTATACAACGCTTCAATATTGTCGGAAATACGTATTGTCACAAATATCGTTTAATAAATTCCACGCTGCTTTATGTAAATTTTTACGACACTGCAATCATAAAACAGCAAAATATAAAACAAAGAAAGTTTTTATCTATGCAGATATAATAACATAAAAGAAATATAAAAAACTACTAATTTAGAACTCATCCTGTAACTCTTTGCAGTGCAATTTATTTTAAAAATCAGGAGCCGTGGAACTATGGAATTGTAAGTAAGAACCACAAAATGAAATTTAAAAATTTTTTTTTTTCATGAGCACGTTTTCGCACTTTATCGATAAAAGTGTCTCTTTTTATTAAAAAATCGTGATGGAAAGTGACACACTAGGAATAAAAAGGAAAAATCAGAATGAAGAGTGGCAGATCAGAACCAAATGGTAAACGTAAAAAAAACGTAAAAACTCAAAAAAAAACAAATGTTTATAAACGTACACTTTATAGTAGGGGAGGCCGTGGATATTTTGTGGAACTTATTTTCTTAGTCGATATTTATGAAGAAGTATGTTCTGTTAATGATAATAATAATCAACAATTTGTCATTCTAGTGATGCTTTTACGATGGGTTCAAAACGTCAGTAAATGATTTCAGTCGACTTATTTTTTAAGTTCTAAATCTTATACACTAAGAAGAAGAGATTGTGAATATTATAAGAAAAGTACTCTGACTAATCATAAGTAGTGGAAAACATACCTGGCTGAAAATTTTCGAATCGAAAAATTAGGCTGATTTGTGCCCTTATTTTCTTAGTCTTGAAACTGAACATATAAACTGATGTTATAATAGACTATAACTAAAAATAACTCTGGCTGATTTACAAAGTTGGAAGATGCAGTTATCGGCGTCTTCGAAATTGGAAAATCAGGAACTTATGTTCTTAGTTTTGAAATTTTTCACATGGTAGATCATATTCACATGGTGTTATTTGCAATCACGAAAGTCTCGCCAGAAAAGCTCTAAGGTCCAGTCTAAAAAATAGTTATTTAATTTATTACTCGTTAACGGTCGAAGATACAAAAACCTGCAAGATACCGAAAAGTTTCTACATAAAACAGGGAATTTGTTCTGTGTCTATCCATGACGCTGAAAAAATTTATTAATTTCAACAGTCTGTAAATCGGCGTTTGTAAACAAAGCGTTTGCGGACCGATGTGCATGAACACTTAGTCTTAAAATAAACCAAATGATCTCTTCTTCACATTTGTACGTGGGCCTAATAAACATTAACATAATCGAAGGTGTCAACTTGACGGGCATCAGATAACTCTGGAAGGCTTTGGAGCTTTTAAATAACAGCCAAGGATAAATTAAACTTTTGTTATTATACAACCTATCATCCCAAAAACTTTCAGAACTAAGAAAATAAGGGCATTTGTTTTATATCGTTTTTCACCAGAATATTTTTTTTAGTTAATTTAAGTATACCCTTTAGTGGTACAACTAGTTTTCTTACTAAGAAAATAAGTTCCTGGTATTCATATCTTATTTTGCATTTTGCGCCTAAACCCATCGAAAACTCCCCCTATTCATATAAAAATTTTTGCTTAGAATTGATCTCTTTGAGACACCTGTGACTCAGGGAGTAGGCTTACAGTATTAGTATAATTGTAATTAGTGTTGTAATTTCGAGAAATATATTTCCGGAAATATTGGAAATATATGAAATATTAAAAAAATAGGAAAAAAGGGAATATTTATTTATAAAATCATAACAAAACACCAAAAAACGCAGAAGGCTTATACATGAACACAAATCAGGAGTTATTCTTCAAACAAATATACAGAAATAAGGTCAAATTTCACTAGTCGAGCAAGAGGCATATCTTCATCGGTGTCATCAGCATCACACTTAATAACATCGGCTTGCCAGTCTACTTCCTCAAAATCTTCAATAGTATCGGAAATAAAAATTGTTTAATGCTTATAAGCGCATATCCTTAAATTACGTAATTTTTGTTTGTGTCATGACACATATTGCATTACACACTTTTTTAAGTTTAATAGGTCGCTTTTTAACGTTATTTTTAAAACCACGTTAAAATCACACCGAAATAACGTGGTTTTGAAAATAACGTTAAAATGGGACCTATTGAACGTAAAAAAGTGTGTGTTTTTTCTTGAAAATGCGTTAAGAGGGGGGTGGGGGTCAAAAATCCTGAATTTTTGCGTAGCGTAATTTAAGAACGCTCCCTAAGGTTACAAAATATGAAAGATAATATGTTTTTTTTATATTTCCAATATTCCCAATAATTCCTTCGGTAGTTTACAATATTTCCATTTCCATGAAAATATTTCCAACGGAAATATTTCCATTTACATCACTAATTATAATGTATACAAGAGTAATAATAAAATAAAAAAGCAATGAACAATCCTATCGATGTTTGAAAGAAAATAAGTTCTCAAAACATTCACGTTCTCTCCTACTATTAGGGTACATAAAAAAAGTTTAAAAGGTCGTTGAATTTGATCCTCTATATCTTGAAAACAACATAATGTTGACCCAAATGTTAAATGATTAATATATTTGTTGCCTATTTTAGCCTTTTCAAAATCATCAATTAAAATATAACTCATACCGTTTATACCCTGTATTGTTAGAGTTTTGTTATTTTAAACCCCTTGGAGGGGGTAAATCTTACTTACGGTTAAATATTAAAATTTTGTTTTTCTTTTGCGAGTTGTATGTCATTTTGGGGAAGTCTAGCAATTTTCAAACCCGTCTTTCATCTCCTTACAATAAGCACCGCCGATTTCTATACAAGTCTCGCATCCGGGCAAAGAAAAAAATGTTTAGAGATAAAAATTGCACACAAGCTGTGGCTATGAAGGAAGTTCTATTCAATTCTTAAATCTTTTTCCAGTGCCCAACAGCGCCGTATGTCTTCGAATTCGTTTTTCCAAGACAGGGAGGGCCACGTAGATTGTCAAATTGTATTAATAAGTAAGGTTCCTAAAAGGTGTTATTTAAGTTATGTAGTCGTCTTTCAGTAACTTTAAAAGAAAAGTTTGCATGAATAAACATGTGTCCAAAGGTACCTATGGTACATAGTTTTTACGGAAGGAACCGAACCTAACTTTTCTTAATATATATAACTTAAATATCTTGTGCTGGTGGTGCTCATTTAGTCGATTTTGTTCAAGTTTGGCAGTGCCCCTTGTAGTAACAAGAGGCTAAGCCCATATGGTATTAAAATTATTGAGTCCAGTAGCGTCCCGGAAGAACACCAACCACTGATTTTTTTTCCAATTTTTGTATTTAAAAAAAAATTATCTTGTTTAAAGCTATATAAAATCTTAGGGAGGGCTGGAACGCACATCGATACATTTTAATCTTGATTTTTGAGGAAAAATTATGTTTTAGGGATCAATATTTAGTGGCTATAGGAGAGCTTCAACCCCTAAGCCTTACGTACGCCACTGACTTTCGTGTGGGTAATTTCAAAATTTTATAGTTTGTCGCGGGGATATACGAAAACGCATCAGTTGGATAATACATACACAAAAATCCTTCAAAAATCCGGGTTAACCTGTCAAAGCCCAAAGAAAGATTAAAAACAAAATCCGGCGATCTGCATTTTAGCTTGAGCTTTTGTTGTGTGCCATAGACTTTTAAAATAAGAATTAGAAGGGTGGGTATAATAATTATGCATTATATGGTTTTCTTTTGTTAGCCGTTAGGAATATCTGGGAGAAACACATAAGAGCCTGTCCAAAAATAAAAAAAAAACTTTCTTTTTTACATACCTTACAAATTTAAAGTCAGTATCTACTCTTTATTTTCCAGTAAAAATATAAAGGACAGATCTACGTATACCAAAGAAGATAATTGGCGGATTCATTTAAGACTTTTTTAAACAACGTGTTGTTACATTTATAAATTGTTTTTAGGAGGCATATTAAAAATTTTAGTTAGGGTTTTTGTATGTATGTATCTTTTTTTGTCACCTATAAAAAAATATAGGGAGCTTTCCAACGCATTTCCTCACACTGTTTCGAGCGTATGAACGCTTCCCAGCGTAGAAGAAACCTTTTTTAGACGCTTAAATAAAAAAAATTACATTCTGTAATATTAGGTTTAGTTTACATAAAATGTAGCTGTTAAAAAAAAGACCAAAAAACAAATATTTTTATACTAAAGAATGTACAAACCATTAAAAAAATTAACACTGAAATAATGTTCCAGCAGCTAAAATAGAATTATTAAACTTTGAGAATAGTACACATGCATGGTGACAAAATGTTGGGTATTGATTTAATTATTTGATAAAGTCCAAAAGCATGAGAAACTGTTTTTCCATATAAACAAAACAATGGAAAATTAAATTAAATCAAGCTATATTGTCTCATAAAGTAATACAACTTGGTAGACAAAATAAATAAATAAACATAATAATAATAGAAAAAATCATTTAAAAAATATATAAATCTAAAAGTTTTTTAATTATAATGATTAAGTATATTCCTATTTTTTAATTTCCGGATTATTGTTCAATAATTAAGAGTTTTGACTGCGTATTCTTCTTTAATTGCAACGCTAATTAAGAAATTTATTATTTTTTTAAATTTATTATATTTATATAATTATTTATTATTATTAAAAAGCTTTGATCATAAAAAAATCCCTACACTTATTTCTAAATAATAAGCTATAGATATTATTAAGTTTTATATTGTTTGACAAATTATTGTATAATTTTCTACCGTTATAAATTATTGATTTTTTAAATAAAAAGTAATGTGGTATAGGCAATGCAAGATTGTTAACTAGTCTCGTTGTATAAATATTTTGGATTGTTTC
Source organism: Aspidapion aeneum (assembly GCA_963576565.1). NCBI lineage: Eukaryota > Metazoa > Arthropoda > Insecta > Coleoptera > Brentidae > Aspidapion > Aspidapion aeneum. The sequence goes on from OY755040.1 coordinate 43,968,880, forward strand.
AAAGTAATTTAGATGTTTATCAGACAAATAGTTTAAAGAATATAGAATATATACCTTCATAGCCCGCGCAGCAATAGCATACGATAGCTCCTAAACAGCTGAACTGATTTTCATTAAATTTTTGAGTAAAATAGTGTACAATACTGTAAAGAGCTTATTAGGTTTTGATAAAAATTCATTGATCCTAATTACAGTTTTTTTGACAGTTTAAAAATAGAAAATATGAAATTTTTTAACGGGCCATCGAATCGATGTGCGGTTATCGGAATGCAGTAGAACATCTTTTTTTAGTTTATGTTATTACTAGAAACTCCGTAGAAGCTTTTGTTTCTGAGATAGTTACAAAAATTGTTTTCAAGGCGTGTTTACTTGGACTGTGCTAATGGGCTAAAAAGGTATCAGATCAATCATGGATCCATTTATTTTTGATAAACAAATCTTTGCAGTTATATCTAGAATCTACATTGCATAAATATCTAACCGATCTTTTTTGTAATAATTTTTACATAATAGCAAGCGGAACTATTTCAATAATAAATATGGTCATGAAATTTTAAATTTTTGTTAAGTTCCAAAAATTTGATATTATTTATAATATTAATTTTGTTTTCATTTATATTTATAATTTGTTGACATATTTCTTTAAAACCAATTACATACGTTTTTGAAAAATTAAGGGATAGTTTATTTGATTTAAACTAAGTTTTTATACAAATAACATAATTTTTTACGTTTTTCCAGAGAACATTTATATTTTTATTTTTCCAAAGTATCATCTGCAAATATCAAATCATTAATATCAATTAAAAATAGTATTGGTCCTAGTACTGAACCTTGAGGAACCCCACATTTAATATTATTTTTATTATTTGAATATATATCATATATCATACATATATGATTTAAACCAATTTAAAGGGTTGTTTCTTATCCCATAGATATATAATTTTTTAAGAATTTCATTATTAACACAATCGGAAACTTTAGACATATCAAAAAAAATTGCCGCTGCATGTTCATTATTATTAATATTGTTTAATAGTTGTTTTATAAAAAAGGAATATTGCATAATTTGTATTTTAGTTTTTTTTTCGAAAACCAGATCGATTAATATTAATCATTTTAATTTTGCAAAATATAATAATTCTAAACATTCAATATTTTCTATTAATTTTTAAAATGTTAGAAAAAGAAATATTGGTCCTAGAAATGTAAAAAATTAAGATTTTGTACATTTTCGTTTTTATTTATTATATTACATCGTTAGAGAATATTACACTATTACATTCTATCAGCTGTTGTAATTGTCTCAAGAGATACGTACGTGAGCAGTAACAGTCACTCTAAAGCTAGGCGCCCTTTAAATAAAAGTAACAGTCTGACAATACATCTGGACGTGGTATGTGAATGCAGGGCCTTTAGTTAACAGTAGCGTCGTAGCACAGAGATAAGAATTCTGAAAAGAAAATTTAGTGCACAGCCATTGCCCATTTGAATTGAGATAAAGCTTGTAAAGAAATTAACGGTTACCTTTGCTTGGGGAAAACGGCCAATAGGTATACAAATTTAAAAACAAAATTTCGGATGTGCATTGTCTTTATTTATTTTAAACACGACGCCAATGCTTTGTTTAGTAAGCAGTGGCGGCTGCTACAGGGAGGGCCTTCCCAAAACCAGACAACAAACAGTATTTTTAATTGATTTTTGGTCTGTGTTTAACAAAAGGCGATTAATTGGGTAAACTTTTTTTATAATTACAAGCAGGCAGCACCGCGCGGAACAAGGTTTCAATTTCACCCGTTTTCAGCGGTGTATGGGTGGACGTCGGCCATCTTCATCTTGCGAAAACGTTCGTTGCCCTTCCTACGTGTTGCCGGTTCTATCATTAGTGAAGACGTATAAGTTTATTTTGATTTGGGGTAGGTTGGTAGTTAAAAGCCTTGCCGGTCGCGTGTACATTGTTTGTTTTCTAAATGGAAATAAATACCGTCCATTATATAATTAACTGTGCAAATTTAAATACGTCGACATATGAACTTCGATTACAAATAAAAGCTTTGAGTTCGGTTCGGTTCCGTCCTAAAAATTAACAAAAATTTTAGTGCAAGTAATGCCGAAGGGTGTTCCAAAAAAACTTATAATAGAAAATTTAATACAAAATTATACGATTCTAAAAACTTTTGCGGTTGTGAAAAACGAAATGCTTTTTTTTGCTTTATTTGCCTTATTATGAACAATCCACAAAGCGATCCTGCGTGGGTGGCAAAGGGAATATGTGATATCAAGCCCTTTAGTGAAAAGTTAAAAAGACAAAGTAAGTGCTACTTTTTTAAATAACCACATAGAATTTAGTAATAGACATATACTTAGTAGGTTAATCATATACGTAATATTCCAATACTCCCTGTTACCCATTTACACAATGATTGGCGTTTGATGCAAACATTCAGAAATAAAGGTACGAAAAATGCACAGATACCAAATTTACATAGATAGAGTTTTTGTCAACTGTGAGCCGATGATTTGACATGACGAATACACGAATAAAATAATATGCATGTGTAAAGTATAAACAATCAGGACATTTTAACTTAATGATCGCAAAAGGGATAGACTTAGTGTCCATTGATATTGCTATTTCAAATATGTTTGCATTCTGCATCGTAAGGTACTGTAGGTATTGCAATATTACGTACTATATGGAAATAATATGCATATGTCTTTGAAAGCAACCAATCAGGTCTTTTTTGCTTAAAGACCTCAAGGCCCTCATGTTTGCATCATGAATGGGCAGTTACCGTGGGTATTGGAATATTATGTATATGAGGTTAATGGACTGTTTAAAATTCTGTGGGATTTTTGAGGTTGCTCTACGGCGCCGGCGCCATAAAAAAGAAAGGCGAATGGACTTATCTATAAACGAATAAACTAAAAACTCCACCAAGTAGCTGCTTGTTTGTAAAATGCTAAAATAAAATTGTTTAGGTAAGTTTTTTTATCTCCTTTTTCATGCAATATAAATTTTCGCCCCCTGCAATTTATACACAGCAAAAAATTTTGCCTACAATGAAAACACGCTCTTTTCTTGAATAAATTGTTTTACCTTAAAACAATTAATACTAGGAAGGTATCAGATCTCAATAGAGAAGGTATTGTTTTCGACGAAGTAAAGTAAGTAAGTAACCTTAAAACAATTTGTTTTGAATTAAAACATTTCTTTTCAGTTCAACGCAACGTTTAATCTTGAAATGAGACTTTATTTTTCTTCTTTAATTGTTTTGTTTCAGTATACTCCGTTTTGTAACAAAGCAAATTGTCTTCATATAAGTAATATTTTGCTTTCAGAGAAAACGGTGCCTTAGATTAATTCAGTTCCAATTTATATTAAAACAATTTGTGTTTCACATTAAAACAAAAGGCAAGACATTTTTTGTGCTATATCAAGAAAATATTTTCTTGGTAAATAGGAAAGCACAAATTATTTTACTTCAAAGCAATTTGCTTTAATTCAAGACATTTTTTTTTACCGTGTAACGTTACCAGCCGCCACTGTTAGTAAGTATATAAGAACTTCTTCGATATTTAATTAAAAGCCCGCTTTATTGGTCTGTATCAAGCCAAAGTTCGGTTAGAAAGCTTTTTGTTAATTATCTAGCAGTGTCTTCTCATAACTTAAATATTTAGCAATACAAGGGCTTGTTCTCCATTTTATGAAGCATTGGCGATCGAAAGGCCTTTGTAGTAGAGAAAGGTCAGGTTGAAATTGAAAAATGGAGGCGAAAATAGGAAAAAAACTTTCTGGGTTTTAAGTTTCAATAGGAAAATTTGATAACGTTGCCGCCGCGCCTCTTTTATGGGTTTTCCCATTTACTAAACACGAAAATGCTGTTTTACGGTTTACATTTTGTAGTCTGCCAATCATTGCTGCTTGTAATAGTGTTTTGGCATGTTTTTCGGAAATAATAGATTGAGATTCCACTCTGCAAAAAATCTAATTTTAAAAAAAATTCCATATTTAGAGGAGGAATATTATTTCGATTTTGAGCTCTTAGGATAAAATTCTTGCCAAAGCAAACTGCTTAGGCTCTTAAGGTCTAAATGGATATATCGCTGCTTTGCTTTGATAGTGAGACAACTAAAAAAAATGCGTTTTTGCGTTTTCTGTAAAAACTAACTTCTCATGGTATTGTATATATTTTTACCACAAAATTTTAAGTAAGTTATTGATTCATTTAATTAAAGCAACAAAAATATATAAAGATTTGCCTTTGCCATTATTTTTAAAAAGCGTTTCCTGAAAATTATCATTTCCAGTTATGCCACTATTAAAGCAAGGCAGCGATATAGTCAAAGCTAATTGTTATATTATGTAATCCTAAACTACAGATTACCTATTATATATAATTTTGGGTGCTAAGAATATTTATATTGTCAATACTGAAACTTTTCTAATATCTAGGTGCATATATGTATACGGTGTCTCACCCCTTTTTCTCCCCTGATATGCATGCTAAAAAGTTGTATTATCCAAGCTGCGTAAAATATTTTACATACAATAGTACCATAGTTAGGCGACAGGGTAGTGCCGTGGTATGGTCGTCGACTTCAGATGCGGAAGGTACCAGGTTCACGTCTCGAACAACGATGCAAAAACAAAAAGTCTGCCTGCAGCTCACTTCGCTTTTAGCGTTCAACAGTTGTCATTGAATTAGTGTGCGATGCGATGCACGCAAAATATAAGTTGACCTTGAACATCAAGAATGTACGCAGGTGTAGTCCAGGAGCCGACACGCAGCCAGCCAAGGAACCAGAAATAATAACCCAAGAGCCTGCTATAAGTGCTATTAGATATTTAGATAGGTGTAAGTCTAACATGTAGCAGGAGCAGGGCCACCTTTCGGAGGGGGTGTAAAAGCGTGGGTTCACTGTGTATACTTGCTACGCAGTATAAAGATCCCAGCCCTCGATAAAGAGGTGCCAGGCAAAATTAAGTCCTCTTAGAGATAGAAAACTTGGATCCTAAGGGGCACGTGCATCAGTTTGGTATATGGTGTTTGGACAAATCGGGGTTTGCGAATAGGGCGCGCCGTGTGCCTATTGGCTAGACCAAAAATGGTCTCCCCACCACTACTACTATCACTATTACTATTATACATAAACTATACATACCAAAGATTTTATTTTTATTTATATTCTATCACTTATTTTCGGTCGGAACTTGTAAGAATAATGTTTAAATGTAAAGTGTACTCTATGTTCTCTGTGCTATACTTTTAGTATTTTGTTAGGTTTCGGTTATGTAGTTATTCGTTATATCGATAACCAATGACTAAATAACCAAAACAACGGCCGGCGGTTCTGGAACAAAATTCTGGTGGAGGGGTAATGCTGAAACGGTGACCGTAAATAAAAGCATAGGAAATACTCTGCCAATATATGGGCCCCTAAGCTCACACTGGGTACTATAGTTATAGTGTACGTGTGAGCTAATATAACTAAAAACAATATATTTTATTCAATTCCACACTAAATTACCTTTTGTTTGATCCCACACAAGCCATGTTTTGACTTAAACTCAAATTTTTGAAATCCACCCCCACCCTTAAAAAAAAACAAAAACTAAAATGTACTTTGTTGAACTCCTGACTTAATTACCTTTCGTTTGATATCACACACGCCATATTTTCACTTAAACTCTAATTTTTGAAATATACCCCCACCCTTTTTTTTTAAATAAATTAAAATGTATTTTGTTTAACTCCAGACTCAATAACCTTTCGTTTGATATCACACACGCCATATTTTCACATAAACTTTAATTTTTGAAATCTATCCCCACCCTTTTATTTGGTTTGTGTTCGGTGGATTTTGTTCATTTTTAAATGGGACCATCTCGACCGAAGACCCAGCCTAGGTACCAAATTTCATTGAAATCGGCCAAGCGGTTTTTGAGTTATGCGCGTTGGTCGTTACAGACAGACATACAGACATACAGACAGACAGACAGACAGACAGACAGACAGACAGACAGACAGACAGACATACAGACAGACAGACAGACGGCGCGACAAAAAAGTTTCAAAATCATCTGAAACGCAAAGATATATAAAAATTTTTGAAATCGGAGCAACTTTTTTTTTCTCGAAAAAATTAGCATCACCATAGCTCACACTACTATAGTATAGTATATGTGTGAGCTAAAAAGCGAAAAGGAAACATTCGCGCAGGATAAAACGCTACACAGAAAAAAGCGCACGCGTAGTAAAGTGCACATAGTAAAACAGCACACAGAGAAATCAGACAGAAAATTTTTGACGTATGGAAAAATCATAATGAAATAAATGTAACTCTTTAGATTTAAAATGATATCTAGCCTACTGTTACAGGTTACTTGATCATTTTAATTTTACTTACAAAAATAGAGTAGTGTACAAGGTGTGTAACTTTAAGGGCCGTTAGATTATTAGAACAAGAGCAGAAAGCGGAAATAAAAATATTTAAAAGAAAATTAATTAATCAATTCAATCGGTCAATTTTTTTCGGGAAAAACTATTTTTTTGGAAAAAAACTTTTAAAATGCCATATTAAACGCATTGTTCTTGATATTTTTTGTTAATAAAAATAAATCTCTATAAAGACATATTATTAAAATATTTTTTAAACATTTGTGAAGGTTATTTTGACAGCCTGTATCTCCTTAACTTGTAATTTTATCAAAAAAGGAAATACTACATTTTTAGATCACAATTATAGCTAAGTATTCATTTGACTGTGACAAAGGCAAAGTGAGGCAAAAGTATTGGATATTTTTTGTAGAGAGAGCACGCTGCGCAAGAGGTGCACACATTTCCATTTTTACTTCTACTCTCCGATGATATTCTGTGGTTTTGAAAAATCGCGTACGTTCGATTTTTAATCTATAACTGGATTTTTACTGTGATTAGGTACTAATAAAGGTTTTTAAATAATCAAAGCTATTTACTTCAAAAAGGAAACGGGCTTTTCACTCCCATAAAACTCGTTCTTACATGCAACGCATCGTGTTCCCATTTTTTATTTTTATTCAACAAAAACGATTTCAAAAAATACAGACAACCACTGACAAACAATTTAATGACAAATCATAAATACCACCGGTAGATAGAACTAGATAGAGAAAGGTTGCAATGGTTACCATTCATGTATGTTCTCACTTTAAAAAAACATTGCCTCAGTGTCCCATATACATAATGTTTAGCCGGGGCCGTTCCAGTTACTTCGTAAATTCATTGCCCCTATGTTATATAAAGTTTTTTATCAGAAATAACCTCCTCTATCACTTGCCGCACTATGGTAATGTTTGAAAAATTTTTAGACATTCGAATATATTTGAATTTTTATAGAATTTTGAAATTTTTTTAGAATTTTTAAAATATTTGATATTTTTTTATTGAAATTCATATAAAAACTTTAAAAATATTGCAATACTTTGATCAAGTTTTTTGCCATTTATTCGAAATATTGGGGGTGTACAGGCAAAACAAACCTACTATTTGGATTCGGTGCATCGAGATGTAGAGATCACTTCTTTTTGGTTTATTTTCTGGAGTTAGTATTATTTAAGTTAGTTTTTATTCTGTGCGCATTTTTCCATATGCTTTTCTGATAAAACAAGTCAATATATAATTTTTTTCACCCTTTATGTTACCTGTAGTAGGTAGATATTATACTTAACATATTTTTTTAGGTTCTGGGGGGTTATTACCCCCTTCCTCCCCCTTCATTAGAACCGCCAATGACCGAAAGCATAGTAACCAGTAGATACAGTGCACTTAATATTAATTAATATAAAATATTTAAAATAATGCAGAATAAAGAAGCTTTCAGTCAAACAAGCACGGACATACCAAACATATAGAAACCACTCCTTAAGAAAAACAGACGTCTTAGTATTAAAAAGGGGGCGGGCCATCACACCTGACTGCACACCAAGTAGTATAAGTAGTAGCCTATAGACTAGATTGTTTAGTTTATACTTGGAAACGGCTAGGGATACCTACTAACCGAAACGTCATGTTTAAAATAAATAACGACAATGGAAGTCCAAATTTCGTTTCTAATCGAGAACACTCTCAAGATTCTTAAATTTTACAATTAATTAAAAACGAATTCAATACTCAAAAAAATGTAGCTCATACCTACTACATGTGCTTGTAGAAAATGCAAGAAAAAATATTCTTTGTGTAAACTCCTATACTCACATTCGCGCACACTGTATGCATAGACAGCTCCTAGCACATAAACAAAGAGCCTAGGTGTGAAAAGCTGGCAAAAAAAAACTGAAAAATCCGCTAAAAAGAAACTTTGTTCTTTGTGTAGCTGGCTGGCAGCGTAGGTGAGCTGGATAAGCCTTTGTACAAAATATTACTGTAAGAAGAACGCAGGTGTATATGCGAAAAACTCGTTTTTTTGTCATTTGTTGAAAAAAGATAAATATTAATAATAAATGCTGTAAGGCGTTTTTAGGAAATTGCCAAATGTAAAATTTAGGTCTGGATCTCCAGGCCTTTATTTAGCAAATTGTCGAATTTGCATTTTGCTTATATAGAGAGCTCCAATTTAGAAAGTTTCCACCCTTAGTGTTTCTCTTTCTGGCGATCCTTAGTTTACATCGAAAGTCTACAATGCAAATCACCTTGCGAAATAAGCCAAACATAAACATTAACAGCAGTAGCAAATTTTAGTGGGTACCCGTGAATTTGAAAATCAAACAGGTAAAGAGAAGTTTTTTACCCGATTACCTTGTTTGAGTTTTAAATTCATTATTTAGCTTAAAAATTAAGGTGGGTAAAAACACTAATCAGCGTTGATCTGACCTGAAAGACAAAACTGTCGAAGGTCACGGATGGATTATTTTCTTTGCAATCGATCTTTTCATCGATCGATATATTTTATTACTGCCTGCTCTTGTTCTGGTTTCTCTCGTACCTCGGTAGATGGCGCTTCTTGCGGAAGTTTTCTCATTATAGACGAAGGATGAGGGTGTCACATTGACCAAGAAGTGTTCTGAGGAGTCCCATAAGGACGAAACAATTAACTATCAACACTTATTATAGGTGTTCATTAGATTTTGGACCCCCATGAGGATAAGCTTCCGAGCTACCCACGGAAAAATTTGAAAGAAACGAAAACTTATTTTTTGGCCACGAAACTTGTTTGATTATTAACAGCGGTATTTACTTAAGGATACTAAGTATTAAGTCTATAGACTTTGTCCCGACCATTCTACATTTTGTTGAATGTTTAACTTATTTTTTGTCTTGAAAGCACTAGTTTTTTATTATTTTTATAATTGTTTAATAGTTATTTAAACAACAAGGTTTGAAAACGACTCTTTGCACACGATCGAGACAGTTTGTTACAAGTCGAGGGAGTGTGCAAAGAGGTTTTCAAACGAGTTTTTATTTCCGACATTTTTACAACAAAACTTTAAAAATTCAACAATTTTTTGACGTATCTAATCAACAAAACATACGAGCAGTGACGGTTGCTACGGAACTAAGCCAAATGTACTTGATGGGTGACAACAACAAAAATCACAATGACGGGAGACCCGTATGCAGAAATGACATAGGCGTGCGCAAAAATGACATAAGCGTGTGCGAAACGTTTTGCACACAGCGTGCGCAAAATGCCATTTTCAGATCGCGTTCTCCGTGCGCAAAACCCCCTTTTACAAGACAGTCGTATAAAAAAATACCTTTCAATATAGGTCACCTTTTTTTGTTATTACGATGACACTATATCCACAAAAACGCAAAAAAATCAAAAAAATATTCTACGTCATCTAAATCTTCAAACGTCACTATATATAATATAATCGCAGTTAGTCAGTGTACTTAGAAAAGTTGTCCGGTTTCTTTTATAAATTAATTATTTGGTGTTGATTTTAAATTTTATTTGGAGACTGTTACAGAGATAGGATTTCAATATAAGATTTTATAACATTTTACAAAGGTTTGTTTTAAGGGCAAGGTATAAATAAGAAAAATAAAAAAAATGTTTGTGGCGGGTTCATTTTACAAACAACACTTTATCTGGATATCACGTCCCTATTAAGGAAACTTTTAAGGAACCACTTGGTTTCTCCTGGAAAAAGCAAAATCACTAATTTGCCAGTGGTTTATAAGAAAAAAATAATATTTGCCTAACAAAATTTGAAAAATGTATCTTTTTGATAAACAATATAATTGCGACGTTTCGATTGTTCTCCCACAATCGTTCTCAAGCACCTCAAATATACAATTTTCAAATTATTCTTTTATCAATATTGTTTACTCTGCTTTATGTTTGTTATTTATTTATTTTTCTGACAAATTTTTGAAACATTATCAAAACAAATGATATAACAAAGGTAGCATGACATTATTTCAAAATGTTATATATCAGTCATTATTCTTTTCAACTTTGACAATTCGGACAGAAAAGGGGGTTTATTGAAACACCAATTATTAAAGTTATAATAGCTATAATAGTTTTTTAGAATATTTTAAAATAATTCATGTCAATAGATATACTAAAAAATCAAATCTTTTTTATTTATATAAATACTCGTTGATTTAAATAAATACATGTTGATTCTTTTAATTTTCTTCTAATGTCAAATTTGGGTTTCCCCCCATTTTATTCTATGACTACTTTCAAAAGAATGTTGACAAACTCTGGATCATTAAGTCTTATTAGTGCCCTAGAAATTTCACTAATATAAATTTTACAACATTCACAAGGTATTTTATAAATTACGTTTTTTGAATTTTGTTCCTCATTTATAAGTTTTGTTTTTGTTAAAACAGATCTAAGTTTATTTTTTGTCTTAAAAATTGTTTTTGTATTGTTGTATTGCTATTCTATTAATTTTATCTGATATACCCGGTAGGAAAGGAATCATGAATTTTTTATTATCTAAATTAATTATATTCGCATTTTCCCTTCTTTTTGAGGAAACAAGTTTCTATTAAATTTTTAAGACAAGAATTTTTTATTAAAACCTCTTTAATTAATTATTTTTTTAAATAATAAAAAAAAATCATCTCAGCCTGGATTTCAACCAGGGATCTTCCGCTTGCCAGACTGAAGCGGATGGTCTGGTTTAAATCCACGCTGAGTTAAAATCTCTTTGCTATCTTATTTTTCTTATTTATTCCTTGACCTTATGCCACTAAATTCTCTGCGTTATATAATTTAAATTTTAAGATGGTTTTAAGTTATTTATATTTTTTTATTTTTTTTTAACATTGATTATTATTTTTTTAATTTTACAAACCCTAAACCACCCGTCAGGGGGGCTACTAAAATTTGACACTATTTCATGCAGAATCCTATGAATGAACCGAACCGAACCGAACCGAACAGACTAGATTTCGAAAAAATGATATATCGTTTTCCTTTTCCTTTATTTTTAAAGCTAATTTGAGTTTTTCTAAGATAAAACTCACTGATATGTTAGCGCGAATCAAATAATTGCAGTTGTTTGACCTGTAAGTACACTTAAATCGGTCTGGATCCAATCTATAGACCTTAGTCTACGCGATACGATTTAAGATCTTAGTAAATACCGCTCTAAGAATCTTTGATACACTGACAATAATTTTAAATTGTTTTATCTGGAAAACCTGGGAATTTCCATTATACTCTAGGATAAATTGCCCAGTTTTTAGCCAAAGTTTCGAATGAGCTTAAGGATTATTTTTTAGTCTATCTGATATTTATAGGTCTAATCATAAATTAATCATAAAACGACTTTGACTTAGCACTGATGATTACGTTATATTCAAAGTTTCACAAAAAACTTCGGAAAAATAACTCTTAAGGTATGAGTATGTTAACTTCATAATTTGACGCTGAATCCAGGGCCTGTTTTATTCCATGTCAGGATTTTCCATAACCTCAAAAAACCAGTAAATTGGCTATTTTTTTGGGTTATGAAACATTTACGATAGGGTAAAACGAATTCAGGATTCGGTTATATCGATCTTGAAAACATAAAGTAAACATCCTCAGCCCTCAAATTTAATGCACAGCTCCACAATAAAAAAAGAAAAAATTACTTCTCAGGGTTGAGTATGTTTACTTTATGTTTTGGGGTCGCTGAAACGCAATCAGGGGTCTGTCTTACCCTATTACGCCTTATTATGCATAACCTAAAAAAACCTCAAAAGCCCAATAAATTTCCTATACCCTCAAACATTTGATAGCGGGTTTATTGGGTGTTTGAGGCTTTTTTTGAGGTTATGAGGTAAAACAGACCCTGGACTCGGTTTCAGTCACTCCAAAAACATAACATAAAAATACTCAGACCGCAGAAGTAATTTTTTCGATTTTTTTTGTGGATCTCTTATGCTAGAAGAAAATAGACACAAAAAAGTATAAAGTAGATAGCAGATACATACATAGCTGACTAAAATTCCCGCGTTCGTTTAAAAAAGTTTAACTATTAAAATAGGTAAAAGCAAAGTACGCCAAATTGCGTCAAATTTAAAAATCCAACATTTGCCTACCTTAAACGTTTTATCGCAGGCTGCTACGTTTTCAATAATATGCTAATTTCAAAGGACTGATTTTTCACATCAATCAGATGTGATTGCGAGAGACCTGATTTCGCCAGAGTTAGAATATGTTTACCTTAAAAAATGTACTTCTAACTTAACGTTGTTTGTTTAGCAAAAAATGTATGAAGCGCAGCTATAAAGATGAGACGTAAATAGCATGCAACAAAATATAAATTAGAATGTATTTTTCCATTGTAGCTGACTGCCAAGGTCGTACTAGGGGGGTGGGGGCGGTAATGGTAAAGCGGTGACTGTAAAGAAGCGCACAGGAGAAACGCGAAAAAAAAATATCCAACAGGAAAAAAGCGCAGACCAAAAAAGCGCGCAGTGACAAAAACGTAGATAGTAAAACACACAGCAATGGAAAATTATGCAAAGAAAATTTTTGACTTATGAAAAAATCTTTAGAATAAGAATGTTTCATACATATAAAAAATATGTACGTTAGGTTACTTGATCGCAAAAATAGAGGAGTATATTATATATACTGAAAATTTCATAAAATTTGTAAATATGTGAGTTTTCAAAACTTTGGAAAATATTTGAACTTTTTGAGATTTTTTGAAATTATTTATATGTATATATTTAAAAATTTGCAGCTTTTAGAAAATTTGCAGAATTTTTATTATTTGTGAAACATTGAAATATTAAAAAAAAAAATTTAAATTATAAATAAATGTTGTTTAAAACCTCTTATGATTTAAGTGTAAGGTTCATGATTATTATAGGAGCATAAATGGGTTATTATATTTTAAACTAAACTTACACCGGCTCATAAAATAAAAAAGTGATCTGTAGCTTTGATTAGACAGATCTACTTATCCGGGGTCCGTTTTGACCGTCTCAAAATTTCTAGTAAATTACAAATGTTTGCACACACAAAAAACAACTGCGAAAAGCCCTAAAAATCGCAAAAAATTGCTTTACTTATAGTACTACTTCTGCGAAATGGTCAATTAGTCTTCAACTTTTACCTTCCTAGCCCGCGCAGCAAGGGCTAGAGAAGGTATTGTTTTTATTTTGCTGTATTTTGACATTATAGCAATATCATCGTCCGGGTGTGTGAATGTAATGTCTATCCGGCCCTCGATAGCCCCTAAACCGCTGAACCGATTTTCATTAAATCTTTAGATAAAACAGTGTACAATACTGTAAAGAGCTATAAGATTTTGGTCAAAATCTATTAACTTTTTACTGGAGCATCGCATCAATATGCGGTTTTCGGAATATAGTAGAACACATTTTTCTCAATAATTTGTGTTATAAACAAAAACTTTCTAGGAGCTTCTGGTTCTGAGATATTCACAAAAACTGTTTTCAAGGCGGATGTAACGTGGAGTTTGCTAATGGGCTAGGAAGATATCAGATTCGTCATTTATTTTCTTTAAACTTCGGGCATGGGTACTTAAAAGTGTCTGTAACATATTTTATAAAAACAAGAGTTCTAAAAGTTAAGCATAAAAATAACCGCTTTTCAAATAATTTTATGTGCGTTTTTTTAATTTAAAACTTTTGGGTTGATTATCTGTTAAAACAAAAGCCTTCTAACTTGTATTACGAGTGTTGTAGAAAACATAATACATATCATAGCCCAGCAGTTAGTGCCGCGTTGCCACCCTCTTCTTAAACGGCTTTGTTCACAAGCTTATTCTACACAAATTAAATATCCTTCGGGGCAATAAAATCTGCAGATAACGTACAACAAACCACTTTAGTTTACTCGTATACAAAATACTGGGTGAAAACAAGTTGAAATGAATGAATGAATGGAGTTTTGTGGGCGGGAAAATCCCATGCACTTAGGCCACCTTGCTGGACCCGTTCTACCACGATGGAAAATTTCTAATATCGTTAGCGCTAAGCACACACCTTCCGAAATGCGACTGTTTTAACGCGGCAAGTGCCGGGCACTCGGCTAAGATATGTAGCTGGCGTGCCTCATTCCTTCCGTGTGTGAAGCGCCTGTTTAAGTAACGTTTTAGGGTCGTGATGGTAAGACACTCTGCTCTGAGATACCCACCATGGGTTCCGACCCCAGTGGATCAGCTGAGATCCCATTCTAGCTAGTTGGTCAGCCCCCTCTTTTTCAAGAATGCCCTGTCCTGGAACCCAAAGGTGATCAACGTTGTTGTGTCATGCCAGGGTTTTCAGTACATCCCTACACTCAGCTACAAGTGCAGAGCTTACTCTGGCTAATTCGATAGCGGACAGTGCAGCTCTACTGTCTGAGCATAATATGTAGATGTCTTTTCCTGACATAGACATTTGTATATACAGTGTACTCCGGTTATAACGTACCCTCAAGGGACCACAAAATATGTACTTTATAAGCGGACGTACGTTATAAACCACACAAATAAAAATAATATAATAATAACCGAAAGTACGTTATTACCCTTATACGTTATAACCGGAGTACACTGTATATTCATATTTATACAGAAATTTTTATAACCACACATCAAAATGGCGTATACTTCTGCCTGAAAACAGTGGCCCAGGACAAAATGAAATTTTGTTTAATTCGTAAGGGTATCTTGTCCCTGTTTATGTTACCTGAAGGCAGATCTCCGATACATCTCTATAAAGTTTAAGGGCTAAGATTATTCCTAGAATCGCCGAGGCTTTGAAGTCTATTAATGAATTGTTTTCTCCTTTAACAATGGTTTGAAGTCTATACATAGTCCTCAACGCCATGTGTTCCAGGAATAAAGGCAGAGGGGGCAGTCCCGCGAGCGTTTCAATAGCCCTAGTGGGTGCTGTCCTCATCGCACCAGTCACTCAAAGAACTTGCAAACCGCTGAACTCTATCAAGTTGAGTTCTTCCGGCCTTTGTCTGTACTCCTGGCCATCATACGATGACCCCATAAGTTAAAATAGCCGAACCGAACCGAACCGAACCGAACCACCACCGTGTATAACCGTTGGAGATATCTTCTCTATTAGACATTTAAAACAAATATGCACTGCAGTGCCTACAGGTTTCCAATAGTTTTTGAGGACAGCCCACAAACTTTTTTTAAAAGTATAATCCTACTAATATTTTACTTTAATTATTTACACCTACCAGAGTTCCCGCAAAATCCACCGGCTTATGCAAGGAAAGTCTGACAGTGTTGGCTCTGGGGATCTAAATGAAGTAAAAATGAAGAAATACCCTACAGAACCCCAATGAATTGAATCAAACCAACACTTTAAGCTCAAATATGCAAACGTGTCAACAATTATTTTATTTAGAGAAAATTTTAGATCTGGAAATTATATTTTGCAACGTTATCCCCTAATAAAAATAGTGACCGCCATCAGGATACCGGAGAGAATACGGTTGACGATTTTGCTTTAGATATCTAAAATCTATGTTACTGGCAAAGATAAAAGAAAATTTGTATTAAGAGAGTTTACCTATAGCATATAAATTAAGTAGTTAGCAGAAGCACTGACCGAGGGTGTTCACTTGCTCGAGGGTTTCATTTGACGCCCCCAAATACGTTAGAGTGCAAATACATGTTCATAAAATCGAAAAGTGAAGCGCTCATAGCTAGCTTTGAAAACAATGGCAAATTTAAATTCGCAGACGCGAATTTTTAAGTGTATTTTGTCACGTAGACACACAGCTGCTGTGTGGATGAACGCCATATTTGATGTTTATGTACATTTTGCGGTGTTTTGCGTTGGTTGAGTAAAATTATGTTTTTTTTCTGTGAAAAATGTGAAATAATTGCAAAAAACATGCATTTTGTGGAAAAATGTCCAGGGAAAGTAAGGGAGTGCCATTCCATAGGTAAGTACTTGTATTTTTTTATTTTTCATTTTCATTTTCATTTCATTCATAAATCTGTACAATAAATTTTATTTATTTAAGAACTTTTTTGTATAAAGATAAACTTAGACACGGTATGTCAGCGCGCATGTATATATGCTCGATTGTCACTTTTTGCTTCCTGTGACGTCACTTTGATGACAGAAAAGCGAAATTGGCATGCAGCTAATGTTAAATGCTGCTTCTGCAATCGGCTATTAGAGTCCATCGAATTAAAATATCAACTTGAAATTTTCCACTAATGTAAGTATACTTGAGTATAATAAAGAAAGTTAATAAAATTCGGCTTTATTTTTAACAACGTATATAGAATTTTAGTCTAAAACGCTTGCTCGGCAACTAATAAAAATTTTGGTCTTCATGACGTAATGTGCGCCGAAAACGCATTTTGGTCCAAGTTGATTAGTGTTTGTATCTCTTTACAAATTACCAATGACTTTAGCCACCCTGTACAAACGGAATAGCTTTAATTCTTATCTTTTAAGGACATAAAGATGCCTTTCGACGCTGGTACGTTCGTTCCTCCTCTTTTAAAGACAATAAATTTAGACGAAACTAATTGTAGAGTACGTACGAGGAAAGGGAGGAAACTGAGCTGCGACTCAAAGCCTAATATAGAAACTAAAATGTAAGAGTGATGACAGTTTTTTTAACAATAAAACAAATATTAATTAAAAATATGGGAATAAAAAGAATAAAAAGTACATCTTAACAAGAGCTCTACAACAAAACTATGACCAGCTTAACATTGACATTTTCTTAAAATGTTGCATTAAATAAACAAAATTTATTAAAAGGGATCTATTTTACTAGACTAGCTCCTTAAAATGGAACACTCTGCTCTAACAAGTAACACAGGGCGCGGTCTTGGGTTGTTAGAATATAATGGCGTAAACTGCACTGGAAGTATAGGCGGGTTGTCGAGACAGAGGACTAAATGATAATTGCCGTTTTATAGCCCATAGGAGATGGCAACACAACGATCGTGACATCTACCTCCACGTGGCATACCTGGTCATGGGCGCATCTTACTTTGGTTGATCAGATATAACCATCTGGGATGCGATCATGACTAAAGACGTCTCTTCAAGAATCATCATATCATCAGGGGTTTTGCGGTGGGCTAAATACTTGGTTAGCTAAATAACGACACGCCATACGACAGAGGACATCGATGAGCTAATAGATGCAATGAAACGGGTTCTTAAAAAGTTCTGATGCGATCCACATGCCTTCAAACAAGTTCTTCTATGTTTCCGATGTAATCGAGTGTTGGCAACAATAGCCATCGGCCCGTGGAGTCGAAGCCTGTTGACAGATTTATATCATCTCCTCAAATTTTGAGTTTTCAAAATTTCATAAATCTTTTTGAGAAGTGTTGCCCATGAACAGTTTTGCGTCGAAATTGGCAATAAATTTATTGAAGGATGATAATGACGATTCATCCAGTGCATCAGATTCGAACGAGGAACTTCTTTGAAGTGCACGAAAGCCTCATGCAAAAATCCTGAATTAAGTAAAAAAAACGATGGAACATTATAGTTAACTGACTTTAAATCCCACTTTCAAATGACCCGAGACGCGGTGTAGGTCATAAAATTTACATTAATTCAAAAATTAGGTTAAACGCATCGAGTTCTTCTAATTTTTGTTGGCCTCATCGCTGATGGCTGTCATAATCATATGTTCTATCGACTGATAGCATCGATGGTAACAATCAGATTGATTTCAGAATAGTTTAAGAACTCTCCCATCCTAAGCATAAACCGTAACTGTACGCCTAAGTTAACAATTTGCAGAGTATTTTAAACTATAAAATGACCATTCTTAATAAATTTGCAGTATTGCATATACACAAAATTTATTGGAGACCAAAGGTGCAAGGTTTACTCATTTACTGCATATAGACCGTGAACAAATATTTTTATGCGGTCTTGCGCTTCAGAAAAGGGGAAACCACTACTTGAACGTACAAAATCAAGTGCTCATCATTGTCATTAGACGATCTTTAAATTAAAAGAATTTTTGTTTTAGTACTGATATTGGTCAAACCGAACGATGGACAGATGGTATAATATGGTTTCCCTGCAGAGGTAAGAACATGTTTTGAACAAATCGAATATTCTAAATCAATACCGAAAATATAAGAAATTGAACGATCATTTTATGTGCCTCCCTTTCGCAGTAAACATTTTTGTTCTTTGGGGTGATATTCTTAATGTTAGGGACTCCTGTTAAACCCGGTTTGAATAAATTATTTTATTTCTAATTTGCACCTTTTAATATTTTGTTACGATTTGAAGTGTTGGTGTCTTAATGCCTGTAAATTCATTGTTGGTGCTTAAAAGATCTTTAAGCATTGTGTTACAATACGGTATTTAATAACTTGACTCGATTTAGTTTTTAATTCTTACAGGCAATTTAAATATTTACGTATGCTTAGTTGGTTTTCTTAGTTTGAAACCAAAACCTACGACAATTTATATTATCCCTAGTGTAGACTTGAATAGTTCTTTTGATAAAACATGGTGCACATTTCTTCAAACTTTTACCACATAAGTATTATTTAAAATTATGTTCATACCCGTTTTGCTAGGGTCTTCGTTTTAAGTTTAAAGACTTAACTTGTCATATTAATAAATAACAATTCGCACTGGTAAGCTTTAATAACACTTTCATATTTAGCATTCTATATACGTAATGGAATATTTTCTCAGTTAACAAGCTTTACGACATTTTAAGAAAATGGCAACATTTAAGATATCTCCTAAACAGAATATAAAGAAAATTAGCAAACTTTATGTATCAAGTACAAGAAGATGAAAATGTGAACAGGTATGTATGATTTTCCTAAATTATTTATATATTTGAGAAAAGCACTTAAAGACGTAATTCCTTCAAGAACCGCAGAATTCCCTTTCGAGAATAAAATCAATCAATCATTATCATATTTATCCTTTCAATTTATTATATTTAAGTTGTTGCACAAATTGGTTGCTTACAACATTCAGGCCTTGGCCATTCGATTTGAGAGTTATACTTTCAAAGTACTCGCCTGTTACAACTGTCAACTGCATGACTGTAAATGCTTAAAAGATCTTTAATTTTGCAATAAATAGTTTCCATACGTTGTGATTGCATCGCAGAGGCTGTGGATAATGGAATAATTAATTTCCCATGAGAAATTCTGACCCTAAATATATGTACTTTTTTTTATTAATTTTCTTCTGTAATTTTCTTGATGTGTCGTGTTTTTTTTTAAAGTTTAATATTATTAAACAAAAATACCTTCGCTTCCGAAAAAATATAAATACCACCCTACACGTACGATGTGGACATAAAAAACCTTTTTATATTTTCGATATTTCAAAATATAGTCACTTTATTCGAGGGTCAGGTGGCACAGAAGCTGGTGCGCTTGACTTGCCATAGGATGGGGTTGCCGAAATGAAATCAGCAGTGAACACTTGACTGATTTTGCCCCTCTTATTAGATTCTCACGTCGTATAATTAGACACACGACTGCTGGCTAGGAATATATTATCCTGCTGAAACGACTCGCCGCTAGAAAGTATAATTTTGTAGTGTTCAGAAGAAGACTAACGCGGACAATAATGAAAGTTAATCTTTTAGTCAAACAACAAAAACAATATTCAAAGAGTAACAACGTTGTCCAGCTGCAGAGTTGTAGATCTACATCTTGTCATAACTATAGTTTTAATTCCTTTTATTACTCTAGACCACGGATTACGGATTTAGTAACCTCAAAATAGATTGCTGACGTATATCGCTAAAAAGCAACTAAAACTCACTGCAGCATGTGTTCCACGTTCTGGCACCTCTTCTGTTGGTTGCACTGCGTTATTTAGGGTTTCCGCTGTTTGCATCACTGAAATACAAATGGGCACGTCGTATTTTGACTAGTTTGACTTACGTTTACTAGAGTTTGCCAGTTTCGTGACTTGAGCTTTGGAAGTTCGATCACCACGGCGCCATCTTAGACCCTCGTTTTTCTGCACCCAAACCACCGCTGAACTCCATCGTTTTCGGTGTGAATCAGTTGATTGTTCTCGTATTTTCTAAAGTTTAAGTTCTCGTTTTTGTAACTCATTTTTAGGGATTTTACCAAAAATTTGTATGTGTGCTGAATCACCCATAGGATCTACAACGTGAAACTCATGGTGCAGCCCGTGCTCATTTCGCATCAGTTATCTTATTACATGTAGTGTTACGTCATCGTGTTGTCAAAACGAGAGATTTGACAACTACTAAAATACTGACATGAGAAAGCCCGGCTTAAATGCAGTCACTTAATAATGTGATAATATGGCCACTGGGTTTGCAAAATATTAAAATAGATAAAGATTTATTCAATATTCACTTAGAAGAACTTGACAAGATTCTAATAGGTCATGTAGCAGCTATTTAACGACTATGCAACAACCTTCAGCTGATGTTAATTAGGAGAAATTTAAAAATAATTAAAATATGAGTTCAAAGTAGCAAAGTCTATGTTCTAGGCTAAACGTTAAAAATATTATAGTAGAAGGACAATATAGCGCTACAAGCTCATACGTAATTTGGATCACGGGTCATTTAGGTCATCAAAGCCATGAGTCTGTGGACAGGTTTCTAGTGAAGCTCCTGCTGATTTAGTAATAATTATTAAATGCCAGGATGGATGTTGAATCCCAGGGAAACCTAGCGGAAGTAACTGATTGAAATAAGTTTAACAAGCTTTTAAAAAAGAGAGCTAAGAAACTCATCACCCATGTCGAGAGCGATTGAGGATGGATTAACAATATAATACTTGAGATCAACCAGAAATTGCTCATTTAAAGTCTACAAAGAATCCCGTCAGAAAAGAGCTGAAAAGGTATCCACAAGCCATACCTAGAAAGCGGTAAATCCATATTACAATAAAGGTATAATGAAGGCTACACACGAAAATCCAGAAGTAAACTTAAAGATATTCAACGAAGTTATCGATAATGGAAAAATAACCGTGGTTGATGGCTGGTTTGAAGCAGATTGTTTTTATATGAGTCTTCTCGATGTCTTCTGCGTCGGTTAAACACACAGGAAAAAATCCAAAGACTGGTACGTATAGGTTCAGAAGCCTGTGGTAGGGTTGCCTTTTCGAGATATTTTTTTAAATTTATAAACAACCAAATTGTACTTAACGAATGATAAGGCGTACTAGGAAATAGCCAAGAGTTAATTATGTTAAATATAGAAAGTTTGCGAGTCAGATTAGCCAGTTAACTTGACTCGATATTTTTGAACTAGTAGTATTAAAATACTTACAAATCTCTGAATGCGCTATTTTGTAACTATTATTATTCAAAATGTCATTGCCGTCGCTGGTAAACTGGAGCGCACTCAAATCAAGAAGCGGGCCTTGTTGTAAATTAATTCCTAAACCCTTCTAAGTCCCTGCAGAGGAGGTATATAGGGGTCCAAAATCTCGGCGAGTAGCATGGTAATGACAAGTTATAGACCGCCAATGTCATTGTGGAGAGAGAGAGCACCAAGCGTCGCGCCGCCTGGATAAACATGACAAGATCCGCAGTTTAATTAAGTCTCTAAGCCATTATTGTTATGCTGAATATCTCTATTATGATTATTACGTGTGCACAGGACAACCCTGAGAGACGGAGCCACGAACTCTTCTATCATGCTTAAAATCTTACGTCTCGTTTGTGACTGTGTATATTTAACAAAAATCGTTTGAGTTAAATATGAAAGCGGTATGTTCGCCTTATTGAGGACCATCATGAATTATTGACGGTTCTACGGGGGGTAAAGGGGTTAATTACCCCCCCCAGAGCCAAAAAACAGGAAAGGTATCGAGGCTGGTAGCTACGAGGGATGTCTTTTATATTTTGCATATAGTAACATAGAGGGCGACACTGATCGAATGTCTAAAACTTAACCTCAATCTTTATCTAACCTAAATTCAAAACGTCACAGCGATACATATAGTTTTATGGCTAACTGAAAAGGAAAACATGGCTGCGCGCATGCTCATCATGGAAGATAAAGATTGAGACTTCAATGGGGATTTCAAAGACCTCAAATCAAAAAATTCTGCATGAAGATTTCGGGGTAAGAAAATTAGTGCCGCTGGATACCTCATCTGTTAACCGAAGAACAGAAAGAAGCTAGAGTCAATTGATGTCAAAAAACTCAAGACCGCTTTGAGGCAGGAAACTTGAAAAACTTGTACAGCATTGTGAGTGGTGATGAATCCTGAATTTATTCATATGAACCCGAAAATAAACGTCTGTTTGGATGTTCCAAGAAAAGGAAAAGCCAACAAAAGTCATCGGGTCTCGAAGTGTATCTAAAAAGGTGGTCGCGACATTTGTATCAAAAACAGGTCATGTAGCAACAATTTATCTAGAAGAAAAAACACTCCACCAAGACAATGCAAGTTCACACAAAGCACAAAAAAAAAACAAATTTTTAACCCAACAAAACGTCGAATTATTGGACAATCCTTTATACAGTCCCGACCTAAATCCCAACGATTTCTATACTTTTCCGGAATTCAAGAATAGACTGCGTGGTCAAAAATTTCAGTCGCCAGAGGAAGCAATCGACGCCTTTAAGAATGCAATTTTGATAGTACTAACAAACGAGTGCAATTACAACTTTGACAACGTAGAGAATACATCGAGAAACAATAAATTATTTAAAAATTATCTACTGTTTTATTCCAGCTGTATATGGAAAACTTAAAAGACAACCCTGGTATTAAGAACCGGAACGGATGTCATAAAAAAATAGATACCCAGCTTTAACCGAGAAATCACTGCCGATAGGAGGTCGGCCACGGCGTGACAATTTCTGTTGGCAACACTAAAATTCTATAAAAAGAAAATTCAGTGTGGTAACACTACTTATTATAAATTTTAAGAAAGTTGAATAGTATTAACGATTTGACCGAGAAATTACACGAACTCACTGCCGAAAGGAGGTTGGCCATCGCGTAATAATGTCTGATGGTAACCCTAAAGCTCCTTAATAAGAATGTTGTGATAACACTAATTATTATTAAAATTTAACAAAAGTTACCCTAATAATAAAAATAAATAAAAGAAGTAGGGAAACATCCCAAATGAGATGGACGCGGCGACAGACAGAGAAAAGTAGAAGATATTGGGGGAGGCCTATCTCCAAAGATAAATCGAAAAAGGCTAGTTTAGAAGTTATTTTAGAATAAATTTAATACTGGAAATGGTAAACCCATTACTGAAGCTGAAATATGAAATCTAAAAATGCGACACATTTGTTGACATGAAAACTGATGGTATATTAATAACTATATCTCATTTGCGCTAGCTACTGGAACCTGAGGAATACGGCAAATGCGACTCATAGACGAATAAGTTCCTTACTGTGATATAGGAAAATCTTAAAGAATAGAATCCCTATCGGCATACTAAAACAAATATCACAGCATGTACCCAATCAACGACTAGTAGATTAGACTTTTCGTTTACTTGTAAAGTTTAAAAAAATGCCCGTGAAGTTACGTGAGCGAAAAGTTCACTTGGAATGCTTTCACTATCTTCTTACACAAGGAAATGAATTCACCGGTGTGAGCGCTCACCTAACATCACCTCACGGGCCGTCAAGAATAAACTTCATGCTCTGGTTAGGCAAGTATTTAAGTGCTAAAGCACCTTTAGTATTCCCCCATATCCAGCTTATTTTTCTTACCCCTAGGGGTAGATTCTTAAATATCATAGGAAAGATCGCATGGGAACATTGCTTCGACAAATAGCAGCGTAAAATGATGTCACGTTTACGGCGGAATAAGCTCGAGCTCTCACTTTAAGCAACGATCCCTTGATAAGCGTTCTTCTGATTTTTTATTACATTCGTGAGAACCATACAGTCTCCAGCATTATAGCAGTTTCCTGATTTTAGAATGGACTCAATAAATAAACTACCAGAGGCGGAACACACTGACTTAAAGGAAAGTTAGTATCTGTCTATACAAATAGTTCTGGTTTTAAAATATATTTAATACTGGAAATGGTAAACCATTACTGGATCTGAAATACGAAAAGTAAAAATGCGACACATTAACAATTGACATGAAAACTACTGGGATATTGATAGCTATATCTAATTTGAGCTAGCTACTGGAACCTAAGAAATACGGCAAATGGGAGTCATAGATGAATAAGTTCTTTACTGTGATATAAGAAAATCTTATAGAAGACTCGTTGTCGCAATACTAAAACAAATATCACGGTATGTAACCAATAACCAAAAAATGTATTCAGCTTCTGGACATTTATTCTTAAAAAATCATAGGAAAGATCGCATGGGAACATTGCTTTGACAAATAGCAGCGTAAAATGATGACACGTTTACGGCGGACTAAGCTCGAGCTCTCACTTTAGGTAACGATCCGTTGATAAGCGTTCTCCTGCTTTTTTATTACCTTCGTGAGAACCATGCAGCCTCCAACATTATACCAGTTTCCTGGTCCTAGAATGGATTCAATAAATAAAATGGAAGCCTACTTCTAAAAGTGGAACACAGTGACTTAAAGGAAAGTTAGTATCTGCCTATAAAAATAATTCTATTTTTAAATAATAATTTAGTAATAAATTTAATACTGTAGTAAAAATGCGACACATTAATTATTGACATGAAAACTCTTGGGATATTGATAGCTATATCCAATTTGAGCTAGCTACTGGAACCTAAGAAATACGGCAAATAGGAGTCATAGATGAAAGTTTACTGTGATATAAGAAAATCTTAAGGAATAGAATCGTTGTCGGAATACTAAGACCAATATCACGGTATGTACCCAATCAACGACAAGTAGATTAGACTTTTCGTTTACTTGTAAAGTTGCAAAAAATGGTATTCAGCATCTGGACGTTTATTCTTTACTGGCCGTGAGGTGAGCGAAAAGTTCACTTTCACGGATGGACTTGAAACGCTTTCACTATCTTTTTACACAAGGAAATAAATCCACCGGTGTGAGCGCTCACCTAACATCACCTCACGGGCCACCAATAATAAACTTCCTGCTCTGGTTACACAACATTGCTTCGACAAAAATAGCAGCGTAACATGATGTCACGCTTAAGGCGGACTAAGCTCGAGCTCTCACTTTAAGCAACGATCCGTTGATAAGCATTCTTCCTTTTTTTATTACATTCGTGAAAACCATGCACCCTTCGGCATTATAGCAGTTTCGTGATCCCAGAATGGATTCAATTAATAAAATTGCAAGCCTACTTCTAGAGGCGGAACAGACTGACTTAAAGGAAAATGAGTATCTATCTATAGAAATAATTTTAGTTTTAGAATAAATTTAATACTAAAAATGGTAAACCCATTACTGGAACTGAAATACGAAAAGTAAAACTGCTAATATAATAACTAATTTGCGCTAGTTTCTGGAACCTGAGAACTACGGTAAATGGAAATCATAGACGAATAAGTTATTTACTGTGATAAGGGAAAATCCTAAAGAATAGAATCATTGGCGGAATACTAAAGCAAATATCACGGTAAGTACCCAAGACTTTTCGCTTACTTGTAAAGTTGCAAAAAATGCTACTTAGCATATTAAGAATTTGTTCTGAATAGACAAGTTTTTAAGAGCTAAAGCAACTTTAGTAATCCCCCATATACAGCTTATTTTTCTTCTCCCTGGGGGTACATTCTCAAATATCATAGGATAGATCGCATGGGAACATTTCGCTCGCCGTCTTAAGAGCTGGTGTACGGTCACCGAGAAAATTTTGAATAAACTGACAGCTTTGAATTGCTATTGATCAAGCACACGTTCCCGTGCAATCTCTAATACAGTATTTAATAATCTACCCTCTAAACTGGGCGGAAAATAAAAAATAGTCGGTTGTATAGCGCCACCAAGCTGATGGGAAGAAAAATGTCCTGTAGCTAAAACTAACAAATATTAGGGAAATAAAGGATGGCGGAGGAGGGGGTTCGGTTATGTTTGATTTGGTGTTTCAAATTACCTAGATGCAAGTAGACCGCGTTTTGATTACCATTCTAGATCTCATTACCCAAAATGGTAATAAAATAGTTTAATTTATTTTAGTTCCTGTTAAGTCCTTATCCTAACTATAAAAGATAATGCAAGAAAAGGCAAATTTTACTATTTAGAAATAGAAAGCAGTGCTCTTTTACTTACCACATCATATGAAGGTAACCGCTTAGGCTGGATCCACAAGAATTCGTGTGCGTTTCCCCGAAAATTTTGTCATTCACATCTGTCAATCCGTTAAACGCGCGCGTTTAAGATGTCTGATCTCAAAATGTTTCTAATCTTGTACAAAATGTAAATGTTAATTTTTGGACTTTTTAAGCAGAAAACCATTGAAAGCTTCTCCCAGAGCAGAAAAATGAAAAAAAAAAATATAAATGAAATTAATTTTTTTTTTTTATTAATAAAAGTTAAAAATATTGGAAAGCCTAATGGACCACAAAACTTCTAATAAACATGTATGCCGCTCGGTATGCACAAAACAAAACAATAACCGAACCTCAATTACACCTACTAAGTTAAAATTGACCAACTTTAATCCATTGTGACCTTGAAACGTGCGTAATTCAATTCTGTAAAATTTCATTGGTTGATATTTATCAATTGGTTCACAATGGATGACTTTCACGGATGCATGTGGATCCCGCCTTAGTGCATTGCGCCAGTTATAAGTTTCGCGCGAACGCAACAAGATGATGATAAAATGTAAGTGTGCTACTCAGCCCTTCCAACACGACCACTGCCGAATTGGTCTATTGGGGACGAAAGTTTGGAATACTAGTTTAAAGGAAATAATAGAAAAAAAATTACTTATTTATCTTAAAGTTTATTTCCTGTTAGTCATAAACCAACTTGTAAAATTGAACAGGAAACTTTAAAGCAAATACCTTTACTGCAAAATACCATTGCTGCAAAAACTAGTAGTAGTAAGTTTTAGTATTCAATTATTTTTATTTTATAAATTGGTAAAGGAAAAACCGAACCGAACTCCAGAAATTGGTAATGTCATCACATACTCCCCATTGTGGCAGTTGCGTTGATTATTTCAAAAGTTATCCAAGCAAGTCAGGCAAGCAAGAAACCAACTCTATACTCCGTCTAGGTGAAAGGGCCTATTATTACAATTCGGCTTGACAGCCATTAATGTCAAACGGCTAGAAACACGGGTTTACCGCCTGGCTAAATGCGTATCCGTCACAGGCAGTTTGCTCCAGTTATAGAAGCTTATGTGCAGTAATATCTGGAAGAGTTATCGCAGTGATTCTATGTTCTAAGCCGTGAACGTTACTTTAAAATTAACGCTCTACCATAGCAATTTATAAAAATATAAAATAGTATCCTGTCCAAAGAACAAGCAAATAGAACCCCTTTGTGCTTATCCATTTCTGCTATACCCTAAACCAAGGCCATCAAAAAAATACAGAACTTGTACTCTGAATTCAAATTTCGCGGCTTGCTCCGGCGTCAGATTGACTTTTTGAAATTATATTATGACGTTTGTCTACGTCAAGCTATTATTCGATATTTTTCAAACAAGGGTGAATGTTGCGAACGAGGCGCTAACCGACTGCTCTATGCTACTTTTCCAACAAACACTGTTGAACTATACTAATTTTTGTATAAATTGGTCTTTAATTTTGCACACACCTAATGAAACTACTTTTACGCATATGTAAGTACTTTGCAACACATGCGCAAAAAAGTATGGTTACAGTTAACGTCATGGTACACTTTTCCATAAATGTGCGGAAAAGTACTTTTCCACATATGTGCGGAAAAATTTCTGCACACGGATGAAATTTAATGTTTTCTGAGGATGCATCTTGTGTGAACTTCATCATTTTCATATGTGGTCGTAGAAAATAGTATAAGTATTACATAACAAGAGAAGAAAGCGAGAAAAATTTGCACGAGCGTAAATGTTGTGAACGAGGTGCAAGCCGAGTAAAACAACACGCGAGTGTAAGATAGTTACTTTCTATCGAGTTCTTAGTACGCTATTTTTCCAACAAACACTGTTCAACTATACTAATTTTTATATATAAAATTGTTCTTTAATTTTGCACAAATCAAATGAAACTGCTTTTCCGCCCATGTGTGGAAAAGTACTTTGCAACACATATGCGAAAATGTATGGTGACAGTTAGCGTCATCGAACACTTTTCCATACATGTGCAGAAAATTACTTTTACATATATATGCGGAAAAATTTCTGCACACGGGTGAAACTGATTGTTTTCTGAAGCCGGGTACTCATTAACGAACCACGGGCATCGATCAACGAACGCGATCTATTCGCTAATGTGGACGGCATTGTTCGGGGCTCGCAGCGCGATATCGAAACCTTAAATTAAAAGAAAGTACCCAGTAAATTTGAGACATAAATACACATCTCTTGAAAAAGTTTGCCTACATAAATACATTTTTTAAATAAAAAAAAACATTAAAAAAAAATTGCTAAATCTATTTGTAATAGTTTACTTGTGAGAAAATAGTAAGCTGTCAGTCTTACTTTTTTACTTAAATTGCGAATATCTCAAAAACTAATCTATTAATTTTTGAAATAATATCAATGCTGTAAAGGAATAGAAAAAACTCTTTTAAACCAGGTTTCACTTGACCCACTTTCCCTCTCTAAAGTCAAGAGGTCAAAGCTACCCCAACTAGGAGTCGATAGATATAAATATTTTAAGAAAATAAAAACAATGTGTACAAGGATTTTTTCAAAAATTTACTTTATATACTCATAATGGCATCCCGTATACGTTTTCTGTGAGCATATTACTTTACATTAAAACTGATAATGATGATGATAACGAAAATGATTATACGTATGTTTTATCGCTCCGCTTGTTTTATAAAAAGAGTTTTTGCTTTTGTCTTTCTGGGTAATAAATTTTGTAGTATAAAATGGAAAATAAATATACTTTGTTTACCTCACTTTACTGATAACGGTAATTACCACTTATGATTGGACAAGCTAACCTATGCACGTATTAATGCTAAAAACTGCACAGAACAGATGTGGCTTTACTCAGGCGTTGCGATCTGTATTGAGAGATGTTGAAGGAATAAGAACAATTCGCGCGCGCTCGCTTAAAGCGCCCCTAGGGGTAGATATGCAGGAATTACAAACTGATAAAGGTAATGACGCTCTTCCAGGGCACATGTTTAAAAATATTATGCTGATAACGGTAATGACGCTTTTCCAGGGTACGCGTTTAAAATGTTATTTTATAAAACAAAATTAGGAAATAATATTTGTTTTTAACAGACGGCGATACCTATATATAAACACATTAAACTAGACTTATAGAGCAATATATAAAATTCGTATGATATATTAGGTTTTTTTTATTTTAGTGATTGCAAACCTCTGTGCGGTTATGATAACGGAGTATGACGTTTGGGCCAGTCTTACACAAATGTTAACAACAAATAGCAACTTCAGCATCAAACTTAATGTAGTGCTTTAGAGTAATATTGAAGGCAATTCTATTTGTACAAGAAAAATAACTAATATACTAAACACTAATTTAATTTTGGATGGTAACATGAAAGGGGTACCCTTTTTCAATAATGATCTAATACTTATACATGTTCTCTGGGTTATTTTGTCTGGTTCAGGCAATTTTTTTTACGCTGCTGCTTGTGCGAGTCGGGCTCAGTGGCGAATTAAGGGGGGGCAGAGGGGCCTGGCCCTCCGCCCTCCTTGACATAAAACTTATAATTTCTAATTCCAGAAGAAAAATAACCAATGTATAAGCCGCAATTTTTTTTTAATTAAATTTAACTGATTTTACTCAAATTTTCGCCTGCGGCATATTTTATTTGCACATAGTGGTAAACTTTAAAGCTACTTCTTATTAAATCCCGCAAAAAAAAATGTGTTTTTTTCCCTCCTTGCCCCCCCCCCCCCCCGGACATCCTGGATCGGCCACTGGTCGGGCTTACTGGCAAAGCCATTCTGTTTTAGGCTAGGAACATATAAACCACGCATCTTCTTTTAAATGTTTTTTAAATAGTCTTTGTTTTTTGGATCCCATATAACAGGTCTATTCCTGTTATTTTCAAATAGACAATACTTTTTCATCATTCATGGTATTTTTTTTTATTTGGAGCGCATTGAACGACGACCGCCTATCGGCTCGTCGCGAATGGCTACATTAGCGAATTGTTCGAGGCTCGAGGCTTGTGGCTCGGTAATGAGTACCCGGCTTGTGAGGATGCAAATCGTGAGAAATCCATCATTTTCATATGTGGTCGTACAAAATAGTATATTACATAACAAGAGGAGAAAATTACAAATTTCACACTAGCGCCTCGTTCACAATACGTGAGTGTAAGTAAGTTACTTTCTATCGAGTTGTGTACGCTATTTTTCCTACGAAAACTCTTGAACTATATACTAATTTTTGTAAAAATTGGTCTTTAATTTTGCACAAATCAAATGACACTTCTTTTCCACACATGTGTAAAAAAGTACTTTGCAACACATTTGCGGAAAAGTATGGTGACAGTTAACGTCATCGTACACTTTTTCATACATATGTTAGACGATTTTTTTGTGCTTTTTGACAATGAATTAGAGATTCCGTTTAGTTTTTACAAACTCTAGAATTGGATCATTTCCTTTCTTATTGCTCTCGTCCGGTCACTTCTACAAGTAAAATCGTGACTAAAGCCCTTAATTTTTTAAACTTAACTTAATATTTTTTACAAACTTTTTTTCATTTTTAGATAGTAAAATATAATTATGGGTATGTCATTAAAGAAATGCTAAACATTTAACATTAGCCCTAAAATGATTAAACTTTAAGGGTAAATTTCCTCATTTTAACCATACTAATGAAATTAGGTACATTATGCCCTTTTGGGAATGCTGCAAAGACGCTATTTCTACGATTTGAGACAATGAATGTGGCGAGGCCCGGGACGTTGCCGTTGTATTAGGAACTATGGGGTTGAGAAGTTGCAGCCGACACGTCATGTCAAACTAACTTGGATGCCTCTAGAAAGGCAAACTTGGGGTTTGTACCACGTCCTCTTAAATTTAATAGACGATTCTGTATCGGGAATTTCTCAGCTTTGGTCATGTCCTAAATGCCGAAGTTATTGAAGCTACTATCAACAACTTAATAGACTTATGACTGCAAAGAAGGAAAAACAATAAATACATTTTAAATTGCTTGACAGTATAAATTTTTGTACTTCAAAGTAAACTGGACGGAGGACTATCTGGGCGCGGCCAACTTGGTGCAGGACTACTGGGAAAAGACTTGGTGCGAAAATATTTTTTTCGATAACTTTTTTTCCTGTAGTAAAGTTAGATCAATTAATTCGAGTTTTTGGAATAACTGTAAACTTTAAAATTTAAAAATATTATAACGATGGGGATGTTTAAAAAATTTATAGTTTTGAATTTTTTAAAATTTTTTGAATTTATATAATATCTTTTAAAAATATGAAAATTTCTGAAAACTTTAAAACCTTTTAAAAAAAAAGTTTTTGAAAATAGATTCCTATCTTCTTGTAAGTAAAGTTAAGCAAGGTGACCAATTAACTAGTCTCTTTTCGTAGGCATAGTTGAGGTGAACAACATCTAACCTAACCTGACCTAACCTAACAACTTTCTCTTTTTGTAAGCGAAATAATCTGATGTATTACTAGATATTTCATTTTTTCACCTACATACTTTATCGAAAAAACAATTTCCAATGTTTTTCAACCTTTGCTTCCGTATTTAAGAGCATAACCTCAAAAATTTTAAATATGGGTCTATTCGGACGCAAACTAAATTTAATTGCTTGTTTTAATAATCTAGGTATTTACTGTTTGCATCTACGAAATATTTTGACGCCGACACTGGTAAATCAGTCGATGTATTCAATGTATGAAGATTAAACATACGTATGTTGTGTGTCGTGGGAATGGAAATACAACTTAACAACCAATTTACCATATACACACTACAGTTTGGTGACGACCAAGTAATTGTAGCTAATGATAAAGAAGACATCTAGTATATGATGAGAAAGTTAACGGAAGAATACCAAAAGTGGGGGTTAACAGTGAACGTGGGCAAGACACAGTACTTATGTATTGGAAACGAATCAAGTGAGTTAGAACTAGACAATGGACAAACAATATCTCCATGCAATGAGTATGTATACTTGGGTGTCATTTGATAAGACAGGAACATATTGTAAAGAACTGCAACAAAGGATAGTAAAAGAAAAAAAGGTTATTGGTTGTCTTAAGAGTATTTTATGGAGCACAGAGATAGAAAAGAATGTAAAATTTAACATATATGAAACAGTGGTGAAAAGCACGCTGTTGTATGGAATAGAGACTTGTCGCGTAACAGAAAAATACAAAGCAAAAATGGAAAGTGTCGAAATGGCTGCAATAAGAAGATCAATGAGAATATCTAGAACAGATCATATAAGAAATAAGATCATAAAAGAATGGGAATCGAGGGAAGCATAACGGATCACATCACTAAAAGACAACTGATATGGTACTGCCATGTACAGCGGATGAACGACGAAAGATTACCAAAGCAGGTCCTAGAATGGCACCAATAAGGCGCAGAAAAAGAGGGCGTCCTAAACTGGAACGGCAACAGTCAATCCAAAGATCAATGAGTCAAAAAAACCTGACGGAAGATGATTGTCAGGATCGAAGAAGGTGGAGATTAGGCGTCGGACAACGTAGAAAAACGTTCTAAACCGACATAGTAGTAGTATGTTGTGTGTTGTACCGCGTTGTCATAGACTTTCCAAAAAATATATTTTTTTAAATTAACTTATTGGCGCATGTTGGGGGTCAAAGGGAGTTGTTTTAATAAATGAATTTTTGCCGCCGATCCGGGTCTTCTCCTAATACGTTAATGGTAGAACCCCATTAAATAAAGACTCATTTGACGAGAACACTATAGTAGTCGTTAATTTAGTAGGTACGTGTTTTCGCCGCGGTAAACCTAATTACAGAAGTTAGAGACCGAATTAAGCGGTTTAACTTTTTTGATTTTGATCGAGTGTACGTGCCCAGGCAAGTAGCAAATGGGTATTTCTTTGGGACTTTTAGTAAGTAGTTTGGATAAATGTCTGGAAACTTTTTCTTCTAAGCTCGACGCCAAATCTTCAATTAGTTTTTTGCTTGCAAAATCATTTTTAAAAGTCAATGGAAATTAAAAGGCTAAAGACACCGATATATTAGTGTTTGGGAAGTTCCAAATTTATTTTAATTAAAGAATTTTTAGGAAATTCATCAGATTGAAAAAGACAACCGACATGGCGTAATAAGTGTGAAAAATATATGAACGAAAAAATATTTAACGTCCATAGCGGGACGAAAACGTCCACCGGTAGGAACTTCAAACGCCATGGAGTTGATTCGCTGTCGTTTCACTCGTTGAATGAAAAAAATAGGTTACACCTATTTACCTTGTATCTTGTAGTCAGTTATAGTCCTGTAGTTAGGCAAGCCACGCTGATGATGGAAAAGCCTTTTTCCGAAACAGAGGTGTCCGTGGTTGACTTTACCTCTTTGAAGTTGCCTTTTATACTTTGTTAACTCATTGTTTTCGGTTCGGTTCTGATTGAACTGTGACGAGATGTCTTTCTTGCTTATAGACCGGTGGACGTTTATTTCCCGCCATGGATATATCTTTTTTGCCATGGACTTAGTTTAATTGGTTCGCTGTCGTTTCACTCGTTGAACGAAAAACACAGGCTTCACCTATTTTTTCATTCTTTTTGATTTACCTTGTATCTTGTAGTCAGTTTAATTACTGTAGTCAGACAAGCCACGCTGAGGATGAAAATGCCTTTTACTGACTTTACCTCTTTGAAGTTGCCTTTTATACTTTGTTAGAAAATAATAAGACTAAAGTTAGTCCTAGTCCTATTTATTTTTTAGAAAGATCTCCATCCCCCATAAAATATTAAAACAACACTCTTGGATTTTTTTTCTTACTACACTATCACACGGTTGCGGTTGCTTCCAAATATTAAATTAAACTTATCGAAATATAGTTTAAATTGTTCAACTGTATTAACAAATTACTCGGTTTTCTTAAGGGTACTTTTAAGACCACAATAAAACAATTTGCATTTGAAAATTATTAAAACACGTTATTATTTGGAAATTATTCCAGTATTTACAATTTTATTACAATATTGAATAAAATATGATTAATGATTGACAAAAACATTTTAACATATTTCCAAGAGGATTACTTATTAAATAGATATTTGAATAAGCTCCTGGTTTTTAGTAATAAAAATTTTTGTATAAGGTATTTTTAAATTGCTTTTTTTCAATAACGCCCTAAACACGATGGGAACTACTTTATTATTCTAAGTAGGAATACTTGATTGGAAAAATCTTAGGGTAACTGGCAACAGGCCATAATTCACGTGACCTAGAAAACCTGTTATTAAGATGTTTTTTCAATATTGGCTTTGTTTCTGATATATTTAAAAAAGCTATCGAGAACAATTTTATGCAATTAATTTTTGCATTTTTATTACAATGGTAAATTTATCGTTTCATTCTGATTTCAAATATTTTTGTGCTACACAAGTATTTTTGAAAATAGTAAGGCATTGAAATTTGAAAGTCAGGTTCTTATACATATACAGGGTGTCGCAGATAGAACTACATGGGGATTTCGGAAATAGTCTCTAAAAAAAGTAGAAAGGCTAGGGAAATTCGCGGGACTGTCGTCTCTGCCTCTATTCCTGGAACACATGACGTTGAGGACTATGTATACACTTTAAAGCCTCGGTGATCTTAGGATTAATCTTAGCCCTAAGAGCCACACAAAACTTTATAGAGATATATCGGAGATCTGCTCTTCACTTTGCATTAGCAGGGACAAGATACCTTTACAAATTAAACCGCAGCCTCCTGTATGGACCTTTGCACCCAAAAGGAAAGTCTGGAAGGAATGGAAATGTGTACCTCTCACAAAGAATGGAGTGGTCTGGTATACTGACGGCTCCAAATTGGGGGAGAGGTCTGGAGCAGGGATGTACTGCAGAAACACAGGCGCGAGATTTTATTTTGTCCTGGGTATGCCACTGTTTTCCAGGTAGAAGTATACGCCAATCTGATGTGTGGTTATAAAAACTTCTATGTCAGGAAAAGACATCTACATATGCTCAGACAGTCCACCACCAAATCGGCTAGAGTAAGCTCTACACTTGTAACTAAGCATAGGAATGTACTAAAAACCCTGGCAGGACACAATAAGTTTGATCTCCTCTGGGTTCTAGGACATGAGGGCATTCTTGGAGGGTAGGGTAGGGGAGCGACTCCACCGAAAGGTCTTTTCCCACACTCGGAAGAAAAGATATGAAAGTGGTGACAAGGCTTTTAACAAGACACTGGCGCCTTAATAAACCTTAGCATTCTGGGAATCGTGTCGAGTGTATGGAGGATGGAGTATGGAGGATACATATCTTAACCGAGTGCCCGGCACTAACCGCAATAAGACAGTCACATTTCGGAAGCTGTGTGCTTCATATTAGAAAGTTTCAACCGAGAAAAATCTGCTTCTTTGCTAAGGCGGCGGGTTTTCAAGGCTGAAACAGTGGACAGTGGGGTACAACGGGCCCAGCAAGGTGGCGTAAGTGCATGCAATTTTCACGCCTGTCATTTTGATTGGCCGTTGTCGCTAATACAAAACTAGAAAATTTTATTAAACTTATTTCCAAGATGGCGGTGCGGGAGTATTTCAATTTTTCTGAAAAATGAGCAATGTTTAGTTTTTGCTCGTTATTTTTAAAACCTCTCTAGATATTTTTAATTTCGATACGGTATCTGATTAGGCTCGAAATAGCTCCCTTTTTTCTAAGTAATTGTACGTCTTATTATTTCCGAAATCCTTTGACAAAAAAAAATAACTACATGGGGCTTGTCGAGGGATTTAGGATACGGTAAGACATATTATTTTGGTTAATTGGGAAAAAAATGGCGCTGTTCCACGCACAGTCAGACCCTGTATCAAAATTAAAAATATTCACAGGGGTTTTTAGAACGTCGAGCAAGAGGAAGAGCCACAAAGTCTAAAAAATAGTAAAATAATTAGCTTCATTGAACATTCAGCAAGTTTTTAAATAATCTTTATAAATTTATTTATCAATAATGAAAAATTTAAATATAAAAAAGAGACATTTATTTAAACGTAAGTATAAGCAATGCTTTGTTATTTTAAAAACAATTGCATTAAGGGTAAAATATGACCTAAACGTTCAGTTCTTTATACTTGAGTACCTATATTCAATACCTTAGTAGTTAGCACCGTTTAGGAAATACTGTTGTCAAAAATTTATGTGCTTATGTGGCTTGGACTTTAGCAGAACCACTACGTGCGAGCTAAAAAATTACTATTTACGAAAAACTCTGCCTGTTTCAAACTAAGTGAAAAAACCGCACCGTAAAAAAGCGCAAATAAACACCTGGCACCATTTCTAATATTCATGCACACGACGACTTTTTTTTTTATTTTCCGTAGGGCGTTTTTTATCGCGGAAGCTATAAAATATCTCTCAGCACCCCGGTTTGCTATTTTCATTTTTGCACTCGGAAATAAGCCTTTTTTCTATTTTAGTCTCCTAAATATTGGGTGGTCTGGTCTGCAGTGGCGACAGATAAAAAATTTACGTCCACTTCTGGCACCTAACTAAAGAAAATTATCAGCTTGGGGTAGTTTTTGTTTTCAAATTTGTTTACAGTTACAAAGTTTATTTTAATTTCTCGTTGTAATTTACTGTGTTGATTTACTTGGCTTATCACAACTTTTGCCCTGGGCAATTTAGCAACTGTATGTAGCTTGAAAAAAATATGGCAAAAGCTATTTGTTAACTAATAATATGAGTGGAATAATTCAGACATATTTATACTAATGACACAATAATTTTAACCTGTTCAGAACGAAGATAATAAATCATGCAAAGAAAACTTTAGTTAATCCTACTAGCGCAGTCTGTCAACACCCTACGGGAAAAATTAGGGGAGTATCTAAATATTTAAATATTTCATATAATTTATAAATATGTTAGTTTGAAAAATTTTAAATTTATTTTTATAAAAATTTTTTAATATTTTTTAGAAAATTTGGAGTTTTATTATTTGTGAAGTATTTAAATATCACTGAACATTTTTAAAAAATTAAAAATTTTCGTAACTATAAATTAATTTTGTTCAAAAACCTATTATGATTTACGTCTAAGGTTTATTATTACACTAGGAGCATAAATGGGCCATTAAACTAGTATTATTGGTTGGTTGTAGGTAAAATCTACACTGGCAGATAATATAAAAAAAGTGATCTGTATATTTGATACACACGTACACCCTCAAAATTTCAAATAATTTATAAAGCATTGCAATTTATTGCGAAAACACAAAAAAATGCGAAAACCGTTGAAAATCACGCAAAACTGCAGTCATAAAAATGACGAAAATTTGAAGCTTTGAAAATGTACAACTTTTGATTTTTCGCAATTTACTTAAAATTTTGGGAGAAAAACAAGCCTCGTCTTTGGATTCGGCGCACTGAAACATATTCTGGTCTGGCTAAATGTACAGATCACTTTTCTTATTTTATATATGCCGGTATTCTTATTGGTCAAGTTAAAACAACCCAATACAAGCTGCCAAGTGTGATATTCTTATTTTAATGGATTGAGAATAATTTATTCTTTATATCAATTTAATGACAACTTCTTCATGAATACTTCAAACAATCAAAATATAACATAAACAAATATACAATGTGAATTATATCACATCATCTTCCCCTTCAAGCTTTTTACATCATTCAATCTCTTTCTTCTCCCCCAATCGAATAAATCTTCGGTTTCTAATTAAAATTCTTCCACTAGGTAGTTTGATGGTGTAATTTCTATATGGTCCAATATCAACAATAACTCCAACTCTATTCCACCGTTTAGACCGCCAATCTTGAATCCATACGGTTTTGCCAATAGGGATGGCCGCCAAACTCTTTGAATGTTGATCGTAACTATTCTTCATTGTTAATTGTTGTGTTGCTTTACGGTCGTATACATTTGCCAAGTCAATCCATTTCCTTTGAAACATTTTGGAATGTGCTGGTACCAAAGATCTTAATGTGTGGCCAAAGAGTAATTCAGCTGGCGAAAAACCTTCTATTTTGGGAGTGTTTCGCCATTCTAACAGGCCTGCATAATATTTTTCTTCATTTAAGTAACCTTCGCACATGCATTTTCTGACCAAATCTTTTATAGCTTTTACAGCTGCTTCAGCATGACCATTACTTTGAGGGTAATGAGGAGTTAAAGGAGATCGGTTCACGTTCCACTTCTGCAAAAATTGTTTTATTTCATACGAATCAAACTGGGGTCCACAATCTGATCTTAATCTAACCGGTACTCCTGTATCGCAGAATGCTTTTCTGAGAAAAGTAATTACATCTGTGGTGTTAGGACAATTGTTTCCAAATTGGCAAATTATTGGCCATCCTGAAAATCTATCTGCATATACTATAAAATATTTTCCATTACATGTAAATAGATCGGTTGAATGGTCTTGTAGCTGGTGGATCGACAATCATTGGTTCTTTTTGCTGTGATGGTTTAAATTGCAAACATAATTGACAAGAATCAATCAAATTTTTGATATCACTATTTATTCCTGGCCAAAATACTGTTTATCTTGAACGTCTTTTTGTTCTTTCTATTCCTTGATGTGAATCATGAAGCCTCTCTAAGACTTCTCTTCTTCTATCTTTAGGTATTAAAATTTGATTGTTTTTTAATACCAAACCACTATCTACACTTAGATAATTTCTCATGTTCCAGTATGGAAATAAATTAATTTTTAACTCACTTTTTTTTTTGGAAACCCTTCTTTAATTTGGCTTATTAATTCTTGATATTCATTATCTTTTTCAGCAGATTTTTGTAAGTTAATCAGAAGTGAATCTTGTAGATGAGATTTTCTGTAACTTTCTTCAGTATTGTCAGCAATAGAAATTTGACGGGCAATAAAGGAAATTATCTGTTGAGTAGATTCTTCTGCCAGCATATCTTCTTTTGTGGGTGTTTGTACTGGACATCTTGACAATGCGTCGGGGATTTGATGTTCTTTACCTTTCTTCCAGAAGGCTGTGAATCGATAACTACATAATTTTTCTTTTAGTCTGAATTCGTGGATTTTCTATACTGTCTAAATTTTTGTCATTTAGGATGGTAATTAATGGTTTATGATCGGTAAAAATCGAAAATTCGTTTAAACCCAGTAGATAAGTTCGGCATTTGTTTATGGGCCAAACAACTCCTAGAAGTTCAAGTTCTACCATGGAATATCTTGATTCAACATCTGATAAAAATCTTGAACCGCATTGAACCATTGTCCAATTATTTTCATGCTTTTGCATTAGTATAAATCCAAGACCATTTAATTTTGAAGCATCAGTATGTATAGCGGAAATTCTTTTAGGATCAAAATGAGACAGTATTGGTGGTTTTGTCAAAGTACTCTTGACGTTTTCAAAAGCTCTGTCGTGTTCATAGGTCCATAAAAATTGATTTTTAGTTTTTAATAGAGTTCTTAATGGATTAGCGGAAGAACTCACTTCATCAGAGAATGAACCCAATTGATTTACTATACCCATAAAAGAACGTAGTTCCGTCGAATTTTTTGGAGTTGGAAATTTTTTTATAGATTCAATTTTCTTTGGATCAGCTTCAATTCCGTCTTTGCCAACAATATACCCAACATATGGTACTTTTGATTTGGCAAAAACAAATTTATTGGAATTTAAAGTTATTGAATTTTCACGACAACGTATTAACAATTTTCGAATACGATTGTAATGGTCTTCAAATGATTTGTCATATAATAGAATATCATCCACTACTTTTTCCATATTACCAATATTTTCTAATGCTTGATCTCCACGTCTGCAAAATTCGTCACCGGAACTGACAAGGCCCATGGGACATCGAAGAAACATGTATCTGCCCCAGGGTGTTAAAAAAGTTGTCAATTTTTGACTTTCCGCATCTAAGGGAAGTTGCCAATAACCGCTCGCAGCATCTAGTGTAAAGGGCTTACTGATTCAGTAGGAATATCGTCTAGTGGTTTAGCAATTCCTTTTTTGACCATATCATCCAATTCTTCTTTGACTTTTTCTCTCCAAAAAAATGGTATTTTTCTAGGGCAGCTAATAGAATGTAAAACAGCATCTGACTTTAAGTGGATGTGAATTGGTGGTCCATCCATTGGTTTTAAATTATCCATGTCAAAAACATCATGAAATTCTTTTATCAAATCTTCTTTAATTTTTTCATAATTATCTTCTTTTAAATCATTACATGAAGTCACATTTGTTACACAAATAGATTTTGGAAGTGGATTTGGAAAATCTTTGTGAATAATTCCAAGCTCGATTAATCATTTTTTATCCAATAAAAGTTCTCGTACACCTTTGCATATATATATTTGAATGGTTGTTGATAAGTTTTGAAATTGAATCTTGCAGTTTACATATCCAAGTATATGCAGTGGTGAAGTATCAGCTGTACTCAAATTTTGATAAGAATATTGTAAATTTCTTCTTGAAATATTCAGGGATTTTAAAAATTCTTCTCCTGCAACGGAAACTTCGGCACCAGTATCTGGTATAGCTCGGTAAGAAATTTTACTTTGGTTGCCATCTAAACAGACATCTACCCATATATATTTTGGGTTTTTATTTATTGAATTTATGATTAAATGTCCAATGGTTTGATTTTGTTGAATATCACTATTATTATTTGTGTGTTTGACAGATTTTGTTCTGCAATATTGTGTAAAATGCCCCTTTAATGAACATTTTTTACATTGAAAGTTTATAGCTGGACAATCATCTAAAGATGTATGCCAATTTTTATTACATCTTGCACATTTTCTTGAATTAAAATTTTGTGTTTTAATTTTATAAACTTCCACGTTCTGCTGTTGTTCTTCTTTTACGGCAGAATCTTCTGATTCACATAATTTGACAATATTTTCAATTCCTGTATTATCTGGGAGCATTCGACATTTTTTTCTTAGTTCTGGATTAAAAAGTGATTCGATAATGTGATCCGATAAATATTGGTCATAACATGATGAACAGGGATCAGTTAATTGGAAAAGCTTAAGTTTTTCTCTATAAAACGTAATAAAAAGTTCATTTTCACCTTGTTTTTTATTCAAAAATTGGCTTTTTCTTACGCGATTATTTTCCTTTTTTTTATAGTAGTCCTCTAGTTTATTTAATATATCAACCAATCGTACGTTATTAAAATTTTGAATTTTTAATACTAATCTTGCTATATCCAATGTATCTTGGCTTAAAAAGGTGGAAAGTAATATCGATACGTGGCCAGATGATTTTAGGTCTAAATTTTGTAATATCATGTAACCTTCAACTTTAAGCCTCCAATCTTTAAACTGACTATAACTTAGACTTTCAATAAGCTTTTCTGGAACGGGAATTCCTGGTTTTAAATTTAAATTTTGTGGCTGTGTTTCATCAATGTTTATATCTAAATTATCTACATTTTCCTTATTAGGTGTAGTATTCTGTAGAAACATATCTTGAATTATGTCCCTGAGCTCTGAAAATCGTGTATCCATTCGACTTTCTATTCGATTTTCTAAGTTTGCCATTGCATCTTTAATTTCCCTATTTGTACCATCTTGGGACGTTTCGGAGACGTCTTGAATTCTAGTAGATCTTCTGTTACGCTTTCCAGCCATTTTTAAGTTTGATTTGATTCAAATTACCGACTGCGCCATGTGATATTCTTATTTTAATGGATTGAGAATAATTTATTCTTTATATCAATTTAATGACAACTTCTTCATGAATACTTCAAACAATCAAAATATAACATAAACAAATATACAATGTGAATTATATCACATCACCAAGAAGACAAACTTACGACTACTATGTCGGTTTAGAACGTTCTTCTACGTTGTCCGACACCTATTCTCCACCTCCTTCGATCCTGACAATCATCTTCCGTCAGGTTTTTTTGACTCATTGATCTTTGGATTGACTGTTGCCATTCCAGTTTAGGACGCCCTCTTTTTCTGCGCCCTATTGGTTTCCATTCTAGGACCTGCTTTGGTAATCTTTCGTCGTTCATACGTTGTACATGGCCGTACCATATCAGTTGTTTTTTAGTGATGTCATCCGTTATGCTTCCCTCGATTCCCATTCTTTCTTTTGTGATCTCATTTCTTATATGATCTGTTCTAGATATTCATCTTCTTATTGCATCCATTTTGACACTTTCCATTTTAGCT
The DNA here is from genome assembly GCA_963576565.1 of Aspidapion aeneum. Taxonomy (NCBI): domain Eukaryota; kingdom Metazoa; phylum Arthropoda; class Insecta; order Coleoptera; family Brentidae; genus Aspidapion; species Aspidapion aeneum. The sequence continues at coordinate 44,011,676 of OY755040.1, forward strand.
TTGTATTTTTTTGTTACGCGACAAGTCTTTTTCATCTCTCTGCTCCATAAAATACTGTTAAGACAACCAATTACTTTTTTTGCTTTTACAATTATTTTTTCTAGTTCTTTTCAGTCCGTTCCTGTCTTATCAAATGTAACACCCAAGTATACGCATGGAGATATTGTTTGTCCATTGTCTAGTTCTAACTCACTTGATTCGTTTCCAATACATAAGTACTGTGTCTTGTCCATGTTCACTGTTAACCCCCACTTTAGGTATTCTTCCGTTAACTTTCTCATCATATACTCCATGTCTTCTTTATCATTAGCAAAATTTTTTTTTTTTACGGGTATGCGCACTCGCAAGGAGATCCCTATCACGCTCGAGGAGCGGCAAGTGTGCGAAAATGTTGGTGTGTGTTGGTTTTGAAACGGTTCAGGTTGTAACCTGCAGGGAAAACTGTCGCAGGGAGTTTATTCCACAGCGATGCTGTTCTCCAGAGATATGAATTCTGATATAATGAGGTTCTTGGTGCCTCTATTTTGACAATAAATTGATGGTTACCGTCTGTTTGACGTGTTCGCCTAGTAGGTGCTACTCCCGGGGGGATCATACGTGCCAACTCTTCAGAGCATTTTTCGTGATAATACCTGTAGAAGAGAGATAGATCGCCCACAGTTCTTCGATGTTCGAGACTATCCAAGCTACGGGTAAGTGCGGGGTCATTGATCAGCTTGATAGCTCGTTTTTGCACGGTGTTCAAAAGCATTAAGGTATGTTTGGGTGCCGCACTCCATATATGTGAGCAGTACTCCATAGTCGGTCGAATCTGGGCTTTGTAGAGTGTCAGCAGTTGGCTTGGTGTATACAGATGTCTTGTACGAAATAGCACCCCAAGCTTTTGGGACGCTCTTTTAGCTATATCTGCTACGTGACTGTGCCAAGATATGTTGGTCTCTGCAGTAACTCCTAAGATGTTCAACTGGCTCTGCAATGCGACAGCACTTCCAGATAGCATGATGTTTGGCTCACCGGTGCTGGTCTTTTTTGAAAACAGGGCTGCTTGGGTTTTCTGCGCGTTGAACTGTACAAGGTTTTTGTTGCCCCAGTCCTCTATTATCTCCAAGTCGTTATTTATCTGTGATATTTCAGTTAGTCTAAGGTAATGGAATTCACGTGCGGAGAGACATGTGGGTGGTATGACTGAGGAGACTACATTGCCATCATCTGCAAAGCAATAAAGTGGATTTACTGTTTTATCTATGAGGTCATTTATGTAAATCAGAAAAAGTGTTGGCGAAAGGATTGCTCCCTGTGGCACACCAGCATTTATTTGGTAAGAGTTGGAGTTCCGGCCATCCAGTGCAACATAAATGGATCTATCCTTAATGTAACTTTCAAACCAAGTGCAAAGTCTCGGCGACAATCCCGTTGCTTTGAGCTTGTTGAGCAGATTTTCATGCCAGACTTTATCGAATGCTTTAGATATATCTCATTTCCCAGTACTTCAACACTAAAAGGAAATACCGAGCCACCCCTTGGACACGACAATAAATATTATAAACAAGAACAAGCTTTAAAAAAAAGATTATATATTACGTAGTTATCGTCTAAATTTCCGATATTTTATGTGCAACGTCTCTCGATCGATTTTCTTTACGAACTGAAAGAAAAGATCGCCGGCAAGGGGACACAATCGGTGTCAGAACTTTTCACTATCTAATTTATTGGGGCGCAACCACGTGTAAGCTTCTATATCTTTTTCTTACATACAACATATTTTATTATTATACATATGCAGTTGTTCTTATCTTACATAGAGTAATAATTTCCTATAGTTGAAAAGGAAATTTTAATGTCTACAATAAAGGTTACATTAAATGTTCTTCCCTAAGAAGCTTAGTTTTTGAGAAAATTTGAAAAAAACTTTTTGGTTTAGGGGGTCTGGGGGGTTTTCGGGGGCTTTTGCAGCTAAAATTAAAAAAAATTAATATAATTTTATTTTTTGGTTAGACTTTACATATTTTGGATGCATTTCTGTGTCATTGTGACTTTACGACGCCAATTTGGTTAAATTTTCAGAAATTCGAACACGAGTATAAAGAGGAGGGGGAATAAAAAGATGGGCCAAAAACTATTCCGGCAACATCCGGATCTGTGATCAATTCTCAGCTAAAATCCATTGTCAAACTGCGGTCCTCATATTTTGTATACTCAACTACCTCTAGGTCCTGCACTATTATTGTTTTGAGAAAAATGTGTGATGTAAACGCAGTCGAACACTGAAAAGTAGCCTAGTTTCGCCATGAATTCGGTTGTAATAAGTTTCCCTGAAAGCAATATGGCCGTCGTAAAGTCCCGTATGTGTGGCGGCAGAGCGCTAGGGCGGCGGTTTTTACGCGACCGGCGAATGCAGCCCGGATTTATCGGGCTTAGGTCTGGGCCAAGACCACCACCGACATATATCCGTGCAGAAAACAAATGTTTTTTTTAGAACGCGAATTTGTACCTAACAATGATATATTGACTAACATAGGAATATACGTAGGTGAATCATTTGTGAACATGGCCAAAGAAAGAAGCAGCTAGCGAAATGCTTTTATAATATTAGGGACCTTTTACCTACCTTTAGAAGGCCAATTTTTACCTTTTGCAACACACAATTTTTATTTGCGTTATTTTTGTTATCCGTTATTTATCTGTCAAAAGCCTGTTTTGTGTTCTGTACGAAAAATTAATTAAAAAGTTCCGAAAACAACTAGGGAAAAACTGAAAACCAATACGAGTGAAAAACCACCAGGAAAATATAGGATGAGGTCTGTGTACTGTGTACTTTTTTTTTCCACACGGAACATTAATGACTTTTGGTTAGTCGATGAACACTGTTGCCAAACAACACATATCTACCAGTTTTTATAAAAAATAATTTTTAATAATTGGCATAAAATTAAATCTAAGGATTACCCCCCTTAAATAATCAAAAATATTTTAAATTAACATTACATTGAGTCATAACGTTATATGCGCGGAAACACTGCCCCTAACAAGCATTATCCTTTAGTAAATGATAAAGTTCAAATTAGGTAGATGTACAGTGCTAGTTTACAAATAATTATGTATAACATGTGAGCCCGAACAATTTGATAGGCACCCCCAAAACAACAAAGACATAACTCAAAAAATTGGAAAATTGATTTTTTGTCAAAATCTGACTTAAATAAGAGAGCTAACTATCGGTTTGTAATGAAATGAAAGCAAAATTTCGATTATGTGGCCTGAAAGAGTTCCACTTTAGTCACGACGGCCTAACACGTTTGTCTTTAAAAATTTCCTACCCATTTTCAATGTAGACAAAAAATAGTTAACAATTTTCTTAGAATAAACATTTCTTAACAGGCATCCCAAAAAAAAATCATCAATCATCTTTAAAACTAGATTTATATATAAAAACAAACAAAAGCTGCAAAAAACCTATCATCAGTTCTTTGCGATTCCTAAAAAGTCGTATTTTTTTAGTTAGAACTTTGTTGTAATGGGGGTGCGATCTTTACTAGATATAAAATTATATTAGCATGTAAATATTTTTGTCGAGTTTTTCGGATTGCAGATGGATGAAGATATAAAAAGGAAAATTCAATTAAAATTCGATTTTTTTTAAGGTTTATAAATCATAGCAGCTATTAAAATTATTATCATCATCATTACATCATGAGTTTTTAATTTCTAAGAGAGGTTATAATTAAAAGTAAATCATAACTTAAGAACCACAACAGCAGTTTTTACATTTTCACTAACCGATTAGCCAAAATTGTTGCCAATACTTGTTTAATCCTTTACTTCACTAAAATGCCTTCTTATTTTTTTCCCATTGATGAAGTAAAACCGATAAATCCTAGCCAAAAATTGAAAGAAAAATGTTTTGTAGTTCACTGACTTTATATGGCACGTCCCGTAGCAAATTGTTTCCAATATCTATCCACTATAGGTCACTGAGTCACTGTGAAGGCAAAGCCATTTCGAACACTTATCGCTTTTGCCACTTTAAAAGCGCCCAAATTTTTGAGCATGGAAAAAGGAACATATTTTATAGTTTTTTTAGTTTTTTTTTTATTTCGAACACAAAAAGAAATTCTGGATCGACAGATTTCGTTTACCTAGAGTACGAAAAATCTAAGTAGGAAAGCTATTCAAATCAAATGATATAGTATTTAAAAACTGCTGAATCCGCTCTTACTGTGTAGCTCTCAGTATCTGATATACAGGGTGTTCCATAACTTAGGGGCCATAGTGCAGCAGGTGATAGAGGAGGTTATTTCCGAGAAAAAAGTTTATATAACATGGGGGTCAACACACATCTGTTTTTAAGATATAGGATTTTTAAAGTTAGAGAAGTGGGGGAAAAAGGGTATTACTAGAAAAAGAAAATCTGTCACAGCCAGCTGAATACTGAGCTAATTGTGATTCAAAAATGTGGTATTCCTTTTTTTAATAAAATTACAAATTGAGAAGATACAGGCTGTCAAAGTAACCTCCAAAAATGTATAAAAAATAATAATTTTTTCATAAAAATTAATTTTTGCTTACTTATTCTTTGAAAAATTATAAATAATATTTTATTATTATATCTCCCTAGAGACTTGTTTTTATTAACAAAAAATAAAAAAAACCTTGCGTTTAATATGGCATTTATAAAAGTTTATACCAAAAAAATTGTTTTTTCTAAAAAAAATTGACCGACTACTTTTTTTCAAAATAATTTTTATTTCAGTTTATTGCTTTTATTTTAGTACACGACTTTACCCCAATTCATATTTGTACTGCGTTTTTTAAAAAAGTTATTATTAAAAAAGTTAAAAAAATTGCCAACTTTGATGCTCTGTATCTCGAGAAAGAAAGAGTTTTGATCCATCCGTTATAGGAACTTTTTTATTAGACACGACCTACTCTATCACCTGTTGGCCTATGGCCCCTAGGTTATGGAACACCCTGTATAAAAATTATTACTCTTGCAATGCTTGTTTTTTCTAAACCGACATCGTTGCAATTGGAAATATTGTAGAAAAAAGTCCTGGACTGCTGTGGAACTATTCTTAAATTATGTAAACGAAAACATGGGGAGGTTTTTTTAATGTGTTTTTCTTAAAAAAGCGGGGGTGTCCAAAATCCTGAGATTTTGCGTTACGTAATTTCAGAACGTTCCGTATTAGATCCTGAAAGGTGCTCCTTAAGGTAATCTTGGTTCTGCAACTGGTATCGGATTTAATTGTTAAATACATTAGAGAAATCGTAATAAAATAATTGGATCTATGACAGATCTGATACCTTCCTAGCCCATTAGCACACTCCACGTTATATCAGCCTTGAAAATAGTTTACTAAAGCTCTTACGAAGTTTTTGCTTATAACACAAATTATTAAGCAAAATATAGTCTACTATATTCCGAAAACCGCATATTAATGCGATGCTCCGTTAAAAAGTTAGCATTTTTAAATTTTTTAACTGTCATGAGCATTAATGGATTGTAACCAAAATCTAATCAGCTTGTTAGAGTGTCGAACACTATTTTACCTGAAAACTTTACAAAAATCGGTTTAGCGGTTTAGGAGCTATCGTGTTACGGGCAGAACTAAATTACACACACACAGACAGACATCACGACGATATTGCTAAGATAGGTCAAACTACACCCAAATAACACATTTTCGGCGTTATCCCAAAAAAAAAATTTTTGTCGAAAATAATACCTTCTCTAGTAATTGCTACGCAGGCTAGGAAGGTAAAAACACAGGTTACTTTATTTGTTATATAATGCAGCCCAACAAAAACTTTTTAAGAAGGCTTTGCTATTTATTTCCAAAAATATTTTATTAAAACAAGTTTACGAACTATAAAAGAAGAGATAATCAGCTTAAAACATATTTTAAGAGTAGATAACACAAAACCTTTATAAAAATGGTTTACGAAGAAAAGTTTTGGAATGGTTTAAAAATTATTTATTTAACAGAAAACAACTTACTATCGTCAAAAAATAAATCAAACTTAGAGTTCCACACGGAAGTAAATTGGGGCCATTACTATGTATTCTTACTATAAACGATTATATATCATCAACTGTAAAAAACTGTTTAATTCAGATGTTTGGGGATGATCATAAACCGCTGAACCGATGGTCAAAATCCATTAATGCTAATGACAGCTTTGACAATTAAAAATTTTAAAAAATGCTAACTTTTTAACGGAGCATCGTATCAATACTCTGATTTCGGAATATAGTAGACTATATTTTGCACAATAATTCATGTTATAACGAAAAACTTCGTAGGGGCTATAAATTCTGAGATATTTACAAAAAACTGTTTTCAAGGCTAATATATTATCATGGTTTCACTTGAAGTGTGATAATAGGCTAGCTAGGAAGGTGTCAGTTAAATACAAACCACAAATAAATGAAATTTAAATGTCATTAAAACCAAATGCAAACTGGAAATTAAAATACACAATGAAAAATTAAAAATTGTGGATTTAATCAAATATCTACAATTCTATCTACGCCATTTAGTTTAATCTATGGGCTACATATGTCGTTGAATATTTGCAAACAGCACGTTTAGTTCCTTGGTTGGTGCTTCTATTAAATTAAAGTTAAATAAAAAACAAAACAAAAAAGTTGAGTTAAATACACCATTATTAAAAGCAACTTTATATGTACAAAAATGACAAATGTGTTTATATCCCCCTAGAAGCTGTAAATAAATCCTTCTTGCGAGGGAGAACGGCGACAAGTCGAAAAATTTGCATTTTGAGTTAACTAGCTTTTGGGGGTTTTTGAGGGGGGGGGGTTTACTGGGCACATGAAGATTAGTAGATTGCACTATCCTAACCTAAGTTTTTGTTTTGTGTTTTTTTTTTGGTCAGGAAATGAACTATGAAATGTACAAAAAACTTTAACTGGCAATTTCTCAAAAATGTGTTTTTCGACTTATCTCCGTTCTCCCGCGCAAGGGGGAAATATTTCAGGCAATTTAAAGCTTTGAAAAGCTTGCTTGCCTATGAAAAACCATATTTACTTCTTTTGAGTGAGTCTTATATTCAATATATACAAAAAAAACTATAACCAACTATTGAATAAGTTGCAGAGATATTCTAAACTATTAAATAACCTTTAGAGCTAGGTACCTATATTAATTACTCATATACTAATTAAACTTAGTTAATTTTGGAAAATATTTGATCTGATAAAACTGTCATAGTCGAGGTAAGTGTCATAATCAAGAGAAAGTGTCATAATCGAGAGTAAGGTGTCATAATCCAGATTAAGTTTTCATAATCGTGAGTAAAATGTCTTAATCGGGTAATATAGTTTTTATTTTTTATATGTTTTTTGTTTACGCTTGTAATACTGTATTTATGTAGATATACATATTATATACATATATACAAGCATATATTAAGGATTTATAGATTAAAAAATTAGTTGTATTACTTTAAACAACTATTTAAAAAATTTAACAATAAGTACGGCATCTAAATATCCAAAAATGTTCAATTTGTGTCTGAAAAGATTCATTATTCACTTAAATAACTTCACACAATACTTAACTGCTTTTAATTACCAATTTTATTTTGTAATATATATCATTGCAAAGCTTTTTGTAAAAAATCAGTGGTCCATTTTTGAATTAACTCGGCTTGCATGATTTCGAAAACCAAGCAACATAAAAACGCACGAATAAACTAAAAATTAGCTTTTATTCAAATCTAGGAAACCAAAAAATTCAGACTCATCGTTTTATATTGGAGAGTCGTTCGCAAAACAAAATTCATCCAATTTTCAAATTGCAAAATGCAATTACCGTGTTGTAGTCTGCTCACATGTATCTATTAAATACAAAAATATAGGACCTAAGTCACATGTCTACATTTAGACCATCACGAACCTCCACACAACTTTTTTACGTTTTAGTGCTCCATACAATTTAACAAAAAAAATAAAAGCATTTTCGACCTCTGCGTACAAAAACCACTATTTAGCACCATTCTTAAAATTTCCACAAATATAGGCAAAAAAAAACAAAATTGCCTTCCTTTATTGACAAGGATTTAATTATGTCATTAAGCATATACAATCAGATGTGTTTCTGTGAGTGACATTTCTCCTATTTTAAGAATAATGCTACTTACCATGGAGAGTTTGCCGATAAGACTTACGGGTCAAAATCATGGAGGTTGAGAATTTGAGTTGGAGAGGATATTCTTAGTTAAAGGTGTAGTAAATTACAATTTTCTCATTATTTTCAGATTGTTATACTTAAAACTTATCTACTTACCCATGTCACAATCATTTTAATTAAATACGTCCCTGATTTAATTTTGTTCTCTTTATAACCGAAAAATCATTTAGAGAACGCGTCCATAACTCAATAAGGGAAGTTCAAATGAGCACAAAACATAGTAAAATCAATTAAATTTAACAATCTCTATTTTAAACTCTAATAAGAATCAGTAAGGTTTATGAACTTCCGCATGGTTCATAATAAATTTTAAGGAATCGTTAGTTTTACTTATTTAAGTTGTCCGACGAGACACTCATCATTTGGTGAACAGATACATAAAATATTAAAATGTTTTTTATGAAAAGTGTCAGATGGTGCTGTACTAGCTCCTTCCATCGCAACTTCGAACATGTTGTCAACGCTGAGTTGATTGTTGGTATTAAATATTCAATTAAATCGGTAAGCAAATTTTATTTTGAAATTTAAGTAGCGTACATCAATTCAGCATCATTTGGGAAATACTGTTGTAGAATATGTTTAGAATCAAGACATCAATAACACAACCTCAAAAATATTTTGTTTTACATTATAACACAACAAATCAAAGATTATTTGGCGAAAACGTCATTTTGAAAACGGCCAGTTCGGGAACGTTCTCGGATATGACAAACGTAAATGAGCCTTGTTTTATCACAAACATTTATTTAACTTTACTTATAAGTTTGTAATAAATATAGCAATGCAATTTTGACAAATTTCTACATATCGGATCAACTTCATTTATAAAAATATCATAACATTTGAAAAAAATATTTGATTTTCTTTTTTAGTTTTTTATTTATTTCTTTTTTTTATTAAATAAAAAATTTAAATTAAAAAAGAAAATCAAATATTTTTTTCAAATGTTATGATATTTTTATAAATTTGGAAGTTGATCCGATATATATATATATATATATATATATATATATATATATATCTTTAATAAAAGTGCAAAATAATCACTTTTATTATTTTGGGCATAAAATAGTCATTTAGGAAATGCTAATAATATACGGTTAAAAAAAAACATTGCATACTTCGGAAATTATATAAAGATTTAAATAATGTGCCATTAAAGCCAAATACATAAATAAATAAAATAAATAGTAATAAACTTCGAAATTTGAATATATCTTAAATTTTTGAGACAAAAATAAAGTGTAAAGTTTTTAAATTAGCAACAAAAATTTACCCCAAAAATTACATCTTAACACACTGGGTAATTTCTCTTACTAATTATTACAATCCATATCAGGTTTCGCTAAATTAAAAGTATAGTATTATTATTAAAGTTTAAAAAAATATTTCCTAAATTACATTTTTTTGAGCGTAGTCTATTATTTTTGTCGATAATTTGAAAAACGTACCGTTCAATGCTTTGCCCGGTTATAAATTAATAAATGAGGAGTTGAGTCAATATTTAAAAATCTTTTGTAAAGCAAAGTTAAACTTTTAATAATTTGCAAAATGAAATGTTCCACCTTGATGATTTTGACTCTGATACTAGTTTCGATCTACAATGCTCTCGACCGCTCAGAAATCCCTCCTTGCTGGAACAGATCTTTGTGGAAGTAACGGTAAATTAATCCAAATTCTAAACGAAGCACTCCCTGCATTATCTCTAACCTAAAAGGTTTGGAATTCAAGTATTTAAAATAGTTTTTTTGTGCAGCAAGCAAATAAAATTCTTGATAAAACAACGGGACAATTAAACAAGGACAAATCTAAAAAATACACGTCGAAATACAACGTAAAAATTAGGACTATGTTTGGTGTTTGGATCCAAACTTGTTAAAACTCTCACTTTCACGAGTAAACTTAAACATTTTCCAAGGAGAAATGTATCCACGGGGGTTGTTGTAGCGTTTATATCCTTACTTTTAATTGACAGTTTTATTTTAGCAAGCTTTTTTTATAGTTTCGAAATTTTTAATAAAAAATTAATGTTATGGACATCAACATTTAAAAAAAACTCACCAGAACAAAACTGACCATTAAGAAAAAGTACATTTTCCCATGAAAAAACGTAGTAAATTTAAGCTGACCTTTAAAAGTGGCGATTTTGCTCACCTCACCTCGCGGGCCCTTAAGAATAAGCATCCAAGATAGGACTAAGCCCGAAAGATTCCAATCTGCGCGAGATTAGAACCTAACAAACACACCTTTGGGATTTATGAGGGGCAGTTTTCGATTGCAGATCAGAAAGGTTATTAACAAAAATTTACACTGAAAATGATGCACTGAAGCAAGCATCGACAGTTGATTCGTTTTAAATGTGTTTTAAACAATATTTTTTTTTAATTTGGCCAAATTTTAAATCTAAATGAGCGATCTCGTAGTAACATCTATCTAATTTTGAAGGCCTTGCCCAGCCAGGAGAAGGACAGACGACAGTTGCACAAACGATGCTACTTGATGGATGACAAAATAATGAAAGCGTAAGGAACACCGAACCGAACCGAACAATTACGTCCATAGCTTTGCTTATGGGTCTCAATGGTAAGGACTATTTTTTATATTTCGTTGATAAAAATGCAGGTTGCATCAAAAAATTTAAGACGCCCGCTCTGTTATGACGAAGATAAATTCTGTTTTTTTACTCTATTATTCGCTTGGGAGCAGAAGTGTAGGGATTTTTTTTATAAAAAATATATTCACATCAATATCCATATGACCACATCCAAATCGGAAAGATAATCGATTAGGACGCTGTGCACTCACTCTTTAAATGATTGATGAAAGTAAAACACTTTTTGCTATACGCTCAAATCTCCGACCGATTTTTATGCAGGAAATGCAGGATAGGCCTGTGGTGAATCAGTAAAAAGTTTTTTTCTATGTTAGCGTTGCTACCTTTTTAATAGTAAAAAACCTCTTTTTGCCTGATAAGGGGGGGTAGGGGAGACCAGGGCTGGTTGTCTCACAGGTTAGTTGGCACACTGACGAAAGCATAATATAAAGAACCACGAAAGCACTAGCTCTCTTGCTACCTGACTTTAGCACGCTCAAAAGAGAGTCATGCGCAATTCTTTTTTTTTTTGAAAACCAAAAGAAAATTTTTGCAATTTTGAATAACAATTTAAGTTTTTATGAATCAGTGATGTCAAATACTCGTAGGTATGGGTTTTATGATACCGTGACATAATTTTACATATCGAGGGTCCAAGTGCAGTTCCTAGTAAGTGCATTTTTTTAAAATTTACAAGAGAAGCGAAAAACTGCTGCAAAATATCACCCAAGTTTAATACAGTGTCCTACCTTATCTTCTCTTCTTTAGTGTTAGAATTTTTTTACGACCTCAAGTTCTTCTCAATAGATGGCGTCACCTGTCACGATGATAATGATGCCGAAAAGCCAAAATCGAAAAAGTATTCACTAGGCGCCATTTCAAAGAGATCTATTACTACCCAACTGAACAACAGAACACCAAAACTAAACAATAAAAATAAAACACAGCAGGCCCGCCGAATAAAATATGTTGTAAATACGACAGAAGTATTTAGTCTCCGCATTAAAACGGAAAGAGGTAATTCCCCGGCTGCAGAGTGCGTTGTTGCCAACATACTACATAATATTTATGCCCATGTCGTGCAGCGCTTCGTCCCGTTGTCAGAGGTTCGCGTCCGGTTAAGCGAGGTTTCAGAATTTTTTAACCAAAAAAAATTGTCCGCGTCCGGTTATTAGAGTGTCCGGTTATAGGAGTGAATTTTACATATAAAGAAATAGGGAAAAGCTTGGTTCCAACAAATTTGTCCGCCTAAAGGGAGTGTCCGCTTAATAGAGGTGTCCGCAAGAAAAGGTTTCACTGTCTTTCAAAAAGATAAAAAGTTTAGTAAATATTAATATTTCGGTTATTATAGAATGTTACATAAAATTTATTTTTAATAAAAGGTGCACCTAGTTTTTCTCGAAAAAATTTGTAATATTTTCTTATTTGATTGGCAATGTTAAAGAAAAACTATTTATTTTTTTATAACCTAGAATAAATGCACCATAATTCTTCGTTAACAAAACCAAGAGGCGTATCGCAAAATCACAAGTTTTGAGTAATTCCAATGTAAAGATTTTTATTATTCTATTCGTTGTGTTTTGCGATTTTAAATTTGAGTTACGCCCGTCGCCTATCTCGTAACATTGTAGCAATAGAGATACGCCTCTTCGCCGCATCAAAATATACTTAAAACTAGCAATTATGGTGGGCGCAACTCAAATCCGGATTTTTTTAGATACGCCCCTGCGTCATGTTAGCGACGAATTGATGTATAAATGTCATTGCTAAATTAAGACCCTGACTATTAAAAACGCAAATGAAAAAATAGAGTGACAAGCAGCCCCGATCTCCCCTATTGAGAAGGGGTCGATTGTTCTAAACTTGGCGCGTTCAAAGATATAGCGTGTTGTTTAATTCGATGCGGCTGGCGGCAGATTCATATTATTAATATTTTACACGAAATCCTATGTCTGCACGAACTAATTATGACAGATAGTTTCCAAATTAAAATGTTATTAAACGGTTTTATTTAGCTTAACTTCGTTTATTTGTATTGTCTGTTTATATCTTTCTTGCGACAGATTTTTAAACTACATATTTTAGTGATAATACAATTTTATTTTTTTTTATACAAAAAAATTATGACAGATTATTTTATTTATAAATTTATTAGTTTGAAACCAAAAATTTTGCAGTGCTTTTATGAAAAATGTACCTATGGAAGGATCCATATATCAAATATTGCCCAAGTTTTTATTTTAATATGTTAAAAGTCTCTGTTTACTTTTAATTGCAGCTGATTATTTAAAATATAACCGGATATCATTAAAGTTTTTTAGCTTTTGTAAGTTTCTTACATGCCAAGGGACAAAATTGTTAGGTTAGGTTGTGCCAAGAAACTAGTAGGTACTTATTTTGCAAAACAAAAAATAATTTTTATGCAAATAAATATAAAAAAAACATATATTTGAATTTTCCATTTTGTATCCATCAAAAATTTTGATATTTCTTTTTGACCTGCCCCATAGATTTTTTAAAATAATAACAGAAGTCTTTTCTGAATCTATCAAATTACTACACTTTATTTGAAGGTGTTTTTAGTTTTGAAACTATCATCAGAAAAGTATAATAGGTAATATCTACTATTATTACTCACTTATTAGTTGGCAATATTAAAATAGTTCTCCTCTAATATATCCCGAACAAAAAAAGCTAGATTGTCTGACATTGCTGAACTAAAAAAAAAATCGAATATTATCTTAAAATAAAGTGAATAAAAATATATGTCAATTTAAATTTTGACATGTGGTGTTATACTATGTGTGTACATGTTTGTTTCATTTCTCGACTTACCCTGAAATTGACATATATTTTTATTCACTTAAACAAATGCAAAATAATTTATTTAAATAACTTTTTGCCTCACCCTTTTGGTCTATAACGAATATTAAACTTAAAAAAAGCAAATCGCAGAAAAGGCCCATCCTGTACCTACACTACCTATGGTTTTTCCGTGACAAAATCTAAGTTAGCATAACACAAATTATTGAAATTATTTGGCAAAACATTCAAAAAAAAGTTTTCCTTTAGTTAGTTAGACTTAATCTAACTTCAAACTTAATTTCAAATTTTAGCAATTAATAAGAAAGTACTGGATGTAAAGTTTGTTTTAGTTCAAATAGAAACGCCCCTTAAACAATAATTTAATAAAGCTAAATTTAGAAATTGCAGGAGAAAATGGAAACATCTGGGGAATTTCACTATATGGGGAAACCGGAGGTTTAAACAAGGTAACTTAGCACGTGCAACTACCACAGTAAGAATTTCAAACGTTTTTTAAATAAAACAGATTTAAAAAGAAAACTACAAATTGGTGTTTAAACATAATATTTTGATTAATATTTTACTTATATACATAGTGTATTACCCCAAAAATTTCCCTGGCGCAAACTCAACTAAAAATTGTACTCGAAAAATTTCAAAAATTAATAAGTGAAACTTTTTGGAGTTCTTCTGGGAAAACTTTCAGAACTGTCATTTTTAGCATGTGGTTTTATAGCTTTAAAACGGTGAACCCTCTAAATTTTAAATAGACATAAACGTAGTGAAGTAGTAGTAAAGTAAATTTGTAGGGTATTTAAATAAAAAGCTGCAAAAAGGGTATATTTTTTTATATTTGGCATGGTAGTAAATAACATCAAAAGCTAAATTTTCAATCGAGGATCCCCTGATTTCCGGCATCGGAATCCAAGATGGCGGCTGCCAAAGTTAAGAAAAAAAATGAATTCCCTGTTTTAAGACAAATTAAATTAATTTTGATAAACTTACTTTAATTCAAAAATGTAAAAAAAAATACACCTGTCACTTTAAAACAAAATGGCGGCTATATTTTAAAAAAATCGTTCTTGTTCGATATTTTATTTATTTTTTGCGCGATATTTATTTTTGCATATTAAAGCCACTGACCAGGTCTTTAAACCTAATGAAAAAAAGTTATTAGTTTCTCAGCCGACACAGAGATGGCGTTTAATATGTCAAAAATAAAAGAGACCTTTATAACCTGTAGACCAAATTAAATTAAAAAAAAATTTTTTTTTGGATTTTATCAATAGTAAGCCAAGTTTTGTAAAAATTTCAAAAAAATTACTATTTGACATTAAAAATTTTAAGATGGCGGCCGAAGTTCAGATAAAAAAGTTATTTTTTTGTTCTTGTTTGACAGAACTAGTATTGCCGTGTAATATATCGATTTATACTAAATAGGGGTCGCCGATTTTAAATATTTCATTATAAATGACACATGTCTATTATTATTTAAGATGGCGGCGTTCAAAATATAAAAACAACATTATCTTCTTGGTTTGGTAATTTTTTTTACGAAGATATGTAGTTTTATATCACTCTTAATTAGTTCTAAGTCATAATGTACAAAAATAATATAACTTATTTATTTTTTAACGATGGCGGTCGAAAAAGTAAAAAAAAACATTTTTGTTTATTTTTTCGAAATTCAACAAAAAGAACTGGAAAAAACAAGACATCTCGGTAAACAAAACACAGATATTTTAAAAATGTCAAAAAAGTTAACATATGTCACGTACCGGGTGCTTTGATTGAATTGACCATATTTTACTTAATAGCTATCTCCGTTAATATTAATCTAACAGTAATGTTTAAATAAGCAAAGTTAAATAATTTTTTCTAAATCATCAGAATCTGATGTCAAAAATGACATATATCATACACTTGTCAAACTTTTGACATATGGTTTATTTTTTTAAATAAAACACCCCGTATATAATTCTTTTAGTTGATAAGACTCTTTTATCTGATTTCAAAAATATATAATATGTTGACATTTAGACCAGCCGTTATTGAAATATTTGCATTTTAATAACCTAAATAAATAAGGATGTTGCCATTTTGTTCATGAATATAATTATTAAAATGCAAATATTTCAACAACGGCTGGACTAAATGTCAACATATTATATATTTTTGAAATCAGAAAAAGGAGCCCTATCAATTAAAAGCATGTTGTGTGAAACCACCAGAAACAACTACTCCGAGGGAAAATACCCCTACCGGCATTGAACTATACTGATGGTTTGAGGCTTTCGTTGGGAACTTGTAAAAACTGTTTGGTTTTCACTTTCTCCAACGTCGATCACGAGGATACGAGTGATCCCCGTCTGGAACACGTCCTGATAGTCAGGAACAAATGTTCCATGCCAATCCATGACCGGACCGGTTTCGACCTATTGGGCCATCCTCAGGTGAATGTAGGCGATAGCTCCGTGTAGAGCATAAGTTGTGTGAAACCACCAGAAACAACTACTCCGAGGGAAAATACTCCTACCGGCATTGAATTATACTGATGGTTTGAGGCTTTCGTTGGGAACTTGTTAAAACTGTTTGGTTTTCACTTTCTCCAACGTCGATCACGAGGATACGAGTCAATCCACGACCGGACCGGTTTCGACCTTTTGGGCCATCCTCAGGTGAATGTAGGCGATAGCTCCGTGTAGAGGATAAGTTGTGTGAAACCACCAGAAACAACTACTCCGAGGGAAAAAATCCCTACCGGCATTGAATGATGGTTTGAGGCTTTTGTTGGGAACTTGTTAAAATTGTTTGGTTTTCACTTTCTCCAACGTCGATCACGAGGATACGAGTGATCCCCGGCTGGAACACGTCCTGATAGTCAGGAACAAATGTTCCATGCCAATTCACGACCGGACCGGTTTCGACCTATTGGGCCATCCTCAGGTGAATGTAGGCGATAGCTCCGTGTAGAGCATAAGTTGTGTGAAACCACCAGAAACAACTACTCCGAGGGAAAATACCCCTACCGGCATTGAATGATGGTTTGAGGCTTTTGTTGGGAACTTCCGGGATCCTAGAAGGTCTAAATCTGAACCGAACCGAACTAAATTAATTAATTAAACAAGCATATTATTTTAAAAAAAACTTCCCTGACTTTTTTTCCAGGAATCCTAGAGGGTGTGAATCCGAACCGAACCAAACTGAACTGAACCGAATTTGGTTCGAACTGAAATAAACCGAACCGAATTCGGTTCAAACTAAACCGAACCGAATTTGGTTCTTTTCGGTTCGGTTTGGATTCACACCCTCTAGGGTCCGGGGGAAAAAGACAGGGAAGTTTCTTTTCTTTAATATGCTGAGTCGCTATTTTGTTACATCGCTATTTTGATAGTCGCTATTTTGTTATATCGCTATTTTGTTACATCGCTATTTTGTTACAATCGCTATCTATTACGTTTTATTATACAGAATATCTTTTAATTTTTGCATATATAGCTGAAATAAAACAGTAGATAACTTTTAAAGACTATAATTTCTGGAAGTATTCTCCACGAAATTTAATGCACTTTTGCATGCGCTCAAACCAGTTGTTACAACTGTAATTCTACTTGTTTGTTGGTACTGTCAAAATTGCATTCTTGAAGGCGTCGACTGTTTCCTCTGGCGCACAGTGGAACGTTTGACTAATCTAGGTGGACATGGTTAAGTACTAAAAATTAACATTTCAGCTACCTACAATTAAAGAGCATAATATTATTTTTCTATACTCTCTGGTTGTCAAGATATTTGCATTGAAAGTTGCATCTTAAAAATTTTCTGCTTAGACATTTTAATCTTATGTATGGGCAATGCTTTAAAATAATATTGTTTTTTCCCGCGTAGTAGGCGCTGGAGTAAAACAAGTGCCAGGCATTTTTAGAGTGACATGTCCTTAAGACTAGGGAAGCATTGTTGCAGTGTTTTACTTGCTATGATTTTATGAATTCACTGGTGTTTTGGTAAGGAAAATTTTATTTTTATATAGTTTTTGTTGGACTGAAACTTTAGTTTGTTAGAATTTGTTGATGTTAGTTTTATTATTTTCTAATTAACCGAAATCTCTACTTTCTGACGCAGTATTGAAATTTTGTCCTTTTTTTGCGGTAAACTTGTACTTAATTATTTTGTATGCCTGCAACTCTAAAAATAGAAAACGTATTATTTGTGTTTAATAACATTTTCTTTTTGGTACCTTAACAAATGTGCCCTTTGGGGATTTTCTAACCTGAATTAGTCAATCTTCGTGCATTTTTCTATATCACGATGAGTCAATGTGTTTGTTTGTCTACAGGGTATCCAGATAAAAGTAAGTACATAGGGCTTTGTGGGATTTTCAGAAACGGTAACACTTAAGATATTCGTTCAAAAGGAAAAAAGTGGCGCTATTGCGAGCTTAATCGGATGCAGTGTCGAAGTTAAAAATATCTACAGGGGGTTTCAAAATAATGCTTAAAAACTTAAATTGTGTTATTCGAAAAATTAAAATATTGTCGCCTTCTTTTAGGACTTTATTTTTTTCAAAAAGTCACAATTTTTAGTTTTTGCCTTCCTACCCCGCATAGCAATGGTATTATTAATAGGTATTATTTTCGACGAAAAAAAATTTTTTTAGATAACGCCGAAAATGTGTTATTAGGGTGTATTTTGACCAATCCTAGCAATATCCTCGTGTTGTCTGTCTGTGTGTGTGTGTGTATATATTATTTCTGTCCGTAACACGATAGCTCCTAAACCGCTGAACCGATTTTCATAAAATTTTCATGTAAAATAGTGCTCGACACTCTTACGAGCTGATTAGATTTTGGTCAAAATCTATTAATGCTATTGACAGTTTTTTGACAATTAAATTATTTTAAAAAATCTATCTTTTTAACGGAGCATCGAATCAATATACAGTTTTCGTAATACAGTAGACTATATTTTGCTTAATAATTCGTGTTATAACTTCGTAAGAGCTTCAGTTTCTCAGATATATACAAAAAACTGATATATTATCATGGCTTCACTTGAAGTGTACTAATAGGCTAGCTAGAAAGGTATCAGATCCCTCATGGATCCATTTATTTATCAATATTTTGAAAACGCATATAAATGTTTTCTTTGATACAGCTCAGAATAGCGCCACTTTTTTACCAAAATTGGTATGTTCTACCGTCTCCTAAATTCTCATAAACCCCCTTGTAGTTACCTTTATAGAGAGACACCCTATCCCATGTACCTATGTGTATGGGCCGATTCCTAAAGTACGTAATGCTCAAGGGGGGAAGGGGGGTTATTAACCAGTTACAGTGTCATGATTCTTGAATATATTTTTTCTTAAAAATGCATTACGGAGGGGGAGGAGGGGTTACGTAATTTCTCGACTTTCACGAATTTTTGTAAACAGTAACTTTTTACTCTGTCACAGGCTTAACCAAGCTTAATAGAAATGCATCTGCACCAAAGCCCAGGGGAAGTTTTTTGAAGTTAAAAAAATCCAAAAAATTAAGTTTTAAACGGAGCTAGTTATTATTATGCGGTTTTAGAAATATGATAATATATTTTTTTCTCTTTTTTGTCAGATTGAGAAATTAATTAACACAGTTTAGTTTGCAGATAATAATAAAATGGAGTTGTGTTAATTAATTATTCTATTATTTGTTATGTTAAGTAATGATATTTTTCAAATAAAAATGGAATTTTCCAATTTAATATTTTTTTAAACTTTCTTAGTTATATAAAATTAAAATCCAAATATCTCTTAAATTTTCTCACATTAAACCTTTAAAGATAATGCCATCCGATGAACATTTCCCATTATAATTTTAGGGGCTGGTTTTACCCCGGGCAAGGGGTGAGAGGTTTAAAATTTTTAATGCATTTATTTTTCATGTAGTGACAGATGAGACCGGAATTTTTTTCTTGATCGGTTCGGTTCGGTTCATTCGGTTCGGTTCGGTTCGGTTCGGTTCGGTCCCTTACCACCTAAAAAGTCTTTATTTAAATTTTTCTGAAATACCTTGTATATTGCAAAACTGTTTTATTTAAATTCCTTCTTGCAAAAACTAAAAAAAATATATACCGTTACTTCATTTGTTGAAACAATTTTCGTTAAAAACATACAGTATGACTACAAATCTTAAAATCGTTAAAATCTGAATCACCCTATATAAGAGGTAGGTAATATTGCAAATACTAAATGCTTTTAGATATTTTATGTTATTTTAAAGCTAAAAAAATCAAGCATTAAAGAGTGTTAATGTTGCTCAGGGGTTGTCCACCTAGATCTTCAAAACGTTCCACTGTGTGGCGACTGAAATCTTTGACCACGCAGTCCATTCTTGATTTTCGGAAAAATATAGAAATCGTTGGGATTTAGGTCGGGACTGTATGGAAGATGGTCCAACAATTCGACGTTTAGTTGGGTTAAAAATTCAATGGCTTTTTGTGCTTTGTGCGAACTTCTATTGTCTTGGTGGAGGATGATTCGTCGTTCGGGTTTTATTTTCCGCTCAGTGATGACTTTCGGCAAACAAATGGTGATGTACCAAGCGGCAGTGACAGTCCTTTGATCTTCCAGAGGAATTGTTGCTACATGACCTGCTTTTGAGCCAAATGTCGCAAACATCTTTTTGGATACACTTTGAGAACGGATGACTTTTGTTGTTTCTTCAGACAGACGACTGACGTTTATTTTCGGGTTCATATGAGCCTGTCCTTAAATTACGTAACGCTCTAAGGGGGGAGGGGTTTGGGCTTGCGTTACACGTTTTTTTAATGTGTTTTTTCTTAAAACTGCGTGATGAGTGGGGAAGGGGGGGTCGGAAATCCTGAATTTTTGCGTTACCTAATTTAAAGAGGTTCCCTATGAGTAAATCCACGATTCATCACCATTGACAATCTCGTACACGTTTTTCGAGTTGCCTCCCTCAAAGCGGTCTTCGGTTAACGATGTGGCATCCAGTGGTAAACTAATTTTCTTACCCCTGATTCTTTATGCAAATTTTTTTGAACTGAGGTCCTTGAAATCCTCAATGAAGCCTCAATCTCGCGATATGTCACATGTCGATCTTCCGTGATGAGCATGCACACAGCATAGATGTTTTCTTGGGTGACAGCCGTTTTTGGTAAACCTGGTCTTGGATCGTCGCAAGGCTAATCCGTCCACGCCTGAATTCTCAATACCAACGAGGAACTGCCGACTGATGTGGTGCTTTATTAATAAAAACAGAAATCAACTCGACCCTTTAGAATTAAAAGACCTATCAGAAAAAGTTATAAAATACATGGGTGCTCAATTAAAATTTGTTTTATGTTCTTTGAAAAAACTCGAAAACGCAATGTTCTATTTTTCTTTTAATTTAAGCATCTTAATAACGTATAACAATTAGATAATGCAATAATAACAATATAATCGTTATAAAGACCAAATTTAAAAAAAAAAAAGCAAAATTTCCTTAAATTTTCTTCAAAAACGGATATTGCTTTGATGCATAGCAAAGCAGTTTTATTAAACGAGGCAATTTGGCGTACTTTGATATAAAAAAAAAATCTGTTTAGTAATTAGTATTAAGAAGCTTGTATTTTTAATTGTGCCATCCACCGTATTCTGCATTACATTCTAGTTTGCTGGCTACGTAAATTTACCTGTAACAAATAAAAACCAAATGCGTAACTACCCAGTAAATCAATTGTTCAAAAAAAAAAGTAAATTATAGGGTCCTTAATCGGATTGTCCACCATTCATTATTAGGGGCAATTTGTTTAACATTTATCCATAGAACAGAAATTTGTTAAAAATTTATTTTTAAAAATGTCTGTTTTAAGACGAATTTTAACGATCAGGTTTACTGGTAATTTGATACATTTATTTGAAGATGTTAGTTGAGAAGCTTATCGTCAAAGAGATATTATCCGTAGAATAGTTGCGGAAGATTTTTAAAACTGCCTTAAGTCGATTGGTAATAGATTACACAATTGTAAGTCACCGGGTGTTTGCTTCCAATTTGAGTGGAAGAGTGGGAGGGCCTATGTGACGTCATAAATCCAAGATGGCGGCCTTTTTTAATGTTTTCTCACAAATTTTAGCTTATAACTTTCGGTAAATTAGTTTCACAGAAAAACTGTCAATACGTTTTTTGTTTGCAAGAGAATCCCAAATAACATAGTCAAAAAATTAGCTTTATATCTTGTTCGTGCAACTTTAATTTAAATTCAAATTTTGCGCCAAATTCCCGTATTCGGAAAACCCACACAATTTCAATTTTGATTGGCACAAGCAAAACGCCAGCGCCATCTACGAAAAATGAATCTGCGCAAAAAGGCGTAACCAAAAAAGGATTCGTCTGTCGTATTCTATCGAGATCACCACGCAGCATGGTGATAAATTCTATTAACCAAAAAATCCAATAACATTATTAGAAAATCAAACTAAACCATTACACAAACAAGTGATTCTAGTATGGATCGACTGCAACGACTGGGCCAGCGAGAGGAGCTCCTCTGGACGACGGAAACAGCTGAAAAGGTGAGTGCCAATCCTCTATATTGTCTTTGTGTGGCTCGGAAAAATTAATATTTTTACATCGTCCTTTTAAGGATTTTTGCACCCAGATTTTATAAAACGGCCAGCGCTTACAGTCCCGCAGCTCTACCAACCTCAAAACAGCAACATTTTCTGGTCCCACGACCCAGATAGTTTTTTAAA
Source organism: Aspidapion aeneum (assembly GCA_963576565.1). Taxonomy (NCBI): domain Eukaryota; kingdom Metazoa; phylum Arthropoda; class Insecta; order Coleoptera; family Brentidae; genus Aspidapion; species Aspidapion aeneum. The sequence goes on from OY755040.1 coordinate 44,034,015, forward strand.
ATTTGTTTGCTAAAAATATTAGATTTTTTCGCCTCGCCATTTTGGTTCGTTTGTTGCCGTGTCCAGTTTAGAAAGGAGGTTCCGTCCCCCCTTGCGTGGCTTAACGGTTGCTCCGCCCACATTTCATTGCAGCCGAAATTGGCACTTGGTACGTCGTTTGTTTTGATTCAAAAATCGAAATTTGTTTAAATAATAGTTATTTGTTTAAATAATATGTTATAGTTATTCAAAACAACAAAAGTGCTTGTGAGTTAAATGCTTTATTCTTATTTAACAGGTAAACAAACACATCTAGTAGAATTAGTATTTACCTGTAAATAATAAGAGAAGCGGTAGTAGGTACAAGTTGTTTTGCGTGCATTTATTTTGGGAGAAAAATCGCGACCTAGGATAACAGCTGTTGATAAGTTTTTGCATTTATTCGAGAAATCGATAATAAAATATATGCTTGTTGAACTCTTTTGGACTGATTAAAGTCAATAGGGGTCAAGTGTTAGTTTTATTCCTTTTAAATATTTTTTATTTTTTTTAATTAACAATATGTCGTTAAAAAAGCTTGAGAATCAACGCAAAGTTTCAATATCTCGTATTACGGAAACGTATAACTTGGGAACAAAAGCTAAATCAGATAGTTCTTCCTTGCCAATTTTTAAGGCGTTTTACGAATCGTTAGATGATCACTATGAACAATTTAAAAACATTCATAATGACATCATAGGTCTCTTGAAAGACGACGACGATGATGAATTCGAAGTACAGGACAAAATTAGGAAAGATACGGATCTATTCTACCACCAAGCTAAAGTTCTTTTTTCGAGTTTATGTTCCGATTCAGTTCATTCAAATTTTACCCCCGCAACTTCACACTATTCACGTAGCGATGATCTGGGCCCTTTAAAGGTACCTTGCTTTAATGGAAACGTAAAAAAGTGGCCAACCTTTTACGATGTTTATTCTTGTTTGGTTCACGAAAACTCTAATTATTCCGATATAAGGAAATTTCAACATTTGCTAACCTTCCTTGAGGGCGAACCACTTAATATTTTAAGTTCTATAAAATTAACGGCAAGTAATTACGCAATCGCCTGGAAGGTATTAACAGATCGCTATCAAAATAAAAGACTTTTAGCCAGTACCTACTGGAACTCAATCTACTATGCAAATTCTTTAAAGGGAAACCAGTCAGCAAAGGATCTTAGAGTCTTGGTAGATACCTTTTCCGAGAATATTGCGGCGCTCGAAAATCTTGAATTTCCAGTAACGTCGTGGTGTTTTTGTTTATTTTCAATTTTATTATCAAAAATCGATCAAACCACAAGAACCGCTTTCGAATTAAAGTATAGTACTACCGAGATTCCAACATATCAAAATCTAATTCAGTTTCTTATTAACCAATGCCGTGCTCTTGAAACAGTACAGCTATCTCCCCAAAATACGCAAATGCAACCTTCGACTTCAAAACAGCAAAAACCAAATTATTCGAATTCTAGTAACCAAAAATATAATTCTTATTCAAATAATCAGTACAAATCAAGCCCTCCATCAAATTTTTTAGCGCATACGCACTCACAAGTATCAAATAAACAATCCAATACTCAATTTCGACAAAACCAACAACCCTATAAGTGCAAATTATGCAATAATTCTTTTCATCCACTCTCGCAGTGTGGTGTTTTTATTTCCAAATCTCCTTCAGATCGTTTTACTTATGTAAAACAACAATCGTTATGTATCAACTGTTTACGTTCAAATCATCAAGTAATTGACTGCAGTAGTACCTACAACTGCAGGGTATGTCGACATAGGCACCATAGTCTTATTCATCTATCGCAAATGACAGATTCAATCCATCAGAATTCAAGTCAATCTTTTGTTAATTCAAGCCAAAATTCAAATCAAAATTCGAACTTAAATCAAAGTTTTAATTCAAATCAAGTGGCCGTGCCTAGCACAGGCACAAACTTATCGTATCAGAATTCAAATTCAAGTCTTAGCCAACAGAACCCTAGTTTTGTTCAACCCAGTTCAAATTCAATTCAAATCCAAATACATCTACAAATCAATACTCTTCGTTATCCACCTTGACGCCCCGTACGACAGTGCTTCTAGCGACTATAAAATTAGAGGTACTCGATAGTCGGGGTAACTACCAACCTGTCCGAGCACTTCTGGACAGCGGTAGCCAAGCTAACCTGATAAGCGAAGCTTGTCTTAACAGGTTAGGCTTGCCAAGAAACAAAATTTCGATCCCTGTTCTGGGACTAAATCAATCTTCATCGGCCACTAACGGCATTTCTACTTGCACTATTCGAGCCCTAGGCCAACAAGAGCCTACCTTTTCTATTCAAGTCTTCGTTTTACCGAAACTCTGTTCGAATATGCCCTCAATACAGGTAGATTCATCCAATTGGAGTCATGGGGTCAATTCTTTACATTTCAAAAAATCTGGCGAAATTTGACAAAATGTGACATAATCTGGCGCTTAAGATTTCTCGTTTAAAAGGCAATTTTTAAACTTAAAAACTTACCTAAAAGGCCATTTCCCACTTTTTGATAGATGTAGCGTCACGATATAATATTTGTTATTAATTAAAAACCCGTAATTTGTTGAAAATTTTTAATTTAAAAATTGTAAATAAATTCACTATTAACCACACAAACTGAAATGTCAAATTTCGTCACATTTCGTCACATTTCTTTCAAATTTATGAGTCCTATTCGTTTTCTTTATGAGGTCAGCTAAGTTTACTTTCTTTCTTTGTTTTTCACGGTAAAATTAACAAAGAGGGACTAACTGCATGTCGTGGAAGGGTCGCTACAAAATTAGCTCTACGCTGTTGCCACCGTTATATTTGAACGGATTTTTAAGGGAATGTCAAATTATTTCTTTAAAATCTGCCAGAAAAATCTGACCAAGTGGGATACTGGTCAAATTATTGAATTGGTTATTATTTTTTTACTTTTAAAAAAAGCTAGGCACGTATATAGTTTTTTATTCTGGGGGGTCCTCCCATATAGAAACTGCTGTTCTTCAGTGACGGCCCATGACACAGGCTTCGTAAACCAGAGAGAAAATAATAAATTGTCTCTGTCGTAAACTAAACGAAGGCTGCCCCATAAGGTTTTGGATAGTGTAATTAGAAATACTAGGGTCACTGCATCCTGGAAGTCTAGCGTCTCCCAGGGGTAGCGACACGAGTGTCAAAACCGTACTCAAAATTCCATAGACGTTCGTGAAAAATACTCATTTTTATACAGTCTGAGAAAAGAAAAATGTTTTAATAGAACTTAAAAAGAACTCGTTTTTATACAGCTTAAGAAATAAAAAATATGTTCCTTGAGTTTTTGGGTTATGAATATTTATTGTAGGTATTATTGTTAAAAATTATTTTCTTTTAAATATTATTTCTGTTTTTGTATAAAAATAATACGTAATAAATAAACAAACAGGACAGAAATACATTTCTATGTTAAAAGTTTATTAATAGTATATAATATATCAAGGGATAAAATGAAAATTTTATCACGATGTTTATACGCTATTTTTCGCACTGTTTAATTTATTTTCCAAGGTTTTTTCCCATTTTTTTTGGGTGTTTTTGGTATTGTGGTTTTTTTTAGTATCTTTTTATTCCGAATTTTACATTTTATCAAAAGACAAAAAATGCCCAAATACAGTTCGAGTTTTCGTAAGGTTCGGCTTAATTATTTATATTTTTATAGTACATTTCATATAAATATCTTAATATTATTGTTCGAAAGCATAAACTTCGAAAATCATTTTCTTTAAACCAAAAATTGTTCTAAAACATATTCTTCGAACAAAAGATTGTTCGAAAACGTTTTCTTCAAACAGAAATTTTTCGAAATCATTTTCTTCGAACAGAAATGTGTTCGAAAACATTTTCTTTGAACGGAAATTTGTTCGAAAATATTTTTTTAAAATGAAAATTTGTTCAAAAACATTTTTTCGAAAACAAATTTTTCGAAAAAAAAATTTGACCTGGCTTGCCAAACTTAACACAACTCATATAGTTCGACTAATGGGGTTTTTTTCTAACAATTTTTGGAAATAAAAACTTCCCTGACTTCTTTCCCGGGATCCTAGAGGGTGTGAAACCAAACCGAACCAACCGAGACCTATTGTCGAAAAATGATTTCCCTAAATTAGCTTTCCGGTCCTCATTTTGGAAGGTTGAAATCGGTGTTAGTCTAACCTTTCTTAATTGAGCATATCAGGAGGTATCTGGACCGGTTCGGATACGTTTGCGATCAATTGACAAAGTTTAGGAAAATACCAATTTCGACCTTCCAAAAGGAGGAAAGTAGACAAATTTTCAGAATGTTTACGATCCCGGGAAAGAAGTCAGGGTTTTTTTGAAAAAATATGTTAAAAAGACCTTGCCGTAGTCAAACTATATGAATTGTGTTAGGTTTGGAAATCCAGGTCTAGAGCGTCTTTTATCGAAAAACTTGCTTTCGAAGAAAATGATTTCTATTCGAAGAAAATGTTTTTGAACAACTATTACTTACGAACAAATTTCCGTTCAAAGAAATGGTGTTCGAATAAATTTCCGTTTAAAAAAAATGTTTTCAAACAAATTTTCATTAGAAGAAATGGTTTTCATAAAAATTTCCGTTCGAAGAAAATGTTTTCGAACAAAGTTCTGCGACCCGTCGTGTTGCTACCTTGAGTTTTTATTGGATGTTGATTTTTTTAAAACTTTTCTATGAGTGTGTGTGTGTACCTGTGTGTCTCTTAATTCTACTTTGTTTTGCAATCATTACAGTGTAGCTACTTTCGATCTTTGTTTGAACCTTTTGTTTTTCAATCTTTTGTATTTTCGACCTTTTGTACTTTCGAACTTTTGTATTTTCGACTTTTTTATTTTCGACCTTTTCTTCGCCGCCCGCTTTTTTTTGAACAATAATAAAAATAATAGTAGGTATATTATAAACCTGGAGCGTGCAGTGTTTACTTTTAATACCACGGCGGGAATTTTCATGTTCGACCGGAAGAAGGGCTATAATTTGCTAAGTGACTAAAAGGGACTTTAATGCCAAGGTTTATTTTTATATACTAAAAATAATAATAATCATAAACTAAATAAATAGGTATTAAACCACTTACCGTTCTGTAGTTTTAGCATGTCAAGTATATAAAAAAACAGTGGGCAGTGATAGTTGTCATGGCATTACATTAAACAAAAGTCAGTCAGATGCTAACAAACAAAGGTCACTCATCGTCAAGCAAGGTAAAGCTTGCTTGACGATGAGTGACCTTATAACAAACAATGTGGAAAAATATTATTTATTTCATAACAAACTAATTAAGTTTACTCGAGAAAAAGTTCGAATTACATTTCTCGAAGATGGAAAATAAAGCATATTCTTACTTTGAGATGGGCATGGAAATGATGCAATAAACAGAATTTCGAAAATTTCACAGTTTCCTGGTTTACAGCCTGGAGAAGTCTAGAAAGTTAAATGCTTCGTTTATATGGAAGCAATATTCTATGCCTAAGGACACAATAACGATCAAAACGAACCAAGCCATCGGCAAAGTAAAGTAAGCTTACGGCAAGCTGGAACAAAATAATCGGTATCGTGTATATATTCCTTTTTGTTTTTTGTATTATGATAAAATAAAATAATCCAAAAACCTATATTTTGCCTTTATGGTTTTAAAGAAATTACTTTCAATCACTGGGGACAAGAAATACTACCTTAGCCCATGAAAAAAGGGATTAAACGTACACCTTTATTCCGTAGAGAGCATAAAACATTTATTAAATAATACAAAACCCAACATAATAGTTTTCTATATTTTAGAATATATATAAAACATGCAAACTATATTTTTGGTTTCCTTCGCTGTGTGGGTCCTAACACAGGGTCCTAATAAATTTGAAATCATAAAAAACTTAGTTTTTTTAGGTTTGTTTATTTGGACAGTAAAATTTATATACCGGATGTGACGGACAGTTCTTTACGTAACATTTGTAAACCATTTAATTTTTTTAAACATAAAAAAAGCTATGCTCCTGACAGTGTCAGATTTGAGTTTTTCGTAAATGAGGTTATGTTTGGTGTCGCTACCCCTGGGAGAGCGGCTAGTTCACAACTTGCATTCCGTTTGCTATTGGTCGAAATAGTCAGCTGACTTTTTAATGTTGAACGTTGCCGTTTAAGATTATTATTATATTATATTAAGAGATGGTGCCACCAGCGGCGTAGCGTGGGGGGGGCGCGGGGGGTTCGTCGCCCCCCCCGCCCCGAGGGTAGTGGCGCCCTTGTGTCGTATCGGCCGCCCCCTCATACATGATGACCTTTTTTGTGTTTTTTGGTGTTTTTAGTTGCAAGATTTCGTCAGACGCGCCCTTGTGACTTATCGGTCGCCCCCTGACATATGATGACCTTTTTTTTTTTTTTTGGAGACGGCGCGGTTCAAATTTCTACGGCGCGGTTATTTTTTTTTTGCCGTAAGATTTTTCATCAGTTTTCAGAGGCGCCCTTTTTAGCTGTCGCCCCCACCGCCCTTTCGGGCACGCTACGCCGCTGGGTGCCACCAGTCAAGCATTTAACAAACTTTATGTTTACAGCTTTCGGCGTAAAATACGAATATATACTAGTTGTAAGTGACTAAAAAGAGTAGTGGTTTGTGTAGTACATACCTATTGAATTTAACTAAATCTATGCATATGCCGATGAGTTTTTTTTTATTGTTTTTTAAAAACATATTATATTTTTTTTTAATTAGCTTCCCTATCCTGTTTTCCTGTCGAAATCGGTGTTAACCTAACCCTGATAAATTATTCGACAACGTATCCTAACCTGTCCAGATACGCCCCGGTCAGGATACGTTTCCCATCAATTGACCACGGTTAGGTTTTGTTTCAGTTTGGTTTAACACCGATTTCAACCCCCCAAAACGAGGACAGGAGAGTTTTAATTTAAAAAATCCCGCCTGACTATGTCAACCAATAGCAAATGGAATGCAAGTTGTGAACTATCCGCTCGTTGGAAGATGCCAGGCTTTCAGGATGCAGTGACCCTAAGAATAGTCGCCACAGTCTCCATCTGACGACAATAAGTCGAAGGCGGAATTTTTCAGGGGTGCCACGACCACGTGGTCACTTTGTGCAAGGAAAACTTAAGTTTGCGACACGCTCCCTAGAGGGAGCCACACATATAGGCAGGGAACTGCGTACAGCCGACCTGAAAATAGGTTCATAATATGAATAAAATGAACGGGACCCAAGAAACAAACCTTTAAAACATAAATTTGAAACTTTCTATAAATTCGTATAATTAAAAATATTGTTTGTATAATTATGTAAAATTTCTTGTGTGCCTAATATTATAGATTTGTTAAAAAATTCTAATTTTCTACTTAGCAATAAAAAGTTGAAAATAGCCCTAAAAAACTACTATTTACGGATTAGATCAAATTTTGGTCCAGGAGGTGAGTTACAGGGTGATATCGAAAATAGTAGTAAATCTTAATTAAAATCACATTTTTAAAAAACAACTCTGTCAGGAGTTTTAGTTAGCAAATAAGAGTAAGAAATACATTAAAATATGTATCATGAACTTATTGTATTATTTTTAGATCCAGGACGTGAGAGACCTACAGGGTGATATCGAAATTAGAAGCGTAATTTTCTAAAAAACAAATTTTTAAAAAACAATGTTGTCAAGAGCTTTCGTTAGCAAAAAATTATTTGAAACACGTTACACAATCATACCATTATCAGATTTTATCACCTTCAGGTCCAGGAATTGAGCTACATGGTGATATAGAAATTATTAGTGTGTGTAAATTTTCTAAAAATCACATTTTTAAAAAGCAAGGTTGTCCGAAGCTTTTGTTAGCAAAGTATAGTTAGGAATACGTTAAACAATCATACCATTAACTGACTGTATCACCGTTAGGTCCAGGAAATGAGGTACAGGGTGATATCGAAATTAGTAATAAAATTTCGTAAAAATCACGTTTTTAAAAATCAACGTTGTCAGGAGCGTTTGTTAGCAAAAAATAGTTAGGAACACGTTAAGCAATCATACCATTTACTAAATTTCATTTACTTCCAGTAGGTAAGCTGCAGGGTGATATCTAAATAGCAGTAAAGATTTTGAAAAATCACATTTTTAAAAAACAAGGGAGGTGAGCTACAGGGTGAAATGAATAAATAAATCCAAAAATATTTACATATATTTACGTGAAAAACTTTTACTATTTATTTGACAAATTTACAAGTTAATATGATAAAATTTTGACATTAAAACTTATTAGTTAATATAACCAAATCAACTTAAGCCCCTAACTAACCTTGGTCAAAATAAAAGTTTACAAATACACATGAGAAATCCAAAAATCCCTACATTTATTTACGTAACAACATCTTGGTTCGTTGTTCTTTTACAAATTCACAAGTTAGTTTGAAAAAATCATGGCTTTATAATACATATCAAGTATAACCAAACCGAACCAAACCCATATAAATAAGGTTGGTCAATATAAAAATGTACAATAATTATTTACAGAAAAACCTGCCTGCCTTCGTTGTTAATTCACAAATTTACATGCTTATTTGACAAAAATTTTTCATCCAAAATATACAATTAATAGAATCAAACCGAACCAGTTGGTCAATATAAAAATTAACAAATACAAATAGTAAATCAAAATTTTTTTACAAATATTTTACATTTGTTTGATTTGTTGATTAACAAATTTACAAGATATTTTAGAATCTTGGCCCTAAAATATATATTTAATGTAACAAAACGAAAGCCTTCACTAGGCTTGCCTAATGCAAACATTGACAAACATACACGATAAATATAAAAATCTGCACATTTATTTACAGGAAGAAACTGTCTTCGTTGTTATTTCACAAATTTGCATGTTTTTTAGGCAACAATTTGACACCCAAGTTATCTATTTAACATAACCAAACCGAGCCAAATCAAACCCTTATAATTATTAAGCTTGCTCAATATAAAAATGTACAGTCGGGGACTTTTTAAATGGCCGTTTTATTTTTTTTCTGTCAGAATTAATCAATTAAAGAAATCAAAAACAATAAATTTTTAAATACGTATGTATACAGACAGTGGTAAAGTTCACAATTTTTTTGGTTTGGTTTAAATTGCTTTTCCGAATTTCAAATAGGAATTTTTTTTATTTTCCAGAGCGGCAATTTAAAAAGTCCCCGACTGTACAAATACACATAATAAATATTACATTTAATTACATTGACAAACAACAACCTGCACAGAAATATTTTTGTCCCGTACGTACGTTTTATTTAATTACTTACTTCTTCCAAAGTGAAGCGACTCAACATTTTGCATTTCTTTCAAAAAATCTGTTAATACATGTACCGCTACATAGCTATTTGGTTGTCTGATAAAGGGATATATTTCTTTACTTCTTTAGCTATTTTTACTGAAAACTCCAAATCAACAAAAGCAGTAGTTTCATCCCACTTAAGGTCTTTTACCTTTAAATTTTAAATATCTTTTACATAAATATTTTTTTGTATCGCTTAGGCTTTTAATTGTTTGTACAATAGTTATTTACCTAACAAGTGCGGAAAGAGGTACTTTTCCGCACGTGACGGCAGTTGCACAAACGACGCGGAGCGGAGTTCGGGCAAGCCGTCAAGGATGGAAAAGATAGTTTCCGCAAGAATTAGGTACAATATTTTTCCTACGAGTGTTTTTGTCCATCTTCTTTATCAAAAAACATGTTTTAATTCGCAAAGATTTTATAATAATGCTAGAAAATGATACGTAAGATAGAATTGTTACATAAATCATTTAATGAGTCCTAAATATCTTCATTTTTAACAAAACAAAAATCGTGCGAAAAAGAAATTTTTCAGCACTAGTGCGGAAAAGTTACTTTTCCGTACGTTTTTTTAACTTTTATTTTTACTTGATTTTTTTTATGCACGGAAAAATAATAAAACAGGATTTTTTTATTATGATATATTAAAAAGAAACTTTATGTAAAGAACATTTAATTAACAATAACGAAAAAGTTAACGATGGTAGATATTGAAATTGAAAGTGAACTTTCTGTTTGTTGATTGGTTGGTGTTTGGCCCACTACAGAAATGCCTTGATCAGTTTGCTGCTTAGAATTACTACTGTAGTGAATGGAGGAAGGTATATTGGTCTGTACAGGCTGTAACACATTACAGGATTCTTCATTCGGTGCTTCTGGTAGCATCGGTTCAGCAGCACTTCTTGAAAATGAAACTTGTGTGTAGGAGGACGGGTTTTCATTTGAAAACGATTGTGGACGGAAAGGTTCTTGCAATTTGGACGTGCGGAAAAAAATCGTGAGGAAAGTAAAAATGATGCGAAAAAGTAAAATTGTGCGGAAAAGTAATTAACGTAATATTCTTTTAATAGATCGCTCAAGAAACCCTAACTTATATGTTCTTGGTTTGTAAACAGTAAGGTGAGGCCAAAAGTTATTTTTAAAAATATGATTTATAAAAAAATTTACTACTAGTATCTTACCTACTGGACCTAAATGTAACGCAGTTAGTGAATAGTATGGTTTGTTTACAATTCCTAACTATTTTTTGCTCACCAAGACTCCTGATAAAGTTGATTTTTGAAATTGTGATTTTTACAAAAGTGTTTTACTAATTTTGATATCACCCTGTACCTTACTCCAAGGACCTAAAGGTAATAGTCAGTTAATGTCATGATTTTTTAACGTGTTCCTAAGCATTTTCTGATAACGAAAGCTCTTGACAACATTGTTTTCTAAAAATGTGATTTTTAGAAAAATACACTAATAATTTCGATATCACCCAGTAGCTAACTTGCTGTCTCTAAAGGTAATACAATATGTTAGTGATATGATTTTTTAAGGTATTTCTAACTCTTGTTTGCTAAGTAAAACTCCTGACAAAGTTGTTTTTAAGAATGTAAATTGTACAACTATTTTTGATATCACCCTGTAACTCACCCCCTGAACCTAAATTTGAAATAATCCGTTAATACATAGTTTAACTTTTTGGGCTATTTTCAACTTTTTATTGTTAAGTAGAGAACTAGAATTTCTAAACAAATCTATAATAAATTTTAAGGTCACCCTGTAGCAGACCTGAACTTAACCTTTATAACCTGGGTTTGGCAGACTTTTTTTCTTTCTCTTCTCATACCTGATAAGAAATATTAGACAAACATTATTTTTAATTATATGATAATAATAATACAACAAGTTTGATATTTATATATTCAAAGGTTATTTTTTGGGCCACGGGTTGCAATAAATCCGGGTATTATTTTTTTTTTCATATCATAACTTATCAAGCCTAATATTTTTTTTCCTAAGATTCATTTGATTTCGTTAACATAATAATACGTTTGATTTTGTGGTCGGCTGTACTGAGCCATTCGCTTTGGTCGCAGCCTTCGTAGTTACGAAGGCTGTGTTTTGGTTCGCTTTGCATGTTAATTGAATCCAACTTTAACGAAGTCAGAAAAACGTCTCATGGTTTTGTTATTGTTTTTTTCCGGAAAAATACAATTTTTTAAGAACCTGTGCATCATCAACAATCCCGGAAAAATATTGAATTATCAGGAATCGGGTTTAAAGGTAGGTTTTAGATTATATTTTTCCTCATTTTTCGGTTTTAGACGCTGTATAATAAACTGAAATTTACGATGTTGCCATGATTTAGGGGTAAAATTTGAGGCGTCAAATTTTTTCAGATTGTTTCAAATTATTTCAAATTTTAAAGAATTGCCCCCCATATTTCAAATCTAAAGCTTGCAGATAACCAATTTTACAACCCTGGTCCAATTGACTTACTCTTAGGTGCACAACTTTACACAGAAATCGTCCAATCAGGACGAATTCCAGGACCTCACGGCCTACCCTCCGCTTTTGAGACAGTTTTTGGGTGGGTCTTGATGGGCCAAACTCAAAACATAAATATTTCACCTCAAGTCAATTCTTACTTTACTTCCTGTGAGCAGTCTCTCGACTTTAATATTCGCAGATTTTGGGAACTAGAATCAATTAAGTCAAAAACGTTTCTCTCACCCGAAGAAAAAAGATGTGAAGAGATTTTCCAAAAAACTACCACTAGAGATATTTCGGGCCGATTAACTGTAAATTTGCCTTTTCGTCACATTGACCCTCCTGACCTAGGAGACACATATTCAGTGGCCTATCGTCAATTTTTGTCTCTGGAATCTCGCTTAATAAAAAATTCAAATTTCTATAGTATGTACTCGGATTTTATGAGAGAATATCTCAAAAACGGGCTACACATGTCTTTAATTCCAAGATCCGAACCTAGACCTCAGTTATGTTCTTATTTACCACATCACGGAGTCCTTCGTCTTGACAAATCAACGACTAAACTCCGGGTGGTTTTTAACCCCTCGATTAAGGGTTCGAAAGGCCTAAGCATGAACGAAACTCTTTTAATAGGACCAAAATTACAAGCCGATATTTCCGAAATTCTATTAAAATTCAGATTTTATTCTATCGTATTTTTGACTGATATAAAACAGCACTTTTTACAAATGCAAATTAATCCAATTCATCGGGACTACCAAAGGCTACTTTGGCGATTTGATCCCAATGAACCCCTGCAGGAATACAGGCTTAATACAGTGACGTTTGGTGTTAGTTCAAGTCCCTATTTAGCTATCAGAACTCTTAGAGAACTAGCCATCCTGGAGGCTAAGAATTATCCTGAAGCATCCCAGGTCCTTTTGAATAACATTTTCATGGACGATATTTGCTGTGGAGCTAACTCTCTAGAAGGTGCTTTATCACTTCAAAAGGATTTCATAGCGTTGCTTAAATTGGGAAAATTTGAATTAAGAAAATGGGCATCAAATAATCCGAAACTTCTTTCACATTTGTCGCCCGCTGATTGTCAGATCACTGTTACCTTTGAAGACGATTCTTCAACATCGATTAAGGTGTTGGGCCTTCAGTGGCACCCTTCTACAGATACTTTTACCTATTCTTGTACCCCTTGTGAAAAACCTTGCACCAAAAGGAATATTTTATCGGCTATCGCTAAAATTTGGGATCCTATAGGTTTCTTATCGCCTGTTTCATTTTTAGCCAAAGTGATTATGCAAAAACTTTGGTTATGCAAAACTGATTGGGATGAAATACCCCCCGATCCAATCAAAACTCTTTGGAATCAATTCAATAATCAATTAACCACTCTTTCGAATCTTTGTATACCTAGACATGTTTTTTCGAATAATATTCAACGATGTCAATTGCTAGGTTTCTGCGATGCATCCGAGCTAGGATACGCTTCTTGCGTATACGTTCGCGTCGAATTACCAAATAAAATTATCAAAACTGCTCTAGTCATGGGCAAGTCAAGGGTTGCTCCCTTACACACTATTTCAATCCCACGTTTGGAACTACTTGGAGCTACTCTATTAGCTGATTTACTCGAACTAGTTATTCGCACCTATTCATCATTACTCGTAATCGATGAAATTCTTGCGTTCTCGGACTCACAGGTCACGCTTCATTGGGTCACATCTTCACCTCACAAGTGGAAGACCTTTGTGGCAAACCGCGTGAGTCGTATTCAAGAAACAATCCCCGAAGTCCCATGGTATCACATTACTTCACTCGAGAACCCTGCCGACTGCGCTAGCAGAGGGTTGTCGCCCAATAACTTAATAAATCACCCTCTTTGGTTTCACGGCCCTCCATGGATTACCTTGCCCACTACGGAGTGGCAAATTCAAAGGTTTATAAATGAACGTTCTTTGGGAGTTCCAGACGAGGTTCTCAAAGAAGAAAAACCGGAAAATTCAGTGGTGCTGACGGCAGAAATTCAAAATCAAAACTTTTTTGATAGATTAATCGATAAAATATCCAATTTAAATACCATTCAAAAAATCATTTGTCATTTTCTAAGACTTATTCACAATCGAAAAACCTCAGTTGACCCTTTATCCGGCGTTTTTTCCGCTTTTGAACTACACAAGGCTCTACTTGTTTTAGTTAAAAGGGTCCAAGAAGAGTGTTTTTCGGATATCATTCAAAAAATTCAAAATACTCAGCTATTACCTAAGCCGTTTCATTATTATTGCCGAAATCTCATAGATTAACCCAATTGATCATTATTCAAACTCATAACGAAAATTTACATCCAGGAATAAACACAGTCCAATACTTAATTCATCAAAAGTTTTGGATTATGTCATCACGTCGAGCTATTCAGAGGGTTTTATTGCAATGTATTCCCTGCTTTCGCTTAAAACCAAAACCTTACACTCCGTACATGTCGGATTTACCTTCTTTTAGAACGTCACAATTAAAATGTTTTTCACACGTTTGCTTAGACTATGCAGGCCCAATCAAAACCTTTGTAGGTCAGAGACGTCGTGGAGCACAAGTTGGTAAATCATATATCGCAGTCTTTGTCGATACTTCTGTCAAGGCAATCCATATCGAGCTTGTTTCGGATTTAACCACAGAGGCGTGCATCGCTGCTTTACGACGCTTTGTCGCTAGACGTGGCACTTGTGTCCAAATCACAAGTGATAGAGGCTCAAACTTTGTTGGGGCTATTAAGGAGCTCCATAATCTTTCGAAATTAGCTTCTGAGAGCTTAAAAATCAAATGGTGTCTTAATAGTCCCGGAGCCCCCCACCTAAATGGTCTAGCAGAAGCAGGAGTCAAATCTATAAAAACACATTTGTATCGGGTCATCGGTGACCAGATACTAACCTTCGAAGAGCTCTATACTCTCCTCGCCCAAATAGAGGCATTACTCAATTCTCGACCCCTTTGTGAGCAAAGCTCTGACCCAAACGATCTTACGTCTTTGACTCCGGGTCATTTCCTCACAATGGAACCCCTTAATTCGTGTCCTGATCCTGACCTTTCTACCCTTAAAGTTAATACCCTTAAGCGTTGGCAACTTATCCAACGAATTCATGCCGATTTCTGGAAGCGTTGGAAACTCGAGTACCTAAATACTTTACAACAGCGTTCTAAGTGGTCGGACCCTTCGGTTGAAATCAAGCTAGATACGCTTGTATTAATTAAGGATGAAACTAGGCCGCCATTACACTGGTTGCTGGGTAGAATAGTATCTGTGCATCCTGGTCGGGATAATCACATTCGAGTTGCTACTGTTAAAACACAACACGGACTTTTCACTCGTCCCGTGGTCAAGTTGTGCCCACTACCTTTAGATGCGCACTAAACTCCCAAGCAACTTCTTTTGTTTCGTGTGTCGTTATCTAGAATATATATATTTTTTTTTTTCCTCATTTTTTTTTCCTTTTGATCTATAAACCTAAAACGGATTTTAATAACCTACCCTTTAAGGTTTTGAATTAACTTATATTTTTTTTATATAGCCATTTGTTTATTCAATTAATATCAATGTAAAACTTCGTTTTAAGTGGGCGGAAAATGTTCGTGCAACTTTAATTTAAATTCAAATTTTGCGCCAAATTCCCGTATTCGGAAAACCCACACAATTTCAATTTTGATTGGCACAAGCAAAACGCCAGCGCCATCTACGAAAAATGAATCTGCGCAAAAAGGCGTAACCAAAAAAGGATTCGTCTGTCGTATTCTATCGAGATCACCACGCAGCATGGTGATAAATTCTATTAACCAAAAAATCCAATAA
Source organism: Aspidapion aeneum (assembly GCA_963576565.1). Taxonomy (NCBI): domain Eukaryota; kingdom Metazoa; phylum Arthropoda; class Insecta; order Coleoptera; family Brentidae; genus Aspidapion; species Aspidapion aeneum. The sequence continues at coordinate 44,049,689 of OY755040.1, forward strand.
CATTCTTAGAAAATCAAACTAAACCATTACACAAACAAGTGATTCTAGTGTGGATCGACTGCAACGACTGGGCCAGCGAGAGGAGCTCCTCTGGACGACGGAAACAGCTGAAAAGGTGAGTGCCAATCCTCTATATTGTCTTTGTGTGGCTCGGAAAAATTAATATTTTTACATCGTCCTTTTAAGGATTTTTGCACCCAGATTTTATAAAACGGCCAGCGCTTACAGTCCCGCAGCTCTACCAACCTCAAAACAGCAACATATCTTAAAGATTAACAAAGATATTACTTTCTTTTAAATACAAAAAAATTATCATTTTATTACCCAAAAACAAATTTGAAGAAGGAATTGGATTGGATATGAATCACTCAATTTTGAGTCGCCGGGTATTTGCCTCAATTTTAAGCAAGAGCGCCTGTGTTATATCATAAATCCAAAATTGCGATTTTCTCCATATTTTTTCACAAACTTTTGACTTTAACTTCTGCCACATCAACTTTAGAGAAGAATGGTACACGTCATGATTTGTTCGCAAAAGAACGGCAAGTTAATTGTCGTATAACTCTATGTATAACTCTGCCGTCCTTAGTAAGACCCACCTATCTACATTTTCACTTATTTCGGAAAAGCGAATTTAAAGTTTAAATGCTTGCCAAGAGTTACATAGTAATAAAAAATTTTTGTTGGTAAATGTTGATGGGTTTCTAGTAGCAATATCTAAGTAATAAAACAAAAAAAAAGTTTCAAATTATTACCTATTTAAAGCCATTTTCGGTCCTAACTCATTTTTTATTTTTTTTGCAGATAGGTGGGTCTTACTTAGGACGGCAGAACTAACTTGACCAAATAATTAACAAGTAAATATATATACAGTGTACAGGGTGTCCCAAATTGGGCACTTTTACAGGGTTTAAGGTACTTCTAGGGGAAAACTGACCACGCATTGCGAGGCTCAAATTTCAAGAGAAGACTTATAGTGAAAACCGCATTTTGAAATATCGTCTCGTCTTTGAGCTACGGGGGCTTTTTGAAAAGTCTGCATTTTTGAAGGGGGTCTATAACTTCGTTATTAGTGGAAATATTGATTTAGAGCAAATTGCAATTTTATAGACTTTGTCACGAGGAATTCACCCGCTAAATTAAATTTTAACTGTCACTTTTAGTTCCCGCTAGAAGTACCTTAAACCCCCTAAAAGTGCCCAATTTGGGACACCCTGTACTCCGGTCAGTGGCGTATATATATTTTTTAGATATTTTCCACATATTTCATGAATACAAACATAAAATAGCATAAAATACGGACTTATAGAGTTTTGCCCCCCCCCCCCCCCCAAAACTGTTCGAGCCTCCCCCCCCCCGAAACATTTTTCTATATACGCCACTGACTCCGGTTATAATGTACTTTCGGTTATTACGTACATATTTCATTGGTCCGGCCAATACTCTTTTTTTTTACCGGATATTACGTACCTTTTATACCTTCTTCTTCGGTTATAACTATATTTTGACTAATTTCGTTATAATATTCCGGTTGTAACGTACGACTGTACGGTAAAACCAGAATATTACCGGTGATTCCCCGAAAAACTCGGGGATTTTTCAATAATCGATTCCGCGGTTTTCTCATTTGAACGTGAGTTGCAGGCGTCAGTTTCGACTTTATTCTTATATGAAAAAAAATTATCTAGTAAAAAATTAGAGATTATTAAAAGTAGAGAGAGGCATCAGTAAAGCGGAAGTTGGTAGGCAAAAGAACTTGTCTAAAACAACCATTTTATTCAAAATAAAAAATGTACGTTCTAACATAACTTTTTAATTGTGGGTGGCTTCAGGGTGCGTTATAACCGGAGTACACTGTATATATATTTTTTTTTTGATGTATTTAGAAATTAAGTGTGAATACAATGTCATTTTAACGAAGGAAGAAGATGGGCTATATTGCAAAGTATTTATAAACAATTATATAAATATTAAAAACTATTATTCTAGGCAAAACCTTAAGCCTTCAACCAAAATATAGCCCTGCCAGGATCAAGTTTAGATACATATTTTTTAGTTTACCTCCAAATGCAGCTTCACCAGCCTTTTCGGAAGTTATATTATAGATACTAACATGGAAGTGAGCCTCTGCACATGGCGTCCCAAATTAAAGACTTTCCTCGCCACCAAGGAAACAGGATACTTCTCTTTTCCATCTTCTCGACATAACCGCGATTCTGGAACTGATGGAAATCCGTCAGATACTAGTGCCTAGTGTTGCCGCGAAACGAGACAAGAGAAGACCTTCTCTCGTCTCGTGATGCGAGATAGAATGGGCCTCTCGTCTCGACGATAGGACTCTTCTATCGCTCGAGAGAGCCTTTCTCTCCTCTTGTCTCGTCTCGTCTCCCGTGTTTTATATTAGCTATAAAAAATTTTGAGGCACCCTGTGTAAAAGTGTTTTTTCAAGGTGAATCTTATTATTTATGATATTTACTTTTTTCCAAAATAAAGTGTTAAGTGTAAGTATTGTGTGTGAAGTAAACACACACACACGTTGATGCCGATGAAATAAAAGCTGTGGAAAAGTTTTGCATTATTTATTTAAAACTGTACCTAAAATCCCAAGTGTTCATTGATAAAAGATTATTTTGTGTTTTGCCAATAATATAAACCCTTAAAAATAAAGCTATAAATCTGTCTATATCTAGAAGATAAAGATCTATATGGAATTTCCAGATTCTGGAAACTAAAGATTTTCCTTGCGGAAATGTGTTTGTTTTAATCTTAATTTTTCGTAATTTTTCAGCAAAAAACTTTTTGCAAGAAATTTCTATGTTTTTTTTAAATAATCGCATAACACAGAGACCTTTAAACTTTTTTTAACTGGCAGATTTTTCATCTGAATTTTCCATATTTTTTAAAATAAGAAACAAACTAATTTTCGCAAGAAAATTATTTGATTTTCAGATGTATAGCTTTCTATAGAATCAACAAAAATTTTTTTTTTAATCCACAGAGTTCTAAATAACAAAAATTCACGCCAAAAGCTAGAAAAGAAAATTAAAATTTCCCGCTAATGAATAATTTCCGAAAAAAATTGTTCAGTACGTTATTATGCATCCACAGTTACAGTATACAATTTAATTACACTTTTGGATTTTCTCCATCTGATTTCAAGTTAACGAAAGGTAAGCCACAGTACATGTAGCCAAGGAAGGAATGTATGACAATTTTCGCATGCCTTTTATTAAACAAAAACAGTACATAAATATCAGCTTAACTCTATAATAGGTCAATACGAACAGATGGTAGATCGTAAAAATTTATAAAACCAACCTTTTTTGCTTGAGAGAGACAGAGAACGAGACGAGACGAGAGGCGAGAATCTCTCGTCTCGGCGGCAACACTAGCTCCAAGAAAACGGGATACTTAACTCCATCAACTGTTTTCCGTCTTCTCGACATAAACCGCGGTCCTGGAACTGATGGAAATCCATCAGATACTAGTGCCCCCCTAGTAATGTTATTGAATAATTAATTATTCTAGTAGTATAGTCGAGTAGGGCCTTCTTAACATCAAAATTGACTGTCCGATGCATGCTACTCTTGACAACGGTAAAATGCAAACTAATTCCTCCCTGGCAATACGGGAGCGAGTCGAACGATCCCGGCTGCTCCAGGCAGCGACCGAGACATAAGCCCGTCTGATCCCATCATAAAAAGGGGATAATCCAACCCTTTTTAAAATCTGTATTTGCATTATGATAATATCAATCAAAATCGTTAATCCACCCTTTCGATACCTCGTTCATTTTCTCTGGCTAAGGCCACCTATGAATGAAAGTTAATATGGGGACACGGCCGTGCCACGCCAACTTCGCGCAAACTGCTGTACCACCTTTTCTTAAAATATTTCAGCCCATGTTTGCCCCATCACTAAAAATATTTAGGACTGAGCTACAAAACTCAAACTTTGCACAGTCGTAGAACTTGATAGATCTAACAATACCTCCAAGTTTCATCATAAAACAGTTTAGTAGTTACGGAGTTTTAAAAAACGTCGAATTTCCTACTCACTCACTCACTGATGTATAGATCATCAAAATTCTACTGTACTTCCAGACATGCTACAAAGCTGAAATTTAACAGACTTATAGAACATGACAAAACCCATCGAAAAAATTAAAAAACCTCGAAATTTTAGTTTACTCCCCTATACATGATATAAAATTAACATTTTCCAGTTCCAGAAACGCTAGAAAGATGAGCTTTCGCAGACCGATAGGAACTAAGATAAAACCATATAAAAAAAAACGAAAATTTTAAGTTACTGCCCTTCCTTATTCATGTAAAGTTATATAAAAGTAACAACAGAGAGCTGAGCTTTGGCAGACTCGTAGAAAGTATGATAAAACAATCGAAAAAATTCAAAAAAAATGTTAAACACTGTTCCGCATATTTTATTACTTAAAACTCAAATATTTTTCAAAATGCTTTACAAAAGGAATGTTATGATATACATATCTTAGCCGCAAAATAGTTTAAAAAATTATTATTGATTTGTGAAAGAAAAAATTTATAAACTGTTTTTCTAAATTCTATAAAGTAGGCCGAGGTTTCAAGTCTACCTTCTTAACCTAATACTGTTTCAAATTAAAATGAAAAAATTAAAACAAAAATGTCAACCCATGTCTAAATCCTAAATCCCGTTTAAAGTAAGCAATCATAAACTTTATTGAAGGGCGTAATTTGCTGTCAAAAAAACGCCCCCTGCCAAGAAAGTCTTTATAACCTTTTACGGTTCACGAAGCAAAGTGACCTTATCGTCTAATGTCCCCCCATGCCATTTCAGATTTTTATCCCTTTCAATCGAATATGTAATTTTTCGGTTTATTTCTGGCTTAACGATCCGAGCCATCGAACGCCGGCCCGTCGCGTCGCTTTGCCATATTCTTTTGTTTTTTCTCACCTTTCCACTAATATTTAAAAATTAACAGGAAACTTTAAAACTGTAGTAACTTTAGAAAAACATTAAAATTGATCGAATATTAAAGTACAAAACTAAAGATCAAAAAACAAAAAAGTAAAATTTGAGAAATTAATTAATTGACAAAGATCCAAACTCACTAAAAATAACAGAACTATACAAGGTGTCCCAGATAAAACATTGCACATGACTCGACATAGATCTAAATGAGGTGGTCTTTATATCCAAATTTCTTAGTTTTGAATTTTTTTTACATGGTAGATTATACTATGTCATCGAGAAAATTACTCTGGCTGTTATTTACAATCACGAAAGCCTCGTCAGAAAAGCTCTAAGTGTAAAAAATACCCTGCAGGCCAGGTAGTTAAACGACAGGGAAAAAAAGGAGCACATGCGTATTCTTCCAGTTCAGTATCACTCACTTCCGCTTTAGTTTCACACACTCCCGGCTCACTTTCATTCACTTCTAGTCAGTTTTAGACCATGTCCATCTCACTTTAACCAACTTCGTGTTTACTTTTAGTAACTTCCGGTTCACTTCAACTCACTTCCGGTTTACTTCAGGTGCACTCTCAGTAACTTCCGGTTAGTTTTCGGTCATTGTAGGTTCCGGTAAAGTTTTATTCACTTCCGTTCGTTTTTGTAAACTTTGGTCACTTCCGGTTGTCTTCCCGTCACTTCCAATTCAGTGTCACTTACTTTCGGTTTAGTCTCACGCAAATATCCGGTTAAGTACAGTCACCTCTAGTCAGTTTTAGATCATGTCCAGCTCGCTTAAAGCAGGTTCAGGTTAGGTTAGGTTTCATTTCACTTCCGGCTAGTTTTCGCCATTTCCGGACACTAACACCAGTATTTACTAAAGGGTGCTAAGTGCTAAGTCCTACAATCCTAGGTTTAAAAGTCTACATTTTGGTTGAAAGTTTATCATTTTTCCCTTAAATGCAATAGTTTTTAATATTTACATGAATTGTTCATAAATACCTTGCGATATGGGTCATCTTTTTTTGTTGTTACAAAGACATAATTTCCACACAAAAGTTATAAAAAAATAAAAATAATCAAATATTTTGGTTTAACAATGGTAGCCATATTTAAACCTCCAAATGTCACTAGGAAATGTCGAATAAAAACGGTGTAAGTCAGTGTCAGCTGTCCGCTATATTTTACATGTTAATTTTTTAGACAAGTTAACGACGATTAAACCGATAGTCGATTGTTTTAGTGAATGAGTAATTGAAAAGGGATTCTAATATATCTTGTGCTTTTTACAGTATTTAAATATTGATACGTATTTAAAACGGTAATGCATCTACAGATATAGTTTTAAGTTATTTATGTATTATTTAGCTTTGAATATTTTTGTATGTAAGTTTTTCTGTCAATCATGGATTATTTCTATTGTTTTTCGAACTTTAAACCACCCCTCAGGGGTGGTACTACAATTTGAGACTATTTTTAACGGGAATCCTACGACTGCACGGACTAAGTTTCCAAAAAATGACATTTGGTTACAAAATTTTTATGTGGTTTTTTTTTATTTCTAAAGTTAATTTGAATTTATATGAGATGGAACTCACTGAGAAATGCTTACTATCATATTGCACATTAGGGTGAACCAAATCTTTGCAGTTATTTGTCCTGTGAGTATTAAAAAAATACACTTAATACGGTCGGTATCAAGTCTATAGACTTGATACTTAGACCCGGTCTACAATGCTAAGTCTTAAGGTCTTAGTAAATACTGGTGTAACGGTTTACTTTCAGTCACTTCAAGTTCACTTTTAGGTCACTTACGGTTCACTTTAAGTTACTTCCGGAACATTTTTATTTACATCCGGCCGTTTGGCCGTAATTTTTGGTCTATTTTAATTGTCTTTCCGTCACTACTGGTTTAGTTTCACTTACTTCCGGTTCCTAAAGGACACCTACGGTGACTTTTAAGACACTTCCGTTTACTTTTGCAAAAGCTATAAACCAAAAACAAATTTTAAAAATCACTTTGTAGATCGTCAACGAAGCACTTACCACATAATCGTCCTCATTTGTAGGTGAAACTGACGGGCATTTGATAACTCTGGAAAGGCTTTGGAGCTTTTAAATAACAGCCAGATGGTAGTTTAAGCTTTTGTTATAATACAACCTATCATCTCATGAACTTTCAGAACTAAGAAAATAAGGGCACTGATTTCATATCGTTTTTTACTTGTCAAAAATTCTTGCCATCCTTAAAGATTAGTCAGAATATTTTTTTTAGTTAACCCTTTACTAGTGCAACTAGTTTTATTACTAAGAAAATAAGTTCGTGGTTTTCATATCTTATTTTGCATTTTACGCCTAAACTCACCGGAAAACCTCATATATTTGCTAAATAAGTTCCCAAAATCTTCACGGCCTCCCCTACTCAATAGTTTAGTTAAAACTTTAGTAACATATTTTTAAAGATCAGTGACCTTGTCTTTGCCATCACGAATTCCATTTTTATCGCGGAGGCGAGCGGGTGGGAAAAATTCGCGCCGAGGCACACAGTGCGAGGCTTAACCATTTTCCATCCATCCATCCAGGTGAATTTTGACGCCCGCAATTTCAAAGGCAAATAATTGTCAGAATTAGTCAACGTGTGTGTGTGTGTGATGATTTTGTTCTCATCGTATGTACGTTGACAGTTTTTGTAATCTAGGAGTTACTTTTTCTGTTCAAAGGGAATTTATTCAGTTTGATAAAAGAATTAGGTATCAGGTCTGCCCAAATTAAAATATAAGGTTCTTATTGGCTGAGGTGGAGCGGGTGGAGGTATTTAACATTTGTGGTGCTCACTTTAAATTTCTTCCCAAATGACAAATCGTGACAAAGTTCTGAAGCGCTTGAGGGGTCTTCTCCATCAAGCGATTGTGCGGTGATGAAGTGTTCTCTACATACTAAACTGGATAGGCTTTGGTACACAGGCAATAAAACAACTAACCTGTTGTTTAAATGAGCTTTATAGTTCAATAACTGAACAAGATATTATATTTTTTCTCTACTGGTATCATTGCATTTTTAAGAACCTCTTGCCCCCCTCAGTATTACCACTGTTAAGTACAGGTTTAAAAAATATATATTTTAGTAGCCATACTAAAACAATATTAAATTACCTAATACTGAAAATAATTTGATTTTGTAGTTTACTAGATTATAGATATATTCTTTAGTTTTTGATCATTTTAATTGCTGTTAGCAGTTACACAGAACTTAATAACGGTTTTTAAATAAAATTGGTGTAGCAAAACTTACAAGCAAAAGGTTGTAAAACATTTTTTTGATTGTGCGATGTCACGCAAGCTGTCACCTACTCAAATTTAAAGTAAACACCCGAACCTAAAATTATGTGATTCATCAACAATCGATCTAGGGTAGGCTTTCTCATCTATCCCACGGAATACGATTTTTGACCATAAGCCACTCCACTAACATGCAATAATGGAATCAGACATTACAAGTATATCGTTACAAATAAAGATGTTTTAAAGAGATAAGATTAATCTACGTTTAATTTTGTAAAAATATATTTTATGACATCTGTTCGCTTTTTTTAATATAAAGCGGTCCCTTTACAATCAGTATAACTAACAGTAACGAATCCAGTAGGAGTGCAGAGAGGCCGCCTCCCCCCCCCCACATAAATTTTTTAAACACAATCTATTTAATTGTTAAAAAAAATGCATGCGGCTCAATTTACCTTCCACTCGGTGCTAAAGTTTACACCTCAAACCTATGCAAAACTGCGAAAATTGATATTTTTGTGGTTCCTACCACTTCGGCTCGCCCCCCTAGGAAATCCTGGATCCGCCACCGATTACTGACATTTTGATATGGTATGTCTGTGTTTGTCACAGCTTATAACAAAAATATATAAAAAAATACTTTCAGTAATACTCATCGTATCTATATCTATCTATCTATTTAGACTTCTTGAATCCATTTTTGGACATAGGCCTTCGCCAATATCGTCCACTCTTCTCTGTCTGTCGCCGTATTTATCCATCTAGTTCCCGCGTGTTTCTTCAAATCGTCCGCACATATCATATTGGGTCTTCCGCAACCTCTTTAATTTTCCCAAGGTTTCCAGTTTACAATACATTTGTTCCATGGATCGTCTTTCTGTCCGGCAAATTTCCATTTTAATTTTGCTACTTCTCCTCTGAAATCCCTTACTTTTGTTTTATTTTTTATCCATCCATTCCTTTTTCTGTCTGTTAGCTTTACATGTAACATTTGTCTTTTCATTGACCTTTGGGCTTTTGTTACCTTATCCATGATTGATTTTGTAAGTGTCCAGGTCTGGGATCCATAGGTATGTAAAGGAAGGATACATTGGTTATACACTTTCGCTTTGAGGTACTGTACATATTTTTTAATAATATGTAGTTTAATTTAACGAATGCTACCCAGGCCAATCTTACTCGTCTCTTAAGTTCAGCTGTTTGATTTTCTTTTTTTAGTTTAATAATTTGTCTCAGGTATATATCTATTTTCTTTTGGTTTATTCTGATCGTGATATCTTTATCTGTGTTTGTTATGATTTTACTTTTAGTGTAGTTCATACTCAAGCCTATATTTTTAGCTGCTGTATCCAGTTCTTCCAGCATTATTATCAGTTCTTCTTTCTTGTCTGTTATTAAGGCGATATCATTAGCATATCTTACGTGGTTCAAGTATTGTCAACTTTGATGCCAATTTCTTCCCAATCTTAGTTTTTAAAAACATCTTCGTATGACTACCGCTTATTCAAAAAAAGATCTGAATGAAGTGGGTCTGAATCGACATAGTACGTCAAATGAACTTACAAGGGCGTTACGTTGGCGTAATGTAAATGCGGTGCGCATTGAGTTATACATTTTTTCATTGTCTGCCTAGAAATTGTAATACGTGCTGGAAGTTTTAATTTTGGGTCGAAAGTATAATGAGATTTTTGCATACTCGTATACATACAAATTTTAAAATTCTGTCATTTTGCAGAGAGACATTCTCCTCCCTTTTGTGTTTGTTTAACCTTAGTCATATGTCTAAATTTGTGGAGGATGCTGTGGAAACGAACTCTAATTTGAGACCATTAAATATCCACAGCACGTAGGACCTGATTTAATTAAGTCGTTTTAAAATACACATGCAGCAGCCTACAGGCTATACAGAGTGTATCTGGACTTTGAAACCGCTATAAGTTTAACATTTGACTTGACAATTCCAAAATAAGATAAGCAGTAACAAGGCAACAACTTTATTTAAATAAAGCTCGACCCTAACGCGGCTTATAAAACAGAGTCATTGGCTTATGCTTTTTATACGACGGTCCCTTATATTTAACCTCAATTTTAAATCTATAATTATCCGGTTAATGTATGAGGTTTAGGTTTTTATAGAGTTTTTGGTTCATATTTTTTAGGGAATAATAAAATTAGAAGATTTTGTGGGGTGCTCTTTTGGCCGAGACGGAGATATAGTAGATTTTTTATGGATATACAGTGACGCAAAAACTTCAAAACCATAGAGCATAGTGTAATAAAACGGGATTTGAATATAAATGGTATTTTTGACATTTATAAAATTTTTAATATTTTTGGTTTAATATTGTTTTTGACATTAACAAGCAATAATTACATGCAAGACTAGGTTAAGAACAAGTAAAATTTATGGCAACGCAGCGACTTGTTTTTAGGCATTGATTTTCAGGATCGCTATTTAAATAAAAATTGTATTCGGCTAATCTGTCCTTTGCGCCACTTACATCAAAATAATTCACATTTTGTAACTAAAAACAAATGAAAAATTAAAAAATTTGTCAATTTTTTTTAACTTAAATAAAACTATTATCTGTGTTTTTCATAAGTATTTTAATATTTACTTTTAGAGTTTATTTTAATTTTGAACCTGTTTATTATTTTTTTCCAGTGTTTTAAAGTATTGTTGCTATGTTTTTCTGGTTTTTTAAAATAAAATACAAACCTTTCGTTTCCCTAAAATCGGCATTTTTATTCAATATAATATCAAACAGTAGTAACTAAGTAAATTTGATTTAAAGAACAGTTGATTGAATAATAGTATTATTTCAACGTTTTAAATGTTGCGTAATAAATATATTTACAACAAACCTACAAAAGGTTCCTAAAAGCATAGAGATATTTACACTCTTTATTAGAATACAAAAGTTTAATAGTAGTAAAAGTTGATACATGAAAATGTGAAGTTTAAAGAAGAAACTTGAACAGGTATGTATGATTTTCCTAAATTGTTTACATAATTGAAAAAAACGCTTATAGTATATACCTCCACCAGAAACCGCAAAATTCCCTGTCGAGTTCGTATAAAATAATAAATTTAACAACTTTTAATACTTTTGTCAATTATTATCTAAATTATTGCAAAAATTGGTAGCTTGCAACATACAAGATTTGGCCACTCGATTTGACAGTACCACTGTCAAAGGCCACCTGTTACAATAAGTACCTAGTATTATAGACCATTTGCAGGTGGACAACGATGAGAACAATGGGTTGCAAGCAAGTTAATCGTGCACTACTTAAGTCTAGCGCAATTCTTATTACAGTCTGCCTTATTTTAAGAAAGCGTAGATGTCAAAATACTACTAGCATTATTATTGCTAGAACTTATTTCACTTCCAATAAGTCTTTAATGGACTTTGAACTCCAAGAAAAAGAAATGTCAGATGAAAGTCATATGTAAACTAGTGCAATCATTGAAAAAAAATTAATTACTTTACAAACTCCCGTATCTGCATTTGTTGCCTTTTAAGACTTTGGCTATTAATTTCTATGTAGTCTAATGAATTTAAAAATAAACGCTATTTCCTCGTAAAAATGTTAGCAGGAAAGAAGGAACGCGTAAGATATTTAACAGGGCGATGTTTCAGCGGCTTAGTACCATCTTAAAATTTAATGGGTTAACACGCAGTTGTTAACTAAACCCATTAAATTTTAAGTTTTAAGAATATCATAACTAGCGCAGCCGTAAAAACTTTCCTTTGTCGAAAAATAAAGATGGTTAAAAAATCTTTTACGTTGTGCATGTGCTATACACCCTCTAGGCAATGACAATTTTAGAGGATACAAACAAACAACCACATCAAAATAAATAATAAAGTTCGTCACCAGAATAAACAATTGCAATAAAAAAAAAGTTATTCTTACCCTCTATTGAGAAGTATGAGTTCTTCAAAGTTCCACTTACCTAAAAAGAAAAAATAAATAAATACATAATCCATATTCTATTACATTACTAGTACAAAATGTAAGAAAAAAGTGAATTTAATTTTTGAAATACTATTTTTTATTCAATCCGAGAAAACATTTTTATTTATATTTTGTATACTGGGACTTTCCATCGATCTAGGATCAAAGTTTTAAAAAATCCCAAACGTCCATGTTCCTAGCCAGGATTTGAACCTGCACCGTCCGAATTTTATTTTACATACCGTGGATCTGTAAAGTCTGGAATCACCCATTTTTTTAAAAAAACTGCAAACTTTTGAGAAGATCTCGCTCTGAAAGAAAATTCGGCATTTTAATGTAACTTTACTTATAGTAGGGGATGTTGTGAAGTTTTTTGGAACCTATTTTTATTGTCAGCAAACATTAATGGAATTGTTCAGTGAATAATTTTAAGAAAATTTTTTTATATAAACCCGATGGGTTTAGTCGCAAAATGCAAAAACGTTATGAATTCGAGAAACTTTTTTTCTTAGTAATGCATTTATGTTTATTAGTGAAAGCTACACTTAAGCTAAGTATAAAAAATAGTATAACTAATCTCTAAGTATGAAAAATATCTCTGGCAAAATTGTGTAACTTTCACTAATAAACATACATGCATTACTAAGAAAAAAAGTTCCTCGAATTTATAACTTTTTTTGCATTTTGCGCCTAAACCCATCGACCCATTGGAACCCCCTCCCACCCCTATTCATATAACAAATTTTGCTTAGAATTGATCAAGGAACAGTTTTATCGATGTTTGCTGACAAAGAAAATAAGTTCCCAAAATCTTCACGGCCTCCCCTACTATTAAAGTTACTTGAAAATTTAAGGTTTTGTCATGAAACTGACAAAGAAGCACAATTTTTTTTTATTAAATATTATTTTTAAATGTTTAATATCTCGAAATCGGTAAGGCTTAGGTATGTAGATAGCTATTGAAAACAAATATAAAAAAATAAACCGGGTGTCCTATATAAAGAACCAAAAGTTTATGTCATGTCTTTATTCTGAGACACCCTGTAATCAAAAGGTTGCAGTTTTCTTAAAAAATGGGTGATTCCAGACTTTACGGACACACGGTATACTGGTTGCGGGAAATAGCATATGAATAAGGTTATTAGAGCGTTTGATTTGACGCCCCGAAGCGCTCGGCATCGGTAGCTCTTTTTCTTTTTTGAATGGGTTGCATTGAAGAGCATGCAACCGATTAAAAAGAAAAGTAAGAGCTGCCGGGCGCTTCGGGCCATCAAATCAAACGCTGAAGCCTGTGAACACCATCGCTCTGTCCTTCTCATGTGATAATAGTTATGACTCATTTATTCCCGTTTGGCTTGCCTGCCGAAATTGGGTTGACCTCAAATTATAAAAATATAGGACAAACTATCTGCTTAGGAAACAACAAAAGCTATGATTTCTAAAGAATATCGTGTAGAAGAATTGGCCACCATCTTTAAACAGTCATATTTTCCTTATTGTTACCGGCGGGAAGAGGGCAAATAATTTCCCACCAATTTTGCACTTAGAAAATTTGGGGTAAGTTCGGGATAGTTTTTTCCGACTACAGCATATTTCCAAATAAATTGTCCTGTAGGAGTGGTAAGACTGTATCAGAAGCATTATATTTTGCGCATAGATGTACTATAAAATCGGCATCTTATGTTATATACACATTTATATAGAATAGAAGGGCGTATAAGAAAAGAAAACCATGTAAACTGTAAGTCTTTGTCGTACGCGTAGAAAACGAATCAGAATTTTTCAACTGTCGGTCTTGATTTGACCCGAGAGCAGCGTGTCGCTTTCGCGACAACCGCCGGCTCCTTGCGCTCTACACGGCGGATACAATTGCCCCTGTAGTAATGTAAAACATAGTGAGGGGTCAATGCATGCAAGCCCAAAAATTTAGTTCGGGCCCTTTAGCCTGGAAATAAGCAGTCGGTTCGATTAAGTACATATGTACGCGTTTTACAGATGCTTCGGTTTCAGAAAAGGATATTGCAACGGCCGGTAAAACTATACAGCTTTGTGATTGTATAGTATGTTTTTTGATTAACAAAAAGTTTTCTTTCCAAAGTTTTATTGAAAATACAAATATAATAAATAGGGGTAGGGCCAAGCCCGAAATGAATTTGGTTTTTCTTTATTTATAATTGTGAGATCAAATTCACTGGGAAATGCTTACTATGCTATTGCACGTTAGCGTGAACCAAATCTTTGTAGTTATTTTACCGAACCGAACCTGTAAATATTAAAAAATACACTTAATCCGGTCGACGTCAAATCTATAGATTTACTACATACCCTGGTCTAAGTGCTACGTTTTAAGATCTTAGTAGCTACCGGTGTTGAGATGTGGTTTGGTATAGAGTAAAAAATACGGGAAATTTCTGTATCATTAAAAAATTTTTGGTATCATCAATCCCTAAAGCGGACTAAAAATAAGAATAAGATAAATCGGTATGTGGTGATTTTTAGTTACTTTTAAATTTTAAATCTTAAATTTTTTGCGAATAAAGATAATAAATCATTTAAAAAATGTTTAAAAAGAATAAGACTGTTTTAATTAAAAAGCCACTATAATTAAAAATTGAACTTAAGATAAATCGAAGATGAAATTTTACAACGAAAAAGCCACTTTTTACAAAAACCCAAGTTTTAGAACAAAGTTCAATGCTAATGCTTACAAATAAGTTTTAGGCAAAGTTGAAATAAATTTGCAACATTATTGCGTTCCTTACGAAAAGTTCGCTCAAATATCCTATTAAAAGAAGTTTTTATTCAGAGGCGAAAAGGGTAGTGGCTTCAAATTCCACGGAGTTTTTTTTTACAAAAAAAAAGCGCACAAAAGAAAACTTTCGGGGGCTATTTCTAAGATTTTAACATCGATTCTCGTGCTTTGTTTCTTTTACAATTCAGTCGGTTCGATTTCCTCCTTAGAGCTAAGGCAACAAAAAAACCCAGAAGAAAGAGCACGAAATAGTCAAAAGAAAATACACAAACTCTTTCTGGCATTGCCGAAATCGCATTTCCCAAAAGTTCAGTTTAAACAGCATGGTGAAGCATCAAAAATCGCAACAATCTGATATTTCAGGGGTGTACCGAAATTGCCCAAGCATTGCCCGCAATGCCCCGGCAATACACAGGCACTGCCCGCAACAGACCTAATTTCGTTGAAAAAAACATTTGCCGATCAAAAACAAGGTAATAAAATTTATTTTACAAACAAAACTTTATCTGGGTATTAAGGATTTTTTTAAAGTAAGAAACCACTGCGTTTCTCCTAAAAAATAAAAAATCACTAATTTACCAGTGATTTATAAGAAAAATTAAATATTTGAAAATCTTATTTTTTTGATAAACCATGCAATTGCGACGTTTTGATTCTTCTTCCACAATCGTTCCCAAGCACCTCAAATATACAATTTTGATATATTCAATTCAAAACCCTGCTTTAATGGTTGAAAATAATGAAGAAGATGCCCCTTATCAAGATGGAATTGCAAAACTAAAAAATCAACTTTAGAATATTTTCCACAGAAATAATTAAATATTTTGTATCATTAGCCGTTTATATTGATTTAAAGGCTTGTAGTATTAAATAATATAATAAACATAACAAAAACATTTCATGCAAAAAAACCCAAGTACGTGAAAATGATATTCCGTAAAAATAATTGAGATAAAAGTAAAACCAAGTTCTCCAATACAAATTTTAAAATGAAAGGTTCTTACTAGTTTATAAATGTTTTTTAAACTTTCCTATTACAGCCAAACTTGTTCATGTTTAATTTAGCACTCTGCCTAAGAGTCATTTGCAGCCGTTATAGCCAAGTTTAGAAAAACATTTCCAAACTAATAAGAACCTTTCATTTTGATATTTGAATTGGAGAACTTGACTTTAGTTTATCTCAATTCTTTTTACGGAATATCATTGTCGCGTACTTGGCTTTTTTTTACATGAACTACTCTTTTAAAGGATTTGGATAATATTTAAGTTTTGAAGTAGTAAAATATGCGGAACATTGTTCAAAACTTTAACAATGCCTTATTTAAAATTTTCAGGTTTTGTCATAGCTCCTATCAGCCTTCCAAAGCTCAGCTCTCTAGCGTTTCTAGACGTGGGCAATGTTTATAGGGAAGAGAAGTAAATTAAAATTTTGGGGTTTTTTAATTTTTTTCCCATAGTTTGATCACAGTTCCTACCAGTGTTTCTGGAAGTGGTCACTGTTACTTTTACATTTACATGTATAGGGGAGGGGAGTAAAATAGAATTTTGGGGGTTTTTGATTTTTTCCAAGGGTTTGGTAATAATTTCTATCAGTCTGCCAAATTTCAGCTTTGTAGCATGTCTGGAAGTACAGTAGAATTTTGTGAACTATACATGAATGAGTAAGTGTGGCAACTTCGACGCTTTTTGAAATTTCGTAACTACGTTACTGCTTTATGGAAGTCCATGAAACTTGAAGGAGTTGCTAACTCTATGAAGATCTACGACTGTGCAAAGTTTGAGTTTCGTAGATCATTCGGAAGTAGATTTTTAGATAGGTCAAATATAGGCTGAAATGTTTCAAGAAAAGATGGTACGGCAGTTGCGCAAACTTGGCCGGGCACTGCCGTGCCCTCAGATTTGTGCCTTTTTCTTTTATGCTTTTTTTCTTTATTTTCTGCTCTTTTACTTACATTAAAGCACAATCCAAAACACAAAAACAAAAAGATGCCGTCACTGTTACACTAAAAAATGTCTTATTTTTATAAATTTCAGTTTCCATATTTCAAAGTGAAAATAATTTTTCAGGTTCCACGCATTTCTTTTTTACTTTTCAAATAAAGCCAAGTGAAAAGTTGCAAAGGAGCTTGGTGCAATAGGCTTCAGGTATTATGTGGTTCACACCTATTCGGCAGGCATTTATTATGGGTTTTGATTTGTACGTATCCTTTGTAAGGGATAAAAATAATTTTGATATCGGTTTAAATTTCTCTAATGTTCGGTTTACTGTTCGAGGAACTTTCGATATTTTGTGCAAGGGTTTTTCCAACTTGCGGATGCTCCATGTTAAACAGGTGGTAATTCATGTCAGTTTTATTTTAAAGTGATTTGCGTAATAAAGTGGTGTTGACGTATTATACAATATGTCTTTAAATTGTGGCATATTACATTATTTGAGAAACTAATAACTTTTGTTATAAGTAAAGTTTCGTTTTAGTTTAAAAAAATCATTTTATACAAGGTTAAAATTTTAAAAACGTTTGCAGAATTGTTTGTAGACATTTGAATACACCAAATGTTTTTTCTTATGTCCGCTTCTTGGGACAGCCTGTACAAAACGATATTTATTTTATTAAAAAGCTTTTTAAACTTTGAGTACACACTGAATAACTACATAGCAGAAAGCGAAAAACGTAAAAACAACGACTTTTTTGAGTTGATTAGGTCGTTTTTTCACTTTCTTTTTAAAACCACCTTAAAGTTACACCAAAATAACGCTTTTTTGAAAAGAAAGTTAAAAAGCCATCACACTAAACTTTGAAAAGTGAAAGTTTTTCACATTTGGACCATGTGGATATAGGTCAATATAACTATAATAAAAGGTAAGGAAAACAAAAATGGGTTAATTTTTCAGCTTAAGCAGTTCATTCTAAAAACTCAGCTTAAGCAAAGATATATCTATAAAATGCTGCACTTTTTCACAGATTTTTACTGATTTATAGTTCGAATTATAGTGTTAATAGTTCTTCTAGGACGCCACTGTACTACGTAACATAAAACTGTGTATTTAAATAATTGGGTATTCGCAATATTATTTTACAATAATATAATATTAAATTATTTTTATATGTAAAAATAAGAAATCCTATTGTACTATCCACCCTAACTTAAGGACTTTACTATAACTAAAGGAGGGTGCCCACCACCAGTCAGTGACAAATCTCAGGATTCCCAGATCAAAGTCCCGCCTTCCACACCTCACATCAATAATATAAACTATTTATAAACGAACCATTCTTTTAATCATTTAATTCAAAAAGAGCAGATCTGGGGAAATGTTTTCGACATTATTCAGTTTTCCCACCGTCACCGATTTACCCCTCGCGTATATCCCATTATTAAGGATGTAGCTGTACTCATATAGAGTGAACATTGTGCTTTAGCTCCATAGGGAAATCAAGCAATGAAAAATAGTTGATAATTTATAAATCCCATAGCAAGCAAGTTTTTTTTCCAAAAAATTATTATTATTCTAATCTGACGTCATTCAGTAATAACCTATTCAAAAAGGCATTTTTAAAAACTTTCATTTATTTTATTGCAAGATGGAACTGAGTATAAAATTCTCATTTTACTACTTTTCCACTTACACAACTGATACAAGTTCAAAAATATCCCAAAAAACTGCCGCAATAACTCTATATCATAATAAGCCAAAAAAAAACATCAAGCCTTTAAAAGAAGAAACGAACAAACTAATTATAGGTAATTATGAAATCGGGATAATTCTTTTTTCTTTTTTTCAAATATGGAAAGGAGCGGTAGCTTTTTGTATTAATTAATTTAAATTATTTTATATTTCGTAGCACCAAATTCAACGTAAAAAAACTCGATTTTCCACATGTTTGATAGTTTGCAGTTACCACTTCCACTTTGAGAAATTGACTATTTTTTCAACGATTATTTTTGTTGAATATATCATGGGGTAAGTTATTTAAAATGTAAAGATATGAAAAAAAAGTGTTTTCAATAATTATCAATATCATATCGCCAACTGTTAATGAACAAACTTTAATTGTACTTGGTTGGTTGTATTAATGTCTTATATACTTAAACCAAACATTCAATCAATGAAGCTAATTAAATTTACTTTAATCTTTAAATGATTTGTGCCAATGTCAAATTTCAAAATCTATCTTTAAACAATCAAATAACACAAAAGTTTATTGTAGTCAGATCCACTAGAATTTAATGCAAAAGTCATTACTGTTGGGCACTGACTAACGATCTGGAATTGGCATTGCATTGAGAAGTTTATAATCGTCACATAGACGCCATTTTCTATTAAATTTGCATATGTAGCGGACCTGCCTAAGGGCTTTTTGACGGCTCTGGAACGAAATAGCGATGTACAAAATAGCGAGTATTAAAATAGCGGTATCGAAATAGCGACAATCAAAATAGCGATGTAATGAAAGAGCGACTATCAAAATAGCGATGTAACAAAATAGCGATGTAACAAAATAGCGATTGTAACAAAATAGCGATGTAACAAAATAGCGATGTAACAAAATAGCGAATATCAAAATAGCGATGTAACAAAATAGCGATGTAACAAAATAGCGACTATCAAAATAGCGATGTAACAAAATAGCGATGTAACAAAATAGCGATGTAACAAAATAGCGACTATCAAAATAGCGATGTAACAAAATAGCGATGTAACAAAATAGCGACTATCAAAATAGCGATGTAACTAAATAGCGACTATGAAAGAAAATTTTTGGTCAAAGACTCAATAAATTGATTTTTGAACAAAGTAGTAGTGGACGATCTCTAAGGGGACTGAAACATCGATGCATACGGCGATATATATTAAAATAGCGACTATCAAAATAGCGATGTATCAAAATAGCATGGATTAAGTCGCGCACTCCATAATAGCGCAGGTCATAATAGCTCAGGTCATATTAGCGCAGTTCTAAATAACGCATGGCCAAAATAGCACATGGCCAAATTAACGCAGGTCATAGTCATAATAGCGTATTACTAAAATAGTAAAGTGCAAAATAGAACAGGTCGGCAAAATAAATATCGAAACCCAAAAAATCGAAAACACCAAATATCATTGGCCAAACGCTATTTTTCCCGGGATCCTGAAGGGTGTGAATATGAACCGAACCGAACCAAAACGAATCAAAGTAAACCGAACCAGCATATTTTTGCAAAAGAAAAATTTCCTGACTTTTTTCACGGGATCCTAGAGGGTGTGAATCCGAACCAAACCGAATCAAATTGAACCGAACCAGCAAATTTTTTCAAAAAAAAACTTCCCTGACTTTTTTCACATCATCCTAGAGGGTGTAAATTCGAACCGAACCGAACCAGCATATTTTTCAAAAAAAAACTTTCCTGACTTTTTTCACGGGATCCTATGGGGTGTGAATCCAAACCGAACCGAACCGAACCAAATTTGGTTTGGTTCGGTTCGGATTCACACCCTCTAGGATCCCGTGAAAAAAGTCAGTGAAGTTTTTTTTTTTTAAAAATATGCTGGTTCGGTTCAATTTGATTCGGTTCGGATTCACGCCCTCTAGGATCCCGTGAAAAAAGTCCGGAAAGTTTTTTTTTGCAAAAATATGCTGGTTCGGTTTACTTTGATTCGTTTTGGTTCGGTTCGGTTCGGATGCACACCCTCTAGGATTCCGGGAAAGAAGTGAAGGGCTATTTTGACCTGCGCTTTTTGGCTTAAGCTATTTTGGTCTGCGCGATTTTGACCTGCGCTATTTTGTAAGACTGCCAACAAAACCTAAAAACCATAAAAATAAAATAATAAAATAAAAAAGTCCTGTTCAGCCGAGGTGGACTAGGGAACAAGGATAGGATTTGTGATAAAAATTTAATTCAATAAAGGTGTTTTCGTTAAAATTGTTTTTAATAAAAATGTCATCAAAATAGCGCTGCTACAAAATAGCACGCATCAAAAACGCGCTCAAAGAGCATTATTAAATACAGCAACTGTTTGACTAAGGAATCTTTCTAAGATATTTTTTCAAAAAAAAAACTTCCCGGTCTTCTTTCGCGGGATCCTAGCGGGTGTGAAACGAAACTGAACCGAAACGAACTGAACCGAATCGAAGTATCGGTTTAGTTCGGTTTGGTTTCACAACCTCTAGGATGCCGGTTCGGTTCGGTTTGGTTTCACACCCTCCATGATCCCGGGAAAAAATGAGGGAAGTTTTTTTTTTTTAATATATACGTTAGAGTGAGGTTACCGGGAGAATAGCGCGCATCAAAAACGCGCTCAAAAAGCATCATTAAAAACAGCAACTGTTTGACTAAGGAATCTCTTTCTAACAAATTTTTTCAAAAAAAAACTTTCCTGACTTCTTTCGCGGGATCCTAGCGGGTGTGAAACAAAACTGAACCGAACCGAACTGAACCGAATCGAAGTATCGGTTTAGTTCGGTTTGGTTTCACAACCTCTAGGATTCCGATTCGGTTCGGTTTGGTTTCACACCCTCTAGGATCCCGGGAAAAAGTCAGGAAAGTTTTTTTTTAAATATTTGTTAGAATGAGGTTACCGGGAGTGGTAAGTTATAAGAAGCTATTTTGAAGCAGCGCATTTTTGAAACGCGCTATTTTGATGCGCGCTACTTTGTAGCAGCGCTATTTTATAGCAGCGCTATTTTGAGGCAGCGCCATTTTGATGCACGCGATTTTGTAGCAGCGCTATTTTGTAAGGCGCTATTTTGTAAGGCGCTATTTTGTAGCAGCGCTATTTTGATGCGCGCTATTTTGTAGCAGCGCTATTTTGATGCACGCTATTTTGTAGCAGCGCTATTTTGTAGCAGCGCTATTTTGTGGCAGCGCCATTTTGAAGCAGCGCTATTTTTTAAGGCGCTATTCTGTAGCAGAGCCCTTTTTTAGGCATCGCTTGTTTAATACATTGTTATTTTGATGTCGTTGTTTTTTTAAAAGCGTTTTCTTACAAGCCCAATGAGTGGGGTTGGGTTATGTATGCTGGGTTGGGTTACGTTATGTTAATGAATTGTTTTTTTTATTGTTTTGTTTGAATTGATTAGAAATTAGATAAAGTCTCGTTCAAATTTGCATTTTTAATATCGCTATTTTGATACATCGCTATTTTGATACATCGCTATTTTGATACATCGCTATTTTGATTGTCGCTATTTTGATTGTCGCTATTTTGATTGTCGCTTTTTTGATACATCGCTATTTTGGTTGTCGCTATTTTGATACATCGCTATTTTGATATGTCGCTGTTTTGTTACAAACGCTATTTTGATACATCGCTATTTTGATACATCGCTATTTTGATTGTCGCTATTTTGATTGTCGCTATTTTGATACATCGCTATTTTGTTACATCGCTATTTTGATATGTCGCTGTTTTGTTACAACCGCTATTTTGATACATCGCTATTTTGATAGTCGCTGTTTCGTTACATCGCTATTTTGATGGTCGCTATTTCGTTACTCGCTATTTTGAACGTCGCTATTTTGTACATCGCTATTTCGTTCCAGAGCCCTTTTTGACGGTATTGATATGTTCTCCGGAAAATATTAATGCATCTTATTATTTTACCGGGGCCGGCCGCCGTAAGTATTTCTTAATTGAATGACTTTTTGGAAGAATTTTGTAAGCAAAATTGTCTTATTACTGAAAACAAAATAAATTGAAGAGCTTAGTGCAACATAATGAGAAGCCGCAAAACAAAAACGAAGACATTTCTTTTATTTGTAAAAAATTGTTTTAGTGTGAAAATTGGTTTTAACATTAGTAAGTGTTTGGGTTAAAACCAATATTTACGTTAAAACCAATGTTTAAGTTACTAAGGGCCCACCGCACCGACTTTTTTCCATTTCTTAGCCCAAAGAATACCTTATTTCCTAAAATTTCGTTGCACCGAAATTAAGGGCAGACTTATTCCTTCCTTAGTGTTGTTAAAATTAAGTCACCTTTTTTCGTTACTTTACTGTTCCTTAAGAGCTGCTTAAAGATAAGATGCTGGTCACATAATGTTACCCGCCTGGCTTGCCATAGCAACTGACAATACCTACAAATGAGCAGAGTGTTGTGATTAAAGTGAATGTGTCATATGGTGTTTTGTGAGTAAATAAAGTAAGAAACATGTTTTTTTTATAAAAACTGCGAAAATCATCGTTAAATAAATAAAAATGAGTTTGAAAAACTTTATTGCAAAAAATAAGGCTAGATTTTGGTATTTTTGGCATAATGTTTTTGTGAAAAAATATACCTATGTAACGATTACAAAAAGATTTGTAAGGAAGAAAAATAATTTAAATAAAGTTCTCTCTTCTACTTTTTCTTACAGTATTTTTGTCTGATTTTCGGGTTAACTGTTGTTCACAGCCTGGTAGGTACCGCGCTAAGGGTAGGATAGGACTGACCAGTGTAAGAAAACCCTTGCATTTAAATTAAACTGCACTGCATGATATAACAAGACGGTTTTCCTTTCTGCCTTTACACTTTGCCCTAATTTGATTATAAGTTTTACTCCTTTAGTTGTACCGACAAATTCCACAAAATCACCATCTCGATTTTATCATCTTCCAAATATTCTTCCAAAAATTCAAGAACTTTAATTTTTGATAGCTTTTAATAAAACTATTTTGGGAAGTACTGGGTGTTGTTGTTTTTCCAGAGTTTAAAAATTTGGTTGGTTGAAACAGCGTCGTTGCCTGATTGGGTCAGAAGGTGGTCGCATCTTAACAGAGGAGATTTTTTGGTCGGTGCAACAAATTTAAAAATAAGGCATGCTTAAAATTAAAGCAATCCATAGTTAAGAAAGGAAATTTTAATCTGAACCGATGGGCCTAAAACCAATATTTTACATAATTTTTGAAATTAAAGTCTCCACTTTTTTAAAATGTAGCTTGCTCTCCAGTTGTAAGTAATTATTTATCAACAGCTGAGTTGCTAAGGTTATTTAAGATATCAAAATAAACCGCAAAACAAATTGTTTTTTTTTAAATAATTTTCTAGATTTTTCCTTAAAAAAATATAAATTGTGCCTACACAGAGAGAAAGAGTCAGTTTATATAAGTAAGATAATAAATTTATTTTAATCAAATAATTTATTTCATATGAGGCAATTAAATATCTAGTTCAGCGAATATGTTTGCAATCATAGATATGAGTGGTGCTGTAATTCTAAGATAAAAGGTGGGTCCACTGTCAACCAGAAATTCCTCTGAACATAATTCCTCGTTATTTTCAGCGATAAATACTGTAGCAGGTTCTTTTAAATTCTGATACATACCAGCAAATAACAATTGGACAACTATATTTAGATGTATATTTCTTAATATTTTGCCTTGTTGATGTCTGTATGCAGTGGCGCACCCAGGAATGTGTCTTGGGGGGGGGGGGCTAAACAGGGCCCCTCAAAAATCTTGAGACCACAAAAAAAAAGGTCATGTCTTTAACGGGGACGCGACGAACTACGCCGCTGCTTGCGGGGGGCCCGAAGCCTCATGACGTCAAATTTTAAGCTATTGTTTGTGTTTTATCATGAAATATGTAGAAAATATGTAAAAAAATCTAAGGCTTGGTGGGGCCCGGGCCCCGGGACCCCCCTGGGTGCGCCCATGCTATATGGATCTTAAAGGTGAACGTTTTGTCTGCAATTATTTATACAATATTGGAGGTCTTGGGCTCAAGAAAAAAAAGTAAATACAGCACTGGTTATTGATAGTTTGGAATTGGTCTAATTTACACAAAAGCTGGTACTGAACATTTGTAGTTTTTGCTTATACTACTACTATGTCGGTTTAGAACGTTTTTCTACGTTGTCCGACGCCTATTCTCCACCTCCTTCGATCTTGACAGTCATCTTCTGTCAGGTTTTTTTGACTCATTGATCTTTGGTTGCCATTCTAGGACCTGCTTTGGTAATTTTTCGTCGTTCATCCTTGGTACATGGCCGTACCATATCACTTGTCTTTTAGTGATGTCATCCGTTATGCTTTCCTCGATTTCCATTCTTTCTTTTATGATCTCATTTCTTATGTGATCTGTTCTAGATATTCTCATTGATCTTTTTATTGCATCCATTTCGCCACTTTCCATTATTGTTTTGTATTTTTCTGTTACGCGACAAGCCTTTATTCCATACAACAGCGTGCTTTTGATGATTGTTTCATATATGTTAAATTTTACATTCTTTTTTATCTCTCTGTTCCGTAAAATACTGTTAAGACATTCAATAACCTTTTTCGATTTTACTATTCTTTTTCCAGTTCTTTACACTGTTCCTGTCTTATCAAATGCGACACCCAAGTATACATACTCATTGCAAGGAGATATTGTTTGTCCATTGTCTAGTTCTAACTCACTAGATTCGTTTCCAATACATAAGTACTATGTCTTGCCCACGTTCACTGTTAATCCCCACTTTTGGTATTCTTCCGTTAACTTTCTCATCATATACTCCATGTCTTCTTTATCATTAGCTACAATTGCTTGGTCGTCAGCAAACTGTAGTGTGTATATGGTAAACCGGTCGTTAAGTTGAATTCCCATGCCATGCACTTTACGCTTCCAGTTTTTTAGAGCTACTGCGATATATCTTTTTTTTTTAAATTTGGAGAGATACAATATCCCTGTCTTAAGCCTTTCGTTACCAGGAATTCTTTTGAAAGTCGATTTCCAATTTTAATTTTAGATTTTCCATAGTTCTTTTATCGCTTTTATGTATGTATGATTGATATTGCTCTAACCCTGCCCATAATTTTTCTACTAAAACGGTATCATATGCTTGAAGGTCCACAAAGGTAACATGAGTCTCTATATTTCTGGCACTCCTTTTCTCAAGTACTTGTTTAGGACAAAAAACATTATCACTACAAGATCTGCCTGCACGAAACCCACTTTGCTCTTCTTCTGCTTTTCCATGAAAATCATTCTCTATTAGATCTCTAAGAATCCTAACGTACAATCTACGTAGAGTGCTGGTTACTGAAATTCCTCTGTAATTGTTGCAATCCAGCTTGTTTCTTTTTTTATGTATTGAGAATATTAATGCAATTTTCCAATCATCAGATACTGGAAGACCGTTTATGCATTGATTGATACTATATGTGAGATTTTCTAGTAGTTTTCTGATCCATATTTGAGCATTTCAACATATATTCCCCCAGGTCCGCTAACTTTTCCGGCAGTCCCTTGTAGTGTTCTGTCCATTGTTCTGGTTTGATGATCTGGATGTTTACTTTTTCTTTTGTTGGGTTTTTTACTGTAGAAATGAAGCTCCATACTTCAGAACTCTGCCTACCTCCTACGTGTGTATTTTATATCGTGGCATTTGCGCTCGAACATTTAATAGTTTCTGTGCGTATCATATTTCTTAGCTGTCTTGTATTTTCCCTGTAGATTTCCAGGTCTCTTTGCTCTTTAGTACTTAGCCATTTTAATTTTGTTAGTTTTAGTTTTTGCTTATTCCTAAACTATTTGGGTTAATTCATTGATTCTCAAAGTTATAAATCCGTGTGACAGCAAAAAAACATTCTTTAACAATGAAACCGAATCCAAATTCCATGTCTTAAATACCAGGCTTGTTATGGGAGGCTTTTTGTGGCATTTTTTGTTGTTAGAGATATGTTCGCCATAAACATATGCGGCGTAACCTTACTTTTAGGCAAAGGAAGGAAACGAATCGTTTTCTTTTAGCAGTAACTTTTCTTAATAGTAGTGATAAAAATTTCTCTTTGTGCTTAAAAGATACCTAACCAGGGGAGTTCTTTTTAAGTTTTGTTTTATTTCTACTTTTTGCAACTACACCTGAAATAAATTCTCCACGAAACAGCCGAGCTATTACGAGAAACAGTTATTACTATCGCTGTAAATAAAAGTAACTACGTATAAAACACTGTAAAAATGCGCTTTTCAAAAAGAAAAAAAAGCAGCTTTAACAGAAGTTGCAAAACTCTTAATTCTATTATAACATGTTCAAAATTATACAAAATGTTCTCAAAGATGGAAATTTTATTCTACCAGGTTGTAAAACTCTTAAAGAGATTTTAATTTTTTTTAGCAAATTTTATCTTAAAGCTTTTTATGAAAACATTTTAGGACAAAAAGTATATTTAAACATTTATTGTAAATTTGGTTTTTGTGTAGAATATTTTATAAATAACTATAAATGAGTTTGAGTAAATTGGCTTCTTTTTACAAATTATCCAACCTATTAAAAATAAATGATTCAACTTTAGAGGCACCCTGTACGGGACCATCTTTCTTAGTTTAAAGTGGCCTCTAAGGAGATTCAAAAAAACGCTTAAGATTTTTAAATATATTCCAAACATTACCAAAAAATATATCCATCACTAAACCTTACTTTGTGTGAATAGTTAAGTTCTTACAAAGGTGACTTTGCCTAGTGTAGTTTTATCATAAATCAGCGGACAATATTAGCCAGTGGCGCACCCAGGAATATGTCTTGGGGGGGGGGGGGCGAGGCCTCTTTATACTATTTTATCTTTTTATTTATTAAATATGTGGAAAATATCTACAAAAATATGGAGTTTGGGGGAGGGGGCAGGTACCCCCCTGGATGCGCCCATGTATTAGCTAATAACGGACATAACAAACAATTATCAGGGAATATTCAAGGCAATGCAAGACTCAAATTTAAGTGGCCTGTCAGAAACAATTGGTAGGAAGCAAATACTTTAGAGAATAAATACATGTTCAAAAAATCGAAACGTAAAGCGCTCATAGCTTGCTTTGGAAACAATGGCAAATATAATTTCGCAGACGCGAATTTTCATGTGCGCATGCGTGTGTTTTCTCAGGTAGACATACAGCTGCTGTGCTGGTTGACACCGTATTTGTTGTTTGTCTACATTTTGCAACGGTTTGCATTTGTCGTGTAAAATTATGTTTTTTTATGTGAAAAATGGGAAATAATTCATGTAAAACATGTGCCGTTTGTGGAAAAAAGTCCGGGAAAAGTATGGGAGTGCCATTCCATAGGTAAGTACTTGTATTTTCCTTTATAATTTGTTACTAAAGTTAGGAGTGGTTAATTTTAGAAAAACTACAATTTTAATCCACAATTTTAGGTTGGTGCGAAAAATGAACATTAAGAATTAAATGGGGGTCCTGGCTTCAAGCATCGCATGTGAAAATGCATGGGTATGCCCCATATTTTTGAACTAACGTATTTGATACGAAGGGAGATTAACTATTCGACTACATAGTATCGCGGAGGTACCTACAGATTTTGGAGGGACGTGTTTCATTTCCGGAGCGTTTCAATTGATAATTACCAGATCCAGATAGTGAAGTTGCGCTGTTCTGGTGATTCAGTTTATTTTAACGTTAAGCGTTGAGCTAAACCAGGGGTTCATCGTTCCCTTTTAATTCAACTAAGTTTTTATTGAATTAATATTAATTTATTTATTCTTAATACAGTTAGTAGCCCCTTAAATTTAGCACTGGTATCTCCGTTGGCTAAATCCCAAAGAACACCTGAGCGAACAACCCTCTTTATGAAGTCAAGATCCAGATAGAAATCGAATCCAATCAAAATAACACCAAGAAAACACAAATAAGGTTTGAAGAAGTTAGTTAGTGATCCAACACCATCTCTAACCGCCTTTTACACTATGTTGATCAGCAGAATCTATCCAGATTCACTGCTTAATTCAAGTATTTACATACATATGTATTGCAAAATGTAAAAAATAAATTGAACGTAAGTTTCAGTACACGAAGAAACACCGGGCAACGAAGAGGTTGTTAAACTTGTCGAGATTGCAGCCATAACCCAATAGGTAGGACCAAAACCGCTTTCAGAAAAAGTGTAATAATGGAAGCTTAATCAACACTTAGGCGAAAAACGGAGAAGCAGGAAGTAAGATGCAAACAGTCCAAGCTATTTTTGACAAAGCCAAATAAAACCAACAAGATTCTGGGCAGAAATCTTAAAGATATTAAATAACTGAAACAACTACGACCGAACAAGGAAACATAATACGAGATAATAACAGAAGAAGATAGAAAAGTCAACAAAGGCAACGCGATGCCGACGGCTCGATCAAATAGCTAAAGGGATGATGGTTAATTCTTGAGGTCCATAAGCAGTATACTTGAAAAATCATTTTATTCTTGTTTGTGTACTTCATCCGCTATGTAACTACAAAAATATTTAAAATGCATAAACTAAAAAGCAATAATATACCATTTTCAACGTTGTTCTGGATTAACCGAATAATGCTTTCGCCGACGCGGTGCTATCCTGATTTTTGTATCGGGCAAATTCCACTCCAGTAAATATGAGTTTGCTGCTTCGGCTCCATTAGAAACAGAAACACAATTAGCTCATAGTTAGCGTTTTGTGAATAACCCCACTCAGTCCAACTTTTAATACACGAATCTTGCATAGGGAGTGTACCGTACTCCTAAGGGCTTTCGTAGAGATAGTTAAAAGAAGGATCGAATATATACCGAAAATCAAAGCACCACCCTTCCATCAAGAATGCCTAGACCTACTGTTGGTCATGGCAGACGATGTGGCTGATAGAAAATAGTAGATTAAAGAGGATATAGGGCTCCTAATCAACAAGAACAATTCTAAATATATTTACAAGAGCTGCCATGGCCAAAATAGTGCCAGAATTGGACAGAATATAACCATTAACGGCTATAACTTCGAACGAATCAGATAATAAGTATCGTGGAACAACAATTAGTGAAGACAATAACGGATCACAAGAAATAACCAAGAAATTAAATAAAGTCCAAAAACCTTAGTGGACAGGCCACGTCAAAGGAATCTCTGGCATCGATGGTAGAAAAATATAAATAAAGTTATGGGCATCAAGCATTGGTGGATCTACGTTGCAAAAAACACAAATAGATGGAGAGACCCAAAATTGTAACGCCACGGAATAACAGTAATAAGAGCATTATCAGGCTTAAGAATGCTCCAACGCACTTTAAAAACTGACTGAGGCAAAGAAAACGTTGTATGCAAATACAGAAGTGTGGGGTGAAAATGTACATTTGCGCATCCGAAACATCAATCAGAAAAATCCCATTTAAACCGTATTAAACACAACACACCGAGAGGCATTATTTCCGATTCATTTTTATCTTAATGAATCCAAAATCAAGGCTACTCACCGCAATATTTTTCGCACAGAATATTATCACAATCTACGAAAAGGAAAATTGGCAGACAGAGAATTTTGATAGGGAAATAAGAGAAGACGCAAATATACTGGAATTCCTGCGTCCTGCAATCTTATAGTAAAGACTAGACTCTCTCTTATATTCGTGGTCTACTGCTACAAAGATGTATTCGTCATTTTGTCTTTGTGACAGAAACATGTTTATCGCGTCTTAACCCTATCTATTTCTAGTGATATTCCTTTGGCCTTGCTGCTGATAACTCTAGTCCCTTATGTGTTCTTGATACATATAAAAGGTAACACTAGAGTTCAAAGTAAGACTTGCTCAGTAAACGTGAAAAATGTTAGTCGTTAGAAAGTTACATAATTTTAAAACAGATTAATATATTAAATCAGAAATTTGTATACCTAAAATCATAAACAAATTTTTGTTATAATTTTTACCATGAGTAAGCTAAGACTGTTTTAACTTCATAGCATTAAAGAGCCATTCTTTCTGCATAAAAACATATTCTTGGTCAATATCAACATGTGAAGCAGTTTGCAAGATATTAGTGTTTAAAAGTAGAAATACCGAAAACAAAATATAAAACTATTAAAATGTAGAACTCAATTTATATAAAAAACTATTTTAAATTTACTTCAACAGAGATTGAAAGTATCCGCCGCTTACCTCAGCATGTTTACATTACCTTTATCTGTTTCAAAATGATTGTAATTTTTCGGAAATTAAGTTTCATGTTCAACAACCTGTATCTTTTCTAAGACTAACATTTGCCGCCACGCTTATTGAACAAATCCTATTTTGACCTCTAGTATAATATGTGGCACTATGGTCGATAATTTATGGGACACGCTGTATATCGTCTGCGTCAGAAATCTTTTAATGTGTGAAAATACCATATAGATTCATAAAACTGCTAATGTAGAAATGTAGCAAAATCTATTTGATCTTTGTTACTTTTGCACTTTTAATTTTAATTAAAGAAGAATAGGTTTCTGTAAAATGTGTTAATCCGTGATTCTTTGCTGATGCTCCGTTCGCAGTAGCAGACTGAAAAATGATCAAAAAGTGATTAAATGCACGTATGAGCCCCCTTTCCAATAATCCGCCGCTAAAATAGAGATATGAGCGGATTGAGGCTTATGTAATCAGTCAAAGAGACGCTTCTTTTTAAATCCGATATAGGATTATCCTTATTTTTCGTTCTTACTGTCATGTAGTAGAAAAATTCATCACGGTGTGCCCCGCACACATTCTTCAACTGAAGACCTTGCCAACCGGCCAAGTCCTAAAATTCAAATTTGTGAGAAATCAAAAAAATCTTTCTGAATTTGAAAATAAATTTGCAACCATCCCAAATTTTGGTTCTAATATAAATATTATTGGTATTTTTTATATGGCCGGTTTTTGCACCAATTTAAAACCCATTAACAAGTTAATAGAAACAAAGAAAAATACTCTGCCAATATATGGGCAACTAAGCTCACACTAGATACTATAGTTATAGTGTACGTGTGAGCTAATATAACTAAAAACTGAAATATATTTTATTCAACTCCAAACTCAATTACCTTTCGTTTGATACCAGACAAGCCATGTTTTGACTTAAATTATAGTTTTTGAAATCTGCCCCCACCCTTAAAAAAAAACTAAAATGTAATTTGTTTGGCTCTGCTACAAAATAGCGCCTTACAAAATGGCGCTGCTACAAAATGGCGCTGCTACAAAATGGCGCTGCCACAAAATAGCGCTGCTACAATATTGCGCTGCTACAAAATAGCGCGCATCAAAATAGCGCTGCTACAAAATAGCGCGCATCAAAACAGCGCTGCTACAAAATAGCGCCTTACAAAATAGAACTGATACAAAATCGCGGGCATAAAAATGGCGCTGCCTCAAAATAGCGCTGCCTCAAAATAGCGCGCATCAAAATAACGCGGCTACAAAAAAGCGCCATTTAAAATAGCGCTGCTACAAAATAGCGCGCATCAAAATGGCGCTGCTTCAAAATAGCGCTGCTACAAAATAGCATCTTATGACTTGCCTTCCCGGTAACCTCTTTCTAACATATATTTTCAAAAAAAAACTTTCCTGACTTTCTTCCAGGATCCTAGAGGGTGTGAAACCAAACCGAACTAAACCGATATTTCGATTCGGTTTAGTTCGGTTCGGCTCAGTTTTGTTTCACACCCGCTAGGATCCAGGGAAAGAAGTCAGGGAAGTTTTTTTTTTTGAAAAAATATGTTAGAAAGAGACCCGTTAGTCAAACAGTTGCTGTTGTTAATAATGATTTTTTAATTTCGCTGTTTTTATTAGATGTCGCTATTTTGCCATAGCGCGTTTTTGATAGCAGCGCTATTTTGATGCGCGCTATTTTATAGCAGTGCCATTTTGTGGCAGCGCCATTTTGTGGGTGCTATTCTGTAGCAGCGCTATTTTGTAAGGCGCTATTTTAGCTGTAATAGCCAAGTTTAGAAAAATATTTCCAAACTAGTAAGAACCTTTCATTTTGAAATTTGTATTGGAGAACTTGGCTTTACTTTTATCTCAATTCTTTTTACGGAATGCCATTTTCGCGTACTTGGCTTTTTTTACATGAAATGTTTTTGTTATGATTTCACTTCTTTTTTAAAGGAATTGGACTTAATTTTTAAAGTCAAATATGCGGAATATTGTTCAAAACTTTTGCAATGCCTTACTTAAATTTTTGAGGTTTTTAAATTTTTTTCCATGGTTTTATCGTAGTTCCTATCAGCCTTCCAAAGCTCAGCTCTCTAGCGTTTCTGAAAGTGCACAATGTTACTTTTACATAACTTTACATGTATAGGGGAGGGAAATAAATTAAAATTGTCGTGTTTTTAAATTTTGTCCTATAGTTTTATCATAGTTCCTATCAGTGTTCCAATGCTCAGCTCTCTAGCGTTTCTGGAAGTGGGTAATGTTATTTTTACATAACTTTACATTTATAGGGGAGGAGAGTAAATGAAAATATTGAACTTTTTAATTTTTTTCCCATGATTTTATCATAATTTCTATCAGCATTCCAATGTTCAGCTCTCTAGCGTTTCTGGAAGTGAGCAGTGTTACTTTTACATAACTTTACATTTATAGGGGAAGGAAGTAAATTAGAATTTTGGGGTGTTTTAATTTTTTTCTATAACTTTATCATAGTTACTATCGGTCTTCCAAAGCTCAGCTCTCTAGCATGTCTGGAAGTAGGCAATGTTACTTTTACTTAACTTTACATTTAAAGGGGAGGGAAGTAAATTAGAATTTTGGGGTGTTTTAATTTTTTCCCATAGTTTTATCATAGTTCCTATCAGTCTGCCAAAGCTCAACTCTCTAGCATGTCTGGAAGTGGGCAATGCTACTTTTATATAACTTTAAATGTATAGGGGAGGGGAGTAAATTAAAATTTTGGGGTTTTTTGATTTTTTCCTATAGTTTTATCATAGTTCCCATTAGTCTGCCAAAGCTCAACTCTCTAGCATTTCTGGAAGTGGGCGATGCTACTTTTACATAACTTTAAATGTATAGGGGAGGGGAATAAATTAAAATTTTGGGGTTTTTTGATTTTTTCCAGGGGTTTGGTCATAATTTCTATCAGTCTGCCAAATTTCAGCTTTGTAGCATGTCTGGAAGTACAGTAGAATATTGATGATCTATACATGAGTGAGTCAGTCAGTGAGTGGCAATTTCGACGTTTTTTGAAATTTCGTAACTACTTTACTACTTTATGGAAATCCATGAAACTTGGAGGGGTTGTTAACTTCATGGAGATCTACGACTGTGCAAAATTTGATTCGTAGCTCATTCCGAAGTAGAGTTTTAGATAGGTCAAATATCGGCTGAAATGTTTCAAGAAAAGATGGTTACGGCGCGCGAACTTGGCGAGGCACTGGCGTGCCCTAAGATTTGAAGAGGGTTTAAATATTTTTGATTTAAAACTCTTTCTAAATTTAACTCACATTTATAAATCCACATTCGAAGTCTGTGGATGGATCTCTCCTAAGGACACTCATCGTAAAGGCAAACTTTACGAGGAGTGTCCTTAATCTCTCCTGGAATATATAAATAACAATGTCGTTGTCCGTAGCGTAGTGGTATCAACATTTGCTTCACATACGGGCAGTCCGGGTTCGAATCCTGGCTAGGTACGATCGCCCACTTTTTTAATTTCAACTTGAAACTCACTAAACTCGTCTGAAAAGCCCGGAGTTCCAGCGAGCTTTTAAAACTTCTAAAGAAAATTGTTTATAAACCATCCGGTGTTGCCAAACAACGCACTGTTTCTATGTATTTTACTAATATAGGAAACATTAAAGAAGTGGACAAGTGTACTTGTATGTTTGTAATTGTTTCAAATGCTTTAACTCTGCAGTACTTGTGCGAAACTGGCCGATTGATTTTAATTGGAGGGAAACTAACTATACACAATATTTTCATTTAAAAAAATTGTTGCTAAACTTTGGAATTCGATTATTCACTACTATGTTTATGCAATGTAGGTACTAAGAAAAATTTCATTGCATAAAATAGGCGACAAATAAAAAAGTTGGAAAGTTTTATAGAAACTCAATAATAAAAGTTATATTAAAAAGCGAACTCGAATTACATATTTTTAAAGCGAGAAGCGGGCCAAAACATTTAAATTACTTTTTCTTTGTTGAAATTTTGCTCTGCATTTTAATGGAATTTTTTCTGAGACGCTTTTCTAACTTTGTTATCTAATAAGGTCTCTTGTCTCTTAGTTGTTTTGTTTTTATGCTTTTAACTCTCTTTCAAATGAGTTTTTAACGAAGACCCGATTTTCCTATCCAATTTACAATTTGTTGATGTTAATGAGAGGTTTTACCTAAAACTGGGAAATGGACGATTTTTTTTCATCTCCTATACAGAGGGTAACTCAAATGATGGACCAAACTATGTAGAAGGTCAAAAGGATAATAAGTTTTGGTTGAAAGTTTCTAGTTATAGTATTTGTAAAGTGGGAATTTCAAAAATGAAAAAATAGACAACTTTACACAATTTGGTGATTTATTTCATGAGTTCAACTTAGAGCTCTGCGTATCTATTCTGGGTCTTGAACGATGTGACCATCCACATCACACGCTTTGACTAATAGCAAAGTCTAAACGGTCGCGTGTTGTGTGAAATGCGTTGTCTCGACCAACGGCATAGTGGCCCAATCTTCAGAGTTAGTGAATTTTACGCGTTTGAAGTGAAATCTGTTCTCCTGCCCCGTACCGATTGAATGTTTCGCAGTCGGATCGTAAGAGAAGCTTGCGCAATGGAGCTCTTTTCGCATAGCACGTGGCGGCTTCAAGCTAATTTAAAGCTTGCCATTGGCTAAAGCATGTGATGGGAACTATCACGTTGTTCAAGACCCAGAATAAATACGCTGAGCGCCCAGGGTAAACGGTAAAAAATTTTGTCTACAATGAAAACACGTACTTTTCTTGAATCAATTGTTTTACCTTAAAACAATTTGTTTTGTATTAAAATATTCCTTTTTAGTTCAACGCAGCGCTTAGTCAATTGTTTTGTTTCAGTATACTTCATTTTGCAACAAAGCAAATTGTCTTCATCTAAGTAATATTTTGCTTCCAGAGAAAACGGTGTCTTAGATTAATTCAGTTTCAATTTGTAATAAAACAATTTCTGTTTCACATTAAAATAAGAGGCAAGACATTTTTTGTGCTATATCAAGAAAATATTCGCTTGGTGAATAGAAAAGCACAAATTATTTTACTGTAAAGCAATTTGCTTTGATCTAAGACAATTTTTTTTACCGGCGCTCGGGGTGACATTTATCACGTGTTTAGCAACGTGCATCTCTTAAGTATAAACCACGTGTTCCATGTCACCCCGAGCAACGTGCATCTCTTAACTTTTCTTTTCATTCTTTTAAGTAAGATAAATTTTTTAATGAACTATTAATTTGAAAAAAAAAGAATGAGATGGGTTTTCATACATATCTGAAAGCTCTTAAAAATAGTAATATAAAACAAATTTTTGATGATAATTTTAATTATTTAAAATTTTTTCAAAATATTTTAACATTTAATTTTTACCTTTATTGTAATTCATAATTCTACAAAATTTCGATAGTCTGTTGTAATTTTTAAGGAAGTTATATAGTGATAATTGTTACTTTTGACACCCTCTACATAAGAAGCAAAGACGTTTGATGCAAAATGCAATAGGAAAAAATCCTTCTGTTTAGGTATAATACTTCAACCATCCCCTTCGACAGCGTTGTAAGTCAAAATGTTATAATTTTACAGGAGATTCAAAACAAAAATTTGTAATCCGTAGTTTTTTATGCAAAACAATTATTAGTTATGCAAAATATATTTTTTTAATTTAAGATTTGAACACAGGGTCTTGTTGGTCGGTAAAATAAGTAGAAATCTATCCGAATGTGTAATAACAAAAATGAACATTTTTGAGTTACGACGGTATCGAAGGTGATGCGACTAGTCAATTTAATAAAGGCATAGTACAATTAAATGGTAGTTTCAGGTGAGAGGTTTTGGTGTTATTGTTTTTAGTTCTTTCTTTTAAAGTAGGGTACCTACGTACCTTTGCAACGCTAGTACCTAGAAACTTGGAAATATCTCGTTTAATAGGTCTTTTTATAGGCTTTATATTTCCTATTTACACAATATCTTAATGACTGGATTCATGACGGATCTGATACCTTCCTAGCCCATTAGCACACTCCAAGTAAACTCCACGCTACATCAGCCTTGAAAACAGTTTTTTGAAAATATCTTAGAAACGGAAGCTCCTACAATGTTCTTAGGAACAAGACAAATTATTGAGAAAAACGTGTTCTACAATATTCCGAGAACCTCATATTTATGCGATGCTCCGTGATAAAATTAGCAATTTTTACACTGGCAAAAAACTGTCATTTTCACATATCGATACCCTAACTCTGATACGTCGTAAACCCAAAACAACAAAATTTTACAGGAATAAGAAAGCGTAAGTATTATGCGACTAGTTAGAAATCGCAGGAATGACCCTTTTATGTTTTTTATTTGGTTGCGAGGATTTAGCAGCATATAGCTATGCATAATTACTAACCTTTGACGCAAAAATATGAATTTAAATTTTTTTGTGGGTTACGACGTATCAGAATTAGGGTATCGATATATAACAACGCATTTTCGGCGATATCTCAAAAAATATTTTTTCGTCGAAAACTATCCCTTCTCTAGCCATTGCTGTGCGGGCTAGTAAGGTAAAAAATGGGTACTTTTTAGATAAAGCGCTAATAAGGGAAAAATCCGAGATGCCTCCGCCATTTTGACAATAATCCTGAAGGGAAAGGGGTCGAGGCCTACTATGTTTTATGGCACC
Source organism: Aspidapion aeneum (assembly GCA_963576565.1). Classification (NCBI taxonomy): domain Eukaryota; kingdom Metazoa; phylum Arthropoda; class Insecta; order Coleoptera; family Brentidae; genus Aspidapion; species Aspidapion aeneum. The sequence continues at coordinate 44,087,169 of OY755040.1, forward strand.
CTATTGGCTGTTCATTGCGCCTGGTCTGGGTTTTACATTTCAAAAAAATAATCATAAATTTTTATCCCTTATCGGCCGCCATATTGATTATCTCATATTTTCCGAGAAAAGCTTCGTTGGAAAACTTTAGATTTGTATTCAGCACCTCAATATATTTATTTGGTACTTGCAAGTTGCTCTTTTTGTGGAGCTTTAAAGATAAATAGAGTTTCAAAATTTTGTCAACAACTCTGGTGTTTTTAGGCCACCTTAAGAACATTTCTTTCTTGAGTTCAGTGTTTTAGAAAAGGTAAAAAGCTTAGTCATAAAAAAATTGCTTAAAGTTGTTTAAGAATTCTTTTTAGCTTGAAACCCACATCTCTCAAAACAATTTAAAATTTTAACCACAAAAGCAGTTTAAAAGTAGACGTGACGTGAGCTTTTAAACTACAACTTATTAAGAGCAACCCCATTTAATAATCCTGCAGTCCCTGTGCTCTGTCGGATGTCAATAAGTCTTCAGTGTTTCGATCTTGCCTATTTATTTTAAACGTTTAACCCGCAGTGGAGGTAAATTCGCTCAATTGGTCAACATGTTTTTTTACCTATATCTGACACCTGATATAGTGCACTGAAAAATAAAATCTATTAATTTGGAATTAATAAAAAACTATTTAAATCAAGTGCACATTTAGAATTTAGAATTTAGAATAAATATTTCTATCCACCTAGAGTATGGATTATAAAAATACTGGAATAAGTAAAAATAAATGGATCCATGACGGATCTGATACCTTCCTAGCTAGCCTATTCGCACACTTCAAGTGAAGTCATGACATATCAGCCTTGAAAACAGTTTTTTGCAAATATCTCAGAAACTAAATCTCCGACGAAGTTTTTGGTTCGGTTCATATATATACATACAAATTATTGACCAAAATGTGGCTACTATATTTCGAAAACCTCATATTGATACGATGCTCCGTTAAAAAGTTAGAACTTTTTAATTGTCAAAAAGCATTATTAGCATTAATGGATTTTGACCAAAATCTAATCAGCTCGTAAGAGTGTCGAACACTATTTTACCAGAAAATTTTATGGAAATCACAAAACACATTTTCGGCGTTATCTCAAAAAAAAAATTCGTCGAAAATACTTTTTCTAGCCATTGCTACGCGGGCTAGGAAGGTAAAAAGATTTAAAACAAATAGATAAAATATTTAAAAAATATATATTTTTTATATCAATTTTTATTTTTTTATTTGCTGTTAGTAGGTCATATCTTAAACGCAAATAGATGATTTAATTAATAGTGGATTAAGTTTTTTTAAAGTTATATATTGGTAGTTAAGGGTGCGTATCGAGCTTCTCTAGAGAGTAACTGTAAATAGATAGCAGAAGTCGTGGAACACAGAGATAGAGAATTTACCATAAGCGACTCATTAGAACACTGCATGGTCATTATGACACTCTTGTGAACTAGAGAGACGTATTATAAATCTCATCTTACGATATTGGTAAGAGATATAATAGAAATATTTCCTGCGAAAGTGTATGCTTTTCACAAATTGGCCTAAAAGATTAAACGAAAAACACTACTCGCAACCATGACATAATTTGTCCCTCAGGTCGGGTGCTTATTGCATTTTTACCACCTTCGCGACATTATATGTCGGTCAGCGAAGTTATTAGCCAAAAATACTACAAACGTAAATTTAAGTACACTATTACAATTTTTTTTTATGAATAAACTGATATAGAAATTTCTATACCCGCTTAACAAGGAAAAAACAACTGTGTTTACTTTATGCACGGGTAGTAAAATTTACGCCTGGAAGGACCATGAAGTTTGAAAATTTTCGATGGTACAAAAGAAAAATAGGACATTTTAGGGCATACTGATAATCAGACGTTCATGTATCGCGCTTGGCCCTGGTCCTAAGCGTGGGGTGTTGTGTATATAAGGGCCTAAATTATTCAAGAAAGCGCTGATTTATCTCTATCATTTTCCAGACTTTTTAATTAACTTGCGCCCGCTTAAAAGCATGTTTAACTTGATGCCGTGCTCTGATGGCCTATAAAAATCGTATTAAATTTTTGGGTAGGGAAGCCGCGGGCTCACGCATAATATCTAGGATCACGTGTTCTGTTTTTGACGCCTTTGTGTGCCTCAAAATTACCTGCAATTGACTCTGTGGGTCTCTACACTAAACACCTTTCCTCAAACCAAGACAACGCATGCTTTAACGTTTTTTATTAAAGCTGTAAAACGACAGCGGCAAGTTAGAAACCATTTGGCTTAACGGTTATTTCACCGCTAAAATAGACCACATTACTTGTATTTGTAAAAGGTAATTTGCTGGCTCTATTTTTAGTAAAATAAACAACGGCCTGAGTAAACTTTGCAGCTTTCTGCCGGTAAGCCCAAATTGCACGCGTCGGTTGTAGCGTAAAAAAAATGGCCGTAAACAAACAGAATGGCTGATAGAACATGCATGCCAAATTGCCTTTTATACCACATAGGAAAAAGCTATACTGGCCATGAGGACGCCTGCTTAGAAAGAGAAAAACTACCTGCCTGCTAAATGATTTTTCTTTTTCTAGGCAGGCTTCCCTATGACACTCTTTCCTATAACGTCGCTTTAATGCAGCTATTGTAAGTTACAAAATTAAGTTTTTAAAAGAGAACATTTTTTTGGTTTAACACAGCGCTTCGATATTCCATCTCTAAACAGCAGAAGACAGTACGCATCTCAGGCAACCTTACATAAAATTTTAAACAATCAAATAGACTGTGCAGACTTATTAGCCTAACTAAACTTCATAATCCCGCGCCAGGGGTCAAGGCAACTATCCACTTTCTATCTGCCAACGTCTAGACTAAATGTTTTAAAGTATTCACCGCTTTATACAATGTGCGACATTTGTAACAATACTCCAGCTATCGATATATTTAATACCAATTTAAAGCAGCTTAGAAATAGGCATTTGCAAAATAATGCCTAAAAGTCCAACCTATTTTTGTACATCTAATTAATGCTTAAGACTACCTTTACTTGTATGCTACTTTTATTGTATATTTATGTAACTCTCATTTATTCCTGTCATTGTAATTGGGTTCGCCCGTAATGATATGGTAAATAAAAAATAAAATAAATAAAAAATATGTTTTGAGTGAGTTTTTTCGTTTGTCATAATTCCGGCAAATGAGCTATGTACGATCAGCTTCAAACCACTGCGTAAGCTAAACTAGTAGAGAAAGGGCAACAAGATTGCGCGCGGAAGCAGAACGCACACCAAGGTGAATAACTCCGACCGCCCGAGGCGTGGACATTTAAAACCTGTTAGTACGGGGGTCAGCCTTAAAATTTAATTGTCATACCTTGTATCATGACTTTACTTGAAGTGTGTTAATAGGCTAGCTAGGAAGGTATCAGATCCGTTATGGATCCATTTATTTTAAATTGGTTTTTTGAAATAACTTTTTGGCAGGGTCTGCATGAAAATTCATCAAAGTAAGCGGTAACATTTTTTCTACAAATGATAACAAATGTAATAAACAGTGACACAAAATATGCTACTTCCGGTTAAGGCACGTATTCATGTGAGGCAGAATTCGCAACCCTCGCTCCGAGGCTAAACAAATGCCTCGTGGGCATTCGTGCTTAAATCAATACGAGCATTGAGACGAAAAAACAACCTTTGAAGTACCGACTTCGATCAATCGACTGCTGTGGGCCACGCCTCGATGGCACGTACACATATTTATGCTCGTTCAGCTTCGCAGCGAGGCATGCGATTTTTGCCATATTTTGTTGACTTGGCAGGCCAAAGTACTCTTGATTTATTGTGTTTTTATACATACCTCCCCTTATAAAGTACCGAGTTTTTTTCTCTAGAAAGTACTTTATATAGTAGTAGTAGAAGTAGTGGTGGGGAGACCATTTTTTGTCTAGCGACTAGGCACAGTCCTTTCCGCAAACCCCAATTTGTCCGTCCACCCTACAGCAAACTGATGCACGTGCCCCTTAGGATGTTAGTATTTTGCATGGCACCTCTTTTTTATACTGCGTGGCAAGTATACACAGTGGACTCACGCTTTTACACCCCTTCCGAAAGGTGGTCCTGCTACATGTTACACTTGCATCTATCTAACATCACTATCGTCTCAGCAGAACTTGGTTATATACGATAGACTTCTTTCCTTTTCAGCGCTACAGTAGTGGTCGTCGTGAGTTGATTGTAGTAGATTTATGCTGTTGCCATCCTGGTTCCGACTATATAGCACTTATAGCAGGCTCCTGGGTTATTATTCCTGGTTCCTCGTCTGGCTGCGTGTCGGCTCCTGGTCAACTTATATTTTGCGTGCATTAATTCGATGACGACTGTTAAACGCTGAAAAGGAAGCGTTGTTCGAGACGTGAACCTGGTTCGTTCTGCATATGAAGCCGACGACCATACCACGGCACTACCCTGCCGCCTAAGTACTTTATAAAAGTAGTTCACTGTATTCGTTCAATTGAAAAAATGCGCAAAACCCCTCTATGTCCTGTGGTGATAGCGTTAGTCCGCTCTAACAAATTCACTGCTTTTAGTGGTTTTATACAGGTCTTTTATAGACCGTCATTTTTCTCAACTAAAAAAACGGTCTGACCTTTCTAAAATTAGGTCGAAATAGAGCTCGAGCATGAAAAATCGAAGAGCTTAACACCCGTATTTACTGAAAGTATAAGACCGGGGCTAGATTTATCTATAGACCAAAAAATTCAACAAAAAACTGACTTTAAAAATTACTTACCATTTTTGCCTTCCCGAAAACGGTAAAGCCGAGAAAAGTTATTAATTTCCAAGCGCGTATCTGGGTCAAAATTAAGGGTTATGGTTGACGAAGAACCTTTTGTCATTTGGGGGGGACGGGGGCTAATTATTATTAAATTGCATATTTTTTTAGGGAGAAAATGTAAACACAGCGCTACGTAATACCCACCCCCCCCCCCCGTTCCCAATCCGCACTTGTTATTTTTGTTGTAAAAAGGAAAACAAATTTTCAAGAAAACATATTGGTTTGTAAATAAGCTAAAATTACAAAATCGAAAATACTTTATAAAATATCTTTAATTCTGCCGTCTCGATTAATATTTTCAAATATTGGAACGTAAGTCTAGTCAAATCTCAACACTTTTACACAAGACATTTACAGTTTTACTCTGTAAGCACCATTAGTTCTAGAACACGCTGCATAGATAAACGATAAAAAAAATGTCTTAGATCAAAGCAAATTGCTTTGAAGTAAAATAATTTGTCCTTCCTATTCACCAAGACAATATTTTCTTGATTTAGCACAAAAAATGTCTTGCTTTTATATTTTAATGTGAAACAGAAATTGTTTTATTATAAATTGTAACTGAATAATCTAAGGCACCGTTTTCACTGGAAGCAAAATATTACTTATATGAAGACAATTTGCTTTGTTATGGAGTATACTGAAACAAAACAATAAAAGAAGAAAAATAAGGTCTCATTTCAAGATTAAACGCTGACTGCGTTAAGCTAAAAAAAATGTTTTAATTCAAAACAAATTGTTTTAAGGTAATACAATGTAGGTATTCAAGAAAAGAACGTGTTTTATTTGTAGACAAAAATTTTTACCGTGTAGAAACAAAACGGGCGGGCGGGTTTCTGAATTCAATGGCCTTTTTAAGGGTGCAAATTTATAATCTAGGCCAATTATATGGTCTTATTAAGGATCTGGTAAGAAAGAGGAGCAGCTGCCTCCCTTGAACCCCCCTGGATAGAATCTTGAACATAACTATTGGAACATAATAGCTATCTAGGTCATAAAAGCCAAGGGCGTTAAACGCAATTTATGACCAAAATGCATACAATGTTTTATGTAAAGGGTCATGTTTTTGTAATTGCAATATCTGTTATTATTGCGAGTAGAAACGTAAAGCAAAAACTGACATATTGACCATTTTTCACGCTTGACACTCTTTAGACAGGTGTGTACGAATTACGCCAAATGGAATATTTAGTTATAACCACTTACACCAGTATTTACTGAAGGGTCTACAGTGCTAAGTGATACAATCCTAAGTCTACAAGTCTAAAATTTGGTTAAAGGTTTAACTTATTTTTCCCGTGAATGCAATAGTTTTTCAAATGTATATAAATTGTTCATAAATACCTTGTCATATAGTTCATATTTTTTCGTTGTGTAACAAAGACATTTCCACACAAAGGTTAGAAATAAATAAAAAGATTATAATATATTGGCTTAAAAATGGTAGCCATATTTATACCTCCAAACGTCACTAGGAGATGTCCAATAAAAACGTTGTAAGTCAGTGTCAGCTGTCCGCGTTAGCAATGATTAAACCGATGTTTAATTGTTTTGGTGGATGTGTAATTGACAACGGATTCTAATATATCTTGTGCTTTTTACAATTTTTAAATATTTACACGTGTTTAATACGGTAGTGCATCTACAGACATAGTTTTAAGTTATTTATGTATTATTTAGTTTTAAAAAATTTTATATAATTATGTTTTTATATCCATCATGGATTATTTCCATTGTTTTTCGAAGTTTAAACCACCTCTAAGGGGTGGTACTACAATTTGAGACTATTTTTCACGGGAATCCTACGACTGCACAGACTAAATTTCCAAAAAATGACATTTCGTTACAAATTTTTTATGCGGTTTTTCTTTATTTTTAAAGTTTATTTGAATATATGAATATGAGATGAAACTCACTGAGAAATGCTTACTATAATATTGCACATTATTTGACCTGTGACTATTAACAAAATACACTTAAACCGGTCGGTATTAAGTCTATAGACTTGATACTTAAACCCGGTCTAAATGCTAAGTTTTAAGGTCTTAGTAAATAGGTACTGGTGTTATTTTTTACCTTCCTAGACTACGCAGCAATGGCTATATTGACCTACCTTAGTAATATCGTCGTGTGTGTGTGTATGTCTGTCTGTCCGTAACGCGACAGTTCCTAAGCCCCTAAACTGATTTTCATGAAATGTTCATGAAAAAAAGTGTTTAATACTGTAACAAGCTGATTAGATTTTGGTCAAAATCCATTAATGCTAATTAAAGTTTTTTAACAATTTAACAATTGAATATATTCCAAGTTCTTAACGGAACATCGCATCAATATGCGGTTTTCAGAATAAAATATTTTTTCAATAATTTTTGTTATAACCAAAAACTTTGGAGAAGCTTTCCTTTCTCAGATATTCACAAAAAACTATTTTCAAGGCTGATATAGCGTGCTATTGGGCTAGGAAGGTATTAGATCCGTCATAATCCACTTAGTTTTTGTTATCATAACAATTTTTTTTAAATTGTCGTTTTTGAAAAAATAATCACCGAGTTCCAGTAATATTGCAATTATAAAAAATGAGCCTGTACAACATTGATTTTAGGAGAAAAATAGTTTAAAATAGCAATAACCAATATTTTTTACAAATCAGCATAATTGACAAGTGGTATTCCGAAATTATCTAAATTTTAACATCGGCGGATCTTAAGCCCGGTCTGGACATAACATTTTACCTTACGTCTTGCCTATCAGTCAAAAGGGTCAAGTATGACGGTTGAAAGACTAGCGTACACACTTGATAGTTTTAAAGTACGTTTTTAGATCAGTTTTTGATACAAAACTATCGTTTTATTGGAAAACAATGCGTGATCCGGTCGGTTCTCTAGGCGGTCTTCAGTCTTAAATCAGTTCAAGTAAAACGTCCGTTTTTCAGTCTACACACAAAGTTTTACATAATGCGTGTTGACTGAACAGGCAAGACGTAAGGTAAAATGGTATGTCTAGACCGGGCTTTAAAGTGCATTTTAACACCCGGTTCTGCATAAGCAAGTTTCATTTTATTCTATTCTAGCAAACAAACCAACGCACTCTATTATTAGCACTCTATATTTGTTAGTATAGTTTTATGAACTTAACGGATAAGCTAGTTGTGCCTATGAGTTTGTAATTATTATTCAACACAACACAAATTAAGTTGAAAATTGCGCAGCAAAAAGCTTAATTAAAGGCTCAATCGTAAAGTTTAACGCAAAATCGTAAAGTTTACGTTGTTTGGTATATAACCAACGTAAATAAAGCCTTGTAAAATTTAACTTTATTGTGTATTGGGGTGCACTGCGAAGGTAAACAGATGGTGGTAAAATTTACTGCGGAAAGCCTAAATTTGTTTTTTGTGTTTTATTAAACCCTTGAGGATTTGGGACAAATATACAATATAGTGCCCGTCTTTGAAAGGGGATAATTTAAAAATCTGAATTAAAATATTTAAATCTGGGAACACGGCATCGCAGTGCCCCGCCAAGTTCGCACACTGCTATAACAACTTTTCTTGAAACATTTCAGCCCATATTTGACCTATAAATAACTCTACTTAGGAATGAGCTACGAAACTCAAACTTTGTACAGTCGTAAATCTCGATAGAGTAAACCATTCGTCCAAGTAATAGCAAAGTTTCAATAAATATTTCGAAATTAGTGAGAACCTTGCACTTTAAAATATTTATCAATATTTTTACGGAATACCATTTTCGCGTACTTGGACTTTTTTACATGAAATGTTTTTGTTATGATTATATTTTTGAAAGTTTTATGGCCAGTAACTGTAGCTATTTTTGCAAAGAAGAAAGATGGAAAACGTGCTGTGTGTGGATCGATAAAAATCAAAACGAATTTTATACTTCACACAAAGGTATGTGTGCCTAACTTGCGAGTGTCAGAAGGAGAGGGAAGAGTTGATTTTGGTTGTTTTCCTACTTACACAAGGTTGCATCTCTAGACGTACGTTTCTGTGTGTTTCACGTCATCAGTAGAGAACAGCAAACCCAGGTAAGCCAATTTTAACCAACACCGACTCCTACATATGAAATACTCGCGGCGGTGCAATGCGAGTAAACTACAAGGTGTAGCGCCATCTAGCGGACTGGCTCGAGCACTCGAAAGTTTAAGCACACTGGCATCGTCTTGTCTGAGACGCCGAAGCGCCATCTATAACAAGTTTCGTCCATTAATGTGGTATTAAAACCACGTAATCACGTAGCAACTAAAAGGCCGTACTGCCCAAAGCATATGCAAAGAAGAAAGATGGAAAATGTGCTGTGTGTGGATCGATAAAAATCAAAACGAATTTTATACTTCACACAAAGGTATGTGTGCCTAACTTGCGAGTGTCAGAAGGAGAGGGAAGAGTTGATTTTGGTTGTTTTCCTACTTACACAAGGTTGCATCTCTAGACTCTCAACACATACCTTTGTGTGAAGTATAAAATTCGTTTTGATTTTTGTAGCTATTTTTGTTGACATCTATAAATTAAGAATGAGAAGCACAATTATGAGTTTTAAATAAGTTGCAAAAAATTTTTACTTATGCATTTCTCGTTATTTCAATTTTTAATCTTATGTCCTTGATTGATTTACATTTTAGCAATTTTAATTTATACATGTGCAGAGACATTTTTATTGTCACACCTTATTTGTAGACTTTTGATTTACTTTTAATAAAAATACAACTATTGTTCTAAAGTATAAAAATCCGTTCATTACAAAAAATAAAACATGCTACTAAAAGCATATGATCCCGTTCCAGTAGAAAATTATGGACAGTGTTAGAGCAAACTAATATCAATCATACATACATAAAAGGGATAAAAGGACTATACAAAGGGTCAAAATCAAAAGAAATCCTGGTAACGAAAGGCTTAAGATAGGGATGTTGTTGCAGTAGCTCTAAAGAACTGCAAACGTAAAGTCCCCGGCATGGGAATACAACTTAGCGACCGATTTACCATGTACACACTACAGTTTGCTGACGACCAAATAATTGTAGCTAATGATAAAAAAGACATAATGACAAGTATATGATGAGAAAGTTAATGGAAGAATACCAAAAGCGAATCAAGTGAGTTAGAACTGGATGACAGACAAACAATATCTACATGCAATGAGTATTTACTATTGGGTGTCACATTTGATAAGACAGGAACAGACTCTCAAAAACTGGAAAATAGAATAGTAAAAGCAAAACAGGTTATTGGATCTTAACAGTATTTTATCGAGCAGAGAGATAAAAAAGAATGTAAGTTCAATATACAGGGTGTTAATAAAGTATGTAGCCAAACTTCAGGGGGCGATTCCTGGAGTCATTTTAGGAAGAAAAGTTCAAATAAGCATAGGTCCGAAAATGCATATCCAGCAAGATACAGGGTGTTAAACTTTAAAAAAAAAATTGTTTTTTGTAAATATCTTCAACATCTTTCGCTTGATTTCATTGAAAATTGGCAGAGATATTTCTAGTATAAAGGGCCTACTTTGGCTCTAAAGAAGTTGCAATTAGCAAGTCCAGTGGCGTACCAGGGATGACCTTAGCAAATACTTTGTTAAAAAAAAGTGTACGCCAATGACTTTTTTGACATTTTTGTATTTTTGGCGTATTTTCCAACTAAAAATACATATTTTATGTCTTTTGTCGTATTTTTATTACTTGCTCGGTTTTCCAGATAAAAAAATAAAAAGCATTTTATTTGGAAAAAACATTTTACGGTTAAAAAAAAAATACTAAGTCTTTTCTGGGTAATTTTTGTTTACAAAATTTAGGGGAAATTGGAAACTAGTATTTTGTTAAGGTGCAAAAGTCCAAATTAAAATAAATTTATTAAGTCCAGCGGCGTCTAGGTGCACACCTTAACCAATAATAATAAAAATTAATTGTACGGCAGTAATTTTTTTGCCATTCTTATAAGTTTTCAGACAGCACAACTAAAAATACGACTTTTTAGAAAAAATGGAATGTCGTGGAATGAAAGAAAAACAAAACTGTCAAAATTTGATAAGTCCCATGGTAACAATCAACAATATCGAAAATTTGACAAAGTCCCATTACAACGATAAACAATATCGTATAAGTACGTTTCATTTTACGTGCTAATTAAATGTGTTAATTAATTGATTAATTAGCTCTAAAAGTTACGTATGCTAGAGAATGATGCAATTTACAAACGCAGAAATGGCAGAAATGCATTTTGTTTATGGGTTGGCCCAAGGTAATGCAAGAGAGGCAAGACGTATTTATGCAGGGAGACATCCCAACCGAATTCTACCACACAGACAAACATTTGTAAGAATACATGAACAGTTATGCGAGTCAGGTACGTTTGAGAGGAGGGATGCTGTAGGAAGGCCTGCAGTACTTAGAACGGTGGAGCAAGAAGAAGCGGTATTGCATGAAATTGAACAAAATCCTGGTACAAGTACGAGAAAAATTGCACGTCAATTAGACATAAATCACGTAACTGTATGGCAAATTTTACGAGATTACCAGCTGTACCCTTATCATCTAGAGCGTGTTCAAGCTCTACTACCTACTGATTTCCCCCATCGTTTAAACTATTGCACTTGGTTTCTCCAACAACAAGAGGCATCTCCCAGGTTTTTAAGTCAAATATTATTTACGGATGAAGCCTGTTTTTCAAGAAATGCGATTATGAACTTTCATAACAATCATGTCTGGTGTGACGAAAACCCTCATGCAGTAATTGAAGATAATTTTCAACAATAGTTCTCAGTAAATGTGTGGGTTGGTATTGTAAATGACAACCTTATCGGGCCCCATTTTTTGCCAATGCGATTAAATGGTGACCACTACCGTTTTTTTTGGAATTTGAGCTACCAGAGCTTTTAGAAAATGTCCCTTTGGCAGTAAGAGCAGGAATGTGGTACATGCATGATGGTGCCCCGCCTCATTTTAGCATTGTCGCACGTCAGTTTTTGAATGAACATTACAAAGGACATTGGATTGGTCGAGCGGGTCCACAGTCATGGCCACCAAGATCACCAGACCTAAATCCCTTAGATTTTTTCCTCTGGGGACATTTAAAATCTTTGGTTTACCAAACTCCACTCAACAATGAGGAAGAATTAAGACAAAGGATAGTTAATTCTTGTGATCAAATAAGGCAAATAAAAATCACTTTTAAAAGAGTGTTATACCACCGTGAAATTTGTTTTGTAATAAAATGCTTTTTATTTTTTATCTCGAAAACAGAGCAAGTAGTGAAAAAAATACAAGAGACATAAAAGATGTACTTTGAATTGGACAATACAAAAAAAATACAAAAATGTCAAAAAAGTCATTGGCGTACACAATTTTTTAACAAAGTATTTGCTAAGGTCATCCCTGGTACGCCACTGGACTTGCTAATTGAAACTTCTTTAGAGCCGAAGTAGGCCCTTTATACTAGAAATATCTCTGCCAATTTTCAATGAAAGCAAGCGAACGATGTTGAAGATATTTACAAAAAACATTTTTTTTTTCAAAGTTTAACACCCTGTATCTTGCTGGATATGCATTTTCGGACCTATGCTTATTTAAACTTTTCTTCCTAAAATGACTCCAGGAATCGCCCCCTGAAGTTTGGCTACATACTTTATTAACACCCATATGAAACAATGGTAAAAAGCACGATGCCCTATGGAATAGAGACTTGTCGCATAATAGAAAAATACAACACAAAAATATAAAGTGACGAAATCGATGCAATAAGAAGATCAATAAGAATTTCTATAATAAATCATGTAAGAAAAGAAACCACAAAAGAGAGAATGGTAATCGAGGAAAGCATAACGGATGACATCACTAAAAGACAACTGATACGGGAAGGCCATCAACAATTCTTTCCATATCTGTGGACTTTGTGTGTTTGAACCATAAGTTTAAATAATAAATAAATTCATGACGAATCTGATGCCTTCCTAGCTCGTCCTAGCCCATTAGCACATTTTAAGTGAACTTCACAATATATCAGCATTGAAAACAGTTTTTTGTAAATCTATTAGAAAAGAATGCTCCTGTGAAGTTTTTGATTATAACACAAGTTATTGAGCAAAATGTGTTCTACTATATTCCCAAAACTTAAACTTAAACATACTGAAGTGATGATCCGTTAAAAAGTTAAAATTTTTCCAATCAAAAACCTGTCATTCGCATTAATGGATTTTGAACAAACTTTTTTCAGCTCGTTAGTGTGTGTCGAACACTAGTTGTCATGAAAATCTCACAAAAATTGGTCCAGCGGTTCCGGGGCTATCGTGGGCCGGAGAGATAGGTCCAAATACACCTAAATATTATATTTTGGTCGTTTACTCCCTTTTTTTTTTTTAAACAATACCATCTCAAGCCATTAAGGCGCGGGCTAGGAAGGTAAAAATATTTGACAGTGACTGATCATGACAAAAAACTGGTCATCCATCAGCAATTGTTTCATTATTTCGAATAAATTAGTGACTAGTACCCTTAAGGAAAAAAAAAGGTTCTTCTCTCTAGAAAATAAGCCAACAATTTTTTTTAAAAAATTGGTCGTTGAGAAAAAGCAATTGATTTTGTATAATTTTGTCCTGGTGATGTAAAGAACCCCTAAGATTTTTTTTAATTTTATTTTTTTTACCCCGCTTACTTTACATTGCCAATATTTTTCAGTTGAAATAAGCTGGGCGTTTAGATGATAGATTTAGATTAGATATATTGTAGACTTCATTCTTCTGATCAACCTTTAAATTGACCTCTTTTTTATCAGATCAATAGTTTTAAAGATATAGAATTTTTGGTTTAAGACATTAGGGATTTTTCACCAAAATTGGCTTTTTCCGATTTAATCATATTCGGCCCGCTAAGTGACATTTTATATATAATATAATATGACAACACACAGGGACCCTAAATAATACTATTTAATACCGTAATACATCGCGGCACAAACAGTAGTCTAGAAAATAAGTAATAGACACTCATTGGAATAAAACCTGACCTTATTTTAAAATCGACCCTACGGTGACAGATTTACATATAAAAACCAGCTGCTTTGCTTTAAAATTCGGCCTTTGTGTATTTAAAAACCGGATTTATTAGTGTCGGTATTTATTGAATGGAAGTTAGCGACTGTATTATTAAATTTGGCTTTGATATGTCAATTTTAAGAGGTCAGCTGTTAGTTTTCTGTGTGAATGTGTCAGAATAAAGTCGACTCTAAAATAAAGTCAGGTTTTATTCCAATAAGTCCCTACTATCTATTATGACAGATTGCTAAAATGAGCTGCTAGAGACAATCTGACACGATTTTTGAATTCAGCCTATCAAAATTGGTTCTATTTTTTTGGATTATTTAATGTTCTTTCTAATGTAAAATTTCGAGTTTAACTGTAAAATTCAATTCTCTAAAAGCGTTTAAAGCCCAAAAAGTGCTCCAGAAAAAAATAATCATCTTGATTTAAATTCTGGTTCTCATCTGTATTGATACCATTAGTAATAATCCCATCTGAGCTTTTGTCTTTTAAAAAAAGCTCTTTTAAATGATTTATTATGCGTTTTTGTAGGGATTATGGGATCCTCTTTTTAAAAAACGGACAAAACCTGGGGATTTTCAGTTAACAAATTCGACATTTCTATTCCAGCAACCCTACTGAATATACTTGACTGATTAATCTTTTAAAAATTGCAATTTTTAAAAAATTTTACAGACACAAAAATGGTTTGTTGTTTTAGGATAGTTTGTTTTAAAGTGTCCGGCGAAGACAATGAATGTATTGGTGACTGTAATTTAGTGAATATCAATTACAGTCTTCGAAATTCGAGTGGTTTTTAGGATAATACTAGTTTTATGGCCTACGGTATCCCGTGGGATGGTTGTGGATTTTTTTAAACTATCCTGCATCGATTGATAGTAGATCACACAATTTTATCCTCTAATTTGCTTGCTTTTTTTATGTATCTTTACAAACTTTGCCTTATAACTTTTGGTAAATTAGTTTTACAGAAAAACTGTGTTTTTTGTTTGCTATACCGGGTGGGCCAAAAAAACTGGACAAACTGCACTTGGCAGAGAATTAATCATCAGTTTTGATCAAATATATTTTTTTGCCCGCCATCTCAAAATCCAAGATGGCGGACGAAATTAAATTGTACATGTATAAATTATTTCTTTAAATTAGTAAAAAAGCTGCATTTTTGCCACGCACAACAGGTATGAATCAGCAAAGTCGGTTCAGTGGTTCTAAACACAAATATTTTTGTTTCAACCATTGTTTTGCATATTATACGATTGCCTTGCCAATCATGTCTACATTTATTTCCTTATAAATTCATTAATACTGAACCGATTTTAATAAAATAAAAAACATCCTGGTGAGAATTGATTGCTTTTTAAAGATCATAATCAAAGCTTATCGCTATCTTAAAATTTAAGACGGGCAGAATCATACTAGATTCTTAAAAATGGCGTGTTTATTCTTATTTTCCGAACATTTTTAATTTTTTTTTTAATTTATAAAAAAGCACTACTTTTTCCCGACACAACGAGGTACAAACTAGTAAAATCTGTTTGGTGGTTCTCAAAAAATCTATTTTTGTTTCAACCATTATTTTACAAATTATACAATTGCATTGCCAATCATGTCTGCATTAATTTCCTAAATTCGTTATTAGTAAACCGATGTTAGTTCTATTTAAGAATAACTTATGACAAAAGGGCGAAGTGTCGCTCTATGTGCAGTAGGTTGCTACTTGCTAGTTAGGTGTATAACCAGTCCTTAATTATGAAAAAAAACTGTCTTTCCCCTCTTAAATTTTAACGAACGCCTCTGGAACGAAAACAAAGTTTTTTCACGCAGAAAATTTCTTGAATCTTTTTTGACAATATTCATATTTTTATATTATAATTTTGATATTTCGAAGAAGACATTGTTTAACAAGCTCCACTTTTTATTTGGGACTTATAAAAAAATTAAAAATCTCCTAAATTGGCAGATGGGGGCAGGATTTTTTATTGCAAACAGTGGCTTGTATTGGCCATTTTTTTAAATTGTTTTTTTCATCACTATTTAAAAAAAAATTATATTTAAAATAATTTTTGTGATAATTTTTAAAATCATTTTAAAAAATGCATGTTCTAGGTCTATAAACTTTTACTCAGTAAACGCTAACACCACACAAAATTTACATGAAAATCGACGATTTTTCAAACTATACTTTTAAATCTAAAAAGAACAAAATACATTTTAACAAAAATAAAATATATTTTTTTCAATATATCTTCCGTCTATGCCATTAAGAAAAAACCCAATATTGTGCACGTTAGTATATGGCATAATGGCCACTATAATACTACTTATGGGGCCCCGTTATAGTTAGATTGTTTACGCAACCCAGTCTACTGACGATAACGTTATTTTTATCCAAAGAATACTTAAAATTTTTGCACTTACCATAAATTAACTACTTTATGAAGCCTCGTAAAAAATAAGTAAAGGAAATAAATTAATAAGGCTAATGTATCTGTCTGCTTATTAATTTTCTTGGCAAGCTAAAATAGAAACTGGTTATAGCTTAAAATTATAGAGTAAAAACTTTCTAAACTTCTGACTCTGTTAATTAAGAACTTCAAGCATTATGCATGTTAATGAATATAAACGTTGGAAAAATAAAGCAAGCAGTGACGTGCCTAAATGAAAAATCCCGTTATTGTAAGCTTACATTAGTTTTCCAGACAATTTAATACACATATTAAGGGCCGCCGCACATCTATTACTTTTTGATCCGATTGTCGGAAACAATTCTCGTATCCGACTATGTGACGCTCAAATAACTGTAGTTTTATACGACCATATCGCAAACCTACGATCCGATATCGGAAAAAGAAACGGAGCAGACTATCGGAAGGCGCACTGTGCATAGTTCTCGCATGCTGAGCCGCAACCATACGATTATTTTGTCAGATTTTCTTTTGCGACGTGTTAACATCGAAGTACGAAATTCAAATGAGATCAAATCGAATGTACGTATTTTGTCGGTAGTGTCCGGTACAGCGTCAGGTAGTCGGATACGACAATCGTTTCCGACAATCGGATCAAAAAGTAGTAAATGTGCGGCGGCCCTTACTGAAGTAAAAAAAGCTTGTATCCAACACATGACAGTTATGACTGTCAATATTAATGTCATTTTAGACAAGTAAATATTAAAAATAACTCAGATTTATTCTTAAAGTAGTATTCTATTTATTTATTACTATTACAAGCAGAATTCACATTGATATTAAAATTAAAGGAAAACGCTAACGATTTATTCGAATTTAAACTAATTGTAAAATTCGTTGGTTCATTGGAACCAGACGCTCCCATATCGGCACAGCTGCTGATAGTGCTGGAAGACGCCGACGCATTAGAACCTTGTATTTTTTCTGCAAGTTGCATTTTGTTATGCACCGATTCTTCTAGGTATCCTTCTGGTACGGTCGAGGACTTCCATCCTCCGTGACGCTTCAAAGTAGTCATTTTAGCCCCTGCATTGGCCAAAAGAGTCGCCTGCTCAGGCAGTGACCGGTGTAGAGCACTGGTTCCTCCAATTTCAAAAACATCGCAAGGTATCTTCGACAACGTATTTATTCCCACACACTGGCTGGTACACCTCCCATTTTTGTAAAAAACAAAAAAGCGGCTAGAAAGAGTATTCTCTGGTCTCAAAAACATGTATTTTTTTTCAAAAATTGATCGGGTTGACTGGTAACTTCTTCAAGTATGGTGAAACTTCTAGATTTCTTGGCTTTAGAGTCTGGCAAAACTACGTGAAAATATTTCCCTATCTAGAATATTTTCTATTTTTAAATTGACCAATTCATCTCATCTACAAGCACCGCTAACCTCCAGTATCAAAGGTACTTTTATCAACAAGTACTCGTCGTCGGGAGCTTCGTTCAAAAACTTCTCTATTTCAGGTCGTTCTAATGTCTTGGACTTCTTTGCACGGCCTGCGCACTGATAGTTCGGTAAGCATTCCCGAGATGGCACTAATTCCATAATTTTTACAGTTTTTTTCACAAAAAATACCCGCGCTGTTGCTTCCTCCCGGTATAATTTTTTTACACCGTCAAACTTTTCAAATTTATCAATTTTTTATTTGTCAATTTTTTTCTGTCATTCATAAATGTTTCTTTTTTAAATTTATTGCGTATTTTAAATAAGATCTTTATTTGAAAATGGCTTCAACGTGATGCATACTCAATTGCCCTTTCAAAATTAAACTCTTTCATAGATTCCCAAGATATTTTCAGGTAAGTAAAAATATAGATTTATATAAGCATTGCCTTTAGTATGTATACAGTGAAATAAGCTTGTTTTATAGAAAGATTTATTATGAAAAACACTTTAATTACTTTCAGCTCCGCCAAAAATGGGAGAATGCCGTTGGACATGAAAACGTCTATCGACTTATACAAAAGCTGGGGGCACGGCAGTGCCCCACCGAGTTCGCGCGGAAACTGCTGTACATCTTTTTTTGAAACATTTCAGCCCATATTTCACCTATCTAAAACTCTACTTCGGAATGAGCTACGAAACTCATTCTTTGCACAGTCATAGATCTTTATAGAGTTAACAATCCCTCCAAGTTTCATGGAGTTCCATGAAGTAGTAAAGTAGTTACGAAATTTCAAAAATACGTTGAAATTGCCACTCACAAATTTTTCTGTACTTTCAGACATGTTACAAAGCTGAAATTTGGCAGACTGATATAAATTGTGACCAAACCCTTGGATTGTAAAAAATCAAAAAACCTCAAAGATCTAATTCACTCCCCTCCCCCATACATGTAAAGTTATGTAAAAGTAACATTGCCCACTTCCAGAGGCGCTAGAGAGCTGAGCTTTGGCAGACTGATATGAAATATGATAAAACTATAGGAAAACATTTAAAAACTCCAAAATTTTAATTTGCTTCCCTCCCCTATAAATGTAGATTTATGTAAAAGTAACATTGCCCACTTCCAGAAACGCTAGAGAGCTGAGCTTTGGAAGGCCGATAGGAACTATGATAAAACTATAAAAGAAAATTAAAAAACCCCAAATTTTAATTAACTTCCCTCCTCTATAAATGTAAAGTTATGTAAAAGTAACATTCTCCACTTCCAGAAACATTAGAGAGCTGAGCTTTAGAAGACCGATAGAAACTCTGATAAAACTATTAAAGAAAATTAAAAAACCCAAATTTTAATTTACTTTCCTCCCCTATAAATGTAATGTTATGTAAAAATAACATTGCCTACTTTCAGGAACACTAGAGAGCTGAGCTTTAGAAGGCTGATAGGAACTATGATAAAACCATAGGAAAATATAAAGGTATTGCTAAAGTTTTGAACCATATATTCCGCATATTTTACTACTTTAAAACTTAAATATTATCCAAATCCTTTAAAAAAGGAGTGAAATCATAACAAAAACAAATCATTTAAAAAAAAATCCAAGTACGCGAAAGTGGTATTCCGTAAAAAGTTCTCCAATACAAATTTCAAAATGAAAGGTTCTTACTAGTTTGGAAATGTTTTTCGAAACTTGGCTATTACGGCTGCAAATGACTCTTAGGCACAGTGCTAAATTGAACGTAAAGAAGTTTGGCTGGAATAGCACAATTTAAAAAACAATTCCAAAGTAGTATAAACCTTTCATTTTGAAATTTGTATTAAAGAACTTGGCTTTACTTTTATCTCAATTCTTTTTACGAAATACTACTTTCGCGTACTTGGCTTTTTTTACATGAAATGTTTTTGTTATGATATAGATATCTAGTTCATAAAATATTTAAATTAAGCTGAAATTATTGAAGTAAATAAAAAAAACTGTGATTGAGATACCGACAGTCAGATACTTTTGTTAAACATTCCTTAAGCTACGTTTACATTTGGAGTGTCTACTGTCGGAAAGTACTGGCACCCACCAACTTGCCATATGTAAATTACAAGAAAGTGCACTTGCTACTGTCCCGCAAGTACTTTCCAAGACTTGACGGGCTGGCTAGTTTAGTGGCTGCCAGTAGGTACTTTCTGCCAGTAAACTCTTCAAATGTAAACCTAGCTTAAAATGACTAGCATGTGCCTAAATTAACATTGATTTATTATAAAAAATATATTACAGTAAAAAAAAATTCTGACTGGTGGAATACTGAACATAGCTAAATAAAAAATAAATGTGTAGTTATTGGGTTGTTTTTTTATGTATTTCGTTGAAATGATTATCTAAAATATAAAATATAAAGACTTTTCAATACAAGTAGTAGTTGAGACATTTTGGATTCATTTCATCAAAATGATTTCCTAAAATATTTAAAATAATTTTTAATATAATAATTCAAAGATAATGGAATATAAATAATCTTTAAGTTATATTAAAAATATTTTTAAATCACTTAGTATATTTAAATAAAATTAAATATATCACCCGTGCGCAATTTTTGTAAATGTTTGTAGCGCCATCTTTGGACTGCTTACCCGAACTTATGTACGTTCGACACACTGTATATAATAATAATATAATTTTGAGTGGCCCAACTTAATAATATATATTATAATCTATAATCTTTGCTTCTTTGGTTTGTATTCCTGTGATTTGATTTACAAAAAGCTCGTTAGTTTGCCATATTTTGAAATGTCAATTTTTTGATAAAGGTGAATAGTCGAGCAAAGCATCGAGTATTTGGTCCATAGCGACGATGGGGCAAAATTTTTTTTTTATGTAAAAATAAATCAATTGAACATCTTCATCGATACCGTGCCGTGAATTCATCCAAGACTCAAACATTTTGAATTTCTTGTCATAAGCATCTCGGGACTTTTCTGGCAAAATCTGCATCGCTGGTTCTTCCGCTTCCGTAACAATATCCTCAGGAACGTAATTTTCATTGGTTTCCTCCATTTTCTTATGTTGTTTTCTTCAAAAAAGCTTCCCTTTTTTGTAGGGAAAACTGACAAGTGGCAAAATTTATTTAAACATTTGCTAACAATGTATCATGCCCATGGAAACCAAACAAACAACCTACTTTGACCAAAATGTAAAAGTCACTGTCAAGTCATTTTGACATTTATAGGGTACTGAGATGCAAGTAGCTTTGATTGGATCACAAAGCTTATTAGTTATTATCTCATGAAAAACGATTTCTTCCACTTGTTGTGTAAAAGATTGTATGCCACTCGTGTGCTAAGTTTCCCAATTCACTTGAGAATGTATATAAATTTTTCTCGCGTGACTTATTTTCAACACATTAGTACGATACAGAACTATTAAGTAAAACGGTTTTATTTTATATCATTATTAACACTAACATTAGAGACCCTGTATGTATGACATAGTTTAAAGAAATAGAGACGCGCCAACCTTATCAAAGTCAAATTTATATGGGTCAAAAGCAAACGAGGGGAATATCGGTCCACTATACTCTAGCGTTGTTTAGAGAGAGAATCACCTTCAGCCTTTGTTAATTCATAAGCGCAGGAAAACAAAAATAAACGATTTTTGGTAAACATTTACAAGGCGTGACGGATAAACGTGTTTATTCATATGTTGCGTGATGATTGATGTCACGCACCGCTAAAACATAGATTATTTTAGTGAAACACCAATGAACATGGCAAGAAAATAACATAACCAAAACATGTGAGTTTGAGTGACATTGATGGGTTTGGGGCGTCTTTATTTCTTTAAAATATGTCATACATACAGTGTCTCTAACTAACATTTAGTCGGATAAAAGTCAGGCGTCAGTCAGCAGTCGATTTAAAATTAAACCGCTCCAAAAGAAAAAATTACCTCTTTTCGTTATCTCGTTTTTTGTTTGACTTATAGCTCATATATCATTACGCAAACTCTTCATCCTTTCTAACTCTCTATTGTGACTTTGTTGTAACCTTAAACACCATAAAGTTTTATTTATATACATATGCATAGGTATATCGGTTCATAAATGTCAAAGTCGGTTATTTTAAATTCGCCATTTTGTTATTGAACTACCTTAAGATGCGCGAAGTATGAAGTTTTAGGCAAATCGGTTAATAAATAGGATATTCCGCCATTTTGAAATTAAAAAAAAAAGTTAAATTGGCTTGTATCCAGAATACTATGCACCTTTCAAATTTTAATTCTTTAGCTCATCGCAAATTAGTTCAAGTTGAAATATCTGTCTTAAATTTTGAAACCAACAAAATATAAATATACGGAGTCAAGCTAAATACAGTCGAACCTCTCTAACTCGAACCTCTATAACTCGAACCCCTCTATAACTCGAACCTTTTAAGCGGTCCCTGCACTTTTTACATGTATTTTAACCTATGTAACTCGAGTTTCTATAACTCGAACTCTCCATAACTCGAACTGTTTTGGTGGTCCCTTCAGGTTCGAGTTATAGAGGTTCGACTGTAACACAGTTTTAAAATAATTTTTGTCCCTCTCTATTACTCCTTTCTTAACTTGTAAAAATTTTAATTTTAATATTTAAGAAATAGAAAATACGAGAAGAATTTGAAAATATTCTAATATTTTAAGGGAAGAAAGGCACCTTAGACCCTCCTTTTCTACGCACCTACAAAAAAAAATATATTTTTATTTTAATTCGTGACTACGTAAAGCTAAAGAATGTTTCATGCCCGGTAAAATTGTGTTGGAATTAATAAAAACCAGCAGGAGGTTAAGATAAAAAAAATCGTTTGACCTAAATCTAAACACATCCAGAACTATGAAAATAATTAAAAGTAAAGGAATTCTTGTTTAATGATACATATTAATTTGACTGGTTGACGTAATTATGATGGAATGGCTCCAGTCACACTACCAGGAAAATTTTTCATGTGATATTTATGTGACCAAAACATGGAAATGTTTACATAGGTAAACCGTAGTCTAAATGACTCTCCCTCTTACTTTACAGCAGCAGTTGCTCTTGCAACATCACAACTATGAGATACTAAAGTTCTGTCCAGGCAGTCATCCAAAATAAACCGCTTTTATTCGGTGATTAGCAGCTCTGTCCAAGCGGACTAAACGCCGGTACACACACGCGTTTTTCTGCAGCGCGGTGTCGCAGCGGTACCGCGCGGCAGAAAAACGGTTGGTTTAGTTCGGTTCGTTTTTACTTATTGGCTGTTCGCTTATTGCATTAACTTGCCAGCTCATTTCGGTGGAAACCATGATAATCTGACTCAAAGTTATTTGGTGCCTGGGACAATCAAATCGGTGTCGCAGCGGTACCGCGCGGCAGAAAAACGCGTGTGTGTACCGGCACTAGGAACGCAGTTGCGGTAACGCTGCGGCGCCGCGCTGCATAAAAACGGTTGGTTTGGTTCGGTTCGTTTTTACTTATTGGCTGTCCGCTTATTGCATTAATTTGCCAGCTCAATTCGGTGGAGCCGACATGCAGCCAGGCGAGGAACCAGGGATAATAACCCAGGAGCCTGCTAGAAGTGCTATATAGTCGGAACCAGGATGGCGCCAGCATAAATCTCCTACAGTCAACTCACGACGACCACGACTGTTGCACTGAAAAGGAAAGAAGTCTATCGTCTATAACCAAGTTCTGCTGGAACGATAGCGGTGTTATATAGATGCAAGTCTAACATGTAGCAGGACCACCTTTCGGAAGAGGTGTAAAAGTGTGGGTCCACTGTGTATACTTGCTACGCAGTATAAAGACCCCTGCCCTCGACAAAGAAGTGTCAGGCAAAATTAAGTCCTCTGAGAGAAAGAAAATTTGCATCCTAAGGGGCACGTGCATCAGTTTGATATATGATGTACGGCCAAATCGGGGTTTGCGAAAACGGCGCGCCGCCGTGTGCCTAGTCGCTAGACCAAAAATGGTCTCCCCACCACTACTACTACTACTACTGTCAAACCTGCGTAAACTGGAGGAAATAGAAAGAAATTGAAATCTGCCATGATTTAAAAGACGGCGGCATCGAATTAAACTCTTAGTAAAACATTGAAACCATTGATCTTATTTAAATTGTAAACATTTACCGAATGCGCTGGGGAAGTCCGACTGCTTGTTCAACGCGATCTCTAGGGGTGGTGGCTTGTACTATGGTTGTTCACCATAGGGAACTCTAGGGTTAACAGCTTCGTCGCCCCTATTTGAGTCTGCGCAGTAGTCGAAGCGAGATCTATTTACTTTTCTATATCTATGGTTTACTTGGTTCTGATTTTTGGTGTACATTTTTTTTAATTTAAAGTTATGCATGCAGAAATGCTTGCTACAGTTTTTAACTTGTTTTTTGTGATAACCTAACATGGAAAAAAAAGGTTGTGCTCAAAAACTTTAATATCGGAACTTAACCACTTCTTGAACCAAATCTTTTCAAGCGGTTTTCCTTGGATTTAGCATTCTGATTTGAAAGTTAACCAGGGGTCACCCAGAATTTTAATCGGGGTTTTTACCGCTTGGATGAAACTTAAAAACCTTGTATTTACTTGCCACGTCATGTAGTCATCGTTGATTGGTTACATCATTACGTTCACGTCACTTACGTCTTACGATTGTAAGTATGGGACTTTAAATAATAGCGAAATTCTTTAGAAAAAGTTAGTGCGCCAATCGTGGTCTACTGACACACTGCTTTGGTGCTGTCAAAAATTGCACCAATGCAGTTTCAATAGAATACCAAAGCGTATAAAGAGCATGGAGAGCACGTGCCAAAAAATTTGCACTAAGTACAACACTGAGTTTGTCAGTTGCCTAATAGAATACAAAAAATGCCTAAGTTTTCCCAAAAGAATAGAAAAATTGCACTACTGGCGCACCAGTGCTGCACAAAATAATTCGCTATAAGAATTCACAATTTGTGCCATGTGCAAGGTCCTTGCACAAAAAATATGCAACAGATTGTTTATAAATCTCATGTACTAACTAACCGTTCTACAGAGTGTTTAAAACTAAATTAAACTATGTCATTGGATATGTTAAAACTAATTATTCATAACCCGTCTACCTCCCTAAATAATTGTTTTGCGGTGTGGCTAAAGACGTAAAATACAAAATTAATTCTTTGTTTTATATAGAAACATTGTGGTTTTTTGCAAATTTTTTGTAACTGCCATTCTCGGTTATCGAACAAAACGATGCGTTAGATATATTATTATTTTAAAAAATTTACCAAACTCAACAAAAAATGTTTGTTATGTTTTTCTAAACGGTTTTAAAAATTAAAATATCGTAATATTTATTGAAATGCGGATTCTTGTATATCGTTGTACTGGAAATTATATCCATCCATTATATTACTCGGCTATATTAATTTACTCGGGTAAATTTTTTTTTCAAAATATGTATATCCCATTAAATAATAAATTAGAACTCCTCGTAAACCATTTACCAGCGCATAATTTTTAAATAAATTAAACCCAGCTTGACACACTAATTAGGCCAATTGGTCGTCAACAACGATAATCGCTTCAATTCCAATCCTTTGAGCCGAAGTGGCTTTAAGGCTTTGCAAATATACCCTTTTTAAAAGGTATAAGATGGAACATTGTACAGATAAAGCAAGCAGAGACCCGTCAAAGTAAGACGAATGGCTGAAAATCACGGAAAATTCGGGAAAACGCAGGAAAACGGGGAAAAGTCAGGTCGACGCCGCCGGTTTAAGAGCAACGTTACATGATCAAAAGTCAATTTTGTAGGACTTCCACCTAAAATTAGCGATCATGACCAGACACACCAAGTAGGGCAAAAAACCTTGCACTAAATCTATTTTTTAATAACTGAACCGAATTTAAAAAAAAAACAAAACGCCGTTAGTTGGCCAACAAAATAGATGATAAAACGACAAGTTGATTCAACTTCGTTTCTTTTAATTTAATTGACAAAAATAAATAACCCAGTTATTGCCTTATTTAACAACACGGTAAAAAAAATTGCAGCAAGTTGCTTTGAAGTAAAATATTTTGTGCTTTCCTATTCACCAAGAACATATTTTCTTGATTTAGAATAAAAAATGGCTTGCCTTTTATTTTAATGTGAAACAGAAATTGTTTTATTATAAATTAAAATTGAATTAATCTAAGGCACCGTTTTCTCTGGAAGCAAAATATTACTTATGTGAAGACAATTTGCTTTGTTACAAAATGTATAAATATACTGAAATAAAACAATTGAAGAAGAAAAAAAAAGTCTCATTTCAAGATTAAACGCTGCGTTGAACTAAAGATAAATATTTTAATTCAAAACAAATTGTTTTATAGTAAAACAATTTATTCAAGAAGAAAACGTATTTTTATTGTAGAATTTTTTTTACCGTGCATCAACATCGGTTAAAAAATGGCGTGCATACTGTACAAATTTTGAACGGCTCTGCTTCACCTTCACCAGCCGCAGCTGATTTTATTATAGTTTCTTTATATAAATAAAGATTTGGTTTACCCTAATGTGCAATATGATAGTAAGCATTTCTCAGTGAGTTTCATCTCATATAAATTTAAAGTAACTTTAGAAATAAAAAAAAACACATAAAATTGGAAATTTTATCCGCGCAGTACGATTCCCGTTAAAAATAGTCTCAAATTGTAGTACCACCCCTGAGGGGTGGTTTAAAGTTCGAAAAACAATAGAAATAATCCCTGATTGATAAAAAACTTATACATATACAAAAATTTTCAATGCTAAATAATACATAAATAACTTAGAACTAGATAGATGCATTACCGTATTAAAAACGTATAAATATTTAAATGTTGTAAAAAGCACAAGATATATTAGAATCCGTTTTCAATTACATATCCACCAAAACAATTAAACATCGGTTTAATCGTCACTAATTTGTCTAAAAAATTAACATGTAAAATATAGCGAACAGCTGACACTGACCTACACCGACTTTATTTTAAAACTATTGCATTCACGGGAAAAATAAGTTAAACCTTCAACCAAAATTTAGACTTGTAGACCTAGGATTATAGCACTTAGCACTGTAGACCCTTTAGGAAATACTGGTGTCAGGGTTTAAATACTTGATCCCGACCGGTTTAAGTATATATTTTTAATACTTACATGTCGAACTGCAAATATTTGGTCCAAGGTAAAGTGCAATGGTATAATAAGCATATCTCAGTGAGCTTTATCTCATAAAAATAAAGAAAAATCAAATCAAAATGTTGTAACGATATATAATTTTTTGGAAATCTAGTCCGTGCAGTCATAGGATACCCATTAAAATAGTCTTAAATAATTGACCCGCCATGTGGGGTGGTTTAAAGTTCGAAAAACTATAGAAATAATCCATGATCTATATAAAAATTATATACAAAAATTTTCCAGGCTAAATAATACATAAATAAATAACTTTAAACTGTATCTGTAGATGCATTACTGTAAAAAATACGTATCAATAATTAAATATTATTTTCATAAATTTTCAGTAAAACTATACCAACAAGAATTGAAACTCGGCTTAATCAGCTGACGCTGACTGACTAAAAAAGATATAATATATATATATTTTTTTAGGATTTTGTGTGCATATATCATTAATACAACAAAAAATATAACCCATGTTGTAAGGTATTTATAAATCATTTATATAAATGTTAAAAACTATTGCAACCCAGTACAAAAAATAAGTAAAACCTTTAACCAAATTCTTGACTTTTAGATCCAGAATTTTAGAACCTAGGACTTTAGACCATTTAGTAAATACCGGTGCGTGCTGTAAAAATTCCAAAAAAGATATATCCGTGTGTTAAGAGGTGTTCATGACAAACATATTAGCAAAATCCTCTGAATATATTTAATTTAAAAAAATACGTGACCATAACAAACCACTTTTCTAAATTTTCAAAAAGAAATGGTAGGATCTTATTAAAATTAGTCTAACTTAAAATACTTCCTGACATAACACTTATTTGTTAGTTTTGCAGCGCCACTTTTTAATTTTTTCTAAATCTACTTAATTTTTAACAAATTTTCGCCTTTTTATCTTCTTTTGGTGCTAAATTTCACAGCTCAAGCCTATTAAAAACCACAAAGAAAAAATATGCACTGCAATATAGCAACATAATGTTTCCGGCAAATCTTGTTCGATTTGGCCGTACCTTTAGGATTCATTTATTTTTACTGCTTGAGGAGAATATTTTTTGGTTAGAAAATTACAAGGAAAAAGACTCTTTGCTCTTGACACCATATACTAACCACAACAGCTCAAGTAGATATAGATATAGATAAATGATCAAAAAGATGAGCACAGACAGTCAATAAGATTGCTCCTAAACGTCAGAAAATAAAAGTAAAAGCAAATAATATAACACAGGGGCGGGCCACGCCTTTTCGGCTTTTAGTACCCGTAACGTCCTGATTCCATTTTACTCTCTGCTGAGGAATATTTATTGCTTTGATTTTCAATAAAGGAAAATGGGAAAAGTTTAAAGAATCCAGAGGGTTTAAGAAAATGCCTGCACAGAGTAGATAGATACTACAATAAATACGAGAATCACCGAGGGGACACCGAGTAATCAAAGTAAATTCTTTCCATTCTTTTCCGACATGTCATAGATATGTTATTTATATCGTAAATCTATCTCTCTGAACATTCTATGAACTTTATGACACATCTATAAGATGTCCCAAGTAACAGGTAATGTACAGTTAGATTCATAATTAGTGTCGCAACTAAAATTTACATAGATTTAATTAGGGATACAAATTTAGGATGAGGATGAAGTTAACGAAGCACCCATCGCAAATCAAATCGCGACTAGGTGGATAATTTCTCGTTAATTAGTCGTTAATTAGTTGTTGAAAAATTAATTTTGTCGCTCTTAATCTTGAGCGTTTTTTTTGGTGCTTCGCTAACTTCATATGAAGTTGCACCCTCGTCAAAAATGGCTTTAGACATGACTATCGAAATCGAATATGGTGAATAATTTGCCGCTAATTAGTCTTTAACTAGTTGTGGATAAATTGATTTTGTAGCTTTTATATGTTTGTTTTTTTTGGGTGCTTCGCTAACTTCATATGTTTTTACAATCGAACCTTGGTGGATAAGCACTCAAAAAACGGTGAAAAATAAGAGCGACAAAATTAATTTTTCCATCCACTGTATCTGATTTTAATAGACGATCTCTAAAGCCATTTGTGACGAGGGTGCTTCGGTAACTTCATATGAAGTTAGCAAAGCACCCAAAAACACACTCAAAAATAAACGCGACAAAATTAATTTTTCCACAACTAATTACCGACTAATTAGCGGTTAATTATCCACCATATTCGATTTCGATAGGTCATGTCTAAAGCTATTTTTTACGAGGGTGCTTCGCTAACTTCATATGAAGTTAGCGAAGCACCCAAAAAAAAACGGTCTAAATAAGAGCGACAAAATTAATTTTTTCACAACTAATTAACGGCAAATTATCCACCTAGTCGCGATTCGATTTGCGATGGGTGCCAACATATAAGTGAGCGAAGCACCCAAAAAAAAAGACACAAAAATAAAAGCGACAAAATTAATTTATCCACAACTAATTAGCGGCAAATTATCCACCATATTAGATTTCGATAGGTCATGTAAAATAGCTGTCAAGATGTGGCAAATTTATTTGCTGTCCCGTTTGAGGGAAGGGATATTCCAAGCCGTAGCACGGTCCAAAAAAATAGTTATCCATTTCCAACGAACAGGATATGTTCGTGAAATGGGAGAGGAAAGGGAACGGCGCGAAACTATGAATTGTGCCGCAGCAGAACCGTTGCCTCCCTGTTCCAGTAAGGCAATAATTGACAATGATGTGGGCGATTATATTTCATCCTTAACCGTCCGGAACATTTTGAAACGATGATTACCGGAGTTTTAAAGTCAAGAAAACACAAGAAATTTGTCCAGGTGATCAGTTTCGAAGAATGGAGTTTTGTGACACCACGATTGAAAAAGCGAATCAGGATGAATCACAATCGTTGTTAGTTACTGGACACGGAAAAATAAACATTTGCATACTTCAGAACGGACCCAGTATCCTCAAAAACTTAATGTCTGAACTTTGGGTGACATTAACATTGATCTTTTTTTTTTATCAATGGTAATTTACGAGGAATAAATTATTTAGCTCGTTGCAGGACCAAATCATTCCTGCGATTCGACAGGTTCCAAATGTTGATTTTAACCAAATTTGATTTATGCAATATAGTTGCTCAGCTCATGACGCTTTGCCTGTGAGAGTATTTTTAAATGAAACGTTTTCAAGTCACAATTACAAGCAGACAAGGTACTGTCAGCTGGCCTTTGAGATCACCAGATTGGCACCCAAAGATTATTTTTTATGGGGCTATGCAAAAAGCCAAATTTATCTGCATGGCCATTTAAGAGCTACCATTTCGGATAAACTTTGGGCAAAAATAATCACCACCCTACAATCAGTGACACCTGAAATGCTATGTCCGAACTGTATTTGATAACTGTATAACATATACTGTTTAGCACAGAGCGGTGGTATTTTTGAGAACCTAATTCGTAAGGTTTAAATCACTCCTCTATTTGTTTCTCTGGGGAAGCCATAAACTTTAGTTTGTGGTAGACACAGTAGGTTAAATATTATAAAAAAAGAAGAAGCTTGAAAAAAGGATTATACGTTACGTAGTTATCGTCTAAATTTCCGATAATTTATGTACAACTACCCTCGATCGATTTTGTTAACGAACTATAGAAAGAATAGATCGTCCTGCTAGGGGAAACAATCGGTGTCATAAATTTCCTTCTTCTACTTTACCGGGCGCACAGAGGACAGGTATTGGCTGTGAGTCGCTATCCTGAAACAATGGGTAACCACGTGTAAACTTCTATCCTTTTTTCTTACACACTACATATTTCATGCATATGCCATTGTTCTTATCTTACATACAGTAATAATTTTTTATGAATCCTATAGCACTTAACGATGCTGTATGCCAAATGACTGCTGATTTTGAACTAAGAACACTATGGCTTTAGAAAGACACGTCTTTGGAAAGAAGAGCTGTTCTCTTACCTAAATGACTTATGTTTTGCACTCGAAAGGCGTGTGTTGTCAAAACCATGCTGTCATCATTTTCAAATATTAGCCTGCGGATTCAGGGCCGTGTAGAACGTGATCTACCACTTTGTCTGGACAGAACAGCTTTGGCCAATAGCGAGCTCTAAATTGTCATGTGTCACGAAAAAAGAGCCCCATGCGAGGATAGAGCCTCGGGGTTTTTCTACGTTTTTAGCAATTCTCGACAAATCCTGGTTACTTTCTACGTTTTAATTAGGACGGACTGTTTACGTTTGGTTGGCTCAAGAGCTTTATCCTCAAAGGTTTCTAAGATCTAATTAAACCGCCAAATGACCATTTCTTTTTTATTGGTCAGTCATAACCGGAGTATCCAACTCTTAGGGTAGGAACTTAAACTTTTTCGAAGCAACCAAAAATTTTACCCTAGCCTAGGATCCATAACTCCATAACTTTTAACTGAAGATAGAGCAGAATTCAAGGAAGAAGAAACAGATAATATAATTAGAACGATGGGATCTCCAGTACCCCTCACAATCTCTGAGGTCAAAAACGTGTGCACAACCTTAAAAAGCTGCAAATCCGCCGGACCTGGAAATATCCCAGCTGAACTTATTAAATATGGCACTGAAGAACTGCTTTGGAGATTACGAAATCTTTTCCAAAAATATTTGGAACTGTAGTACCAACTGAGTGGAAAACGTCATATATATCCACAATACACAAAAAAGGAACGAAAGATATATGTGACAATTATAGAGGTATATCTGTGACTAGTACGCGAAGCAGAATATACGGTAACATAATAAGAAATAAAGTGGAGAGCGAATATAAAGATATAGAGGCAGAAGAACAAGCCGGTTTCCGGGCGGGTAGATCGACTTCTGATCATCTCTTTTGTATAACCCAAGTTATTGAACAGAAAATGGCATACGGACAAGAGCTGCATCTGCTTTACGTCGATTTGCAGAAGGCATATGATAGTATACCACTAAATCTAGTTTGGAAAGCGTTGGAAAAGACAAACATAAGCATACAACTAATTAAGGCCATCAAAGCCTACGCTCTTCAAGATATACTTGAACAAGTCCTTAAAGTATGGAAGAGAAAATGCCAAAACATGGGAATTCCGTTGAACGAAACCACCTTGTATACTTTACGTTTCGCCGATGATCAGATAGTAGTGGCTCAGGATTATGACGACCTCGAATATATGACACGAAAACTAATAGAAAAGTACAATAAGTGGGGACTAGAGGTTAATCTCAATAAGACAGAGTATATGTGTATCGGTGGAATGAAACAGGATCTAATCTTAAATACCGGGCAGCGAATTCAGTCCTGTGATGAGTATAAATACTTAGGTCTAAAAATTACAGCTGACGGAACACTAGACAAAGCTATAAAAGATCGAAACGTACAAGGAAGAAAAGCAATAACTTTATTAAATGGAATAATTTGGGACCAAAGTATATCAAAACATAACAAAAAGCTTATATATAACACCATTATAAAAAGTGCTTTCCGGTGCGGAGATGGACTATTGGAGAAGAGCAGCAGGGAAATCAAAAAGAGAAAGAGTTACAAATCAAAGAATAAGAGAAATTATGACAGTGGGTAAACGTACTTTAGTGGATGATATAAGAACAAAACAACTGGTGTGGTACGGACATGTACAAAAAATGAATGATGAAAGACTACCTAAACAAATACTACAATGGAAACCAACTGGCCGAAGAAAACGAGGACGGCCAAGGAGAAGCTGGAGAGAAGGAATAGACAGTGAAATAAGAATAAGAGGCCTAGATGATGAATTATGGGCAAACAGAAACGAGTGGAGATTGGGTATCGGAAGACGTAGAACGTTGTGAAACCGATAAATCTATATATACATATATCCATAACTCTCTTCCTGCGGTAATTTTGCCCACAAATCTATGAATATTAGATTTATTTTTAACTTAAAGCTGTTCGATCTTAATAGAGATGACATAACGTCAGGAAATTATTTTTTTTTAGCCTCCACTCTTCTCATTTATCTCAATTTTCATCAAAAAAACGAGAATCGATGGCGGTTTTCGGCGGAAGCGTCAGAATTACTTTGTTGATGCTTTAAAAGAAGTCCATATACTTACTAAAAAGCTTAATCATAGAAAAAATTACTACTCAAATCTGGCGGCACGGCAGTGTTCAAGTGTCAAGTTCGCGTAAACTGCTGTACCATCATTTCTTAAAACATTTCAGCCAATATTTGACCTATCTAAAACTCTACCTCGGAATGAGCTACGAAACTCAAACCTTTTCGTAGATCTTCATAGAGTTAACAACCCCTCCAAGTTTCATGGACTTTCATAAAGTAGTAAAGTAGTTACGAAATTTCAAAAAACGTCCAAATTGCCACTCACTCACTGACTCACTCACTCATGTATAGATCATCAAAATTCTACTGTACTTCCAGACATGCTACAAAGCTAAAATTTGGCAGACTGATAGAAATTATGAGCAAACCCCTGAAAAAGGGGTTGTTAACTCTATGAAGATCTACGACTGTGCAAAGTTTGAGATTCGTAGCTCATTCCGAAGTACAGCAGCGCAAACTTGGCGAGGCACTGCCGTTAAATTAAAAAACCCCAAAATTTTTCATTAACTTATTTCCCCTATAAATGTAAAGTTATGTAAAAGTAACATTGCCCACCTCCAGGAACGCAAGAGTTGAGCTTTAGAAGGCTGATAGGAACTATGATAAAACCATAGGAAAAAACCTAAACATTTTGAATAAGGCATGCAAAAGTTTTGAACAATATTCTGCATATTTTAAAACTTAAATATTATCAAAATCCTTTAAAAAGGAGTAAAATCATAACAAAAACATTTAATGTATAAAAAAGCCAAGTACGTGAAAATGGTATTCCGTAAAAAGAATTGAGATAAAAATAAAGCCAAGTTTTTCAAAAAAAATTTCAAAATTAAAGGTTCTTACTGGTTTGGAAATATTTTTCGAACCTTGGCTATTTATTATTATATAATAGAAAAAAAAATTATAAAAAGTTTGTCTTTGGCCGGGACTCGAATCTCTTGCTATGTACGCAAACGCCCTCCCATTTAGCCACCAAAGACCATACATAAATTTTCGGAAAAATTTTACCCATGTTGTGTGTGGTGTCTCAATACAAGAACGAGAAATTCTCAGGGTATTAACTCGACAAAGCCATTCAATTGACTTCAATAATTCTTCTTTCCCACTGTCAAAGGTATAAATTTGACAACTAGTATATAGTGTGCAAAAAACAATGAAAAAATTTTAATTAACAATTTTTATGTTGATCAGATACGATATTTCAGGTTGCATTGTATGAAAACCGTTGGGAGCTTTGTACATCGAATAAAAAGTTAAAAATCTCTTATCAACATAAAACTTTTTAGAACGCCCTGTCCGAACCTCATAAACAGCGTATGAATCAAGATTCGGCTAAACTCTCTTAAAAATTTAAGTCTAGGGCATGTCCACTCATGTTTGATATCTATGCTAAATACCCTTTTTTAATAAGTCCCAAAAATTCGGCGGAATCCGCTCACGCTGTGAATTGCGAATTGTCGGTGTAATATACTGCTCGTTATTTTCAGTTTTTAATAAAAAACAATTAAAACATTTTAAAAACTCAAACTCTGGTGTACTCACCACCCATTGTTCCCAAACTCAGTTATTTCATCGTTTCATCAGGTTGGTCAGTTGTGTTGGCGTTATCGAAAACATTTAAAATCTGGTTTAGGAAATAGAGGTTTCCGTTTTTACAAAAACAAATTATAATACCATTTTAAAAAAAGAACACACACGGTTACGCAGTAGTAACTTGCTATTCCTTTATCGTAATTAATCATAACGTAGTCCGTTAATTAAGGAGACGGTTCGTTATTGTTATCGTAAATTTGTACAGTTAACCAATAAGTATGTCGACGGTTTGGACCATTTTCATCTGCGGTTTTTATGCAGTGGCGTAGTACGCACGGGTGGGAGGGAGCTTAGGGGCTTAACCCCCCTAACCGAACCCCGCGAGCCACTAAAAATTAAACCGTAAAACAAAAACCAGAATTTTCCCTAAAAATCAATATTAAAATGTATCGATCTGCCTTCAAACCCCTCCCCCAGGATTTATTTCTGCGTATGCCACTGTTTTATTTCAATTTTAAGATTAGAGAGATGCCCTTCATCCTTTTATTATAATAAAAACAAATAATTTCGAAAACTCCTTTTCCACTGGCATGATTTTGTGGATATCGTTAAATAATTTAACGAAAAAGAACCCCAATGGCTGTCAAAGTCAAAATTTTAATGGTTTCAAAATGTCTGACTAAAAACACCCTAATAAACATGTCCGTTGTGGTTGTTAAAGATAACGGTGTGACAGGTCACTACTGCGTCGACTCAGAATACCAATTACCACGATTGCAGTAGAAAAAGGTGCAGACCAAAAATAGCTTAATAATAATTAATTCAAAAATGTCTATAACATTTATTTATCAGCCTCATTTGACATTTTAGTAGTAAAAATACTATCAGTAGAGTTAAAAGCCGCTTCTATCGTGTCACCCCGTGTGCACTTCATTGCTAAAATGTAAGACACAATTTAAATCATTTCCTACACCCTAAGAATGCAAAATCGACTGGTCGTCCAAAAATCGTCGTGTGCAGAGGGTGGTGAAGGTTGTTTTTCCAAAAATTTGGAAAAAAATTTTTTTGCATTTTTTGAATCTATAAAGTGTGCTCATGACCCCACCAAAATCATATAGTAATATTACTATCAGAAACATTTATTTTTCAATGTTGAAAATATCGTTCCCAATCCTTTTATATGGAGTTCCCTATTAAACAATTGCTCTGCCTGAAAACGCGTATTTATAATAATTTATAACTTGTTATAACTCGAGAACCCTTTGCTTAATCAAACCAAAAAACTTTGTGTATCAAAGATCAGGGATTACAATGATTTTTGAAAAATGTCAATTGGACGCATAGTTTTTTTTTTAAGTAGCAAAGAGTGATGCCATGACGCGACGAACGCGGCAGACACTGACATGCGACGAAGGGTCAGATATTTTACAAATGCACTGCGGGCCAGGCGAAACGTGACTCTATGTCTTGAGACAAGTCGAGACACACATAAGTTTGTTTTTCGTTTAACTCTCGCGGTTACAGATGTTTAAGTTACTTACTTGGTTTTTTGCTTGTAAATTGCGTTATGTATACATGTTGTGCTTGTGTGATTTGGCCGTGAAGAGCCAAATATGAAAGGCTAGGCGTGAAAAAAAGGGAAATTTAGTTCTAAGAATGTGACTCTCGGCCATACGGTCCTCCAGTCGTCCATATTCACTATATTAGTATGTAACTCTCGGCCCTACGGGCCTCCGGGAATCCATATTTTAAAGGGAAACTACCCGCGTCCAGTTTAATTCTATATTATAATGTGCCTCTCGGCCCTACGGGCCTCCAATTTATGTCTATATTAGTATGTGACCCTCGGTGTTACGTGTGAAATTATCCTTAGGACACCGTGTAGTTTCACACTAACAATTGTGGTTGGTAATCAACATTTTTTTATAAATCTACTTTAAATTCTATAAACCTACCTTAAGTTTATGTAAATCAATCCATGTTTCGCGCACTGTTAGACAGGTTCTGTTGTGATTTAAGATGGGCATTTTTACAAATTGTATCACTGACTGCCGGCCTATAAAACACCTTTTTATTAGTTGAAAAATTAGAAAACCGTGTACTTAATTCGATTTTATTTACCTATGGAAAAGTGAGGCTGTAATACCACGCGCGGTGGTTTGGTTGGTTGCACAAGCATATTTTGCAGGTTGGGTACATTTCTCTGGTTGTACGGCTGCTCACGGATTACTTATTCTGCTCGGTGCTGAATCTGGAACACTGGGACATTGTTTATATTATCCGGACTTATGAAGCAAATAAGGGCTGATTGTTGTACATTGGTTGCACAGTACATTTTTCTTGAATTTTGAGGAACTATTAACTTGGTTCTGATTGACAATACTGTTCGGTGCAACCAGTTCAGGAGGATTGTTCTGTCCGAGTTGTGGTTGGTGCAGAGATGGAACCCGGGTTGGTTGTCACTGGTCGACTGTTCTTTCGTTCTTTTGACATCTTTCCTTTCTTTTTGACATTTGTCTTTCTGGAAGCACCCTCGTGTAAAAGGGGATCGTTTTCCAGCCCTTAAAAAGGGGCAAGACCGATTTTTTTTATTAAAAACTGTTCGATCTGTCTCCCGGCTACTGCTGAAACATGGGTAGTACCAGTGGAATTGTATATGGTAGCACGACCCATTTTAGCCTAATGTGCTAGGCCGAGGGCTGTGATGTGTCCGCTCTACCGGACTGTAGGATGAGACTGCGTTGGAGTGGGGAACCCTTCTTTCAGAAGGTGAGTGTGAATTTCCCCAACCGAGTCTTGAAAAAAAAAAGAAAATATAATTTTTTATCAGTAATGTTTTCTTGACGTTTTTTATTTAATTATTTATGAAGCGGCTTTATAGTTCAGGCACGACCACTGAAATATGCAGTGTGTTTCGAGTTGTTAAATCACGAATTATTAGTACACCACTGGAAAACTAAAGGTGTCCTTTTTCTTTTCCAGGGTTCTCCAGGTGGGTTCTGCGTTTGAATGTACAAGAAGTTGTGTCTTTCTCTGTGTGGTTGTATGCTGTGACTGATTAGAACAGCCAGGTGATGTTGGTTCTTACATTGGTGTAATCAAGAGATGTGACGGCGCTTATGACAAAATTTTTACAATATCAAGTTAGTAATTTGTAGTCGACCTTGGTTTAGGCCTAACTAAATATTTAGTCGTTGTCAAAGCTAATTTAAAGGTCGGTTATTGGCCACAGCCTATTGACCAGGTTCGACTATAACATAAATAATAACTCATACTATTTGTTTTTTATTTAAAATAATACCATGTTTCTTATATAGGTAACTTAACAATTGATATTCATAATAATTTTTTTTTCCCCAGTGTAAACGACACCCTGAGCTCAGACGTCGGAAACTATATTGTTTTTTTATATTGATCAATTTTATTTGCAAGAATGATGATGATTTCGAAACTTGCATAACTCCATTTTTCTATTCAACTTCAATTTTAAAATAAAAACCATATTTTGTTTTTGTTTTTTTTAACCTAACTTACTGTTTTGCTTAAGAATGTTAATTAATATTAATGATTAATAATTTCCTCCATTTAAACTGTCAGCAGATAAAAAAAAAAGCCCATTATACAATCTACTTAACCTCAATCCTTGTGTTTACTTATTTTGATACCCCTCTGACAGTGTTGCCGAATAGAATCAAAGAAATTGCCAACCTATTCTCGTGGGAGTATTCCTAGTTCTTTTAAGGGAAAATTGTTACAGTGATTAAATAGTTAGTTAAATTGAAGTATTCAGTTTCCTAAATAGAGTAGTAATTAGTTCGTATTTGGGATTGTTATTCTGTGAACAAAATCTATAACAAAAATTTAACACCCGACGTCCCCCACCTTAAC
This sequence comes from Aspidapion aeneum, assembly GCA_963576565.1. NCBI lineage: Eukaryota > Metazoa > Arthropoda > Insecta > Coleoptera > Brentidae > Aspidapion > Aspidapion aeneum. The sequence continues at coordinate 44,125,563 of OY755040.1, forward strand.
AAATACGTGGCGCCCCTGGTTTTTCCTAATTTAGGTTTTTCTGGACTTGAACCCATGACCTTCCGGCTGTTAAACATAAAAAAGCTGGCGGCAGGTGGGACCGGCGTTGTTTATTGCAACTTGTCGATTTTGTTAGGGTCTTGGATATATACTAGAATTTATTTTGAAAATATATATCAATAGAAACAAGGGTGATGTACACAAAAAATTAGGGCCGCAACATCGGCCCTACGGGCCTCCGGGAATCCATATTTGAAATTGAAACTACGCGCCTCCCGTTAAATTTGATATTGGAATGTGACTCTCGGGGGCCTCCAATTTATTTCTATATTAGTATGTGACTCTTGAATTGAGCCCCCCACTCCCTGCTATAGGCATAATATGTGAAAACTGAAAATTTGACATGGTGTAATTAGTTTACACCTGGAAGACACAATTTTAACGGTAATAAACTATGTATTTTTTTTTGCAAGCCTACACAATAGCGCATCTGTCGCCGTCGAGATAATTAAAATAAATTGTCGCCGTCTTAAAATATGACTCTTCAAAGAAGCACCACTTTTTGGCAAATTTTGATGGTTTTTTGACAAAAACTCAAAAAGTACCAAACTAATCTAAAACTTTTTCTCTGATGTTTATAGATCTTGGTAGGCCCTATCGTTAAAATTATTATACATTTTTCATTTTGACGTCTCTGTTTAGAGATATAGGCAAATAATTGAAATTTAAAAAAAATCTGTTTTTGAAAAACACAGGGACCTATTGCGCGTCAATACACTAAGTGGGTGACATCTAAAGCCACATAAAGTTATTTTGTTATCGTAGAAATAGGTTCAATCAAGGGCTGTCAAGTCACCGGAAGTGATGCAGCAAAATCGTTTCTGAGATATAAATTGTCAAAATATAACCAATATAAGGTTTTTTATATTTAAGGAGCCCTGGAGAGGAGGGGTGCGACCTACAAAAAAGTTTATTTGAAGTTTTTTTGTTAATTTGACAGTAAAAATAATTTCTGTTATTAAAAAATTTAATTTTTGTATTTTTTTTTTGGCCTGATGACGTCACTTACATAAACGGTGCCAGCGAGTGCTTTTATTCGAGATTTAAACTTATCGTAGAGCTCTGAAATTTGGCACACTAATAGGCATCGACAAACTAAATCGAAATGGATTCTTGCATTTTTTCGATTTGACCCTATACGGGATTCCGGGAATCCATATGTGAACGGGAAACTACGCGCCTCCCGTTAAATTCTATATTAGAATCGAGACTTTTGATTTGAGCCCCCCACTCCCCGCCATAGGCATATGTCAAAACAGAAAATTTGACATAGCGTAATTAGTTTACGCCTGGAAGACAAAATTTTAACGGACGCATCTGTCGCCGTCGAGATAATGAAAATTAATTGTCGGCGTCTTAAAATATGACACTTTAAAGTAGCACCACTTTTTGGCAAATTTTGATGGTTCTTTGGCAAAAACTCAAAAAGTACCAAACTAATCAAAATCTTTTCTCTGATGTTTATAGTTCGTCGTAGGCCATATCGATAAAGTTATTATAAATTTTTCATTTTGACGTCTCGAGGCAAATAATTGAAATTTAAAATAATGCTGTTTTTTAAAAACGCAGGGACCTATTGCGCGTCAATGCACTAAGTGGGTGACGTCTAAAGCCACAAATTAATATTTTTACCGTAGAAATAGGTTCAGTCAAGGGCTGTCAAGTCACCGGAAGTCGAGCAAAAAAAATAGTTTAAGATATGACCCTTCAAAGTTTTACATACAAACGCTGATATCTTAAAAACAACTAAACCGATTCCGATTTGGTTTTTGGTTTTCTCAATAAAACCAACATTCCTATGATTCTTATAGAAAAAATTTTAGTTTTTCCCAACTTTGAAAAAACTGGAGGGGGGAAGTACCCTAAAAGCTTGATTTAAAAAAATAGTCCACTTCGGGGGGGGGGGGGGAGGGGGCGAGAGTCACATACTAATATAGAAATAAATTGAAGGCCCGTAGGGCCGAGAGTCACATTCTAATATAGAACTAAATTTCCCTTTTCTTCACGCCTAGCCTTTGATATTTGGCCCTTCACGGCCAAATCACACAAGCACAACATTTATACATAACGCAATTCACAAGCAAAAAACCAAGTAAGTAACTTAAACATCTGTAACCGCGAGAGTTAAACGAAAAACGAACTTATGTGTGTCTAGACTTGTCTCAAGACATAGAGTCGCGTTTCGCCTGGCCCGCCGTGCATTTGTAAAATATCTGACTCTTCGTCGCATGTCAGTGTCTGCCGCGTTCGTCGCGTCATGGCTTCACTCTTTGCTACTTTAAAAAAAACTATGCGTCCGATTGACATTTTTCAAAAATCATTGTGATCCCTGATCTTTGATACACAAAGTTTACAGAAGGTGTTTTTTGGATTAAGCAAAGGGTTCTTGAGTTATAACAAGTTATACATTATTATAAATACGCGTTTTCAGGGCGAGCACTTGTTTAATAGGGAACTCCATATAAAAGCATTGGGAACGATATTTTCAACATTGAAAAATAAATGATTCTGATAGTAATATTACTATATGCTTTTGGTGGAGTCATGAGCACACTTTATAGATTCAAAAAATGCAAAAAAAAAATTCCAAATTTTTTGAAAAACTTCCCTCACCACCCCCTGCACACGACGATTTTTGGACGACCAGTCGATTTTGCATTCTTAGGGTGTAACAAATGATTTAAATTGTGTCTTACATTTTAGCAATGAAGTGCACACGAAAATCGGTTCTAGAAGCCTTTTGCGCGCTATTAAACTCTACTATATCTCCGGAACCGGTATGCCCATTCAATAGAAATTCGTGTCGAGTGGTTAAAGCGCTTTGTGTGCATAGACTGAGGGTGGAACAGGGTGATTTTCACATGAATGATTCTAACCACATGAAAATAGCAAGTTTCAAAAACCTAACCTAACGAAACCTAATCAAATCTAACCGAACCGAACCAAAGCAAACTGTACCAATAATTAAAAAAAAAAAAACTTTTCTGACTTCCTACCCGGGATCTTAGAGGATGTGAATCCGAACTGGACCGAACCGAACCGACCCGAACCTATCCATACCCAACTAAACCTAATTAGCAGTGTTGTACTTTAGTTTGGTTAGGTTAGGTTTGGTTCAGTTTAGTTAGGTTCGGTTCGGTTCGGTTCGGTTCGGTTCGGTTCGGTTCGGATTCACATCCTCTAGGATCCCGGGTAGGAAGTCAGGAAAGTTTTTTTTTGAAAAAAATTATTGGTTCATTTTGCTTTGGTTTGGTTCGGTTAGATTTGATTAGGTTTCGTTAGGTTAGGTTTTTGAAACTTTCTATTTCCATGTGGTTAGAATCATTCAAGTGAAAATCACCCTGTTCATCTATTCTAATACATGAGGAAAATAATATTGGTAGATCTGCGCATGCGGAAGTCAGGGAGCCAAAGTGGACTTGGGAGGGCTGGCGTCTTGTAAAAGGTTTCACATTGGTAACCTCTCTTGTTTTGCTTTCTCGCCGATACCAGGGTCTAAAATTCCAGAAAATGTACAATTTGACTCCAGCCTGACCTGTATTTATAAGCCACTTATATGAAAAAGACGCTTTCAGCATCCTTGATGAAAACGACCATCGCGACTCGAGCACTCTTACTTTACTTACTTTACTTTTAAAACGTGCAGGGTTAAATTTATCTTGACATGCGACTTCTACCGTTACTCTGCCCTTAACTGCTATAACAAAAAAGTTTTTACATTTAGTAAAGGTAATTTTTAACTAGTGATCTTTGGGAGTAACATTCGAATAGAACACCCCTTTTGCACTAAATTAAATTCTTCTCCGTTATATATAACTCTTTTCTCTATCTCTCTAATTGTCTGTCTCTACCCTAACACAGCAAACAACAATAACTCCATGCCTCAGCCTTCTAGCTTGTATAGCCTATAATGAAAAGTACCTCCTATAATTTATTGATGCAATTATAAAGGAATTTCTGGCTATTTTAATACCGATTTTATTTATTGTATTTATAACGGCCATAAAGTCTCCTCGAAACGACAGGCAAAGAACAAGGGGTATTCCAGCATATTTTAACGTCCTTGATTGTGGCATATTCTGTCTGGATGGCTGGCAACAGAACGAGAAAAACTGCGTAAAATAAACGAGAGTAAAACAGTAATTTAGCGATAAATTATTTCCAGACGAGTCTGTGTGAAGCACTTAGCGGGAAACAATTATTTTCCATGTTCCAGGACCAACGCTGGCAAGCACCCGAGTATGTACATTTTCATTTACGAGAGTAATTAAAAAATTAAGTTTACGCATGGATACCATTCGTATAAACTATTTTATAACAAACCAGACTGTTGACAAATGTGGCAACCATCATCACACTCGCCAAAACTGACGGTAAATGTTGTCTTAAATTTTCTGAAACGGACGCGTTTGTAGTAAACAATTATGTTTTCGCATTTCAGTGATAAAAGTGTCAATTTTTATCAATGGAATTAAAAGTGACGATCCATAGATAAAATGTAAAAATCGGGACAAAAAGGGTAATATCAGGGATAAAAAGTAAAAGCCTATTTGAATGTTTACATTGTAAACACGTACCTGAATATCACATAGTCAGTGTCAGTGGTGTCAGTAATAGTTATTTAGGACTGTATGAGAGAAAACTCGGGAAAGAGTCTAAACTTTTTGTTTTGGGATAAAAAGTGCACCAGTGCTGTGCTGTACAATATACTAAGTAATAGGGAACATTTGCGTGTCCCATTTTTTACTTGTCCTTTATTTGAGGAATGCGCAGTTACCTGGTTCGAACTTTATCTCTTTTTATTCTACCACCAAAAAGCCAACTCCTACCACCTTTCCCTAGCTTCTACAAGAAAAAAAAAACAACTACTACCACCTTCCCCTAGCTTCTACCATCAAAAAACCACCTACTACCATCTGCCCTTAGCTTCTGCTACCAAAAAATCAACCACTACCACCTTCCCTTAGCTTCTACCAGCAAAAAATCATTATTTTGGTGGTAGAAGGTAAGCGAAGGTGGTTTTTGGGATAAAAACCTGAGTGATAGGTCACTAGCTGTGGTAACAGCTTAGACTTATAAGTTAGTACCTATTTGGTTTTGCCACAAACAAGTCAGTAAAAAAAGCTTTTGTCAGATAAATACAGGATAACAAAAATATCGCAAAAGAATTGATGAGCATGAAGTTAGCGAAGCACCCATCGCAGATCGAATCGTGACTAGGTGGATAATTTGCCGTTAATTAGTAGTGGAAAAATTTATTTTGTCGCTCTTATTTTTGACAGTTTTTTTGGGTGCTTCGCTAACTTCATATGACGTTAGCGAAGCACCCTTGTCAAAAATGACTTTAGACATGACCTATCGAAACCGAATATGGTGGATAATTTGCCGCTAATTAGTCGTTAATTAGTTGTGGAAAAATTTCTTTTGTCGCTCTTATTTTTGACCGTTTTTTTGGGTGCTTCACTAACTTCATATATTGGCACCCATCGCAAATCGAATCGCGACTAGGTGGATAATTTGCCGTTAATTAGTCGTGAATTAGTTGTGGAAAAATTAATTTTGTCGCTCTTCTTTTTGACCGTTTTTTAGGGTGCTTCACTAACTTCATATGAAGTTAGCGAAGCACCCACGTAAAAATGGCTTTAGACATGACGTATCGAAATCGAATATGGTGGATAATTTGCCGCTAGGTAGTCGTTAATTAGTTGTGGAAAAATTTTGTCGCTCTTATTTTTGACCGTTTTTTGGGTCCTTCGCTAAATTGATATGAAGTTAAAGTGGCACCCTCATCAAAAATGGCTTTAGACATAACCTATCGAAATCGAATATGGTGGATAATTTGCCGCTAATTAGTCGTGAATTAGTTGTGGAAAAATTAATTTTGTCGCTCTTATTTTTGACCGTTTTTTGGGTGCTTCGCTAAATTTATATGAATTTGCGATGGGTGCCAACATATGAAGTTAGCGAAGCACCCAACAAAACGGTCAAAAATAAGAGCGACAAAATTAATTTTTCCACAACTAATTAACGACAATTAGCGGGAAATTATCCACCATATTCGGTTTCGATAGGTCATGTCTAAAGCCATTTTTGACAAGGGTGCTTCGCTAACTTCAATTCCACACTAAATTACCTTTTATTTGATACCACACAAGCCATGTTTTGACTTAAACTCAAATTTTTGAAATCCACCCCCACCCTTAAAAAAAAACAAAAACTAAAATGTACTTTGTTGAACTCCTGACTTAATTACCTTTCGTTTGATATCACACACGCCATATTTTCACTTAAACTCTAATTTTTGAAATATACACCCACCCTTTTTTTTAAATAAATTAAAATGTATTTTGATTAACTCCAGACTCAATAACCTTTCGTTTGATATCACACACGCCATATTTTCACATAAACTCTAATTTTTGAAATCTATCCCCACCCTTTTATTTGGTTTGTGTTCGGTGGATTTTGTTCATTTTTAAATGGGACCATCTCGACCGAAGACCCAGCCTAGGTACCAAATTTCATTGAAATCGACCAAGCGGTTTTTGAGTTATGCGCGTTGGTCGTTACAGACAGACATACAGACATACAGACAGACAGACAGACAGACAGACAGACAGACAGACAGACAGACAGACAGACAGACAGACAAACATACAGACAGACAGACAGACAGACAGGCGCGACAAAAAAGTTTCAAAATCATCTGAAACGCAAAGATATATAAAAAAATTTGAAATCGGAGCAACTTTTTTTTTCTCGAAAAAATTAGGATCACCATAGCTCATACTACTATAGTATAGTATATGTGTGAGCTAAAACACATTAAGAAGATTTATTGGACACTTTTTAATCTGTAAGTCTTACGAGTGAAACCCCTATTACCAGAGAAAGGTTTCTTAGATATGCCTGTAAAATTTAGGGAAGAAAGGTATCAAAATGCTGATATAATAAATTATCCGGTTTAGTTAAAAGAACACACACAACCATGGACAAATAAAATATTAAGCAAGCATTTTGAATATCAAGAAGAGATACCCCCCCATTTACGCGCCATTTGAACTTAATATTTTAAGAGTAGAACACATAAAATTACCCCTCACACCACTGCTTCGGCAAACCTAGAAACATAGAACTATCCAAAAAACTATGAGGATGGATTGGCCCTAGACCAGACACTTACAGGGTGGGAGTTGTATTACTAAACTGGCGCAGTATACCGGGGTGTCCTGCACGAATCAGCGTCTCTCCAACTTTGTGCTCCGTACTAAACATTTACAGGGGGATTTGAAACAATATAACGCTTGCGCAGGTTGTCTCTAAGCTACAGGATGGCTTTTCAAATTATTGTATACCGGATGCTCATAGCCATCAATGAAATCGTTCTCCAATCAAGCTACATCTTATAATATAGTGTTTTGAACAGTTTTTATCAAATTAAATTTTAACACCAAAAAACTCATTCTACTCGTCAATTACATAGTTTTAAATTTAAACGATGCGCGATGAAAAGAATGAGTTATTTTGTGTCAAAGCTCAATTTGCTTAAAAAGACTCTATAAACACCGATCAATAAGGAAGCTTAATCAAAGAATGTTTAAATTAATGACTACTAGCAGTAAAAAATACTCTGCCAATATATGGGCCCCTAAGCTCACACTAGGTATCTACTATAGTTATAGCGTACGTGTGAGCTGATATAACTAAAAACTAAAATAAATTTTATTCAACCCCAGACAAAATTACCTTTCGTTTAATACCACACAAGCCATGTTTTGACTTAAACTCAAATTTTTGAAATCTACCCCCACCCTTAAAAAAACAAAAACTAAAATATATTTTGTTTAACTCCGGACTCAATTACCTTTCGTTTGATATCACACACGCCATATTTTTACGTAAACTGTAATTTTTGAAATCTACCCCCACCCTTAAAAAAAACTAAAATATATTTTGTTTAACTCCAAACTCAATTACCTTTCATTTGATATCACACACGCCAAATTTTCACATAAACTCTAATTTTTAAAATCTACCCCCACCCTTTTATTTGGCTTGTGTTCGGTGGATTTTGTTCATTTTTAAATGGGACCATCTCGACCCAAGACCCAGCCTAGGTACCAAATTTCATTGAAATCGGGTAAGCGGTTTTTGAGTTATGCGCGTTGGTCGTTACAGACATACAGACAGACATACAGACAGACAGACAGACAGACAGACAGACAGACGGCGCAACAAAAAAGTTTCAAAATCATCTGAAACGCAAAGATATATAAAAATTTTTGAAATCAGAGCAACTTTTTTTTTCTCGAAAAAATTAGGATCACCATAGCTCACACTACTATAGTATAGTATATGTGTGAGCTAAAAAGAAAGTTAAATTTTTATTCAATCTATAAGGTTTAAAAGTTTGTTTCCCATTCATTTAGGTACATAAATTTCCTTGAGAGACTAATTTTCTAGTTACAAAAAGACTGGGCTCTTTGACGAATGTGTAGCAATATGATGCAGTAAATTCATTTTTATTAGTGCATAGAAAATATTTCCATATTCTACATTAACTTAAATTAATAATGTATACTTTTAGAATGCTTTATACATAATAATGTTGCAAATATAGGTTATGTTTCTATAAACGGAAACTTTTTTAATTGTTTTTTCATGAAAAATAAGAACTAATGGATTTGGAAAATTTTGTTAGTATTAGCTAGGTGATGTAAGAATGTATTTAAATTAAACATTATATACACTCTTAACCTATATAAACTAGGTATTAATGGGTGTATAAAAAAATGTGACGTAAGCCTTTTAAAGTAAAGTGAATATTGCCGGTTATTCATTTAATTATACAGGGTCCGGCATAATGATCTCCAACATTTTGCACTGCCTCTGTGCCTGAATCACTGAAGATAGGGGAAGCTTAGTCGGTTGGTAGCTCGCGGCTTGCCATTTTCTTGCCATCGTGCCTTCGTTATCGAGACATTAATCAAAAGTAGGTAACGAATCTGTGATTACGACACAAAGAACTTTTCGTACTCACTTCGCACTTGGTAGATATGCTTTAGTTCCAAATACTTTGGGAATATCTGAACACTATTTCCGAACCATTGACGAATTGAAAGCAGCAATACACCAAGAAATTACAGGAATATCGCTTTACAGTTACTGCACGAGTGAAACTTTCAGAAATCAACTTCGACTGTGTACCGAAAAAAATGGCCGCCACATGGACTCTGTAATTTTCAAAATAATAACAAACAAATGGTATAATACGATTTCAGTTTAAAAAAATGAAATATAAATAGCATTTACAATGGCGTTTTTAATGTGGGAGATCATTCTGCCGGACCCTGTATATAAGCATAGTGAAATAATCTATGTTTTTCCAAATATTAAAATTTAAAACTAAACATTTAAAACTCCGTCCAGGTTCAACGTGTCCATCACACACTATATATTTAACGTGAATTTCGTCTTTCGTCAAAGTTAGTTTTTTTGCCGAAGTATTTTTAGCGACTCATCAAATAGCTTTAGGTTCCGTTTGGGAATGCAATGGCGCTTGCTAACATAGTCTTCGCACCCACGAACACAAAATTGTTTTCTTTTAAATTTCTTAAATACCGATAGGCCACAATTTAGCAAAAAACACTTTTAAAAATAAGGTAAAAAGTCGAAAAATCACGAAAAACTGCAACCACAAATGAAAAATGCCGAATTACATTACCGTCATATTTTTATCTATTTTGCTGTCAGTCATAATCAAAAATGTATACCGAGAGTAGCGGTTAATGTCCATGGCGACAGCACAGGAGTCTGTACATAATATTTTAATACCAGGGGTGACGGTCTGTAATAAGCGCCTCTCGAACTTTGTATTCCGAACTAATGTATACAGGGGGTATGTATAACAGTATTATGACAATACCGGGGTGCTTTCCTTACTATAAATAATTAATATACTGTGGATTGGCCGCAATCGGTTATAGCACTCCTGCTCAACGCTAGGACAACGGCCTTCTAAAGCGTTCCTAAACAAGCCAAATAGATGAGATGCCGAAAAAAGTCAGTTCCTGTATCTAACAATACTTTAAGAGCTAATTCCGACTCCAGAACCAAATTCATAAATTGGAGCAGCATACCATATATGTTGGGTGATTTAGAGCTCGAGCCTGCGAACATCTTCGGTCGGTGCTTCTGCTAACTACCTTATGCATATGGTATGACTTATCTACATTTTATAAAACAGAGAAGTCATAAAAATTTAAAAACAGGCGTATTTAGACCAAAAATTGACTCTGGCACGAACCGCCTCAACTCAATCAATCCCAAAAATTGTAATGTCTGTAGGAAGGTGCACTCTGTTTGTGAAATATATCGAATTTAAAATTTTGCGAATTTTTGGACTAACTAAAAGACATTTTGGACCACCCTTACTAAAATATTTGCACCACCTATATAACGTAACGTTTAAGAAAATATTATAATGGCACTGAAAAAAATTAAATATATGAAAACATAAAAAAAAGGTGCTGTTCACAGGCAAGATCTGGTTCAAAGGCAAGATCTGGTAAAGCTGTTAAACTATTGCATTTATTGTATTAAGGTCCCCTCTTTTGAATTCCTATTTCACTTACAGAAGTACAAAAGTATAAACCTAAAGACATAAATTAATTAACTAACCCCCCAAATCTAACCAGGATATATTTACATAAACTCCAAATTAACTGACAATGAACAAGTTGAACGTGGAGAATCAGATAATTAATTATTGGAAAATAATTAAAGTAAACATGATAACTTTGGCAAATAATACCTGATATTGAAACATAACAACTAGCAGATTAAAGAAGCGAGAGAAAAAAAGTTGGAAGAAAAATGAAATAAGGGATAAGAAGAAATAATAAAAGAGTAAAGGAAACCTGAAAAAAATTTGATCAATGATTTCGATTCTACTAATGATACTTCAGTGTTTAAAAACACCCTTCGATAATAATGCAATACAGTCCAACCTCTTTAATCTGAACACCTCATTGTCAGACCTAATTCGGATTATGGAATTGGATTAATTTTTATGTGTATGTACTATATTGTAACAAATTTGAATATATTATTGAAATATGTACTTGTAAAATGAACCTTATGTACTAACAAAATAGGTATACCTACATATTAGATTAGGCATGTACTTAAAGTTCTTAACGAAAAAAGAACGACACTAAAAACAAAGCGTTATTATTCTTTTCTGAATTGGTAAATTTTTTTAGTAATTTTTGTCTTTCTTATTTTTAAATGCTGCATCTTGAGTTTGAATTCTTAATTCCCGCAAGAAAACGACTCGACTTTCAAGAACCTTATTTTGTGTTGCCCAAGCAATACAAGCATCGAATGCTGTCACTGCGTCATTATCTTTCAGTAAACACGGAATATCGGTAATATAGTCAGATTCGTCATCAGAATCGGAATATTTAATTACTTCTTGGTTTATATTAGAGTCGGTTAATACGTCGCTGATTGCTTTATCGCTCTCAGCCTAATTTTTGATGTATTCATTCCTTAAGCTCTGGTTGGGTCTTTTTTGTATTAGTTATTGTAGCTTTCTCAATCCCATGCTTTAAATTAACGCTTGAATAACTCATTTTTAATCCAGTATTATGTATTTTCTTTTTGACATATTTGTACCATTGACGTATATATCTAATGTTGAAAATCAGTTTTGACATGACACAACACCCAAGATTTCTACAGGTACATTCGTATACCTTCAATGTCAAGAAGTAAAATGTCGTCCATAACACAGAGTGACGTAACTGATTTTTTACTATTTTACAGGAAAGCGTTCAAAAAAACCATTTTCCCATAGCAGCTTTGACAGCCGTCAAAATAAATTTCGATATGGTAAAGGCTTCTATACTACTTAGAATTTGGTTGCCCCTTCGTGGATTTGTAGGTTTTTTCCTGCCATTCGGATTATCGCATCACGAGATTTGCGTTCGAATTAGCGTGGGTTCAGATTACCGAGGTTGCAACCTAATGACATCAAGAGTCCCTGTATGTAAACATATTTGGATATAATGTTTCCAATTATGTCAACATACATGGACTCTAATGCCATCTAGTCAAGGAAGGCACGACATCAATAAAATTGTTAAAAATATAAGTTTTTCTTGAAAAACACATCTTGGCACTCAATAAAAGTTTGCTGTAAGGTATTGGAATCCGCCAGATTTTACCGAGAGCAGCAAAGCTGTGTTTTGGAAAGGCTAAAATTGCTCGTGCATTTTGCCATGCACAGATTTTGGCTTTGGTTCGCATTAAATATTTAGACTACATTAGCTAAAATGAGCCAAAAGCGGCGCGTCGCGTCGTGGTGCCAGATCAAATTGTACACAAACCCTGCTGTTTCAAAGTTCACAATCCTACTAACATTGTATTAGCTCAGTAGTGTGAGCTATGGTGATCGTAATTTTTTCGAGAAAAAAAAAGTTGCTCCGATTTCAAAAATTTTTATATATCTTTGCGTTTCAGATGATTTTGAAACTTTTTTGTTTTGCTGTCTGTCTGTCTGTCTGTCTGTATGTGTCTGTATGTCTGTCTGTAACGACCAACCCGCATAACTCAAAAACCGCTTCTCCGATTTTAATGAAATTTGGTACCTAAGTTGGGTCTTGGGCCGTGATGGTCCCATTTAAAAATGAACAAAATCCACCGAACGCAAGCCAAATAAAAGGGTGGGGGTAGATTCCAAAAATTTGAGTTTATGTGAAAATATGGCGTGTGTGATATCAAACGAAAGGTAATTAAGTCTGGAGTTAAAAAAAATGAATTTTAGTTTATTTTTAAAAAAAGGGTGGGGGTAGATGTCAAAAATTAGAGTTTAAGTGAAAATATGGCGTGTGTGATATCAAACGAAAGGTAATTGAGTCTGGAGTTAAACAAAATACATTTTAGTTTTTTTTTAAAGGGTGGGGGGTAGTTTGAAAAAATTTGAGTTTAAGTCAAAACATGGCTTGTGTGGTATCAAACGAAAGGTAATTGAGTCTGGAGTTGAATAAAATATATTTCAGTTTTTGATTATATTAGCTCACACTATAACTATAGTACCTAGTGTGAGCTTAGGTGCCCATAGATTGGCAGAGTATTTTTACAAGCTTTTATTTAGCTTCAGATGTTCTGTCTAACTATCTATCAAATCTTGTGAAGCGTTTTTGACACACTTCCCATTATCCGATTTGGATGAAATTTGGTACCCACATAGTGGTCCCATGACAATACAACATTAAGAAAAAAATATCCTCCCACCCCTACCCCTACCCCTTCTAAAGAGAAATGTGTTTTTGACACACTTCCCGTTGTCCGATTTGGATAAAATTTGGTATACACATAGTGGTCCGATGACCATACAATATTAAGAAAAAAATATCCTCCCACCCCTACCCCCACCCCCTTTCATAGAAAAATGAGTTTTTGACACACTTCCCATTATCCGATTTGGATGAAATTTGGTATTCACATAGTGGTCCCATGACAATACAACATTAAAAAAATATATCCTCCCACCCCTACCCCCACCCCCTTCCATAGAAAATGCGTTTTTGACACCCTTCCCATTATCCGATTTGGATGAAATTTGGTATACATATAGTGGCCCGATGACAATAAAACATTGAAAAAAAAATTCTGACCACTCCTACCCCCACCCCCATCTATAGAAAAATGCGTTTTTGACACACTTCCCATTATCCGATTTGGATGAAATTTGGTATACATATAGTGGTTCGATGACAATACAACAATAATGAAAAAATATTCTCCCACCCTACCCCCCACCCCCTTCCATAAAAATTGCGTTTTTGACACACTTCACTTCAAATGACTTTTATAAAATTTGGTATATGCATAAAGGTCCCATGGCAATAAAGCCCAAACAAAAAATATATTTCTACCTCTACCCCCACCCTCTCCTTCCCCCAATAAAAAAATTAGTTTGCAAACAACTCACGATCAGCGATTTTATTATAATCTAGAATAAACTCTTCTGTTCTGTTATTGAACAAATATTTTCATTTAATAGACAGAAAGCTAAGACTAAAAAGTAAAAAATAAATTGGTAAAAAAAAATTTTTAAGTCACAAGCTTTTATAAGATGCATTAAAAATTTAAAAATAATTTTCTAACATTCTAATATTATCATAATAATAAAAGCGATGGCCGCAAATCAAAGCATAAGTTAATCTAAATTTGTGATCCAAACACTTAAAGAATATTAAACATAGAAGGTCATCAAAAATATGTTTGATGTGCCACAATGTTATGCCATTGTCAGAGAAATGCTGGGGTATCTTGGGTCGGGTTGGGTGGGTATGGTACCTCTGCATTTTTCTGATGGATTGATTCTTGCAAATAGTGATATTTAATTGATACGGATATCTTATCGTGCTAACATCGTCAAAATTTCCATCAGTCGGCCATCGCTTTTATTATTATGATAATATTAGAATGTTAGAAAATTATTTTTTAATTTTTAATGCATCTTATAAAAGCTTGTGACTTAAAAAAAAAATTTTACCAATTTATTAGTGTCTGCAGTTATAAATAGAAGTGCGGATGTTTTCTATAATGAGTTGGCTTCGGTACGTAAAAAGAAATATAACTAATTCATAAAAAATGCTTCAAAATAATATAATGGAGCAAAAAATAAAGGCAAAGAAGAAAAAATGCTGAGTTAAGAATTTAAGAGACTGGCAGAAGAAGAGAAACAGGTAAAATAGCATGATATACGTAAATTAAAGGAGTAAATGCCTAAACCAACGGCACAATTACAAAAACTAAAAGAAAATAAAAAAGTATAAAGAAAAAATTGATTTTAGGTGTTGAACTGATTTGATCATTACTCTGTAAATGTTGATGTCAACTAACGTGGCATATTTCCCAAAAAATACTACCTTATAGACTTCTTAGAAAACACCCTGTATATATGGGAAACACGAAACTATGGGATGGGTTAAGTTGCGGCGGTGCCAGAGCGCGACTCGAATTAGACATACATGCATGCACTATGCAAAAGTTTATACGAAACCACCGCTACATTTAAGCTTCGCTGCACTTCGAACTGTCATAAGCGACAACTTTGACAGTACCGGGTGAACTCGAAATAACAAATTATTATTTACGAGAGGAATTTCCATAAAATAGGAACGCGGAAGGTGAAGTTTTGGTTGATAAAGAGATGAAACGATTCAACATTAACTTTTTCTTTAGGTGTGCGTATTAACATTGCCTTGCATGTTTGGACCAATCAGAGTTTGCATTAAAATTTCCCCGAAAATCAAGAATAGCGCTACTAGTGACAAATCGTAGCTAATGTTTGAGTTTAAGTACAATATTCAAGCAGTTGCCGAATTCCAGTTTCTCTTGAAGGAAAAACAGTAGATGGTGCCTTCCAAGTGTAACCTACAACTTTAAATGCTTGAGGTATCGTGTGTCTCGATGGCAATCATAATGTGAACAGCAGTAATGTTCAAGTAAAGATTCATCCAGCATTGTTAAGTTTAAAAGAAAATATAAATTAAATGGACCATCCATAATATGACCCGTAATTCGATCACCTTGTCAGATTACCCTCCCTATTTACCAGACTACGCCCCCTTCGATTTGTCTTTGTTCCCAAAGTGCAAAAACATCATAAAGCCGGACCTGGGATGACGCCGACGCATAGTAGATAAAAGGGAAACTCTAGGAGGACAACAAGGAAAAGTTTTAATTAGTATGTGTCTGGGTCTTTAATATCAAAAATATATTTTAAACTCCAAATTATGACGAAATTTTTAGGCAATTATTATACCCGCTCGCATTAAGTTTAATTTAAAAATTATAGAGCGACCAAATTTGTTTTTATTGAATTATATTTATGGAATAACCACAATTGACGAAAAACTGAGCTGGAATGGATCCTTGATTTCACCCACTGTGACTCGAGACTTCTAAAGACTTTGAGTAATGTTATGATCAGAAAAAATCGTTATTTTTTGTCTTATTTTTGTAGCTCTATGTAATGTAGATTTATGGTTCTTTCAACAATGGACACAATTATTGTAAGAGAAATAAAATTAACCGGTACTGCATTTTGGTTAAAAGCAAATTTGCAGGAAAAACAGATTTATTAACTTCTATATATAGAGCTTGTGATCGCGTAAATAATCAAAAATTTATAGATATATTATAAAGAGTGGGTACCAGTTTTAAAAAGACATATGTGATGTTTTCAACCTTTATTGGAAGAAGATAATTTTTGTTGTTTAAAGGGAATGAAATTACGAACATTTAAAATGTGAAGAAAGAGAATCTTAAATATTTACAAAAAAAAATGTCCAAAAGATAAAGTTATTTGAAAAAGCATCGCGATAAGGTTGCCCATTAAACGCAGCACTTAAAGAAAAAATGTTGTGCCAATAACTTATTGTTTAAAGTAGTTTGTAATAAGCAAAAAACAGTTTTTATTTTTTTATTTAAAAAACAACAATTGGATTAGTAGTTAGAATGCGGAATGTGTTATTTTTGGCTAAAAACTACCACCCACAAAAGAAATACCGCCACATATGGCTCCCTATGTATACGTAATCCCCTAGTTTAACCCGTTTGGGGGAATATTAAATGTGTGCATTGTGCATTTAACAAACCCTCTGTATTCGGTTAGCTGACTACAAAGATCCAATCATCAAACTGGAATGCTGATGAGCTATTCACTACTTATCATGAAGTTTCCTGAAATTACTTATTCCTCATCTCATTTATTAAACAAAAAACACTTTAAAATGAAATCAGTGATTTTACAATTTTATTTAATCATTATATTACAGGCAACGTATCCTAGACACATGACTAGGACAAACAATTTCTAAATTTATACTAAATTGAAGTGGTACTTTTAACACAATATTGTGAAAATTTTTGTCTGTTTCCAAAACTACTGAATTAATTTTAAATAATTTATTTAAAAAACTAGTAAGGGATATAAGGACCTACAAGGAGTTTTACTAAAATGCCGAAAATGTTCCAAAATACTAAAATAATTTTGATAAAATGTTAAAAACACATTGTCGGTCCAGAGACACATTTTTAAAAAAATTAACGGTGACTTTATAAAGGGTTGACAATTTGAATAAATTAGGCACAATTTTTTATTTTTAAACTACAAGAGAATCACAATTCGGTTTTAAAATTGATAACATAATGTAAGCGAGAGTTCTAGTTTATAAGAAAGTAATAACAGAAAAAATTCAATAAAAAAAGAAATGTGTGTTAAAGAAAATTTTATATTAAATAAATGCAATATACAGATAGGCTCATTCTACTAGGTACATTTAAAATTAATCTCACAGTTTTCTTCCGCCCGACCCCCACCTTGTCACGTATAGCGCCGGTACACACACGCGTTTTTCTGCCGCGCGGTGCCACAGCGGTACCGCGCGGAAGAAAAACACGTGTATGTACCGAGGCCACGGACCGCAATTGCGGTAATGCTGCGGCAGAAAAACGCGTGTGTGTACCGGTGCAAGCCGCGCGGCGCCGCCATCCCAGATGCATTCATTTTTGGTTTTGTCCGAGAAATAGATAGCTGTTTGGGGCGGAAGAAAATTGGGAGATTAACTTTCCATGTACCTATTAGAATGATCCTGTCTGTATATTTAAAGAAATAATTTTTAGTTGCGAGTTCAACAGATTCCATCAAGCTTACTTTAGTACCATTAGTAAAAATCTTTAGCAAAAAGAGAATTGGTTTTCTTTTTCCATAAGTTTTTAAAGTAATAGATTTTAAAACTAAGTGATGTGTTTTACTTTAATGAATTACAATTTTATTGAACTATCGTTTTTTAAACTACTTAAGCACCATTCGACGTAATTATTACTAACATAGGTAGGGCTAAGATAGGTAGTTATGTCTTTTAAATATCTATGTTTTTAAACTGAACAAAATTCCGTGACCCAATTCTTTCTGTAAATTTCTTTAATTAGAATTTGTTTACTTTGATAGGCTTACGCAGCATGAAACTTAGGGAGGGGCAAATGCGAAAAGTTGAAAATAAAATAGGTATTTATTGAAATAAACAAAACAAAACGAAAAAATAACGAACATACATACACATCAGTTTTCGAAATCTTAACCTATTATAGTAAAATGAAACGTCTGGAATCTTCAACAAATCGGCTTAAAACCTCTTCTTCTACTTGTTTGTTTTTTTCTAAAACAAATTTCCGGTGTACACTCAGCATGCACAAACCGCTTAATCCATCCTCTGAAAAGATCTTTCTACGGTACTACATAGCAATGCTGGCAAAACATGTAGCGCAGTTTTTCTTGATGGGAAAAAAATTCTGCTTGCTTTGCAACTTCTGCTACTTCAGAACTTTTTAACCCCTCTTTATAAATTTATTTGTCTCTCCACAATTTGTACTATAAATTAGCCTCATCGTAAAGCCCGTTTAAATGATAAAATTCTGAAAATTGTTTATTGCGCATTTAAGTCCAGCATAACAAACGGATGCAGTGCCAATAGTTCGAAAACTGGTAGGTTATCATCGGAAAAGCGATGCTTTTAAACATAGTATCGGAGGCTCCAAATAAGGTATTAATAAAGATTTTCTTCAGTGCTCTGGTGGGTTATTTGCGAGAACGTTCATATGATTTTGCTATCGCCCAACTATTCTTTACAGTATATATCGTTAGGAGTAAGTATATCTATTGTATAATAATATGTAGATAGAAATAAGTTTAAAGTTCTAACTTGATTGATTGACTGTTTTGTTTGGAAATTAGAAAATTTATTTATAAATTATTTTCAACATTTAGGGGGGGGGGCAAATGCCCCTCCCTGTCCGTCGCTACGTACGCCCATGTTTAATTTGGATAAACTAAACCTGTAACTTCAATAACCATATTTTTATCAAAAACAAGCCTTAATATGACCTACTAAAAAAACGCCAATCATTCCTTTTTATTTACACGCCTATTTATAGTTAACCTCTGGCTGTCGTGAAAGCTTAGCCATATAAAACCATTTATTTTTCTATGGCTGCTTTTATAAGTGCGTGTCAAGCTATTTTGTGCTGGTCAAACTTGTTGAACACGTATCGTGATAGTGGATATAAGGACCCTAAGGGTCCGTTTTATTGAATGATAATATTATGATAACATTCCAAAATCAAAATTTCTTAAAACAAAAATTGATTGTTTAAATCAATATTTAATAACCTCTTCTTGTTAACTGCTGTCATTAAACTTTGATTATAGTTTTGCCCAAAAATTATTTTTATCTACGACTAATTAACCTTTTTATAAAGGTCCTTTATTTCAGAAAGTTTGGAAACCTAATAATAATATTCTCTAACTGGCCTCAAGAATTATAAATTTGTTAAACGTTGAAAATTGTGTCAAATCACTTTTATTTTAAATCTAATTTCCAAGTTGTCATAAAATTTACTAAACTAATAATAGACTTACTATTTTAAACATTTACATATCTAACTTAATCAGTTCCAGATTTAAAGTTAAATAAGATTGTAATAGTAAAAATGTTTTATTATAATGTTAAAAAAGTAATGCTAAATATTTAGTAGGAATTGCCTGCTCTTTTCACTTCTTTTCGTACCTCAGTACATTTCACCTAGTAGTTTCTGTTGCTTTTATACGGGGTAAGAATGTCCAATATTTGTTTTTATACTATTTATATGATTTACATCAAGAGTTTTATAATAATGTTACTTCATTAGGAAATCCTAGTTAAGTGTTTTACTTTAAGTTTTTTGTTTAATATTCACACCTTTAAATATAAAAGTTGCACAATTTTTTTCTATTATCTTTTGGACTATATCAGAAGTCACAGATGTCATTTCTTAAGTCAAACTTTGACCGCAACTTTCTTAAGTTAAAGGAACACCCTGTATATTAATTGTCAAAATTAAAGATATCTTTGCCCTGATTTCTAAAATATATGAGTTGTGGACATTTAGATAAGCCGTTTTCAAGTTATATTAGTTTTAAATTACTGTTAAAGTACACTAATGATAATTCAGTTGGCCTAAGGTTCCGTATACTTCAATGAAAAGTTGTAACTTAAAGAACTCAAAAACGGCTTAACTAAATATTAACAACCATATGTTTTTAGAAATAGGGGAAATGCGACTTTCTTTCTAACAGAAAATATACAGAGTGTTCCCTTTAACTTAAGTTGCTGCCAGAATTTGATGTAAGGATTGACATCTGACACTTCTGACATAGCCCAAAACCAATGATCCTGTACACTCCAACCTAGTTTCTCATCAATTATTATTAGTTCTAGATATTTTATTTTATCTACTTGCTATAACTCTACATTATTAATTTTTAAAGTGATATTCCCGGATAATTTTTTTTTGGGAAAAATTTGTTTTCTCAAAATTAATTGTTAGCTTATTGTTGTATAACTAATTTAAATCAGTTCTGAGATCACTGTTTATTATATCACATAGTTTTTTAATATCTTTACCGACTTAGACTAATACATTATCATCAGCAAATGCAAAGTATTTTGGAATAAATTTTGAATTTTTTAAACTTAGAACATACAAAGAACTTTCAACTGAAGGGCAGAATTTACGGAAGACGCAAGAGACAATATAATTAGAACTATGGGATCTCCAGTACCCCTCACAATCTCTGAGGTCAAAAACGTGTGCACAACCTTAAAAAGCGGTAAATCTGCCGGACCCGGAAATATCCCAACCGAACTTATTAAATATGGCACTGAAGAACTATTTTGGAGATTACGGAATCTTTTCCAAAAATATTTAAATGGAACTGTAGTACCAACTGAGTGGAAAACGTCATATATATCCACAATACACAAAAAAGGAAGGAAAGATATATGTGACAATTATATAGGTATATCTGTGACTAGTACGCTAAGCAGAATATACGGTAAAATAATAAGAAATAAAGTGGAGAGCGAATATAAAGACATGGAGGCAGAAGAACAAGCTGGTTTCAGGGCGGGTAGATCGACTTCAGATCATCTCTTTTGTATAACCCAAGTTATTGAAAAGAAAATGGCATACGGACAAGAGCTGCATCTGCTTTACGTCGATTTGCAGAAGGCATATGATAGTATACCACTAAATCTACTTTGGAAAGCGTTGGAAAATACAAACATAAGTGTACAACTAATTAAGGCCATCAAAGAGTTATACCGCAATAGTAAGGCAAAAGTAAAAATAAAAGCAACACTAACCAAAGGCTTTCAAGCAAATAAAGGTCTTAAACAAGGTTGCGGTATCTCGCCTACGCTCTTCAAGATATACTTGGAACAAGTTCTTAAAGTATGGAAGAGAAAATGCCAAAACATGGGAATTCCGTTGGACGAAACCACCTTGTATACTTTATGTTTCGCCGATGATCAGATAGTAGTGGCTCAGGATTCTGACGACCTCAAATATATGACACGAAAACTAATAGAAGAGTACAATAAGTGGAGACTAGAGGTTAATCTCAATAAGACAGAGTATATGTGTATCGGTGGAATGAAACAGGACCTAATCTTAAATACCGGGCAGCGAATTCAGTCCTGTGATGAGTATAAATACTTAGGTCTAAAAATTACAGCTGACGGAACACTAGACAAAGCTATAAAAGATCGAAACGTACAAGGAAGAAAAGCAGTAACTTTATTAAATGGAATAATTTGGGACTAAAGTATATCAAAACATAACAAAAAGCTTATATATAACACTATTGTAAAAAGTATTATTACATACGGCTCAGAAGTATGGCCATCAAGGATAGAACAGAAAAAATGCTTTCCGCTACGGAGATGGACTGTTGGAGAAGAGCAGAAGGGAAATCAAAAATAGAAAGAGTTACAAATCAAAGAATAAGAGAAATTATGACAGTGGGTGAACGTACTTTAGTGGATGATATAAGAACAAAACAACTAGTGTGGTATGGACATGTACAAAGAATGAATGATCAAAGACTACCTAAACAAATACTACAATGGAAATCAACTGGCCGAAGAAAACGAGGACGGCCAAGGAGAAGCTGGAGAGAAGGAATAGACAGTGAAATAAGAATAAGAGGCCTAAATGATGAATTATGGGCAAACAGAAACTAGTGGAGATTGGGTATCGGAAGACGTAGAACGTTGTGAAACCGATAAATATATATACATACAAAGAGTAGAACAGTGGTCACAGCACTGAGCCTTGAGGTACACCAAATGTATTTGTAAATCGTTCTTGTTATTATACAATATTGGTAAAAGTTTAATTTTTCAAGGTTAAGATGAGTGCACTGTGTAGCTTCTTTTTTATCTGTTATTAAGGCAATAATATCATCAGCCAGAGCGATCAAAATGGACGGGCCACGATCCTCCACTTTGTTGACGTCACATCCGGGGCTGATTTTTTTTTGATGGTCACGTTACGACACAGCTGATTGTCTTTAAAATATTGAAGTTGGAATGACGTTTCATGGATATTTGATTTTTGTTTTAATAAAGCCGTTTTTGAGATTGTTTTTACTTTATTCTGGCAGAACAATTTTTTTTTAATGTATAGTAAGCCCTAATTTTTCATAGCCGCTTCATTAGCTCACACAAAAATTAAGTTTAAAGCAGAAGCGAATGTGACAATCACATATGACAAAGTCAAATACATGTCAAATATAACAGTTGGCATGTGGTACATGGCGGGTAATTTGAATTCAAAATAAGGAATGCTAAATCTTGAAGATTTTAACCTTTTAATCATGTTGCTTCCTTCCCAACCTTTGGTGGAATATCGGGATGGTGTCTGAGAATATTTCAGTGAAATTTTGCGGAAATCTGTAGTGCCATTTTGAAAATATCATAAAAAAACGTCTGAACTCCCATAAGACCCAATGTAAAATTCAGCCCCGGGAGAACAGCTGATTTTTTCAGGGTCGTGGCCTCTATTTTTGTGTTGGCCTTGCATTAGCATATCTTAGATGGTTCAAGTATTGTCCGTTTATATTGATGCCAATTTAGTCTTCCCAATCTGATTTTTTAAGATCATCTTCTAAGGCCACCCTGCTGACACCTCCTCTTATGCGGATTGGCTTCGTTCCTTCGTGGATTTTGATTGATGTTGTTGCTTCGCTATATATTCGGCTATTAATTAAAGATGTTTTTTGTGCCCAGTGCTTAATGCTATCGAAAGCTTTTTCAAGGTCTATAAACGCAATATATAGTGGAATGTTGTATTCATTAGCAAGTTCTATTAAAGAATTAGTAACCGCCAATTTTTTTTTGTAGCCTAAAAAATGTCTGAAGGTTAATAGCAATATTGTTTTTCCAATCATATGCTTGGTTTAGTCAGTCCGATGCACGAAGCATTTATACGCCTGCGCACGGAAAAAGTTAGATGTCTCAGCCAAATAAAGCTATTTACGAAAATTTTGCCTGTTAGTAATTACTTAAATAAATAGACAGGTGTACTGGGGACTACTTCAGTTAAATGCAATTTAATATTTTTGCAACTTGCCATTTCTAAAGCTCTACATAGGTCACTTTTGTCAAATTTGAAGGCAACTTCACTAAAGACTCAAATCAATATGCAACAAAAAGGAATATATTGGTTTTGCCCCATTACGATTTTTTTTTATTACCACACGATAATCAAAACGAAAGGGTAATAAGAAACATTTCCATTCTGAACTACTTCTTTATGACAACAAGAACAATACATAGAAAGTCTTACATTTGACAACAAACTTAAGTCATAAAACTGAAAATAAAGTGTTTTCTTCAGACAAAAAAAATATTATTTGAAAGGGTTTGCTTGTGAAAAATATGTTTAAAAAGAGCACAAAATTGCTAAAACTTTTAAATTAATATTGTAGTAGAAGAATTTCAAAGGTTATATTCAAATATCTTAAATAATAAAAGACAAAATGCAAAAGTAGCAAAAAATATTTCCTATTACCCCATTTTCCCCTAAGTCAAATAAATGAGTTCCGCCCACGGAACTGTATCAAAAACTCCGCCAGAGACTGATGAATCTTCTTCCATCTGTCCCAAAGCACAAGTCCTCCCGTGAAACCCCGTTCGAAACATACTAAGCTCCGCCCATCACTGCCGCATCAAGTCAGGAGTGTCTATGGGTTGTCCGTGCTTTCATTATCCCAGAGATTTTTGTTGTGAAATCGCACACCCGCTGAAAAAGAGTCACAACTCAAAAATCGCTCTTATTGAGATAAACCTGCCGCCATCATCGAAATAACTTGTATTTTCTTCCATAAAAGCGTCACATTTATGTTTCGACAATTCACCGCGAAATGGCGATGTGACTCTTTTATTTTGTCCAGTTTAGCTGAGGATGCGTTCCTTTACAGTGTCACTTTTGACTTTATAACAGCGTGAACGTGGAGTTTCATGCTGAATAGAGTCACATTTCGAGTTGTGAAGGTTTTCGTGTGAACTATTGGTTAAATCTGACCCATATAACAAGTAAAATACTGTTCTTTTTTGTGTTGTGACTGTTTTTTCGAATTGTTCAGTGTACTTAGAATTAAAGAGGATAAAACATCTTTTGAATTTATTAGAGAATAATCACATTCCCAGTTGTTATTCAGCATTTTATAACTCGTTGTAAAAATAAATACAAAGTTTCTTCTTTATTTTTTTTATATTATTTACCATCCTGAGTGACATCCTGATTTACAACGTCATGATGCCTTGTTCTAAAAAAGTGTGTCACAATATCGGGTTTTTGTCTTTTTTTTTAACTAAAAACGACAAAAATCATTTTTTTTTTAGAAACATACTGCACCAATTACACTGAGTTAATAGGTTCTTGATGATATAAAATAACATGTTAACTCGTAATTTGTCATGTAAGTGAAAAATGAATCTCTCTAATGAACTAAATTCTTTAACAGCGATTTTCTCAAAACAATGTTTTTTGAGTTGTGACTATTTTTTAGCGGGGCGGGGGTGCGAAAAGTTACCCATAGCAATACAATTTCTCTTCTTATGTTCCCCCTCTTCTTTCGGTTCTTACTACGGAGGTCGGGTTGCCTAAGGTCGGTGTAAGTGTAAACACTTATGTACCTATTCTTATTTAAACACCTGCCAATATAGTTTTTCTTTTTCTACCCAGGCTTTTCTATGGACAGTAAAGGTTTTACCTATATTGTCTGGGTCATACACTCTATTGCTAAAAAAAGATTCTGATAGTTTGATAAGTTCATCAAGTCAATAATCCATTTTAGCCTTATTCGCCGTCAGCACATTGCATAATCTACACTGTGTCATAAGCAAACTTCCTTTGATATTGTTTTTAAACTCTCCTTGTTACTAAATAGTGCATATAGTCAAAATAGAAATAACCACAAAACTGTTTAAACATTCAGTACCTGCGCAACAAAATTCCAATTGGGTTTAGGTCTAATTAAAGTAAATTAATATCAACTATGTGATCTATGGTGCATGCATGTTTAGTATACTGTTTTATACTTTAATTAAGTTGCAAACCGCCAATTGACTTGGAAATATTAAATACATTTAGCTCTACAATTTATGAAATTAAGTATGCGAGTTCAAAACATAGACCCTAATTTTCTATGTAAATTCAGTAATAACTGCACATGCATACACAGAGAGTCATAAAGCTATAAACAACTGGAGAAATTATTTCTATTGCAAACAGCGGAGCGCTTTGATTCTATCATTAATTCGTTACAAGTCTAGGCTTACTAAGATATAATTGAAACAAATCAACTTGTATGTATGCAAAGTAATAAACGAAATATTAATTAATTTTTAAAAAGCTATAAACTACATTTTTATACGTTCGCTAAAAGTCGGTCGGCATGTAAAAAAAGGGCGTTTATATTCAATTTAGCAGGAGTCAATTTGCAGTCGTAATAGCCAAGTTAAGAAAAAAATTTCTAAACTAGTAAAAACCCTTCATTTTAAAATTTGTATTGGGAAACTTTGCTTTACTTTTATCTCAATTCTTTTTACGGAATACCATTTTCGCGTACTTGGCTTTTTTTACATCAAATTTTTTTAAAGATTTGGATAATATTTTTTGCCATACCTTCAAATTTTGAGGTTTTTTAATTTTTACCTATGGTTTCCTAAGCCTTTCAAAGCTCTCTAGCGTTTCTGGAAGTGGACAATGTTACTTTTACATAACTTTACATTTATAGGGGAGAGACGTAAATTAAAATTTTGGTGCTTTTTTTTTCCATAGTTTTGTCATAAATCCTATCAGTCTGCCAAAGCTCAGCTCTCTAGCGTTTCTGAAAGTGGTTGGTATTACTTTTACATAACTTTACATGTATAGGGGAGGGGAGTAAATTAGAATTTTGTGGTTTTTTATTTTTTTCCAAGGGTTTGCATAATTTCTATCAGTCTGCCAAATTTCAGCTTTGTAGCATGTCTGGAAGTACAGTAGAATTTTAATGATCTATACGTGAGTGAGTGGCAATTTCGACGTTTTTTAAAATTTCGTAACTACTACTTTATGGAAGTTCATGAAACTCGAAGGGATTGTTAACTCTATAAAGATCTACGACTGCGCAAAGTTTAAGTTTCGTAGCTCATTCCAAAAAAGAGTTTTTGATAGGTCAAATATCGGCTGCAATGTTTCAAGAAAATGTAGTACAGCAGTTTGCGCGAACTTGGCGGGGCACTGCCGTGCTTCCAGATCTAATTTCGATGACACGCTTTACAATATTAAACCCTTCCTTGCAATAAGGGTTCGGCTAGAGACCCTGTATGTATGACATATGTTTACATTATTTAAAATATGTCATACATACAGGGTCTCTAGGATCGGCTACCTTTATTTGGAAAAAATTGCGTTTTCAAAAAACAAACCAACTTTCTAAAAAAAGACACATTAGAAAAATATTTCAAAAACATGACCATAACATTGCAAAAACGTTTGTTTTTTTATTTGGTGGTTACATCATGACATATTTACATTATGTTAAATGAGAAAATTTCAATGACGAACCGCCATAATAAAAAAAACAAACTATAGAGTAAGTTGGGTCAAAAAAGGCCTAAAAAAATTTTTTTTAAAAATTGATTTGTCATAGTTAAAAAAAGTTGTGTAACGGGTCAAAAACGCTAACGTATATTTTTTTAATTTTTAAAAGTATTTCTAGCCGCGCCCCTGGGGTTTAAAATGGACAGTGTTTTAAAAATTTTAATTAATAGCCGAATCGATCACAGATACACAGATTTAATAGCCAATATATATAGCGAAGCAACAATATCAATCAAAATCCCCGAAGGAACCAAACCAATCCACATAAGAGGTAGGGGTGTCAGACAGGGTGATACAACTATTTAACTAGGCCCTAGAAGATGGTTTTAAAAACTTAGATTGGGAAGAAATGGGCATCAAAGTAAACAGACAATACTTAAACCACCTAAGATATGCTGATGATATCGCCTTAATAACAGATAAGAAAGAAGAACTGATAAAAATGCTGGTAGAACTGGATACAGCAGCTAAAAATATGGGCTTGAGTATGAACTACACTAGAACTAAAATCATAACAAACACGTATGAAAATATCACGATCAGAATAAACCAGGAGAAAATAGAACAAGTAGAGGAATACCTGGAACAAATTATTAAACTAAAAAAAGAAAACCAAACAGCTGAAATCCAAAGACGTGTAAGATTGGCCTGGGCAGCATTCGGTAAATTAAGCTACATATTAAAAAATACTCTGCCAATCTATGGGCACCTAAGCTCACACTAAGTACTGTAGTTATAGTGTACGTGTGAGCTAATATAACTAAAAACTGAAATATATTTTATTCAACTCCAAACTCAATTTCGTTTGATACCACACAAGCCATGTTTTGCCTTAAACTCTAATTTTTAAAATCTACCCCCACCCTTTTTTTAAAAACTAAAATGTATTTTGTTTAACTCCAGACTCATTTACTATTTGTTTGATATCATACACGCCATATTTTCACTTAAACTCTAATTTTTGACATCTACCCCCACCCTTTTTTTTTTAATATCTTAAAATTCATTTTGTTTAACTCCAGACTTAATTACCTTTCGTTTGATATCACACACGCCATATTTTCACATAAACTCTCATTTTTGAAATCTACCCCCACCCTTTTATGTGATCTGCGTTCGGTGGATTTCGTTCATTTTTTAATGGGACCACCACGGCCCAAGACTCAGCCTAGGTACCAAATTTCATTTAAATCGGACAAGCGGTTTTTGAGTTATGCGGGTTGGTCGTTACAGACAGACAGACAGACATACAGACAGACAGACAGACAGACAGACAGACAGACAGACAGACAGAAAGACAGACAGACAGACAGACAGACAGACAGACAGACAGCAAGACAAAAAAGTTTCAAAATCATCTGAAACGCAAAGATATATAAAAATTTTTGAAATCGGAGCATTTTTCACGAAAAAATTAGGATCACCATAGCTCACACTAGTATAGTGTGAGCTAATAACAAATATCCTCAGTAACTCAAAACGAAAGTGTATAACCAATGTATCCTTCCTGTCCTTACCTATGGATCCCAGACCTGGACAGAAACAAAATCAAACATGGATAAGGTAACAAAAACCCAAAGATGAATGGAAAGACAAATGTTACATGTAAAGCTAACAGATAGAAAAAGGAATGAATGGATGAGAAATGAAACAAAAGTAAGGGATGTCAGAGGAGAAGTAGCAAAATTAAAATGGAAATTTGCCAGTCATAATATCGACAGAAAGACGATCGATGGAACAAATGTATTGTAAACTTGAGACCTTGGGAAAATAAAAGAAGTAGGGGAAGGCCACAATTGAGATGGGCGGACAATTTGAAGAAACATGCGGGAGCTAGATGGATGAACACGACGACAGACAGGGAAGAGTGGAAGATATTGGGGGAGGCCTATATCCACAGATGGATCGAAGAAGGCTAAATAGATAGATAGATAGATAGAAGAGTATGCAGGGCAGGCAAGAAGAGAGAAGGTGGGGGTGGGACTCGATATAGTCAGTGGCGTATATAGAAAAAAGTTTCGGGGGGGCCCGAGACCTCATGACGCCGTATTTTATGATTGTATTCATGAAATATGTGGAAAAAATCTACAAAAATGTTAGCTTCGGGGGGGGCGGATCCAGAGGTGCTTCTCGGGGGGGGGGGGGTGCACTTTAGGTGACATTCTCTGTTGGTAAAAAACGGTATATATTTTTTTGAGCAGCGTTTTATTGAATTAGTAAATGGTTGTAATTTCGATGATAATAACAATAGACACTTTCATGCGCCGCAAGCAAAAATTTTGAATTTGTATTAGCAAAAACATTACTTTTTACTCATTTTTTGTATATTAAAAAAATTCTCGGGGGGGGCAAGTACCCCTAGTGCCCCCCCCTGGATCCGCCACTGCCCCTTATACACGCCACTGTATACAGTTACCTCCACGCGGTTAGTTCTGGGTTGAAAAAGCGATGAATACATTTTTTATATCCATTAATAATGATTATATTATATCATCTCTTTTCCAAGCGAAAAACTGTATACGTATTTAGGGGAAAGTGCTCAGGGGCGCGGTCAAATATTATAATAATTGTGATTTTTTTTAGTGTTCGTGTTCCTTAGACACATAAGATACATTTTATAACTATTACAACCCTTACTTTAAATTTGAAATTTTGAATTATTTTTATTATTTTTTAGGAAAACAAAAAATCATTTATTTTCTTGGTGGATTTTACATATTTTTAGAACTATGACAAAATCAATTTCAAAAAAAAAATTTTTCGACCCAACTTACTATAGAGTCCTTGTAAATCAAAATATTTGGATATCCAAATACGTCAACATACGGACTCAACATCAAGCAACATCTTTATTGATAAAGGGCCAAAATTTATTGCAAACACTTTTAACCCTACAATGCCTCCCTGTTCATAGACTTTGAACAGGCATATGACAGTGTGATTACGGTAAGGTTATGGAAAGCTATGGAAGAACTTGGGAACCCACAAAAGCTGATTCGACTGTGTAGAGCGTGTCTAGAGGGGGCAAAGAGCTGCGTTAAAATCGAGAAAGAATACAGCCAAACATTTCCTATCAACAGAGACCTGAAACACGGAGATTCTTTGTCACCAGCGTTATTTAACATCGCCCTAGAAAAAGCGGCAAGGACAATGTCAGTCAACGCTGAAGTATTTGGTCCAGGTGGTCCTAAATTTATTTTGGCATACGCGGATGATATAAGTGCAGCAGGGGAACGCACGGTCAATGTTAAGGAAAACTTTGTAAAAATAAAAAAAGAAGCCAATAAAATAGGTCTACGAATAAATGAACGAAAGACCGAATACATGCATGTCTCCCGCAACCCTGCGCGAGACATAGTCAGACAAAACGTCACGAAGGATGATTACAACTCCGAGCATGTGCGAAAATATGCAGTGTGTGCAGTAATCGTATAACGGCAGACAATAGTATGCATAAAGAATCAAACATCGCATCACACCAGCAAATGAATGTTTATTTGCAGTGCAAACCCTCCTAAAATCAAAATTGGTCTCAATAAAGGCAAAAACCGTACTCTATTAAATTGGAGAGATAACATCAATAAGGACCTAGCAATACTTGGAGTAAACCAGCAAGAATGGAGGGAAATGGCTCAGGACAGCTCTAAGTGGAGGCAAATAGTCAAGGCAGCCAAGACCCACCCTGGGTTGTAGTGCTACGTAGTAAGTGAATAAGAAAGTGAAAACAAAATATGTTTTTTAAGTGTTTTAATATGTATTGTGTGACGCAAGTTTATCGGATATTTTTTTACAAATATTTGAGGAGTATATACTATCTTTCTCCGGAATATTTTACCCCATTTCGATGATACCTTGAATATTGTTTATAAAAAAGTAAATATTGAAATTATGTTCCAAGACAAATTACAGAGCAAAGTACATTACTCTGCTTGAACATTTTCTTCGGTGTGTAGGATACAACAACTTACTTAAACGATTTTTTCTCTCTTTTATCAACAATTATTATTATCGATCTCAGCTGAATGTGTACTCCGTTTTTCTGGAACAATTTGAGTACATACTCGACCCACACTAATAGTATCTAGCAATTCACCTAAATTTGATTTTCCTTTAAAAAAGGATCCTTTATTCAGACGTCAGGTGCGGCAAAATAATGATGACATGCTTAAAAAAGCGATTACACACATATGAAAGAAAAAACCAAGTTTCGATTCCCTCTGAAAGGACTATGTACACATCATGCAAAGCTCAAGAGTGTTGTTTTATGTTGTTAACATTAGAGTGGCTTTTTGAGTTTAATCGTGTTATTGTGACCTGGAAAAATATTATAGACTCATAATTTTATACTTCTGTTTGCACGAAACTAGAAAAATAGAATAGAATGTGTTTAAAAATATATGAATAACCTAATTTTTTATGATTAACTAGTAAGTAAATAGGTAGTGATCTAACTATATAGATCGAAATAAAATAATATATTTATTTAAAATATATGAACCACCTAATTTTATATGATTAACCCATAATTCATATTATGAACTTATCGTATTTTTTTCAATAAATTCTGCGGGTCTACTACGTTATACCTCGATGCTTGAAAATGGGTGTTTCTTTTTTTAATGATAAGTTGAGGTCGTTTTATACTGTTTTCAAGAAAAAAAAATGCGGATTTTTCGCATTTTTTTTAGAAATTTCAAAATTAAAAAATTAGTAAAAACTCATACAAATTGCTATAGAAATAATTTATTTGACGTTTGTTATTTCGAGAAAGAGCGGGACGGCTCACAATCGACGGAGCTTTAAATAAATGGTAATTTAGCCAAAAATAAGGTGACCAACTGTCTAGCAAGAGGCGATAAAAAGTTTTTAAGAAATGTATTTACGCATAGAAAAATGGTTACACCAAATTTTTGAAATCTAATGTTCGGCCTGACATCTTGCTCTTTTAATTTGTCGCGCATTTTTGACTCCGTAAAATCGTCCAAAATCGTCTATTGAGCATTTATAATGAAAAAAATGATGCAGAAACAATTATGATAATGATGATTTACAGAAATTCAGCAGTTCGGTTTGGTTCGGGTCGATCTTAGATTAGGTTGGCTGTGTCTTAAAGTAATTCAGCAGGAGTCGGCTGCGCCGACTCCTGCTGAATTACTTTAAGACCGAACAAACCTAACCTAAAACCAAACCGAACGGAACTTAACTGAATCAAATTGAACCAAACCGAACCGAACTAAACCAAAACGAACGGAACCGAACCAAACCGAACCGAACCGGACTGAACGGAACCGAACCGAACCGTACCGCACAAACAATCAGCAAGAATCGGCTGCGCCGATTCTTGTTGAATAGTTCTAACTAAATAATTTCCTACCCTCAGAAGCACCGTAACAAGGCTTTGCTGATCCATTCTCTATCTTTGTTGTTTTGTATGTGAGCAACAAGGACTTAATCGCGATTAAATCCATGATCGCGCTTCAGTGCTTACGGTGCATCTGAGGGTAAGTCAGCGTAAGCAAATCCAATTGGGAAATTTGAAATGGCCGAATGACCTGGAAAGTGTCGGCCAAGCAAAAACTCAATCAATGTGTCAAAACATCTGTGGGAAGGTCAACTGTACAAATTTTCAAAATTATGTGAAAAAACCGAGAAAAAACACGAAAAACTAGGTATGTAATTAATTTAAAATTGTTAAATTATTAATCCTAAGCTAATTCATAAATTTATGTCGAAAATTTGACGATGCAGTGATAGAAATTGATTTTTTTCAACCAAAACATGTCAAAGAAAATCACTATGTAACGTTTTTTAAAAAATTATTTAAAAAAAACCATACTTTTTTTTTTTAATTTCCCGTGTCCAAATCGACTAAAAATAGTCCAAAGAATCATTTTCATACAAAAAAATCGTTATATAGAGCGTTTTGACGAGCGAGGTGTAACGTAGTAGAACCAATTCTGCAATTTTGTTAATTGATGTAAAACGACTTAAACAAAGATATATTTTTTGTACGAAGTCATATTTAGATACTTTATAGTTTCCAAAAGTGGTAGCTTTGCAAAAAAAATTGTCCGAGGCCGATTGTTGATGCACAAGGTTGCGAGGGAATCAAAGAAGCTGAGTGTAATTTATGCTGGGCTTGCCGACACTTCCCCCATGAAAAGGGAAAAAGTCCTCCATAGATTTCAGTAGAGTTGAATAGATGTGAAGAAACAAAACTACTGTCTTCATTTAAAATATTTAATTACAAAATCTAGTGTGACAGTGATTTAATCGAAAAAGGGACGCGAAAATGTTAAAAAAAGAGGACCAAACTCCGGAAACTGGGACATTGCAAAGATAATAAAGCCCAGGAAGGTACCACTTTTAGCCCTGAAGCTTTATCGACGATCCAGAGCCATAAGACCTACGAGAAACTACACGGCCACTTTACCCAGCAGGAAGAACTGGAAGAAGGATCGCTTGTTTTAGCAAGAGCCCCCTATACCAACATTCCAAGAAGATACTCCCTAGAAAGTCAAGCAATAGTTTTCTATGTAGAAGTTTAAGCCACAAGCTGCCGTTAAAGAGGAAAGAAAAGAAAATGATACCTCTGCTCAGACAGACAAGCGACTCTGAAGGCATGTGTATGGTCGCCTCAAGATTATTGCTTGTTTAGGAATGCCCCAAGGACTGGCCGAGACAAATGACGTTAAGCTCTATAGGGTTCCAGGTCATTTGTGGGATCTCTCTCTGGGTAAATTCAAACAGGCAGAGGAGACTCTCAGCAGCATTAGCATTACCAGAAGAAACTGGCTGCTGGACAGGAAAAGAAGTAAACAGCATTCACTTTATTGCGAGTCTAAAGGACATAAAGGAGTTCTACTAAGAGTACAGGGTTGCCCGAGTAATTCTAGGTTTATAGGCTATTTTTAAGTAGCATTTTGCTTTTTGATTTTTAAACTATCCACTCTTATTTTCAACAGGTGTGAAGAACATAAAGGCTTGAGTACAACTACAGTTTTATCCGAGTAATTCTAGATTTATCCGGTACTCTAACTTCAATTTTCAAGTAGCATTTTGTCTTATGAATTTTAAAATATCCACTCTTATGTTCAACCGCTTACCTTTTTAACTAGTTTTTTTAAACCACCTGATTTCATGCGTTTTTTAATTTATTTTTTATTAACGGAGGGCATTCATTTACAAAGAATCTTGGAAAACGCCAGTGTCCGCTGACAGCAGACTTCATTTCAGCGTTTAAGAGAGAAAGTAATTAGGAAAATGACCTGGCGAAACACAAACATTCTTATAAGCAAAAACTTCACTTATTTCAGTCGTTTTGTCTTTAGTATCCCTTCTTTTAACAAAAAGTTTTCTTGTCTAAAAGCTTAGACGAGGGACTACGCTTAATGTACCCATATCCTAATCATCCTTTGTTTTGTTTAGTTTTAGTCCGTTGTTTGACTGCTAAGGTATTATTTGACTTTGTCCCAACCACAGATATGATACAGGATTAATACGATTAATACAACAAACCGTAATCTCGATAAAATTTGCTTGATTGGGGAATTAAGCTCATACCCCAATAAATCCCTACGATAATTTCGATGAACAATTTCTTGATGCAATGCAGAAATCATTTCTTATAATAAGATGGTTGTAATACATTAAGATATAAGTAAGTAGTTTTTTTAGTGCTTTTTAGCTCACACATATACTATACTATAGTAGTGTGAGCTATGGTGATCCTAATTTTTTCGAGAAAAAAAAATTGCTCCGATTTTAAAAATTTTTATATATCTTTGCGTTTCAGATGATTTTGAAACTTTTTTGTTGCGCCATCTGTCTGTCTGTCTGTCTGTCTGTCTGTCTGTCTGTCTGTCTGTCTGTCTGTCTGTCTGTCTGTCTGTCTGTCTGTCTGTCTGTCTGTCTGTCTGTCTGTCTGTCTGTCTGTCTGTCTGTCTGTCTGTCTGTCTGTCTGTCTGTCTGTCTGTCTGTCTGTCTGTCTGTCTGTCTGTCTGTCTGTCTGTCTGTCTGTCTGTCTGTCTGTCTGTCTGTCTGTCTGTCTGTCTGTCTGTCTGTCTGTCTGTCTGTCTGTCTGTCTGTCTGTCTGTCTGTCTGTCTGTCTGTCTGTCTGTCTGTCTGTCTGTCTGTCTGTCTGTCTGTCTGTCTGTCTGTCTGTCTGTCTGTCTGTCTGTCTGTCTGTCTGTCTGTCTGTCTGTCTGTCTGTCTGTCTGTCTGTCTGTCTGTCTGTCTGTCTGTCTGTCTGTCTGTCTGTCTGTCTGTCTGTCTGTCTGTCTGTCTGTCTGTCTGTCTGTCTGTCTGTCTGTCTGTCTGTCTGTCTGTCTGTCTGTCTGTCTGTCTGTCTGTCTGTCTGTCTGTCTGTCTGTCTGTCTGTCTGTCTGTCTGTCTGTCTGTCTGTCTGTCTGTCTGTCTGTCTGTCTGTCTGTCTGTCTGTCTGTCTGTCTGTCTGTCTGTCTGTCTGTCTGTCTGTCTGTCTGTCTGTGTGTCTGTCTGTGTGTCTGTCTGTAACGACCAACTCGCATAACTCAAAAACCGCTTGGCCGATTTTAATGAAATTTGGTACCTAGGCTGGGTCTTGGATCGAGATGGTCCCATTTAAAAATGAACAAAATCCAGCGAACACAAGCCAAATAAAAGGGGGGGGGTAGATTTCAAAAATTTGAGTTTAAGTGAAAACATGGCTTGTGTGGTATTAAACGAAAGGTAATTTAGTCTGGAGTTGACTAAAATATATTTCAGTTTTTAGTTATATTAGCTCGCACGTACACTATAAGTATAGTACCTAGTGTGAGCTAAGGGGCCCATATATTGGCAGAGTATTTAATAAGCAACTGTTTAATGTTCAGCAATATTGTACATGGCATTTTTTTCTTCAATAAAAACATTTTATTATTATTATTATTAGTGTTTTTTGTTCTCTTTTCGATCGTGATTATATTATATCAGTATCATAAAAACAAAATCTACAAACTGATGATACACTTCACGAGAGAACAACGCTATGGGTGGAGGGGGTGATGGATTTGTTGGACCTCTGTCTCCGTAACTCTTACTTTCAAGTGAAAGATAAGTTTTACGCGCAAAATAATGGACACATTTATTATATGGCAGGAAAATGATGACGAACTACAGAATTTTCTACACCATCTGAACAGTATTCGACCAAAAATCAAATGCACTATAGAAATTGAACAAGATTTGACCTTACCTTTTTTCGATGTTCTTGTCAAATGATTAGACAGAAACATTCAAACCACTGTATATAGGAAACCTACACACACGGGACAGTACCTAAATTTTAAGTCTAATCATTCTGTTGCTACAAAACAAGGACTTATAAGAAGTTTGTGTTTAAGAACCGTAAATATTTGTAGTAATAATAAAGAATTAACCACAGAAATTAACAACATTAAAGAGGACTTACAACAGAATGGTTATTCCAAGAAATTAATAAACTGAACGATCTCTAAAATTAAAAACAAACCAAATGTAGCAAATTCTGAAAATAATAATCCGTTGGGTGTTATTAACATTCCATTTGTTCAAGGGATTTCAGAAAACAAAACGAATAACCAAACATTATAATATAAAAACAGTAAATTCATCGGGAAATACGGATTTTGTAACAAAACCAGAAAATCCTTCAAATAATAAGGAATGTATTTACCAAATCCCGTGTGAGTGTGGTAAATCATATGTAGGTGAAACGAAATGCCCTCTTCAGGTTAGAGTAAATGAATATCTACTTAGGGGATATTGAAAAATCCGGTTTAGCGGATAATGCATGGTTAAATGATCATAGAATTCAGCGGTCAGAAGCTAAAGTTTTGCATAAGGAGTCGCATTGGCGAAAACGAAAGTTTATTGAAGCTGCGTTTATAATGCAGAAAAAATAAGTTTTCAGTCAACCAAGCACGGACATACCAAACATATGAAACCCACTCCTTAAAGAAAACAGGCGTCTTAGGATTAAAAAGTGGGCGGGCCGTCACATCTGACTGCACACCGAGTAGTATAAGTTGAAAACGGTTAGAGATACTTACTAACCGAAACGTCGTGTTTAAAATAAATAAAGACAATGAAAGTCCGAAATTTTGTTTCTAATAATGCTTTAAATGCTCGCAGGCGAAAATAAATACAGACTTTTTTGATAACTGAAAACATTCAGAAAAAAGTTTAAAACCGGAAAAAAACGCCGCAGGTAGCAAAAATCTTCTTTTAAAAAGTTAAACAGACATATTATGAATTTTTTATCTTTCTAGAACAATGATGATGCACTTTTTGTTTTAATTACAAAAAGAACATTATTAAACAAAAATCGATACAACAAGTAAAGTTATGCATAACTGATAGTTTTAAGGTAAAATTGTTTAAATAATAATAATACCCCTTTCTGTATCATATTGGCTTAAAATCGCTTGAGGTGTTTTTGATTTATCGTGTATTTAAACAGACAATTGATTTTATTCGCCGATTTCGGTGTTTTAGGACCTAAAACTCACATTTAATAAAAGTAAAAAATTTTATTTTTACGTTTAATAGTCCAACTTTTGTATAGTGGACTAAAAAACAAGTCATATAATAATTTTTGCCTTAAACAAATGTTTCAGGTTGTCCGCCTCTTGATGACTGCGACCACTCACTACCTACGAGCTTCGTAGGTGACGGACCACTTGCGCCTGTAGTAATTTATCAAGGTTATTTTTGGCAACGCTGAAACGCTTTCGACGGGAATTGGACGTATCGCTGTCTCATATTAATAATGCTATACTCTATCTGTTTTTTATCCTCGTATGGAAATTAGGCCCCCTAGATGTGGACTTGTTCACCCGGTATGTTGATAAACCAATTTTTTTGTAAAGAGCTACCTTATGTGAAATGAAATCAAAGTTTTTAGGATTATCTAAAACACAAATGTATACCTAGTTAATTAATTATTATTTTTCAAAAAAAAAACCCTGATTTTTGATACCTTGATATCGTTCGCGTATCGAAAGCAAGATGGCAAACCAAACTAAAACTTATTGTCCCGATCCTTTACAAACTGTCCCCTTAATTAGCAAGGTGGGAAACAACAGATTTATTTGCTCTAGGATAGTTCAATCTTCTGCAAACAATGGCGATTATTCACAACGCACAACAATAATACTAGGCCGCGCCTGGTATGGCGGGATATGAATGCCAAAAAGGTGTATCTGCACTGTACTGCCTCGGTGGCTATTCTGCCAGTGGGAATCGAAGTGGTCTTTGGTGAATTAGTTGAGTAGTAGTAGAAGATTTTTTAAAATACCCTAGATCGATTGGTAATAGATCACACAACTTAAGTTATTAGATCTTTGCCTCCAATTTTAGTAGGACCGGTGTGACGTCATAAATTCAAAATGGCGGCTTTTCACAAAGTTTGGCTTATAGCTTTTGCTAAATTAGTTTTACACAAAAACTGCTAAAACGTTTTTTGTTTGCAAGAGAATATAGAAAAGTTAGCTTTATATCTTACAAACTAATAAAAAATACAATTTTTTTTACGTAAAAAAAACTTCATATTTTGGTTAGTTTTTAATATATTAACCTAAATTCTTTACTACATTAATTAATGCTCTCTTGCAAACAAAAAACGTACACACAGTGTTTCTGTAAAACTAATTTAGCAAAATTTATGAGCCAAAGTTAGTGAAAAAAATATGAAAAAAGCCACCATCTTGGATTTATGACGTCAGACAGGCCCTTTTACCCAAATTAGAGGAAAACACCCAGCGACTAAACTTTCTTGCTCAATCTACAGTTTTTATAATTTTCTTAATAAAAAAAAAATAACAATATCTTTATCACTTCTTGAGGTATAAAATGACAACTAAATTGTTGTTCTATTGGGAACAAGTTATAACCTATACAATTTTTGTCTAAAATTTATGTGATAAAAGTTAAAAGCAAAAGTTTGTGAAAAAATATGGAAAAAATCGCAATCTTGGATTTATGACGTCACACAGGCGCTCTTGCTCTAGACGCAAACACCCGGCGTCTTAAAATTTAGTGATCCATTCCTAATCGATTTGAGATTGTCTAAAAATTCCTTCTTCAGTTTTTTTTTTCGGGTAAAAAATAGTTACTAGTTTTTTGTATTTTTAAAAAAGTTAATATTTTTGTTTTTAAGATATAAAGCTAATTTTTTTGCTACATTTATTGGTGTTTTTTGCAACCAAAAAACGTATTACCAGTTTTTCTGTGAAACTAATTTAGCGAAAGTAATAAGCCAAAGTTTGTGAAAAAACATTTTAAAAAACCGCCATCTTAGATTTATGACGTTACAGAGGCCCTCTCACTCAAATTGGAGGCAATCACCCGTTGACTTAAAATTGTATGATCTATTACCATTGGATCTCAGGTAGTAAAAATGGTTTTTCAAATCAAATGTTTGTGTTTTTTTAAAATTAAATAAATAATTACTCAAACTACAAAAAGAATAAACTTTATTCAAGAACTTTACCTTTTCAAGCTTGATAATCCCTCTCTTCAATAAAAACCATTATTTCTTAAATTCTAGAAATCTATATTTTCTTGATTGATGAAACAAGTACAATAAGAATTTTTACAAACAATGCATTCATTTTCTCAAATCATAGAAAGACTTTTTACCAGCAAGACATTCATTTTCTCAAATCGGAACAAGAATTTTTACAAAGAAGAGATTTATTTTCTCAAATCAAAACCATTTTTTTCCCAAATATGGTATTCGAATTTTCTTAACCAATAACCAATGACTACATAATCGACATAAGTATAGTACAGAGAATACAGAGAACGATATAAAATATTTCAAATCGAGATAAGAGATAAAGCTTGTTTCAAAATAAATAGCACATGGATTTTCTAAAATGTAAGATTTTTAACTATAAGCCTCTGGAACTAAAGAAAAAAAATGGATATTCCAATGAAATGTTTGTGTTTTTTTTTAATTAAATAAACTATAAAAAGAATAAACTATTGAAGAACTGTATTACTTTTTCACCGGTGTGAAACTAGCAGCCACCTTACAGCAGCCAAAGTGTGAAGTTAGCAGCCACTTACAGCAGCCAAAATGTGAAGTTAGCAGCCACATTTGGCAGCCTAACAAAAAAGTATATTTTCAAAAATTATTTCATTGAGAAGCTGCAAAAACCTTGG
Source organism: Aspidapion aeneum (assembly GCA_963576565.1). NCBI lineage: Eukaryota > Metazoa > Arthropoda > Insecta > Coleoptera > Brentidae > Aspidapion > Aspidapion aeneum. The sequence continues at coordinate 44,165,841 of OY755040.1, forward strand.
AAAATAACTTTTTTTATTAAGAAATGGAGAATTTGAGAAATTTGGAAAAAAATTAAAAATCCAAAAAAATTTAAAAGTCCTCTTTAAAAATATAGTTACGCAATGAAACTTGGTAGAGTGTTTAAGTTGCCTACAACTAGTCATCTGTGGAAGCGGCTGCTCCTTGTTCCCGGTTTAACATGTTCAAATGGAAAAAAAATGGAAAAACAGAAAAAAATTCAAAAGTCACCTTCAGAAACATAGTTACGCAATGAAACTTGGTAGGGTGTTTAAGTAACCTACAACTAGTCATGTGTGTAAGCGGCTGCTACTTGTTCCCGGTTTAACATGGTAAAATGGAAAAAAAATGGAAAATCAGAAAAAATTTCAAAAGTCACCTTCAAAAACATAGTTACGCAATGAAACTTGGTAGGGTGTTTAAGTAACCTACAACTAGTCATGTGTGTAAGCGGCTGCTACTTGTTCCCGGTTTAACATGGTCAAATGGAAAAACAGAAAAAAAAATCAAAAATCACCTTCAAAAACATAGTTACGCAATGAAACTTGGTAGGGTGTTTAAGTTGCCTACAACTAGTCATCTGTGGAAGCGGCTGCTCCTTGTTCCCGGTTTAACATGGTGAAATGGAAAAAAAAAGGAAAAAGAAAAAAATTCAAAAGTCACCTTCAAAAACATAGTTACGCAATGAAACTTTGTAGGGTGTTTAAGTAACCTACAACTAGTCATCTGTGGAAGCGGCTGCTCCTTGTTCCCGGTTTAACATGGTGAAATGGAAAAAAAATGGAAAAACAGAAAAAAATTCAAAAGTCACCTTCAAAAACATAGTTACGCAATGAAACTTGGTAGGGTGTTTAAGTAACCTACAACTAGTCATGTGTGTAAGCGGCTGCTACTTGTTCCCGGTTTAACATGGTCAAATGGAAAAACAGAAAAAAAAATCAAAAATCACCTTCAAAAACATAGTTACGCAATGAAACTTGGTAGGGTGTTTAAGTTGCCTACAACTAGTCATCTGTGGAAGCGGCTGCTCCTTGTTCCCGGTTTAACATGGTGAAATGGAAAAAAAAGGAAAAAGAAAAAAATTCAAAAGTCACCTTCAAAAACATAGTTACGCAATGAAACTTTGTAGGGTGTTTAAGTAACCTACAACTAGTCATCTGTGGAAGCGGCTGCTCCTTGTTCCCGGTTTAACATGGTGAAATGGAAAAAAAATGGAAAAACAGAAAAAAATTCAAAAGTCACCTTCAAAAACATAGTTACGCAATGAAACTTTGTAGGGTGTTTAAGTAACCTACAACTAGTCATGTGTGTAAGCGGCTGCTACTTGTTCCCGGTTTAACATGGTGAAATGGAAAAAAAATTGAAAAACAGAAAAAAAATCAAAAGTCACCTTCAAAAACATAGTTACGCAATGAAACTTGGTAGGGTGTTTAAGTTGCCTACAACTAGTCATCTGTGGCAGCGGCTGCTCCTTGTTCTCGGTTTAACATGGTGAAATGGAAAAAAAATGAAAAAACAGAAAAAAATTCAATAGTCACCTTCAAAAACATAGTTACGCAATGAAACTTGGTAAGGTGTTTAAGTAACCTACAACTAGTCATGTGTGCAAGCGGCTGCTACTTGTTCCCGGTTTAGCATGGCGAAATGGAAAAAAAATGGAAAAACAGAAAAAAATTCAAAAGTCACCTTCAAAAACATAGTTACGCAATGAAACTTGGTAGGGTGTTTAAGTTGCCTACAACTAGGCATCTGTGGAAGCGGCTGCTCCTTGTTCCCGGTTTAACATGGTGAAATGGAAAAAAAATTGAAAAACAGAAAAAAATTCAAAAGTCACCTTCAAAAACATAGTTACGCAATGGAACTTGGTAGGGTGTTTAAGTTGCCTACAACTAGTCATTTGTGGAAGCGGCTGCTCCTTGTTCCCGGTTTAACATGGTGAAATGGAAAAAAAATGGAAAAACAGAAAAAAATTCAAAAGTCACCTTTAAAAACATAGTTACGCAATGAAACTTGGTATGGTGTTTAAGTAACCTACAACTAGTCATGTGTGTAAGCGGCTGCTACTTGTTCCCGGTTTAACATGGTGAAATGGAAAAAAAATTGAAAAACAAAAAAAATTCAAAAGTCACGTTAAAAAATATATTTACGCAATTAAACTTGGTAGGGTGTTTAAGTAACCTACAACTAGTCATGTGTGTAAGCGGCTGCTACTTGTTCCCGGTTTAACATGGTGAAATGGAGAAAAAATGGAAAATCAGAAAAAATTTCAAAATTCACCTTCAAAAACATAGTTACGCAATGAAACTTGGTAGGGTGTTTAAGTAACCTACAACTAGTCATGTGTGTAAGCGGCTGCTACTTGTTCCCGGTTTAACATGGTCAAATGGAAAAAAAATGGAAAAACAGAAAAAAAAATCAAAAATCACCTTCAAAAACATAGTTACGCAATGAAACTTGGTAGGGTGTTTAAGTTGCCTACAACTAGTCATCTGTGGAAGCGGCTGCTCCTTGTTCCCGGTTTAACATGGTGAAATGGAAAAAAAATGGAAAAACAGAAAAAAAATGGAAAAACAGAAAAAAATTCAAAAGTCACCTTCAAAAACATAGTTACGCAATGAAACTTGGTATGGTGTTTAAGTAACCTACAGCTAGTCATGTGCGTAAGCGGCTGCTACTTGTTCCCGGTTTAACATGGTGAAATGGAAAAAAAAAGGAAAAAGAGAAAAAAATTCAAAAGTCACCTTCAAAAACATAGTTACGCAATGAAACTTGGTAAGGTGTTTAAGTAACCTACAGCTAGTCATGTGTGCAAGCGGCTGCTACTTGTTCCCGGTTTAACATGGCGAAATGGAAAAAAATGGAAAAACAGAAAAAAATTCAAAAGTCACCTTCAAAAACATAGTTACGCAATGAAACTTGGTAGGGTGTTTAAGTTGCCTACAACTAGTCATCTGTGGAAGCGGCTGCTCCTTGTTCCCGGTTAAACATGGTGAAATGGAAAAAAATGGAAAAACAGGAAAGAATTCAAAAGTCACCTTCAAAAACATAGTTACGCAATGAAACTTTGTAGGGTGTTTAAGTAACCTACAACTAGTCATGTGTGTAAGCGGCTGCTACTTGTTCCCGGTTTAACATGGTGAAATGGAAAAAAAATGAAAAACAGAAAAAAATTCAAAAGTCACCTTCAAAAACATAGTTACGCAATGAAACTTGGTAGGGTGTTTAAGTTGCCTACAACTAGTCATCTGTGGAAGCAGCTGCTCCTTGTTCCCGGTTTAACATGGTGAAATGGAAAAAAAAATGGAAAAACAGAAAAAAATTCAAAAGTCACCTTCAAAAACATAGTTACGCAATGAAACTTGGTAGGGTGTTTAAGTTGCCTACAACTAGTCATCTGTGGAAGCGGCTGCTCCTTGTTCCCGGTTTAACATGGTGAAATGGAAAAAAAATGGAAAAACAGAAAAAAATTCAAAAGTCACCTTCAAAAACATAGTTACGCAATGAAACTTGATAGGGTGTTTAAGTTGCCTACAACTAGTCATCTGTGGAAGCGGCTGCTCCTTGTTCCCGGTTTAACATGGTGAAATGGAAAAAAAATGGAAAAACAGAAAAAAATTCAAAAGTCACCTTCAAAAACATAGTTACGCAATGAAACTTGGTATGGTGTTTAAGTAACCTACAACTAGTCATGTGCGTAAGCGGCTGCTACTTGTTCCCGGTTTAACATGGTGAAATGGAAAAAAAAAGGAAAAAGAGAAAAAAATTCAAAAGTCACCTTCAAAAACATAGTTACGCAATGAAACTTGGTAAGGTGTTTAAGTAACCTACAACTAGTCATGTGTGCAAGCGGCTGCTACTTGTTCCCGGTTTAACATGGTGAAATGGAAAAAAATGGAAAAACAGAAAAAAATTCAAAAGTCACCTTCAAAAACATAGTTACGCAATGAAACTTGGTAGGGTGTTTAAGTTGCCTACAACTAGTCATCTGTGGAAGCGGCTGCTCCTTGTTCCCGGTTAAACATGGTGAAATGGAAAAAAAATGGAAAAACAGAAAAAAATTCAAAAGTCACCTTCAAAAACATAGTTACGCAATGAAACTTTGTAGGGTGTTTAAGTAACCTACAACTAGTCATGTGTGTAAGCGGCTGCTACTTGTTCCCGGTTTAACATGGTGAAATGGAAAAAAAAATGAAAAACAGAAAAAAATTCAAAAGTCACCTTCAAAAACATAGTTACGCAATGAAACTTGGTAGGGTGTTTAAGTTGCCTACAACTAGTCATCTGTGGAAGCGGCTGCTCCTTGTTCCCGGTTTAACATGGTGAAATGGAAAAAAAAAGGAAAAAGAAAAAAATTCAAAAGTCACCTTCAAAAACATAGTTACACAATGAAACTTGGTAAGGTGTTTAAGTAACCTACAACTAGTCATGTGTGCAAGCGGCTGCTACTTGTTCCCGGTTTAACATGGCGAAATGGAAAAAAATGGAAAAACAGAAAAAAATTCAAAAGTCACCTTCAAAAACATAGTTACGCAATGAAACTTGGTAGGGTGTTTAAGTTGCCTACAACTAGTCATCTGTGGAAGCGGCTGCTCCTTGTTCCCGGTTTAACATGGTGAAATGGAAAAAAAATGGAAAAACAGAAAAAAATTCAAAAGTCACCTTCAAAAACATAGTTACGCAATGAAACTTTGTAGGGTGTTTAAGTAACCTACAACTAGTCATGTGTGTAAGCGGCTGCTAGTTGTTCCCGGTTTAACATGGTGAAATGGAAAAAAAATGGAAAAACAGAAAAAAATTCAAAAGTCACCTTCAAAACATAGTTACGCAATGAAACTTGGTAGGGTGTTTAAGTTGCCTACAACTAGTCATCTGTGGCAGCGGCTGCTCCTTGTTCCCGGTTTAACATGGTGAAATGGAAAAAAAATTGAAAAACAGAAAAAAATTCAAAAGTCACCTTCAAAAACATAGTTACGCAATGAAACTTGGTAGGGTGTTTAAGTTGCCTACAACTAGTCATCTGTGGAAGCGGCTGCTCCTTGTTCCCGGTTTAACATGGTGAAATGGAAAAAAAATGGAAAAACAGAAAAAAATTCAAAAGTCACCTTTAAAAACATAGTTACGCAATGAAACTTGGTATGGTGTTTAAGTAACCTACAACTAGTCATGTGTGTAAGCGGCTGCTACTTGTTCCCGGTTTAACATGGTGAAATGGAAAAAAAATTGAAAAACAGAAAAAAATTCAAAAGTCACGTTAAAAAATATATTTACGCAATTAAACTCGGTAGGGTGTTTAAGTAACCTACAACTAGTCATGTGTGTAAGCGGCTGCTACTTGTTCCCGGTTTAACATGGTGAAATGGAGAAAAAATGGAAAATCAGAAAAAATTTCAAAAGTCACCTTCAAAAACATAGTTACGCAATGAAACTTGGTAGGGTGTTTAAGTAACCTACAACTAGTCATGTGTGTAAGCGGCTGCTACTTGTTCCCGGTTTAACATGGTCAAATGGAAAAAAAATGGAAAAACAGAAAAAAAAATCAAAAATCACCTTCAAAAACATAGTTACGCAATGAAACTTGGTAGGGTATTTAAGTTGCCTACAACTAGTCATATGTGGAAGCGGCTGCTCCTTGTTCCCGGTTTAACATGGTGAAATGGAAAAAAAATGGAAAAACAGAAAAAAAATGGAAAAACAGAAAAAAATTCAAAAGTCACCTTCAAAAACATAGTTACGCAATGAAACTTGGTATGGTGTTTAAGTAACCTACAACTAGTCATGTGCGTAAGCGGCTGCTACTTGTTCCCGGTTTAACATGGTGAAATGGAAAAAAAAAGGAAAAAGAGAAAAAAATTCAAAAGTCACCTTCAAAAACATAGTTACGCAATGAAACTTGGTAAGGTGTTTAAGTAACCTACAACTAGTCATGTGTGCAAGCGGCTGCTACTTGTTCCCGGTTTAACATGGCGAAATGGAAAAAAATGGAAAAACAGAAAAAAATTCAAAAGTCACCTTCAAAAACATAGTTACGCAATGAAACTTGGTAGGGTGTTTAAGTTGCCTACAACTAGTCATCTGTGGAAGCGGCTGCTCCTTGTTCCCGGTTAAACATGGTGAAATGGAAAAAAAATGGAAAAACAGAAAAAAATTCAAAAGTCACCTTCAAAAACATAGTTACGCAATGAAACTTTGTAGGGTGTTTAAGTAACCTACAACTAGTCATGTGTGTAAGCGGCTGCTACTTGTTCCCGGTTTAACATGGTGAAATGGAAAAAAAATGAAAAACAGAAAAAAATTCAAAAGTCACCTTCAAAAACATAGTTACGCAATGAAACTTGGTAGGGTGTTTAAGTTGCCTACAACTAGTCATCTGTGGAAGCGGCTGCTCCTTGTTCCCGGTTTAACATGGTGAAATGGAAAAAAAATGGAAAAACAGAAAAAAATTCAAAAGTCACCTTCAAAAACATAGTTACGCAATGAAACTTGGTAGGGTGTTTAAGTTGCCTACAACTAGTCATCTGTGGAAGCGGCTGCTCCTTGTTCCCGGTTTAACATGGTGAAATGGAAAAAAAATGGAAAAACAGAAAAAAATTCAAAAGTCACCTTCAAAAACATAGTTACGCAATGAAACTTGGTAGGTTGTTTAAGTTGCCTACAACTAGTCATCTGTGGAAGCGGCTGCTCCTTGTTCCCGGTTTAACATGGTGAAATGGAAAAAAAATGGAAAAACAGAAAAAAATTCAAAAGTCACCTTCAAAAACATAGTTACGCAATGAAACTTGGTATGGTGTTTAAGTAACCTACAACTAGTCATGTGTGTTAGCGGCTGCTACTTGTTCCCGGTTTAACATGGTGAAATGGAAAAAAAATGGAAAAACAGAAAAAAATTCAAAAGTCACCTTCAAAAACATAGTTATGCAATGAAACTTTGTAGGGTGTCTAAGTAACCTACAGCTAGTCATGTGTGTAAGCGGCTGCTACTTGTTTAACATGGTGAAATGGAAAAAAAAAGGAAAAAGAGAAAAAAATTCAAAAGTCACCTTCAAAAACATAGTTACGCAATGAAACTTGGTAGGGTGTTTAAGTAACATACAACTAGTCATGTGCGTAAGCGGCTGCTACTTGTTCCCGGTTTAACATGGTGAAATGGAAAAAAAATGGAAAAACAGAAAAAAATTCAAAAGTCACCTTCAGAAACATAGTTACGCAATGAAACTTGGTAGGGTGTTTAAGTAACCTACAACTAGTCATGTGTGTAAGCGGCTGCTACTTGTTCCCGGTTTAACATGGTGAAATGGAAAAAAAATTGAAAAACAGAAAAAAATTCAAAAGTCACCTTCAAAAACATAGTTACGAAATGAAACTTGGTAGGGTGTTTAAGTTGCCTACAACTAGTCATCTGTGGAAGCGGCTGCTCCTTGTTCCCGGTTTAACATGGTGAAATAGAAAAAAAATGGAAAAACAGAAAAAAATTCAAAAGTCACCTTCAGAAACATAGTTACGCAATGAAACTTGGTAGGGTGTTTAAGTAACCTACAACTAGTCATGTGTGTAAGCGGCTGCTACTTGTTCCCGGTTTAACATGGTTAAATGGAAAAAAAATGGAAAAACAGAACAAAATTCAAAAGTCACCTTCAAAAACATAGTTACGCAATGCAACTTGGTAGGGTGTTTAAGTTGCCTACAACTAGTCATCTGTGGAAGCGGCTGCTCCTTGTTCCCGGTTTAACATGGTGAAATGGAAAAAAAATGGAAAAACAGAAAAAAATTCAAAAGTCACCTTCAAAAACATAGTTACGCAATGAAACTTTGTAGGGTGTTTAAGTGACCTACAAGTAGTCATGTGTGTAAGCGGCTGCTACTTGTTCCCGGTTTAACATGGTGAAATGGAAAAAAAATGGGAAAACAGAAAAAAATTCAAAAGTCACCTTCAAAAACATAGTTACGCAATGAAACTTTGTAGGGTGTTTAAGTAACCTACAACTAGTCATGTGTGTAAGCGGCTGCTACTTGTTCCCGGTTTAACATGGTCAAATGGAAAAAAAATGGAGAAATAGAAAAAAATTCAAAAGTCACGTTAAAAAATATATTTATGATATTTACGCAATTAAACTTGGTAGGGTGTTTAAGCCGAAAAGAGCAACCTTGGCTTTTATCTGCTTTAACTAGGTACATACTTTACAAGTAGTAAACTCTGTAAGCATCACCCCCCATATTTATGTATTTAACATAAATAAATACACAAGAAATTAAGAACAAGAAAAATATACAAAATCACCTTTATAAATATATTTAGACATAAAAAGCTTGTAACTACAAATTAACTTTTAAGATCGCCTTAGATAGTTATAGTCTGGGACCTTTTTTAGAATTTATTTCTAACTCAGCAAACATCGATAGTATGAATTATTGAGCAATTCTAACGAAAATTAGTTATATGATAGGGATGGTTTCCGGTTTAGACAGAAAACGCATCAGAAGATATAATAATAACTTTTTTGTGGCTTTAAAAATATAAAATAGTATAAAAATAGTACTAGTAAAAGGTATACTAAATTAAGATGATGAAATGAGTGCCCTTATTTTTTAGTTGTGAAAGTTTACTAAATGATAGGTTGTTTTATAACTAGCTTAAAATACCATCTGTGTACTATTTGAAATCTCCAAAGCCTTGTCAGACTTATCAGATGTTCGTCAATTTGGCACATTCAATTATGTTAATGTTCCTATTACCGACATACAAATAAGAAGAAGGTGGCTTATTTTAAGACTAAAAGTTTCCATGACTGCCTGTTTTCGATCTGCATAGTGTTCTCGTTTTTTTTTTCGTTTAGAGACCTTGCAGTTTATTTCAATATTCGTCATTAGACATGGTAATAAATAAAAACTGGGAATTTAAATTAAAAAAATCTATTAATTTTTCAATTTTCAAGACGCCGTGCCGCCTGATGCATTTGTCAATTTCGTAAATCAGCCAGAGTTATTTAACTTATTTCATCGTGCGTGAATTATAGCATCAATGTGTACGTTCGGTATAAAGCCAAAGAAAATAAGAGTACTATTTTCGGATCCACAAATTTTCAGCTAGACGTAGTTGCCACCACTTAATGTGAGCCACATTTCTTTTCTTATAATGTTCGTAATCTCTTATTCTTCGGGTCGGTTTATCAATAGAGGGTTAGCCCTGACCCGTAAGTTATCTTTGATAGCTTTCTTTTTTGGCATGTGGTAAATATGTCAGTCATCTTTTTTTAACCCACGGGTCAGGGCTAACCCTCTATTGATAAAGCGGCCCTTAGTATGAAAGATTTAGAAATAAGAAGACTCATGCCATTTTTTAATATTTAGTAAAATCATCGCCAAACTGAAAAATTTTTGATTATTATCACCAACATACCTACTAATTCACACCTACTAAGAAAATAAGTTTCAAAAAAATTTACTGCCTCCCCGACTATTACCAAAGTTACACAGCTCTGTTTCCAAAATGCAGATACATAATCCCGATTAGGGCTGCCACCTGTCCGCCCAAAACCAATCCGGTTCTTTTTATGAATACGTCTCTGTGTATATCGTGGAAAAAAATTACATAGTGGTGTTTATTATTTTCGCCACTGTTATTGTTTTCAGCATTTTTAGTTGCTCAGTTCGTGAGATATCTACTTTTTAGACCAGGCAATTGTCACAATGATCTGGCAGTATGTTGGAAAATTAATGTAAATAGAGGTGTGTATTTCTGTAGCCCGTTGAGAATACAGGAGGTGGCGTGGGAACACTCCTACTTTTCAGCTACCGCTAAATATTATTATTAAATTTACCTACGCGCCATTTTTTAAAATTTTCCATAAAAACTACTTTATTTTCAAAAAACATATCGCGGCGAATTCTATTGTCAAATTTAAAACCTAACACTGATAAAAACATAAAAAAAAAAACAAATATTTTAGATTTTTCGCGCTCCTTGGCCTCTTCCTTAGGGAAGAATTCTTCTAAAACAAAAAATCTTATAAAATGTCATATACCAAAATCATGAGAATTTATACCTGATTTAGTCATACGGTTTTTAAACATTTCTCTTGAAATCTTTTAAATTTGCACAGGGCATCTGAAAAATCTAAAACCCATTTCTCACACAATAAGATTTTGTTACAAAACGACACAATAAATACAACTTTTCAGGAAACGCAAATAACTGACGATATGATTTTTTGTAGCTTTTGCTTTTTTCTATAAATACATCTAGTTCTAAGCACGATTTATCAATTTTTTTTGGGAAGCTTGTGAAATGCGTGTCTAGAGTGACTTAGTAAAGCACTTCCGCCTACATGATGAAAATTTTGCTTTCATTTCATTACCAATGGATATTTAGGTGTACTTTTTTGACTTAGGTCTTGGGGTAGCTCATTTTCTCGTTGAAGCAATGAATGTATTAAAAATGTAATGAGTTTTTCCGGATATTTTAATCGGTTTTTTTTGCAGCTCTTTGTTATTTCTTAATCCTTTAAGGTGGTAACCCTAATAAAGCTGGGTCCGAGAACTAGAAAGTGCACTTCAAAGACACAGGTAGCAAACGGTAGTCCCTCGCAAATTAATTATATAACAGGAAATTCCAAAATAGTAATTTTAAGGGTCGTACTTATACAGAACCCGCTTATAATAAAATAGAGGGTTTATAGTACAATGAATAGAGGAGTTTTACCCTACAAAAAGCCGATAAAGTTATCTTATATAAAGCGGCATAATAGTTCAATGAATAGAGGTCAAAATAGGGGGTTTACCCTACAAAAGGTCCGGTAGTTCTGAATTTTGGATATATTGTTAAGCTCAGTAGGGTACTTAAAAATCTGTGTTTTCGTCACCCCCACCCCTGTGCTCCCTCCGCCATCTTAGTTTTTAAATTTTTAACATGCTAGATTATAGCATATGTATATTGAGAAAATTAGCCTGGCTGTTATTGAAAATCACGAAAGCCTTGCCAGGTTAAGACACTACGGTCCAAGCAGAATAGTTAATTTTTTTATCGTTAACGACCGCAAATAATTTATTTTGTAGTTTAGAATTTACATGCCAATGACTCACGAGGTTCAGGGCGAGGGGAAAAAGTGCATTTTCGATGAAAAATATCTCTTTCTAGAATTTTAAATTTATTACTTACCATGTCTAATGACGAATATTGAAATAAACTGCAAGGTCTCTAAACAAAAAAAAACGAGACCACTATGCTAAAATAAGCCATCTTCTTCTTATTTGTATGTCGGTATTAGGAACATTAACATAATTGAATGTGCCATATTGACGAACATCTGATAAGTCTGGCAAGGCTTTGGGGATTTCAAATAGTACACAGATGGTATTTTAAGCTAGTTATAAAACAACCCATCATTTAATAAACTTTCACAACTAAAAAATAAGGGCACTCATTTGATCATCTTAATTTAGTATACCTTTTACTAGTACTATTTTTATACTATTTTATATTTTTAAAGCCACAAAAAAGTTATTATTATATCTTCTGATGCGTTTTCTGTCTAAACCGGAAACCATCCCTATCATATAACTAATTTTCGTTAGAATTGCTCAATAATTCATACTATCGATGTTTGCTGAGTTAGAAATAAATTCTAAAAAAGGTCCCAGACTATAACTATCTAAGGCGATCTTAAAAGTTAATTTGTAGTTATAAGCTTTATATGTCTAAATATATTTATAAATGTGATTTTTTATATTTTTCTTGTTCTTAATTTCTTGTGTACTTATTTATGTTAAATACATAAATATGGGGGGTGATGCTTACAGAGTTTACTACTTGTAAAGTATGTACCTAGTTAAAGCAGATAAGAGCCAAGGTTGCTCTTTTCGGCTTAAACACCCTACCAAGTTTAATTGCGTAAATATATTTGTTAACGTGACTTGAATTTTTTTCTGTTTTTCAATTTTTTTTCCATTTCACCATGTTAAACCGGGAACAAGTAGCAGCCGCTTACACACATGACTAGTTGTAGGTTACTTAAACACCATACCAAGTTTCATTGCGTAACTATGTTTTTGAAGGTGACTTTTGAATTTTTTTCTGTTTTTCCATTTTTTTCCATTTCACCATGTTAAACTGGGAACAAGTAGCAGCCGCTTCCACAGATGACTAGTTGTAGGCAACTTAAACACCCTACAAAGTTTCATTGCGTAACTATGTTTTTGAAGGTGACTTTTGAATTTTTTTCTGTTTTTCCATTTTTTTTCCATTTCACCATGTTAAACCGGGAACAAGTAGCAGCCGCTTACATACATGACTAGCTGTAGGTTACTTAAACACCCTACCAAGTTTCATTGCGTAACTATGTTTCTGAAGGTGACTTTTGAATTTTTTTCTGTTTTTCCACTTTTTTTCCATTTCACCATGTTAAACCGGGAACAAGTAGCAGCCGCTTACACACATGACTAGTTGTAGGTTACTTAAACACCATACCAAGTTTCATTGCGTAACTATGTTTTTGAAGGTGACTTTTGAATTTTTTTCTGTTTTTCAATTTTTTTCCATTTCACCATGTTAAACCGGCAACAAGGAGCAGCCGCTTCCACAGATGACTAGTTGTAGGCAACTTAAACACTCTACCAAGTTTCATTGCGTAACTATGTTTTTGAAGGTGACTTTAGAATTTTTTTATGTTTTTCCATTTTTTTTCCATTTCACCATGTTAAACCGGGAACAAGTAGCAGCCGCTTACACACATGACTAGTTGTAGGTTACTTAAACACCCTACAAAGTTTCATTGCGTAACTATGTTTTTGAAGGTGACTTTTGAATTTTTTTCTGTTTTTCCATTTTTTTTCCATTTCACCATGTTAAACCGGGAACAAGTAGCAGCCGCTTACACACATGACTAGTTGTAGGTTACTTAAACACCCTACAAAGTTTCATTGCGTAACTATGTTTTTGAAGGTGACTTTTGAATTTTTTTCTGTTTTTCCTTTTTTTTCCATTTCACCATGTTAAACCGGGAACAAGTAGCAGCCGCTTACAAACATGACTAGTTGTAGGTTACTTAAACACCCTACAAAGTTTCATTGCGTAACTATGTTTTTGAAGGTGACTTTTGAATTTTTTTCTGTTTTTCCATTTTTTTTCCATTTCACCTTGTTAAACCGGGAACAAGTAGCAGCCGCTTACACACATGACTAGTTGTAGGTTACTTAAACACCATACCAAGTTTCATTGCGTAACTATGTTTTTGAAGGTGACTTTTGAATTTTTTTCTGTTTTTCCATTTTTTTTTCCATTTCACCATGTTAAACCGGGAACAAGTAGCAGCCGCTTACACACATGACTAGTTGTAGGTTACTTAAACACCCTACAAAGTTTCATTGCGTAACTATATTTTTGAAGGTGACTTTTGAATTTTTTTCTGTTTTTCCATTTTTTTTTTCATTTCACCATGTTAAACCGGGAACAAGTAGCAGCCGCTTACACACATGACTAGTTGTAGGTTACTTAAACACCCTACAAAGTTTCATTGCGTAACTATGTTTTTGAAGGTGACTTTTGAATTTTTTTCTGTTTTTCCATTTTTTTTCCATTTCACCTTGTTAAACCGGGAACAAGTAGCAGCCGCTTACACACATGACTAGTTGTAGGTTACTTAAACACCCTACCAAGTTTCATTGCGTAACTATGTTTTTGAAGGTGACTTTTGAATTTTTTTCTGTTTTTCCATTTTTTTTTCCATTTCACCATGTTAAACCGGGAACAAGGAGCAGCCGCTTCCACAGATGACTAGTTGTAGGCAACTTAAACACCCTACCAAGTTTCATTGCGTAACTATGTTTTTGAAGGTGACTTTTGAATTTTTTTCTGTTTTTCCATTTTTTTTCCATTTCGCCATGTTAAACCGGGAACAAGGAGCAGCCGCTTCCACAGATGACTAGTTGTAGGCAACTTAAACACCCTACCAAGTTTCATTGCGTAACTATGTTTTTGAAGGTGACTTTTGAATTTTTTTCTGTTTTTCCATTTTTTTCCATTTCGCCATGTTAAACCGGGAACAAGTAGCAGCCGCTTGCACACATGACTAGCTGTAGGTTACTTAAACACCTTACCAAGTTTCATTGCGTAACTATGTTTTTGAAGGTGACTTTTGAATTTTTTTCTCTTTTTCCTTTTTTTCCATTTCACCATGTTAAACCGGGAAAAAGGAGCAGCCGCTTCCACAGATGACTAGTTGTAGGCAACTTAAACACCCTACCAAGTTTCATTGCGTAACTATGTTTTTGAAGGTGATTTTTGATTTTTTTTTCTGTTTTTCCATTTTTTTTCCATTTGACCATGTTAAACCGGGAACAAGTAGCAGCCGCTTACACACATGACTAGTTGTAGGTTACTTAAACACCCTACCAAGTTTCATTGCGTAACTATGTTTTTGAAGGTGACTTTTGAATTTTTTTCTGATTTTTCATTTTTTTTCCATTTCACCATGTTAAACTGGGAACAAGGAGCAGCCGCTTCCACAGATGACTAGTTGTAGGCAACTTAAACACCCTACCAAGTTTCATTGCGTAACTATGTTTTTGAAGGTGACTCTTGAATTTTTTTCTGTTTTTCCATTTTTTTTCCATTTCGCCATGTTAAACCGGGAACAAGTAGCAGCCGCTTGCACACATGACTAGTTGTAGGTTACTTAAACACCTTACCAAGTTTCATTGCGTAACTATGTTTTTGAAGGTGACTTTTGAATTTCTTTCTCTTTTTCCATTTTTTTTCCATTTCACCATGTTAAACTGGGAACAAGGAGCAGCCGCTTCCACAGATGACTAGTTGTAGGCAACTTAAACACCCTACCAAGTTTCATTGCGTAACTATGTTTTTGAAGGTGACTCTTGAATTTTTTTCTGTTTTTCCATTTTTTTTCCATTTCGCCATGTTAAACCGGGAACAAGTAGCAGCCGCTTGCACACATGACTAGTTGTAGGTTACTTAAACACCTTACCAAGTTTCATTGCGTAACTATGTTTTTGAAGGTGACTTTTGAATTCCTTTCTCTTTTTCCATTTTTTTTCCATTTCACCATGTTAAACCGGGAACAAGGAGCAGCCGCTTCCACAGATGACTAGTTGTAGGCAACTTAAATACCCTACCAAGTTTCATTGCGTAACTATGTTTTTGAAGGTAATTTTTGATTTTTTTTTCTGTTTTTTCATTTTTTTTCCATTTCACCATGTTAAACCGGGAACAAGTAGCAGCCGCTTACACACATGACTAGTTGTAGGTTACTTAAACACCCTACAAAGTTTCATTGCGTAACTATGTTTTTGAAGGTGACTTTTGAATTTTTTTCTGTTTTTCCATTTTTTTTTCATTTCACCATGTTAAACCGGGAACAAGTAGCAGCCGCTTACACACATGACTAGTTGTAGGTTACTTAAACACCATACCAAGTTTCATTGCGTAACTATGTTTTTGAAGGTGACTTTTGAATTTTTTTCTGTTTTTCCATTTTTTTTCCATTTCACCATGTTAAACCGGGAACAAGGAGCAGCCGCTTCCACAGATGACTAGTTGTAGGCAACTTAAACACCCTACCAAGTTTCATTGCGTAACTATGTTTTTGAAGGAAACTTTTGAATTTTTTTCTGTTTTTCCATTTTTTTTCCATTTTACCATGTTAAACCGGGAACAAGTAGCAGCCGCTTACACACATGACTAGTTGTAGGTTACTTAAACACCCTACAAAGCTTCATTGCGTAACTATGTTTTTGAAGGTGACTTTTGAATTTTTTTCTGTTTTTCCATTTTTTTCCATTTCACCATGTTAAACCGAGAACAAGTAGCAGCCGCTTACACACATGACTAGTTGTAGGTTACTTAAACACCATACCAAGTTTCATTGCGTAACTATGTTTTTGAAGGTGACTTTTGAATTTTTTTCTGTTTTTCCATTTTTTTTCCATTTCACCATGTTAAACCGGGAACAAGGAGCAGCCGCTTCCACAGATGACTAGTTGTAGGCAACTTAAACACCCTACCAAGTTTCATTGCGTAACTATGTTTTTGAAGGTGACTTTTGAATTTTTTTGTGTTTTTCCATTTTTTTCCATTTCACCATGTTAAACCGGGAACAAGTAGCAGCCGCTTACACACATGACTAGCTGTAGGATACTTAAACGCCCTACAAAGTTTCATTGCGTAACTATGTTTTTGAAGGTGACTTTTGAATTTTTTTCTGTTTTTCAATTTTTTTTCCATTTCACCATGTTAAACCGGGAACAAGGAGCAGCCGCTTCCACAGATGACTAGTTGTAGGCAACTTAAACACCCTACAAAGTTTCATTGGGTAACTATGTTTTTGAAGGTGACTTCTGAATTTTTTTCTGTTTTTCCATTTTTTTTCCATTTCACCATGTTAAACCGGGAACAAGTAGCAGCCGCTTACACACATGACTAGTTGTAGGTTACTTAAACACCCTACCAAGTTTCATTGCGTAACTATGTTTTTGAAGGTGATTTTTGATTTTTTTTTCTGTTTTTCCATTTTTTTTCCATTTGACCATGTTAAACCGGGAACAAGTAGCAGCCGCTTACACACATGACTAGTTGTAGTTTACTTAAACACCCTACCAAGTTTCATTGCGTAACTATGTTTTTGAAGGTGACTTTTGAATTTTTTTCTGATTTTTCATTTTTTTTCCATTTCACCATGTTAAACTGGGAACAAGGAGCAGCCGCTTCCACAGATGACTAGTTGTAGGCAACCTAAACACCCTACCAAGTTTCATTGCGTAACTATGTTTTTGAAGGTGACTCTTGAATTTTTTTCTGTTTTTCCATTTTTTTTCCATTTCGCCATGTTAAACCGGGAACAAGTAGCAGCCGCTTGCACACATGACTAGTTGTAGGTTACTTAAACACCTTACCAAGTTTCATTGCGTAACTATGTTTTTGAAGGTGACTTTTGAATTTCTTTCTCTTTTTCCATTTTTTTTCCATTTCACCATGTTAAACCGGGAACAAGGAGCAGCCGCTTCCACAGATGACTAGTTGTAGGCAACTTAAATACCCTACCAAGTTTCATTGCGTAACTATGTTTTTGAAGGTAATTTTTGATTTTTTTTTCTGTTTTTTCATTTTTTTTCCATTTCACCATGTTAAACCGGGAACAAGTAGCAGCCGCTTACACACATGACTAGTTGTAGGTTACTTAAACACCCTACAAAGTTTCATTGCGTAACTATGTTTTTGAAGGTGACTTTTGAATTTTTTTCTGTTTTTCCATTTTTTTTTCATTTCACCATGTTAAACCGGGAACAAGTAGCAGCCGCTTACACACATGACTAGTTGTAGGTTACTTAAACACCATACCAAGTTTCATTGCGTAACTATGTTTTTGAAGGTGACTTTTGAATTTTTTTCTGTTTTTCCATTTTTTTTCCATTTCACCATGTTAAACCGGGAACAAGGAGCAGCCGCTTCCACAGATGACTAGTTGTAGGCAACTTAAACACCCTACCAAGTTTCATTGCGTAACTATGTTTTTGAAGGAAACTTTTGAATTTTTTTCTGTTTTTCAATTTTTTTCCATTTCACCATGTTAAACCGGGAACAAGTAGCAGCCGCTTACACACATGACTAGCTGTAGGATACTTAAACGCCCTACAAAGTTTCATTGCGTAACTATGTTTTTGAAGGTGACTTTTGAATTTTTTTCTGTTTTTCCATTTTTTTTCCATTTCACCATGTTAAACCGGGAACAAGGAGCAGCCGCTTCCACAGATGACTAGTTGTAGGCAACTTAAATACCCTACCAAGTTTCATCGCGTAACTATGTTTTTGAAGGTGACTTTTGAATTTTTTTCTGTTTTTCCATTTTTTTTCATTTCACCATGTTAAACCGGGAACAAGGAGCAGCCGCTTCCACAGATGACTAGTTGTAGGCAACTTAAACACCCTACCAAGTTTCATTGCGTAACTATGTTTTTGAAGGTGACTTTTGAATTTTTTTCTGTTTTTCCATTTTTTTTCCATTTCGCCATGTTAAACCGGGAACAAGTAGCAGCCGCTTGCACACATGACTAGTTGTAGGTTACTTAAACACCTTACCAAGTTTCATTGCGTAACTATGTTTTTGAAGGTGACTTTTGAATTTTTTTCTCTTTTTCCATTTTTTTTCCATTTCACCATGTTAAACCGGGAACAAGGAGCAGCCGCTTCCACAGATGACTAGTTGTAGGCAACTTAAACACCCTACCAAGTTTCATTGCGTAACTATGTTTTTGAAGGTGATTTTTGATTTTTTTTTCTGTTTTTCCATTTTTTTTCCATTTGACCATGTTAAACCAGGAACAAGTAGCAGCCGCTTACACACATGACTAGTTGTAGGTACTTAAACACCCTACCAAGTTTCATTGCGTAACTATGTTTTTGAAGGTGACTTTTAAATTTTTTTCTGTTTTTCCATTTTTTTCCATTTCACCATGTTAAACCGGGAACAAGTAGCAGCCGCTTACACACATGACTAGCTGTAGGATACTTAAACGCCCTACAAAGTTTCATTGCGTAACTATGTTTTTGAAGGTGACTTTTGAATTTTTTTCTGTTTTTCCATTTTTTTTCCATTTCACCATGTTAAACCAGGAACAAGGAGCAGCCGCTTCCACAGATGACTAGTTGTAGGCAACTTAAATACCCTACCAAGTTTCATTGCGTAACCATGTTTTTGAAGGTGACTTTTGAATTTTTTTCTGTTTTTCCATTTTTTTTCCATTTCGCCATGTTAAACCGGGAACAAGTAGCAGCCGCTTGCACACATGACTAGTTGTAGGTTACTTAAACACCTTACCAAGTTTCATTGCGTAACTATGTTTTTGAAGGTGACTTTTGAATTCCTTTCTCTTTTTCCATTTTTTTTCCATTTCACCATGTTAAACCGGGAACAAGGAGCAGCCGCTTCCACAGATGACTAGTTGTAGGCAACTTAAACACCCTACCAAGTTTCATTGCGTAACTATGTTTTTGAAGGAAACTTTTGAATTTTTTTCTGTTTTTCCATTTTTTTTCCATTTTACCATGTTAAACCGGGAACAAGTAGCAGCCGCTTACACACATGACTAGTTGTAGGTTACTTAAACACCCTACAAAGCTTCATTGCGTAACTATGTTTTTGAAGGTGACTTTTGAATTTTTTTCTGTTTTTCCATTTTTTTCCATTTCACCATGTTAAACCGAGAACAAGTAGCAGCCGCTTACACACATGACTAGTTGTAGGTTACTTAAACACCATACCAAGTTTCATTGCGTAACTATGTTTTTGAAGGTGACTTTTGAATTCCTTTCTCTTTTTCCATTTTTTTTCCATTTCACCATGTTAAACCGGGAACAAGGAGCAGCCGCTTCCACAGATGACTAGTTGTAGGCAACTTAAACACCCTACCAAGTTTCATTGCGTAACTATGTTTTTGAAGGAAACTTTTGAATTTTTTTCTGTTTTTCCATTTTTTTTCCATTTTACCATGTTAAACCGGGAACAAGTAGCAGCCGCTTACACACATGACTAGTTGTAGGTTACTTAAACACCCTACAAAGCTTCATTGCGTAACTATGTTTTTGAAGGTGACTTTTGAATTTTTTTCTGTTTTTCCATTTTTTTCCATTTCACCATGTTAAACCGGCAACAAGGAGCAGCCGCTTCCACAGATGACTAGTTGTAGGCAACTTAAACACTCTACCAAGTTTCATTGCGTAACTATGTTTTTGAAGGTGACTTTAGAATTTTTTTATGTTTTTCCATTTTTTTTCCATTTCACCATGTTAAACCGGGAACAAGTAGCAGCCGCTTACACACATGACTAGTTGTAGGTTACTTAAACACCTTACCAAGTTTCATTGCGTAACTATGTTTTTGAAGGTGACTTTTGAATTCCTTTCTCTTTTTCCATTTTTTTTCCATTTCACCATGTTAAACCGGGAACAAGGAGCAGCCGCTTCCACAGATGACTAGTTGTAGGCAACTTAAATACCCTACCAAGTTTCATTGCGTAACTATGTTTTTGAAGGTAATTTTTGATTTTTTTTTCTGTTTTTTCATTTTTTTTCCATTTCACCATGTTAAACCGGGAACAAGTAGCAGCCGCTTACACACATGACTAGTTGTAGGTTACTTAAACACCCTACAAAGTTTCATTGCGTAACTATGTTTTTGAAGGTGACTTTTGAATTTTTTTCTGTTTTTCCATTTTTTTTTCATTTCACCATGTTAAACCGGGAACAAGTAGCAGCCGCTTACACACATGACTAGTTGTAGGTTACTTAAACACCATACCAAGTTTCATTGCGTAACTATGTTTTTGAAGGTGACTTTTGAATTTTTTTCTGTTTTTCCATTTTTTTTCCATTTCACCATGTTAAACCGGGAACAAGGAGCAGCCGCTTCCACAGATGACTAGTTGTAGGCAACTTAAACACCCTACCAAGTTTCATTGCGTAACTATGTTTTTGAAGGAAACTTTTGAATTTTTTTCTGTTTTTCCATTTTTTTTCCATTTCACCATGTTAAACCGGCAACAAGGAGCAGCCGCTTCCACAGATGACTAGTTGTAGGCAACTTAAACACTCTACCAAGTTTCATTGCGTAACTATGTTTTTGAAGGTGACTTTAGAATTTTTTTATGTTTTTCCATTTTTTTTCCATTTCACCATGTTAAACCGGGAACAAGTAGCAGCCGCTTACACACATGACTAGTTGTAGGTTACTTAAACACCTTACCAAGTTTCATTGCGTAACTATGTTTTTGAAGGTGACTTTTGAATTCCTTTCTCTTTTTCCATTTTTTTTCCATTTCACCATGTTAAACCGGGAACAAGGAGCAGCCGCTTCCACAGATGACTAGTTGTAGGCAACTTAAATACCCTACCAAGTTTCATTGCGTAACTATGTTTTTGAAGGTAATTTTTGATTTTTTTTTCTGTTTTTTCATTTTTTTTCCATTTCACCATGTTAAACCGGGAACAAGTAGCAGCCGCTTACACACATGACTAGTTGTAGGTTACTTAAACACCCTACAAAGTTTCATTGCGTAACTATGTTTTTGAAGGTGACTTTTGAATTTTTTTCTGTTTTTCCATTTTTTTTTCATTTCACCATGTTAAACCGGGAACAAGTAGCAGCCGCTTACACACATGACTAGTTGTAGGTTACTTAAACACCATACCAAGTTTCATTGCGTAACTATGTTTTTGAAGGTGACTTTTGAATTTTTTTCTGTTTTTCCATTTTTTTTCCATTTCACCATGTTAAACCGGGAACAAGGAGCAGCCGCTTCCACAGATGACTAGTTGTAGGCAACTTAAACACCCTACCAAGTTTCATTGCGTAACTATGTTTTTGAAGGAAACTTTTGAATTTTTTTCTGTTTTTCCATTTTTTTTCCATTTTACCATGTTAAACCGGGAACAAGTAGCAGCCGCTTACACACATGACTAGTTGTAGGTTACTTAAACACCCTACAAAGCTTCATTGCGTAACTATGTTTTTGAAGGTGACTTTTGAATTTTTTTCTGTTTATCCATTTTTTTCCATTTCACCATGTTAAACCGAGAACAAGTAGCAGCCGCTTACACACATGACTAGTTGTAGGTTACTTAAACACCATACCAAGTTTCATTGCGTAACTATGTTTTTGAAGGTGACTTTTGAATTTTTTTCTGTTTTTCCATTTTTTTTTCCATTTCACCATGTTAAACCGGGAACAAGGAGCAGCCGCTTCCACAGATGACTAGTTGTAGGCAACTTAAACACCCTACCAAGTTTCATTGCGTAACTATGTTTTTGAAGGTGACTTTTGAATTTTTTTGTGTTTTTCCATTTTTTTCCATTTCACCATGTTAAACCGGGAACAAGTAGCAGCCGCTTACACACATGACTAGCTGTAGGATACTTAAACGCCCTACAAAGTTTCATTGCGTAACTATGTTTTTGAAGGTGACTTTTGAATTTTTTTCTGTTTTTCCATTTTTTTTCCATTTCACCATGTTAAACCGGGAACAAGGAGCAGCCGCTTCCACAGATGACTAGTTGTAGGCAACTTAAACACCCTACAAAGTTTCATTGGGTAACTATGTTTTTGAAGGTGACTTCTGAATTTTTTTCTGTTTTTCCATTTTTTTTCCATTTCACCATGTTAAACCGGGAACAAGTAGCAGCCGCTTACACACATGACTAGTTGTAGGTTACTTAAACACCCTACAAAGTTTCATTGCGTAACTATGTTTTTGAAGGTGACTTTTGAATTTTTTTCTGTTTTTCCATTTTTTTTCCATTTCACCATGTTAAACCGGGAACAAGGAGCAGCCGCTTCCACAGATGACTAGTTGTAGGCAACTTAAATACCCTACCAAGTTTCATTGCGTAACTATGTTTTTGAAGGTGACTTTTGAATTTTTTTCTGTTTTTCCATTTTTTTTTCATTTCACCATGTTAAACCGGGAACAAGGAGCAGCCGCTTCCACAGATGACTAGTTGTAGGCAACTTAAACACCCTACAAAGTTTCATTGGGTAACTATGTTTTTGAAGGTGACTTCTGAATTTTTTTCTGTTTTTCCATTTTTTTTCCATTTCGCCATGCTAAACCGGGAACAAGTAGCAGCCGCTTGCACACATGACTAGTTGTAGGTTACTTAAACACCTTACCAAGTTTCATTGCGTAACTATGTTTTTGAAGGTGACTTTTGAATTTTTTTCTGTTTTTCCATTTTTTTTCCATTTCACCATGTTAAACCGGGAACAAGGAGCAGCCGCTTCCACAGATGACTAGTTGTAGGCAACTTAAACACCCTACCAAGTTTCATTGCGTAACTATGTTTTTGAAGGTGACTTTTGAATTTTTTTCTGTTTTTCCATTTTTTTTCCATTTCGCCATGCTAAACCGGGAACAAGGAGCAGCCGCTTCCACAGATGACTAGTTGTAGGCAACTTAAACACCCTACCAAGTTTCATTGCGTAACTATGTTTTTGAAGGTGACTTTTGAATTTTTTTCTGTTTTTCCATTTTTTTCCATTTCGCCATGTTAAACCGGGAACAAGGAGCAGCCGCTTCCACAGATGACTAGTTGTAGGCAACTTAAACACCCTACCAAGTTTCATTGCGTAACTATGTTTTTGAAGGTGACTTTTGAATTTTTTTCTGTTTTTCCATTTTTTTCCATTTCGCCATGTTAAACCGGGAACAAGTAGCAGCCGCTTGCACACATGACTAGCTGTAGGTTACTTAAACACCTTACCAAGTTTCATTGCGTAACTATGTTTTTGAAGGTGACTTTTGAATTTTTTTCTCTTTTTCCTTTTTTTTCCATTTCACCATGTTAAACCGGGAACAAGGAGCAGCCGCTTCCACAGATGACTAGTTGTAGGCAACTTAAACACCCTACCAAGTTTCATTGCGTAACTATGTTTTTGAAGGTGATTTTTGATTTTTTTTTCTGTTTTTCCATTTTTTTTCCATTTGACCATGTTAAACCGGGAACAAGTAGCAGCCGCTTACACACATGACTAGTTGTAGGTTACTTAAACACCCTACCAAGTTTCATTGCGTAACTATGTTTTTGAAGGTGACTTTTGAATTTTTTTCTGATTTTTCATTTTTTTTCCATTTCACCATGTTAAACTGGGAACAAGGAGCAGCCGCTTCCACAGATGACTAGTTGTAGGCAACTTAAACACCCTACCAAGTTTCATTGCGTAACTATGTTTTTGAAGGTGACTCTTGAATTTTTTTCTGTTTTTCCATTTTTTTTCCATTTCGCCATGTTAAACCGGGAACAAGTAGCAGCCGCTTGCACACATGACTAGTTGTAGGTTACTTAAACACCTTACCAAGTTTCATTGCGTAACTATGTTTTTGAAGGTGACTTTTGAATTTCTTTCTCTTTTTCCATTTTTTTTCCATTTCACCATGTTAAACCGGGAACAAGGAGCAGCCGCTTCCACAGATGACTAGTTGTAGGCAACTTAAATACCCTACCAAGTTTCATTGCGTAACTATGTTTTTGAAGGTAATTTTTGATTTTTTTTTCTGTTTTTTCATTTTTTTTCCATTTCACCATGTTAAACCGGGAACAAGTAGCAGCCGCTTACACACATGACTAGTTGTAGGTTACTTAAACACCCTACAAAGTTTCATTGCGTAACTATGTTTTTGAAGGTGACTTTTGAATTTTTTTCTGTTTTTCCATTTTTTTTTTCATTTCACCATGTTAAACCGGGAACAAGTAGCAGCCGCTTACACACATGACTAGTTGTAGGTTACTTAAACACCATACCAAGTTTCATTGCGTAACTATGTTTTTGAAGGTGACTTTTGAATTTTTTTCTGTTTTTCCATTTTTTTTCCATTTCACCATGTTAAACCGGGAACAAGGAGCAGCCGCTTCCACAGATGACTAGTTGTAGGCAACTTAAACACCCTACCAAGTTTCATTGCGTAACTATGTTTTTGAAGGAAACTTTTGAATTTTTTTCTGTTTTTCCATTTTTTTCCATTTCACCATGTTAAACCGGGAACAAGTAGCAGCCGCTTACACACATGACTAGCTGTAGGATACTTAAACGCCCTACAAAGTTTCATTGCGTAACTATGTTTTTGAAGGTGACTTTTGAATTTTTTTCTGTTTTTCCATTTTTTTTCCATTTCACCATGTTAAACCGGGAACAAGGAGCAGCCGCTTCCACAGATGACTAGTTGTAGGCAACTTAAATACCCTACCAAGTTTCATTGCGTAACCATGTTTTTGAAGGTGACTTTTGAATTTTTTTCTGTTTTTCCATTTTTTTTCCATTTCGCCATGTTAAACCGGGAACAAGTAGCAGCCGCTTCCACAGATGACTAGTTGTAGGCAACTTAAACACCCTACCAAGTTTCATTGCGTAACTATGTTTTTGAAGGTGACTTTTGAATTTTTTTCTGTTTTTCCATTTTTTTTTTCATTTCACCATGTTAAACCGGGAACAAGTAGCAGCCGCTTACACACATGACTAGTTGTAGGTTACTTAAACACCATACCAAGTTTCATTGCGTAACTATGTTTTTGAAGGTGACTTTTGAATTTTTTTCTGTTTTTCCATTTTTTTTCCATTTCACCATGTTAAACCGGGAACAAGGAGCAGCCGCTTCCACAGATGACTAGTTGTAGGCAACTTAAACACCCTACCAAGTTTCATTGCGTAACTATGTTTTTGAAGGAAACTTTTGAATTTTTTTCTGTTTTTCCATTTTTTTCCATTTCACCATGTTAAACCGGGAACAAGTAGCAGCCGCTTACACACATGACTAGCTGTAGGATACTTAAACGCCCTACAAAGTTTCATTGCGTAACTATGTTTTTGAAGGTGACTTTTGAATTTTTTTCTGTTTTTCCATTTTTTTTCCATTTCACCATGTTAAACCGGGAACAAGGAGCAGCCGCTTCCACAGATGACTAGTTGTAGGCAACTTAAATACCCTACCAAGTTTCATTGCGTAACCATGTTTTTGAAGGTGACTTTTGAATTTTTTTCTGTTTTTCCATTTTTTTTCCATTTCGCCATGTTAAACCGGGAACAAGTAGCAGCCGCTTGCACACATGACTAGTTGTAGGTTACTTAAACACCTTACCAAGTTTCATTGCGTAACTATGTTTTTGAAGGTGACTTTTGAATTTTTTTCTGTTTTTCCATTTTTTTTCCATTTCACCATGTTAAACCGGGAACAAGGAGCAGCCGCTTCCACAGATGACTAGTTGTAGGCAACTTAAACACCCTACCAAGTTTCATTGCGTAACTATGTTTTTGAAGGTGACTTTTGAATTTTTTTCTGTTTTTCCATTTTTTTTCCATTTTGCCATGCTAAACCGGGAACAAGTAGCAGCCGCTTGCACACATGACTAGTTGTAGGTTACTTAAACACCTTACCAAGTTTCATTGCGTAACTATGTTTTTGAAGGTGACTTTTGAATTTTTTTCTGTTTTTCCATTTTTTTTCCATTTCACCATGTTAAACCGGGAACAAGGAGCAGCCGCTTCCACAGATGACTAGTTGTAGGCAACTTAAACACCCTACCAAGTTTCATTGCGTAACTATGTTTTTGAAGGTGACTTTTGAATTTTTTTCTGTTTTTCCATTTTTTTTCCATTTTGCCATGTTAAACCGGGAACAAGTAGCAGCCGCTTGCACACATGACTAGCTGTAGGTTACTTAAACACCTTACCAAGTTTCATTGCGTAACTATGTTTTTGAAGGTGACTTTTGAATTTTTTTCTCTTTTTCCTTTTTTTTTCCATTTCACCATGTTAAACCGGGAACAAGGAGCAGCCGCTTCCACAGATGACTAGTTGTAGGCAACTTAAACACCCTACCAAGTTTCATTGCGTAACTATGTTTTTGAAGGTGTTTTTGATTTTTTTTTCTGTTTTTCCATTTTTTTTCCATTTGACCATGTTAAACCGGGAACAAGTAGCAGCCGCTTACACACATGACTAGTTGTAGGTTACTTAAACACCTTACCAAGTTTCATTGCGTAACTATGTTTTTGAAGGTGACTTTTGAATTTCTTTCTCTTTTTCCATTTTTTTTCCATTTCACCATGTTAAACCGGGAACAAGGAGCAGCCGCTTCCACAGATGACTAGTTGTAGGCAACTTAAATACCCTACCAAGTTTCATTGCGTAACTATGTTTTTGAAGGTAATTTTTGATTTTTTTTTCTGTTTTTTAATTTTTTTTTCATTTCACCATGTTAAACCGGGAACAAGTAGCAGCCGCTTACACACATGACTAGTTGTAGGTTACTTAAACACCCTACAAAGTTTCATTGCGTAACTATGTTTTTGAAGGTGACTTTTGAATTTTTTTCTGTTTTTCCATTTTTTTTTCATTTCACCATGTTAAACCGGGAACAAGTAGCAGCCGCTTACACACATGACTAGTTGTAGGTTACTTAAACACCATACCAAGTTTCATTGCGTAACTATGTTTTTGAAGGTGACTTTTGAATTTTTTTCTGTTTTTCCATTTTTTTTCCATTTCACCATGTTAAACCGGGAACAAGGAGCAGCCGCTTCCACAGATGACTAGTTGTAGGCAACTTAAACACCCTACCAAGTTTCATTGCGTAACTATGTTTTTGAAGGAAACTTTTGAATTTTTTTCTGTTTTTCCATTTTTTTTCCATTTTACCATGTTAAACCGGGAACAAGTAGCAGCCGCTTACACACATGACTAGTTGTAGGTTACTTAAACACCCTACAAAGCTTCATTGCGTAACTATGTTTTTGAAGGTGACTTTTGAATTTTTTTCTGTTTTTCCATTTTTTTCCATTTCACCATGTTAAACCGAGAACAAGTAGCAGCCGCTTACACACATGACTAGTTGTAGGTTACTTAAACACCATACCAAGTTTCATTGCGTAACTATGTTTTTGAAGGTGACTTTTGAATTTTTTTCTGTTTTTCCATTTTTTTTTTCATTTCACCATGTTAAACCGGGAACAAGGAGCAGCCGCTTCCACAGATGACTAGTTGTAGGCAACTTAAACACCCTACCAAGTTTCATTGCGTAACTATGTTTTTGAAGGTGACTTTTGAATTTTTTTGTGTTTTTCCATTTTTTTCCATTTCACCATGTTAAACCGGGAACAAGTAGCAGCCGCTTACACACATGACTAGCTGTAGGATACTTAAACGCCCTACAAAGTTTCATTGCGTAACTATGTTTTTGAAGGTGACTTTTGAATTTTTTTCTGTTTTTCCATTTTTTTTCCATTTCACCATGTTAAACCGGGAACAAGGAGCAGCCGCTTCCACAGATGACTAGTTGTAGGCAACTTAAACACCCTACAAAGTTTCATTGAGTAACTATGTTTTTGAAGGTGACTTCTGAATTTTTTTCTGTTTTTCCATTTTTTTTCCATTTCACCATGTTAAACCGGGAACAAGTAGCAGCCGCTTACACACATGACTAGTTGTAGGTTACTTAAACACCCTACAAAGTTTCATTGCGTAACTATGTTTTTGAAGGTGACTTTTGAATTTTTTTCTGTTTTTCCATTTTTTTTCCATTTCACCATGTTAAACCGGGAACAAGGAGCAGCCGCTTCCACAGATGACTAGTTGTAGGCAACTTAAATACCCTACCAAGTTTCATTGCGTAACTATGTTTTTGAAGGTGACTTTTGAATTTTTTTCTGTTTTTCAATTTTTTTTCCATTTCGCCATGTTAAACCGGGAACAAGTAGCAGCCGCTTGCACACATGACTAGTTGTAGGTTACTTAAACACCTTACCAAGTTTCATTGCGTAACTATGTTTTTGAAGGTGACTTTTGAATTTTTTTCTCTTTTTCCATTTTTTTTCCATTTCACCATGTTAAACCGGGAACAAGGAGCAGCCGCTTCCACAGATGACTAGTTGTAGGCAACTTAAACACCCTACCAAGTTTCATTGCGTAACTATGTTTTTGAAGGTGATTTTTGATTTTTTTTTCTGTTTTTCCATTTTTTTTCCATTTGACCATGTTAAACCAGGAACAAGTAGCAGCCGCTTACACACATGACTAGTTGTAGGTACTTAAACACCCTACCAAGTTTCATTGCGTAACTATGTTTTTGAAGGTGACTTTTAAATTTTTTTCTGTTTTTCCATTTTTTTCCATTTCACCATGTTAAACCGGGAACAAGTAGCAGCCGCTTACATACATGACTAGTTGTAGGTTACTTAAACACCTTACCAAGTTTCATTGCGTAACTATGTTTTTGAAGGTGACTTTTGAATTTTTTTCTGTTTTTCCATTTTTTTTCCATTTGAACATGTTAAACCGGGAACAAAAAGCAGCCGCTTCCACAGATGACTAGTTGTAGGCAACTTAAACACTCTACCAAGTTTCATTGCGTAACTGTATTTTTAAAGAGGACTTTTAAATTTTTTTGGATTTTTTATTTTTTTCCAAATTTCTCAAATTCTCCATTTCTTAATAAAAAAAGTTATTTACCAAGGTTTTTGCAGCTTCTCAATGAAATAATTTTTGAAAATATACTTTTTTGTTAGGCTGCCAAATGTGGCTGCTAACTTCACATTTTGGCTGCTGTAAGTGGCTGCTAACTTCACACTTTGGCTGCTGTAAGGTGGCTGCTAGTTTCACACCAATTACTTTTTCAAGCTTCATAATCCCTCTCTTCAATAAAAACCATTATTTCTTGAATTCTAGAAATCTATATTTTCTTGATTAATGAAACAAGTACAATAATAATTTTTACAAACAACAATCATAAAAAATACTTTTTACCAGTAACAAGAATTTTTACAAAGAAGGATTTATTTTCTCAAATATGGTATTCGAATTTTCTTGCAAGAATCGATCTAATCGATATAACCAATGACTACATAATCGAAACAAGTATAGTACAGAGAATACAGAGAACGATTTAGAATATTTCAAATCGAGATAAGAGATAAAGTTTGTTTCAAAATGAATAGCACATGCACTGGCGTATATAGAAAAAAGTTTCGGGGTGGACCCGAGGCAATTTGGGGGGGGCCCGAGACCCCATGAGGCCGTATTTTATGCTATTTTATGTTTGCATTCAGGAAATATGTGGAAAATATCTGTTGCTGTTTTGAGGGGTAGAGCCGCGGGACTGTAAGCGCGCTGGTCGTTTTATAAAATCTGGGTGCAAAAATCCTTAAAAGGACGATGTAAAAATATTAATTTTTCCGAGCCACACAAAGACAATATAGAGGATTGGCACTCACCTTTTCAGTTGTTTCCGTCGTCCAGAGGAGCTCCTCTCGCTGGCCCAGTCGTTGCAGTCGATCCACACTAGAATCACTTGTTTGTGTAATGGTTTAGTTTGATTTTCTAAGAATTTTATTGGATTTTTTGGTTAATAGAATTTATCACCATGCTGCGTGGTGATCTCGACAGAATACGACAGACGAATCTTTTTTTGGTTACGCCTTTTTGCGCAGATTCATTTTCCGTAGATGGCGCTGGCGTTTTGCTTGTGCCAATCAAATTGAAATTGTGTGGGTTTTCCGAATACGGGAATTTGGCGCAAAATTTGAATTTAAAATTAAAGTTGCACGAACATTTTCCGCCCACTTAAAACGAAGTTTTACATTGAGATTAATTGAATAAACAAATGGCTATATAAAAAAAAAATATAAGTTAATTTAAAACCTTAAAGGGTAGGTTATTAAAATCCGTTTTAGGTTTATAGATCAAAAAGAAAAAAAAAATGGAAAAAAAATATATATATATTCTAGATAACGACACACGAAACAAAAGAAGTTGCTTGGGAGTTTAGTGCGCATCTAAAGGTAGTGGGCACAACTTGACCACGGGACGAGTGAAAAGTCCGTGTTGTGTTTTAACAGTAGCAACTCGAATGTGATTATCCCGACCAGGATGTACAGATACTATTCTACCCAGCAACCAGTGTAATGGCGGCCTAGTTTCATCCTTAATTAATACAAGCGTATCTAGCTTGATTTCAACCGAAGGGTCCGACCACTTAGAACGCTGTTGTAAAGTATTTAAGTACTCGAGTTTCCAACGCTTCCAGAAATCGGCATGAATTCGTTGGATAAGTTGCCAACGATTAAGGGTATTAACTTTAAGGGTAGAAAGGTCAGGATCAGGACACGAATTAAGGGGTTCCATTGTGAGGAAATGACCCGGAGTCAAAGACGTAAGATCGTTTGGGTCAGAGCTTTGCTCACAAAGGGGTCGAGAATTGAGTAATGCCTCTATTTGGGCGAGGAGAGTATAGAGCTCTTCGAAGGTTAGTATCTGGTCACCGATGACCCGATACAAATGTGTTTTTATAGATTTGACTCCTGCTTCTGCTAGACCATTTAGGTGGGGGGCTCCCGGACTATTAAGACACCATTTGATTTTTAAGCTCTCAGAAGCTAATTTCGAAAGATTATGGAGCTCCTTAATAGCCCCAACAAAGTTTGAGCCTCTATCACTTGTGATTTGGACACAAGTGCCACGTCTAGCGACAAAGCGTCGTAAAGCAGCGATGCACGCCTCTGTGGTTAAATCCGAAACAAGCTCGATATGGATTGCCTTGACAGAAGTATCGACAAAGACTGCGATATATGATTTACCAACTTGTGCTCCACGACGTCTCTGACCTACAAAGGTTTTGATTGGGCCTGCATAGTCTAAGCAAACGTGTGAAAAACATTTTAATTGTGACGTTCTAAAAGAAGGTAAATCCGACATGTACGGAGTGTAAGGTTTTGGTTTTAAGCGAAAGCAGGGAATACATTTCAATAAAACCCTCTGAATAGCTCGACGTGATGACATAATCCAAAACTTTTGACGAATTAAGTATTGGACTGTGTTTATTCCGGGATGTAAATTTTCGTTATGAGTTTGAATAATGATCAATTGGGTTAATCTATGAGATTTCGGCAATAATAAGGGATGTTTTGCCTCAAAGGGGAGTTGAGAATGCCGTAAGCGTCCGCCCACTCTAAGGAAACCCAATTCGTCCAAAAAGGGCGCGAGTTTACGAAACGGCTTAGGTAATAGCTGAGTATTTTGAATTTTTTGAATGATATCCGAAAAACACTCTTCTTGGACCCTTTTAACTAAAACAAGTAGAGCCTTGTGTAGTTCAAAAGCGGAAAAAACGCCGGATAAAGGGTCAACTGAGGTTTTTCGATTGTGAATAAGTCTTAGAAAATGACAAATGATTTTTTGAATGGTATTTAAATTGGATATTTTATCGATTAATCTAACAAAAAGGTTTTGATTTTGAATTTCTGCCGTCAGCACCACTGAATTTTCCGGTTTTTCTTCTTTGAGAACCTCGTCCGGAACTCCCAAAGAACGTTCATTTATAAACCTTTGAATTTGCCACTCCGTAGTGGGCAAGGTAATCCATGGAGGGCCGTGAAACCAAAGAGGGTGATTTATTAAGTTATTGGGCGACAACCCTCTGCTAGCGCAGTCGGCAGGGTTCTCGAGTGAAGTAATGTGATACCATGGGACTTCGGGGATTGTTTCTTGAATACGACTCACGCGGTTTGCCACAAAGGTCTTCCACTTGTGAGGTGAAGATGTGACCCAATGAAGCGTGACCTGTGAGTCCGAGAACGCAAGAATTTCATCGATTACGAGTAATGATGAATAGGTGCGAATAACTAGTTCGAGTAAATCAGCTAATAGAGTAGCTCCAAGTAGTTCCAAACGTGGGATTGAAATAGTGTGTAAGGGAGCAACCCTTGACTTGCCCATGACTAGAGCAGTTTTGATAATTTTATTTGGTAATTCGACGCGAACGTATACGCAAGAAGCGTATCCTAGCTCGGATGCATCGCAGAAACCTAGCAATTGACATCGTTGAATATTATTCGAAAAAATATGTCTAGGTATACAAAGATTCGAAAGAGTGGTTAATTGATTATTGAATTGATTCCAAAGAGTTTTGATTGGATCGGGGGGTATTTCATCCCAATCAGTTTTGCATAACCAAAGTTTTTGCATAATCACTTTGGCTAAAAATGAAACAGGCGATAAGAAACCTATAGGATCCCAAATTTTAGCGATAGCCGATAAAATATTCCTTTTGGTGCAAGGTTTTTCACAAGGGGTACAAGAATAGGTAAAAGTATCTGTAGAAGGGTGCCACTGAAGGCCCAACACCTTAATTGATGTTGAAGAATCGTCTTCAAAGGTAACAGGGATCTGACAATCAGCAGGCGACAAATGTGAAAGAAGTTTCGGATTATTTGATGCCCATTTTCTTAATTCAAATTTTCCCAATTTAAGCAACGCTATGAGATCCTTTTGAAGTGATAAAGCACCTTCTAGAGAGTTAGCTCCACAGCAAATATCGTCCATGAAAATGTTATTCAAAAGGACCTGGGATGCTTCAGGATAATTCTTAGCCTCCAGGATGGCTAGTTCTCTAAGAGTTCTAATAGCTAAATAGGGACTTGAACTAACACCAAACGTCACTGTATTAAGCCTGTATTCCTGCAGGGGTTCGTTGGGATCAAATCGCCAAAGTAGCCTTTGGTAGTCCCGATGAATTGGATTGATTTGAATTTGTAAAAAGTGCTGTTTTATATCAGTCAAAAATACGATAGAATAAAATCTGAATTTTAATAGAATTTCGGAAATATCGGCTTGTAATTTTGGTCCTATTAAAAGAGTTTCGTTCATGCTTAGGCCTTTCGAACCCTTAATCGAGGGGTTAAAAACCACCCGGAGTTTAGTCGTTGATTTGTCAAGACGAAGGACTCCGTGATGTGGTAAATAAGAACATAACTGAGGTCTAGGTTCGGATCTTGAAATTAAAGACATGTGCCCGTTTTTGAGATATTCTCTCATAAAATCCGAGTACATACTATAGAAATTTGAATTTTTTATTAAGCGAGATTCGAGAGACAAAAATTGACGGTAGGCCACTGAATATGTGTCTCCTAGGTCAGGAGGGTCAATGTGACGAAAAGGCAAATTTACAGTAAATCGGCCCGAAATATCTCTAGTGGTAGTTTTTTGGAAAATCTCTTCACATCTTTTTTCTTCGGGTGAGAGAAACGTTTTTGACTTAATTGATTCTAGTTCCCAAAATCTGCGAATATTAAAGTCGAGAGACTGCTCACAGGAAGTAAAGTAAGAATTGACTTGAGGTGAAATATTTATGTTTTGAGTTTGGCCCATCAAGACCCACCCAAAAACTGTCTCAAAAGCGGAGGGTAGGCCGTGAGGTCCTGGAATTCGTCCTGATTGGACGATTTCTGTGTAAAGTTGTGCACCTAAGAGTAAGTCAATTGGACCAGGGTTGTAAAATTGGTTATCTGCAAGCTTTAGATTTGAAATATGACTCCAATTGGATGAATCTACCTGTATTGAGGGTATATTCGAACAGAGTTTCGGTAAAACGAAGACTTGAATAGAAAAGGTAGGCTCTTGTTGGCCTAGGGCTCGAATAGTGCAAGTAGAAATGCCGTTAGTGGCCGATGAAGATTGATTTAGTCCCAGAACAGGGATCGAAATTTTGTTTCTTGGCAAGCCTAACCTGTTAAGACAAGCTTCGCTTATCAGGTTAGCTTGGCTACCGCTGTCCAGAAGTGCTCGGACAGGTTGGTAGTTACCCCGACTATCGAGTACCTCTAATTTTATAGTCGCTAGAAGCACTGTCGTACGGGGCGTCAAGGTGGATAACGAAGAGTATTGATTTGTAGATGTATTTGGATTCGAATTGATTTGAATTGAATTTGAACTGGGTTGAACAAAACTAGGGTTCTGTTGGCTAAGAATTGAATTTGAATTCTGGTATGATAAGTTTGTGCCTGTGCTAGGCACGGCCACTTGATTTGAATTAAAACCTTGATTTAAGTTCGAATTTGGATTTGAATTTTGGCTTGAATTGACAAAGGATTGACTTGAATTCTGACGGATTGAATCTGTCGTTTGCGATAGATGAATAAGACTATGGTGCCTATGTCGACATACCCTGCAGTTGTAGGTACTACTGCAGTCGATTACTTGATGATTTGAACGTAAACAGTTGATACATAACGATTGTTGTTTTACATAAGTAAAACGATCTGAAGGAGATTTGGAAATAAAAACACCACACTGGGAAAGTGGATGAAAAGAATTATTGCATAATTTGCACTTATAGGGTTGTTGGTTTTGTCGAAATTGAATATTGGATTGTTTATTTGCTACTTGTGAGTGCGTATGCGCTAAAAAATTTGATGGAGGGCTTGATTTGTACTGATTATTTGAATAAGAATTATATTTTTGGTTACTAGAATTCGAATAATTTGGTTTTTGCTGTTTGGAAGTCGAAGGTTGCATTTGCGTATTTTGGGGAGATAGCTGTACTGTTTCAAGAGCACGGCATTGGTTAATAAGAAACTGAATTAGATTTTGATATGTTGGAATCTCGGTAGTACTATACTTTAATTCGAAAGCGGTTCTTGTGGTTTGATCGATTTTTGATAATAAAATTGAAAATAAACAAAAACACCACGACGTTACTGGAAATTCAAGATTTTCGAGCGCCGCAATATTCTCGGAAAAGGTATCTACCAAGACTCTAAGATCCTTTGCTGACTGGTTTCCCTTTAAAGAATTTGCATAGTAGATTGAGTTCCAGTAGGTACTGGCTAAAAGTCTTTTATTTTGATAGCGATCTGTTAATACCTTCCAGGCGATTGCGTAATTACTTGCCGTTAATTTTATAGAACTTAAAATATTAAGTGGTTCGCCCTCAAGGAAGGTTAGCAAATGTTGAAATTTCCTTATATCGGAATAATTAGAGTTTTCGTGAACCAAACAAGAATAAACATCGTAAAAGGTTGGCCACTTTTTTACGTTTCCATTAAAGCAAGGTACCTTTAAAGGGCCCAGATCATCGCTACGTGAATAGTGTGAAGTTGCGGGGGTGAAATTTGAATGAACTGAATCGGAACATAAACTCGAAAAAAGAACTTTAGCTTGGTGGTAGAATAGATCCGTATCTTTCCTAATTTTGTCTTGTACTTCGAATGCATCCTCGTCGTCGTCTTTCAAGAGACCTATGATGTCATTATGAATGTTTTTAAATTGTTCATAGTGATCATCTAACGATTCGTAAAACGCCTTAAAAATTGGCAAGGAAGAACTATCTGATTTAGCTTTTGTTCCCAAGTTATACGTTTCCGTAATACGAGATATTGAAACTTTGCGTTGATTCTCAAGCTTTTTTAACGACATATTGTTAATTAAAAAAATAAAAAATATTTAAAAGGAATAAAACTAACACTTGACCCCTATTGACTTTAATCAGTCCAAAAGAGTCCGACAGCATATATTTTATTATCGATTTCTCGAATAAATGCAAAAACTTATCATCAGCTGTTATCCTAGGTCGCGATTTTTCTCCCAAAATAAATGCACAGAAAACAAATTGTACCTACTACCGTTTCTCTTATTATTTACAGGTAAATACTAATTCTACTAGATGTGTTTGTTTACCTGTTAAATAAGAATAAAGCATTCAACTCACAAGCACTTTTGTTGTTTTGAATAACTATAACATATTATTTAAACAAATAACTATTATTTAAACAAATTTCGATTTTTGAATCCAAACAAACGACGTACGAAGTGCCAATTTCGGCTGTAATGAAATGTGGGTGGAGCCACCGTTAAGCCACGCAAGGGGGGACGGAACCTCCTTTCTAAACCGGACACGGCAACAAACGAATCAAAATGGCGAGGCGAAAAAATCTAATATTTCTAGCAAACAAATTTTAAAAAACTATCCGGTTCGAAGGACCAAAAAATGTTGCTGTTTTGAGGGGTAGAGCCGCGGGACTGTAAGCGCGCTGGTCGTTTTATAAAATCTGGGTGCAAAAATCCTTAAAAGGACGATGTAAAAATATTAATTTTTCCGAGCCACACAAAGACAATATAGAGGATTGGCACTCACCTTTTCAGTTGTTTCCGTCGTCCAGAGGAGCTCCTCTCGCTGGCCCAGTCGTTGCAGTCGATCCACACTAGAATCACTTGTTTGTGTAATGGTTTAGTTTGATTTTCTAAGAATTTTATTGGATTTTTTGGTTAATAGAATTTATCACCATGCTGCGTGGTGATCTCGACAGAATACGACAGACGAATCTTTTTTTGGTTACGCCTTTTTGCGCAGATTCATTTTCCGTAGATGGCGCTGGCGTTTTGCTTGTGCCAATCAAATTGAAATTGTGTGGGTTTTCCGAATACGGGAATTTGGCGCAAAATTTGAATTTAAAATTAAAGTTGCACGAACAATATCTAAAAAAATCTTAGATTCGGGGGGGGGGGGTTCGGTTCGGGGGGGGGCAGGCCCCCCCTTATATACGCCACTGAGCACATGGATTTTCTAAAATTTAAGTTTACTACAGAGAACATAAAGTGTGCTGAAACTAACTACAATTACAAATTGGTTTCAATCCTTAGTGTCTATGGTTTAAGTATAATAGGTAGTCTGTAATGGTTTACGGTTACCTTATAAGTTACATGTAGTATCCGTTTTATTTATTAAGATTTCGTAGTAAAACAAAATATTAATTACCCTAAAGGAGAATCAATATGAAATGCTAGAAAAAATTTTCTAGAAATAAGTCAATATGATTTTCTTCGAATGAAAGAAAGAGTATCTTATAATAACAGATGGTTTGCCCAGAACACAGGGTATACTGTATACTAAAAAAGGAGAAACAATATGTCTTCATGCTAGAAAGTTTTTTCTAGAAATAGGCCAATATGATTTTCTTCGAATGAAACAAAGAGTATCTTATAATAAAAGATGGTTTGCCCAGAGAACAGTATATACTACACTGTGCCCAGAGTAAATGCAATTTTCCAAGAAAATAAATATCTTCTTTTGAGGCAGATTTTGCTTTGGTGCATAGGAAAGCCCATTAGCACACTCCAAATAAACCTCCATGCTATATCAGCCATAAAAATAGTTTTTTGTAAATATCTCAGAAACTAAAGCTTCTGTGAAGTTTTTGGTTATAACACAAAATTATTGAGAAAAACATGTTCTACTATATTCAGGAAACCGCATAATGCTCCGTTAAAAAAATAGAATGTTTTCAATTTTTTAACTGATTTTGACCCAATTGTAAGAAGCTCGTTACAGAGTCGAACACTATTTTTCCTGAAAATGACGTTGCACAAATAACATGGGCATTGGGCTTCGGTGGAAGGCTTTAAAACTTACGTATGTTATAGAGGAGATCCTCCTCTTATACAACGTTTAAATGGGGCAAATCTTCCAATGGGCTCCAGGAACTTTGGAATTTTCATCCAAAGTTTGCAATTTGACAATTTTTTCATTATAAAAATAAACAAATATGTCAAGACATTTAGGCAATTTTTTCAGTTTGGCAATTTGCAGATATAGAATTAGTTACCGTAACACTAGGTGTGAAAAGTTTATAAATGAAAATAAATTGTTAAAATGTAATGACCCGTGACTCTCGGTATTTAGAGTAGACTCGCGCTGGTGTGAACACGCTTTTTCAGCAGTAATTTATAGATTTTCTCTGAATTATGTGTAGAGTTCAATTTAAAAGTAGGTAGTAAAAATGTATAATATCTAACTTTATGTTTAACGTTTTTAAAATAGTACGTACGTAGTTTGCACAGTCTCGACGGTATCGCAAATATTTTTTTTGTGTTCACACTAGCGCGAGTCTACTGTACATACATAATAAAGGACACTTATTTGAAAAATGCTTTACTAATAACTACCTTAAAGGTCTACATATATAGTGTGTATTGGTTCAACAATTTGCCAAAATAAGATAATAATATTTGTCTCATTTAAACGTTGTATGGGATTTCACCGAAGCCCAACGGCCATATAATTTGTGCCACGTCATTTAGTGAAAATCGATTCGGCGATTTAGGAGCTAACGTGTTACGCACAGACACACACGCAGACAGACGTCACGCCGATATTGCTAAGATAGGTCCAAATACACCCAAAGAAAACATTTTCGCAGTTATCTGAAAAAAAAATATTTTCATCCAAAACAAAGCTTACCTTCTCTAGCCATTGCTGTGCGGGCTAGGAAGGTAAAAAAATAGGTGTATTTTTTAGATGGTGATGAAATAAGTAACTGCAACAACTACTTGTAGTTGCAGTTACATCTTTTAGGGGGCAATTTCGCGAACAATAATTGTTGGGTTTACGAAACCGCTTCAGTTTACGGCGGGTTTGTACAATTTGTACCCTGAATGTCAGGTTGGAATTGGGTTATC
Source organism: Aspidapion aeneum (assembly GCA_963576565.1). Classification (NCBI taxonomy): domain Eukaryota; kingdom Metazoa; phylum Arthropoda; class Insecta; order Coleoptera; family Brentidae; genus Aspidapion; species Aspidapion aeneum. The sequence continues at coordinate 44,204,611 of OY755040.1, forward strand.
GTCGACTCTAAATTTATGCCGATAATTTCAGTTTTTCGCCTGAATTTTTTTCTGCTGGTTTCCACCAGATCCTATAATATGTATTATCTCGACACCAGAAAATTACACTTAGGGCATTGACTTTTAACTAAAGAATTAGATCTACATATTAAGTTATTTATAAATCTGTTTTAAATAATTTCCATGGCTCACTTGTGCAAAACATGATTAACACAAGACATACAAATAGTTAACTGTACTTAAAGTTCTAAAAATAATGTGTCATAAAATTTTTCTAAAATGCACCTTTAAAGTTAACATAACGTTCATACACTAGGATTTTTTTTTAAATAAAAAGTTTCACGGGCAAGTACTCAGCGGTAAAGGTAGCTCGGGGAAGCGTTTCGGCCTCATTAGGCCTCATTCAGCCCGAGCTACCTCTACCTCTGAGGACGTGCCCGTGAAACTTTTTCGTTAAGATTTTTTACCTCGTGAACTTCCATCAGATTTTTTTTTGGTCCTTATTATAAACTCGGCGAAATTTAGCATGGCTGTTATTAACCGAGTAACAAAATTTACAATAATTCAAAATTACAATAAAACGTTTTTCCGAATCTTAATTCAGGTTGTGATTTTTTCGAATCTCTATGGCCCCACCATACTGCGACTCGGTGCTTTTGTTGATAAACTGTATACATTTTAAAATATGAATTTTTAAACTTAGGTCATTTTGTTCTTATGCGATTCCCTAACCTAAAATTCGCTAAATGACGTTTTTCCGAAACCTAACCCAGGGTGTGGTTTTTTCGCATCGATAAGGCCTCACCAGACTACAACTCGGTGCTTTTGTTGATAAACTGTATAGTTTTTCAAATAAGAATTTTCAAAATTTAACCATTTTGGTCTTACGGGATTTCCTACCCTAAAATTCGCTAACTGACGTTTTTCCAAATCCGAACTCAGGGTGTAAAATTCGCTAAATAATGTTTTTCCGAATCTTAACTCAGGGTGTGGTTTTTTTCATCTCTATGGCCAGCGCAGTAACTAGGGTGGTTGGAGCCCGGTGCATTAATAGAGTTTGGCGCCCCCCCCCCCCCCGGCCATAAAAATTGAGTCAGAAGACGCCTAACGGCGCCCTCTAACGATAACGCCCTGTCCTATGCGGGGGCACCGGTCGCACCCCCCTAGTTACGGCATTCAGTAACTTTAAAAAAATAAATTACTTGTTTTCTTTGCCATGAGACCCCAAAGTTGAGACCGGGCGCGATGTTGCCAACTTTTGTTCAAAATATATGTCTTGAATAAAAACGCGCGCGAACCATTCCCATTTTCAACTATGGATGAACTGTACCACATAATCGCAAGGTCTTTAGTCCAGATGTTCTCAACGACATTTTTGCCTTCAATTTTCTACCCCGGAAATGGAGAAAGATATCCATTTCCCCACAGTTTGATGTTTTGGCCGGATTAGCTTTATTTTATGATAATTAGGAGGGTGTGTTGCGCCAGGGACATTAACTTAAGTGAGCGGGTATTTCACCCTCGCCGCAATGCCCATATTTTTCCACGTTATAATATGTTTTAAAAGTTCTTCATCGCGGGGGGTTGAAGGGGGCTGAATATTCTCGTTCGTGTATATGGCGCATTAGACAACATCAAAGTGTGGTTTATTCGACAGGCTCACCAACATGACCTTGTAATAAGGTTATATCTTGACTACATGAACAGATTTTATTCCGTTTAAAAGAAAATATATTTTTATACTATACTTCTGGAATATTATAAACGGAATTTAAAATACGTTTTGTAAAAAATTATGTTAAAAAAGTAGCTTCAAAACATATCAACAGTGTAGAGTGCATAGAAATATTTTATCTCTTGACTTTTATTTTTATCTTGAACAAGTTAAGTTTTAAATTTGGGTTAAATTTGAATAATTACTTTTCGAGCTAGATTTCGCCCTTTCAGTGTTGTTCTTGTTAAGCGAAACGAATCCTGAATAATGACCCTATTTATTTATTTAATCTAGTTAGCCATAGCTTAGTTATAAAAGTCAATTGTCAGCTTTGTAAGGGCAATTGTTTTAAGTGTTTAGGTTTTTTTTTTAAGTTACAATTACTACACACAACTACAATCGGGACACCGCAGGTTATGTTTGAGTTTTGAATTTAAGAAACTCATTTCTTTATAATGTTATAGCGATGTTGGCTTTTGCTCGAAAACTGCCCTCGAGTTCTCGAAAATTGCTCTGAAACGGATGCAAGCGTTCGACTGAAAAACGACCAGTGCTCTACAAAAGATTTGCAAGCTCGACTATTGCCCGAAAATCTCCGAACTGGGTCATCACATTCTTTAGCCAATGGCAAGCTTTAAATTAGCTCCTAGCCGTCACATGCCCATATACGTATTATGTATATGCACATGCAACGTGAAAAGACCTCCATTGAACAAGCTTCTCCTACGATCCGACCGAGAAACGTTCAGTCGGCAGGAACGCGTAAAATTCACTCAACTCTGAAAAGCGGGCGACTATGCCATTGGTCGACTTTTTTCTTCGTTACTTAGCCCTAAGTGTTCCTTATTACGTCATATTATGATTATATTAAGAAACGCTTTAAGCTAAGTAACGAAAAAAAAGTCGGTGAGATGGGCCCTTAGGGCCAATCGCACCGACTTTTTTTCAATTGCATAGCCTAATGAATACCTTATTTCGTAAAATTTCATTGCACCGAATTTAAACGCAGACTTATTCCTTCCTTAGTGTTGTTAAAATTAAGTCACCTTTTTTCGTGACTTTACTGTTCCTTAAGAGCTGCTTAAAGATAAGATGCTGGTCACATAATGTTACCCGTCTGGAATAGCCATAGCAACTGACAATACCTACAAATAAGAGAGGTTTTTTTGTGTTTTGTGAGTAAATAAAGTAAGAAACATGTTTTTTTTAATAAAAACTAAAAAAAATCCTAAAATAAATAAAAATGATTTTGAAAAACTTTATTGCAAAAGATAAGGCTAGATTTTGGTTCTTTTGGCACAATGTTTCAAATAAAGTTCCCTTTTCTACTTTTTATTGAAGTATTTTCGTCTGATTTTCGGGTTCACTGTTGTTCACAGCCTGGTAGGTACAGCGCTAAGGGTAGGATAGGACTGATCAGTGGGAGAAAACCCTTGCATTTAAAATAAACTGCACTTGATGTAACAAGACGATTTTCCTTTCTGCTTTTAGTTTTTAGTCCTTTGGTTATACCGACGAGGACACCAAAATTTCACAAAATCGGGTATCACCATCTCGATTTTATTATAATCCAAATATTCTTTCAAGAACTTTTTTGTAAATAAATTTTGACAGAAAAATGGATGGCCTTTGACAAAAATATTTTGGGAAATACTGGGAGTTGTTGTTTTTCCATAATTTAAAAACTTGGTTGGTTGAAATAGCGGCGTTGCCTGATTGGGTCACAAGGTAGCATCTTAACAAAGTAGAGGAGATTTTTGCTCGGTGCAACAAATTCAAAAATAAGGCATGCTTAAAATTAAAGCAATCCATAGTTAAGAAAGGAAATTTTAAAAGTCGGTGCAATGGGCCCTTAGCACAACACAAGACCGCTCAGAGTTTGCTATTGAACCGAACTTAACCGAACCGAACCAAACCTGGGTGCTCTGAATTGATCCACCTCTTTTGACGGAGCAACGTTTCAGATCGAATCAAAAACAAAACCCCATTTTTTAGATCTGATTAATTTGTTTCTAATTTTGGTGTATTTGTGTTTTTATAAGTGTTTTCCGTGTTTTGCATCTAGAAAATTTACATCCATAAACTCCATTGTACCAAAAAGATTTAAATAAAAACACAATATTGTTTATTTGTTAAGGTTATAAATTCAGAAGAGTACATAACATACATAAGTAACATAGAGAGAATTGAAATAGCTTTAATCTAGTTCTAAATTCGTGCCTCTTAGTGTTATGGCAAGGTTGTCGATAACGCCGTCGATATGGGAGACAAGGGCATAATGTCCCCCGAAACCGTTTTCGCTATCCGTTACACTCACGTATAAAAAATTTGAAAAATGTCTATTTTTCATCGTTGCTAAAAGTTTACTAAACATTTTTTTATTGTCCCCCCCAAGTAAAAAATCGTATCGACGCCCTTGTGTTATAGGTAGTTTGTGCAAAAAAAATTAATGTTTATTTTCTGAAACATTTGTGTTTGACTATTTTTTTCGTTTTTGCAAAAACTATAACTAATTCAATTATCTATAACAAACATTCAATCACCATTCTTTAGGACCATTAATTTAGCCGGGATCTTGGAAAAACACCCTACTGGAAAAATTTCACATTTTGGAAAAAAGTCACTGGAATTCATACTTCTTTCGCACTATCCGTTTTTATGTGGTTCTTAATAATATTTAAATATTTTATTTCCTTGTAAACAGTATTTTAAAAATAAAAAGACCAAACTACGTAACTTACAGTACGGAACTGATCGAACTCTGGCTGCTCTGGCAAGGAAATAATAAAAAATATCTAATCAATAAAGTTTAACGTCATACACACTGGGGCTGTCGAGTGTGTGTCTATACTCGAATACACGGTTTTTCTTTATTTATTAGTTTATTTAAAGCCGGCATCAAATGACTCATGTACTTGGCGAATAATTGTTACTTGCATATACTTGCCATGTCGTGTAAGTTGGTTACAGTTCATATCATTATTTTTGAGACAACTTTTTACAACTTTTTTTCGTTGGCTTATGCTATTTGTTATGGCAAACAGATGATAACTGTCAAAAAGTTATCTCAAAAATTATGATATAGAGTATACTTGTACAATTATTTGTCACTCGTTGGTTTTCCATTTGTGGTCGGAAAAAATGGGCCGAGTCAAGGGGCTCACGATTATTCGTACACTTGCCAAGTAAATACATACATACTTGTAAATTGTACACGCCGTGTGAGCGCCCTGCTTGCTATCGCAATTCGAAAAGCTCGTATACTTCCCAAATACGCAAATAAGTGTGTACACGAGTCGTTTGAGCCCGGCTTCAGATATACGAGTATCTTGGGACCTCTGTATAAAAAAATCGTGAATACATGCGCATTTATAATGTTTGATTATGTTATTGACTGGCCCATGTAATTACAAAGGTGCTAAGGTTATTTTAAATTCTAAAAGGTTTCCAACTTGTCCAGTGTGCACAAGGCTTAAGTAAACAAATACAGCAAACCGTCTCTCCTGTCCAAATGGTCTTCAAAGCCGCATGTTTTGTGTAGCGAGTGTGTACACGCTTAGCCGGAGAAAGTTTTGAATATTTCTGTAGGGTTATTCTAAGCTTTATTGCGGCCGGTAACCGACAGAAAGAGAAAAGTCTCTGACCAGTATCGCCTTATTTACATCCAGTGTTGCCAAACGACCGACCATAATTATTCCTCATAATTTTACTCGGTTCCAGTATAGCAGGGGCGCGTTTGCAATGGGGTAGCACCTGAACAACAAATCAATGCTTGATAGATATGACTTCACGATAGTGGAAAATTGCTATATGTAATATATACCAAGTGCGTGCAAATTGTAAATAAAAATAAAATTCTGGCATTTTGTTTCACTGAGCTGTTTTGTTCAATCACCCCAAACAATACTCTAAGGAAAGCACCCGTCTTGTCATTTTTTTTGTCTATGACTAACATGGCCATGGGCCAAGGGACATGGACAATATATAAAAAAAATATGACGGTGGTGTAATTCCACGACATTTTTCGTTTGTGGATGCAGTTTTTCGTTATTTTTCGACTTTTTCGTGTGGGATAGTATTCAGGTTTCCCCAAAGGATCTGGAATTAAAGCATGTCTACCAAGTGCGAAGTGAGTGCGAAAAGTTATTTGCGTAATTACAGATTCGTTACCTACATTTAATAAATCTTTCGATAATGAAGGCACGATGGCAGGGCGCAAGCTACCAACCGACTACGCTAAGCTTCTTGTCTCTTCAGTGATTCAGGCACAGTAGCTGCAAAATGTGGGAGATCATTATGCCGGACCCTGTATAATTAAATGAACAACCAGCAATATACCATTAACGACATTGCAGCTTTACTTTAATTTAAAAAGTGTTAGCTCCCGCTAAATTTCGCGGTGTTTGTAAATTTTAAAACCACACAATTGAATGACGGACAGAGTGCATTCGCGCATTTTGGACATGCGCACCAAGAATCAGGGAGATCCTTTGTCAACCGCCTCGAGAAATGACGTGTTAATTTCGTTCTCCAACTATTTCAAATTTCTACACTTGAAAGTGCTCGATTTTGGTGTACTGAAGCAGAGAACTAGAAACTTCAGCCTTTCAGCTACGTGGTGACATCATTAGACCCGGAAAGGGGCCCCTTGGAACGTGGAGAAATTGGCTGCAAACTGGTGAGTGCTTTGTTTCTGATTGCCGTTGTGTGGCACCAACAATTAACCTATGGACGTTTGATTATTTCGTAATTTCATATCAATATATTTATGTTTGTTCGCGCTTTCATTAATTAAAATATTTACAGTCCATTGCAGTTATCGTTTTTCTTACCGCCGGCTAACATAAGTGTTCCTTTCGACCCGAATTATTTATATTTTACTCCATACGACGGTATTAATATATCGGCCATTTTTCACAAGCCGAGATCACGGCCTTGAATTTTCCCAATCGTATTGAAACGAGAGAAAGTTTCGTTCGACCTTCGGTGTCGGCGCAGTACCTGTTTTCGGTCCGCTGCTATGGTAACGGGTCTACTACCGTGTGGTCATTCAGTATAAACAAAATCGAGGATCAATCAAAAAACAAAACAAACAACCACATGTTCAGTGTGTTAGGTGTGTTCCATATCATTTCGATATTTAAAACAATTTTCATCAATTGCGATAAATTAGTGCATATTTTCGACAATTCGTCATTTTTCTATTTCAGAAGCATTAATTTAGCGTTAATTGTATATTTACCGACATTTCTGTGATTAGATGTGTTCCATATCATTTCGATATTTAAAACAATTTTCATCAATTGCGATAAATTAGTGCATATTTTCGACAATTCGTCATTTTTCTATTTCAGAAGCATTAATTTAGCGTTAATTGTATATTTACCGACAATTTCGTCATTTCAAAGGTAAAATCATGTCTGTCAAAAAAGCCGTGCAAAAACGCAAGGGTTTTTTATTTGCGATCACCGAGTGTTATGTGTTTTCACAGACCGCGGTATCGGACGAAAAAGCGAGAAACGAGTTTCAAGTGAGGTATTCCGATTTGGATGAAACCTTCGATAAATGCATGCTGGCACATAATGATGTCATTATGTTGATAGACGACTCGGACGACGAGGAGTTTAAAACGCAGGATGCGATCCTTTCAGAAGCTCGTAAATATTTTTATGCGTGTAAGGGGGTTTACTCTAAAATATTTCCGGTTGAGGCCCCAACCCTTTCGGGATCATATGTTCGACAAAACGAATCTGAAACTCCAAAACTCAAAGAGTTAGGTATTCCCATATTTCGAGGTGATAAAAAATTATGGCCAAGCTTTTTCGATCTTTTTAATAACATTATAGATCAAAATCAAAGTCTAAGTAACGTTCGAAAACTTAAATATTTATTTTCATATCTCGAGGATGAGCCTTTAAAATTGATATCAGGGATTAGCTTATCTGACCAAAATTATTATTTTTTTTTTCATAGAAAGACAAGAAATTATTCCATCTCATCAATTTGGTTTTCGAGACAAGCATTTCACGATAGATCAAGTACACAGAATTACTAATATAATAGAAAAAGCACTAGAAGAGGGAAAAGTTTGTTCTGCAGTTTTTCTAGATGTAGCACAAGCATTTGACAAAGTGTGGCATGAAGGCCTTAATTTTAAACTAAAAAGGTTTCTGCCAAAACAGTATTCGGATATTTTGGAATCATACATATCTGATAGACATTTTAGAGTAAAACAGGAAGACTCATACTCAAATTTAAGAGAAATTCAAGCAGGCGTGCCCCAGGGTAGCGTACTAGGCCCTTATCTATACTTATTATTCACTTGTGATATCCCAAAGCCAGAAAATTGTCACTTAGCAACATTTGCCGATGATACTGGTTTATTGACGGTAGAAAAATCTATTGAAAAATGCATAGAGAAACTTCAGGATGCAGTCACCCAAATTCACAGTTGGACCACAAAGTGGCGAATAAAATTAAATGAAACCAAATCAATTCATGTTGATTTTACAAACATTCCAGCACCATATTCGAATCAGGCAAAATATCTAGGTATGACACTTGATACCAAATTGCGCTGGAAAGCACATGTTAAGAAAAAAAAAGAAGAACTTGAGATAAGGTATAGAAAAATGAACTGGCTAATTGGAAGGAAGTCCAATTTAACAATTCATAATAAGTTACTGCTTTATAGACAAATACTGAAACCAGTATGGACATATGGTATTCAACTATGGGGTTGTGCTAAAGAGAGTAACATTCTAGTTGTACAGAGATTTCAAAATAAAGTATTAAGAAACATTGTGAATGCACCTTGGTACGTTCGAAATAGTGACCTTCATCGAGATCTAAAAATCGAAACTGTAGCAGAGACTATAAAAAAGTACGCAAAAAGCCATGAAGATAGACTCCATCGGCATGTGAATGTGGAAGCAATTCAGCTTCTAGACAATACTATGCTAGTTCGACGACTAAAAGAGTGAAGCCGTTTGAGCTAGTAAACTAAGTGAATTACACATAAAATAAAATAATGCTATAAACACAACACAATTGTGAGTTACAGACTAAACAAAGCGGGGAGAACTGTTGAGTGAACCCTAAGTTTAAATCTGACTTTTCTAGTAAATTAAGTTAAAACAAAATTGCTAATTAGTCTTACTGACTAGATTGTAATAAAAAAAAACACAGTGTGTTTGACAAATAAAAAAAAAAAAAAAAAACTTCCTCAATCAACAGCACCCAAAAAGGTGCCTATCTATCAAAAATCAAATTCTATGCAAAATCAGTCTGGGCAAAAGCCTACCTATCAAAATTCGAATTCTATGCGAAATCAGTTTGGGCAAAAGCCTACCTATAAATCATCCAATTCGCCTTTTATAGGACTGGCTGGCACCTCAACTAATTCAAGTACGGGAATAAAATGTTTCCGGTGTAATCAAGTTCACGTGCTTTCGAAATGTCAAACATTTCTTGATCTCTCACCTATCGATCGCCTATCTTTCGTCAAGCAGAAAAAATTATGTCTAGCGTGTTTTCATCCCTTGCATGGGGTAGATACGTGCAAATCCAAATATTCATGCAGGACTTGCAATAGTAAAAGGCACCACACTTTAACTCATATCTTAGAAACTAATCAAGAGTCTGGAAGCCAAGATACTAGTCCTGTCATTCACACACCACCTGTCAATAATCTTCATGTGTCATTAAATACCTCAGGACCTTCAGGTACCTTTCTTTTATGACGGTTGCGGAAATTTTCAACCTGTAAGGGCACTGCTTGATTCTGGATCACAGACAGGATTCATCAGTGAAAAGTGTATTCAGCGTCTTAATCTTCCTAGGCGAACTGAAATATTCGGATTAAATCAGATGTCTTCTTTTACTTCCAAAGGGCTCGTTCAATGTCACATTAAGCCACAAGGACAGGTCTCTCCTTTACTTAATTTCGAAGCAATTGTCGTTCCACAACTATGTTCCAATATGCCTACATTCACTTTGAACGATAATCAGTGGAAACACTTGGAAAACCTTAAACTTGCCGACACATCTTATTTCAAATCTAGACCTGTGGACCTAGTTATTGGTTGCGAGCTATTTGCACAGATATTCAAGGAGGGCAGCCCTTGAAACTATCTTTGGTTGGGTCGTCATGGGAAAAGTTGACGAAGTAGGTAGTCTTACGGAACGAACCAGTTGTTTTTTAACGAGTCATTCACCTCCTTTAGAGGTCATTCTCCCTAGGTTTTGGGAAATCGAACATTTGCCTAAAAAACAAATCTTATCAAAGGAAGAAAAACAAGCATTATCAATTTTTACTGCGAGTGTAGTACGGCAACCGAGCGGTAGATTCATGGTAGATCTTCCGTTTAAAGATAAAATAAACCCTGACCTAGGAAATACTTATCCGCAAGCTTGTCGTAGATTTTTACTTTTAGAAAATAGATTACTCAAAAATCCTGATCTGTACACTGCCTATTCAAGTTTCATGCAAGACTATATCGATTCTAATCCTATGAGTCTAGTTTTATCTAGTCAACCAAAAGTCGACGTATCATGTTTTTAGCACATCATTGCGTACTAAAGTCGGAAAGCTTAAGTACAAAATTAAGGGTAGTCTGGGATTGTTCGGCAGTCACCCCAAAAAATATTAGTCTCAATGACACGTTGTTATTTACTCCTCACGTTTCGTCTTAATCCTATTGCCTACATTGCTGATATCAAACAGATGTTCCGTCAAGTCCTTATCAATCCTTATCACCGTCCTTATCAAAGGATATTGTGGAGGTTTTCTCCACAGGACCCACTTTCAGTGTGGGAACTTTCTACTATCACTTTTGGCATGACATGCTCGCCTTTTCTAGCCATGCGTACCTTAAATGAGCTGGCAGAGAGAGAAAAGGAACGTTTTCCTATAGCTAGTACTGTTCTAAAAACGTCAATCTACATCGACGATATCTTGGGAAGTAGCCCTTCGCTTTCTGAAGCTCTTTCCCTTCAAACGGAACTCAATGATTTGTTGAAGTCGGGAGGATTTGAACTTAAAAAATGGGCAAGCAATTGTCCTGATTTATTGGCAACATTGGCAAAATCCAATCGTCAAATGCTTCTCTCTTTTGACAAGGAGGAACCCCACTTTATCAAAGTTTTAGGACTTCAATGGCATCCAAAAAACGACATTTTTTCTTATAAATGCCGAATGAAGGACAAACCCCCAACCAAACGTTCTATTTTATCTATCATAGGAACAATCTTCGATCCCTTAGGTTTTCTTTGTCCCTTGTTGCTACAAGCAAAATTTATTTTGCAACAGTTGTGGATATCGAAAATAGGCTGGGACGAAGAACCAGATTCTTCTATCATCGACTCTTGGAACCAACTTCGTTCTGAATTCCCGCTTCCTTCCAATTTTCAATTACCCCGACAAATCAAACTGTCAAAAACCAATACCTGTCAAATCATCGGCTTCTGTGACGCTTCAATTCGAGGCTACGCAGGCGTCGTATATTTTCGTGTAGAAGAGAATATATCTGTTTCTCTCATATCTGCAAAATCTAGGGTCGCGCCTATAAAGTCACAGACTTTGGCTAGGCTAGAACTCCTAGGCGCATTTCTTTTAAGCGAATTAATTGGCTTCGTTTTATCTAGCTATGAAGGAAAAATAACTTTTACAAATATCGTTACTTTCTGCGATTCGCAAGTCGTATTGCATTGGCTTTCATCCCCTCCTAATCGCTGGCAAACCTTTGTTGGAAATCGAGTCAGTAGAATCCAAGAAATCATTCCCTCAAACTCATGGCGCTACATTCCTTCTGCTTTAAATGCAGCCGATATTGCGTCACGAGGGACCACCCCTTCACAGCTCATGTCACATGACATGTGGTGAAACGCACCGTCGTTTTTGTGGTCTCCCGAAAACGAATGGCCCGATTTTCATAAATCAAAAATGCCGATTGATTTCGGAGATATTAATCTGGAGGAAAAGCCAAAGGTCTGTTGCAATGCGATAATTGACGTTAACTTCTTAGATCAGCTTCTTATCAAATATTCATCTATATCAAAAATTCAACGTATCATTTGTTATGTCCTTCGAATAGTTAACCTTTTTCAAAACCATTCCTATCAAAAACCCACTAAGCCGCCGGACCAAAAAGTTATTTTTGAGAATATTAAGTGCGTTATACCTTCTTATCAAACGCGTTCAAGGTTCTTGATTTTCTGAGCTTTTTTTCGCGTTATCTAAGGATAAACCAATACCGAAATCTTTTCGAAAACTCACCTTTTCTTGATGAACATAATATCATTAGAGTCGGTGGCAGATTACAAAAATCTGACCTTTTGTCTTATTCTGCAAAACACCCCGTCTTACTTTCGAGTAACCATCGTTTAACTACTCTTCTTATCGAGTCCACTCATCGACAATACCTTCATCCTGGGTTTAAAACATTACATAATCTGCTTTTACAGCAATTTTGGATATTATCTGCCAGACGGGCAATTCAAAGAACCATATCCAAGTGTTTGCAATGTTTTAGAATCAACCCTAAACCCTATAGACCGCCCATAATGAGTTCACTTCCCGCTCATCGAATCAATCAACTTAAACCTTTTTCGAGTGTAGCTATCGACTTTTGTGGACCTTTCTTTGTGATTCATCATCGTTACCGTGGTTGTAAAGCTTTCAAATCGTATGTCTGTGTGTTTGTCTGTACGGCCACACATTGCGTGCATTTGGAATTAACCATGGAACTGTCCACCAAAGGGTTCGTAGGTGCATTCCATCGATTCATTTCCAGACGTGGAAGCGTGACGCAATGCTGGTCAGATCAAGGCAGTAATTTTATAGGGTTTCGTAACCAATTACTTGATTACGCAAGAAGTGCGGCCACCAGACTTTCTATTCGTTGGCATCTGGGACCTCCTCTCAGTCCACATTTCAATGGCCTGGCAGAAGCTGGCGTCAAAAGTTTTAAAACTCACTTTGTTCGAGTAGTCGGCGACCAGAAGTTGTCCATCATGGAAATGTCCACCCTTACATGTCGCATGGAAGCCGTACTTAATAGTCGCCCTTTATCTCCTGCCTCTTCAGACTCACACGATCTTCAACCTCTTACCCCTGGGCATTTTTTGACCCTTGAACCCCTTAATTCCGAAATTCCGGAGTCAGATTTGTCCGAGGTTCCCCTAAATCGGCTCTCGAGAGGGTAACTAATCCAAAAACTACATAATGATTTTTGGAAACGGTATTCTATAGAGTATTTGCATACGCTACAACAGCGACACAAGTGGGCTGATTCGTCCCCAAATATCAAATTAAATGATTTGGTTATCATAACAAGTGATCACAGCCAATCACCTTTAAAATGGCCGGTCGGTCGGGTCATCGAACTGCATCCCGGCGGAGACGGTCAGGTGCGTGTTGCGACGGTACAAACGGTTACCGGTGTTTACAAGTTGTAAAACTGTGCCCCTTGCCGAATTAAAAGTAATTTTAATTTTTTCTACCTATTGAAGTCAATTATTACAATAGGTAATTCTTTATTATTTTTTTTTAATTTGTTTGTTTGTTTTGACTTTTTCGGGTTTTCGCTATCTCTAAATAAACTTACGCTACTTATCTGTTTTTCATTCATTTATATTTATCGGTCGATCATTTTTTTTTTCTATATCTGTCCGGCTGTATTCTAAAATTGTGTGTTTTGGAGGGCAGTTATGTTAGCTCCCGCTAAATTTCGCGGTGTTTGTAAATTTTAAAACCACACAATTGAATGACGGACAGAGTGCATTCGCGCATTTTGTACATGCGCACCAAGAATCAGGGAGATCCTTTGTCAACCGCCTCGAGAAATGGCGTGTTAATTTCGTTCTCCAACTATTTCAAATTTCTACACTTGAAAGTGCTCGATTTTGGTGTACTGAAGCAGAGAACTAGAAACTTCAGCCTTTCAGCTCGTGGTGACATCATTAGATCCGGAAAGGGGCCCCTTGGAACGTGGAGAAATTGGCTGCAAACTGGTGAGTACTTTGTTTCTGATTGCCGTTGTGTGGCACCAACAATTAACCTATGGACGTTTGATTATTTTGTAATTTCATATCAATATATTTATGTTTGTTCGCGCTTTCATTAATTAAAATATTTACAGTCCATTGCAGTTATCGTTTTTCTTACCGCGGGCTAACAAAAAGCTTACGTTACATTTGTTTAAACACCCATTAATACCTAGTTAATATAGGTTAAGAGTGTAAATTTATATAATGTTTAATTTAAATATATGTTTACATCACCTAGCTAATATTAAGCTTGTCAAAATTTACCAAATCCATTAATTTTTATTTTTTATGAAAGAACAATTAAAAAATTTTCCATTTATAGAAAAATAACCTATTTTTGCAATATTATTATGTATAAAGCATTGTAAAAGTGTCCTTTGTTAATTTAAGTTAATGTAGATAATATAAATATTTTCTATGCACTAATAAAAAGAAAATAAGAGCATAATATTCATCAAAGAACCCAGTCTTTTTGAACTAGAAAATTAGCCTCTGAGGAAATTAATGTACCTAAATCAATGGGCAACAAATTTTTAAACCTTAGATTTAATAAAAATTCAATGTTCCTTTTTTTATTGCAGTAATAGACATGAAAAACATCGAGGTGCCAGTGTCAAAAACTAATTACCGATAACTTCCACTAGTGCAAGTAATCTTTATTTGTCCACAAAAGTTTACTTTTTAAAGCTATAAACTAAAAAAAGCTTACTTTCGACAACAATTAATAATAAGTAAACACAAACTTCCAAATCCACAAAAAAAAATTAAAGCGGCACCCATTTTGTCCCCAGATTTCTTTTGCTATAGACTATGGGTTTAAGAGAAAAGGTCCATCTGATTTTTTTTTAAACTCTGATTTTTGGGGTGCTGAATCCGAATCTGAAGTTTGCTAACCAAATTTCGTGAGGCAACATTAAAAAAAAAGCAGAAAAACGGAAAAAACCATCGATTTTTTAGTAAAAACCCCTGTAATATTTTTTTAAAGTAGATATTATTTTGGTGCATAGGAAAGTAGTTTTTGCCTTGTTTAAATATATATTTTTTTGTTTGTGCAATGTACCCCATACAAACAATCCCCAAAGCACCCTTGGAAACTTAATGGTAATGGTACATTTTTTTACTTTAAAAAGTTTTCATCAGTTGACATGTAAACCAGCTTTTCATAGAGTTAAAAAGTTTTCTATATGTGCGGTGAGCAAAAGGAGCTGAAAGTCTAAAAGCGTATGGAAAGCGGATTATTTTATCCCCCAGTGAGAATTTTGTTGAGTTCAGTTATAAGTAGGTAGAATTGTTGGTTTTATGGTTTTCAAGGGTTTCCGTGAAAAAGTTTTGGTTCAGCGCTTAAACAATCATAAAATTGTAAGAGTAAAGAGTTTTTGAGTTCTCGGCCATTCCACACAGAATGTAACTACTATGACAAAAATTAATTTACAGCACCAGGGGCGTGCCTAACTTTTTGGTTGCCTGAGGCAAAGGGAAAAACGGTTGCCCCTCGCTTAAAAACGAACATCTTGTGCAATCGTTTTTTTATGCAGCCTAGAAACTAGAATTCGTTTTGTGCACTTTAGAGATTAAAATTATGCTTTTTTGAGGCACTAAAACAATCTCAATATTTCAAAGATTAAAAGCAATCGCAAAAATCCACTAAGTATCTAGCTAGCCTTCTTCGATCCATCTTTGGACATAGACCACCCCCAATATCTTCCATTCTTCTCTGTCTATCGCCGTTTTCATGTCTCTTCAAATCGTCCGCCCCATTTGGGGTCTTCCCCTGCTTCTTTTATTTTCCAGAAAGTATACACGCACGTATAAAAAACACACGAAATTTTAAGGAGAGCTACGCTCAGGCTAAAATATTTTCGCCTTGGGATTAAATGTACCCAGTCTTTAGGTTTTCAATGTACTATTTGTCCGCCATAATATAATTAAAAAAAAAAAATTTTTTTGAATATTCCTACGAATGGCATAATAAAACATTGCGCCACAGGCAAAAATTTAAGAAAAAATAATTATTTTTCGTAAAAGTGGGTATTGACTTGCAACAAAACACTACAAACGCTCCAAACATTTTCGCCGAAAATGTTCGCTCAGTGAGTACGTGTCTATGCAATGCTTATGTAATTTTGCAATCTGGGAACACAGCGCGCATCAAACACTACAAACAGGACAAACATTTTCGGCGAAAATGCGCGGAGTGTGTGTGAGTGAATACGTGTACTTCAAAAGCACAGACCGCGCTGCAACAAATTTTGCAAGTCAATACGTCACGGCGAACGCGCAAAACATTTTCCGAGGCTTGTCGGTAAATCGGAATACCACAAAGAGATTTATTCCTTCTTGTTTGTTCAGTGGGTGCAGTCGTTTTTTTTTTACTTGGCAATTAAGAAATTGAATGGACCATCCATCTCCCGCACAACGCTCAAAAAGTATTGAACCTTCATATCCTTAATTTCAATACGCATCTGATTATTCAGCTGACAAAACATATGTAAACTACGACATTGAGGAAAATTTTTTAAATTAATTTATGCGGTTCGGTTCATTTAGTTTAGTTACTAAGTAAAAAAAACTTTACCACTAGTTAATATGTTTGAATAATAATAAATAAATATTAAACTTATTTTATTAGAAAGAATGCATTTATCATTCATTTAGCATTACTCGTAGATAGGTGCGTTTCTACAAACATTGAGTCAAGGTGGGGGAGGGAGAGGTAGAGGGAAGTAGTAAAATGCTGTTGAAAATTTCTTAAACCGTGTGCAGAAAGAAGTTTTGAAATCGCTCCATATTTGTGAAAGTTATGCGAATATGGTTTTTGAAGAGGGTGAGGGCGAATGACAGGCGGCGAGATGGCTAGGACATGACATATTTTAAATAGAGACCCTGTATGTATGACATATTTAAAATATGTCATACATACAGGGTCTCTAGCTAGGACCAGGGAGGACTACAAAGTAATTACAGCAAATTTTGTATGCCTTAACTCCTACATCATGTGACAAAATATGTACCTCATATATATGTAAAAAGTGCCGTTTACAAACAACCAAAAGTTTTTTTAATTTTAGGGATTTGTGTCATATTGTTTTTGTATGTCTAAAGTTGTAGCTATTGACAGAACAAAAAAGAAAACAATTGAATCAGCTCAAGATTTTTTAGTAGCACATTTATAAAAAGTGGGCAGTACCCGGTGTACCCTACCTTTGATTCTGTGTGCCATCTTGGAATTTGATACCGGACAAAAAATATTTTTGATCAAAACCCAGACCAATTCGTTCAAAAGTGATAATAAAAATCATTTCATGCCTTTTTTTTGGGCCACCCGGTATATTTAACTTTATTTCATGTTTCAATTTTTCAATAAGGGCATTGCAGGTCTCTATAACTATAAAACCAACTCGTTGTTTTGATACTTTAAATAGGTAGTGTAGACTAGTGAAAGGGTCCCCTGTTGCTAAAAAACGTAGAGCAATAGCTAAGCGATCTTGAACAGGTATAGCATGTCGAAAGTTGGGTATCTTTCTTGAATATTTTAGGACCCACTAGACAAATTAAGTTTTCAAAATCCTCTGCAGATATTCTGGTAAAGTTTTTGAAATGTAATTAGTCCATATCTCTCAGTAAACTTAAATTTTGTCTTTGTAAATACAGACGTCTGGACCATTCTTTTCGCTGCTCTTTTTTATTTTTTCTTCGCAAACTCTCAATAATCAGAAGAGCGCCGCTACAACCGCGTCGTCATCATCCATCACGGTTGACGGTGATACTGAGTTAAAATAGCGAGAATACAGGACGCAGAGCAAATGCTATATACCAATTAAAACCGTAATTTCAGAAAAATGAGCCAATCACATTGCATCTGTACACCTGGTGAATTGCAGATTTTCACTCCACGTGGACTACGATAACCTACTTGCTATTAGGGAAGTGTTGAATTGATTAATAATCACTTTTCCTAATTTCCACTAAATTTGACTTGTGCAGCGTTAAAAATCAATCGGTGTGTGGGTAAGTTGAAATATTGTTTGCCACCATGTCATTTAAGAAAAGTAAACTACTAATCCGATTATAATGAGAATTTTAAAAATAGTAAATAAAGAAAAATAATCAAAAATAATTTGCAAATAAAATACTCTCCCAATTTTTGGGCACCTAAGCTAACACAATTAATGTATGTATAATATAGGTAATTTTAACTAATTTTGGTCCACAAAAAAAACCTCTTTGCGACACCCGGGGACCCGACCAGTGGACCAGTGTAATACCAAGTACATATAATGTTTTAGCTCACACGTATACTATAAGTAGGGTGAGCTATGGTGTCTGTCTGTCCGTCTGTCCATCTGTCCGTCTGTCCGACTGTCCGTCTGACCGTCCGTCTGTCCATCTGTCCGTCCGTCCGTCCGTCTTTTTATTTTGCAGTTCTTGTGTTATCTTTATTATTTAATATTGTTATTATCCTTTTACCAATACCTACAGTTTTATTCTAAATGACTCTAAATATTGAATAAACTTACTTAATTTAGATATATAGATATATATAATATATATATATATATATATATATATATATATATATATTAGACTTACAGACTTACAGACATACAGACATACAGAAATACAGACATATATATATATATATATATATATATATATTATATATATATTATATATATATATATATAATATATATATATATATATATATATATATATATGTCTGTATTTCTGTATGTCTATACATACATATACAGACATATATATATATATATATTATATATATATTATATATATATATATATATATAATATATATATATATATATATATATGTCTGTATTTCTGTATGTCTGTATGTCTGTAAGTCTGTAAGTCTGTAAGTCTGTAAGTCTGTATGTCTGTAAGTCTGTATGTCTGTATGTCTGTATGTCTGTATGTCTGTATGTCTGTATGTCTGTATGTCTGTATGTCTGTGTGTCTGTATGTCTATATGTCTGTATGTCTGTATGTCTGTATGTCTGTATGTCTGTATGTCTGTATGTCTGTATGTCTGTATGTCTGTATGTCTGTATGTCTGTATGTCTGTATGTCTGTATGTCTGTATGTCTGTATGTCTGTATGTCTGTATGTCTGTATGTCTGTATGTCTGTATGTCTGTATGTCTGTATGTCTGTATGTCTGTATGTCTGTATGTCTGTATGTCTGTATGTCTGTATGTCTGTATGTCTGTATGTCTGTATGTCTGTATGTCTGTATGTCTGTATGTCTGTATGTCTGTATGTCTGTATGTCTGTATGTCTGTATGTCTGTATGTCTGTATGTCTGTATGTCTGTATGTCTGTATGTCTGTATGTCTGTATGTCTGTATGTCTGTATGTCTGTATGTCTGTATGTCTGTATGTCTGAATGTCTGTATGTCTGTATGTCTGTATGTCTGTATGTCTGTATGTCTGTATGTCTGTATGTCTGTATGTCTGTATGTCTGTATGTCTGTATGTCTGTATGTCTGTATGTCTGTATGTCTGTATGTCTGTATGTCTGTATGTCTGTATGTCTGTATGTCTGTATGTCTGTATGTCTGTATGTCTGTATGTCTGTATGTCTGTATGTCTGTATGTCTGTATGTCTGTATGTCTGTATGTCTGAATGTCTGTATGTCTGTATGTCTGTATGTCTGTATGTCTGTATGTCTGTATGTCTGTATGTCTGTATGTCTGTCTGTCTGTATGCATACATGTGAGCTAAAAATTAAAAAATATCATTATCAAATTATTTTTTTAAATTTTACGCAATTTCAAAAATCATATCGAAAAAAGTTTATTAAAGATTAACTTTATGTAAATCATCATTTCATATTCTACAGAAGCGCACCTTTTGAGGATATGCCCACATACAAGGATCCTGGAATTTCTGTTCGATTTATATTTACCTGTAGTTTATGTGATTTCCGCGAGGGAAGTGTTGGAAATCTTGTTTTCATTTCTTTTTAGTGACTTTGGTCGGACCCGAAAAGAGCCGCGGCTGTTTGTGTCGGTAGGGTTAAAATTATACCAGGAAGATTTTATATGAATTTGGATAACTTTTGAAGGGCAGAATCAAGCAAAATTTCACGAAATCGTTAGAACCCCGTATTAGGAGGTATTTCAAATGACCTTGCAAACACGACGATCTTTTGCGCGCGAATGTTTGTTGCATTCGGAGGAAAAAGATTGGAATGTTCGTAGTGTTTTGCGCGTTTGGAGTGATTTGTTGCAAGTCAGTACGCACCTTAAGAAATCGCGCCGCGGAATTTTTTTTTGCAGATATGACAAAAATTAAGTTCTTATCGGCAAAAATGGCGCCACAGAAGAACCGAAAACAATGGCGCGGCAGACAAAAATCTCAAGATTTAAACACATTTTAAAAAAAAATCGCTTTGTGGAAAATAATGGTACGGCAGGCGAGAATTTGAGAAAAATCAAGTATTAAAAAAAAAATGGAGTCACAGAAAATTTTTGGTAAAAAGGAAAAAAAATGATAACAAGCGAAAATTTTTGAAAATTAAAATAATTTCAAGAAAAAAAGGCGCCATTAACGCCACAAACATTTTTGGAAAAAATGCTATCAAATGACAGTTTTGTATAATTTCAAAAGGGCCGTGTCGGAAATTTTTACTGACTTATTTGTACAGTTAGTTTGCCCCTTATAAATCATGCTACTTTCGTTTGGGAGGGCAATTTTAAGCTTGAGGGGGCTAACCCCCTCCCTAATTGTGCCCCTGCGTTATCTGTGACATGACATTAATAAATATAACAATCAAATTATTTGCAATCATTCCAACTAACCTACTGTTTAAATAAAATGTATTCAAATGTGTATGGCTACGTATTATATTTCATAGGGAACTACTGCTCACTAAAACACGTCTCAGGAATCAACTAGCATTTTCAAACACCCAAGATAAATACCTTAACATGCAAAGTTACTTGCCCAGAAGTTTTGGGACCTCTCGACTTTTCTCCGCAAACTCTCTCTCTCTCTCTCTCTTCAGTTTATTTTGCACCATATAATTCACGTTTAACTTTTTATTTGCAGATTATTTTAATTATCAGAGAGCAGCAAGATTTTGAAATTGTTAATATTTGGTTACCCTCTGAAGGTGGTTGTCTGAGGCCTCGTTGCCTCACTCACTCAGCCCTAAATTGAAGTAATAAATAAATAAAATTAAGTTTAAATATTTGTATGAAAATATAACTTTTCAATAAAACTTGAAATACAATATACTTATATTTTATAGTAGCTCATGCGGCAAGACAAGTAATTAAAATACTCAAGAATAGTTCTTCAGATAATTTCTCTTTCACCCATGCGATCTAAGACTAATGTTTCAAAATAGTGCCTCTGTTTGCTGGAAATGTAACTTTTTGTGTTAGCACAAAGCATATGAATAATAATAATAAAACTAATAAAAATGTTATATTGCAGTTTTGTCCCGTTCATTACGATATCTTCACAAAACCAAGAATATATTTCTTTTTTAATTCAGTTTAACTGGTCATGATGAAATATTTTATTCAGTATTAAATTATTTTTATTAAAGACTGTCAATAATAAATTGACTCATATTTATGAATCATGCTTTTATGCATGGGCGCACCTAAGGAGGGGTTCGATGGCTGCCCAATCTTGAAATTTTTTAAAATATTTTTCACATATTTCATGAATAAAATAATAATTAGCATAACATCGTGAATTCGTGCGGTACCATCACTGAAAGTTGTATTTTATGTTTTCTTTGCAAGAATTGGGCGCAAAATGCGTGTAGGAGAGTCGACAGCGATGACTAGGTCGCTGTAATTGTTTATAAATTTTGTAACAACTAAATGTATCTTTTTATTTTTTAAATAAGTATTTTAAACTTGGTTAGTATTTTAATAAATAAAACTTGTCATACAAAAATATTGATTCTAAATTATACACCCGCCCTGCCCGTCTTGCCACATATAGGTATCCCATTTTACCCCGTATGCGGGGCAAAATGTGGCAAAGTCAACTTTTTACAAAAATATCACATATCTCCATCATAGCCAACTTAAATGTAAGTATCCCATTTTGCCCCCCTTTCCCCTACCTGTATTACTAACAAATTATTTACTATTTATTTCGCTATTTGCTGCTTCAACCAAAACTAAACCTGTTATCTTTGAAAAAGAAATATATATTAAAAATATATTAAAATTAAGTTGAAGACTCTATTAATTTGTCCGTATTAGGATCACTATCGAACTGCGGTGCAGAATCGTTACGGGACTTCCAATACCCCCACGTTAACCCATCAATCTCTGGTTTTCGAAGATCAAGTTCTGCCAACCAAAACGAAATGGTTGTAACTGCAGTTTAGGCAAAACTGAGATAATTCCCTTTAAAGCAAAAATTCTGTAGTTGCGATGTAACGTAACAGTCATTTTGACATATGGTTTTCGAGGCGACAAATTAATCAACTAAAAGCTCAAAATGCCAATAATTTAATTTTCAATTATTTTCAGTTACTCTCATTTCGCTTTAGACGGAAGAGTTGGTTGCCGGTCTCAGAAACGTTTATACCTTTGCTTTTGCTTTGGAAAGCAAAAGTTTGTGAAAAAACAGAAAAAAATCGCAATCTTCGATATATGACGCCACACAGGCGCTCTTGCTTAAGTTTGAGGCAAACACCAGGCGCCTTAAATGATTTGGGGTAGGCTAAAGCTTTCTTCCTCAATTTATTTTTTTTTAGTAAAAAAGTTATGATTTTCTAGTAATATTAAAAAAGTTTATATCTTGGTTAGTTTCTAAGATATAAAGCTCCTTTCTTTACCGTCTTACTTGATGTTCTATTGCAAACAAAAACGTATTTACAGTTTTTCTGTAAAACTAATTTAGAAGCCAAAGTTTGTGAAAAATATGAAAAAAGCCGCCATCTTGGATTTATGACGTCACACCGGCCCTCCTACTAAAATTGGATCGATCTAGGATAGTTTAAAAAAATCTTCTACAACTATCCCAAGACCATTCAACTCGCATTCAACTATTTCTGATTTTCCCGTCTATTACCCGTGGAACGGCCATTCTGTTAAAATAAAATGTTATTCGGGTTACCAAACAACTATTTTCTATTTTCAAGGGCAGACTCGTGGCATCCGTAGTTGCAACTCAAATTCCGATTAAAGCCAGCCATACTGGCACCCTTGGGGTTTATGAAAAATCCAAAATCGAGGTTATATTTAAATGTTTTAATATTAGAAGGTAATCTTGTTTTAATAAAATGGTATAAAATAATAAATCGCTTTCTTTCTAACCATGAAAAAAGATGTGCTCTAAAAAAGTGAAAAATTATGGATGCAGTACATAGATCGAATTAAGAAAAAAATGCATGCATGGGCACTGTGTGTACCAGTGTAGTAGTTGTAATTTAAAATGGTTCAATTTTTAGTTTGATGCTTTTTCGAAAAAAACAAAATGTTGGGTAACTATTCGGTCGTATAATAAAATATTAAAACAATGCAATTTGCGAAAAAACTTTTAAATCTAATCTTTGATACCAATATAAAAATACGCTTACGATTTTCAAATTATTTGCGTTTTCTTTAATAAATTCCACCGAACAAAGCTTCGTGTTTTTAGAAATTCACTTCAGATTATCTCTATAATTATTACGCAACAAATAAAAATTTCAAAACTGACAAGCCGGTCTAGTCATGCAAAAGTACCTGTACACATATAATCTACGTATGCGCGTTGCGCCAACGGATGCTAAAATTTTCATTGTTTTATATAAACGCATCGTTTTTTCATTAATTTGTGTATAGTTTTTGCAAAGTCACCTGAAATGCTCCTAATACGGGGTTCTATCGAATTCATGAAATTTTGCTTCAATCTGCCCTTCAAAAGTTATCCAAATTCATATAAAATCTTCATGGTATAATTTCAACCCTACCGACAGAGAAAAGACGCGGCTCTTGGCGGTCCGAGCACAAAGTATTTGTTTTCTGACCGACCCAGCACAGGTGGATAGACGGCACCTGATTGGCAGATTTTTTGAGATGCGCTTTTAATTGCTTTCAGGTCTTCGTTTCGGGACCCCTTTAGTCGGCAGTATGCAGAGTTAGAAAATAAATCAGTGTCGTTTCTGTAGGTGTAGGAATAGAAAGTTTTATTATCTATTTTTATTTCTTTAGTTTACGCCAAAATTAAATGAAATAATTTTATGAGTATATCTACCGCCGCCCATGTCACTTTCTTTAAAGATATGCCGATGGTCGGCTTTAACCTTTCTTCAACTGACTTTGCAAAAACTATACCTCTCTATCCAACCACAGGCATTTACAGAAACCGTCGCGTTTAGTATGGATATCACACGCACAGGCGACACAGAAGCGCTCGCCGAAAAAACGTAGTAAAAATATTTATAGTAGCATGAAAATATAAATATATTATTAATTATTATGAGTTTTTATTGGGTGTTCACTGCACAAAAATTAACCTATGGAAAAACCGAGGGAGGAAACTTCACTGGTGTGTAGGGGAGGATGGGAGACTCTAGACAATTTTTTGTTTTTCGTCCATATTTTGTAAAATATAATAGTTGTCATTAATCAATACTTCGATAAATTAAGGTTCATATCTCAACTCTAAAAAAATCCACGTAGGTGTTTTCTGTGTTGTCCCATGTACTGATAAAATACGAGTCTCTGTCATGACGCAAGTGTTTGAAGTCTCCCCGGCAGTGGGGAGACATTGGACACTACCTGGACCCTAGAATAAACACTGATCAAAGTGATAATATTTACTCAAAAACCTATTTCTGGAAAATCTAAGAAATAAGTAATTACTAAAACTGAAAAACTTAAAAAAAGAACTTTACCATTGACGGGGCACTATTATTTAATATCAGTAAAATTAGTTTTAAAAAAATAAAAACAACCATACAGTCAATAAATCATTTAAGTCTAACGTATGTTAAAATCTGTTACACCTAAATATTTTGAAACCATTGGGATGGGGATGGGGCGCCATAACAAAAACTATTTTTCTGTGCAAAAATAGTTTAATTACCAAACCGAACCGAAACCGAACCGAACCGAACCAGTAAACATTTTTAATAGAAGTTTTTGTGAAAATAAAAATATTCCGATAAATTATGAAGCTGTACCAGCTTACTTTTTACTGTCAAACTTGACACGCCCCTGGGTAAAATATTACATCAAGACCGTGAAATTTCAAAAAAAAAGAGAATATATAAAATTCTATCGTCAGATATACAGTCCGAAACTCGCCAATGGAGAATCTCCAAGAAAAACGACTGTCCACATTCTCCCCCTGTCCCAACTCACCCCACCCTCCCCTACCTACCTACTATGTGCCAACGCGTGTAGTAACTAAACCTAACCTATATTGTAAGGTTAAAACAAGGCAAAACACTGTATAAAGTTTGTCTAAAATCTCGATATGAATAAAAAAGCCAAATAAAAAAAAGTCGGGTATCTAAAACACTTTTAACTAAGCACTGACATAATTTTGTTAAAATAATGACATCCTAACGAGAGAAGATAAAAAGCCTATTAATTTTAGAGGTGCGTCTTAGTCCATTTGATTTCGTGCATGGCTGGTAAGAGAAGGGAGAAGGGTGCTCAGCAGGGTGTATCCAAGGGTGTATCGCTTCGCTTCGCTGGTGACGTATGCATGACAGTTCTAGCTTATATAGTTTTAACAAAGTTTTAGTCCCTACGAGACCATATATCCAACCTTCTCAATTAAAAAACCTCGCCTTTTGTGGTACAGTCCGGTTCAGATATAATGTAGCAACTCAAATCTCTACTGACACAAAAGCTAACTTAACACCAATTTATTGAATAAAATCAACGAACTCTGGAAGTCATCTTGACCTATCCTTCTTTGTCTTGTGTGGACCACACTTATATACCTAAGGCCGCGTCAACGTAATAAAAATTTGATACGATGCTGTTTTTTTTTACATAAGGAAAGAGTTTTGTTAGGTGATCCGTGGTTTGGCTATAGTTTCATAACAAAGACTGTTGCAAATGGTTAAAAGACAAGGCATTCAGTTGCTGCCAGTTTTTGGTTGTAAATATTTGCTTTATTATTTTATAAAAGAAAACATCTTGACATCAAAGATTTACTTATCTGATGAAACGTCCGTTAGGTGAGCTAAACGGGTTTTACCTTTCCATGTTTTACCGTAACTGTAATTTTTACAAAAAATGTGTCATTTTTCGTTAGATTTACAGTTTAGGTAGAGAGAGTGCAACTAAATCTAAAAATAGATTTATCTTTCCCTTCTCACTGCAAATGCAAAAAACGAAGTATGGACCTTTTTGAAAGTGTTGCTGAGTACATTTCAAAATTAACCTATTGGTTCCGGAGATAATAAGTACTTTTTAACATACCTAGTCACGTTCGGTAAAATTTTAAACAGGAAAATCAGTTTTTAGTAAAACTTGCATTAAACATTTTTTTGCAAAACTTGCAGTAAACATTTTTTCGCAAAAAACCGTACAATTATAGACTGTACCATTTATTATGACATATAATCATCGGACGCACACCTCTCGAATAAATGTTCTTATTTACTCTTGTGTCACACACCAGATTTTGTTCAATTTAACAATTACAGTGTAAACTCTCCTTGCGGACACCTCTATTAAGCGGACATTCCCTTTAAGCGGACAAATTTGTTGGAACCAAGCTTTTGCCTATTTATTTACATGTAAAATTTACTAAAATAACCGGACGCGGACAATTTTTTTGGTTAAAAAAATTTGAAACCTTCCTTAACCGGACGCGAACCTTTGACAGCGGGACGGAGCGCTGCACGATATGGGCATAAATATTATGTAGTATGTTGGCAACAATGCACTCTGCAGCCGGGGAATTACCTCTCTCGGTTTTAATGCGGAGACTAAATACTTCTGTCGTATTTGCAACATTATTTTATTCGGCCGGACTGCTGTGTTTATTGTTGTTGTGCAGTAATAGACCTCTTTATCTATTGAGAAAAAAATGAAATTTAAAAATTAAGAAATTCCAATGTTCAATGAATTGATATTAAAGAATTTATTTTAAAAATGGACAGACGCCTTCATTTTCAATACAAAAACGTGTTTGTGAAAGATAGAAACTAGGTATGATACATTTATTATTTATTTATAAAACAATAATAATAGGTAACTAATATCTAACTAAATATCTCATGTTGTAATTATTTGCTCCAAAGTATATATGATGGACCACTCGATGGCCCAAAAAGTTGGACGACGCACTGAAAAAAAAAATTCGCCTCCGCCGCAATTTTTTTTTTTGGCTGTGCACCCTCAAACTTTACACCACACGCCGCCACTGCTTGAGATGCTGCCTCCAGAGTTAAAATATATATATTTGCTTCTAATATAGTGTTAAGTACATGCCAAGCGCTAATTTTTATTTGATATGTAGGTAATTGCTTTCTAATAATATTTTTATTTGCATATCCGCTAATAAACTAACCACAACCTTACAGCAGAAAAATACATTTAACGTGTGCTGCGCAAAATTTTGCCACAATTATGCAAAACTGGAAAAATTTTAAATAATATAAAAATTATGAGAATCTACCTTTTACCTTCAATTGTAAAATATTTGCTTGGTATTTATGAATAAATACCTCGTTGCTTTGTATATGTCATTAAAACAAAATGTGCTGTCTTGTTGGAACATCGAACATTGCAATATTGGAATAATAATAAAGAATAATAGTAGGGCTTTTCTAAAATTTTTAAACTAACTTGTAGGGTAGGTTGCTTTCTATTAAAGATTAGCTTCCAATATATTGTTATAATATATTATAGCTAGCTATTGCAGGTTATTTCGAAAGGAATGCAATAAAATATTTCTATGGGGCATTCGGTCCCCAAAATAGGTAGACATTTCCAAAACATTCCGGCATTCCTGAAATGTTGAAATGCGCGCAGATGATATGAAAACTTGGTTTACGAAGGAACTCGTTTTTCGAAGTTTGCGGTAATGATTTTTGGTCTAAACATGTTTTCTAACCCTGTCCGTGATATAAATGCATCAAATTGCAATATTTCCAAAAATTTTAGGAGGTAAATCTGTACCTAGGTGATTTTATTTTTAACAAAAAGCTTATACCGGGTTATTTTTTGCGACTTCTGAAAATGGTCCATGTTTAGTGACGCCACTAAAATAATATACATTTATTAATAAACCTGACCTTATTTTAAAATCAACTGTATTGTGACAGATTTACATATAAAAAGCAGCTGCTCTCTTTCAAAATTCGGCCTTTGTGTATTTAAGAACCGGATTTATTAGTGTCTGTATTTATCAAATTAAAGTTAGCGATTTTATTTTTAAATTTGACTTTGATATGTCAATTTAGAGAGGTCAGCTGTCAGTTTTATGTGTAAATCTGTCAGAATAATGTCGACTCTAAATTAAAGTCAGGTTTTATTCCAATAAGTCCCTAATAGCCGTACTTTTGAGTAAATTATGTTACACATTAGCAGAAAGTAATTTTATCGTCTACTTAAAGCGTATAAAACTAGTTTTATCCACATTTATGGATGTCACTGGGCCGTTAGTGGTAAACTTGTCCCCACCAAGTTATACATGCTTAAAAAGAAAATGTTATCATCTTAATAAAGTTCCCGAAAAGTTTTTACTCGGGGTACTGTACTCCGAATAATTTTTAGCATGGAAAGTACTCAGTACTCTGTACTCCTTGCTTAATAATTAGGACATGTACAAAATATTTGATACACGGTAAAAAAAATTGTCTTAGATCAAAGCAAATTGCTTTGAACTAAAATAAATTGTGCTTTCATATTCACCAAGAGAATATTTTCTTGATACAGCACAAAAAATGTCTTGCCTCTTTATTTTAATGTGAAACAGAAATTGTTTCATTATAAATTGAAACTAAATTAATCTAAGGCACCTTTTCCTCTGGAAGCAAAATATTTTAGTCTAAATTATACGCTTTTGTAATGACGTCACCAGGTTTGAAAAAAACGTATGGCGTATATATTTTTGCCAACTCATGTTTTTGATTGGCAGTGACGGATACTTATCTAATTACCTACCTATTTAAAAAATGAATTAGTCATAGACACTACTTTTTTAAGTTTAATGTCACCGCTGTTTATAATATACTAAACAAAGATAAACAAAAATGACGTCATTACAAATGCGTATAATTTGGAATATACTTATATGAAGACAATTTGCTTTGTTACAAAGTGGAGATGATATGAAAACAAAACAATTAAAGAAGAAAAATAAAATCTCCTTTCAAGATTAAACGCTGCGTTGATCTAAAAAGAAATATTTTAATTCAAAACGAATTGTTTTAAGGTAAAAAAATTTATTCAAGAAAAAAAAACCCGCATTGTAGACAAAATTTTTTACCCTGTACTCGAGTACATTGTCTCAGCACCCGGCACAGCTCTTCCAGTGACTAGATAAGCCATAGGAGATTTTATTTCTTAAATAAAAAATGTAGTTAAAAATCAGTGTAGTGTCAACATTTTTCTTATACGTAAGGAAAGCGAAAATTTGCAACAAAAATTACAGCTAACGTAGTCAGCTACACCCCTTATCTCGCCCCTGATTGATGTTTCATGAATAAGGCAAAACGGGTAAGAGGTCAGGCGGCGCGGCCGACATGGCAGCTAGTAAGCGTGATCCGCGGCCGGAGCTGCGAAAAAAACAAAAAGCCTCCAAGAAAAATGTTAAGTAATTCATAACTGAGCAAGCCAGTATAGTACCTGATTGAAAATGTGAGCAACAAGACTTAAATAGAAAGTCCAGGAAAATAATAATCATAACAAAAACCTTTCACGTAAAAGAAGCCAAGTACGCGAAAATGGCATTCCGTAAAAAAAATTGAGATAAAAGTAAAGTCAAGTTCTCCAATACAAATTTCAAAATAAAAGGTTCTTACTAGTTTGGAAATGTTTTTTTTAAACTTTGCTATTACAACCAAACTTTTTTATGTTCAATTTAGCACTGTGCCTAAGAGTCATTTACAGCCGTAATAGCCAAGTTTAGAAAAACATTTCCAAACTAGTAAGAACCTTTCATTTTGAAATTTGTAATGGAGAACTTATTACATCTAGAGAAATTGTAATATTGGGAGATTTAAATAGTAGAACAGGTAACAGAGTAAATGATCTGACAGTTGGCCAATATGGAGAAGATGTTGTTAATGACAATGGAAACCGGCTTATCACAGTATGTGAGCAATTAGACCTAAAAATCCAAAACGGTTTTTTCCAACATAAGAAAATACACAAATATACCTGGACCAAACCCTCACAAAACCTGAAATCCGTCATTGATTATCTTATCACTGAACAAAAGACAAAACTAAAAATTCAAGATGTCAGAACAAAGCGTGGATCAACATGCGGAAGTGATCACTATTTTCTGGAGACCAAAATTCTCTTTCCTTA
The DNA here is from genome assembly GCA_963576565.1 of Aspidapion aeneum. NCBI lineage: Eukaryota > Metazoa > Arthropoda > Insecta > Coleoptera > Brentidae > Aspidapion > Aspidapion aeneum. The sequence continues at coordinate 44,234,858 of OY755040.1, forward strand.
TCAAGGCCGAAGCCTCCATCAACAAAATCTTGATGATACAGTGAATGAGGAAATTGATCACTGTCAATATAATCTACTAAGCCTAGAACATGACAGCGTAAAAAACTTATACAAAAAGAGACTGAACGAAAAACTTAATTCAAGTTCAGGTGAAACCCCAGATGAGGAATACGAATGTATCACATTAAGCATCCATCAAGCTGCAAAAGAAGCACTAGGATTAGTGGAAGAAACTCCTAAAAGAACAAAACCATACTGGTGGGATGCTGAGATTGAAAGTGAAATAGAGGAAAAAAGGAAATTATATCACACGTACTTATCCCAAAAGACAGATAGAAGCAGAGAAGAATACAAAATCGCGCAATCAAAGGTGAGAAGAATGATCAGTGATAAGAAGAATCAATCATGGATGCAAAAGTGCCAGAAAATAGATTCTTACTTAGGAGGTAGGAGAAGTACCGAAAGCTGGAAAACTATAAGATCGATCAAAAAAGAAACATGCAGAGATATTATTTCACCAATACCAGACAAAGAATGGGATGAGCATTTTAAAAAACTTTTAACTGAAGATAGAGCAGAATTCAAGGAAGACGAAAGAGACAATATCATTAGAACGATGGGATCTCCAGTACCCCTCACAATATCTGAGGTCAAAAACGTGTGCAAAACCTTAAAAAGCGGTAAATCTGCCGGACCCGGCAATATCCCAGCTGAACTTATTAAATATGGCACTGAAGAATTGTTTTGTAGATTACGGAATCTTTTCCAAAGATATTTAAATGGAGCTGTCGTACCAACTGAGTGGAAAACGTCATATATATCCACAATACACAAAAAAGGAAGGAAAGATATATGTGACAATTATAGAGGTATATCTGTAACTAGTACGCTAAGCAGAATATATGGCAAAATAATAAGAAATAAAGTGGAGAGCGAATATAAAGATATGGAGGCAGAAGAACAAGCTGGTTTCAGGGCGGGTAGATCGACTTCAGATCATCTCTTTTGTATAACCCAAGTTATTGAAAAGAAAATGGCATACGGACAAGAGCTCCATCTGCTTTACGTAGATTTGCAGAAGGCATATGATAGTATACCACTAAATCTACTTTGGAAAGCGTTGGAAAAGACAAACATAAGCGTACAACTAATTAAGGCCATCAAAGAGTTATACCGCAATAGTAAGGCAAAAGTTAAAATAAAAGCAAAACTAACCAAAGGCTTTCAAGTAAATAAAGGTCTTAAACAAGGTTGCTGTATCTCGCCTACGCTCTTCAAGATATATTTGGAACAGGTCCTTAAAGTCTGGAAGAGAAAATGCCAAAACATGGGAATTCCGTTGAATGAAACCACCTTGTATACTTTATGTTTCGCCGATGATCAGATAGTGGTGGCTCAGGATTATGACGACCTCGAATATATGACACGAAAACTAATAGACGAGTACAATAAGTGGGGACTAGAGGTTAATATCAATAAGACAGAGTATATGTGTATTGGTGGAACGAAACAGGATCTAATCTTAAATACTGGGCAGCGAATTCAGTCCTGTGATGAGTATAAATACTTGGGTCTAAAAATTACAGCTGACGGAACACTAGACAAAGCTATAAAAGATAGAAACGTACAAGGAAGAAAAGCAATAACTTTATTAAATGGAATAATTTGGGACCAAAGTATATCAAAACATAACAAAAAGCTTATATATAACACCATTGTAAAAAGTATTATTACATACGGCTCAGAAGTATGGCCAATCAAAGATAGAACAGAAAAAATGCTTTCCGCTACGGAGATGGACTATTGGAGAAGAGCAGCAGGGAAATCAAAAAGAGAAAGAGTTACCAATCAAAGAATAAGAGAAATTATGACAGTGGGTGAACGTACTCTAGTGGATGATATAAGAACAAAACAACTGGTGTGGTACGGACATGTACAAAGAATGGATGATGGAAGACTACCTAAACAAATATTACAATGGAAACCAACTGGCCGAAGAAAACGAGGAAGACCAAGGAGAAGCTGGAGAGAAGGAATAGATAGTGAAATAAGAATAAGAGGCCTAGATGATGAATTATGGGCAAACAGAAACGAGTGGAGATTGGGTATCGGAAGACGTAGAACGTTGTGAAACCGATAAATATATATATATATATATATATATTGGAGAACTTGGCTTTACTTTCTCTCAATTCTTTTTACGGAATGCCATTTTCGCGTACTTAGCTTTTTTTACTTGAAATGTTTGTGTTATGATTTCACTTCTTTTTTTAAAGGAATTGAATAATATTTAATTTTAAAGTAGTAAAATATGCGGAATATTGCTCAAACCTTTTGCAGTGCCTTACTTAAAATTTTGAGGTTTTTTAATTTTTTCCCATGGTTTTATCAGAGTTCCTATGAGCCTTTCAAAGCTCAGCTCTCTATCGTTTCTAAAAGTGGACAATGTTACTGTTACATAACTTTACATGTATAGGGGAGGAAGTACATTAAAATTTTGTAGCATATCTGGAAGTACAGTAGAATTATGATGATCTATACATGAGTGAGTGAGTCAGTGAGTGAGGGGCAATTTTGACGTTTTTTGAAATTTCGTAACTACTTTACTTCTTTATGGAAGTCCATGTCCACTTGGACTGGGTTGTTAACTCTATGAAGATCTACGACTGTGCAAAGTTTGAGATTCGTAGCTCATTCCGAAGTAGAGTTTTAGATAGGTCAAATATGAGCTGACATGATTTAAGAGAAGATGGTACGGCAGCGCGAACTTGGCGAGGCACTGCCGTGCCCTCAGATAACATAGAAATAGCTCTAGTCAGCATTTATCTGTTTACCGAAAAAGTAAAACGCAAAAAGCCGGCACACGGAAAAAAATGCCCCACTAAATTTAAGTATAGGGTTATTCTTCCAAAAATTTATAACAACAATACGAGGTATCACAAAAACTTTTATTTTTTTAAAATGTTAAGAATATGAAAAGATAATATAATGGACACATAGATGGTTGACGAGAAAAAAATAATCTGCCAATTTTTACCTATTTTGGTTCGCGAAAATAACCCCCTATCCGTCACCTGGGGATGAGTTCAACTATAGAGTCCCCCCTCCCCTCAGTGTAACACCAATGAAAAAAACAAACTAAAATGTTTTTTTTAGCTTCATGCACTGTTATCTTTAATATAGTTTTGGTTCGCGAAAATAACCCCCTATCCGCCACCCGGGGATGAGTCTAATTGGAGATTCTCACCCCCCCAGTGTAACACCAATGAACAAAACAAACTATAATGTATTTTTATCTACATGCACAGTTACCTTTAATATAGTAGCACACAAGTAATATTTTTACCGGAACTCTAATTTTTTAGATACCCCCACCCTTTTTTTCGCCTTGTGTCCGGTGGATTTTATTCATTTTTAAACGGGTCCATCTAGGACCATAACCAACGGCGCGACAAAAAAGTTTCAAAATCATCTGCAACGCAAAGGTAAATAAATTTTTTTTAAAATCGGAGCAACATTTTTTTTCTAATTTTTGACATGATCACCAGCTATGCAGCACACTACTTATACTATGGTATACGTGAGAGCTAATAATAAAAAATAATATTTTAAACAATGTCCTATTGATCTAAAACGTTTAGATATTTATTTAGAGCCTAACAAATAGAATATTATGCCATTTATTCCTAAAGCTTGAATGAAATCTTTTTACTAAAGAAGAGTACCGATTCTGTTATCCACAGAGTTGTTGCATCTCGAGTATAGGATTTGTTACGAGTTCTCGGAGGAAATGGTATAATATATTTGTTAAGCTGTAAGTAAATATCTAAACGTTTTATATCAATAGGACATAACTATTAATCGAAGAATGAGCAATATTGGTTTGAGGATAGCTTAATATTGCTCTAAGTGGTTTAGTACTTAAAAAAAGTAAATACACCACTTGAAATAATAATTACTTATTCTAATTTCAAGACGAACATAAATTTAAAGCAAATCCAAATAATATAAATTTAAGTCACGTAAATCAAGTCTTGCTCCGCTTGAGGAATACTGAGTCTAATTACGTCTTGAATCAAGTGGTCTAGTCTTAATATTAGAGGAGATTTTTTTCCGTGCATTAAACAGCCTGTGGTTTGACACGTAGTGGCTCTTTGAGCTGGTTGGCATGGCAAGATCACTATTTAACTTGACAAACTCAGTATTTCGTCTCATCAGCTTGCGGTCCTTTGTCTTTTATAAATTTGTTGACAAAACGCGTCAAACACAATTCACAGGCTAGGATTGACAAATCACAAGCCATGGATAATGGCTTAAGAATAAACGAATATCGTACTTGAACCACTTCTAAAAATTATCAATAAAAGAAAGGCCTCTCACTTTTTTAATGTTGCCTTTTATTTCCTACATTTGTAGACGTTTGTATAATTCAAAGAATCATTGCATTGTCTGGCAAGACAAATACGTATTAAGATTTATTAAACGATTTTCTTTAGAACTTTAGAACTCGAAAGCCTGCTGAAATGAGTTCAGGCAATTTTAAGATTAAGCAATTTAAAACATTAACACTGTTTGCACACTCAACAACTCTAGGCGTTAACGAAGATGTCTATTGCTGTTTTATCGATTATAATAAAGCGTTTGAAAAAGTCGTCATGATCAGTTAATAGACTTTTAACACCTTCAGATCATCTCAACTTACACAACCAAAATACAATTATCAAAGAACCAGCTACGGCTACTCACTACGTGTTACCTAGAATAAACTTGACAAGTACTTGTTAAGGACCAAATTCATTGTACACACTACATACCTATTGCGGAGTGTAACATGCAGCCGTTTTCCGACAAGTGATGGAAAGTGCAACTCTCCAAGTAATGCAAAAAAATTAAGGCTGATTAAATTTGTTTATTGGTACCAGATTCGTCGATTACAGGGAGCTTAATGACGATGACGTGACCAAGAAAGTTTGTTATCCTTTACCCCCAATACATCACACATAAACCCCAATGCATTGGCAAGATCAGAGGTATTGGTTTTCCAATCTAGACAAAAACAGTGAGTATCACGAAAGGTAACAAAGAGAAAATTGCGTTTTGACACAAAGTGGACTTAGATAAAAATCATAGCAATAGGGGAAACATTTAAAGAGTATCTAGATATTTTATTAAACGCTTTTGAATATTCAGAAATGCTTGAAGAAATGCCAAATTTAAATTCAAAGAAGTTTTTCCCCAGAAAAATGTTGAGTTCGTGGATATGTTGCAAGCAGCTGTGTATTGGTTAATTTATTTCTCGAATGCAAAATAAAATACTCTTGAGAAACCTGAATGAAATTAATAACATTTTAAGTCATATTTTTGCTTGCCGGGTCTTCAAAATAACTTTTTATGATAGCTGCTTCTGCTGATTTTTGCGTTGGGGTTTCTGATTTTGACGCTTTGTCCGTGAACCACATCAGGCACACACAAGAGAGAGCTGAAGGTGTTGTCTTGAAAAGTTTCTTGACGTTCTCTTGACACTTTCCTTCGAGTATTTCCTTCCTGTGTTCCATTTTCCAGACACGCGGGCTACGCTCCATACCTCCGTACAAGACCGAGACTGCATTTTTCTTATTTTTTACGAGACATCCTTGGAAACGCTATTTTTAATTTGGATTATACAAACGAGTCAACTTAATATATTGTTACGGGTTCATTACGACAAATTAAAACTCGCAATTGTTGAAAACAATACGTCAATTTATTCCGACAAATTATGTACAAAAAACACGCACTTAAACTTACTAATAATTCACTACTTTAATACGCCTATTAACTTCGCGTTAACATCTAGCGATCACTACCATTGGTTATCTGACTGACTGATGCACGACGTCCGGCCCTATATATAAGGGTCTGCCTACTATTCGAGAATTTTCCATCCTTGTTCGATTCGGAATCACTCCACCCTTTTCTAGAACCGGACCGTTCGCATACCAGTTTGTCACAGATAACGCAACTAAAACCTAGATTAAGAATACAACCATAAAATACGTCAACCTAATACTACACTAAACCTAAATAAATTCTAACTATAAAATTTAAATAACTTAAATTTGTAACACTATCCTCCCCTTCAGGTTTGATCGTCTCGATCAACATTTCCCAGGTAAGGTTTTAGTCTGTCTAGATGAACAACTTTCATCTTGGACTTCGGGCTTTTCTGGACTCGGTAGACTACATCATTAATTCTCTTAACAACTTTATAAGGCCCTTCCCATGGTGGTGTCAACTTAGGTGATCTTCCTTTCTTGCGTTGAGGATTGTATAGCCAGACTTGATCATTCTCTTTGAATCCTGAAGAGTTTGCTTTCAGGTCATATCTCGCTTTCATGCGGTCACTGGCTATTTCTATTCGCTCTCTAACCACTTCATGGATATCGTGCAGCTTTTGCCTTAAACGTTCGACATAGTCATTAACCTCTAAGTGTTCTTCTTCAGGTGAACCAAACTTGATATCACATGGTAAACGCAGTTCTCTACCAAACAGGATACTAGATGGAGTAGCTCCTGTCGTATTGTGAATGGCGGTTCTATAGGCCATCAAAAACAATGGAATATATTGGTCCCAATCTGTTTGGTGCTCATCAACAACTTTGCACAGATGTTCTTCTATTGTTTTATTAAATCTTTCAACCATGCCATCTGACTGCGGATGTAAAGCAGTAGTCCGTGTTTTATGTATACCTAAAAGGTCACAGAGATTCTGGAAGAGCTTTGATTCAAAGTTTCTTCCTTGATCTGAATGTAGTTCCAAAGGAATGCCAAATCGGCTGAAAACATCATTTACCAGAACTTCTGCAACTGTAGCGGCCTCTTGGTCAGGCAAAGCAAAAACTTCTGGCCATTTGCTAAAGTAATCGATGACAACAAGGATGTATTTGTTGCCCTTTTTAGTTTCTGGAAATGGTCCGGCCACATCAATAGCAATGCGTTTGAATGGCAGACCTACGTTATATTGTTTCATTTGACCTCTGGACCTTGTTTTGGGACCTTGGCTGGCTGCACAAGTCGAACATCGGCGGCACCAGTTTTTCACATCTTGAAAATAATTGACACAATAAAATCGGTTTCGAATTTTGTCCATGGTTTTATTTATGCCTAGGTGCGCGCCTGATTTTCCACCATGGCATTCGGCCATTATATTGTCTACCATGCTCCTAGGTACCACTACTTGATTAACCGCAGTAAGGCCATCGGCACTTTCCGAGGCACGTTTAAGGATGTTTTCCTCTACTATCAGTGAATCCCATTGTGGTCACAGTGATTTGAATATCACCCCTTGGTTTGCGATATCTTGCCATGATGGTCGTGGCTTGTTCTCTTCTTTCAATCGCAAGATAGGTCCTACATCTTTGTCGTTAAGTTGTGTGGTTCTAATCGAAGCCGACATCCATTCTTTATCTGGTTCTAACTTTATCTGGCGCACGTAGGTAATTCCTTCTTTCTGGTCAATTTTCCTGCAATGTTTACAATCCTCAGGGCAAGGTCTTCTGGACAATGCATCCGCATTATTATGCACCCTTCCCGCTCGGTGCTTAATTTGATAATGGTATTGTTGTAGCTTTTCTATCCATCTCGCGACTTGTCCCTCAGGTTGTTTCATTTTCATGAGCCACTGTAACGCAGCATGATGCGTTCTAATCAGAAACTCTTGTCCATAGAGATATTTGTGAAAGTGATCTACGGATTTAATGATGGCTAGGAGCTCCTTTCTGGTAACACAATAATTTCTCTCTGGTTTGGATAGCTTTTTGCTGAAAAATTCGATGACCCGTTCTTCTCCATCTTGTACTTGGGAGAGTACTGCTCCTATGCCATCGTTGCTCGCATCAGTATCTAATATGAATTTACCTTTGGGAATGGGATATGCAAGAATCGGACTAGAACATTATGCTGCTTTTAGTCTTCTAAATGCTTGGTCACATTCGGTATTCCATTTGTAAGAAGCTTTATCTTCTGTAAGTCTATGTAATGGAGACGCTATTTTGGCGAATCCTTCTACAAATCGTCTGTAGTATGTACACAGACCCAAAAAGCTTCTCAATTCATGTTTGTCACGAGGTTGAGGCCATTCTTTTATTGCTTGTAACTTTTTTTCGTCGGTATGGATGCCTTCTCGGGAAACGACGTGACCCATTAACTCAACTTTTTCTCGGAATAGAAAACACTTCTTTGAGTTTAGTTTAAGATTTGCGTTCCTGATTCTTGAAAATACTTCTCGTAAATTGTCCAGATGATCTTGAAATGATTTCCCCATTACTATGACATCATCGAAATAGACTAGGCAGGTTTTCCAAGTAAGGCCTCGTAGAACGACTTCCATTAGTCTTTCAAATGTAGCTGGAGCATTGCATAGGCCAAATGGCATCACATTAAACTGATAAAGTCCACTTCCAGCAGAGAATGCAGTCTTCTCTTTATCTCTGTCAAAGATTCCTACCTGCCAATACCCAATTTTCAGGTCAAGAGTAGAAAACCAATATGATCCTGCCAACGTTGTTAATGTGTCGTCTATTCTTGGCAGTGGGTAACTATCTTTCTTGGTCACATCGTTAAGTTTCCTGTAATCGACATCTTGTTACTTTCTGTACTGGTTCAAATATTGCTACCACCTCCCCCTTATTAATTTTGACACTATTTGGGAAAATATTGGCGACTCTAATCGGGATGTCTTTATCGGTTTTAACTAGTGACTTTGCAACGAGGTAGGTGTTGGATAATTTCTGTTGGCTTATGAGTCCGACACAGCTTGATGTTTTACTTTCTAGCCTCCCAAAAATTATGGTCTTACTGTTACCTACCAGTCTTGTTGTACATACTGCCACGACCTTTATTGGTTTTTATTGAAGTGACTATTTGATAAAATGAACTCTTCATTCCCAAATCTTAGGGTATTAAGTTTATTATCAAACGCAAATCCATGTTTACTTATCAAGTCCATTCCCAAAATAAATTCGTCTTCTATTTCGGCAACCAATACAGTGTGGCGAATCTTCAATTTTCCCAGCTGTAGGTCTATGTCTGTTTGCCCCAACACGTCGGCGGATTCTCCAGTCACAGTCTTAAGTGTTCTTTTCTTTTCTGTTGGTCGAATTTTATATCTCGTTGCAATTTTGAACTTAAGCAATGATATGGCAGCACCAGTGTCTACTGTTATATTAACTTTTCTTCCATTAATAAGTCCGTCGATGTTAAGCAGTATGTTTTAAGCTCTTAATAGAGTAAATTCTGGCGGCTAAATTCCCATTAGCCAACACCCGCCCCTCTGCGTTGAGTAGTTTTAGTTTTCCTGATTCTTCTTCGGTACTCTGTCCCAGTAGATGGTGAGCGAGACCTCATTTGGACACGACAATCGCGTTGAATATGCCCTGTACGTCCGCATCTGAAACACTTTACATTTGGAGGGGATCGTCTACTTTCTTTCAAAGAATCAATCTTCTCTATCAGTGACTGAAACAGTTGGTTTAGCGTTTTTAAGTTGACCTCCTCTCCAGTGCTCATTTCGTCTCCCTCCTGAATTGAAACAGCTCTTACTTTTGGCCTGGACATATTATTTGATGATTCAATTTCAAGGGCTTGAATCAACACTTCACTGCTGTTATGGAAGCGTTCTCGACTAAGTAACTTTGCTAAGTCCGTGTTTCGCAAGTCGTTAATAAAGCGATCTACCGTAAAGGAATCTCTGTAATTTTCTGGCATTTCTGGGTAAGTCAAGTACATCAGCCTCCTGATATCCGCTTCATACTCTTGTAATGACTCCCCTGCTCTTTGTTGACGAACATTTAATTATGACCAATGTAAATTTCGCAAGTGTTCGTCTCCATACCTTCTTTCTAACGCTGCCACTGCGTTATAATTCTGTTTTTGTTCGACTGGAATGGACCGTAAAAGTCCCAGAGCAGGTTCTCGCAGAGCTACTAACAAAGCTCTAGCTCTTTCGTCATCATCCCAACCATTTGCAGCAGCGGCAGCTTCAAACTGTTGTTTGTAAGTAGACCAGGAAGACGTACCATCAAAATTTGGTGGCTTAATGTTTTGGTTGGAATTTACAACACATCCTTGAGCTTTTATTTTGTTGTGTTCTTTCTGAAGCTGTATAAACTGTTTTGACATGTCCTTGAATTTTTCTTTCATGGTTTGAAAAACTTCTTCCCTAACATTCTGTAGTTTGGTCTCCACTTTTTCTTCAACATTCTGCAATTTGTTTTGCACCTTTTCTTCTACATTCTGCATCCTTTGTGTTATTTCTTCCTTAAGCTCTTCTGTTGCTACCTCAAATTCTCCTCTCAGCTGTTCGGAGTTGCTTCTTATTTGGTCGAAGTTTTCTTGCATACCATCTAATCCTTCTTCAAATGTCCGTCTCATATCGTTTTGGTTTTGTGCAATGGTCTGTCTCATATCGCTCTGGTTTTGTTCCGTGGTCTGCTTCATGTCGTCCATGGTGTGTTTCATGTCGCCTTGATTTTGTTCAATGGTCTGTCTCATATCGTTCTGGTTTTGAGCCATTTGAGATGATAGAGCCTGAATCATTTTAGTCAGTTCTTCCATCTTTGCCGATCCTTGTCTAGTAAGCATCAACTTTCTAAAAAATCTCTCTAAACGTCTATCCTTGGGCTATAAAGTTAATGTCGCAGTCCGTTTTTCAATATCTCTTCCGATTCTTAAATAGAACCTAATGGAATGTTCTGGAATATACTGGTAAATGTCACTCTCTCTGCTACTAGGCAAATGTAGAAGTCGCTTTTTGATTATCTCTTTTGGTTCTCAAATAGATCGTCGCAGAATGTTATGGAATATTCTAGAAATTCTTTCTAATTCTTACTTTTGAAATTACTAATCTAATGTTGAAATCGCTTTTTGGATATCTCTTTTAGTTCTCGAATAGAACGTTGTAGAAAGTGATAGAATATTCTAGAAAATCTCTCTAATTATCAATTTTTGGACTGTAAGGTTAATGACGAAGTCGGTTCTCAAATATCTCTTTTGGTTTTTGAATAAAACAATATCGAACTTCTTCGAATATTTTGGAAAAATAACTTACTGTTCTTCTGTCCAATTGTCCTAGCCGGTGGTACTATGTAAGGGTAGTCTTTGCACTACTCAGTTCTGAATATTCTGGCAAAATCACTTACTGTTCTTTTTTTTTAATTGTCCTAGCCGGTGGTACTGTGTAAGCATAGGATAGTCTTTGCACTATTTATTTCTTTTAATCTCACTTCTGACACCAATTGTTACGGGTTCACCACGACAAATTAAAACTCGCAATTGTTGAAAACAATACGTCAATTTATTCCGACAAATTATGTACAAAAAACACGCACTTAAACTTACTAATAATTCACTACTTTAATACGCCTTTTAACTTCGCGTTAACATCTAGCGATCACTACCATTGGTTATCTCTGACTGACTGATGCACGACGTCCGGCCCTATATATAAGGGTCTGCCTACTATTCGAGAATTTTCCATCCTTGTTCGATTCGGAATCATTCCACCCTTTTCTAGAACCGGACCGTTCGCATACCAGTTTGTCACAGATAACGCAACTAAAACCTAGATTAAGAATACAACCATAAAATATGTCAACCTAATACTACACTAAACCTAAATAAATTCTAACTATTCTAAAATTTAAATAACTTAAATTTGTAACAATATAAAACAGAAAAAAATAAAGGTAAAACAGATAAAAGCTATTTTTTTCAGACTTTATCAGCAATGTTTAACTCTGTTTTGTCGATTAAACCTTTTGCGGCCAATAGTTTCCAATAACTATTCCCACAAAGTATTCAGGAAATCATTACAGGATTGAGCATCGGAAGGAAAAGTAAGTTCTAAATAATTTCAAGCCTTAGCCATAAAGGCTAGGAGGAAAGGTAAAGGTACATATAAAATTAATCTCCCAATTTCCTTCCGCCCGACTCCCACCTTGTCACATCTAAGCCGCGCGGCCGAACGCCGCGGCGTCGCACGGTGGTCAGCTTGTCGATTCTGAACGATCGAAATTATTCTATGGTTTTAATTTTGACAAAATGATGCTGAAAGTTAGGAAATGTCAACTAGCGTTTAAAAAATGTGATTTTAATATACTGTGCATTCTGGAGATGGTACAGTCACCTCCAAAAATAATGTTGCATATCGTTTTGTTCCTCTTAAGCAAAAAACTTAAAAAATTGATACTTTGAGAGTGTATGTACGTAACTAGCTTATAGCTTTTTTTATTTAACATCGCTTTTTTATAAAAATTTAACTAAATTTATTAATCTTGCTATACTATATATCAATTTTTTACCACGCACTGATATTCTTTATCGTAGATATACATAATTCAAAACGGATTGATTTTTATCTTGTGAAACCGGTGTTTTGTGCCACATTTTAAATAAATTACGTCGGCCAATCCCATGCGCCAACGCTGAAACAATAAATCATAGCTAATACAGCGCACAGTGGAACGTTTGACTAATCTAGGTGGACATGGTTAAGTACTATAAATTAACATGTCAGCTACCTACAATTAAAGAGCATATTCCATACATCCTAGATCCAAAATATTATTTTTTTATCCCCTCTGGTTGCCAAGATATTTGCATTGAAAGTTGCATCTTAAAAATTTTCTGCTTAGACACTTTAATCTTATGTATGGGCAATGCTTTAAAACAATATTGTGTTTTCCCGCGTAGTAGGCACTTGAGTAAAACAAGTGCCAGGCATTTTTAGAGTGACATGTACTTAAGACTAGGAAAGCATTTTGACTGTCAGTGTTTTACTTGCTATGATTTTATGAATTCGCTGGTGTTTTGGTAAGGAAAATTTTATTTTTATATAGTTTTTGTTGGACTGAAACTTTAGTTTGTTAGAATTTGTTGATGTTAGTTTTATTATTTTCTAATTAACCGAAATCTCTACTTTCTGACGCAGTATTGAAATTTTGTCCTTTTGTTGCGGTAAACTTGTACTTAATTATTTTGTTAGCCTGCAACTCTAAAAATAGAAAAGGTATTATTTGTGTTTAATGACATTTTCTTTTTGATACCTTTACAAATGTGTCCTTTGGGGATTTTCTAACCTAAACTAGTCAATCTTCCTGCATTTTTCTATATCACGATGAGTCAATGTTTGTCTACAGGGTGTCCAGATAAAAGTAAGTACATAGGGCTTTATTGCGAGCTTAATCGGATGCAGTGTCGAAATTAAAAATATCTACAGGGGGTTTCAATATAATGCTTAAAAACTTAAATTGTGTTATTCGAAAAATTAAAATATTGTCGCCTTCTTTTAAACAAATTGAATAAAACTATATAAATATGACTAGGCCAATAAAATGACGTTAACAATTTTTTCAGGACTTTATTTTTTTTTAAGTCACAATTTTTAGTTTTTGCCTTCCTAGCCCGCATAGCAATGGTATTATTAATATAGGTATTATTCTTTTTTAGATAACGCCGAAAATGTGTTATTTGGGTGTATTTTGACCTATTCTAGCAATATCGTCGTGATCTCTGTGTGTGTGTATATATTATTTCTGTCCGTAACACGATAGCTCCTAAACCGCTGAACCGATTTTCATAAAATTTTCAGGTAAATTAGTGCTCGACACTCTTACGAGCTGATTAGATTTTGGTGCAAATCTATTAATGCTAATGACAGTTTTTTGACCAATAAAATTTTTAAAAAATGTATCTTTTTAACGGAGCATCGTATTAATATACAATTTTCGCTATAGTAGACTATATTTTGCTCAATAATTCGTGTTATAACTAAAAACTTCGTAAGAGCTTCAGTTTCTCAGATATATACAAAAAAAAATTTCAAAGCTGATATATTATCATGGCTTCACTTGAAGTGTGCTAATAGGCTAGCTAGGAAGGTATCAGATCCCTCACGGATGGATTTATTTCTCAATATTTTGAAAACGCATATAAATATTTTCTTTGATACAGCTCGGAATAGCGCCACTTTTTTACCAAAATTGGTATGTCTTACCGTCTCCTAAATCCTCATAAACCCCCTTGAAGTTACTTTTATCTGAGACACCCTATCCCATGTACCTATGTGTATGGGCCGATTCCTAAAGTACGTAACGCTCAAGGGGGAAGGGGGGTTATTAACCTTGCGTTACACTGGCATGATTCTTGAATATATTTTTTCTTAAAAATGCATTACGGAGGGGGGAGGATGGGTTACGTAATTTAAGAATATGCCCTATGTATGTCTGTACGATGGGTTTTTGAAACTCTCGACTTTCACGAATTTTTGTAAACAGTAACTTCACTCTGTCACAAGCTTAACCAAGCTTAATAAAAATGCTTCTGCACCAAACCCCAAGGAAAGTTTTTTGAGGTTAAAAAAATCCAAAAAATTAAGTTTTAAACGGAGCGAGTTATTATTATGCGGTTTTAGAAATATAATATATTTTTCTTGTCTTTTTTGTGTCAGATTGAGAAATTAATTAACACAGTTTAGTTTGCAAGATAATAATAAAATTGACTTGTGTTAGTTTATTATTCCATTATTTGTTATGTTAAGTAATGATATTTTTCAAATAAAATTGAATTTTCCAATTTAATAAATATTTTTTTAAATTATTTTAGTTATATACAATTAAAATCCACATATCTATTAAATTTTCTCACTTTAAACCCCTTTAAAGATAATGCCATCCGATGAACATTTCCCATTATAATTTTAGGGGTTGGTTTCACCCCGGGTAAGGGGTGAGAGGTTTAAAATTTTTAATGCATTTATTTTTCATATGGTGACAGATGAGAGCGGAATTTTTTTCTTGATCGTCCCTTACCACTTAAAACGTCTTTATTTAAATTTTTCTGAGACAACTTAAATTCCTTCTTGCAAAAACTAAAAAAAATATATACCGTTACTTCATTGTTATAAAATTTGTTGAAACAATTTTCGTTAAAAACATACAGTATGACTACAAATCTTAAAATCGTTAAAATCTGAATCACCCTATATAAGAGGTAGGTAATATTGCAAATACTAAATGCTTTTAAATATTTTATGCTATTTTAAAGCTAAAAAAATCAAGCATAGTAAGAATGTTAATGTTGCTCAGGGGTTGTCCACCTAGATCTTTAAAACGTTCCACTGTGCAGCGGCAAGAAGCGGCAGCTGAATGTAGCACCTATACAACCCTTGATACATGATTGAAATAATAAAGTCACAAACGCAATTGCTACATAATGATCCAGACTTTTTCAGTCCAATATATATAATACATATTTGAAAAATTATAATAAATTAATACACAACTTTTATCTAATTTTTTTAATAAGCAAATTGAAACTTTGCAAATGGTTTAATAGTAAAAATTAAAGATACTAACCCATATTTTAAATATACGTGAAGAAATCACCATATAATCTCTGGTTTACCAACTTGGAACACTTTTGAAAATCGCCTTTCCGAGCGGAATAAGTGCGGATCATTATGCACTTATGCAGGCTATCAAACGGCCTATGACTTGTCGTCGTAACAAGTGACAACGAGTTAGTTGATCGAATTTCTGCATTGGGGTCTACTAATATAAAGTAATTGGGCACATTTTTAAGACTTAGTGGTTATGATAGAAAATAGTTCGATATTGAGGTTTCGATTGTCTAAATTAGACAAGCTGACCTCCGTGCGCCGCCATCCCAGATGCATTCATTTTTGGTTTGTGCCTTGTACGAGAACAACAAAGCACTAGCAGCTAGCTGTTTGGGGCGGAAAAAAATTGGGAAATTAACTTTCTCTGTACCTAGTAGAATGAACCTGTCTGTATATGTTAAAAGTAAAAAGAGGACGTTAGCAAGGTTTTCGATCATTCTTTAGAACGTTTCAAAAAAAAATTGTTGAGCGCTTTAAAAAAACTTTGATGACCCCAGGGGCGCAACTAGCTAAGCGATTTTAGGCGCGGGTCTCTAAAAAAAAAGCAAACAGGAGCTGAAAATATAATAAAATGGCTTTACACACCTCGAGATTAATAAAAAATTGCAATCTAAATAAAGATTTGGAGAAAAAAATGTCGCCGAAAAAGGAAATAAAAAAAAATTAAGTACCTTTCGTAAAAGTTTCTGCAGGAAAGAACTAAAAAAAATACTTTTCAGAAAAATTGCGTTAAAAAACAATTTGTAGGAAAAACGAAAAAAAATTGCAATCAATCTAAAAAAACTACTAGAAAATTGCAATAATTGCGCCATAGGCAAAAATTTGTAAAAAATTAAGTACTTTCCGAAAAAAAATTGCCTCACAGAAAAACAAATAAATAAAAAATTAAGCACTTTTCGTAAAAAGTGTCGCCTTAAAAAACAATTTCTGCAATATAAAAACATTTACAAAAATTTACGAAAATCGGGCTGAAGCGTAATTATCGGAAAAAATCACTCCGAAAACCAACACAAAATTGCAATCTAAAAAACTACTAGAAAATTTAAAAAAATTGCGCCGTAGACGAAAATTTTAAACAAATTAGGTACCTCCTTTTCGCAAATATTAACACCGCCGAAAAATAAAGGTCTCTTGAGTCGCCAAAAAGCAGGACGAAAAGAAAGCCGTTTTGACATATAGTATGGTCCCCCCAAGCAATGAGATGATAGGAGAAAGTCGAGGACAAGGGATTTACCACATTGCATTTAAAATTTAAAATAGGAAATCCTATTACATTTTAATCACTCTTAGGTTTACACAAAGAACAATATATATATATATATATATATATATAGTCGAACCTCTCTAACTCGAACCTCTATAACTCGAACCCCTCTATAACTCGAACCTTTTAAGCGGTCCCTGCACTTTTTACATGTATTTTAACCTATGTAACTCGAGTTTCTATAACTCGAACTCCCCATAACTCGAACTGTTTTGGTTGTCACTTCAGGTTCGAGTTATAGAGGTTCGACTGTATATATCAATTATTATAAAAAATATTGCCAAGTTATGTATCTATAAATTATTTAGACAGTAAGTTTTACAGTTAAAAAAAAAGAAATATATATTCAAAGGAGTATGAAGGCATTCATTTTACACAGGTGTAATTATTATAGCATAATGCACACATAGTTAATTCTGTCTGGATAATATGCTTTTTTAACATCCTTTTGAAACTGGGGACTGACCTAGCATTTTTTATATTTAAGGGTAGACTGTTAAACTCACCCAACCCTTTGTAGAATAGAGATTTCACCAAGTGAAATGCATGAGATTTTATTTTAACACACGAAAAGGTGATCTCATGCTTTCAGACGTTGATTATTTACGTCTAATTTGAGTTATCATACCTTTGACAGTGGGAAAGAAGAATTTAAGAGTGCAGTTGGATGACTTGGTCGAGTTAATACCCTGAGAATTTCTCGTTCCTGTATTGAGACACGAAAATTTATGTATGGTCTTTGGTAGTTCAATGCTTAGAACGTTTGCGTACAGAGCAAGGTTCCGGGTTCGAGTCCCGGCCGAAGACAGAAAAACTTTTTTCTTATTTTTCTTTCTTTAATTTCACTTGTTGTTTATAGTTTTAGGTCCTTCCATTATTTGCAATTTGGTATTTGAGAGATTTCATTGTTGAACTATAACATGTTCTGTTTAATTGATAGTTATTGCGGTTTATCGTTTGTCAAATATGTATTTCACTTCCTAAAAGTAACAAACTCTTTAAAGTACTCAGGCAGTAATCCTTTTCTTAGTTTGTAAATAAATGACATTGTTAAAAAATATAATCGTTGTTTTACAGTTAACATATTTAAAATTTTTAGCATAACTGTTACTGGTGTATATCTACTACATCTTAAAATTAATCTTAAACCTCTATTATAAAGAATTTCAAGTTATTTTATATATTTTTCTGACATAAGATACAATACACACAGTAATCAAAATGTGGTTGAATGATACTTTTAAATAATGTTCTTGCATACAATGTTAGATTTTTAATATTTTTTGCAAAAAAAAAATTTTTTTCATTTTCTTTTTAATGTATTAAATTTTTTTTTTTTTTAGTTTATTTATGTTCCTTCTTTTTTTATTTTGTTTTTCATTAACTTTAAATAAATTTAAGCTCATTGATGGGTAAATGAGGCATAAGTATCTGTAAGACGGAAATCTCGACGTAAATTTGTTTGCAAATATTGCAGATACGCCAGTTTACGTTGAATTGGAGACGTTATCATAGAACATAGAGCATTTACCTTATTCTCGAAACGGAAGTGAAGTTGCTAGTAGCTGTTTGTAGACAACAGCCAGTAGCTGTATTTTGTAAAATAGAAAATAGTTGGATACCTAGCCGGTTAGGTAAGCCAGATTTTGCTTTGTTTTGTTTTGTAGCGCGAAGCTAACTAAAGTTAAGTAGGTTATTTAGATAAAGGTGCCGATAAAGGTTATGCAAAAAAAGCATCAAAGTTTTTAAGTTAAAACGTGTTAGACATATTGAAAATGGCGCCTGATGAAAGAAAATTAAGGATTCTTTACACCGACGCAGCGTTTAAGATCCGCAGGGCTGCAGTAGGTATTTTCATTAGACTAATTTTTTATTTTTAAAATTTTTTAAGCAAACCCAATTCACCGGGCGTCGCACAAATAACATGGGCATTGTGCTTCGGTGGAAGACTTATGTATCCTATGGACGAGATCCTCCTAGTGGTGGCTGGTGGCTGGTGATGTTATAAATGGGGGGGGAGGGCAGAAAACTTAATTATTTAATATTTAAAACTTGAAGATCTTTTATTATTTGTGAACTATTCTAATGTTTTTGAAAACTTTTGGACATTTCCGTAAATATAAATAAATTTTGTTGAAAACCTCTTATGATTGACGTCTAGGTTCATAATTATCCTAAGAGCATAAACGGACCAATAGACTAGTATTATTGGTAGGTCGTAGGCCTGGAGTATGATTTTTCTTACCCTTCGTCGACATATTATATATTACATTGCTTGAGGTCATTTAACAAAATTTTTTACTCAATCATAAAAATCAAAATGGCGGATCCAAAATGGCAGATTTTTTATTTACTAACCGATTTGTCTCAAACTTGAAATATTACATTGCTTGAGGTCATTTAACAAAATTTTTCACTCAAACTTAAAAAATCAAAATGGCGGATCAAAAATGGCAGATTTTTTATTTACTAACCGACTTGTCTAATCTAATCACTTACTGTTCTTTTTTTTTAATTGTCCTAGCCGGTGGTACTGTGTAAGCATAGGATAGTCTTTGCACTATTTATTTCTTTTAATCTCACTTCTGACACCAATTGTTACGGGTTCACCACGACAAATTAAAACTCGCAATTGTTGAAAACAATACGTCAATTTATTCCGACAAATTATGTACAAAAAACACGCACTTAAACTTACTAATAATTCACTACTTTAATACGCCTATTAACTTCGCGTTAACATCTAGCGATCACTACCATTGGTTATCTCTGACTGACTGATGCACGACGTCCGGCCCTATATATAAGGGTCTGCCTACTATTCGAGAATTTTCCATCCTTGTTCGATTCGGAATCATTCCACCCTTTTCTAGAACCGGACCGTTCGCATACCAGTTTGTCACAGATAACGCAACTAAAACCTAGATTAAGAATACAACCATAAAATATGTCAACCTAATACTACACTAAACCTAAATAAATTCTAACTATTCTAAAATTTAAATAACTTAAATTTGTAACAATATAAAACAGAAAAAAATAAAGGTAAAACAGATAAAAGCTATTTTTTTCAGACTTTATCAGCAATGTTTAACTCTGTTTTGTCGATTAAACCTTTTGCGGCCAATAGTTTCCAATAACTATTCCCACAAAGTATTCAGGAAATCATTACAGGATTGAGCATCGGAAGGAAAAGTAAGTTCTAAATAATTTCAAGCCTTAGCCATAAAGGCTAGGAGGAAAGGTAAAGGTACATATAAAATTAATCTCCCAATTTCCTTCCGCCCGACTCCCACCTTGTCACATCTAAGCCGCGCGGCCGAACGCCGCGGCGTCGCACGGTGGTCAGCTTGTCGATTCTGAACGATCGAAATTATTTTATGGTTTTAATTTTGACAAAATGATGCTGAAAGTTAGGAAATGTCAACTAGCGTTTAAAAAATGTGATTTTAATATACTGTGCATTCTGGAGATGGTACAGTCACCTCCAAAAATAATGTTGCATATCGTTTTGTTCCTCTTAAGCAAAAAACTTAAAAAATTGATACTTTGAGAGTGTATGTACGTAACTAGCTTATAGCTTTTTTTATTTAACATCGCTTTTTTATAAAAATTTAACTAAATTTATTAATCTTGCTATACTATATATCAATTTTTTACCACGCACTGATATTCTTTATCGTAGTCTTTATATTCACTATTTTCATATACATAATTCAAAACGGATTGATTTTTATCTTGTGAAACCGGTGTTTTGTGCCACATTTTAAATAAATTACGTCGGCCAATCCCATGCGCCAACGCTGAAACAATAAATCATAGCTAATACAGCGCACAGTGGAACGTTTGACTAATCTAGGTGGACATGGTTAAGTACTATAAATTAACATGTCAGCTACCTACAATTAAAGAGCATATTCCATACATCCTAGATCCAAAATATTATTTTTTTATCCCCTCTGGTTGCCAAGATATTTGCATTGAAAGTTGCATCTTAAAAATTTTCTGCTTAGACACTTTAATCTTATGTATGGGCAATGCTTTAAAACAATATTGTTTTTTCCCGCGTAGTAGGCACTTGAGTAAAACAAGTGCCAGGCATTTTTAGAGTGACATGTACTTAAGACTAGGAAAGCATTTTGACTGTCAGTGTTTTACTTGCTATGATTTTATGAATTCGCTGGTGTTTTGGTAAGGAAAATTTTATTTTTATATAGTTTTTGTTGGACTGAAACTTTAGTTTGTTAGAATTTGTTGATGTTAGTTTTATATTTTCTAATTAACCGAAATCTCTACTTTCTGACGCAGTATTGAAATTTTGTCCTTTTGTTGCGGTAAACTTGTACTTAATTATTTTGTTAGCCTGCAACTCTAAAAATAGAAAAGGTATTATTTGTGTTTAATGACATTTTCTTTTTGATACCTTTACAAATGTGTCCTTTGGGGATTTTCTAACCTAAACTAGTCAATCTTCCTGCATTTTTCTATATCACGATGAGTCAATGTTTGTCTACAGGGTGTCCAGATAAAAGTAAGTACATAGGGCTTTATTGCGAGCTTAATCGGATGCAGTGTCGAAATTAAAAATATCTACAGGGGGTTTCAATATAATGCTTAAAAACTTAAATTGTGTTATTCGAAAAATTAAAATATTGTCGCCTTCTTTTAAACAAATTGAATAAAACTATATAAATATGACTAGGCCAATAAAATGACGTTAACAATTTTTTCAGGACTTTATTTTTTTTTTAAGTCACAATTTTTAGTTTTTGCCTTCCTAGCCC
This sequence comes from Aspidapion aeneum, assembly GCA_963576565.1. Classification (NCBI taxonomy): domain Eukaryota; kingdom Metazoa; phylum Arthropoda; class Insecta; order Coleoptera; family Brentidae; genus Aspidapion; species Aspidapion aeneum. The sequence goes on from OY755040.1 coordinate 44,256,342, forward strand.
GCATAGCAATGGTATTATTAATATAGGTATTATTCTTTTTTAGATAACGCCGAAAATGTGTTATTTGGGTGTATTTTGACCTATTCTAGCAATATCGTCGTGATCTCTGTGTGTGTGTATATATTATTTCTGTCCGTAACACGATAGCTCCTAAACCGCTGAACCGATTTTCATAAAATTTTCAGGTAAATTAGTGCTCGACACTCTTACGAGCTGATTAGATTTTGGTGCAAATCTATTAATGCTAATGACAGTTTTTTGACCAATAAAATTTTTAAAAAATGTATCTTTTTAACGGAGCATCGTATTAATATACAATTTTCGCTATAGTAGACTATATTTTGCTCAATAATTCGTGTTATAACTAAAAACTTCGTAAGAGCTTCAGTTTCTCAGATATATACAAAAAAAAATTTCAAAGCTGATATATTATCATGGCTTCACTTGAAGTGTGCTAATAGGCTAGCTAGGAAGGTATCAGATCCCTCACGGATGGATTTATTTCTCAATATTTTGAAAACGCATATAAATATTTTCTTTGATACAGCTCGGAATAGCGCCACTTTTTTACCAAAATTGGTATGTCTTACCGTCTCCTAAATCCTCATAAACCCCCTTGAAGTTACTTTTATCTGAGACACCCTATCCCATGTACCTATGTGTATGGGCCGATTCCTAAAGTACGTAACGCTCAAGGGGGAAGGGGGGTTATTAACCTTGCGTTACACTGGCATGATTCTTGAATATATTTTTTCTTAAAAATGCATTACGGAGGGGGGAGGATGGGTTACGTAATTTAAGAATATGCCCTATGTATGTCTGTACGATGGGTTTTTGAAACTCTCGACTTTCACGAATTTTTGTAAACAGTAACTTTTCACTCTGTCACAAGCTTAACCAAGCTTAATAAAAATGCTTCTGCACCAAACCCCAAGGAAAGTTTTTTGAGGTTAAAAAAATCCAAAAAATTAAGTTTTAAACGGAGCGAGTTATTATTATGCGGTTTTAGAAATATAATATATTTTTCTTGTCTTTTTTGTGTCAGATTGAGAAATTAATTAACACAGTTTAGTTTGCAAGATAATAATAAAATTGACTTGTGTTAGTTTATTATTCCATTATTTGTTATGTTAAGTAATGATATTTTTCAAATAAAATTGAATTTTCCAATTTAATAAATATTTTTTTAAATTATTTTAGTTATATACAATTAAAATCCACATATCTATTAAATTTTCTCACTTTAAACCCCTTTAAAGATAATGCCATCCGATGAACATTTCCCATTATAATTTTAGGGGTTGGTTTCACCCCGGGTAAGGGGTGAGAGGTTTAAAATTTTTAATGCATTTATTTTTCATATGGTGACAGATGAGAGCGGAATTTTTTTCTTGATCGTCCCTTACCACTTAAAACGTCTTTATTTAAATTTTTCTGAGACAACTTAAATTCCTTCTTGCAAAAACTAAAAAAAATATATACCGTTACTTCATTGTTATAAAATTTGTTGAAACAATTTTCGTTAAAAACATACAGTATGACTACAAATCTTAAAATCGTTAAAATCTGAATCACCCTATATAAGAGGTAGGTAATATTGCAAATACTAAATGCTTTTAAATATTTTATGCTATTTTAAAGCTAAAAAAATCAAGCATAGTAAGAGTGTTAATGTTGCTCAGGGGTTGTCCACCTAGATCTTTAAAACGTTCCACTGTGCAGCGGCAAGAAGCGGCAGCTGAATGTAGCACCTATACAACCCTTGATACATGATTGAAATAATAAAGTCACAAACGCAATTGCTACATAATGATCCAGACTTTTTCAGTCCAATATATATAATACATATTTGAAAAATTATAATAAATTAATACACAACTTTTATCTAATTTTTTTAATAAGCAAATTGAAACTTTGCAAATGGTTTAATAGTAAAAATTAAAGATACTAACCCATATTTTAAATATACGTGAAGAAATCACCATATAATCTCTGGTTTACCAACTTGGAACACTTTTGAAAATCGCCTTTCCGAGCGGAATAAGTGCGGATCATTATGCACTTATGCAGGCTATCAAACGGCCTATGACTTGTCGTCGTAACAAGTGACAACGAGTTAGTTGATCGAATTTCTGCATTGGGGTCTACTAAAATAAAGTAATTGGGCACATTTTTAAGACTTAGTGGTTATGATAGAAAATAGTTCGATATTGAGGTTTCGATTGTCTAAATTAGACAAGCTGACCTCCGTGCGCCGCCATCCCAGATGCATTCATTTTTGGTTTGTGCCTTATACGAGAACAACAAAGCACTAGCAGCTAGCTGTTTGGGGCGGAAAAAAATTGGGAAATTAACTTTCTCTGTACCTAGTAGAATGAACCTGTCTGTATATGTTAAAAGTAAAAAGAGGACGTTAGCAAGGTTTTCGATCATTCTTTAGAACGTTTCAAAAAAAAATTGTTGAGCGCTTTAAAAAAACTTTGATGACCCCAGGGGCGCAACTAGCTAAGCGATTTTAGGCGCGGGTCTCTAAAAAAAAAGCAAACAGGAGCTGAAAATATAATAAAATGGCTTTACACACCTCGAGATTAATAAAAAATTGCAATCTAAATAAAGATTTGGAGAAAAAAATGTCGCCGAAAAAGGAAATAAAAAAAAATTAAGTACCTTTCGTAAAAGTTTCTGCAGGAAAGAACTAAAAAAAATACTTTTCAGAAAAATTGCGTTAAAAAACAATTTGTAGGAAAAACGAAAAAAAATTGCAATCAATCTAAAAAAACTACTAGAAAATTGCAATAATTGCGCCATAGGCAAAAATTTGTAAAAAATTAAGTACTTTCCGAAAAAAAATTGCCTCACAGAAAAACAAATAAATAAAAAATTAAGCACTTTTCGTAAAAAGTGTCGCCTTAAAAAACAATTTCTGCAATATAAAAACATTTACAAAAATTTACGAAAATCGGGCTGAAGCGTAATTATCGGAAAAAATCACTCCGAAAACCAACACAAAATTGCAATCTAAAAAACTACTAGAAAATTTAAAAAAATTGCGCCGTAGACGAAAATTTTAAACAAATTAGGTACCTCCTTTTCGCAAATATTAACACCGCCGAAAAATAAAGGTCTCTTGAGTCGCCAAAAAGCAGGACGAAAAGAAAGCCGTTTTGACATATAGTATGGTCCCCCCAAGCAATGAGATGATAGGAGAAAGTCGAGGACAAGGGATTTACCACATTGCATTTAAAATTTAAAATAGGAAATCCTATTACATTTTAATCACTCTTAGGTTTACACAAAGAACAATATATATATATATATATATATATATATATATATATATATATATATATATATATATATATATATATATATATATATATATATATATATATATATATATATATATAGTCGAACCTCTCTAACTCGAACCTCTATAACTCGAACCCCTCTATAACTCGAACCTTTTAAGCGGTCCCTGCACTTTTTACATGTATTTTAACCTATGTAACTCGAGTTTCTATAACTCGAACTCCCCATAACTCGAACTGTTTTGGTTGTCACTTCAGGTTCGAGTTATAGAGGTTCGACTGTATATATCAATTATTATAAAAAATATTGCCAAGTTATGTATCTATAAATTATTTAGACAGTAAGTTTTACAGTTAAAAAAAAAGAAATATATATTCAAAGGAGTATTAAGGCACTCATTTTACACAGGTGTAATTATTATAGCATAATGCACACATAGTTAATTCTGTCTGGATAATATGCTTTTTTAACATCCTTTTGAAACTGGGGACTGACCTAGCATTTTTTATATTTAAGGGTAGACTGTTAAACTCACCCAACCCTTTGTAGAATAGAGATTTCACCAAGTGAAATGCATGAGATTTTATTTTAACACACGAAAAGGTGATCTCATGCTTTCAGACGTTGATTATTTACGTCTAATTTGAGTTATCATACCTTTGACAGTGGGAAAGAAGAATTTAAGAGTGCAGTTGGATGACTTGGTCGAGTTAATACCCTGAGAATTTCTCGTTCCTGTATTGAGACACGAAAATTTATGTATGGTCTTTGGTAGTTCAATGCTTAGAACGTTTGCGTACAGAGCAAGGTTCCGGGTTCGAGTCCCGGCCGAAGACAGAAAAACTTTTTTCTTATTTTTCTTTCTTTAATTTCACTTGTTGTTTATAGTTTTAGGTCCTTCCATTATTTGCAATTTGGTATTTGAGAGATTTCATTGTTGAACTATAACATGTTCTGTTTAATTGATAGTTATTGCGGTTTATCGTTTGTCAAATATGTATTTCACTTCCTAAAAGTAACAAACTCTTTAAAGTACTCAGGCAGTAATCCTTTTCTTAGTTTGTAAATAAATGACATTGTTAAAAAATATAATCGTTGTTTTACAGTTAACATATTTAAAATTTTTAGCATAACTGTTACTGGTGTATATCTACTACATCTTAAAATTAATCTTAAACCTCTATTATAAAGAATTTCAAGTTATTTTATATATTTTTCTGACATAAGATACAATACACACAGTAATCAAAATGTGGTTGAATGATACTTTTAAATAATGTTCTTGCATACAATGTTAGATTTTTAATATTTTTTGCAAAAAAAAAATTTTTTTCATTTTCTTTTTAATGTATAAAATTTTTTTTTTTTTTAGTTTATTTATGTTCCTTCTTTTTTTATTTTGTTTTTCATTAACTTTAAATAAATTTAAGCTCATTGATGGGTAAATGAGGCATAAGTATCTGTAAGACGGAAATCTCGACGTAAATTTGTTTGCAAATATTGCAGATACGCCAGTTTACGTTGAATTGGAGACGTTATCATAGAACATAGAGCATTTACCTTATTCTCGAAACGGAAGTGAAGTTGCTAGTAGCTGTTTGTAGACAACAGCCAGTAGCTGTATTTTGTAAAATAGAAAATAGTTGGATACCTAGCCGGTTAGGTAAGCAAGATTTTGCTTTGTTTTGTTTTGTAGCGCGAAGCTAACTAAAGTTAAGTAGGTTATTTAGATAAAGGTGCCGATAAAGGTTATGCAAAAAAAGCATCAAAGTTTTTAAGTTAAAACGTGTTAGACATATTGAAAATGGCGCCTGATGAAAGAAAATTAAGGATTCTTTACACCGACGCAGCGTTTAAGATCCGCATGGCTGCAGTAGGTATTTTCATTAGACTAATTTTTTATTTTTAAAATTTTTTAAGCAAACCCAATTCACCGGGCGTCGCACAAATAACATGGGCATTGTGCTTCGGTGGAAGACTTATGTATCCTATGGACGAGATCCTCCTAGTGGTGGCTGGTGGCTGGTGATGTTATAAATGGGGGGGGAGGGCAGAAAACTTAATTATTTAATATTTAAAACTTGAAGATCTTTTATTATTTGTGAACTATTCTAATGTTTTTGAAAACTTTTGGACATTTCCGTAAATATAAATAAATTTTGTTGAAAACCTCTTATGATTGACGTCTAGGTTCATAATTATCCTAAGAGCATAAACGGACCAATAGACTAGTATTATTGGTAGGTCGTAGGCCTGGAGTATGATTTTTCTTACCCTTCGTCGACATATTATATATTACATTGCTTGAGGTCATTTAACAAAATTTTTTACTCAATCATAAAAATCAAAATGGCGGATCCAAAATGGCAGATTTTTTATTTACTAACCGATTTGTCTCAAACTTGAAATATTACATTGCTTGAGGTCATTTAACAAAATTTTTCACTCAAACTTAAAAAATCAAAATGGCGGATCAAAAATGGCAGATTTTTTATTTACTAACCGACTTGTCTCAAACTTGAAAGATTGCAGTGCTTAGGGATCGATTTATAATAAATTTAGAACTTTGTGGTGTTTAACGTCGCTGAACATGATTTGTTACTCTTTTTAAAAAAATCATCTAAATCGTATAATGGGAAGTGTGTCAAAAACTCATTTATCTATGAAAGGAGGTGGGGGTAGAGGTGGGAGGATATTTTTTTCTTAATATTGTATTGTCATCGGATCACTATATGTATACCAAATTTCATCCAAATCGGAAAACGGGATGTGTGTCAAAAACAAATTTTTCTATGGAAGGGGGTGGGGGTAGGGGTGGGAGGATATTTTTTTTTCTTATTGTTGTATTATCATCGGACCACTATGTGTATACCAAATTTTATCCAAATCGGATAACGGGAAGTGTGTCAAAAACACATTTTTCTATAGAAGGGGTGGGGGTAGGGGTGGTAGGATATTTTTTCTTAATGTGGTATTGTCATGGGACCACTACGTGTGTACCAAATTTCATCCAAATCGGATAATGGGAAGTGTGTTAAAAACGCTTCACAAGATTTGATAGATAGTTAGTTAGTAAAGGATTTTTTAAAGATGTTTTTATATAAATAATGGATTTTAGTTTTCATCTACACATTTTATCAAAAAAAAAATTTTTAGTCCGGCGCGGAGTTGGCCCGGCGTTCAGTTGGCGGCGCCCAGTTGGCGGCGCCGAGTTGGCGGCGCCGAGTTGGCGGCGCCCAGTTGGCGGCGCCCAGTTGTCCTAGACCGGTCTAGGGATTGTGAAATGTTACCCATCACAATTTCTTGTCTTATGTTTCCCCTCTACTTTTGAGTCTTAAGGCCTTCACACACACAATTTACGTAATTCGTAGCATGGCGCATAGCGGGCTTTCAACCAATCAGCGATCGAATAGCAGCGGCCATATTGGATTTACGTAAGAAAAGTCCATAAGGTTGAACTTCTAACGCGTTATGTTTTTTTGTGTGTGATCGGCTTTACTACTGAGGTGGGGATTGACCAAGGTCGGTGTAAACCCTTATGTACCTATTCTTATTTAAACACCTGCTATTATAGTTTTTCTTTTTCTAAACAGGCTTTCCTATGAACAGTAAAGGTTTTACCTTTATTGTATATGAAATTAATCCTACATTTATACTTAAAAGACTACTGGTAAATGGGGCCTCAGTTTGCTATGTTTTGAATGGTAATAATGGTCAGGGTAAAGTTATTATATACTATTAAATGATATGGTACTATATATTAGTACTGCTTCAATACAGTAAGGGGTTTATTGCCAGGACGAGGACGTAAATCGAGATCTAGGTAGAGTTTATAAAAAACGAAGTAAAAAGTATATCATAACAAAAACATTTCATGTAAAAAAAAGCCAAGTACGCGAAAATGGCATTCCGTAAAAAGAATTGAGATAAAAGTAAAGCCAAGTTTTTCAATACAAATTTCAAAATGAAAGGTTCTTACTAGATAGATATGTATGCTTTGCTCTAAAAAGATGAAGCCTGAATGTTATAACAGGTTATGATTTGTCTGAGCAATAGAACTCCAGTAATGTAAAGTTTTATCATATACCTACATACAGTGTCCCCCACAATGTTCGCGACATATGGGAAAAATTTTTATTTGTAAGTTATGGAAAAAAAATTTATATACGATCAATCCTGCTTGTTGAATAACCTAGAAAAGCATTTTGACATTAGTCACGTGATCACTGTCATGACAGCAAATTCAAAAAATTACTCATGAAAACCCAAAACGTGAGGTTAGATGGCAAAATATCGAAAAAAGTTATTTGAAAAAAGTGTTTAGAATGTCATTTTAGGGTCCTCTATGAAAATTGGAGCAATAATAATAAAAAATAAGAAATACCCTATTTTTGGCACCAGCCTTATTATAAATTAATTTTATACAGATTTTATTATTGAAATAGTTCAAGTAACGCAATATTTACTGGGCAAAGGTAAAATGAAGTAAATTTGTACATTGTTATAAATTACAAGAGCCTATATGTAAGTACTGTTCATTTCGAGGGGTGATCAGCTGAACCAAATTTGTACACCGTCCTAGAGGACTTAAATAAATAAATTTTTGGTCCTGTAGTGTCCTGTATAGTCCTGTACATGTCCTGTATTGTATAGTCCTGTACAAGTCCTGTCCAAGTCCTATACAAGTCCTGTATAGTCCTGCCTGTGGGATCCTGTATAGTCCTGTGACTGAACAAGGCGCCCAAAAAAAAATTCGTGGCCAAAAAAAAAAAAGGTCATCACATCCGCCGATTTGCTTTTGCCGGTCTTAGTACTTAAACCCCTTAGGCGCCAGTACCCTCGGGGGTCCTGTATAGTCCTGTACAGTCCTGTGGAGTCATGTAGAAGTCCTGTATAGTCCTGTAGAAAAATTTGTACACCTACTGTGGGCAGCTGATCACCCCTCGGTTCATTTAGTTGTACTTTAAGTAAAGTACTTAGAGTTTACCCTTTTTAGCAATTTTTAACAAAAATATGTCCTTTATAGCGAGGGGAATTTTTTGAGCAGAATTGCCAAAAAAGGATATTTTCACTTCTGTTTCGGGACGAGCGGGTGGGAGTACTGCATTTGCATATGGCAAGACTATTCTTCTCTAGAAACGCCGCTTAATGTTTTATCTGCTATTTTTTAAAAAAATCATCTGCTTTTAAATTTTAGTCCCTAGTTTGAACGGTTGCTCTTAAATCACGGCAAACATGTGCTTTCAAATTGCCAGTTTTTGACCAGGAGTGGGCGATAAACACCAATGTCTCGTCCAGTCCACTAATGGTCGAATAATACCCGGTTCTCGACATTCACACACCTATGTCTCGTCCGCTAATGTTCGAATAATAGCCGGTTCTCGACACTCACGGGCCCGTTTTTCGACCTAGGAAAACCCCAGTTTTAGACCGGTTGAAAGCTGGAAATTTTTGGACGAAACGAGGGCAGCACCAGGTCAAAAACTAGGAAAAGTGACAATTTTTGCTTTTTAATTCTCTAGAAACTCCAGCTTTACAGAGTTGTACCTAAAATGAAGTTTTTTTATATAATCCTTTCAGAAGATAAAGATTTAGGTCTTTAAACTTGACATTTTCACTAACTGGACGAAAACCGGGCGTTCTACCCTATAAGGGTTCGGGATTTTTAGTGAATTTTTAGCAATAAATAAATGTGTTTAGTGAACAGTTGCGTTCATATTTTGAGGCAATATTTTACCAATAATCCAATAATTTTACCAAAAGTAACTATCGTAGGTAAATTTAAATATTTTAATTTTGTTTTTTATAATTCATGATTTAAGATAAATCCTTATTCATTTCGTTTTTTCTTCCATTTTTATTTAAAAAAATTGTTTATAGCATAGGTACCTAATTTTTTTTTGGTTTGATGTCCACCACCCACTCCTTCCTGTTTTGAAGGATAATAGAGAATTATTGAAATACAGCCAGGCTATAATTGTGCAAGGCACTATTTTAACACATTCACATTGAAAAGAAATAAAAGAAGGCACTATTTATTCCGGTTCATATAGTAAACAAAGGCCCTGTGTTGAAAGATCACAGCTGATATTACAATGTGAAGGTGTCAAAATTGTGGCTGGCACTATTTCAATAATTCTCTAATATGAAGGGTTTTGTCACTAGTTGAAGGAAAGTTGTCAGAAAAGTCTGGCAACAATTGTACAGGAATTTATTGTGAAGAGGTCTATGACCTGCAAACAAAACTTACGGATAAACTTACCTCTATGATGCCTGACATGGTGTTTCTCGCCTCCCGAACAGCAAGGCTGCTCCTGATACACAGTCCAACTGTTTTCGAAATCACCCTTTACAAAAACCGATCCCGAAAAAACGTCCAAGAACCCAACCAAAAGCGCCAAAGTGAAACAATGGTGCAAAATGTTTGGCGAAGCCATTTTCTATAAATATAACAGTTTGATTATAACAGAAATTATAAATAACCACAATTTTATACAAATAACACACAAAATTTGGAAGTTTTAGGTCCCAAACAAACAAAACCACAGTTTATTTAATCACAAAGTTCACCTTGAGACATAACACATCCTTCTCTCTCGAATTCGTTGTCTTTAAAATTCACTTTCGCCTTGAATAATAATATCAGTTTCTAAAAACCCATGCAGGGTACTAGATTTTTTTTAAAAACCACTATTATACGAGTTTTACTTATAGTTGAGCAAAGGGGGTAAAAATTCTAACCACCCTTCTTTAGCAAGCTACCACGTCGAACTGAATCTGAAATTCTGAAAAATAAAGGGAATAGAGACCTAAACACGGGATGTTGTGCGGCGCAGAGTGGACAAAATAATAAGATAGGAGTTGCCATTTTGAAATTGGCTTTTGAGTTTCGATTAGCTAGTTAGGTCCCCTGTATAGTTGCCTCCATCGCTTTAACAAAAGTTCTGACGCTCTACAACGAAGCTTCCGACAGGCGAAAAGATCGACGGCTTTGCATTTCCTTCGATTTTCACTCTACATCGGTCGATTTTGGCCGTGCGGCGAGTCGCCTCGACTTGCCGCGCGGCAATCGCATTGGTACCCCATTTATACGGGGCGACTAAAATCACAAGGGAATTGGTCATTTCTGAAGAATTGATCATATTGGGATGACGTCACAAATAGTTCAGCTGCTGCGTAGATATTTATCGTTTTTAAAGCAGTTTTGTTTTAATTTTTTTGTAAAAGCGCCTATTTTTTGCACTCTTGGTCAAGCACGGATATGGCTCAAAACTAAGGGGGTGGCAAAGGGTATTGATCGACAAAAAGCTCATAAATTAAATAAACTGACCGATACGTCGCCTCGTCCAAGGTAGTCACTTTGAAAAACAACTTTTTTCAAGGAAATTTCCACTATTCTAAAAAACGAAAGTATGACCACGCGAAAATTATTAGTACGGTCTCCCCACTTGCCTGAAAACTATAATTTTCTTAATATTATTTTTGCCAAACTTTATATTTCCAACTGATTTTTCAAAAGCGAATCTTGAACAACCAGCGGAATTATAGACCTGTGTAAAAACCGGGACTTTCGCAGGATATTTCACAGATCAGGACAGCCTTCGGAAAACCAGGATAGTCCCACCAAAATCGGGACAAATGGTTACGTTATTTTAGTGGAAAGACAAAAAAGTCGGGTTAGATCATTTGAAAAAGGGAAATTGATTGATTCCTTTCTTAAAATTGCCAGAATTTGTTCAAACCATTTTTTTTCAGATAAAAAAATAATGTTTGTAAGTAATTGCATTTTAAGCAAGGTTGACCTAAAAAGGTGGACAATAGTGATTTAGTGCTTAATTTGCTTATATCAATCAACTCTATTTTCTAACTGAACAAAAAAACTTTAAAAATCAATAAATTACCACAAAAATAAACACTAGGAATAAACCCCAGAACGCAAAGGACAGGACTGCCCAATCAACTAAAAGTGTCCGCTGTCACCTGCTGTCTTCGACACTTTGCGTAAAATGCATTAACTCAGTATTTCATAAGGTTTTTTAAATAAATTAACAACATAATGAATGTTTTTTAAAATTTATTAAAAATAAAATGTCAAGCGTTTGCAAAATTTGTTGAAATTAACATAAAAGAGAGAGGCATTTTTAGGAAAAAATTTATATCCAGATGTTTTTAAACTTATTTTATACAGCACGTATATCTAGAAATTGTGATTAGAGTTTCTAAGGTTTTATTTCTAAAAAAATAAATCACATACAGGGTATTTTTTTAAACATAACAGGTTTTTTACCTATTTATAATATATTCTTGCAAATATCCTGAAGCAAGTCGACTTTTTTAGCGAGAAAGACAGTTTTATATCTTGAATTTGACATGAAATTGAAATTTTTGTTGCACACCCCACGAGAGGTAGGTAAAGTTTACCTCTTTATTTTGAATCTCTTTACAACGCTGCAAAAATTTTGAAAATCTGTCGATTCGATTTTGCCAAGTTTTCTGCCAAAGCGATTTAAAATCGTTCAAAAAATAAAATAAAAAATGGCCAGATTAAGAAATAGAAAATAGGTTACTGAAAATGTTCCACAATCCACCGATAAAAAATTAATCGTGTGTTTCGGAATTTTCTTTGGAAATATACACACAACAACGTTCTTTTATACAATCCATAGTAACTTTGTAATCAAATATCACAAAAATTAAGTTTAAAATTTTTTACACTGTTGGAAATACATTCAAGTGACTTTTAACTACTGCACCCAGTTTCCTATTCAAAATAGATAGTAGAGTTAAAAGCCGCTTCTATCGTGTCACCCCGTGTGCACTTCATTGCTAAAATGTAAGACACAATTTAAATCATTTCTTACACACTATGAATGTAAAATCGACTGGTCGTCCAAAAATCGTCGTGTGCAGGGGGTGGTGGGGGTAGTTTTTCCAAAAATTTGGAAAACATTTTTTTGCATTTTTTGAATCTATATAGTGTGCTTATGACTCCACCAAAAGCATATAGTAATATTACTATCAGAAACATTTATTTTTCAATGTTGAAAATATCGTTCCCAATGCTTTTATATGGAGTTCCCTATTAAACAATTGCTTGCCCTGAAAACGCTTATTCATAATAATTTATAACTTGTTATAACTCGAGAACCCTTTGCTTAATCGAAAAAACACCTTGTGTAAACTTTGTGTATCAAAGATCAGGGATTACAATGATTTTTGAAAAATGTCAATCGGAGGCATAGTTTTTTTTTAAAGTAGCAAAGAGTGATGCCATGTCGCGACGAACGCGGCAGACACTGACATGCGACGAAGGGTCAGATATTTTACAAATGCACGGCCGGCCAGGCGAAACGTGACTCTATGTCTTGAGACAAGTCGAGACACACATAAGTTCGTTTTTTGTTTAACTCTCGCGGTTACAGATGTTTAAGTTACTTACTTGGTTTTTTGCTTGTAAATTGCGTTATGTATACATGCTGTGCTTGTCTGATTTGAAGGGAAAAAAAGGGTAATTTAGTTCTATATAAGAATGTGACTCTCGGCCCTACGGGCCTCCGGGAGTCTATATTCACTATATTAGTATGTAACTCTTGGCCATACGGTCCTCCAGTCGTCCATATTCACTATATTAGTATGTGACTCTCGGCCCTACGGGCCTCCGGGAATCCATATTTAAAAGGGAAACTACCCGCGTCCAGTTTAATTCTATATTACAATGTGCCTCTCGGCCCTACGGGCCTCCAATTTATGTCTATATTAGTATGTGACTCTCGGCCCTACGGGCCTTCGGGAAACCATATTTGAAATTAAAACTACGCGCCTCCCGTTAAATTTGATATTGGAATGTGACTCTCGGGGGCCTCCAATTTATTTGTATATTAGTATGTGACTCTCGGCCCTACGGGACTCCAATTTATTTCTATATTTGTATTTGACTCTCAGCCCTACAGGCCTACCTATAACTCATTTTTCTATTAAAGGGGGTGGGGGTAGAGGTGGGAGGATATTTTTTTCTTAATGTTGTATTGTCATGGGACCACTACGTGTGTACCAAATTTCATCCAAATCGGATAATGGGAAGTGTGTCAAAAACGCTTCACAAGATTTGATAGATAGTTAGTTAGACAGAACATCTGAAGCTAAATAAAAGCTTGTAAAAAATTGCGTAGGATTTTTTAAAGATGTTTTTATATAAATAATATATTTTATTTTTCATCTACACATTTTGTCAAAAAAAAATTTTTTTAGTCCGGCGCCGAGTTGGCCGGCGCCCAGTTGGCGGCGCCGAGTTGGCCCGGCGCCCAGTTGGCCCGGCGCCCAGTTGGCCCGGCGCCCAGTTGGCCCGGCGCCCAGTTGGCGGCGCCGAGTTGGCGGCGCCCAGTTTTCCCATTCCGGATTTTTTAGGGTATTTCTAACTAATTTTTGCAAACTTAAGCTCCTACAAGTTATTTTTCAAAAATTTAATATTTTCAAAATTTTACTACAACTTTCGATATGACCCTGTAACTTACCTCCTTGACCTAAATTTTCTATAATCAGTTATTAGTATGTTTTTTGGCCTATGTTTAACTTTTTATTCCTAAGTAAAAACCTCGATAAAGTCAACAGTTAAAAATATGATTTTTTTAAAACAAATATAAAATAGTTTTTACTGCACGCTGTAGCAGACCTGCTGGACCTAACCTTTGTAACCTAGGTAGGTGCAGGCACATTTTTTTTCTCTGCGGTCCTTCCCGGTCACAAGAAATGTCTACCAAACATTATTTTTATACGAATTTTTAAAAAGTTTGTAATTTCAATGTTTTAAAGGTTGTTTTTTGGCAGTGGGGTAGCGTGGGGGGGGGGGGCGCAGTAGCAGGGCCGGCAATGTCAAATTGAGAGGGCGGCAAAGGAAACTAAAGACATTTTTTTTTGTTTTTTTTTTGGTCGCAAGATTTTTGTCGGCTACACCGCTGTTTTTTGGGCCACAGTTAGGGTTGCCAGATGTCCCTTATTTTCCAGGATTGTCTCGTTATTGAATGTTTTGACACAAAATATTAACAATTTTAAACGATTCCCAATTTATCTCTCATGAATTCTTTTCTATTTAAACAATTCAATCTTGTTTACCAGGCTTAATTAAACGTGAGTTACTGGTTAAAATTAATTTTAAGTTATCTTGCAAAGAATTTTATTTTAAAATTAAATAAGATAAAGATCTTCATGCTCGGACGGATCTCATTTGAACAGTTTAAATATATGTATTTTTAAAACATGTCCCGTTTTTGCATGCTTGTCCAGTATTTTTGCTTCTTTCTTAATTTCAGTCCCGTTTGACGTAAAATAGATAGATAGAGCCACAAGGTGCAAAAAATCCGAAAAAGTTTTGCCATAAACAGATCAAACATAATATATTTTTATCCTAAAAATATCAAGTCATTTGGTTACACTAAAACCATTTTTATTCATTATTTTCTAGTCGACTAAACTGTTGTTTTATTTAGCGCACACGGTAAAAAATATTTTCTTAGATCAAAGCAAATTCCTTTGAAGTAAAATAATTTGTGCTTTCCTATTCACCAAGAGAATATTTTCTTGATATAGCACAGAAATTGTTTTATTATAAATTAGAACTGAATTAATTTAAGGCACTGTTTTCTCTGGAAGCAAAATATTACTTATATAAAGACAATTTGCTTTGTTAAAAAATGGAGTATACTAAAACAAACAATTAAAGAAGAAAAATAAAGTCTTATTTTAAGATTAACCGCTGCGTTAAACTAAAAAAAAATACTTAAATTCAAAACAAATTGTTTTAAGCTAAAATAATTTATTCAAGAAAAGTATGTGTTTTCATTGTAGACAACATTTTTTACAGTGCAGATTAAAATCCGAATCCCAAGCTAAGTTCAGCAATGCCTGAAAATTGACGTGCTTCTTTTTCAAAAAGCCAAATCGCTAAGGCAGCGTTTCATTTAAAATTGCCACACAGTATATACTATATACAAGCATACAGGTTGAACTTGACCTGATATGACAGGTGGATTATCGTTTGTTTCTATGTGAGCGATTCTTAACTTAGTTTTCTGTAGCAACCGTACTATTATATTCGATTTTTTCCCTACTGTGTTATAGCCATAGCATCAGCGCATGAAGCCAAAAAGCATGCTTTGTAAACGGCGACAGCCTTCTGGGGCAGAATGGTCGAGTACAATCGTGTAAAGCCCCTTGTACACGCCAGCCGAAACGCCAAATTATACCATTGATGATAAAATTCAAATACATGTGATTTTTTAGCAGCAACTGTATAACATATTGGATTTGTCTCTTGTTTTCGATATGTGTAGATAACTGTGGCCGACGATTTTGCTAAAGCGTTCAAAATTAAACTAACTATGGACCTATATAGGTATTTCGAGGTGTTGGCAAAAGCATCATTGGTCATTTGGCGCCATCATCAAAAATTATTTTTGCAATTTTCCTCTTCGAAACCATATTCTTAATAATCTTAATTCATAGATGCCCATATCCTAATTGCGTGATTATTTTCAACCATTTTGGCGCCCCTGAAGACGGCCCTGCTAGGAGGTGGCTTGAACATTGTTTCCCTTTGATGATACATACATTATGTTCAGGTGCAAGTTATGGAGCTTAAGCTGGTAGGTATATACAAGTAGGTATATGGCTGTAAGTGTGTAACGAAAAAAAATCTTTAAAGAGCATGCATTTTCTGAACCAGCCGATCATACCCGATTGGTGGTTTACTGTGCCACTTTCGAACGCCAAAACGGCATTAGTCGGCCGGAATCGTCTGGCACACAGAAAGATAAGTAAAAATACATTTAGCCCCTAGTATTTATGATTGTTGCAGATTTATTTGCGGTTTATTTATACTTATTAGACACTTATTGGAATAAAACCTGACCTTATTTTAAAATCGACAGTATTGTGACAGATTTGCATATAAAATGCAGCTGGTTTCTTTCAAAGTTCGGCCTTTGTGTTTTTAAAAACCGGATTTATTAGTGTCGGTATTTATTAAATGAAAGTTTGAGTCTTTATTAATAAATTTGGCTTTGGTAAGTCAATTTTGAGAGGTCAGCTGTTAGTTTTCTGTGTAAATGTGTCTGTGGAGTACTACAAATAAAGTCAGGTTTTATTCCAATAAGGATCCATCTCACCGACTTTTTTTTCGTTACTTAGCTTAAAGCGTTTCTTAATATAATCATAATATGACCTAATAAGGAAAACTTAAGGCTAAGTAACGAAAAAAAAAGTCGGTGCGATGGGCTATAAGTCCCTTTGTGAATATCGATGGTGTAGCGCATACATGTGCTAAGTGCATAATAGGTAGTTTTGAGAAAAAGTTTAATGAAAATTCATGGACATAGAAAAAAAAAATATAAATAAATAAAACTAAAGGTATATAAAATTTGCTTTTAAATATGCATAGAAGTTATTTATGATTATAAATTTCACTTAACACATTTGTGCATAATAAAAGAAAAATTGTTTATTGCAGTTAACTCATTTTTGCGAAAAAGTGCACTTAGCACATTTTGTGCGCTACACCATCGATATGTAAACAGGAGCAAAATTTTAGGTTTTAAACAATAAAAATAATTTTTTTGGAACGAATTTTTTGCGAGTTTTGCAGTGGCTCACCCAGGAATATGTCTTAGGGGGGGGGGAGACCCCATGATGTCGTATTTTATGCTATTTTATTTTTGTATTTATAAAATATGTGAAAATGTCTACAAAAAAGCTTAGCCTGTGGGGGGGCCTGGGCCCCGACTCCCCCCCTGGGTGCCCATCAATTTTGTGTCATATATAGGTATTTTTTGAAACAACAACCAATTTGGTCATGTGTAGGTACATGCATGTTTAATAATTTTACATTCAACACAAATTTAATAGGAAACTGGATAACACAGTATTTGTCAAGAACAAAACTGTTGTGACTAAAAATGTTGACAGCGCATTAGTTTTAAAGGATGATATACACATATAATATAGAAACGAATAATTCATTGTAATTAAAGTCTTTTCAGTTGCAAAAGCTTCCGAAATTTGGCGATTATTACTTTTTGTGATAATTGATGGTTTCACAGTGGTTATAGGATAACATTAGGTATAAATAAGTTCGCACATTTAAGGGGCAGGCGAATTTGCCTCACAGACATAAAGTACGCGCGACGAGAGTTGAAGCCACCCACGTCACGGCTGTTGACTGTTTCGGAGATCCATAGGCGTTGTGTTTTATATTGGGAATTAGTTTAATAAATTATTATGTGTAATTTATTCCGCACGGCATTGTCCGACCGCAAGTAGGCGTATACCAAGATAAAATTGATGACGTGCGTGGCATCAACTCTCGCCGCGTCTACTCTACCTAATAAAATTTAAATTAATATGATTCGGAAGTAGAAATGGGGGGAGGGCGATGCTGCGTCACCTATTTTAAGTCACCTATACCTAAGTCGCTAGCCGTCACTGGTAGGTATACCTACGTATTAAATATACCTAGGAGAGAGGGGAGCAATATGGGATACTTAATGTTACAGGCTTATTTCTCCTATTAAATGATCATAATTGCGTTCGTCATTTGAAATTAAGTTGGCTAGATATATTATCTTTATGTTTTAATTTTCAGTTTAAGCGATTTAGAACTGCATCATACTTTATTTTTATTTTTGTAAAAAGTATACTTTGCCCCATTTGGCCCCACATACGGGGTAAAATGGGGTACCTATATGTGAAAAAAACGGGCGCGGTTGTGTAATTTAGAATCAATATTTTTGTAAGACAACTTTATGTAATAAAATACTTATTTAAATAATAAAAGGTTGTAATAAAAAGTACATTTATACTAATTAAATTTAGTATTTGTAAAATTTATAAAGAATTACAGCGACCTAGTCATCTCTGTCGACTATCCTACACGAATTTTGCGCCCATTTTTTGCAAAAACAACATAAAATACAACTTTCAGTAAAGTTAACAAAAAATTTTTTAAAAAAATTTGGGCCACAATGGGGTATAGGTTACTAGGTATAACAAGGTACCCCGTTTTGCCCCTATGCAAAAACCCCGTTTTGCCCCAAACCACCAGTTAAATTCAAACAAAAATCATACAGAGTAAAAGGCTATTCTTTTCGAAAAACGCGTTTATTTATTAATATATCAACTCACTAATTGTTCAATGCAAACAAAATTATGAAAAGTCTGTAAAAATTTACCGTCACAAAATGCGCAAGCTATCTTTACAGTAAACAGCGCACAATAACACATGTTAAGCAAAGCAATTTAAGCTCAGCTGACCCCACATAGCATAATCACGTGTTTAACACGTAAAAAATGCGTAAGAACAAAAAAGTTGATTTTAAAAGCTACTAGAAAAAAACGTTTATTTCATATATGAAAGCAAGCTTAATAGGTTATTCATTAACGTTATAAAAACATAACGTTGCTAAGAACGACGTTGTAATAACTCCATTATCAAATCAAAACAACATTGTTTTTACGTTATTTTCAAGTAGATTTTTATTAACGTCAAAATCACATTAGATTCGAACCTTTTCTACAGGAGTTTTTAAACGCGACTTGCATGGCTTTGACCAAATATTTTTAAGAATTTACTAGAAGCAGCAGTAGCGCCACCTATTGGCGATATTTTTTACTTCGACGAAATCTATTTCGGAGTGCTTTAACCTCTAAACTCAGAAAATCAGTTAATGAACTGATCCCTGATCCTTCACGATTACGCCGCATCAGTTATTGACCTGATAAAGACACATTAATATTGTGTGAAAGTGTTTACTGTTGAAAAATCTTTAGTTTTTAAAGAAAACATAGTTTATGTATAGAGATTTTGTCTTGCCTTGAGCGCCATCTTTTGAAATTATCTTGAAGTGTTGTCGCCTTAACCTAGTGAACTTTTAGAACTTCCTTTCGCGTCATTATTAAGTTAAAAAAACGTTATTAAAAAAAACGTGCCAAAAAAAGAAGAAGAAAGTCATTACTTTTAACAAGTCTTGATCTAGAGGGCTTTTAGAACAGACTTTTGCGCCTTTTTTTGATAAAAAAACATATAGAGAAAAACGTGACAAAATAATACGCAAGTTACCCAGCAAACATTGACCTGCTGGTACTTTACTAATATTGTACTTAAACTGCTGGCAACTGCTAGCATCGGCAACGATATGCATTATTTTTATTATTTTTGTATTGTCTAATTTGCATATTGTTTAAAAGTACAAAAAAACGCAACATTTTAGTACTTTATTTTTAATACAACGAAAAGTTAGACTTTATTTTTTTAAGAATCACAAGTTCAGCCAGGGTTAATGGCAAAAAAACACTTTAAAAGTATATTTACGCAGTTGCTTTTAAAGCACTTTATTTTACTACAAAATAATTAAATATTTTACTGTGAAAATAAAATACTCAAATAAAAACATTTTTATAACATTTTGAAGAAGGTACTCTTAAAGTACGTTTAATTTATTATTAAAAGTTTAAAAGTTTTACTGCAAAATTAATATAACAGTGAAAAAACATTTTAAAAGAATTTTTAAACAGTTGCTTTTAAAGCACTTTATTTCACTACAAAAATATTAAATATTTTACTGTGAAAATAAAATATTTACAAAAAAACTGACAAGTTAATGTTTGCCGTCCTTGCCACTAGATGGCAAACACTAGTCAACATTGTACTGGTAGACTAAGGAATGTCAAGCTTAAGAATCTGAATGATTTTATTTATTTTTAAATTGATGTGGAATGTTCCATGATCTTTGGAAATATCCTCATCTGATATGAAAAGGAAAATATTAAAGATCCTTATATAATAATTATATAATGATCAATTAATATTTCTTTTTGTAAATAGATGTGAGTGACGTAATGTCCTTACAATATTTACAATAAAAGTAGTTTCTTTGTACTACTAAAAAAAATAATAAAATACAATGCTAAAAGTACAGGTTTTTTAAAAATATTCCGTTTTTTTGTATTTACTAAAAATACGAAGAAAATACATTGCTTGAAAAGTACATGCTTTTGTGTACAAAGAAGTTTAAAAAAATGCATTACTTTAAAAGTGCACTGTTTTTTGTACTAAAATATATACATGCTGGCCTGATGCGAGCCGTTCTTCCAAATCAATACGAATTAAGTACTTTCTACTTAGTACTTTGCCGTTATGGGCAGCAGTGAAAACCAGTACTTAAAAAGTACTTTTTTTGTAATCCATGTTTGCTGGGTAGTAGGTTTGAGAAGTCTTAATTTAGTGGCGTTTTAGAACATGTTGTGAAAAACTTTTCAAGTGTGAATTTGGCAAATGAAAATAACGAGGGTAAAAAAGGCGTTATATACACAGCACCAGAAACTTGAAAAAAAATTAAACTTTTGTAGCTTGATTCCTCCTTGTTTTTAAGTTATTTTTAAGAATGTAGATTTAACAAAACAAATATTACAAGGTATGAGGTTGTTTTCTAGTAACAAATAACTTTATTATTTTTGTTTACGTTAATTTAACGTTGATGTGATTTTTGTACTATTAGAGCTGATATTAAGAGGTTTTGTTCTTGCGCATTTTATATTTATTTTTGTTCTCTCTTTGCAAACAAGAATAGGTAATTCAATAGCGAAAATAAAAAGACTCTATGACTAAAGTATGTGAAATATGAACTTTTCGCTAGAGATAGAGAAGAAATATAGAGATAGAGATAGTGAGAGAAAGAGAGAGGCAGATGCAGAAATAGGCCGAATTTCTTCTACCCGCTTAGGTCGATTTGGCTCTTTTGCTTTTGGCCTTTATCTTATAATGTTTGTTTGTCTTATGTTCGGCTTATATTTTTTATTTTTTTAGCATTTACTTACGATCATCGCCTACGCAAAGAAATCTGATGCCTGCAAACAGTGGCATGGCGCCGGCGCGGCAACAAAATTGTCAGCCGAAAATAGGGAGTTTGACTGCAAAATTTAGCTAGTGCGTAGGCGTAGTGCTTAACACAACCACAAAGAAATATCAAATCAGCAGTCCAAAATATCCCTAGTTAATTTTTGCGCATAACACATTTGTTTTACAAATATATGTTTTTAAATATCTCAACACTGGGACGCCAATGGAGTAAAAAAAAATTGTCTTAGATCAAAGCAAATTGCTTTGAAGTAAAATAATTTGTGCTTTCCTATTCACCAAGATAATATTTCCTTGATATAGCACAAAAAATGTCTTGCCTTTTTATTTTAATGTGAAACAAAAATTGTTTTATTATAAATTGGCACTAAATTAATCAAAGGCACCGTTTTCTGTAGAGTCAAAATATTACTTAATTTGCTTTGTTACAAAATGGAGTATACTGAATCAAAACAATATAAGAAGAAAAATAAAGTATCATTTCAAGATTAAACGCTGCACAGTGGAACGTTTTGAAGATCTAGGTGGACAACCCCTGAGCAACATTAACACTCTTTAATGCTTGATTTTTTTAGCTTTAAAATAACATAAAATGTTTAAAAGCATTTAGTATTTGCAATATTACCTACCTCTTATATATGGTGATTCAGATTCTAACGATTTTAAGATTTGTAGTCATACTGTATGTTTTTAACGAAAATTGTTTTAACAAATTTTATAACAATGAAGCAACGGTATATATCTTTTTTAGTTTTTGCATTAAGGAATTTAAATAAAACAATTTTGCAATATACAAGGTGTTTCAAAAAAATTTAAATAAAGATGTTTTAGGCGGTAAGGGACGATCAAGAAAAAAATTCCGCTCTCATCTGTCACTATATAAAAAATAAATGCATTAAAAATTTTAAACCTCTCACCCCTTGCCAGGGGTGAGACCAACCCCTAAAATTATAATGGGAAATGTTCATCGGATGGCATTATCTTTAAAGGGGTCTAATGTGAGAAAATTTAAGAGATATTTGGATTTTAATTTTATATAGGTACCTAAGAATGTTTAAAAAAATATTTATTAAATTGGAAAATTCCATTTTTATTAGAAAAATATCATTAACATAACAAATAATAGAATAATTAACTAACACAAGTCCATTTTATTATTATCTGGCAAACTAAACTGTTAATTAATTTCTCAATCTGACACAAAAAAGACAAGAAAAATATATTATCATATTTCTAAAACCGCATAATAATAACTCGCTCCGTTTAAAACTTAATTTTTTTGATTTTTTTAACCTCAAAAAACTTCCCTTGGAGTTTGGTGCAGACGCATTTTTATTAAGCTTGGTTAAGCTTGTGACAGAGTGAAAAGTTACTGTTTACAAAAATTCGTGAAAGTCGAGAGTTTCAAAAACCCATCGTACAGACATACATAGGGCATATTCTTAAATTACGTAACTCCTCCTCCCCCCTCCGTAATGCATATTTAAGAAAAAATATATTTAAGAATCATGACAGTATAACGCAAGGTTAATAACCCCCATTCCCCCCTTGAGCGTTACGTAGTTTAGGAATCGGCCCATATACATAGGTACATGGGATAGGGTGTCTCAGATAAAAGTAACTACGAGGGGGTTTATGAGGATTTAGGAGACGGTAAGACATACCAATTTTGGTAAAAAACTGGCGCTATTCCGAGCTGTATAAAAGAAAACATTTATATGCGTTTTCAAAATATTGAGAAATAAATGGATCCCTAGCTAGCCTATTAACACACTTCAAGTGAAGCCATGATAATATATCAGCTTTGATAAGTTTTTTGTATATATCTGAGAAACTGAAGCTCTTATGAAGTTTTTAGTTATAACACGAATTATTGAGCAAAATATAGTCTACTGAAAACTGTATATTGATACGATGCTCCGTTAAAAAGATAGATTTTTTAAAATTTTAATTGTCAAAAAACTGTCATTAGCATTAATAGATTTCAGCGGTTTAGGAGCTATCGTGTTACGGACAGAAATAATACACACACACACACACACAGACACCTAGACAGACATCACGACGATATTGCTAGGATAGTTCAAAATACACCCAAATAACATATTTTCGGCGTTATCTAAAAATTTTTTTTAAATAATACCTATTACTAATACCATTGCTATGCGGGCTAGGAAGGCAAAAACTAAAAATTGTGACTTTTTGAAAAAATCAAGTCCTAAAAAAATTGTTAACATTGTCATTTTATTGGCCTAGTCATATTTATATAGTTTTATTCAATTTGTTTAAAAGAAGGCGACAATATTTTAATTTTCGAATAATACAATTTAAGTTTTTAAGCATTATTTTGAAACCCCCTGTAGATATTTTTAACTTCGACACTGCATCCGATTTAGCTCGCAATAGCGCCACTTTTTTCATTTTGAACAAATATCGTTAGTGTTACCGTTTCTGAAAATCCCACAAAGCCCTACTTACTTTTATCTGGACACCCTGTAGACAAACAGACACATTGACTCATCGTGATATAGAAAAATGCACGAAGATTGACTAATTTAGGTTAGAAAATCCCCAAAGGGCACATTTGTGAAGGTATCAAAAAGAAAATGTCATTAAACACAAATAATACGTTTTCTATTTTTAGTGTTGCTGGCTAACAAAATAATTAAGTACAAGTTTACCGCAAAAAAAGGACAAAATTTCAATACTGCATCAGAAAGTAGAGATTTTGGTTAATTAGAAAATAATAAAACTAACATCAACAAATTCTAACAAACTAAAGTTTCAGTCCAACAAAAACTATATAAAAATAAAATTTTCCTTACCAAAACACCAGCGAATTCATAAAATCATAGCAAGTAAAACACTGCAACAATGACAGTCAAAATGCTTCCCTAGTCTTAAGGACATGTCACTCTAAAAATGCCTGGCACTTGTTTTACTCCAGTGCTTACTACTCGAGAAAAACAATATTGTTTTAAAGCATTGCCCATACCTAGGATTAAAATGTCTAAGCAGAAAATTTTTAAAATGCATCTTTCAATGCAAATATCTTGACAACCAAAGGGGATAAAAAAATAATATTTTGGATCTAGGATGTATGGAATATGCTCTTTAATTATAGGTAGCTAAAATGTTAATTTATAGTACTTAACCATGTCCACCTAGATTAGTCAAACGTTCCACTGTGCGCTGCATTGAACTAAAAAGAAATATTTTAATTAAAAACAAATTGTTTTAAGGTAAAACAATTTATTTAAGAAATGAACGAGTTTTCATTGTAGACAAAATTTTTTGCCGTGTAAACGTACAAAGTAATATTTTCTTTCCAGGGAAAACGGTGCTTTAGATTAATTCAGTTCCAAAGGCAAGACATTTTTTGTGCTATATCAAGAAAATATTCTCTTGGTGAATAGGAAAGCACAAATTATTTTACTTCAAAGCAATTTGCTTTGATCTAAGACAATTTTTTTACCGTGTAATGTTTAAGAATTTTGGACAAAACACGTCACACACTCTGTAATTTTATATCGTGAGTTTGCCACATTCAAGTGCCACCGTTGAAAGAATTTTTTCAACCATAACCTTAAACAAAATCAAAATAAGAAACAAGCTGTGTCTGGTTATTTAGCAAACTAACAATAAAATGTACACCAAAAAAAACTACCTATAATAAATTAGCTACCAAAAAACATCTTGTATTCTATTTTTAAGCTAATGTATATTATTTGCATTTTTAATGGAGAAAATAACATATTTCTAAATTTTGGTTTTGTCTTATTTGTGTTGGCGTTTGCGTTATACGAGTTAACGTAGATCTAGGGATTTTCTAGGGATTTTTTAAATATAATCTGAGGATGGTGCAAAATTTGACCTAGCAACACTGTTGGAACCCCGTCGGTTCAAAGCTTTTGAGAAACCCACGCAAAAAATGCAAATTATTTTATATTCCAGAAACATTTAGTATACTTAATACTATTACATGGTGATAATAGTTGAAGAATAGTATACAGAGTATCCCAAAAAGGTCTTTACATAGTCTTACCACAGATTCCCTAAACCATAATAAGTCGACTTTAAATATATAGACTTACTAGACGAATCAAATAATTAAAATGCTATTAAATCGAGAATTTTGTGCATTGCGCCATTTTTGGTAGTTAATTTAAAGGCTAGCTTAGTTAGTAAGCCATGGCTATGTACGTATACCTACTGTTACAAATTACTTGATCATCTTAATTTTGCTCACAAAAATAGGGTAGTATACCAGGTGAGTAACTTTAGGGGCTATAGGGCAACTTTCTCGAGATACAGAGCATCAAATTTGGCAATTTTGACACTTTTTTGATAATAGCTTTTTTAAAACAAAAGCAATAAGTGGAAATAAAAATATAAAAAAAAATATTGCGGTCAATTTTTTAAAACAAACTTTTGAAATGCCATTTGAAACGCAATCTTTTTCTTGATATTTTTTTAAAATAAAAATAAGTATTAACATATTAATAAAATATCATTGATATTTTAAAAAAAGATAAGTAAACATTTTTTTTCTAAAGATTTTAATTTTTTATACATTTGTGGAGATTATTTTGACAGCCTTTATCTTCTTAACTTGTAATTTTATCAAAATAGGAAATAATACATTTTTGGATCACAATTATAGCGGAGTATTTATTTGACTGTGACAAATTTTCTTTTTTTTTTTGTTAAACCTTTTTTCTCCCACTCCTCTAAGTTCTAAATGCTATATCTAAAAAACAGATGAGTGTTCATCGACCCCCATGTTATATAAACTTTAGAAGTAACCTACTCTATCACCTGCTGAACTTTGGCTCCTAAGTTATGGGACACCCTAATATCTAAAAATTTTGAACATTTTTTAGAAATTTGAAATTTTATTAGAATTTTGAAGTCATAAAAACTTTAAAATTATCAAGATATTTAAAACTTAAAGATCTTTTATTATTAGTCAACTATGTATTTTAATATTTTTGAAAATTTTGGGAAATTTTCGAAACTATAAATAAATTTTGTTTAAAACCTCTTATGAATCTCGTCTAGGTTCATAATTATTATAGACTAGTATTATTAGTAGGTTCTAGGCCTGGAGTAAGATATTCTTTCTTACCCTAAGGTCGTATTTACAACAGCACACAAAACAAAAAAGTGATCTGTATATTTTATTTGATCAAACCTACTTATACGGTGTCCCTATAATATAAAAACATTTTAATTTTACGCGCAGGTACAAAAAGTATTGAAACTGCTGAAAAAAATACAGAAAATTATTTGAATGATGTCAACGTTGCTTTAAAAAGAACCTTTCCAAAGTAAATTTATTTGATGGTTTTAAAAATGTACCTTTTTCGCAACTTCACCGTGTAATATTGCAATACATCAAGTTTTTTCTTAATTTATTCGACATTTTGAAGGTGTCCTCTGTGCGCTTTTTTCCGTGTGCACTTTTTTCCACAGACGATTTCTTCCTTGAGTGCTTTTCTGATAAAATTATAATTTTTTTCAGGTTTTAACTTACCTGTAGTAACCCTTATACTTTACATAGGTTTTCGGGTTCTGGAGGGGCTAATTACTTCCTGGACCACCCCCCCCCCCAAAAACCGCCAATGAGGAAGGGATATGAGAGAGAATTAAAAAAAGCTCCGGGTAAAAGAGTTTCATATGAAATGTAAAAAAGGTGTCTCTGTATAGGGTCGTTGCTGGGTAATGAAGCCCTCAAGGGACGATATTTAAACGCAAAGTAGAGTTTAAACTCTCGCCAAAATTTTATTGCGTTGTCATGTTTAAAACACTTCGAACCCTTTAGTGTATCCACGTATAACATCAAAGAAATTAAACCTATTAAACTTGGTAAATAAGAGTAATAGGTCCACGTGCACTGATTCAGTTACGTCCCGGTTCAGTCACTCAGACACTCTTAGTTAATTTGTTATTATGCCGATTTGGGCCGTGTAGTGAGTGATCTCATACTTTATGCGAACAGAAGAGCTTTGGCCAATAACAAGATCTGAATCATCTTTGAATTGTCACGTGTTATTCGAACAGGCCTCTCAACGCGAAACGACCAAGTAACGGACAGTAGATGGAACATATTTCGCGGGTCTCCTACGTTTAATCTCGATGCTTGAAAATGCGTGTTTCGTTTTTTAATGATAAGTTTGGGTCGTTTTATACTGTTTTCAAGAAAAAAATATGCAAATTTTTCGAATTTTTTTTTGAAATTTCAAAATTAAAAAATTAGTAAAAATTCATATAAATTGCTATAGAAAGAATTTATTGGACGTTTGTTATGTCGAGATAGAGAAAGGCAAAAACTCGGAACATTTTGTCGAGGCTTTAAAAGGGATCGAATTAGATCCCGCCGATAGATTTGTAAGTTTTGATGTAGAAAGTCTGTACACCAACGTGCCAATAAATGATTCACTCAGTATCATCAAAAGCAAATTACAAACTGATAATACCCTTCACGAGAGAACAACGCTATCGGCGGAGGATGGATCTGTTGGAGCTCTGTCTCCGTAACTCTTACTTTCAAGTGAAAGATAAGTTTTATGCAAAATGATGGACTTCCCATGGGTTCGTCTCTTTCGCCAGTGGTAGCAAACATCTACATGGAGTGGTTCGAGGTCCATGCGATCAACACAGCAAGAGTCAAACCAAAACTATGGCTACGATACATGGATGACACATTTATTATATGGACAGAAAATGATGACGAACTACAAAATTTTTTACACCATCTAAACGGTATTCGACCAACAATCAAATGCACCATGGAAATTGAAAAAGGATCGGCCTTACCTTTTTTGGATGTTCTTGTCAAACGATTAGACAGAAACATCCAAACCACTGTATATAGGAAACGAAGCTAAGATTTTAGCTCACACTCACACTACACTATAGTAGTGTGAGCTATAGTGATCCTAATTTTTTCGAGAAAAAAAAAGTTGCTCCGATTTCAAAAATTTTTATATATCTTTGCGTTTCAGATGATTTTGAAACTTTTTTGTTGCGCCGTCTGTCTGTCTGTCTGTCTGTCTGTCTGTCTGTCTGTCTGTCTGTCTGTCTGTATGTCTGTCTGTAACGACCAACGCGCATGACTCAAAAACCGCTTGCCCGATTTTAATGAAATTTGGTACCTACGCTGGGTTTTGGGTCGAGATGGTCCCATTTAAAAATTAACAAAATCCACCGAACACAAGCCAAATAAAAGGGTGGGGGTATATATCAAAAATTAGAGTTTATGTAAAAATATGGCGTGTGTGATATCAAACGAAAGGTAATTGCGTCTGGAGTTAAATAAAATACATTTTACTTTAAAAAAAGGGTGGGGGTAAATTTAAAAAATGAGTGTTTATGTGGAAATATGGCGTGTGTGATATCAAACGAAAGGTAATTGAGTCTGGAGTTAAACAAAATACATTTTAGTTTAAAAAAAAGGTGGGGGTAGATTTGAAAAATTAAAGTTTAAGTCAAAACATGGCTTGTGTGGTATCAAACGAAAGGTAATTGAGTCTGGAGTTCAATAAAATATATTTCAGTTTTTAGTTATATATTAACTCACACGTACACTATAATTATAGTACCTAGTGTGAGCTTAGGTGCCCATAGATTGGCAGAGTATTTTTAGATATTTTCCACATATTTCCTGAATACAAACATAAAATAGCATGATAATAATTCCTCATGAGGTCTCGGCCCGCCCCCCCGAAACTGTCTCGGCCCCCCCCGTAACTTTTTTTCTATATACGCCACTGATAGGAAACCTAACACACGGGACAGTACCTAAATTTTAAGTCTAATCATTCTGTTGCTACAAAACAAGGAGTTATTAGAAGTTTGTATTTAAGAGCCGTAAATATTTGTAGTAATAATGAAGAATTAACCACAGAAATTACCAACATTAAGAAGGACTTACAACAGAATGATTATTCCGAGAAATTAATAAACTCAACAATCTCTAAAATTAAAAACAAACCAAGTGTAGCAAATTCTCAAAGTAATAATCCGTTGGGTATTATTTACATTCCATATGTTCAAGGAATTTCAGAAAACATAAGACGAATAGCCAAGCACTATAATATAAAAACAGCATTTTCATCAGGAAATACGATAACGCGTTTTGTAACTAAAACAAAACCAGAAGATCCCTCAAATAATAAGGAATGTATTTACCAAATCCCGTGTGAGTGTGATAAATCATATGTCGGTGAAACGAAACGCCCTCTTCAGGTTAGAGTAAATTAACATCTAAAAAGTACCCAATTGGGGGATATTGAAAAATCCGGTTTAGCGGATCATGCATGGTCAAATGATCACAGGATTCAGTGTTCGAAAGCTAAAGTTTTGCATAAGGAGTCGCATTGGCGAAAACGAAAGTTTATTGAAGCTGCGTTTATAATGCAGTAAAGAAGTTTTCAGTCAAGCAAGCACGGACATACCAAACATATGGAAACCACTCCTTAAGGAAAACAAGCGACTTAGGATTAAAAAGGGGCGATCCGTCACACCTGACTGCACACCAATTAGTATAAGTAGTTTCCTAGAGACTAGAGTGTTTAGTTTACACTTGAAGACGGTTAGAGATACTTACTAACCGAAACGTCGTGTTTAAAATAAATAAGACAATGGAAGTCCGAAATTTTATTTCTACTCAATCATTGTCTACAAATTTCAAACAAAAAAATTTATATTTTGCAACACGAAACAAAATTAACAAACAATTTTCAATTTTGAAAAAACACACTGTGCAATTTTAACTTGTAACGGCTATCTCTTCCTTTACAAAGTGCTTTAGCAAAAGAAACTGCGGTTTGAGAAACTGGTAGATGAGTTTGCAGATAAAAAGGTCCCAAAACCTCAGAGCAAGTAACTTTGCATGTTTAGGTATTTATGTTAGTAAATTGCATTTGGGTTTTTGAAAAACGAGTTGGTTCCACAGATGTGTTTTTCTGAGCAGATTGGTATGGATATTTAAATATACAACATATACAGGGTGTCCTATAACTTAGGGGCTATAGTGCAGCAGGTGATAGAGGAGGTGTTTTCCGAAAAAAAAGTTTTTATAACATGGGGTCAACAAACATCTGTTTTTAAGATATAGGATTTTTAATGTTAGAGGAGTGGGAGGAAAACGGGTTTTACAAAAAAAGAAAATCTGTCACAGCCAGCTGAATACACAGCTAATTGTCTTTAAAAAATATAGTATTCCTTTTTTTGATAAAATTTTTTTTACTTCTTTTTTTATTGCAATTTTTTAATTTATTTTAAGGTGTGTTAGGAAAGGAAAGGAAAACCTGAAACTAAATTCCAACAACAAAAATTTATAATATTTGTCGAAAATTCCCACGTATGCTTGCCTTCACTCTAATATGCATAATGTGGATCCTCGCTACAAATCATGTCTTTTTTCTGCAAGTACGTGGTGGTCTCCTTTAATAATGGCAAATGGGTGTTTTCCAAACTTCTGCCCGTCGTCATTTGAAACTTTCGGCCGCGGTTTCGGAGAACTGCCAAACTAAACTGAATTTAGTTGTCTTTTAAATACCACCTATACGTGGTTTACGTGCACCTACATATTCTGAACACAAACACAATTTAATTTGGTCTAGTTTAAATCTGATAGTTAAGAGGCCTATGTTATCCCGTGGGACAGTTGTGGAAGATTTTTTTAAACTACGCTAGATCGATTGGTAATAATATCACACAAGTGTAAGTCACCAGGTGTTTGCCTCTAATTTGAGTGGGAGGGCCGGTTTGACGTCATAAATCCAAGATGGGGGCTTTTTTCATATTATTTCACAAACTTTTGCTTTTCACCTTTGCCACATGAACTTTACAGAAACATCGTATAGGTTATGATTTGTTCGCAATAGAATAGCCATTCAGTTGTTATTTTAATAAGTTTTATATCTCAAGAACTAAAATAGATGTTCTTACTTTTTTAAATCGTAAAAAAACTATAAAAACTTAACAATGATTAAGAAAGTTTAAGAGCACCCTTGCCCAAGTAATACAAATTGCTCAAAAACAGCTGCCAAAACACTTTAAAAGCAAAACTGAAAGAAAACTAGTTATCGCACGTGTATGTGCAGGTGCATGCCATTTCACCTCTAAACAGTTGTCGTTGCTGATTAGGCAATCTTTATTTAGCACTCGCAGTGTCCATGATAGTTCAAAATATAGCAATTTAACTTTAAAAGTAATTTTGTCTAGAAATAAACAAGAACCAATGGCAAAATTCAGAATAATAAACTGTTTTGTTTGGTGTTTTTAGGTTAGAAATTATTATTTTATAATTGTGCTCTAAATACCTGATAAATCAATTCTTACTGGTGTTTTATTGAATTAAGCACTTTTCACAATTTATTTAGGCCCGGGATCACCTAGAAATTAATATTTTTTCGGCCAAAAATTTTTTTAAAAATATATTTGAAAACTGTCATGGCCGCCTCGGCCGCACCGTCTGGGTGTTTTCAGCAATTTCACTATAAACAAGCTATATTTTAACATTTAAGCCAAAATATTCTAGATTTCTAGCTAAATTATCAATTGGCTTTTAAGCCTTGAAATAAAAAAAATTTTTTACAGGTGTTATATGTCATCTTGGGCGCTGTCACAACAAAAAAAGCAAATTTCTCCATGTCTTTTAAAATTGTGCAAACCATGAAAAAAGATAAAGGTATTACGTGCCTTACCAGAGTAAAGTTTTTGCAAAGTCAGTTGAACAAAGGTTAAAGCCGACCATCGGCATATCCTTTAAAGAAAGTGACATGGGCGGCGGTAGATATACTCATGAAAATTATTTCATTTAATTATGGCGTAAACTAAAGAAATAAAAATAGATAATAAAACTTTCTATTCCTATACCTACAGAAACGACACTGATTTATTTTCTAACTCTGCATACTGCCGACTAAAGGGGTCCCGCAATAACACCTGAAAGCAATTAAAAGCGCATTTCAAAAAAATCTGCCAATCAGGTGTGGTGCATCCACCTGGGCTGGTTCGGTAAGAAAACAAATACTTTGTGCTCGGACCGCAAAGAGTCGCGCCTTTTCTCTGTCGGTAGGGTTGAAATTATACCAGGAAGATTTTGTATGAATTTGGATAACTTTTGAAGGGCAGAATGAAGCAAAATTTCATAAAATCGATAGAACCCCGTATTAGGAGCATTTCAGGTGACTTTGCAAAAACCATACCTGACCATTGGAAAGCAAAATACATAATTTATTGGCCACCGCCGCGCCGCGCCGTCAGAAAACCTTAAGCTGGATTTATACAGAAACAAAGCAAATCATAAGACATAGCATGACATAACACATCATTACCGAAATGGCTGTTTATAAACAAATATTACATGATATAACGTAAAAGCTTGCTCCAATATTGATATTTTGCAGTGGAAACAAAAGTTTTGTACCTATTTGTTTCTTATTTCTGAAAGTTCCATGGCAACAAGACGAATCAAATCGCAACAAAAACTTGCTCAGTGTTGCTTGAATCAAGGGCGGATCCAGAGGTGCTTAGGTGACATTCTCTGTTGGTAAAAAACGGTATATATTTTTTTAAGCAGCATTTTATTGAATTAGTCAGTGGTTGTAATTTCGATGATAATAATAATAGATACTTTTATGCGCCGCAAAAATTTTGAATTTTTATTAGCAAAAACATTACTTTTTACTCATTTTTTGTATATTCAAAAAATTCTCGGGGGAGGGCAAGTACCCCTAGTGCCCCCCCCCTGGATCCGCCACTGGCTTGAATCAAAGGAAACATGAGTAAATACCTAATTTTGGTTGATATAGTGGAAACAAAAAGTTTATAACAATTGTTTCTGCATACTTTATGTTTACAGCAACAAAAGAATAAACAAATCGTAACAAAAAGTTGCTGGCTGGTGCCTGATCAACATAAAATGAGTAAACAACGAAACTAGAACAAAGATAATTATAATTGTTTCTGAAAGTTTTATCATAACAAGAACATTTCATGTAAAAAAAGCCAAGAATTGAGATAAAAGTAAAGCCAAGTTCTTCAATACAAATTTTAAAATAAAAGGTTCTAACTAGTTTGGAAATGTTTTTTTAAACTTTGCTATTACAGCCAAACTTCTTTATGTTCAATTTAGCACTATGGTTAAGAGTCATTTGTGCCGTAAATAGCCAAGTTTGGAAAAACATTTCCAAACTAGCAAGCAACTTTCATTTTAAAATTTGTATTGAAGAACTTGACTTTACTTTTATTTCAATTCTTGTTACAGAATATCATTTTCGCGTACTTGACTTTTTTTACATAAAATGTTTTTGTTATGATTTTACTCCTTTTTTAGAGGATTTGGTTAATACAGTGGCGCACCCAGGAATATGTCTTGGGGGGCCCGAGGTCTCTTGGGGGGGCCCGAAGCCTCATGATGTCGAATTTTAAGCTATTTTTTGTGTTTTTTTCTAAAATAGGTCCAAAATATGTAAAAAAATCTAAGGCTTGGGCTCCGCCCCCCCCCCCTGGGTGCGTCTATGGATAATATTTGGGTTTTGAAGTAGTAAAATATGCGGATTATTGTTCAAAACTTTTGCAATGCCTTACTTAAAATTTTGAGGTTTTTTAATTTTTTCCCATGGTTTTATCATAGTTCCTATCAGCCTTCCAAAGCTCAGCTCTCTAGTGTTTCTGAAAGTAGGCATTGTTACTTTTACATAATTTTACATTTATAGGAAAGGGAACCAATTTAAAATTTTGGTATTTTTAAATTTTTTCCTACAGTTTTATCATAGTTCCTATTGGCCTTCCAAAGCTCAGCTCTCTAGCTTTTCTGGAAGTGGGCAATGTTACTATTACATAAACTCACATTTATAGAGGAAGGAAGTAAATTAAAATTTTGGGGTTTTTAACTTTTTTTCTATAGTTTTATCATAGTTCCTATCAGTCTGCCAAAGCGTTTCTGAAAGTGAGCAATGTTACTTTTGCATAACTTTACATGTTTAGGGGAGAGGAGTAAATTAGAATTTTGGGGCTTTTTGATTTTGTCCAAGGGTTTGGTCATAATTTCTATCAGCCTGCCAAATTGCAGCTTTGTAGCATGTCTGGAAGTACAGTAGAATTTTGATGATCTATGCATGAGTAAGTGAGTGAGTGAGTGAGTGGCAATTTCGACGCTATTTGAAATTTCGTAACTACTTTACTACTTGTAGGGGGTTGTTAACTTTATGAAGATCTACGACTGTGCAAAGCTTGGGTTTCATAGCTCATTCCGAAGTAGATTTTTAGATAGGTCAAATATGGGCTGAAATGTTTCAAGAAAAGATGGTACAGCAGTTGCGCCAACTTGGCCGGCCACTGCTGTACCCTCAGATATTTTTAGAAATAACAAGAGACGATCGTAATAAAAGTATGCTTCAGTAGAAACGTTCGTTTTTTTAAAAAGTTTCTTCCGATCGCACTAGTTACCTACTCCTTGAATAAAACAATGCAAATAGGGCTTTCCAGTGCTGCTAAAAACATATAATAATGGCTTTATGTAAATCCGAGTCATTAAGGCCCAAGCAAGAGAGCGCCTTTTTGTTTCGAATTTATGGTAAAACTTTGTAATTTAATTTAACCCGTTTTTTGGGAGGGGCCGGCGCGCGAGTACGCGAGTATTATTATACTCCTTCTAGTCAGTGGCACATCCAGCCCAAGTTCTTGGGGGTGGTCAATTTAGCCAAAATATTAAGTAAACTGGCGAAAGCTGTACAGGGTGGACCAAATCAAAGTTTTTTTTGGGGTTTTAGGTATTTCTAGCCGAATTAGATAAAAACGAGGCTCGATTGCCGGGTCGACTTTAATATCAGTATTTACTAAAATCCGAAACTCCTTAAATTTGGTCTAGATTTTGGTTAAAGGCTTAAATAATTTTTTTGCCTTGGAAATAGCACGGATCAGCTAGGTGATCCGTGTAAATAGTGTTTAATATTTATTGTTAATATTTATTGTGTTCATAAATACTTTACCATGTAGGCCACCTTTTTTCATTGTTACATTGTCATTATATCCGCACAAAACATATAAATAAATAAAAATAATGTAATATTTAAACCTCCAAACGTCACTAGGAGATGACAAGACAAGTTAGCGATAATTAAACCGATGTTCAATTGTGTTTTGGTGGATGTGTAATTGAAAACGGCTTCTATTATAATATATCTTGTGATTTTTACAATATTTAGATATTGATACGTATTTAATACGGTACTTAATGCATCTACAGATATAGTCTTAAGTTATTTATGCATTATTTAGCTTTGAAAATTTTTGTATATAAGTTTTTTTTATCTATCATCAATTATTTCTATTGTTTTTCGAACTTTAAACAACCCCTCAGGGGTAATATTACAATTTGAGATTATTTTTAACGAGAATCCTACGATGGCACGGACTAAATTTCCAAAAAATTATATTTTGTTACAAATCTTTTTAGTGGTTTTTCTTTATTATTAAAGTTAATTTAAATCTTTGTAAGTTATGCATATTGTGCTATTACGTAAACCAAATCTTTGCAGTAATTTGTGCTGTAAGTATTAAAAAAATACACTTAAACCAGTCGTTATCAAGTTCATAGACTTTAGTACTAGACAGTGGCGGATCCAGGAGGGAGCCAGAGGGGCCAGCCCCCCCACCCCCCTCGCAGACAAATAACTTATTTTTTAGTTTATCAGCATCACTTATTTCAAATTTGTCACAAATTCCACTTAATTTTTTTTAAATTTACCTGCGGCGCCATTAGTCTCATTTAGATATTATATTTTACACCTCAGAATTATCAAAATCCGCGAATAAAAAATATTTTGATGTTTGCTGCCACTTTGGCCCCGTCACGGTAAAAAATTTTATCTACAATGAAAACACGTTCTTTTCTTGAATAAATTGTTTTACCTTAAAACAATTTGTTTTGAATTAAAATATTTATTTTTAGTTCAACGCAGCGTTTAATCTTGAAATGATACTTTATTTTTCTTCTTTAATTGTTTTGTTTCAGTATACTCCGTTTTGTAACAAAGCAAATTGTCTTCATATAAGTAAAATTTTGCCTTCAGAGAAAACTGTGCTTTAGATTAATTCAGTTCCAATTTATATTAAAACAATTTCTGTTTCACATTAAAATAAAGAGGCAAGACATTTTTTGTGCGATATCAAGAAAATATTCTCTTGGTGAATAGGAAAGCACAAATTATTTTACTTCAAAGCAATTTGCTTTAATCCAAGACAACTTTTTTAACCGTGTTCCCCCCGGAAATCCTGGATCCACCACTGGTACTAGATCTTGGTCTAAAGATCTTGGTAAATACTGGTGTAAATACCTAAACCACTTTTTTATACTCCTCGTAGTTTTTCAGCTATAAGCAAGTTCCTAACTTTTGCGGAAAGTTTCTTTTCAGCACTTTTCTTTCCTGGTCGAACTCCGCTATGCGACAGTCGGCCAAATGCAATCGCATGCGGAAAA
Organism: Aspidapion aeneum; assembly: GCA_963576565.1. Taxonomy (NCBI): domain Eukaryota; kingdom Metazoa; phylum Arthropoda; class Insecta; order Coleoptera; family Brentidae; genus Aspidapion; species Aspidapion aeneum. The sequence continues at coordinate 44,293,049 of OY755040.1, forward strand.
CTGACACTATCCGCACTTGTTAGGAAATATACTATTACTATACGGTGTGCAAATTCTTTTGCCACAGTGTACGGGAAAATAGATTTCCCGTACTAAAAATAGTGTGGAAAATGCGATTTCTGCACGCTCGTAGGAAAAATACTAAAAATGTAAAATATTTTTGAACAAAGCAGGATTATTTTTTGCACCTATTTCAGAATCTACCAGCGGCGCACCGTAAAAGAAATCAGGAACAGGGAATATTTTAACGGTCAAGAAGCATTTTTTTCAAAAAATGTCAAGAGAAGACAAAAACTCTTAAAATGATGCAAGGAACACGATTATTCCTAAGTTTTTTACCCATATTTAGGAAACATCCTGTACATGAGAAATTTTGGTAATTTGAGCACAGGCCCGGACTGACTCCTCTGGGGGCCCTCGACTAGATAATGAAGTGGGGCGGGTCCCTTTACCAAGAGCCCACCTCAAAAATTAAAAAAAAAAATTAAATATCTGAAAACCACCTTTTTCCCATTTTACTACTTAGGACCAAATCTTTATCAAAATATTAATAAATGTTCATATATTTTTGATAATTTTTTGTTATTATGCATAGGTAGCTTAATCTTAACCGTTACGACCGACTCATCGGCGGTTCTCGATCCAAAATCAAGGGGGGTAATGGTAATAGCGCTCAGAGAAACAATACAATAAACAATTTTAACTTACTTTAAGAAGTTTCTATGTAAAAAAGCATTGGATTAGATTAGTTCACCGTTGTAATTTTGTATAATTTTAAAAATATATAATTAAATTATTTGAAATTTTAAAAATTATCAAATTATTTTTAGTTTTGAAAATTCTAAATAATTATAAAAATTTTTGGAAACATTCAACTATAAAAAAAATTTGTTTGGGATATCTTATAATTTAGCCTCAATATTACAATATACTAATGGGACTAAATGGACCATTCGTATTTACACACTCGTTAAACTAGTATATACTATTGGTTGTTCTAACGTAAAAATTGGAGATATAAAAATGAAGAATTTTTCTTTACCATATAAGATTGATCAATTTTTTCGCAATTTACTCGAAATTCTGAGGGTGTATGGGCAAAGCAGACCCAGTTTTGGATTCAGCATACTAAAAGACATAATTAGGTGATCTGATTGTTTTAATTAAATTGTAAATTTTTCGTCGCTGCTCTTTTTTCGTGAGAACCTTTCCTCCGCATGCGATGTTTGCCTTGTGCGAATATTTCAGGGATTCTAATAAACAAGTCAACAAAATTTAATTTTTTTCAACCTTTAACTTAATCTGTATTATTATAGCTAATGAATGAACCTTACATTTTTTTTTATATTGGGATTTTCCATCCAATCAGGATCAATCGCCCAGTTTCGCAAGGTTCGAGCAATGTTAAAGCATTTTTAAACAAACACAATTAACTAAGTACCTAGCCAGGAATCGAACCCGGACCGCCGGTGTGGGAAGCAAACATTGCTACCACTACACCACGACGCCCGGCGACAATATATAATATATATAATAAACCTTACATAATTTTTTAGGTTCTGGGGGGCAAACGAAGTTATATAAAAAAGCCAAATATTTTTTTAAAATCTAGTTTCAAGGGCGGGTCTAGGATCAAGGGCGGGTCTAGGATGTCCGGAGGGGGTCAAGGAGGCAGTAAAAACAAAAAAAAAATGATTGCAATTTTTAATAAGTCGGACCTCTGAAGTGCAACTTTCTGGAAAATAAAGTAATTTTTGTGTAAACATTTTTACCTTCCCAGCCAGCGCAGCAATGGCTAGAGAAAATATTGTTTTCGACAAAAAAAATTTTTTGAGATAAGGAAGAAAATGTGTTATTTGACCTTTCTTGGCAATATCGTCGTGACGTCTGTCTGTGTGTATGTCTGTCCGTAACGCGATAGTTTCCAAACCGCTGAAACAATTTTTCATAAATTTTTCAGGTAAACAAGTGTTCAAAACTGTAACGAGCTGATTAGATTTCGGTCAAAATTAATTAATGCTAATGACAGTTTTTTGACAGTTAAAAAATGCTAACTTTTTAACGGAGCATCGTACCAATATGCGATTTTCGGAATATAGTCGAGCACATTTTTCTCAAAAATTTGTTGTAATAAAAACTTTGTAGGAGCTTTCGTTTCTGAGATATCTACACAAAACTGTTTATAAGGATGACATAGAGTTTTCTTGGAGTGTGGTAGGTATCAGATCAGTCATGGATCCATTTATTTAAATTAATTTTAATAAATGTGAATTTTTAACAAAAAAACTTAAATTTCATGGATCGATTTATTAATTTATTTAAATTAATTTTAATAAATATGAATTTTTGACAAAAAAACTTAAATTTGGTTAAAAATTGCGGTTTATGCTTTTTTATTTTTTTTACTGGAACTAAAGATTATAAGCTAGTGATAAGTTTTATGTAGATTTTTTACACAACACCCTTTTTCGGTTCAAAATTTGATTTCTTGCACGCCGGATTACCGCGCCCCTGTACGCAGTGCTTTACTAGAGTTTTTTTCCCATCTGCCCTCGTTGAATACGTAATATTCCAATACTTAAGGTCACTGTATAACGAAGTTCCCTTAGAAGGAACTTCGTTATACAGTGACCTTACCAATACTCCCTGTTACCTATTTACGCAATGGTTGGCGTTTGCTGCAAAAATTCAGAAATAAAGGTACAAAAATGCACATATACCAAATTTACATAGATAGAGTTTTTGTCAACTGTACGCCGATGATTTAACAAATACAATAATAAAATAATATTCATGCATAAAAGTATAACCAATCAGGACATTTTATCTTAAGGACCGCAAAGAGGATACACTTATACCCATTGATATTGCTATTTCAAATATGTTTGCATTCTGCATCGTAAGGTATAGTTTTTGCAAAGTCAGTTGAACAAAGATAAAAGATGACCATCGGCACATCCTTTATAGAAAGTGACATGGGCAGCGGTAGATATACTCATGAAAATGATTTCATTTAATTATGGCGTAAACTAAAAAAATAAAAATAGATAATAAAACTTTCTATTCCTACACCTACAGGAACGACACTGATTTATTTACTAACTCTGCAGACTGCCGACTAAAGGGGTCCCGAAAAGCACACTCGAAAGCAATTAAAATCGCAACTGAAAAAAATCGGCCAATCAGGTGCCGTCCATCCACCTGGGCTGAGTCGGTCGGAAAACAAAGACTTTGTGGTCGGACCGCAAAGAGCCGCGCCTCTTCTCTGTCGGTAGGGTTGAAATTATACCAGGAAGATTTTATATGAATTTGGATAACTTTTGAAGGGCAGAATGAAGCAAAATTTCATGAAATCGATAGAACCCCGTATTAGGAGTTATTCAAGTGACTTTGCAAAAACTATACCGTAGGTATTGCAAGAATACGTATAATACTATAATTATGGAAATAATATGCATATGTCTTTGAAAGCAACCAATCAGGTCTTCTTTGCTTAAAGAATCCAAGGCCCTCATCTTTGCAATATGAATGGGCAGTTACCGTTGGTATTGGAATATTATGTATGTGCGTTGAACGTGAAATTCCTCAAAAGTTCCTATCTTTTGTACATATTTTCCGAGTCGACATTACTTACCCCCCTTGTCTACCTACCCTTATGCTTGTAGTTTTAAGTTGTAACGTTACTAACTACTTTTTAGTTTTTACTTTGTATCCTGCCTGGTCCTAGCTGTGTCATATATATACTTTTTAAACTCTCATAAAACTTAGTCTGAAACAGGAAGTCATGGATGGGTGCGAAACTTAAACTTTTAATCTTTTATAGACATACATGTATAACTTCATCTAAAGTTTTAGTTGAAAATAAAACTTAGTCTTCTTCTAACTTTTTTAGTTTTTTACCACTGCTCTGGCGATAATTAATTTTTCTTCTTACTTTACGAAGTTATAGCCAATGAATTATACAGGGTGTTTTACGAACATCGAAACAGAGCCCTTTTTGTGTATTTAGAGTGCGGTTTTGTATTTAAGGGAGTCTCTAAGCATCTAGACCCACTTTCCTATTTAAATTCAAGGGGTTATTTTCACTCTGCTTAAGAGGCGCGACCTTCAGAAACATCAAGAATGTCCCCCTTAAATAGAAAATCGACGTCTTTGACGTTTTTCTCGAAATCGTGAAACACCCTGTATACGAATTAACTGGAACGGTAACTGCCATACGACATACTGAGAAAAAAACTTTAAGATTTTTTTTCGTGTCCTACGAAAGTGCAAGGATAGTGCTATATTCACCAAATTTATAATACAACGAGTGTATCAAAATATATCGGAATTTTTGGAAAGTTTTCTCGAATGCATTTTAAGTTGAAAAAGAGTTATAATAACTGTTTAGGTAACCTTAGAATGTCAAAAGAATAATTAGATAGGTACAAGTCAAGTTGGCTGATGATCCATGCTGTTTCGTTGCCATTATGTACAGGGTTTTCTCGTATATTTTTACACCATATCTAAAACGTTTATTTGAATAGATATCAAAATATGATAGATAAAAAAGTTTAATAATTTTTTACGAATTTTAAGAACCTTTGTGTCAGAACGTCAAAAAAAATTGTAAATGTCAAAATTTGACAGGTCGATGGTTTTTTTAAAGGAAACACCCTATATATTATTTCAGATTTTCATAGATCCTTTCTTCCTGATTTCAAAAATATATGTTGGGATTATTTCGTTTAATAGTTTTGGAGATATATGCGTTTAAAAGTATAAAAAACTTAAATTGGTACTTTTTAAAAGATCAAGGAAGCCACGAAAAAAACAATCGCGTTGACACAAAAGTGATGCTATTGTTTTGTCACCTTGTCAAATTCAGTTTTAAGAGCGGTTAAGGATGATTTTTACCGAGAAAGAAAAACTGGATATTATTAAATTATTTTACTCAAATAAAATGAAAATGCATCTGTAGCTCGCAACCAGTATTATATTCAGTTTCCCGACAGAAGACAACCAACCCGCCAAACCATAGTAAATATAGTAAACTCATTTAATCAAAGAAAAACTAGAATAGTCGAAAGAAACGCTGAAGAGGACTTTAAATTATTTAAATTATTTGTTATATTTTCGAGCTTAGTTTTTCTTTATAAGTTAGTTTATCATGTTTAAAAAAATGTTTTCCTTGTTATTTTAGAGCAACTTTTTTAACAAATCATGCCATAAAACTTACTCTGTTTTAAAATATCACAAATACAAGGCTTATGAATTTTTACCCGTGCAAAATTTAAGCAACGAAAATAAAATAAACAGATTACATTTTTGTCAGGAAATACAAAGAGGAATAGCGGCAACTCAAATAAATTTGTCAAATATAATTTTTACTGATGAGGCAGCATTCACTACGGCGCGGCGGGAATGTTCATTAGAAAAAATAAGCATATTTGGTCAAGAGAAAATCAGCTTTACAAGCTGTCAAAATTCAAGGACGCAGATCCTTACATGTTTGGTGCGGTCTCCTGAATAACAGAGTTATTGGGCCTATATTTTTAAATGGTAACTTAACCGGAGAAGAGCTTTTAGAAGAACTCCCTGTTAATAACTATAGAAATTTAATATGACAACAGGACGGAGCCCCCCACATGACATCCAGCCAGTAACGAATTTTTTAAATAATAGATATATGTATTGGATAGGAAGATATGGCCAGAAAATAGCCCCGATTTGTCTGCTCTTGATTTCTTTTTGTGGGGCTACCTAAAAAATAAGGTGTATTATAACAGGCCGCAAACACTTGAAAATTTACAACAGAAAATAGAGCAAACAATTAATTGTTGATCTTAACGAAAAACTCTATCTTTCAAGCTATCCACAGAAAATTTGTAAGAATTATTCAAATAATCAAGGAGGCTATGTAGAAAATTAAAAATGAAGTAATAAATATTTTTTTCTTTCACAAAAATTGCATAATTTTTTGTTTTTACTGGCTTGCGGCGCCACACATTACTGCGCAGAATCACTCCGGATAGTAAATATTAATTAATTATGTACCTTACAAAAACAGCAGCATCACTTTTTGTGTAAATGCGATTGTCTTTTTCATGGCTGCCTTGATGCTTTAAGGAGATCAATTTAGGTATTTTAAACATTTAGGCGCATATATCTCCAAAACTAATGAATAAAATAATACAATGATATATATTTTTAATATCAAGGATAAAATATCTATAAATATCTAAAATAATATACAGGGTGTTCCCTTTACAAAAACCATCGACCTGTCAAATTTTGATATTTAGAATTTTTTTTTGACATTCCCACTTAAAAATTCTTAAACTTCCTAAAAAAATATGAAACTTTTGTATTTATCATAATTTGATATATATTCAAATAAACATTTTAGATATGGTGTAAAAATATACGGGAAAACCCTGTACATGGTTGTTGTCGTTCTCTTAACAGTTTAGCTATTGAAACAAAAAAATTTTCTTGGTTTTTGCGACTTTACAAGGGAAGAAATCGACAAGAAGAACCGACACCAAGTAATGCATAAAATAAAGGATACTACGGAGGAGAAGCTTTCTCATTTTGGCCGATTGAGCAAGCAATATGCGAAAAAGACGGCTCGCTCTTTAAATAAACCGTGGTGAAAACAATGCGTCTGGAGCAGGCGGAAGTGGAGCAATAGTTCAATACAACAACTGTGTATACAATTCTGTAAAAATAAAAAGTAAAACTCGCTGTCTTGCAAGTAAATGTTAATTTTATAGTTTGGAAAAGCCACTCTTGTCGCATTTATTGGCTATAGTAGTTTTGATTCTTTAACAATCTTTGAACGTTACGAAAAGTAGAACGTCTATAGGTATAGAATTAGAAAAAGAAAAGCAGCAATTGTATAAGCGTGCTCTCTCTACAAATATCCAATATTTTTGCCTTACTTTGCCTGTATGTAAAATCCTATTCAGTTTAGTATGAGTATGTAGAAGTAGAGAGGAGACCATTTGTGATCTAGCGACTACGCACAAACCCCGATTTGTCCGTACACTATATACCAAAATCTAAATTAATTCTGGTTCCTCGGCTGGTTGCGTTTCGGCTCCTGTACTACACCTGCGTATATTCCCGATGTGCAAGGTCAACTTATATTTTGTGTGCATCGCACGCCAGTTTGATGACGACTGTTGAACGCTGAAAAGGGAGTGGGCGGCAGGGCGATAAGACTTTTTTTTGTTTTTGCATCGTCCCACATAGCACAATCACGTGTTTAACACGTAAAAAATGCGTGAGAAAAAAAAACGTTGATTTTAAAAGCTGCTAGAAAAAAAACGTTTATTTGATATATGAAAACAAGCTTAATAGGTCATTCATTAACGTTATAAAAAATAACGTTGCTAAAAACTGCGTTGTAATAACGCCATGATAAAATTAAGACAGCAATGTTTTTACGTTGGTTTCAAGTGATTTTTACGTTAAAATCACATTAGATTCACGCCTTTTCTACACGAATTTTAAAACGCGATTTGCATGGCTTTTCGACTGAATATTTTTGAGATTTTACTAGTAGCAGCGCCACCTATTGTCGGGATTTTTCACTTTGACGAAATCTATCAGGCAGCGCTTTGGCCTCTAAACTCCAAAAACCTCTTAAGGAACTGATCCCTGATCCTTCACGATCACGACGCATCTGTTATTAACCTGATAAAGACACATTAATATTATGTGAAATTGTTTACTGTTAAAAAATCTTGTTTAGCTTTTAAAAAAAACATAATGTAGATAGATATATAGATATTTTGTCTTGCCTTGAGCGCCATTTTTAAAATTGTCTTGAAGTGTTGTAGTCTTAAACTAGTGAACTTTTATAACTTCTTTTCACGTCTCTTTTAAGTTAAAAAAATATTATTAAAAAAACGTGATCAAAAAAGACGCGGAAAGTTAGTAGGTTTGAGAAGTCTTAATCTAGTGGTGTTTTAGAACATGTTGTGAAGGACTTTTCAAGTATGAATTTGGTACATGAAAATAACGAGGGTAAAAAACACGTTATATACACAGCACCAGAAACTTCAGCAAAAAGTACATCTTTTTAGCTTGTTTTCTCCTTGTTTTTAAGTTATCTTTAAGCATGTAGATTTAACAAAATAAATATTATATGGTATGAGGTTGTTTTCAAGTAAAAAAAAACTTGTTGTTTTTGTTCACGTTAATTTAACGTTGATGTGATTTTTGTGCTATGTGGGGTTGTTCGAGACGCGAACCTGGTATCTTCGACATGTGAAGCCGACGGCCATACCACAGCACTACGAGTATGTATATACATCATCATCACACGCTTAGACCATTAGCAAAGTCTAAGCGGTAGCTGTTGTGTGAAATGACTTGTCTCAACCAACGGCATAGTCGCCCGCTCTTCAGAGTTAGTGCATTTTCCGCGTTTGAAGGGAAATCTGTTCTCCTGCCCCGTACCGACTCGATCGGTCACAAGTTCTGCTATAGCATAGTATTCGAAAATGATTGGCATTTCAAGAGATTTAGCTTTCTATTCGCACTCGGTCTGGAACTGGACCACCTAATGAAATAAGTGAAACATAAAAGTTATAGCTAACAAAAAAAGATCTACGACTATTGTAAAAGCGTTTTTATATATAACTCAAAATTTTCAAAAAAAAATGAAACAACCGCTTTTTTTGTTTTATCTAGCATAATTTTTTTTAGAATGTTAGTGAAAATCTATCTGTTTTATGCTTGAAATTTTTTAAAATTAAAATTTTTACATATCATTTTGATCTCAATCAAAATTTTCAGATGGTTTTGAATAATTTTAACCTTTTTTTGGGTAGTCAAATGTTTCCCAAGATGTTTTAACAAAATGATCGGGCTTATTAAGCTTTCTTTTATTGAGACTTTCCATCCAAGACCCTGGAGCCGCGTCAGCAAAACCGAATTTGATCACCTTATTACCTATGAACCGATAAAAAACCGTGAGCGTTCACCGCCACGAATTTTGTGCAGGCTCAGAGTATAGACAAGTTGAAGCGATTTTTGTTTTTCGTTCGCCTGTGAAGCGATTTTTGTTTTTCGTTCGCCTGTGTCTACTCAATAAGCCGCGTGGTGAAGGCGCCCGTTGGTTGTCATGACAACGTCGCATGCTTTAGGAGGGTAAAGAGTCAGGTGCTGAACCTGCGTACATAATTGAAATAGTGTCCGGTTATTGGCGTATTGTTTATATTCGGTTCTGATTTGGTTTTCATTTTAATTATTTTGCATTTATTATTTTATCTTTTATATGTGTGTATTAAAAATGGGGGGGGAAATCCTGCGTCACCTATTGCGAAATTCACGAGCCGCCACTGGTACTCAAATATTTCCCAAGACGTTTTTGCAAAATGAACGGCTTATTAGACTTTCTTTTATTGAGACTTTACATCCAATAATGATCAGAATCAATCACCCAGTTTCGCAAGTTACAGCAAAGTTAAAGCATCTACAAACATCCAAGTACCTAGCCTGAATTCGAACCCGAACCGCCCAAGTGTGGAGCAAATATATTATGCTACGGACGACGATAGGCTTTTTTTTAATCAAAAATATAATATGGGCTCCGTATTAAGATCTCCCTGATTGAGACAATACTAAACAAGGCCAAAAGAGCTAAGCGTAAGCAATAATGGTAATGACACATATCCATTATCACCCCATTACACTTAGTACTTAACATTTTGCTACAATAATAATGACACATAATGCAATGAAGCTATGCGAAGCTGGAACTTTAGTACGTAATTACTAATAATAAAATATTAATTTTTACATGTCATTTTGATCTTAATCAAAATTTTCAGACGGTTTGAATGTTTTTAACCTTTTTTTTGGTAGTGAACAGTGGAGACTCGCCCAAGGACGCAGGTGAGGCGCTGCTTCACCTCTTTTTTCAAGACTAAATATAATAATCTAAGAATCTAAGATCCTGGAGCCGCGTCAGCAAAACCGAACGAGCGGTTGATCACCTTATTACCTATGAACTGATAAAAAACCGTGAGCGTTCACCGCCACGAATTTTGTGCAGGCTCAGAGTATAGACAAGTTGAAGCGATTTTTGTTTTTGCTCGCCTGTGAAGCGATTTTTGTTTTTTGTTCGCCTGTGTCTACTCAATACGCCGCGGGGTGAAGGCGTCCGTTGGTTGTCATGTCAACGTCGCATGCTTTAGGAGGGTAAAGAGTCAGGTGCTGAATCTGCGTACATTATTGAAATAGTGTCCGGTTATTGGCGTATTGTTTATATTCGATTCTGTTTTGGTTTTTATTTTAATTATTTTGCACAATGCTCCGTGTGTACGATGCAGTGTTTGCTAGAAAAACCGTTTCCGAGGTGGAATGACGATGACAAAAAGACTTTTTAAAATCTGAAAAGCCGTCGCCTATCGTGACACAAAAATTTTAAGGATAGACGAATTTACCACACATACCAGCAGTAAAATTTAAATTATGATTTCGCTGATTTTACTGAATTTAGGTAAGTTCTTTATAGAATAGGTATTTATATTTTTAACTTTTATATGTGTGTATTAAAAATGGGGGAGGGGAGGAAATCCTGCGTCACGTATTGCGAAAGTCACGAGCCGTCACTGGTAGTCAAATATTTCCCAAGACGTTTTTGCAAAATGAATGAATGAAATGTTCCCTGTGTACGATGCAGTGTGTGTCTTACGGAAAAACCCGTTTTAGAGGTAGAACGACGATGAAAAAAAAGACTTTTTGAACTCTGAAAAGCCGCCCCCTAGCGTGGTACAAATATTTTAAGGATAGACGAATTTGCCACACATACCAGCAGTAAAACTTAAAGTAAATTGCAATTGCATCATAGTAAACCTACTACACTGAAAAAAAAAACCGATTTTATTATTAACAAATATTTGGTAAACCTGATTTTTGTTGTGCTAATTAAAAAATATTAAAAGCAAATATCATTCATTATTGGTAACAAACCTTTTTTAAAGTGTTTAGTTACAAATAATATATCATTTGTTTCTTTAATAATTTGGTATTTTTGTAAATATTAATTGCCTTATATTAACCATAACCAAAACTCTCTTTCTTTTAAGGTAACAGAACGTCTTTGTCATTAATACTTAAAATTTCCTAAATATAAATATACTCTTAATATTGGCAAATATTTCTTTGTGTTTATTACAACAAACATTTTTGTATAATGTTATGGCGTGATTTTGTTATTATAACGGTCTGAATTGGTTTCTATTAATTACTTCGTAAAGTTCAACAAATTTGGTTATTATTAACAAGTGATATTATCGAGCAATATAACTTTGTACCGTCTCTGCCACAGAACACCAGTCTCGGCTCGGGCCTTGTCGCGCGAGATCGTGACGTTTCGGTTGACATTTTGTAGGGAAGAGCGGGGCTAGTTAAGCCACTTTTTACATAAATGCAAATAAAAGCATTGCTATATTACTTACAGTTTTATAATAATTTTTTATTCATTTATTTATTTATTAATACATGGGCTGCCAAACAGAGAGGGATACCTTTCCAATTACATGACAGCTTATAATGACAATTGTAAGTGCTTATAACAAATTATGGAACTAAAACTAGAAAACAGAAAATAAAGAAAAAAAACTACCTGTGAGCATATCACTGATTAAAAGTATAAAATAAAGTTTGGTTATTCCGGAAAGAAAGTCTTTTCACATAACTATATTAAAACACTTTGTAAGCCAACGTGTTTAAGGTAAATACTGATACTCTAAACAAGTTGATGTGGTTAAAATAGGTGTTATAAGAGGTTAGCTTCTGCATTCTCCCGTAATTTGTATTATATTTTTTATTATAGAAAAGCATGTAGTGCCAGTGGCGGATCCAGGTTCCGAGAATTTTTTGAATATACAAAAAATGAGTAAAAAGTAATGTTTTTGCTAATAAAAACTCAAAATTTTTGCCTGCGGCACATGAAAGTGTCTATTGTTGTTATCATCGAAATTACAACCACTGACTAATTCAATAACATGCTGCTTAAAAAAATATATACCGTTTTTTACCAACAGAGAATGTCACCTAAAGTGCCCCCCCCCCGAGAAGCACCTCTGGATCCGCCCTTGTGTAGTGCCGAGTATTCGTTTGCTTTATGTTAAATGGCAGCCCACTCAATAATTGTGGGCAATTGATTTTATTGTTTACCAATTTGTGTAAAAATACAGTATAAGCCACCAGTCTCCTATTGTTTAATTTACCTAGCTTATAATAAGCTAAACTTATCTCATAGGCTTCACCAATTAATTGTCTATTATATCGAAAATTCAAATGAAAGATAAATTTTTGTTGAATTCTTTCAATTCTCTGAATATATTTGGCATATCTAGGGATCCAAACAGTGCTCACAAATTCTAAATGACTTCGTACTTACGCGTTGTAAGTTTGTCAAATGTAAGTTTGCAGTCAAGTGTTACACCAAGATCCCGAATGGAATCAACTTTCCTCAGCTGAACCCTACCAATACTGTACCGAGAATCTATTACCCTCGTTTGTCGAGTAAACGTAATTGAGTAACACTTAGATACATTAAAAAATAAACGATTCTCGTGGCAGTACTCCTGGAGTCGCTGAAGATCGGACTGAACATGTAATTGGTCCAAGTCATTTTTGACAATTTTATACGCTTTCAGATCGTCTGCGAAATTTGAAAACTTTGAGTGTTGAAAGCACTTTGATCATAGATATATAGAGAGAAAAGGAGAGGTCCTAAATGCGACCCAGGCGATGCCAGAAGTTATACTGACACAGTCTGATTGGCAATTATTTAATTTTCATACTGGCGCCGAGGTGTCGAATAGGACTCCAACCAGCCCAGAAAGATGCCATGCACACCGATATTCTGCAATTAATTTTATTATTAATGTTGGTATGTGAATTTTGTCAAAAGCTTTTAAGAAATCGGTGTACACGGCATCAATCTGAGAGCCTCCCTCCATTGTTTCGTAGACATCCTGAACGTAGTGCAACAAGTTGGTAGCAACGGAGCGACCCTGGTTAATAATATGTTTAAGGCAGGGCCCTAAGGTAGACAATTCGCAAAGATTGGTTTTTAAAACTATGCATTCAAACTTAAAAAACACTTTTTTCTAGCACCCTTGCAAGCGGCCCAAATAACCCCACCCACGGGGTAAGTTGGGCCATACGATGGGGCAAGTTGGGCATGGTTGCATAATTAGGAACTGTACATATGCAACATAAAATAACAGGAAATTCTTAGATTATTTTTATTGATAATAATAAAATACTAAACTTTAACTTTCTTAAAAAACAAACAATATAAAGTAACCTAATTCTTGCTCTAGTGTGAATTGGAATTACGGTTTTAGCAAAACATAAGTAAACCCTGAATCAGCACATGTTTCATGGGCCCAAAACTTGTAAGTAAAACATTGTACCCATTTTTCTTTTGGTTTGCTATTTGAGAATGGTTCCATGCAGACTAGACAAAATGTTTCCTCTTCATCATCGCTGTAATCTTTCAGTGTCCTTTTCTGAGCAGTTTTTCTATGCTTCTTTTTCGTGAAGACATTTTTGGTTACATATTTTTCTTTTTTTTTTCTTTTGTTTTTTAACCCGAGTTTCAGTTAGTATAGCTGTTGACCATTTTCTTCGGTTGATATTCTTGGTCTTTCTTTCGCCAGCTTTCGGAAAAGCACACATTTTTAAGTCACCGGGTGTTTGCCTCAAATTTGAGTTGGAGGGTCTGTGTGATGTTATAAATAAATAAATATAAATAAATAAATGGCGGCTTTTTTACTGTTTTTTCACAATCTATGGCTTATAACTTCTGCCAACATAGTTTTACAGAAAAACTAATAGTTTTTTGTTTGCAAGAGAACACCAATCAAGATTGTGAAGAAATTAGCTTTATATCTCCAAGACTAACAAAAATACCGCGTGAACAAGTCCACATCTATGGGGCCTAATTTCCATAAGATGATAAAAAACAGATAGAATATAGCATATAATAATAAGAGACCGCAATATGCCCGATTCCAGTCGAAAGCGTTTTAGCGTTGCCAAAGGTAACTTTGATAAATAACTATAGGCGCAAGTCATCGCAGTCTTCAAGAGGCGGACAATCTAAAACATTTGTTTAGGTCGAGAATTATTACATGACGTGATTTTCAGTCCATCATACGTACGCATGCTGATTTTCACCTTAAAATAAAAAAAATGTTTTTAGAAAATGTATGGGGTTAGCTGGGCCGGTGGCCCAACGTGCCCCGAACTTTTTGATTCAACTAGCCCCACACCTACATACAAAATTGAGAGAGTCGACAACCATGTTTGCGTAAAAATTAGCATCGTTATATATATATATATATATATATATATATATATATATATATATATATTTATCGGTTTCACAACGTTCTACGTCTTCCGATACCCAATCTCCACTCGTTTCTGTTTGCCCATAATTCATCATCTAGGCCTCTTATTCTTATTTCACTGTCTATTCCTTCTCTCCAGCTTCTCCTTGGCCGTCCTCGTTTTCTTCGGCCAGTTGGTTTCCATTGTAGTATTTGTTTAGGTAGTCTTTCATCATTCATTCTTTGTACATGTCCGTACCACACCAGTTGTTTTGTTCTTATATCATCCACTAAAGTACGTTCACCCACTGTCATAATTTCTCTTATTCTTTGATTTGTAACTCTTTCTCTTTTTGATTTCCCTGCTGCTCTTCTCCAATAGTCCATCTCCGTAGCGGAAAGCAATTTTTCTGTTCTATCCTTGATTGGCCATACTTCTGAGCCGTATGTAATAATACTTTTTATAATGGTGTTATATATAAGCTTTTTGTTATGTTTTGATATACTTTGGTCCCAAATTATTCCATTTAATAAAGTTATTGCTTTTCTTCCTTGTACGTTTCGATCTTTTATAGCTTTGTCTAGTGTTCCGTCAGCTGTAATTTTTAGACCTAAGTATTTATACTCACCACAGGAGTGAATTCGCTGCCCGGTATTTAAGATTAGATCCTGTTTCATTCCACCGATACACATATACTCTGTCTTATTGAGATTAACCTCTAGTCCCCACTTATTGTACTCTTCTATTAGTTTTCGTGTCATATATTCGAGGTCGTCATAATCCTGAGCCACTACTATCTGATCATCGGCGAAACATAAAGTATACAAGGTGGTTTCGTCCAACGGAATTCCCATGTTTTGGCATTTTCTCTTCCATACTTTAAGGACTTGTTCCAAGTATATCTTGAAGAGCGTAGGCGAGATACAGCAACCTTGTTTAAGACCTTTATTTACTTGAAAGCCTTTGGTTAGTTTTGCTTTTATTTTAACTTTTGCCTTACTATTGCGGTATAACTCTTGGATGGCCTTAATTAGTTGTACGCTTATGTTTGTGTTTTCCAACGCTTTCCAAAGCAGATTTGGTGGTATACTATCATATGCCTTCTGCAGATCCACGTAAAGCAGATGCAGCTCTTGACCGTATGCCATTTTCTTTTCAATAACTTGGGTTATACAAAAGAGGTGATCTGAAGTCGATCTACCCGCCCTGAAACCAGCTTGTTATTCTGCCTCCATGTCTTTATATTCGCTCTCTACTTTATTTCTTATTATTTTACCGTATATTCTGCTTAGCGTACTAGTCACAGATATACCTCTATAATTGTCACATATATCTTTCCTTCCTTTTTTGTGTATTGTGGATATATATGACGTTTTCCACTCAGTTGGGACTACAGTTCCATTTAAATATTTTTGGAAAAGATTCCGTAATCTCCAAAACAGTTCTTCAGTGCCATATTTAATAAGTTCGGCTGGAATATTTCCGGGTCCGGCAGATTTACCGCTTTTTAAGGTTGTGCACACGTTTTTGACCTCAGAGATTGTGAGGGGTACTGGAGATCCCATCGTTCTAATTATATTGTCTCTTGCGTCTTCCTTGAATTCTGCTCTTTCAGTTAAAAGTTTTTTAAAATGCTCATCCCATTCTTTGTCTGGTATTGGTGAAATGATATCTCTACATGTTTCTTTTTTAATCGATCTTATAGTTTTCCAGCTTTCGGTACTTCTCCTACCTCCTAAGTAAGAATCTATTTTCTGGCACTTTTGCGTCCACGAATGATTTTTCTTATCACTGATCATTCTTCTCACCTTTGATTGCGCGATTTTGTATTCTTGTCTGCTTCTATCTGTCTTTTGGGATAAGTAGGTGTGATATAATTTCCTTTTTTCCTCTATTTCTCTCTCAATCTCAGCATCCCACCAGTATGGTTTTCTTCTTTTAGAAGTTTCTTCCACTAATCCTAGTGCTTCTTTTGCAGCTTGGTGGATGCTTAATGTAATATATTCGTATTCCTCATCTGGGGTTTCACCTGAACTTGTATTAAGTTTTTCGTTCAGTCTCTTTTTGTATAAGTTTTTTACGCTGTCATGTTCTAGGCTTAGTAGATTATATTTACACTGATCAATTTCTTCAATCACTGTATCATCAAGATGTTGTTGATGCAGGCTTCGGCCTTGATAAGGAAAGAGAATTTTGGACTCCAGAAAATAGTGATCACTTCCGCATGTTGATCCACGCTTTGTTCTGACATCTTGAATTTTTAGTTTTGTCTTTTGTTTAGTGATAAGATAATCAATGACGGATTTCAGGTTTTGTGAGGGTTTGGTCCAGGTATATTTGTGTATTTCCTTATGTTGAAAAAAACCGTTTTGGATTTTTAGGTCTAATTGCTCACATACTGTAATTAGCCGGTTTCCATTGTCATTAACAAGATTTTCTCCATATTGGCCAACTGTCAGATCATTAACTCTGTTACCGGTTCTACTATTTAAATCTCCCAATATGACAATTTCTCTAGATGCACTTACTGCTGATATTTCATTGTGTATTTCTTCAAAAAAATTGTCTTTCACGGCTACATTTGCATCGTCGTTATACGCATAGATTCCAAAAATCGTAAGTCTCATTCCTTTTATTGTTATATTCATTTTAATTAGCCTTTCATTGACTGCTTCCCAGTTGGTGATAAATTTTCTAAATCTTTTGTTGACCAAAATAGATACTCCTTGTTGGGCATGTTTTTCTTTTGCCACTCCGCTATAGAAATAGTCATATTGTCCTAGGTTTTCAGATCCTTTTCCTTTCTTTTTTGTTTCTGTTAGTACAGCAAGGTCTACCTTCATTCTGCTGCACTCATGTACTATTTCATTCATTTTTCGATTCATTCCTTGTACGTTCCATGTACCAAAAATCATATTCCTGTTTCTTTGCTTGGTTCGTCTTAGGTTTTTCATTTCTTTCCGAGGCGTTTGATTGGGTTTTTTAACAGTGTACGTTTTTTCCGGGTATCAGAGAGTTAGTCTGATGCCCCAACCCCCAACCTGGAGGACCAGGTGATTTTTGATCGAGGTTTTCTTCCCCTAGCCTTTGACGATTCCAACGCCGGTACTACAAGGCAGTAGTCTTTTATACTATCCCTAAAAGAAAGGGTTGCCACCTACGCTATGATCACCGTACAGAGGTCCATTCTCTCCGCCTTTCATATCGATGTGGTCTTCTCCCGTAATCCTGGGAAAGGGACCCTATACAGGTGCTAACTCTCCGGGTCGAAGAGTACCTGGAATCTACGGAGGGCAGGGGTCGATTCATTTCCCCTGATAGACATCTGACGAGGTCTACCCGCACCCGTTATAATTTCATTAAACTCGAGATCAAAAAAAAATTGTTCAAAATCTGTTCCTTGGAGATACACACATCACAGATTCTCACTGCGGACTAATGCATGAGCAAAGGCGACTTTGCCACGTGGGTGGCGCTGGCATCTGACGTCTAATTGTCGAGTTAATAGGGGTGTCTCAACGTGCCCCTATGCCCAACGAGCCCCGCTCTCCCCTACGGGTGAGCCGCGGTCTAGACCGAACCGACCCGACGCCCTACGTAGCATTGTATTACAGATACAGACCGTCGCAGACACTCATAGAGAAATGTCTCTGCAGACACTGTGCCCAAAAATCAAGGGGACGCCATGTTTAGTTAAGTTTTAGTTTTTGTGATTTGGTGCTAATACAGACCTACATACGCGGGTATTTTTATGGCATCATAATGGTGTTTTGGTTGCAACAGTCGAAGTGAACAAAAAGTCATCAGGAATAACGCTTTAAAGGTAGAAATATAGCTTCAAGAAAAAAAACGTATTCATTGTATAAACTTTTTGTTCTGTGGAATCTGATTGCTTTATAAACAAACAGTAAATAGGATTGATTTTTAATTAACTGATTTATGTGCTAATTGACGACAAGTATCTACAGGCGTAGGCTTTATTTGTTTTTAATATAAAATTCATACTCTTTTTTTTTTGTTTCAGATTCCGCTTAAAGATGGAAACAATCTGGCTTTGGTCGTTCACAATAACATAGTAAGTATTATTTATAATTTTTTTAGAATGCTTTATATTTGTATTTTGTGATTTTAATAATTTTAAATTTGATGTCATTTGAATCATGGCTTCCATTCTTTGAATTAATTATTAAAGATTTTTAAGCAAAGAGCCTTTAGTATGAAAATGTGAAGTTTAAACCTTTCAACTTCAAGCAAACATTTAATCCTCTGCACAGTGGCGTATATAGAAAAAAATTCGGTGTGGGGGGGCGAGACGGTTTCAGGGGGGGGGGGCGAGACCTCATGGGGCTGTATTTTATGCTATTTTATGTTTATATTCATAAAATATGTGCAAAATATCTAAAAAAACTGAACTTTAAAGGCGGGCCCAGGCCCCCCCTTATATACGCCACTGGTTCTGTATTAAATTTACAAATATATAAAATTTATTTTCTTTTTCAGGTCAGCACTGACTTGAAGGTGGAGGAAGTAATTGAACAAAGGAGAAACATTTTAAAAAAACACGGGCTACCCATGCTGCCTTTCATAATGGTGGAGTTCCCCAACTTATAGTGAGGTAAAATCGGTTTATGTCAGATTTGGCAAAATTTTGTGTGCATTTCACATGGAACAAACGTGTGTATATTTCATTAACCAAACTTTCAAAAAAAAACAAAAATTACCAGCCACCGTAAAAAAGATTGACTTTACTTTTATAATAAAATACAAATAAATATTTTTCATCAAAACAACTTGCTTTTTATTATTATTAAAATTCTCTTATTATTCTATACCTTATTCATTTCTATAGGGTTAATGGGAAAAAAGACACCAATTTTGATCACACAACTTTATTTCTTTTCGACAATTCATTTTCGTCTTCCTAAGGCTAAGGTGTGTAGCCTGAGGAAGATGAAGAAATACAGGTGTGTGATTAAAATTGGTGTTCTTATTTCCATTAACCCTATAGAAATATACAGGGTGTTCATTTTAAAACTTCCCAACCAAGATTTCTCGAAAATGATTTTTTTTTGAGAAAAAGTAAAAACATGTCAATTAATTTATTAAGGAGGACACATTTTGGCTATCTCATAGTTTTTGTAGTACACACTCCCTTTGAAAAAATAAGTGAATATGTCAAAAACAAAATTTGTACACCTTTGTAAAGATACTTAAGAAACCTTCAAAAAAAAGTGTCAATTGACCCACTTTCCATATTCAAAATATAGGGGTAAAATGTTCCCCTCAAAGGGGGTGTGTACTACAAAAATTTTAAGATAGCCAAAATGTATCCTCCTTAATAAATTAATTGACGTGTTTTTGCTTTTTTAAAAAAAATCATTTTTGAGAAATCTGGGGTGGGAAGTTTTAAAATGAACACCCTATATATTAAACAGAACGTGAAACCTACAAATATCTTATTAATGTAAAATAACTAAATATAATTACAGCTACTAATTATATAATAACCCATAATTAATTAATTTAATATTAAATAAGAATGATCCTTATAATACATATACAGTATATTAATAATTAAACTCACATATATTTTTAAATACCAACAATATATTAGTGCTTAATGTAGCTTTTTTTTTAAATATTACCAGACGATTTTGTTTTTATTAACAAATATTTGTTCCAAATGTTGAAATTTATGAATTGTTACCTGAAAACAAATATCTAATAAGCCAAATATGGGCAACGCATTTGGTAACAGTTACAAAATGTTTGTTATTGTTACAAAATTCTCTCAGTGTACCTATCTGATTTCGCTGATTTTACTGAATTTAGGTAAGTTCTTTACAGCATAGTTATTTACATTATTAGCATATTATTATATTTTTACTTTTATATGTGTGTATTAAAAATGGGGGGGGGGAATCCTGCGTCACCTATTGCGAAAGTCACGAGCCGCCACTGGTAGTGAAATATTTCCCAATACGTTTTTGCAAAATAAACGGGCTTTTTAGACTTTCTTTTATTGAGACTTTACATCCAATGATGATCAGGATTAATCACTCAGTTTCGCAAGTTACAGCAAAGTTAAAGCCTCTACAAACATCCAAGTATCTAGCATGAATTCGAACCCAAACCGCCCTGATGTGGACCAAATATTATGCTACGGACGACGACAGACCTTTTTTTATCAAAAATATAATATAGGCTCCTTATTAAGATCTCGTTAATTGAGACAATTCTAAACAAGGCCAAAAGAGCTTAGCATAAGCAATAATGTTTATGACACATGTTCATTATCACCCCATTACACTTATAGTCCGGAGCCTAAGCCACTTTTGTCTGCATTTTTGCGTACCGTAATGAAACTTGGCACGATTATAATACAACACTATAACAGTGGCGCACCCAGGAATATGTCTTGGGGGGGGGGGGGCCGAGGCCACTTGGGGGGGGGGGGGGCGAAGCCTCATGATGTCGAATTTTAAGCTATTCTTTGTGTTTTTTTCTGAAATATGTCGAAAATATGAAAAAAAAATCTGGGTGCGCCCATGACTATGCTATTATTTTACGAAGTGGTGCTCATCTTGAACCCAGTGCAGAGCAAAGATACAGACTGTTTTATTTTTAATTGCATCTATCTCATTAAAATTCTGTATAAAATTTAAATGTAAAGCTAGAGCAATGAAACTTGGCACCGATTATAAGGACATATACGTTTTTATTTTAAGTGAGAAAAAAATTATATTGTTTTATTTTCTTCCAAGAAATAAAAAAAAAATATATTTTTTTTTTGAAAAATTTGTGGTGTGGATGTAGAGTAGAAAAAAAATTCCAGGCGGTTAGTTATGCAAGATAACTTGCTAATATTTATTGCGAGCATTAACAAATTGTTTTTTTTAAAACAAGTATTGCTGGACTGGTGTGACATATACAGGGTCGGAGTACAGGGGGGTTCTAATTAATAATTGTAATGTAACGTGTCATTTTTACGTTTAAGGCAACGTTACATATTTGTTTATTTAGGTAAATAATCAAGGCTCTTCGACTCGTCTTTCTGTACACAAATTAAGGGTATTTTATAGAGCTAGGTTTGGAGGTTATATAGTGTCTAGGAAGTTACCTTATAAAGGAGACATTCCATCGAATTACTGTGGACACTACGCACATCGCATTATCTGGACATCGTAATTGGAATTTAAGATCACAGGTTTCGGGAAAATCACATAAAAACTTTTTGATTGTTTTGTTTATCTGTGAAATTTCATAGTTTTCGTTGACGTTCATGAAAATAAACAACGATTCTGCTGGGGAATGGCGGCGTTGCCGCATCACAAATGGTTTCAGTAACAGGAAGGAAACATTTAGATGAACATTTCATTCCCTTACGTTTATTTTCGAGGATATTGGGACAATCCGAACCTCATAGCTAGTTGTGATAGCACGAAAACATATTTAGGTCCACGGTTTGACCAGTAACAACCGACCCAAGTAACACAAAGTGGACAATATAGTTTAAAAGCAAAAACTTTGCTGTGAAAGTGTTGTCAGAGCTTAGTTTTTGCTGTAAAACAGCTAGTTGTGGTTTAGAAATTATTTTAGCTATAGAACCTCTCTGATAGCAGGTGTTTATGGGTGAAATGGCTTTTGATGTAATATTATACAGGACTTGCTCTTTTAAAGTTAAATAATTGCTTATAAGCATGCTAAAATTTAGCTAGCTAAATAACATAAATTTTAAGCTCTTATTCCTATTATTTAGCTAGAAAAAGCAACAATTTAGCAATTTTGTATTTCGAGCTGTTTATTACAAAACTTTTGAACAGCCCCCAAAAATGCTTGTCCAAAAGAGCAGTGCGATTATGACTCTTGAAAAAAGGAGATTTATTGTCATGCCTGATCCAAGGTTCGTAAAGAAACCGGTTGTGTGGTAACTCCCAGCCAATGACGCGGCATTTTGCCTGTTCCACGGTCAATAAAGAAAGACCTATACGTTACATTATGAGAGAAAGAGAGATAGGTCTATTTAAAAGCCGAAAAAATACCAAAATTTATTACAAAATTAAATCATTTAAAATTTTATGATAAAAATTCCAATAGTTTTATAAATATCAGATTCAGGACACGATTATAAATACTTTTCCTACTCTCTTGTTCAATTTAATGAAATTTTTTACGCCGAACTCTAAAGCAAACTAGCCACATATTATTGGTTTTTTTTGGTGGGTAGGAAATAACTAAAACTAGATTTTTTTGTGTAAAATTTATACAAAAAAATTTAAAAAAAAGGAAGTTAAAATGACTAAAAGTCAATAAGGCAGTAAGGGATTTTTTTGATCACCCCTACAAAACGCATTTTCAAGAAATATCATAAAAAATACATCGACTGTAACGCAAGGCTAATATGCCTTCCCTCCTGCTTGAGCGTTATACAGAGTGTTCCAAGTTAAGTGTCCACCATTGCTAACTTTTTTATTATAAAGATAGAAAAAACTTTAAATTGGCAAACTAGTAGAATTTTTAATGCTGTTTAAGATACTTAAATTTTTAAAAAATAGAGCATCGGTTTTTGGTTTTTTTTCAAAAAACATTAAAAAAAATTTATATATCCTGTATTTTATATTTTTTCTGATAGGCCTTTTAATTCTAAACAATTTTATAAAAAAAAATTTGCCTAAAGTTTAAAATAATAACGAAGAAATTTTAAATTCAAAATTACGTAAGTATTTTAATTTTAGTTGGTAGCAAGTAGTCTAAGCGTAATTTTTAATTTGGAATATTTTCGTTATTTTTAACTTTGAGAAAATAAATCAAATATTTAAAATAAATTAACAGCAATATTATTTTCCTCAATTTTTACGAAATTTTTAAATTATTTTTTTTTAAGTTTAATTTTTTTCATGAAGAGGTAGGTATGCTGTGTGTTCACGCAGCGGGTAGGAAGAGTGGACTGTATGGAAGGAATTACCTGCGTAACATTGATCGGAAAGGAAGGGTGAAAGTTATGCCATAGGTTCGTTTAAGGAAATCTACAACTGCTTATTGCTAGGGCACTTACCGAGTCGATTTTCTTGTTATTCTTCTGCAGGGTCCTGCTTACAGCCAGCGGCGTAGCGTGCCCGAAAGGGCGGGGGGGGGCGACAGCTAAAAAGGGCGCCTCTGAAAACTGATGAAAAATCTTACGGCAACAAAAAAAAACCAAAAGGTCAAAAAGGCGCCTCTCACAAATCTTGCAACCAAAAAAAAAGAACCGCGCCGTAGAAATTTGAACCGCGCCGTCTCCAAAAAAAAAAAAAAAAAGGTCATCATATGTCAGGGGGCGGCCGATAAGTCACATGGGCGCCTCTGACGAAATCTTGCAACTAAAAAAAAAAAGTCATCATGTATGAGGGGGCGGCCAATACGACACACGGGCGCCTCTCCCACCTATGGGGGCGCCACTACCCTCGGGGCGGGGGGGGGCGACGAACCCCCCGCGCCCCCCCCACGCTACGCCGCTGCTTACAGCATCATCATTACCAAGTTGATTGAAGGTAGCACTAAATAGTCATTAGCTTTAGTTTAAAACCCGGAAAATGTTGTCACTTCGTTGAAAAGTAAGGAAGAACGGAAAATATGTCCTTTTTAGAGAGCGGATATGTTGGAATCTCTCTTGATCCTGCGCATTGCGTTCAATGTGCCCAAATATATTTAGACAGTTGCGGGTAAGAAGGAAATACGCGGGAGGGAACAAAATAGGTATAAAACCTAAAATTAATGGAAAACGCTTGTGCGTGAACACTGTGTAATAGGTACATCATTTAAGAACTATTTTTAGCATCAGGCGCCTTAAAAACAGCCAACAACATTGAGTATTTTTTAAACTATTAGTAATTTTCTATGTGTATATAAAGTTCATTTCATAATCTTTGTCCTGGCCTATACTGATTGTGATGATAACTATCAAAAAGTTATCTTAAAAATTATGTGTTGGTTGCAGATATCAGATGCAGTATAGAGAGAAAACCCATACCCCCAAGGTCTATGTCCCAGCTCCCCTTGTAACCTTGTATGACCCACATTGTATGGGTAGAAAACAACCGACACAGGAAAATTTGTGTTTGTTAAAATTTTTAATTATATTTAAAAACTCACCAGTTCTTTTAGTTAGTTTTTAATATATTTATAGTAAGAACGTAATAGGTATTTAAACACTTACACGACGAAAAGACCCAAAATGTACAAAATTTCCTCGCAAAAGACGAAATTTCGATATAAACAGCGTTTGACTGCTGATTTCTAGCAAAACTGTGACGTAGCCCTGACGTCACGGCCCGGCCGCCTAAACACCGAGTTACGCAACCGGTTTCTTTACGGACCGTGTCTTCTGTTTGTTGTTTTCTTTTCTAACCTAATCTCTGGTTGTATGTTGTGTTTTTTATTTAAACAAGCAATTTGATGTTTGTTTAAACAAATGTCCACTCACAGCCATAAAAGATAGTTATTTGCCCATCTTTTAGAGTATCCCTTTATCTTTGACAGGGAACTAAAGTTGGGTAAACAGTGACTGGTTCCTTGAAACCCTGGTGCGATGCCTTGTCAGGGGGCACACAATGAAGCCATTACAAGGGTTCCTGCCTGGTACTTATCAGTCCTGAGTGAACCTTAAAAGTGCTGTCAAAATTTTTTCATCAGTCTGTCTGTTTTTTGTTGTAACTCAAGGGCTGGTGTATATAACAACATAATGCACCATGGACAAACATAATGTTGGATTTTGGTACATTGGTCCTCCATTTTTCTGCCTGCTTAGGATTAATAGATGATATATAATTAAGCACTAACTTTGTCATCATTATGCACTATGTGAGCTGCCGACAGCAAGTGTTTAGTAAGTACTGTAGAATTGGTTTAACTTAGCACATAATCAGGCCAGGCTCTCAAAAAGGTATGGACCCACTTGTGTAACCCATTGTATTGGGCCCTCTAAGGTGCTGCACCCTGGGCATTAAGAAGCCAGTTTATTAGTTGAATAACTAAATAAATAAATTTCTTGTTTTTATTTACCTAGTTACCTTAATAACAAAAATTTCCTCTACCTATTCCTACTAAGGCCTGCCTTACCAGTGGTGATCCCAGAGAGGATGGAGGCGATCACCTCTCCCCCTTTTTCTAGAGAACTTTAAATACAAAGGGCACATTCTAGTGTATTACATAACTAAGTAAAAAACTATTTTGGTAATTGTGTAATAAATATGGTTTCTCAAGAATTTCCATTTATTTTAAAGAATGTATTTCGAAAAATCCTTAGAGGTACAAAAAACTTTTATTTTGGCATTTTAGAAAAAAAAAACATTTTTTTGTAAAAGAAAACCATATACTGCCTAATTAATTTTTTAAGTCTATACAATGTATGTTCAAAAAATCTAAATTGTCCTCCTTTTTGTTGTATCTCTGGAACCCTTCTGTTGGACCACTCACCAATGTAATACACATTTGATACAATGGTGTATTGAATTGAATTGAATAAATTTTTATTAGCCAATCATGCTATTTCAAATTACAAACATTAATATAAAAACATAGATTTAAATGTTAATGTTAATACATTCACCGCTATTTCTATAACAATAATTCCAAACTTATTATTTTACATTCATGGGGGTTGGGGAGGCAAGAGGGGCCCCTTTCTTATTAGATTTTTTTAGATTATGAATATGCATAATAGCACCAAGGTAACCCCCAGGCCTGTCGTAAGAGCTAACTAAAGAAACCTTGACCCATGGGTAGTCTGGTAACGGACAAGCTTTGACCAGTAGGTAAAAAAATATAGAACAGCTAGTGCAGGCACATTGTGGCTCTCCGTACCCTATTGATTGTCAAAAGGTATGGTATATGGAGTGCCTATTTTGAACTAACAGCTAGTGCAGGCACATTGTGGCTCTCTGTACCCTGTTGATTATGTCAAAAGGTACACCAGTGCTCTAAGGCTATAATTATGGCATTATGTGGTATATCATGACTAAGTTTCTGGCCTAAAATATATTTTGAAGTCTACTGGGTTCTATTTACTAGATAGAATTTAAACTGTTATCCGAGTCATACACAGTAAGTACACAGCACAACATACCCAGAAAGGCATGCCTGCGTGCCAGGTTAGATCCTTTAAGGGTGCTAACCGCCACTACCGTACATTCATGGTAATAAAGCAAAGATGTTTAATTCCCTGTACATTATATAATTTAATTTTAATAATTATAAAAAAAAAATGTGTAAAATGAGTAGGAGTCAATTGCAAGGAGACCCCCTTTTTGGCTTCCTTGCTGACATTCCCAAGGGCTGGGCAAATGGGCCCCATTCTGGTTTGCTTTCTGGACTTTGTACTTCATTTCTTTTAACTGTTTCTAAAATTAAAAAATGTAAATAAAACTTTTTACCTAAAAATTAAAAAAAACAAGGCAATCAATGTGCCATGCTTTTTTCATTTTTTCTTACTTGGGACAAGTGAAAATTAGTAGTCAAGAGTGTGTTTAGCGAGGGGTGAACAGCTAACCCAAAATGTGTACACCGATTGTGAAAATCCACAATCTTTTGCTAAGATTGTGAGGGATTGTGGCAAGATTGTGAGGGGATTGGGGACGGGGTAGGGGGGCCGTCCTATCAAAATTCTTGTGACCAAAAAAAAAAAACAAAAAGGTCATCATGTCTATAGCACAGATCACCTTGATCCGTGTCTATAGTTTCCTTTGCCGCCCTCTTAATTTACTGTTACCGGCCCTGCTACTTAATAACCGAGGGGTGACCAGCTAACCCCAAAATGTGTACACCGATTGTGAAAATCCACAATCTTTTGCTAAGATTGTGTACAGATTGTGAGGGATTGTGACTGATTGGGAGGGATTGTGTAAAGATTGTGAACAGATTGTGAGAAATGTGTACACCGATTGTGAGAGCTGTTCACCCCTTGGTGTTTAGTAAAAAACAGTCAAATCAGAATGTTCAAAAAAAAAATAGTGTTTCTTAATGACAAATTATGTCATGACACAATGTTTGAATCCATCAGATCAAAAAATATTTTTTTAATCTCATTGGTTTGAATGACACTCTTTTTTACTTCAAGTCAAGCGGCTTTAGTAGTCTGTTTATTTAGACTTACCTGATTCCAAGCAGAGTGCACCAGAGTCAATTGCCAGTACCAAGCACTGTGGGAATTCTCCCCTTGCAATTACCAATTACTGAAAGTGTGTGGGGCCTCATTTAAAGAACTTGGACCAAGCTTGTATGTTGTCATGTTATTATATTTTTTGTATAAACAGCCTTACAGTTTCCTTCTGTAATGATATCTTATGTCATGCTATGTCCTTATGATATGCTATGTTTCTGTATAAACCCAGCTTAAGGGTTTCTGATGGCGATGGCCAATACAATGTTTTTGCTTCCCACTGGTGGGGTACTGTGGTAGGGCACGTAATAAATTTATCTTCTAACGTTCGCACTATTTTTAATTGAAATATTTGTTTATTTTGTTGTTGTGACACCGCCCAAGATGAAAGATAACATCTGTGACTCTTCCTTTTTTTTCGTATTACCTATTGGGCCAATTGTTAGAAGGCAAGTTAGCTAGAAATCAACATTATTTAGGCTTAAATATTAAAAAATAGTTTGTCTAGAGGTAAACTG
The DNA here is from genome assembly GCA_963576565.1 of Aspidapion aeneum. NCBI lineage: Eukaryota > Metazoa > Arthropoda > Insecta > Coleoptera > Brentidae > Aspidapion > Aspidapion aeneum. The sequence continues at coordinate 44,321,051 of OY755040.1, forward strand.
CTGAAACCAATGAGACGGCCGAGGCGGCCATGATGGTTTTCCAATTTATTTTTCTTTAAATTTATGGACTAAAAAATATTAATTTGCAGGGGATCCCGGGCCTAAATAAATTCTAGAAAGTGCTAAATTCAATAAAATATGACTAAGAATTGATTTATCAGGTATTTAGAGGATAATTGTAATAAAATAATTTCTAACCTAAAAACAAACACCGAAAAAAAACGTTTATTATTCTGAATTTTCGAGGCGCTTGCGTTTTGACGAGCCATCTTGACCTGTTTCATCAGAAAAGTTAACCTGGCAAACATTTTGACGATGAAAACCGCCTTTTTTGCGCGATTATATCACAGTAGTGTAGAACATAACAAGTTTTTCTTCAGCCATTTTAGTAAAGTCTCTGTCCATTACAGGAAATAGTTATTTTGCAATAGTTGCCATTGTTTCTTGTTTATTTCTAGACAAAATTACTTTAATGTTAACGTGCTATATTTTGGAGCTCTTATGGACACCTTGAGAGCTAAACAAAGATTGCCTAATCAGCAACGACAACACTTTAGAAGCTGCTTAGCTGTGAAACGGCATACAGCTGTAATAGCTATTTTACATTCAGTTTTGCTCTTAAAGGGTTTTGGTAGCTGTTTTTCAGCAATTTGTGTTACTTGGGGAGGCTCCGCCCACTTTGATATATTTATTAATTTGATAAGGAGAAGCTAAAATAAATACGAGTTATGTACTTTCGTAAATGGAAGATAAACGAGGAATAAAAACCAGGACTAAAAGATTAAACAAAATCGTATTTTTATATTATATAAATTTATATATAATCATAGTTATGTAAAGTTAATAACTAGCTCAGTTAGTCGGATTGAAGGGTTTGTAAGGCTGGCTAGTGGTGAGCAAACTTAACATCTGAACACTCTTGTGCCGAGTTTAAGCAGTAGTGTGTATTTTTAGGTTCAAGTTCAGAAACAACTTTATTAATGTAGAAATGTGTTACAAAAATGGCATCAAACCATATGAATCTTAGAGAAAACATATATAAAGAGCAAAGGAAACTTTTGACTAAAACTGTAACTAAAATACAACGAAATTCTACACTTAGTATAGCTTTACTCAAATGGGAATTGGTTGAGTGTTCGAATATTCCTGGGTTTGATGCAAGCTCTGATCTCCAGTAAGTGATTTTACAGTTGATGGGTTCAATGCTGAGCTTCTTATAGTCCGTCTGGTTATTTTCCTCCTACTTGCTATGTCGGCAGGGGTCCGGTACACCGGTCTCGACGTCCTTGTTATAAAAATTCCAACCGTGGAAATAGATCCAACAACATCTCAGTGAGCGTTTTACGTATTTTCTATCCCCTTGGTCGGTGCTGCCCCCTATATACCGGTATGGAAATATTGGTGTATTTCCTCATTGGTTAGTTTGAAAACCGCGGGTCTTTTCCTCCAGTGTTGCAAACCGGATTTAGTGATTTTCTTGGCGAGAAAGTTTTTTATAAACAGGTTTGCACCCTTATTTGAATTTAACCGGGAAAATTAGGTTGGTACTGTGTGTTTTACTGTCCCCACCACATTTACAAAGCGGTTTCCGGCCACTTCATTTTTTGTGTTCTCGACAAAGTGCCTGGTCTCTTTTCTAACGAATTTTGGCTGGGTCGGCAACAGGTCTCTGGGATCGCCATTGTTTTTGGTTAGTGGCACTGCAGAAACCGCAGGTTCTGTCCCAGAGACTGTGAAGAGTGAGTCTGTCGTGTTTAGGCGAAATCTAGAGTGACGCTCACACCCTTTTGAGGGGGATTTAAGTCGGCCTACGCCGTTTCTACGGAAAGAGCAGTGGTAAGTTCGATTTTATTTTTTTCATTTTTTTTGATTATTTGAGGACTCTTCAAGATAATATTTGCCTCCCAAATTGTAATTGTTTTTCGTGTGAAATGTACTTTTCGACAAGAGACCTGGGGAATTTTTGGAGTTTTTTTTATTTTTTTTTAAGACCACGTTTTGGATAAGAACTATATATTGTTTTTCTCCTTTGTCTACAGCCTGTCCATTCCATCGACAGTTGTGCTGGACGCTGGTGGGAAGCCGGGTGTAGCCTTGTAACCCTGGGAAAGGTACGTTAGGATTAGTTTAGTTCATCTGTTTAAATCTACTTTACTTTATTGAGTCGACATGGGGTTCTTGATTAAATTACTCGGTGTAGGGGAACTTAGTGCAAAATAGACGAATTCCAGGAAACTGAAACATTTCATTTTCCACAGGGTTTTACGCTCGGGCAAGAATCCCACAACCTTTCCACAACCATGTGCTGCCCTAGTACCATGTGCTAAGGGATCTTTAGGGGAGGCGCGAGCAAGCCAGAACAGCAGTAGCAGGAGTATGTCGGAAAACCAACAACACTTCCAGGTTTACCAAATAAAACACCAATAATTATTAATTAATTGAAGGACCAAGCCTTAACTATAATTTTTTCATATATAATTCTCACAATATCATTTAGACATAATCTTCCATATATAATTTTGCACAGTTTAATTTTAACAATTCTTGTGAACGCAAGATAAAGGTATGACGTCATAGCCCCAATTTTGCGGTATATTTAAGATAATTTTTCTGTGAAATTTAAAGTGCTTTGCTATTTTGGCCCTTGTTTTCATCCATTTCATTTATTTTTTTTATGTTTTTGGTAATTTTATTTGATTTTATCATTGAATTATACAAGATGAATTAAATCTTTGTGTTATTTGTACAACCCAATGAACCAACTTTGCAGAGACAAAAGAGAGATGAGGTTATATTTTTTTAGCGGTTTCTTTACACTGTTTTACCTCATGGGGTGGATCTCGGACTGGGTTGCTGTCTGTCTCATTCTACCCAATGTAGAATGATGACAGCAGATATTTGGTCCAGATCTCCCCTATGACAGAATAATTTTGGAAGTATATTTATTTTTTTCAATCGTTTATATAACTGAGTCTCACACTACTGACTCAGATGTAGGTACACTGTGACCTGTTAAAGGAGTCCATCTACCTGTAAGTGCTCCTAGTTTTGTCATCGTAATTCAATCTTTTAGAATTTTATTTTGTCTATTAGTCAATTTTTTTTTGGTTTTTTAATTACACAAATACTCTGGAAGCCTCGGAAGTAGGTAGAATTTCATTGTTTGGCTACAACGTTTGGGTTGAACTGTATTTTATTTAAGATCTTCTTTGTAAAACATTGGTATTAAATACTCTGGCGCACTTAAAATTTTCTTATTTCTGAACCCCCCCCCCCCTTCACCACTGTATAAAAGTTACCGGGCATATCAATGTTTTACCTAGCTGGAAGATACAGTTCTGCTTCCAGATATTTGTTTAATTATTCAGTGGGTTTTTTTGTGCCACAAATGTCACCCAACGCATTTTAATAGACCACAAATTGACGCCCAACGTGGCTAGTTTTTAACATCTGATGTAATTTTTTTTTTTTTTAAATTTGGAAAAAAGAAAAAAGTTTTTTGAATTTTTTTAAATTTTTTTCTGTGTTACAGCCAAAGCCAGGTTAAAAGCTTTCAGTGGCTGTCGGTGTTTTTTGACAACCAATCATTTTTTTAATAAAAAACAAGATCATTGGTTTTTGGAAATAACACTTTTTAAATATTTTTTGGTAATATTTGAGTGTTAATTTGGAATTCGTTTTGTTGTTTTAGTAATTCTCATAGGTTTTTGTTAGCTTACCTTCACAGGTTTTTTCTTGGAAAATAAAAGATTCATTTTTATTTATTAAGGAAGAATAAGTAGATAAAAAACATGGGAGTTTTTATTGAACGGAGTCCAACTCATGTCTTAATTCTTTAAAGTTTTTTTGTACGGAAAACATGTTTTAATTTTTTTAATTTTTTTAAGAAAAATAAATACAGCAATGTAAATTTACTTCAATTTTTATTTATTGATTTATAGGTGGAAGGACCTCCAGACATGGTCTTTTTATGTTTTAAATATATGACATAGGTAATGTATTTTTTTTCTAACAATTTTTTTTTGCAGGTTGCCTACTACTAATATGTTATTATTTCCTGCATGTGATAAGATAGAAATTGTTTCACCGATTATTTTTTAGTGCAGTCAATTTATTTAGGTCAACAAGTTGTTTTTTTGGTGATTTTAATTTTTTATGGGATATCACCACTTGGACATTGGAATATTTATACAGGGTTTCACAAAAATTTTTCTTGGCTGGGTTGTTTTAAAGTAAATATAGCTTAACAGCTAGTAGATTTGTTTAGTTGAAAGAAAAGGAAAATGAGTTTATTTCGCTTTGTCATTTTCTTTTCTTGTTTTTTGGTGGTAACTGTTGATGGCATTTAACACCTTACGTCACTCAGTTACATCGGGTCAGAGGAGGGTACTACTACTTATAGTTATCTCGGAAGTTTAGGGAACACAAGGCTAAAATTCCTAGAGCAACACATTGGTTGAAGATCAACGCTAGAGGTCCAGTTAACATTTTTTTTTGGGGTATTTTTTTTTGGAGCAGTTTTTTTAGGTCTTTGGTTGCCAGTTTAGTTGTCTAGTTGTGTTTTCGTGACTGGTCAAATTTTTTTGGTAGAAAATACGGCGTTGGGCTTTGGAGTGCATTTTTTTTAAAAATGACCTACGGGTATTTCTATCAATTAAAGTTTTTCTTGTTCACAATTATTTTTTTTCTGTATTTTTTTTCTGCGTTCGGGTCATAGCTTGGTCATGGCCAATGGAGAGCAAACATTTATGTTTGAGCCTTGAGAAGTTTTGCCTGCTCCGGATTGAATACAGAGAAAATGAATTTGAAGCCCAACTTGATATAATACCACAAAAGAAATGTTTAACTGAGACAGATATAGATATAAGTTTTTTTGATTTTTTTTAGTTCACTTGTAAAGTTCAGAAATTTTTTAAGTAATGTCATTGTGAGGCCGTGAAATTGGTCAGTGAATTTAAGAGAGACTTTCAGCTAAATATAAATGCTAGGCGGGGGTAATTGGTAAAAATATTTCAAAATTTTACTACTTTTTAAATAATTTAATTTTTCTTAAAAAGATTAGTTTTTTCGGTAAACATAACTTCTCGAATTCTTGTTTGGTCTAAACGGTTTGTATAGTCGTCGTAGTTTTAAAGGGTGACCAGACAGGTTATATTTTTTTAGGGGACCAACCGGGAACTTCTTGAGTTGCAAAAGGGGAACTTTTTTAGTCTTAGTTGATCAGGCAGGAATAAATAAATCTTTTTACTTCCGAATCATAATTTCAAATAACAAGATTTATTGGTTAGGTGTTTGGGTCTTATAGTAAAAAAAACGTTTTGTTTTGGAGGATACTGGTATGATATGGAATTATTTTTATTTCATGCCAAATGTTGTTTGACGGCAGATATGCTAGTCTTCAGTTTTTTGATAGTCTACATTTCAGGACAGTGGCGTATACCTAAAGGGGCCTGTCATCTGCGCCCATTGTAAAGCAACTTCCAACTTACTTGCTTAGCTTTTTCACTTAATCTTCGTTTTGTTGCTTCTGAAATTAAAGCGTTATGTTGGATAACGATGGATGGTGTTAGTCTGAGAAAATACCTAGGTATTTAGGGATGAAAACTTGGAAGTTGTGGACAATTGGGAAATAATTTTTTTTTTTCATTTTTTTTTAATTTTAAAATAATTTCATACTGGTGACCTCAAATAATGAAGCAAATTTTTAAATTACAATACACTTTTGTGGAATAAATGGGAAAGTGTTCAGGTTAAACAATAAATTTAAGATCATTGGCTTTTTTTTAAATGATTTCAACCTAAGAATAAAGTTAAAAACAATAGGTTTTCCTTTAGGCGACTAAACATTAATGAGGGCATCTATTTTTTTAAAATCTGATAGTTGTACAGGGTGTAAAGGAGCTAGCTACCTTTTATATTGCAATAATTAGGGTTTTATTTCTCTCGCGAGCTGAGTGGAAATGGAAGAAATGTTTGGTTCGGAGTGTAGAAATCGAGGAACGAGGACTTCCTGCTAATCTTTTTAGGATTTCGCAACTTCGGTTTTCGCTAAATTAAAATACATCCAAATTTGGCCTACAGGCTGAATCTCGCATTTTCCAGGACCTTGCAGATTCGCGGAGAAAGACAAATTTTGTGATCTATTTAATTATGATAGGAATTAAAATAGTAACATGCACATGAGGGAACTAGATATATTTAGGTTAAAAATTAGTAAGAACACTGATCTGAACAATTTTTCATAATAGTGTCCTATTTTCACAGGGTGCTTCAAAATATCTTCACCCTTTCTTTGAAATAAGATATTGTTTCGCCTGTGGGTGTTTGGCCGGTTAAAAATATATAGGGTACAGATGGGATTGGAATGGAAATCACAAGTTTTTGGGTTTATTGACATTATACTTAGGAAATAGGGGAAATGTCTAATAAAAAGTTTTTGGTTTTAGGCCGAGTTTTGTTGAGATAACAAAAATTTAATTGGGGCCGGGAGTTTTATTATGCTCTTTTAAAATTAATGTAATAAGTTTGGCTTCTTGATTTTTGTTTTCTGGGTTTTACGCAGGATTATTCCCAACTGTTTCATTTCAAAATGTCATTTGTAAGTGATAGGGTCTCATTAGCCCTTGTACATTTGGTAATTTTGCTTTGACTAATAGTTGTGGAAAGGGCCCAACTTAATTTTATATCTCGTGAACACCAGGGATAAGGATCTGAGAATGCATTAAGCAGTAATTTTTTTTGTGATTAGATGTTGTGTGTAAAAACACTTGAGTAGGCAGATTTAGTTTTACAACATTCTTATAGGTGAACCTTGGAATTGTTTTCATAGTTGTTTTTCTGGATGTGCGCACAAGATAATTCTTTACGGGGTTGAGTGCAAAGTTTAAAACTTAGGTTCACATTATTATAATGGTACAGTAAATAAGTACTCACGTTGTTTATTTCCTTTAGTAATAATTTTAAACAAATATACTAACATCGTTTGTTTTTTTGGAACATAAATATTTTTTAACCTTTCCTAAACTGATTGGTTTTTTTGCAATTACGATTTTTATACCTTATGATTCTTAAGTAAATTTAATTTTCAACATTTTTTTTGGGTAGTAAATTAATTTTTCTAGCTCATATACTTTTCACATTGCCACAGTTTTGGGAGAGGAAAGGAAATCTACAACTGTTTTTTAAGGAAAAGAAAAAAAACTGTTGCATGATATAACTCTATTAAGATTTTTCTAGTGCTAATTTTATTTTAATTCTTTTAAAATCGTTAATAGGAACTGCAACCCCACTTAAACACTAAATTTTTTTTTTTTTTAAATATATTTTAAATATTTTTTTTTAAATATTTTTTTTTAAGGAAGGAAACTTGATTTTCTTGTTTGAAATTTTTCTTTTTGGTGCATAGTAGTACCTCGCCCTACAATTCTTTTACCAGTTTATTTAAATATTTTTTTTTTCTGAATTAAAATATAATTTCATTTCGAACCCTCGCGTTTTAACAACCTATCATCATTTGTTTAATTTTTTTTCTCCCTACTCCAAACCACCTATCAGGGTAGAGTAATATTTTGAAAATTTGAACGAGCCATTAATTTTTTTTGATTATTGGGCTACTGCGGTCGACACAAAAAAATTTTTTTTTTTGGGCACCTTTCGGTAAGATCCTAGGATCTTCTTGACCATGGTTTGCATCAATTTAGTTTAAAATTTTGGGAATTTCATTTTAACGATTATTAGAGAGTTGCAGTCCTACCAAGACGTTATTTGTATAAATTTTTTTAATACCATCGGTAATTTTTTTCAAATTTTTTTTTGGATTACACACAACATCCTTACTAGTCTAATTCAACGCAAGTTCAGCGAGCGGATTTTTTTTTAATTGAGCATATTTTACGATTTCTATAACATGAACATCTGTTCCGATGTTTATTGCGTTCACTTATATATTAAGGGATGATGTGGCCTTAAGCAATGCATGTTTTGTGTAAACTCAGAGTAGGTAAGCAGGTTAAAGTGGGTTTTGATTTTTTCTTTTTAGAAAAATCATTGTATACGGCGATTTGGATTTTTTTTGAGGAGTTTATTAGTGGAGCCGTTCTGCAATAGCAGGAGTATACCCTAGCGTTAACTGTGCACAACAGCTTTGGGATTTTTGTTATAGGTAGTCTGTTGTACGTTCCATTTAGGGATAAATTTACCTATTCGGTTGCTGAGGTAAACAAACATAACTTAACTTTAATTTTAATCCAGTCCAGCTAGGATAAGCGCAATTATTTTTTTTTGGTTTTACTCACGCAGGAGTGGAACATAAGACCTGAATACCTGCCAAAGCTCTCTTTTTCCTTTAATTTTTTTAACTTTTTTTTATGGCTACTTGTTAATTCTAATTTAGGATTTAAGTAGTTATTTCTCTCTGCAAGGTTGGACGTCATGGTTGGTTGTACAAATACTTAACATAAATTATGATTACATTTTTAAATGCAAATAAATTTTATTTTCTTACTGCTCCGGTGTTTTTCGGTTTTGTTCGCGTCTGCCCGTATTTAAGTTTTATATTCTCTACATTTGTGAGAAAATTTATAGTGATTTTCACTAGTAGGTTTAAAGTGAACTTTGTGTTTGTTATTACGTGGTTTAGTTTTTTAATTGGGAGGTATAATTAAGAGTTTTAAAGTTTAAAGTTTTAATATATATAAAAGGCACCATGGCTGTTTCTGTGAGTCGGTTGTCTGACATAAGGTACTTAGTCAAAGACGAATTAATCTATGAGTTAACATGGAGAGGCATAGCTATTGGATCGGTGAAAGAGATGAAACAACAGCTTATGCTGATCAAACAAAGAGAAAAGACTGATGCAAGTATGAGATACCCTCCGTATCCCTTTAAATTTGGCCAGGATGCTTTTAGCTGCATGAAGAAGCTTGATAGTCTGGTACCGCTGGTAGAGAAGTTCTCTGGTACGAGCAAAGGGGGAGAGTTTAGGAAAATCGCTGTAAGGTTGGAACATGTGTTAGCGAGGATAAATAATATGAATCCGTCAAACTTTGAAGAAAGTCAAACAAAAGGCATACTGGTTGCGGAAACCTTGAGTTTGATTGGGAGGTTGCAGAGCCAAGCAACAGATTTATTAAGAGTTGGCGTGACCTCAGATGATGATGAAGCATTTGAAACCCAATCAACGAGTCGAAGCTCAGATCACTCGACAAATGTTGGCAACATTCCCAGCCAGTCTCAACTCCCGCAACCACAGCACTCAAGCACACAAAGAACAGCTCAACAGCCTACGAACCAACTGTCGGTCATTGCTCCATTGCAAATGCAAGTGCTTACGAACCCAACTCAAGCACCAATACAGGCACCACCCCCAATGCTAATTCAGAATGACCGTGCATCAGCTTTTCATTATCAACAACCGTCTACCGTTCCTTTGAGTTTGGCTGCCCTCCAAAGTAGCATAGCACCAATTGCTCTGTCACGACCATTTTCATGTTCGTCGCCAGTACCAATGTCAAGTGATCCTGGTACCTCATATCACGTTGCACCTGTACCTCCGCATAAATGGAACCTTAAGTTGACAGGCGAGAGGGGTACGATCTCCGTCACCGCATTTTTTGAGAGAGTGGACGAGTTAAGTCAGGCGAGAGGAGTTAGTAAAAAGTTGTTACTGAACTCAGGCATTGATCTTTTTGAAAAGTCAGCCTATACTTTTTATAAAGATGTTCGAAGAGAATATCTTCCTTCTTCATATGGCGAGAAGCTATTGAAGGAGATTCAAAAACGTAAACAAGGCCCTGAAGAGTCTATAGGGACCTATATTGCTGTCATGAACACATACTTCCAAAGACTTGGCTGTCCTGTGTCCGAAGAGGCGAAATTAGCTATCGTCTTCAGAAATATAGCAGACATCTATAAGAATGGGTTGATTGCTACTGAGGTCAATAGCCTATCACATCTAAAGGATTTGTGTCGTAGAATAGACCAGAGATATGGGTTAGAGGAGGAGAATTTTACTCCTAGAAGAAACCAATCTATTGAACCTGACTTGGCCTACTTTGACGTAGAGAGCGATTTTGACGATTTTCCAACAGGGGTTGATGCAATTCAAATATCAGGTGCCGGGACATCAAATCAACAGAATTTGAATATTCCTGATAATATATTTAACAGAGATAGGCAGCAGCCAGCAAGCAGTTTCGCTGCTAGAGCTGATAGAGACAGACAGCAACCAGCTAGTGGTCAGTCTAGTGTAAATGTCAGAGATGGACAACCACCACAAGGTGCTAGACCTGGTAGGGCGAATAGGGACGTTGTTTGTTATAGATGCAACCAAACAGGGCACATGGCGATCGGGTGCGCATTACCTAGAGGTAAGCAATGTTTTTCGTGTGGTCAGGCAGGGGTAACAGTCAGAGAATGTCGTAATTGTAATCGTCAGGGAAACGGACCTAGGCGCTCGTAGGCGGTCGACCTTCGAGTCAGCCTGAACAAGCATCGACCGATATGCTAACGTACGTCTTAGATTATGTGATAAGTCATGCTCGTAAAGATGAGAGACCTTATTTAGAAGTGGATGTGCTCGGAAATAAGTTACTAGGTTTGTTGGATTCCAGGGCTTCACGTACCTTTTTAGGGAATCATGGTTGGTCAATCATCGAGAGGTTTGGTTTTTCACTTGATACGACAAAGAAGACGAGTTGTATTGTGGCAAATGGTCAAAGCACGAGTAGTATTGGGACAGTGCAGCTTCCTATGCGAGTTCAGGATAAATTTAGGTTAATAGAGGTCGTCGTCGTTCCTGAGTTGCCGCACACTTTGATTTTGGGATTAGATTTTTGGATTTCGATGGGGATAGTACCGAACTTAAGTACTAATGAGTGGCACCTTGCCGATAATAAAGATGTGATTTGTTCTTTAGAAACATCAGACCACCAAACTACTCTTACACCTTATGAATCAGAATGACTAGAGGAATTGGTCGTTAAATATAAGACTATTATGGATGACTCACTAGGATGTACAGAGAGGGTAGAGCATAAGATTACAACAGATGCAGCACCGATAAGACAACGTTCATATAAGGTCTCACCAGTCATTCAGAAACTTATTGATGACGAAATCGACGAAATGCTGAAAATGGATGTGATAGAACGTAGTAGTAGTTCATGGGCTTCACCAGTGGTAATGGTACAAAAGAAAAACACAAAGAAATATCGTTTCTGTGTAGACTACCGCAAATTGAACTCAGTGACGGCGCGTGATAGTTATCCTTTACCACTCGTATCCGAGACTCTTGACAAGTTGAAAGATGCTAAATACTTGTCAACTTTAGATATCAAAAGCGCTTATTGGCAAGTACCAATGGAAGAATTATCGAAGCCACTAACAGCATTCATCTGTCGACGAGGTCTCTTCCAATTTAAGCGTTTACCATTTGGTCTTCATAATGCACCTGCAACTTGGCAGAGACTCATAGATAGCATCATAGGAAACGATTTAGACCCCTACGTGTACGTATATCTCGATGACCTCGTAATTGTCACACAGAGCTTTTCTGAACATCTTAGAATTCTTGAGGAAGTCCTACGAAGATTGCAGAATGCAAAGATAACGGTAAGTTGGGAAAAATGCCAACTGTGTAGGCCAGAAATGACTTATTTAGGTTTCGTAGTGGACCGTCGAGGCATCCGAGTTGACCCTAATAAAATTAAAGCCATGTTAGAGCTCCAGAGGCCAAGAACTGTCAGAGAAGTTCGTAGAGTTGTAGGTACAATATCCTGGTATAGACGCTTCATAGAGAATTTTTCAGCGATAATAGCTCCAATTACAGCTCTAACTAAGAAAAATCAAAAGTTCGATTGGACTCCAGACTGCGAAAAGGCATTTATTAAGATTTAGGAACTTTTAGTGACTGCACCGATTCTTACATGTCCAGATTATAGCAAAGAATTTGTCATTCAAACAGACGCATCAGGATATGGAATAGGAGCATGTTTAACGCAACCTTATCCTAAAGGAGACAAAGTCATATGCTATTTGAGTCGATCTTTGACTAAGCAAGAACGTGTTTAAACGACCACCGAGCGAGAATGTTTGGCATTGGTTTGGGCGATAGCGAAGCTCCGGCCTTATATTGAGGGGATCTCATTTAAGGTCATAACAGATCATTTTAGTTTAAAATGGCTTCATAGCTTGAAAGAGCCCAGTTGAAGACTTGCTCGTTGGTCTGTGAAACTGCAGCAATATGACTTTGAAGTAATCTATCGGAAAGGGAAAGATTTAGTTGTCCCGGACATGTTGTCTCGTGCGGTACCCATGATTGACACAATTTCGCAGCCCAGAGACGTTTCAACATTAATTAAAGATCGATGGTACCAAAAGATGGTAAAGAGGGTTAGAATCACCACTAAAATTCATGAATTGGAGATACACTGATAATAAGTTGTATAAATATGTCAAACAAGAATACCCTCAACTTTCACCATCTAACGAATATTGGAAAGAGGTAGTCCCCAAAGATCATAGGCGTAGAACTATTGGAGAAGCTCACGATCCTCCTACCGCAGGACATATGGGTGTGTATAAAACTTTCCACAGACTGGCAGAAAAATATTATTGGCCAAAAATGCGCCAGGGCGTGGCAACTTTTGTAAAGAAATGCTTTGTCTGTGCAGCTCATAAAGGCGATACACAAGGTGTATCTGATCAGATGATATCTCACCCAAAACCAACTCGTCCTTGGGAAATTATTTCAACAGATTTATGTGGACCCCTACCTCGTTCGACAAAGGGTAATTGCTGGATTCTCGTCGTTACGGACTATTTGAGTAAGTTTTCCTTAGTTTTTCCAATGCGAACAGCCCCTACTCAAGCTGTTGTCAAGCACCTTGAGGAGCAAGTATTTATGGTCTTCGGAGTACCCCGTTTGATACTTTGTGATAATGGCCCTCAGTACAAAAGTAACGAGTTTAAGCGTTTTGCTGAGAGTTATCAGGTTAAAATTCAGTATAATCCGTACTATCACCCCAGAGCAAATCCAACAGAAAGGACGAATCGTACGTTAAAAACCATGTTATGTTGTTATGTGAAAGACAACCACAGGAAGTGGGACGAACAAATACATAAACTTGCCTGCGCGATTCGTACTGCAACCCATGAGACAACCAGGATGTCTCCTTTCTTTGTTAATTTTGGTAGGAATATGTGTTTATCAGGAAAAGATTACTCCAACCCAGTTTTGTTATCTGAAGAGAATGATATACAAACTGCAGCTGAAAGTAAGAACGAAGGTTTCCGGAAGCTCTATGCTGATGTGAAGAGAAGGTTAGAGGTGGCAGGAGAGAAAAACGTAGTTCAGTATAATCTGCGTACAAGGGTACCCAACTTTGTTGTGGGTCAGCGTGTTTGGAAGAAGAATTATGTGTTGTCAGATGCTGCGAAGTTTTTCTCGAAGAAGTTAGCACCGAAATTCGTTGGTCCTTATGTGATTAGGAATAAAATTTCTCCATGGATATTTGAGCTTCAGGAACCATCGGGTAAAGTACTACCAGGGAGTTGGCATGCCAAAGACCTTAAGTCGGCAGCGGACCTCTCCGAATAACCTTTTTAGGTTAATCGTCTTGAAGTTGGGGGGGATTATGTAACGTGTCATTTTTACGTTTAAGGCAACGTTACATATTTGTTTATTTAGGTAAATAATCAAGGCTCTTCGACTCGTCTTTCTGTACACAAATTAAGGGTATTTTATAGAGCTAGGTTTGGAGGTTATATAGTGTCTAGGAAGTTACCTTATAAAGGAGACATTCCATCGAATTACTGTGGACACTACGCACATCGCATTATCTGGACATCGTAATTGGAATTTAAGATCACAGGTTTCGGGAAAATCACATAAAAACTTTTTGATTGTTTTGTTTATCTGTGAAATTTCATAGTTTTCGTTGACGTTCATGAAAATAAACAACGATTCTGCTGGGGAATGGCGGCGTTGCCGCATCACAAATGGTTTCAGTAACAGGAAGGAAACATTTAGATGAACATTTCATTCCCTTACGTTTATTTTCGAGGATATTGGGACAATCCGAACCTCATAGCTAGTTGTGATAGCACGAAAACATATTTAGGTCCACGGTTTGACCAGTAACAACCGAGGCTCCGCCCACTTTGATATCTTTATTAATTTGATAAGGAGAAGCTAAAATAAATACGAGTTATGTACTTTCGTAAATGGAAGATAAACGAGGAAGAAAAACCAGGACTAAAAGAGTAAACAAAATCGTATTTTTATATTATATAATTTTATATATAATCATAGTTATGTAAAGTTAATAACTAGCTCAGTTAGTCGGATTGAAGGGTTTGTAGGGCTGGCTAGTGGTGAGCAAACTTAACATCTGAACACTCTTGTGCCGAGTTTAACCAGTAGTGTGTATTTTTAGGTTCAAGTTCAGAAACAACTTTATTAATGTAGAAATGTTTTACAAAAATGGCATCAAACCATATGAATCTTAGAGAAAACATATATAAAGAGCAAAGGAAACTTTTGACTAAAACTGTAACTAAAATACAACGAAATTCTACACTTAGTATAGCTTTACTCATATGGGAATTGGTTAAGTGTTCGAATATTCCTGGGTTTGATGCAAGCTCTGATCTCCAGTAAGTGATTTTACAGTTGATGGGTTCAATGCTGAGCTTCTTATAGTCCGTCTGGTTATTTTCCTCCTACTTGCTATGTCGGCAGGGGTCCGGTAGGCAAATGTTCGGTCTATGTATGGAGGGTGTCTCGACGTCCTTGTTATAAAAATTCCAACCGTGGAAATAGATCCGACATCTCAGTGTGCGTTTTACGTATTTTCTATCCCCTTGGTCGGTGCTGCCCCCTATATACCGGTATGGAAATATTGGTGTATTTCCTCATTGGTTAGTTTGAAAACCGCGGGTCTTTTCCTCCAGTGTTGCAAACCGGATTTAGTGATTTTCTTGGCGAGAAAGTTTTTTATAAATAGGTTTGCATCCTTATTTGAATTTAACCGGGAAAATTAGGTTGGTACTGTGTGTTTTACTGTCCCCACCACATTTACAAAGCGGTTTCCGGCCACTTCATTTTTTGTGTTCTCGACAAAGTGCCTGGTCTCTTTTCTAACGAATTTTGGCTGGGTCGGCAACAGGTCTCTGGGATCGCCATTGTTTTTGGTTAGTGGCACTGCAGAAACCGCAGGTTCTGTCCCAGAGACTGTGAAGAGTGAGTCTGTCGTGTTTAGGCGAAATCTAGAGTGACGCTCACACCCTTTTGAGGGGGATTTAAGTCGGCCTACGCCGTTTCTACGGAAAGAGCAGTGGTAAGTTCGATTTTATTTTTTTCATTTTTTTTGATTATTTGAGGACTCTTCAAGATAATATTTGCCTCCCAAATTGTAATTGTTTTTCGTGTGAAATGTACTTTTCGACAAGAGACCTGGGGAATTTTTGGAGTTTTTTTTATTTTTTTTTAAGACCACGTTTTGGATAAGAACTATATATTGTTTTTCTCCGTTGTCTACAGCCTGTCCATTCCATCGACAGTTGTGCTGGACGCTGGTGGGAAGCCGGGTGTAGCCTTGTAACCCTGGGAAAGGTACGTTAGGATTAGTTTAGTTCATCTGTTTAAATCTACTTTACTTTATTGAGTCGACATGGGGTTCTTGATTAAATTACTCGGTGTAGGGGAACTTCGTGCAAAATAGACGAATTCCAGGAAACTGAAACATTTCATTTTCCACAGGGTTTTACGCTCGGGCAAGAATCCCACAACCTTTCCACAACCATGTGCTGCCCTAGTACCATGTGCTAAGGGATCTTTAGGGGAGGCGCGAGCAAGCCAGAACAGCAGTAGCAGGAGTATGTCGGAAAACCAACAACACTTCCAGGTTTACCAAATAAAACACCAATAATTATTAAATAATTGAAGGACCAAGGTAGGAGCAAGCCTTAACTATAATTTTTTCATATATAATTCTCACAATATCATTTAGACATAATCTTCCATATATAATTTTGCACAGTTTAATTTTAACACTTCTTGTGAACGCAAGATAAAGGTATGACGTCATAGCCCCAATTTTGCGGTATATTTAAGATAATTTTTCTGTGAAATTTAAAGTGCTTTGCTATTTTGGCCCTTGTTTTCATCCATTTCATTTATTTTTTTATGTTTCCGGTAATTTTATTTGATTTTACCATTGAATTATACAAGATGAACTAAATCTTTGTGTTATTTGTACAACCCAATGAACCAACTTTGCAGAGACAAAAGAGAGATGAGGTTATATTTTTTTTAGCGGTTTCTTTACACTGTTTTACCTCATGGGGTGGATCTCGGACTGGGTTGCTGTCTGTCTCATTCTACCCAATGTAGAATGATGACAGCAGATATTTGGTCCAGATCTCCCCTATGACAGAATAATTGTGGAAGTATATTTATTTTTTTCAATCGTTTATATAACTGAGTCTCACACTACTGACTCAGATGTAGGTACACTATGACCTGTTAAAGGAGTCCATCTACCTGTAAGTGCTCCTAGTTTTGTCATCGTAATTCAATCTTTTAGAATTTTATTTTGTCTATTAGTCAATTTTTTTTTGGTTTTTTAATTACACAAATACTCTGGAAGCCTCGGAAGTAGGTAGAATTTCATTGTTTGGCTACAACGTTTGGGTGGAACTGTATTTTATTTAAGATCTTCTTTGTAAAACATTGGTATTAAACACTGTGGCGCACTTAAAATTTTCTTATTTCTGAACCCCCCCCCTTCTCCACTGTATAAAAGTTACCGGGCATATCAATGTTTTACCTAGCTGGAAGATACAGTTCTACTTCCAGATATTTGTTTAATTATTCAGTGGGTTTTTTGTGTCACAAATTGGCAAATTGTTATTATTCTATTTACAGTGTCACAAAATGGCGGCAACGTCTTTAAGCTGCCACAAATGTCACCCAACGCATTTTAATAGGCCACAGTAAACTGAAAAAATCTAAAAAGATATAAAGGCATGTGGATTTCTTAGACGTAAAGATATTTTCCAAAAATATATACCAAATAAAAGATACTTAACCTTTATTTATATTTTACGAAAAGAAAATAAAAATTTTGTTGAACTTTTTTAAATACAGGTTGTTTTTAAAAACAAGTTACATTTTTATGATCAATGTAAGTAATTTTTTTTATGACGACGTTACAAATCACTATGAAAAACTCAAAGTCAGTACGTTACAACAATACTAGTACAGCTTTCATTTCCTTACATTAAAACTTTTGTACAGAGTGTTAAAAAGTAACTAGACAATAAAGTTTTTTCGTCATTTTTTATTTTAGTGCTGAAAATTCAAATAACTCTAGATGTGCCAAATAAACATCATGTAAAAGTAGTAGTCTCAAACTTTGGGTCATACCGGTTATGCAGTTTAAGATACTTTCTAAAATTTACAAATTTTTAAAACTAGAAGAATGCCTTTCTCACATAGTGTACATTGTTTAATTTAGCTTTGTAATTGTAAGAAAATACAGGGTGTTTCTTTTGTCAATATCTATTTAATTATCACTTCTGACAACCAATCTCAAACAGGATGCAATTATGTAATTTTTAAATTCTAGATACTTGATTCCACATTTACTTAAGTTATCAATACTTATTATGGCTTGGTTTAATAATATATATATATATATATTTATCGGTTTCACAACGTTCTACGTCTTCCGATACCCAATCTCCACTCGTTTCTGTTTGCCCATAATTCATCATCTAGGCCTCTTATTCTTATTTCACTATCTATTCCTTCTCTCCAGCTTCTCCTTGGTCTTCCTCGTTTTCTTCGGCCAGTTGGTTTCCATTGTAATATTTGTTTAGGTAGTCTTCCATCATCCATTCTTTGTACATGTCCGTACCACACCAGTTGTTTTGTTCTTATATCATCCACTAGAATACGTTCACCCACTGTCATAATTTCTCTTATTCTTTGATTGGTAACTCTTTCTCTTTTTGATTTCCCTGCTGCTCTTCTCCAATAGTCCATCTCCGTAGCGGAAAGCATTTTTTCTGTTCTATCTTTGATTGGCCATACTTCTGAGCCGTATGTAATAATACTTTTTACAATGGTGTTATATATAAGCTTTTTGTTATGTTTTGATATACTTTGGTCCCAAATTATTCCATTTAATAAAGTTATTGCTTTTCTTTCTTGTACGTTTCTATCTTTTATAGCTTTGTCTAGTGTTCCGTCAGCTGTAATTTTTAGACCCAAGTATTTATACTCATCACAGGACTGAATTCGCTGCCCAGTATTTAAGATTAGATCCTGTTTCGTTCCACCAATACACATATACTCTGTCTTATTGATATTAACCTCTAGTCCCCACTTATTGTACTCGTCTATTAGTTTTCGTGTCATATATTCGAGGTCGTCATAATCCTGAGCCACCACTATCTGATCATCGGCGAAACATAAAGTATACAAGGTGGTTTCATTCAACGGAATTCCCATGTTTTGGCATTTTCTCTTCCAGACTTTAAGGACCTGTTCCAAATATATCTTGAAGAGCGTAGGCGAGATACAGCAACCTTGTTTAAGACCTTTATTTACTTGAAAGCCTTTGGTTAGTTTTGCTTTTATTTTAACTTTTGCCTTACTATTGCGGTATAACTCTTTGATGGCCTTAATTAGTTGTACGCTTATGTTTGTCTTTTCCAACGCTTTCCAAAGTAGATTTAGTGGTATACTATCATATGCCTTCTGCAAATCTACGTAAAGCAGATGGAGCTCTTGTCCGTATGCCATTTTCTTTTCAATAACTTGGGTTATACAAAAGAGATGATCTGAAGTCGATCTACCCGCCCTGAAACCAGCTTGTTCTTCTGCCTCCATATCTTTATATTCGCTCTCCACTTTATTTCTTATTATTTTGCCATATATTCTGCTTAGCGTACTAGTTACAGATATACCTCTATAATTGTCACATATATCTTTCCTTCCTTTTTTGTGTATTGTGGATATATATGACGTTTTCCACTCAGTTGGTACTACAGCTCCATTTAAATATCTTTGGAAAAGATTCCGTAATCTACAAAACAATTCTTCAGTGCCATATTTAATAAGTTCAGCTATGACATTTCGGTGTCCGGCAGATTTACCGCTTTTTAAGGTTTTGCACACGTTTTTGACCTCAGATATTGTGAGGGGTACTGGAGATCCCATCGTTCTAATGATATTGTCTCTTTCGTCTTCCTTGAATTCTGCTCTATCTTCAGTTAAAAGTTTTTTAAAATGCTCATCCCATTCTTTGTCTGGTATTGGTGAAATAATATCTCTGCCTGTTTCTTTTTTGATCGATCTTATAGTTTTCCAGCTTTCGGTACTTCTCCTACCTCCTAAGTAAGAATCTATTTTCTGGCACTTTTGCATCCATGATTGATTCTTCTTATCACTGATCATTCTTCTCACCTTTGATTGCGCGATTTTGTATTCTTCTCTGCTTCTATCTGTCTTTTGGGATAAGTACGTGTGATATAATTTCCTTTTTTCCTCTATTTCACTTTCAATCTCAGCATCCCACCAGTATGGTTTTGCTCTTTTAGGAGTTTCTTCCACTAATCCTAGTGCTTCTTTTGCAGCTTGATGGATGCTTAATGTGATACATTCGTATTCCTCATCTGGGGTTTCACCTGAACTTGAATTAAGTTTTTCGTTCAGTCTCTTTTTGTATAAGTTTTTTACGCTGTCATGTTCTAGGCTTAGTAGATTATATTGACAGTGATCAATTTCCTCATTCACTGTATCATCAAGATTTTGTTGATGGAGGCTTCGGCCTTGATAAGGAAAGAGAATTTTGGTCTCCAGAAAATAGTGATCACTTCCGCATGTTGATCCACGCTTTGTTCTGACATCTTGAGTTTTTAGTTTTGTCTTTTGTTTAGTGATAAGATTTTATGGTTTAATAATCCCTGGCGTAAAATGCGAGAATAGTTGGTGGCTCCTCTCGGGTAAAACCAGATTAAGGTGTCAGTTTTGACATATCATGTGAACAGTTTGACATATTGACTCAACTAATATATTTTGGTTTAGAACACTAAATTACCTAGAAATCGATACCCACACACGACCACTTTAGACGGAATAAGATTTGAACAATTTAACCTAGTTTTTGCTTCCTCTCCCCTCAAAAAAAACCTTATTTCCAACGTTTAATTTTAATAGATTTTTTTTTAAATTATAAGCTACATAGCTATAAGCTTGAAGAAGCAAAAAGTGTACGCCAAACTAGTTTCATATTTAATTTATACATTTTTTCTGTTTCACATCAAGTACGCCCCTGTATCTGGGCCCTGCACTGGGTTCCATCGGAGCACCACTTCTCAAATGGCATCTCTAGGTGTCTACTACCTCTGTGCCAAATTTCATTACGGTACGAGAAAATGCAGACAAACCCCAAAATTCGCCTCTTAGGCCCCGAACTATTAGCACTTAACAGTTAGCTACAATAATAATAACACATAATACGATGATGCTATGCGAATCTGGAACTTAGGTAACACAATTACTGATAATAAAATATTAATTTTTACATGTCATTTTTATCTTAATCAAATATTTCAGACGGTTTTAAATGTTTTTAACCTTTTTTTTTGGTGGTGAACAGTGGAGACTCGCCCAAGAACGCAGGTGAGGCGCTGCTTCACCTCTTTTTTCCAGATTAAATATAATAATCTAATAATATAAGACAGGAAAAAAAATTCAAATTGGAGCCGCAAAACCGAACGAGCGGTCTATCACCTTATTACTTATTAACCGATTAAAAAACCGTGAGCGTTCACCGCCACGAATTCTGTGCGGGGTAAGAGTACAGACAAGTTGAAGCGATTATTGTTTTTCGTTCGCCTGTGTCTACTCAATACGCCGCGGGGTGAAGGGTTGTCATGACAACGTCGCATGCTTTAGAAGGGCAAAGAATCAGGTACTGAACCTGAGTACATTATTGAAATAGTGTCCAGTTTTTGGCGTATTGTTTACATTTGGTTCTGATTCGGCTTTTATTTTAATTATTTTGCACAATGCTCCGTGTGTACAATGCAGTGTTTGCTTTGCTAGAAAAACCGTTTCCGAGGTGGAATGACGATGACAAAAAAGACTTTTTAAACTCTGAAAAGCCGTCCCCTATCGTGACACAAACATTTTAAGGAAAGACGAATTTGCCTCACATACCAGCAGCAAAATTTAAATTAAATTGCAATTGCATCATAGTGAACGTACTACCTACCTGATTTCGCTGATTTTACTGAATTTAGGTAAGTTCTTTATAGAATAGGTATTTATATTTTTATCTTTAATGTGTGTATTAAAAATGGGGGAGGGGAGGAAATCCTGCGTCACCTATTGTGAAAGTCGCAAGGCGCCACTGGTATTCAAATATTTTTCCAAAAGGTTTTGCAAAATAAAAGAGCTTATTAGGCTTTTTTTTATTAAGACTTTCCATCCAATGAGGATCAGGATCAATCACTCAGTTTCGCAAGTTACAGCAAAGTTAAAGCATCTACAAACATCCAAGTACCTAGCATGAATTCGAACCCAAACCGCCCTGATGGTGGACCAAATATTATGCTACGGACGACGACAGGCCTTTTTTTATCAAAAATATAATATAGGCTTCTTATTAAGATCTCGCTGATTGAGACAATACTATATATATAT
The DNA here is from genome assembly GCA_963576565.1 of Aspidapion aeneum. NCBI lineage: Eukaryota > Metazoa > Arthropoda > Insecta > Coleoptera > Brentidae > Aspidapion > Aspidapion aeneum. Next base: position 44,342,769 of record OY755040.1, read on the forward strand.
ATATATATATATATATATATATATATATATTTATCGGTTTCACAACGTTCTACGTCTTCCGATACCCAATCTCCACTCGTTTCTGTTTGCCCATAATTCATCATCTAGGCCTCTTATTCTTATTTCACTATCTATTCCTTCTCTCCAGCTTCTCCTTGGTCTTCCTCGTTTTCTTCGGCCAGTTGGTTTCCATTGTAATATTTGTTTAGGTAGTCTTTCATCATCCATTCTTTGTACATGTCTGTACCACACCAGTTGTTTTGTTCTTATATCATCCACTAGAGTACGTTCACCCACTGTCATAATTTCTCTTATTCTTTGATTGGGAACTCTTTCTCTTTTTGATTTCCCTGCTGCTCTTCTCCAATAGTCCATCTCCATAGCGGAAAGCATTTTTTCTGTTCTATCTTTGATCGGCCATACTTCTGAGCCGTATGTAATAATACTTTTTACAATGGTGTTATATATAAGCTTTTTGTTATGTTTTGATATATATATATAGACAATACTAACCAAGGCCAAAAGAGCTAAGCATGAGCAATAATGTTTATGACACATGTCCATTATCACCCTATTACACTTAGCACTTAACAGTTAGCTACAATAATAATAACACATAATACGATGAAGCTATGCGAAGCTGGAACTTAGGTAACACAATTACTGATATTCGCCACGGCATGGCATCAAAGGCTTTCCCTTGGCCAAATTGGATTTTAACTTGAAAGTTGGTAATATTGGGTCATAATGGTCCCTTAGACTATAGTGTAAAACTTTTCTCGGAATAAAGGGGCCGTAGAGAGCTGGAAATAGGGAAATAGGTTTGGAATGAAAAATACCGGGTGAGCCAAAGAAAACCAGACAAAATATTTTTTATAATAACTTTTATACTGTACCACCGAATTTAATAAAACAAACCCCACTTTGTCGGGAATTGATCAGACTTTGGAGTAGCAATATTTTCTAGGAGTTGCTTTAAAATTCAAATCCAATGTCTTATGTTCCGGATATGTTTTGGATTTTTTATGAATTTATGAAAAAGCACATTAGCTAACTTACTTGTAGGTAGGCGATTCAGAAAAATAAAATAAAAAAGTATTATATTTCTATTTATTTGCCCAAGGAAAGATAAAACAGTGCACTTTTTGTAAGTATCAAGATCTTGATTTTATGATGATAATATACGGACCAAATATAATAACTAAACATTAGTTAAAGATTCAAGTGTCTCATACTAAACATTTAAAATAATTTCAAATGAAAAATATAAATAATATATTGCAAAATCTCTCTTAGGTGCGTCATCTTTACCCACTCTCCCTACTTTTTGAATGTGTCCGAGTTCTTATTTCTTTCGCAGGAAGAAATAATATCAATTTGCATTTAATATTTTACGAATGTATTTTTACTACTTTTCCAATCCAAAAATCCCATTTTATCCCTCAATTTTCGATCCTTTTACGCTTTTATAGTTTTTTTCATTCTTTTTTTTCTGCAGACCTGCTGGCAGGCACGGCGCGGATTTAAATTTCTTAAACATACAAAGTGAAAATCCGGCCATCCTTATCAGAAGTTTTCCTCAAACACGTAGGAGGTGGAGCAAGACACGATAAGGCGCCTGCAACCCAACAATTGACATATCTTTATAACAGCGTAAATATTTTTAGCTCACACGTATATAACTATTATAGTGGTGTGAGCTATGGTGGTCGTGTCAAAAATAAGAAAAAAAATTGCTCCGATTATACTATTAAGGGTGGAATAAAGAAGGTAATTAAACCCCTCTCAGAGCTTGATAAAATATGTGAGGTGTTAAGGCTAGTAGCTACTACAGATAAGTTAAAGGGTAAAAAATTATATTCTCGTTCACTTGCCTTATCCCGCAAATAAGCATACAGAATAAAGGATTTATACGCATAGACAGAAAATGCATACGGAAAAAATCGCACGCGGAGAAAAGGCTTGGACGGAAAAAGCGCACAGACCATATTATTTTAAAAGGCTTTCCGTTTTCGGCCTAGAAGCAAATCATATTACTTTTTGGCAACAGACCATTTCCCCCTAATTTGACCCCGCTGAATCCGAATATCTCTGTTGCCAACTCGAAAAATCGACAGGAACGGAGAAAATCCCCCCCAAATCCCCAAAAACCTGTTTTTTTCAGTTTTATGCAATTTTCTCGAAAACTAACTCTTTTATCAAAAATTGCAAAGAACAGTTTTTTGTGGAGAATAAAATTCCCTTTCCAACGATGTATTGGTCAATAAGGTTAGGAAAAGCAACTAGCTCTTCAGTGGCGTACGTAAACGATTATTTAGAAAAAACATGTTTATTATAGGTTTTTCAAAATTTTCTCATACACTACACTTTTTAGGAAAAAATATGTAGTATACTTTATTGTAGAACATAACATTTTCTTGTAAAAACTTTATTAAAATGTCGGGTTGTTGCCATATTTAAGGCTTCAGGGGCGTACTAATATAAACTTATTTTCAAAAATAACTGAAATAATCAGTTTCTCTTGCATATTTAAATATCTTTTCTAAGATTTTCAGAAAAAAATGTGCCTTTGTTCTTTATTGAGGATAAGACAATTTCTTTTTAAATGATATATTACAAAGTGAGGTTAATGTTATGATAAATACTTCAAAAAGGTTCGTAATTTATACCTACTAAAATAAAATGTTTCCAAAATAAAATAAACTGTTTTTTGATTAGATTAGATATTTTGATTTATCTAAATAACTTCTTTAAAGGGGAGGGGGCATAGGGGCCATAGCCCCCCCTAACCAATATTTTTGTGCAGAAAGTAACAGTAGTAACTTTGACACAGGTGTTTTTGGTTATTAGCTCACACATATACTATACTATAGTAGTGTGAGCTATGGTGATCCTAATTTTTTCGAGAAAAAAAAAGTTGCTCCGATTTCAAAATTTTTTATATATCTGCGTTTCAGATGATTTTGAAACTTTTTTGTTGCGCCGTCTGTCTGTCTGTCTGTCTGTCTGTCTGTATGTCTGTATGTCTGTATGTCTGTATGTCTGTATGTCTGTATGTCTGTATGTCTGTATGTCTGTATGTCTGTATGTCTGTATGTCTGTATGTCTGTATGTCTGTATGTCTGTATGTCTGTATGTCTGTATGTCTGTATGTCTGTATGTATGTATGTCTGTATGTCTGTATGTCTGTATGTCTGTCTGTCTGTCTGTCTGTCTGTCTGTCTGTATGTCTGTCTGTAACGACCAACGCGCATAACTCAAAAACCGCTTGGCCGATTTTAATGAAATTTGGTACCTAGGCTGGGACTTGGGTCGAGATGGTCCCATTTAAAAATGAAAAAATCCACCAAACACAAACCAAATAACAGGGTGGGGTAGATTTCAAAAATTAGAGTTTATGTGAAAATATGGCGTGTGTGATATCAAACGAAAGGGAATTGAGCTTGCATTTAAACAAAATACATTTTAATTTATTTAAAAAAAAGGGTGGGGGTATATTTTAAAAATTAGAGTTTAAGTGAAAATATGGCGTGTGTGATATCAAACGAAAGGTAATTTAGTGTGGAGTTGAATAAAATATATTTCAGTTTTTAGTTATATTAGCTCACACGTACACTATAACTATAGTACCTAGTGTGAGCTGAGGGGCCCATATATTGGCAGAGTATTTTTTTAAGTATATGGAACTAAAAATAAACTGGTGAATCCTATGCAACGGTTTGGGGGGGGGGGGCATAATCATAATAAGGTACTCATACTTTCGACCTTTTGAACTTTTGACCTTTTGTTTTTTGATCTTTTGTACTTTCGACCTTTTGTACTTTCGACATTTTGTATTTTCGACCTTTTGTACTTTTGACCCTATTTTTTCGACCTTTTGTATTTTCGACCTTTTGTACTTTCGACCTTTTATCCGCCGGTCTTTATTATCCACCGAAAAGCTAATAAGACACAAAATTGATTAGTTTGGATTGATCTTAAATAATTTCTTTAAATTAAGAACACCACTGGAGCGGTAAATATAAAATAACTTCCACTTTGTTATACATTATTTAAAAGGAAATTTTATTGGCTATGACGAAGAATAGAATACATTTTTTGATAAAAAGCTTGGTTTTTAAGAAAATTGAATAAAACGTATGAAAAACAATTTTAATGATTTGTTGAAATCACCCCCATTGACGGACGTCGCTGGAGAGTTTGCTATAACTCAAACCCCACCGAGTTTTACATTTTTAAAAAGGGAATTTCCCTGTCTACAAAAAATTGTAGAATAAGTTTTTTCATGTTAAGCTTAGTTTTTGAGAAAATTAGATAAACCTGTAACAAAAATGGTTTATTTTATGTTTTTTTCAAATTTAATTTATTTTACGGATGCCCCTGAAGTTTAATTTATAAAACCGATTTAATCATGTTACACGTCATTTTGAAGGAAATTTTATTGAGTATACTAAAATGTAATACACGGTTTTCTGTAGATATTAGTTTTTTAAAAAATTAAATAAATCTTGGAAAAAACATAGGTATTTTTTCAAATTTTTTGTAATTACTTCAATTATTAAGTTATACCGTGTTGGAAAGGGAATTTTATTGTCTACAATAAAGTATATTATACATTTTTCTCTTAGAAGCTTAGTTTTTAAGAAAATTTGAGAAAACCTCAAACTTTCAGATTTTGGGGGGTCTGGGGGGGGGGGTTGGAGGTTTTTGCAGCCATTTAAAAAAAATTATATGTTATTTTTTAATTATACAAATATATATTTTGAATGTACACCTGAGACAATTTGGGCTTTCCAGCGGCAATTTAAAATTCCGCCGCCATCTTGAATATCTCAGCCCCTGTCAATATTTCGAGTTGGCAACAGGGATATTCGGATTCAGCGGGGTCAAAATAGGGGAAATTGCCCATTTGCCAAAAAGTAATATAAAATGCTTCTAGAAAGTGGATTTTCCCGAATCTTGCCTGAACTAAAAACATACAAAGCCTGTACATTTAATCAGACTACCTAACTATATGTATGCACAGTGCGCCGAATTCAAAACGGGGTATGTTTTCCCCTAAATTCCTAAAATTTCGAATTAGTTGCAAAAAACTTGATCAAAGTGTTGTAATTTTACACGGTGAAGATACCCAAAATGGTACATATTCAAAGGCAAAAATAAATTATTTCCATTAGATTTGAGACTCACCTTAATTTTACTTTTTACTACAATGGCATAATTAAAAAAAGAATTTACAGGTTTTATAATTTCAATTTTTACCCAGGGCGAACCCTAATAATAGGGTAATAAAGCAGTAGGTACTAGACTTTTGCAAACCATCATTATCATCATCCGTAACAAATTCTAATACGTTATTAGGTAAAAAAAATAAAAAACAAAAGTTATAAACATTACGCATCGAAGACCGGCAAACTTTACTGGTAACTTCAGAAAATTTAAAATTAAGTTGAGATGGAATTTTGACTTCTAGTTGATCAGTTTGTCTCCTCAAAACTCAAAAACAAAATAGATTTATTGCAACTCAAAACGGCTGTTACATTATTTGAGCGGCAATACAGTCTTCTTCTTATTAAGGGTCTCACGGGGAAATCTTGTATAAGACACCCGGCCTACTTTCCTGCCAGAGTCATTTCTCCTCTGCCTGAAGAGACCGGGTGATGTTGGATGCCAAAAGAATATTTTCGTATGTGGTTGTAGAAAAAACTTTTTCTTGCGAATTTAGAGGTATCCTGCTAAAAATCTGTCACGGTCACCGTAATTCTGAGGAACGACCGGTCGTCTGGCTTGTCCGGTAAGCTGACAATCCCACTCTTTGGAAAAACACTTTCTAGAAAAGGATTTCTCTCCACCCCTGAAAGAGAGAGCCCTGATCCTAACGCTGTTTTTTAAAAGTGAAAAGATAAACAAGTCAAATTAGCCAAAGTCTTCGTAATAAAATCTGACGTTTTGGCCCATCCGGCTTTTACATTCAGAGGGGGGTTTTAGGTCTATGTTTAACATACGGTTAGCCAGAAGGGGGTTTGGAGGGCTTTGAGTAATGATCTTAACAACAATGCAAGTCTTATAAATTTTTTTAGATATTATTTCAAAGAGCTAAAATATGATTTTTGTGCTAACAAATCTACATAAGAAAGACCGAAATGGATGGTCCTCATCTTGCCCACCTTTTTGTCATAAGTGAATTTGGCACAAATAAGGCAAAAAAATTGCACAATACCCAAATCTCTATAATCTGAAATTTTTAATCCCTCCCCGAATTTTTGTCCTGCGAACGGCCCTGCATAGAGGTATGGGATTCGGAGTGTTTCTTTCCCACCTGGTGATAGTGTGTGTGTGAGTTCGTGTCCGCTTCTGTAGTGGTCCTGCTTCGGATATATCGCTACAATGCTGGCAGCATATATTCGAGCGGACTGCCTCGATCACGGCGTTTCGCGAGCTTGTGGGTTCGAGTCCCACTTAACGCATGGTTGTGTTGTTATGTCTAAAAAGTTATTTATCGACGCAAAAACTTTGGCAAAAGCTGGGCGATTGATCCTAGTATGGATGGAAAAGTCCCAGTATAAAAAAAGTGCCGGTTTGAGGGCCTAATGGACCCCAGGTACTAGTGGTAAAACGGGCCTCCCTTCCCCTTTAAAGAGCCGCTAAAAAAACAAATAGAATCACGTAAAATATTTAAGTCGAATTTACAGACAGGAAGGATATTCAATAGGTAAAACTAAACTTTCAGATGCCAATAATTTTGTTATTACACAACCCTTACGAAACAAATTCGAGATACGTAAGACATAGCTTGATATTCCTATGTATTTTTTGACGCTCAATCTGAATTCGGGGTCAAAAAGGTCCCTAGACGCCTAGAAAAAAATTAGGTTCGGTTCGCGTTTTCGATTTTAATAATTTTTGGCACACATTAAATCTAGAAAATGTCTAACTTTTCTAATAACTATTGTTCTTTAAATTAATTTTTCAGAAACATTGCAAATTTAGCTGAAACATGTATTAAAATAAATTTAGATTTACACAATAAAAGAAAATGTGCAGCACGTAAATCATGTAATTGCAGTTCAGGCACTTTCTATATGCCTCCCTGAATTTGCCACTTTTTGGATGATTACCTATCCATAAATGCATAGATAAAACTTTGGCCAGATAATTTAATAAATTCTATTAAATACCTAGATTTAAATAGTAGTCTTCAAAATAAAAACTTAATTTTTTTCCATTTTCTTCACGCATTTTTTTTCATAACAATAAATTTAAAGTTAAATGAGCCCCCTTGAAGCTGCGGGCCCTAGGCAAGTGCCTGGAGTGCCCATAGGATAAACCGGCGCTGCCTGGGGATCAATTCCTTTCGTTTTCAAATTCGCCATGATTTAAAACACCACGCTTGCCAGGCGTGTTGGTGAGTTTTTAGTCAGCCGTCCATTCTATGGGACAGACGATGTTTGCAACCGCTCATTCTTAAGTCAGACGCTGCTGTATTTTCCCTAAACAAAGGGTTGCCCCCCTACGCTACGTTCGCAGTACCAAGGTCCTTCCTCTGCGCCTTTCATACCCCGTATCCCTGGGAAATGGAGGCTAGACAGGTTGTAACCCTCCGGGTCAGAGAGTACCTGGAATTTACGGAAGGCAGAAGTCGATTCATTTCCCCTAATAGACATCTTATGAGGTCTACTCTTAGTCATTATTTTTTATGTATAATAATACAAGTACATAAATATACTACAAGATATACCTAAACAATAAACACCAATGGTCTACAAGTGTATTTACGCGCGTGGGTGTGGTTTTTTCGCAATAGAGAAAAAATCTAAATAAACTTTAATTTTTGAAATCTAACCTTTTTGACACGATCACCATAACTCACACTACTATGTAATAGCATAGAGTCTATCTTACTCTATGGTAATAGTACACGTGTGAGCTAATATATATATGTTAAAGGTTCGGTTCGGTTGAAATTGCAGGATTTATAAAATATAAAGAAATATAATATATTATTTTAAATATTTTCAAATTGCGTTTTTGGCATAAATGCTGCCAGTGGCGTATAACCCCCCTTATATACGCCACTGAATCCTGCATTTTCAAGGTCATTAAACATTTTCGTGCCTAATGGGTTATATTTGTCCTGATAAAAAAAGCCTTTTTTTATTCAAGGGCTACTCAGCAGTCTGGGATCCCTGAGTGAAAAAAAAAGTGGTCGCGAAAGGGATAAAATATATGTTTTGAAATCCTTACCCTCAAATCTTTCAGCCGCGGCGATCTTATTAAAGTGATCTCGAAGGTCTTGGGTTAAATCGATGAAAACTTTGCCCTTTCATGATTTACATGTCATTTTTACTGGGGTAGAACTCTTAACATAGCAATCGCGGGCCAAAAAGAAGGTGTTCTTTACACAAAATTTTTATTTTCAAGGTCACTTAAGGTCCGATGACCTTAAGAATCTTTTTTTTAATCCACAATCCACAACGGATTATTATTTTGGGAATTTGCTACAGTTGGTTTGTTTTTATTTTTAGAGATCGTTGAGCTTATTAATTTCTCGCAATAACTATTCTGTTGTAAGTCCTTTTTAATGTTGTTAATTTCTGTGGTTAATTATTCATTATTACTACAAATATTTACGGCTCTTAAATACAATTTTCTTATAACTCCTTGTTTTGTAGCAACAGAATGATTAGATTTAAAATTTAGGTACTGTCCCGTGTGTGTAGGTTTCCTATACATTGGTTTGAATGTTTCTGTCTAACCGTTTGACAACAACATCCAAAGAAGGTAAGGCCGAATCGTTTTTTAATTTTCATTGTGCATTTGATTGTTGGTCGAATACCGTTCAGATGGTGTAGAAAGTTCTACAGTTCGTCATCATTTTCCGGCCATATAAAAACTGTCTCATCCATGTATCGTAGCCATTGTTTTGACATGACTTTGTGTTGATCGCATGGTCCTCGGACCACACGATGACAGAGACTAACCCATTGAAAGTTCATGATTTTGAGCGTAAAACTTATCTTTCACTTGAAAGTAAGAGTTGCGGAGACAGAGCTCCAACAGATCCAGATTAGTCAATTTAAGATAACATTAAAAATGTGGGCGACGCACAGTGGAACGGGCCTATGCGAACGGTTGGACTAGAGGTTTTTTACTTGGTACTTTAAATCTGGAAAACTTAGAAATGACTTTTATACACCGTAATATTGTATAAAAAGTGACGCCTTACATTTAAAAAAATTAGTTGCTTTGCATAACTTAAGCCATATATAGGGCGGCCCAAAATTATAGTGTGTTTTACAAAAAATATTTTTTTTAAATGCCCATAACTTGTTAGCTCCCGCTAAATTTCGCGGTTGTTTGTAAATTTTAAAACCACACAATTGGATGACGGACAGAGTACATTTTTCGCGCATTGGACATGCGCACCCAGAATCGGGGAGATCCTTTTCTACCGCCTCGAGAAAATGGCGTGTTAATTTACTTTCTCCAACTATTACAAATTTCTACACTTAAAAGTGCTCGATTTTGGTGTACTGAAGCATAGAACTAGAAAGTTCAGCCCTTCAGCTACGTGGTGCCATCATTAGATCCAGAAAGGGGCCCCTGGTACGTGGAGAAATTGGCTGCAAACTGGTGAGTGCTTTGTTTCTGATTTCCGTTGTGTGGTAATAGCAATTAACTATGGACCTTTTGATTATTTCGTGATTTCGTATCAATATATTTATATTTGTTCGCGCTTTCATTTAATAAAATATATACAGTCCACTGCAGTTATCGTTTTTCTACCTGCGGGCATACATAAGTGTTCCTTCGACCCGAATTATTTAAATTTACTCCATACGACGGTATTAATAAGTCGGCCATTTCACATTTTCACACGGCGGCCTTGAATTTGCCCATCGTTCGACCTTCGGTTTCGGCGCAGTTCACCTGTTTTCGGTCCGCTGCAATGGTAACGCAGGGTCTACCGCGTGGTTACTTCATTAAACAAAAATCGAGAATCAATCAAAACAAACAACATTTCTCATTTCTGTGATTAGATGTGTTCCATATCATTTCGATATTTAAAACAATTTTCATCAATTGCGATAAATTAGTGCATATTTTCGACAATTCGTCATTTTTCTATTTCAGAAGCATTAATTTAGCGTTAATTGTATATTTACCGACATTCCTGTGATTAGATGTGTTCCATATCATTTCGATATTTAAAACAATTTTCATCAATTGCGATAAATTAGTGCATATTTTCGACAATTCGTCATTTTTCTATTTCAGAAGCATTAATTTAGCGTTAATTGTATATTTACCGACAATTTCGTCATTTCAAAGGTAAAATCATGTCTATCAAAAAAGCCGTGCAAAAACGCAAGGGTTTTTTATCGGCGATTACCGAGTGTTATGTGTTTTCACAGACCGCGGCAACGGACGCAAAAGCGAGAAACGAGTTTCAAGTGAGGTATTCCGACTTGGATGAAACTTTCGATAAATGCATGTTGGCACATAATGATGTCATTATGTTGATAGACGACTCGGACGACGAGGAGTTTAAAACGCAGGATGCGATCCTTTCAGAAGCTCGTAAATATTTTTATGCGTGTAAAGGGGTTTACTCTGAAATATTTCCGGTTGAGGCCCCATCCTTTTCGGGATCATATGTTCGACAAAACGAAACCCCAAAACTCAAAGAGTTAGGTATTCCCATATTTCGAGGTGATAAAAAATTACGGCCAAGCTTTTTCGATCTTTTTAATAACATTATAGATCAAAATCAAAGTCTAAGTAACGTCCGAAAACTTCAATATTTATTTTCATATCTCGAGGATGAGCATTTAAAATTGATATCAGAAATTAGCTTATCTGATCAAAATTATAAAATTGCTTACGATAAATTAGTCAATAGATATCAAAACAAGCGAGACCTCGCAAATGATGCTTTGAGCACAATTATGAACTCTACATTAAAAAACGAGTCAGCTAAAGAATTGCGTAATTTAATTGACACCTTTTTAGAATCCTAAGAAATTTTAAAATCACTTAGCTTTGACGTTGACAGTTGGGACTTTATTATTTTTTTTTCATTTTGTTAGAAAAATTGGATATTCCGACGCGTTCAAATTTCGAAATGAGTCACGCCAATACTAATACCGAAATTCCCACTTTTCAGTCACTTTTTCAATTTCTAGAAAAAAGATGTAAAGTTTTGGAATCACTTCCTCAATCAACAGCACCCAAAAGGGTGCCTACCTATCAAAAATCAAATTCTATGCAAAATCAGTTTTGGCAAAAGCCTACCTATCAAAAATCAAATTCTATGCCAAATCAGTTTGGGCAAAAGCCTGCCTATAAATCATCCAATTCGCCTTTTATAGGACTGGCTGGCACCTCAACTAATTCAAGTACGGGAATAAAATGTTTCCGGTGTAATCAAGGTCACGTGCTTTTGAAATGTCAAACATTTCTTGACCTCTCACCTATCGATCGCCTATCTTTCGTCAAGCAGAAAAAATTATGTCTAGCGTGTTTTCATCCCTCGCATGGCGTAGATACGTGCAAATCAAAATACTCATGCAGGACTTGCAATAGTAAAAGGCACCACACTTTAACTCATATCTTAGAAACTAATAAAGAGTCTGGAAGCCAAGATACTAGTCCTGTCATTCACACACCACCTGTCAATAATCTTCATGTGTCATTAAATACCTCAGGACCTTCAGGTACCTTTCTTTTATGCACCGCCATAATAGATGTTATGGACGGTTGCGGAAATTTTCAACCTGTAACGGCACTGTTTGATTCTGGATCACAGACAGGATTCATCAGTGAAAAGTGTATTCAGCGTCTTAATCTTCCTAGGCGAAGTTACACCACTGAAATATTCGGATTAAATCAAATGTCTTCTCTTACTTCCAAAGGGCTCGTTCAATGTCACATTAAGCCACAATATAATCAGTGGAAACACTTGGAAAACCTTAAACTTGCCGACCCTTCTTATTTCAAATCTAGACCTGTGGACCTAGTTATTGGTTGCGAGTTATTCGCACAGATATTCAAGGAGGGCAGGGTTCTTGGACAAATAGGGCAAACTTCAGCCCTTGAAACCATCTTTGGCTGGGTCGTCATGGGAAAAGTGGACGAAGTAGGTAGTCTTACGGAACGAACCAGTTGTTTTTTAATGAGTTATTCACCTCCGTTAGAGGTCATTATCCATTGGTTTTGGGAAATCGAACATTTGCATAAAAAACAAATCTTATCAAAGGAGAAAAAACAAGCGGAATCAATATTTACTGCGAGTGTCGTACGACAACTGAGCGGTATATTCATGATAGATCTTCCGTTTAAAGATAAAATAAACCCTCACCTAGGAAATACTTATCCGCAAGATTATCGTAGATTTTTACTTCTAGAAAATAGATTACTCAAAAACCCTGATCTGTACACTGCCTATTCTAGTTTCATGCAAGACTATATCGATTCTAATCATATGAGTCTAGTTTTACCTAGTCAACAAAAAGTCGACGTATCATGTTTTTTGGCACATCATTGCGTACTAAAGCCGGAAAGCTTAAGTACAAAATTAAGGGTAGTCTGGGATTGTTCGGCAGTCACCCCAAAGAATATTAGTCTTAATGACACGTTGTTATCTGGACCGAAACTTCAAAAAGATATTGCTTCTTTACTCCTTACGTTTCGTCTTAATCCTATTGCCTACATTGCTGATATCAAACATATGTTCCGTCAGGTCCTTATCAATCCTTATCACCGTCCTTATCAAAGGATATTGTGGAGGTTTTCTCCACAGGACCCACTGTCACTTTTGGCATGACATGCTCACCTTTTCTAGCCATGCGTACATTAAATGAGCTGGCAGAGAGAGAAAAGGAACGTTTTCCTATGGCTAGTACTATTCTAAAAACGTCAATTTACATCGACGATATCTTGGGAACTAGCCCTTCGCTTTCTGAAGCTCTCTCCCTTCAAACGGAACTCAATGATTTGTTGAAGTCGGGAGGATTTGAACTTAAAAAATGGGCAAGCAATTGTCCTGAGTTATTGGCAACATTGCCAGAATCCGATCGTCAAATGCCTCTCTCTTTTGACAAGGATGAACCACACTTTATCAAAGTTTTAGGCCTTCAATGGCATCCAAAAAACGACATTTTTTCTTATCAATGCCAAATGAAGGACAAACCCCCAACTAAACGTTCTATTTTATCTATCATAGGAACAATCTTCGATCCCTTAGGTTTTCTTTGTCCCTTGTTGCTACAAGCAAAATTTATTTTGCAACAGTTGTGGATATCGAAAATAGGCTGGGACGAAGAACCAGATTCTTCTATCATCGACTCTTGGAACAAACTTCGTTCTGAAATCCCGCTTCTTTCCAATTTTCAATTACCCCGACAAATCAAACTGTCAAAACCAATACCTGTCAAATCATCGGCTTCTGTGACGCTTCAATTCGAGGTTACGTAGGCGTCGTATATTTTCGTGTAGAAGAGGAAAGCAATATATCTGTTTCTCTCATATCTTCAAAATCTAGGGTCACAAACTTTGGCTAGGCTAGAACTCCTAGGCGCATTTCTTTTAAGCGAATTAATTGACTTCGTCTTATCTAGCTAAGAAGGAAAAATAACTTTTACAAATATCGTTACTTTCTGCGATTCGCAAGTCGTATTGCACTGGCTTTCATCCCCTCCTAATCGCTGGCAAACCTTTGTTGGAAATCGAGTCAGTAGAATCCAAGAAATCATTCCCTCAAACTCATGGCGCTACATTCCTTCTGCTTTAAATGCAGCCGATATTGCGTCACGAGGGGCCACCCCTTCACTGCTCATGTCACATGACATGTGGTGGAACGCACCGTCGTTTTTGTGGTCTCTCGAAAACGAATGGGCCGATTTTCATAAATCAAAAATGCCGATTGATTTCGGAGATATTAATCTGGAGGAAAAGCCAAAGGTCTGTTGCAATGCGATAATTGACGTTAACTTCTTAGATCAGCTTCTTATCAAATATTCATCTATATCAAAAATTCAACGTATCATTTGTTATGTCCTTCGAATAGTTAACCTTTTTCAAAACCATTCCTATCAAAAACCCACTAATCCACCGGACCAAAAAATTATTTTTGAAAATATTGTTTTTCCTACCACCGGTGAGATGCAAAGTGCGTTATACCTTCTTATCAAACGCGTTCAAGGTTCTTGTTTTTCTGAGCTTTTTTCCGCGTTATCTAAGGATAAACCAATACCGAAACCTTTCACCTTTTCTTGATGAAAATAATATCATTAGAGTCGGTGGCAGATTACAAAAATCTGAGCTTTTGTCTTATTCTGCAAAACACCCCGTCTTACTTTCGAGTAACCATCGTTTAACTACTCTTCTTATCGAGTCCACTCATCGACAATACCTTCATCCTGGGCTTAAAACATTACATAATCTGCTTTTACAGCAATTTTGGATATTATCTGCCAGACGGGCAATTCAAAGAACCATATCCAAGTGTTTGCAATAATGAGTTCTCTTCCCGCTCATCGAATCAATCAACTTAAACCTTTTTCGAGTGTAGCTATCGACTTTTGTGGACCTTTCTTTGTGATTCCTCATCGTTACCGTGGTTGTAAAGCTTTCAAATCGTATGTCTGTGTGTTTGTCTGTACGGCTACACATTGCGTGCATTTGAAATTAACCATGGAACTGTCCACCGAAGGGTTTGTAGGTGCATTCCATCGATTCATTGCCAGACGTGGAAGCGTGACGCAATGCTGGTCAGATCAGGGCAGTAATTTTATAGGGTTTCGTAACCAATTACTTAATTACGCAAGAAGTGCGTCCACCAGACTTTCTATTCGTTGGCATCTGGGACCTCCTCTCAGTCCACATTTCAATGGCCTGGCAGAAGCTGGCGTCAAAAGTTTTAAAACTCACTTTGTTCGAGTTGTCGGCGACCAGAAGTTGTCCATCATGGAAATGTTCACCTTTACATGTCGCATAGAAGCCGTCCTTAATAGTCGCCCCACACGATCTTCAACCTCTTACCCCTGGGCATTTTTTGACCCTTGAACCCCTTAATTCAGAAATTCCAGTCAGATTTGTCCGAGGTTCCCCTAAATCGGCTCTCGAGATGGCAACTAATCCAAAAACTACATAATGATTTTTGGAAACGGTTTTCTTTAGAGTATTTGCATACGCTACAACAGCGACACAAGTGGGCTGATTCGTCCCCAAATATCAAATTAAATGATTTGGTTATCATAACGAGTGATCACATCCAATCACCTTTGAAATGGCCAGTCAGTCGGGTCATTGAACTGCATCCCGGCGGAGACGGTCAGGTGCGCGTTGCGACGGTACAAACGGCTACCGGTGTTTACAAGCGGCCAGTTGTAAAACTGTGCCTCTTGCCGAATTAAAAGTAATTTTAATTTTTTCTACCTATTGAAGTCAATTATTACAATAGGTAATTCTTTATTATTATTATTATTATTTTTAATTTTGTTTGTTTGTTTTGCCTTTTTCGGGTTTTCGTTATCTCTAAATAAACTTACGGTACTTATCCGTTTTTCATTCATTTATATTTATCGGTCGATCATTTTTCTTATATCTATATCTGTCCGGCTGATATTCTAAAATTGTGTGTTTTGGAGGGCAGTTATGTTAGCTCCCGCTAAATTTCGCGGTTGTTTGTAAATTTTAAAACCACACAATTGGATGATGGACAGAGTACATTTTTCGCGCATTGGACATGCGCAACCAAGAATCGGGGAGATCCTTTTCTACCGCCTTGAGAAAATGGCGTGTTAATTTACTTTCTCCAACTATTACAAATTTCTACACTTGAAAGTGCTCGATTTTGGTGTACTGAAGCATAGAACTAGAAACTTCAGCCGTTCAGCTACGTGGTGCCATCATTAGATCCAGAAAGGGGCCCCTGGTACGTGAAGAAATTGGCTGCAAACTGGTGAGTGCTTTGTTTCTGATTTCCGTTGTGTGGTAACAGCAATTAACTATGGACCTTTTGATTATTTCGTGATTTCGTATCAATATATTTATGTTTGTTCGCGCTTTCATTTAATAAAATATATACAGTCCACTGCAGTTATCGTTTTTCTACCTGCGGGCATACATAACTTTACTTAAAAATCACCAAATTTTTTCGTATTATAAATTTTTTGGGAAGGAGGAGCTTTAGATTTTATTAGAAAAAAATATTAAAAATTTATTATATAGGGTGGTCACATTTGACAATTCCTCATTTCTTAAAAAAAATTGTAGTCGTTTTGAAAAGCCACAATACTTAACAAATGTACATGACACCACTTCATAAATATTCAAGATGGTGGGCAAATTTTAAAATTAGGTTATTTTGCAACAAATTTGATATGGACCTGCGGGTATTCTGTGAGGTACTCTGTTTTCCTTATTCTCTGGTCAGATAAACTTAAAAATAATCGTGAAATAGAAGGCAATGAATCTTTCAAACATGCAGAATATTGCTCTTCATTTCTTTTATTTACGGAAAATGGTTGACTTAACCATAAGCCATTTTGTTGAAAAAATTTTGACGATGTCCTAGAAGAAGCATTGCATTTAGAATATAGTTTGTTACAAAACTTACGTAATTTTTCAGAAAATGGAGCAAGGTCTATTTCTGGAATATTCAATTGGCGCAGTAAACATTCTATAGCTTTCTTATGATCACAAAAAATAACATTTTTTTCACTCAAAACTTTGTAGACTGAATAATTTGTTAAATTTTCTAAATCCATAATTTTAAACTATTATTTTACATTATGAAAATATGAGTGTACCATAGGTGATCCATGGCCTAGTAGGTGTTTTGTTAATATTTATTTAGGGAATGGAGTTTATAGTTAAGCAATTAAATTATTAGGTTTTTTACATTACATATTATGTTATGTTGTTAACACCCTCCCCCCCCCTTTATCTAGCAAGTTTGACCCTTAACGCATTAAAGTAAAATGCATTAAACGGAATTTAAAACTCAAAAAATAAAAACAATTGAAGTCAACTTAATTATTATGAATTTTTTTGTATTGATTCGTAGTATTTTCCCAAAAAATTCTTAATTTTTAAAGTATACGCCAAATTAAATCGATATTTTCCTAAAAGGTGGCAGCTAGGGGCAGCCAATTCTTTTAAATTATAATAGTAATAGACATCTTCCTTTATTAGATTATATAAACAGTTTTGCGGGCGTTCCTGGGCGATTTTTTATAGACCTTTTATAAAAAAATTCTTATAGAAAACCGTGGTATCCTTTATGTAGGTGTAAACTCAATAATGTAATAACCACTATATAAATATATAGCAAATATAAAGCACAATTTGCCTAGTACCGTATAAAGAAAAAATAATACAAAGCATATAAAGTTTTGAGTTACATAATTTATAATATAATGTAAATATTCCTTGAATTTTGTCAATTTAGGAACTTTTTACTGTCACCCTGTACAATAATTATACGGACAAAAATTTTCGAAAAACTTTCTTAAAACGAAATAAAGCAACTATTTATAAATGCAACACTATAATTTTTATTTACAGGAAAATGATTATAATTTTGGGCGATTCCACAGAAAGTGGTCCTGAGCGGATATGTTTTAAACATTTTATAAGTTATCAAAATTAGTCTTAAATTAAAGCCAACACTTCTTAGCTTATGATCTTGAGTAAGCATTTCATATAGTTTTTCTATTTTCCCTAAAAATCCGAAGAAAAAAGCATTAAAGTAATTTATATATATTTTGGCTTAAAGATAAACATCTCAAAAAACTGTTTTTCCTTAAGCTTGATATTGATATTAAACAATAAATTAACCATACCGTAGTACCATATACAACAAATGTACCAATTGTCATGCCAAAGTTCGCTTGTTTGTACTTGGTTTAGCCTAAAAATACATGGCATGATAAACTGTTGTCACGGTTGTCACACACGTAACGAAAACAGAAATAAAAATGTATAACTCGGAAAATAGGCATTAATTAAATGAAACTTTTCTTGTCAAAAGCCAACACATTTATGAGATACCAGAAACAAAATTTAAAAAAATTGCATGTTATAAGTTTTTTTATCAACAGAAATAAATCTGTTACACACGTAACGAATATTTTAACTTTTGCAATAAAATGCAATATTTTCTAAGCAATAATTTTGTTTATTCAGTTTTCACCCTAAATGTCTATTCTTTGAGTAATTTTAAAAGGAATAGTTTGTATAGTCATTGGCGTAAAGATACTCTGCCAATATATGGGCCCCTAAGCTCACACTAGGTACTATAGTTATAGTGTACGTGTGAGCTAATATATTTAAAAACTGAAATATATTTTATTCAACTCCAGACTATATTACCTTTTGTTTGACACCACACAAGCCATGTTTTGACTTAAACTCAAATTTTTGAAATCTACCCCCACCCTTAAAAAAAAACAAAAACTAAAATGTATTTTGTTAAATTCCGGACTCAATTACCTTTCGTTTGATATCACACACGCCATATTTTCACTTAAACTCTAATTTTTAAAATATACCCCCACCCTTTTTTAAAATAAATTAAAATGTATTTTGTTTAACTGCAGACTCAATTATCTTTCGTTTGATATCACACACGCCATATTTTCACATAAACTCTAATTTTTGAAATCTACCCCCACCCTTTTATTCGGTTTGTGTTGGGTGGATTTTGTTCATTTTTAAATGGGACCATCTCGACCCAAGACCCAGCCTAGGTACCAAATTTCATTAAAATCGGCCAAGCGGTTTTTGAGTTATGCGCGTTGGTCGTTACAGACAGACATACAGACACACAGACAGACAGACAGACAGACGGCGCAACAAAAAAGTTTCAAAATCATCTGAAACGCAAAGATATATAAAAAATTTTGAAATCAGAGCAACTTTTTTTTTCTCAAAAAAATTAGGATCACCATAGCTCACACTACTATAGTATAGTATATGTGTGAGCTAAAAAAACAAAATAATTATATTATTCGTTGTGTTCATCTGCCGAATGCTACTAGACCTAATAATGTTATTCCAGTTAGGCCTAAATTGGCCCTTACTTCTACAAATAACACTGTCGAATTTCAACAAAGTTGTGTAAAATTTACTTAGTACATGGTAACATTCTTATGAAAAAATTATGATTACAAAAAGGTTTGAAGTATCTTGAAATCTATACATTTGTAGTCGTATGTTTATAAGAACCTCTCTTATAAGAGAAAATTTTTTGATATGCTCGGACACAAAAGAAAAAACTAAAAATACCATATTTGTATTTGTTAATAAGTTGTTTGAGATAATTTTTACAGAAGGTCAAAAGGAAGATGTGATAATTTTTAGTGATGGACCATCATCGGAATTCAAAAATAAATACTTCCATTTATAAAAGACAAATTTTATGTTAATTTTACATGAAAGTATTTTTGCACAAACCACGGCAAAGGCGTAGTAGACGGTATAGGAGGACGCGTAGAATCTTTGGTTTGGCAACTATCTCAATCTAAAGATGAAAAATTGGTAGTCCAAAATTTGCGCGACTTTTATAAAGCTGCATCAAGTGTTTAAAATCAACTTCTTCATGAAGACAACAATAGCAGATTACCATTTATAAAACTAAATAGCCCTAACCCAAAAATTTTGAGTAAGAAGTTATTTGGTCAAGTAATTATGTTTTTAAAAAAATAACCTTTTTAGTTGTCTAGTTATAGTTTTTTTTAAAAATAAAATACTATTTGCTGTTACTTTCTGTATTTTTTCATTGGTCACAAACGTAACACGTTGTTGTCACACACGTAACTCACTTTTAAGTTTATAAATAAAATAATAAAATGCATAAATGGGCATTTAAATATAAATCTTATTGTACAAAATATTACCAAGTATTAATTAAAAAATAAAAGTTGAATGAAGTATTTGGCAGTTTGCAGAAAATTTGTAAAATAACAAAAAAACATTATTCTGTTAAGAAATAAATGTCACACACGTAACGAATTTTTATAATCTTATAAGTAAATTAATATTTTTCAATCAGTGATTTTTTTGGCGTTAACGTAAGCAAAACTGTCAACTTAACCCAGCAAAATTATATTTAATAATTACGATGTGTTTTTGTTGGGTTTAAAAGCAACAATTCTAAAAAAAATAAGTCTAAATGTCACACACGTAACGGTGGAATCACACTTTTGTACCCAATGTCCAACATGTAACACAGAGCCAGTCCACCGTGCGACGGTACGTTTAATATAACAAGCCTCTGCGATATTAAACATAATAAAAAGAAAATAGACCGTAATGAAAATATTATTACATACATCGGTATTGTTATTGTTATAAACTGAAGGAGAAAACGAAAAATAACTTCTAATACATCAGTGTCCGGTAAAAACTGATTGAACGATAGGTCAAGAAAATCACGTTAAACGCTTCTCCTCTTTTGCCCTTATCCTAATTTAATTTTCTCATGTCAAAAGCCCGAACTCCCGCGTTTCTCTGTTATTTCACGATAACGCTGGCTCCTACAATTTTATTAAAGACGTGTACAAAAAAAACCATTGCCAAGAATTAAGTAAACTTAGGGTAGACTGGGGCTGGTTGTCAGACCGTCGAAAATATAAAACTAACTTTAACGATTGGTGGTGGATTCGCAAAAGCACTGACTCTTTTATTTCTATCTCACATTAGCACGTTTGTAAATATCGAAAGGGAGGCATGCTCAATTCTATTTTTAGAATGTATAGCAAACGTTAATTTTTGTGCATCTTTGGCGAATCTCAAAATTATACTTATATTTTGAATAAAAATATGGATAAATATAGGTTTTCATCTATTTTATGATGTCAAATATGGGTTTTATCTCAGACTAAAAAAAAATTAACCACCTAAGATATGCTGACGATATCGCCTTAAAAACAGATAAGAAGGAAAACCGGATAAAGATGCTGGAAGAATTGGATACAGTAGATAAAAAAATATAGATAAAATATAGGCTTCAGCATGAATCATACTAAAACTAAAATAATAACAATCACAGATGAAAGTATCACGACCAGAATAAACCAAAAACAAATAGAGCAAGTAGAGCAATGGGTGTCCAAAATCCAATAACATAATTTCGTTGTTAAATTCCTTGAGTGATTTAAAGCCGTGATTTTAATATAGCTTAACTTATTTTTGCTTAAATCATAACTCCCCTCTCCTCTTGTTGGGAGGCCAAAATCTTTATTAAACCTAAACGTGGTCAATTGATCGCAATAATATCCTAACCTGTGTCTCCACAACCAACATTTTGCAACAAAAAGTGTCCCTACAAAAAAAAATGCTTTTTAAATAAGTTAGTTTTTCAAAAAACTAATTTATAAAAAAAAAACAAAAGAAATATTTTTTTATTTGACAGTTAAAGAAAAACTATTTGTCCATTAAGGCCAACAAAAAAATGCAGGCCACGACCCTGAAAAAATCAGCTGTTCTCGGGGGCTGACTTTTACATTGGGTTTTATGGGAAGTTTTTTTATTTTTAATTTAAAATGGCACTACATTTTCGCGAAATTTCAGTGAAATATTCTCAGACACCATCCCGCTATTCCACCAAACTTTTGGGATGGGGGATGCAAGTTGATTAAAAGGTTAAAATCTTCAAGATTTAGCATTTCTTATTTTGAATTCAAATTACCCGCCATGTACCGCATGCCAACTGTTATATTTGACATGTACTTGACTTTGTTATCTGTGTTTCTCACATTTTCTTCTGCTTTAAAGTGTGAGCCAATGAAGAGGCTCTGAAAAATTAAGGATTACTAAACATTAAAAAAAAATTGCAAGAATATAGTAAAATCAATCTTAAAACCGGCTTTATTTTTAAAAAAATCAAATATTCATGAACAATCATTCCAACTTCAATATTTTAAAGACAATGCTGTGTCGTGACGTGGCCATCAAAAAAAAACAGCCCCCATGTGACGTCAACAAATTGGAGGATCGTGGCCCGTCCGTTTTGATAGCCCTGATTTATCCTCTATAATCTAGAATTATTTTTAATTGATATTAAGGTAGATTAAATGCTATAGGGAGTATAGACTGCTTCTGTGCTTAATGTGTGTAAGAGAGAAGTAAAAGAGAGAAAAATATATTTTGAGCAGTGTCTTGAAATATTTTTCGCTGTTTTAGACCTGTACCCGCTGGTAGGGGGAAAGTAGGGGAATACATCTTGACCTCTCGTCTTCACGAAGTTTTTCGTCATTACGTCGTGTGCAACGAAACAGGTGAGAAGTGGGTATTTGTCTTTCACGCAAATTCTAGTTAAGGCCACGAAATTTCCTCCCTCTACTTTACCGGGGCGCGCACAGAAGATAGGTATAGGCTGTAAGTCCGGTTATCCTGAAACAATCGGCTTAGCCACGTGTAAACTTGTATAATTTTTTCTTAAGTACCACCAGTTGTTCTTATCTTACATACAGTAATAATTTCCCATGATCCCAATGGTATTGAATCCTGCTGTATAAATGTCATTGATTTACAGTAAAAACATGGATAATAAAAATGCAAATAAAAGTGTGACAACCAGCCCCGGTCTCCCCTAAAGTTCACCCGGTATTCATTATCTTTGTCTAAAAGCAAGAATTTCACAGATATCGTTTAGCGGGCAATATAGTTTTGTTCTCTTCTATTTCACATTTGCTGGCTCGATAGAGTTTTACAAAACCTACGGGCTTAAAGATACAGGGTGTACTATTTAAAACGTACCACCCGGGATTTCTCGACTGCTAAAAATTTTAAAAATTGCCGCGACACGTCGAATTTGTTTGCGATTTTGAATAGGGGAAGTTGGTCCAGTGATACCTCGTTGGAGAGGTCTTTCATTTCTTTATTCAGAAATGATTTTATTCTTCTGATATACCTTCGTGCTCAACTGCATTATTATCGCTATAAGGACTACGTAATTCATAAAATCATCCCCTCTCCCCCATCTTGCCTTTAAATTTGACTATAACCTTGATGAAGATGGGATGCGATGTATTATTAATTACGTAGTGCTTCTAACGATAATAATGCCGTTGTGCAGGTTTAAGTGAAATTATGCGGTTAGTTTAGATTGCTCATTTAATCAATTTTAAATCAAATAACTCGAAAACTAGTCGTTCGATATGAAAACTAAAATCAGCTCTGAATAAAGAATTAAAATACCTTTCCAACGAGGTGTCACTCACCCACGCCCACTTTCCCTATTAAAAATCGAGGGGTGAGAACCGCTCCCGCTAGGCGTTGATAGAAATGTTGCAAAATCGCGAAATAGTGTCCCCCTCGCAAACGAAATCGATGCACAGTGGTTCAAAACCCCTAACACTGACGCATTGGGGCTCCTATATGACTTTAAGCAAGTCAATAGATAGTTTAAGTTGTGCTACGTATTTTTACGTAAAACTGCACGTTAAGCGCTCTACGTTTTGTTCCAAATTTGAGTTTAAGTTGAATATTTTTTACGTTACCATAACAAGTCTACTAATAGCAGAGAATATGGAATTCGGCACTGTGTTTTTTTGATGCTACAATTTTGTTTTTTATTTTTTCAACTACAGTAGGAATATATTTGCAAAGAATCGTTTGTACTGGAAGCGGAAATTATCGTCCAGGCCTCATTTTTCGATCGGTCAATCAACCAATTCTATTCTTTGGTAACGTTAAGGTGCCCGCAGACTGCCGTAAGCTAACGTAAATACGTAAGCTCCTAACGTGACCTTGACGACGGTGTGACGAAGTGCGCTTGCGTAACTGTCAAATCTCATGCTTACGTAAAAATACGTAGCACAACAAACTATCTAATAATTAGCTACTATTATACTAAGATCATGACCTAAGCCGTTTTCAAGCGAATAACTAGTAATTACTAGTATTTACCATTGGCGTTCAAGTGGCCTTGGTAAATACACCCCTTGAAAAGTGACGTCACGAATGAACCCTTTGAACCGGTAATTACCACACTTTCGAGGAAGGTTATTGGGTTTTCTAACGTCACAATCATTTGTTTTGTTTCTCTTTGCGTTAATTTTGGCAATAAGTGGAATTTATCGTGTGTGCCTCAATTATGAGGGAAAATTGTACAAAGAGATAGTCCTCTATATTGCCTCTGCCAAAATTTTTCTGTTTCACCAACTTCCTCTAATTTTTCAATGTAGACTTTGATACACGAAATATCATAAAAAAACAGTATCATTGTACTCCTCTAACCACTGTTTATTATATTTAAGTTTTTTTCCAGATTATGCCCATTTCGAATCAAATACGCCAGTATTTGAGAGTCGATCGAGAAGAACTCAAAATCAAGAATGGCAAGAAGATTATTATTCATCTTTTAAAAAGCGGACTAAAACCAACTAAACTTATTTAAAAAATCACAAAAAGCAACAACAAACAATAACCGGTTATAAAAAAAGTTATTCAAGCGGTGTTTCTGAGGTATAGGCTAAGGGCCTAAACATCTGATTTTAAATGTCAACGAAGAGATAACCAGAGGTAATTACTAGTTATTCGCTTAAAAACGGCTCTATACTGTTTGTCATTGCCTCACTTCTCACTATCGCCGAATTGCTTATCGCCGGGTCGCTAAAGTTTTTGTGCATTTTTTGGTTTGTTTGTCTCTAGTCCTGGATGGACCAGATTATTGACTTGTTTCGATTGTTGTTTTTATCAGTGAATGTTTTTTTTAAGATAATTTAATATGCATAAATTAGCTATTGGTAGGTACTTCTAAAATATAATATTTGTATACGCAACTTTATTATCCCTTTTCTAAATTATTTTCCGTCTTTTAATAAAAATCTAATGCCATACAAATTCAAAAATTTGGCACCAAGCCTACAATGCGCGTAGCAGTGACATGCGCAATAGACCAGACTCATCTCGTTTCCGGGTTTGAAGCAAGTCCATGTGTAAAAATTTCCGTAACAAAAACTTCAATATTTCTATTAAAACTCAACATAAAATTCTAATTATAAAACTATTCAGTGAACAACAACCTAGCCTTTACATGGAACGGTAAAGAAGCAAGAAGAAGCAGGCCCTCTAGCTGGAAAATACCGTCGAAGATTCCTTCACTGTCAGAACCAGGTAGGTGCCATTTTTCTTATTTGCGATTTTGTATGGCGCTCGGACTATAACTACAATATTTGGGAAAGTTGCCTATAGTATACAGTCCACTAAAATAATCGAGGAAATATAATTTTTTACCCAAAATTCACCCCTTTACACACACAATATTAATAATACTATTACAGATATTTAATAGTATAAAACCTATTTTTTTTAATGAGTAATAATTTTATAAGAATTTGAAATTCAAGTGAATATTTCTTTAGAGCTTCACCTAGCTCACCTTTCAAATTAATAACGTTAAAACCCTATATATGTATAACTGCTTTTATTGCTACTAATATCTCACCCGTCCTGACTTGTCCTTTTAAGAAATACCTTTTAATATATATAGGCGTTCCAATTTTAAAAATGGACAATTTTATGTTAAACTGTTTATTACACATATTAACCTATTTTAAAAAAATGTTACTTTTCCGATAAAAAGTGCACTTTTATTGACATTTTTAAAAAACGTCTGCGATCTTTAATTTTAACAAAATGTCAATTCTAGTAACGGGGTCATATAGCTTAAAGCTTTCGAACAAGCCAAAAGTCTTTAAAATCGGTCCAGTAGTAACGAATTTATGCCCACAAAAAATGAATGCGGCAGTTTTATGCGGTTTTGAACCACTGTGCGACGTGTCTCGGCATTTTTAAAATTTTTAACAGTTCTAGAGACATCCTGTGTGGAACGTTATAAATGGGACACCCTGTATAATAAAACCAACAAGCAAGGTTATTAGTTAGAGTGAAAGCAGAATAGGTTTGGTATAGTCACGTGACACTCCAACCATATTATTGGTTTGCCTCTAACTATAACTTAACGGTTATCGATATGTAAAATCATTCGTTCTAACATTTTCCCTCACGACTTCAAGCGAAAAAAACTCATTATTTTCGCTAGCCATACGCAATTTAAAAAAAAAATAGATTTTTTTAGTGTCGAAAAAAAGAACAAATTACGCTCTCTTTGATTTTTTTATTCAAAGCCAAATTGTTCCGTAATTTTCAATTTTACCTTCACAAGTGGCTATAAAAAATTAATTTCTTCTTAAAATTTCCCCAAAGAAAACCCAGGAGGGGCGGGGTCTTAAGAAACTGTGGGGAATAAATTTTATACATTTTCTTATTTTCAATCATTTTTAATTTTACCATTAAAGCTGAGGCTAATTAAAGTCAACAGAAAAAAGTTTAAATAAATCAAGTGTTGACCTACACTGCCGCGCTTAATGAAACTGCCGTATCTGCTATGATATCCCTATTAGGCTTTTAATAAGATTTATAAGAAATTTCCTAAAGTGGGGAAGAAAAAATTTAAATAAGTAATAAGTGGTACCGTTAAATAGATCTTTTAGTTTTTTTTACAATCTATCCATTGAGATTGGCGGACATTAGCGTTAAAGTGGGAACAATTGCACTTTTTCCGATTCTGGTTTGATTATTTTTTTCGTGTATAACCCAGACTTTTCCTTTAAATAAATTAAATTCTTACAAATCCCTAATGACAGCGCAGCAATGGCTAGGCAAGGTATTGGTTTCGACGAACAAAATTTTTTTTAGATAACGCCAAAAATGTGTTGTGTTGTTTGAGTGTATTATGACCTATCTTAGCAATATCGTCTTGATGTCTGTCTGTATGTGTGTGTATATGTGTGTGTGTGTATGTCTGTCCGTAACACGATGGCTCCGAAACTGCTGAACCGATTTTCATAAAAATTTCAGGTAAAGTAGTGTTCGACACTAACGAGCTGATTAGATTTTGGTCAAAATCAATTAATGTTAATTACAGTTTTTTGACAATTAATTTTTTTTCAAAATGCTACCTTTTTAACGGAGCATCGCCAGGCATCGCATCAAAGACTACATTTTGCTCAATAATTTGTGTTATAACCAAAAACTTTGGTTTCTGAGATATTTACATAAAAACTGTTTTCAAGGCTGATATATCATGGCTTTACTTAAAGTGTGCTAATAGGCCAACTAGGAAGGTATTAGATCCATCATGGATCGATCCATTTCTTTATTTTTGTAGTAGTTTTAAATTAGTAGACCAGGCAAAAATTTAGAATTTCCAAATAATTGTGTCTCTTTGCCAAATTTCGTGCACATACCTTTCACGGGTCCAAGAACCTAATTTGTTAGATTTTTGTGGCGCAGAGGCGATTTACTGATATACAAGATTCGAACAAACATAAGTTTATTATTTATTAAATTTCTTCACAACCGGAACCACCCTGTATATACTGCCTACATTTTTTAAAAGCTGTTAAAATGTCTAATTAGATAATATATTACAGTGAACCTCCCATAAGCGGACACTCACGGTTCCGTCGATTTAGTCCGCTTATGAGAGGGAACTGCGAAATTGTAATATATATTTATTAACAATTTCCGCTGCTTGAGTTTTTCCGATATTAAATTTCTCAGCGATCTTTCGTGCTGATAGATTTTCCTTCTCCGAAACGTTAACAACTTCCATTTTTTCTTGTAAACTAAGAAGTTTTTTACTAGGGACTATTTCAAAGAGATCTATTACTACCCAATTGAACAATAAAAATAAAACACAGCAGTCCCGCCCCCGCCGAATAAAATATGTTGTAAATACGACAGAAGTATTTAGTTTCCGCATTAAAACGAAAAGAGGTAATTCCCCGGCTGCAGAGTGCGTTGTTGCGAACATACTTCATAATGTTTATGCCCATGTCGTGCAGCATTCCGTCCCGTTGTCAGAGGTTCGCGTCCGGTTAAGGGAGGTTTCAAAATTTTTTAACCAAAAAAAAATGTCCGTGTCCGGTTATTAGAGTGTCCGGTTATAGGAGTGAAGTTTACATGTGAAGTAATAGTGAAAAGCTTGGTTCCAAAAAATTTGTCCGCTTAAAGGGAGTGTCCGCTTAATAGAGGAGTCCGCAAGGAGAGGTTTCACTGTACACTATTACAATCTTTTTAAATTAAGGAAAAATATGAGCAAATATTTAGTTTTTCCAAAAATTTTGCGATTTTTAAAAAAATATATATTTTTGTTTTTTAATTCTCAAAAGCAAAAAACAAAAAACAAATGATACGGTTAACAACAAAAAGTTTTTGGAATCTCTCTACTACTAAAAAAAATCATAAAAAATATTAAAATATGCTACAGGGGAAACACGATATTTTACTGACAAAAACAGAGCAAAATCGCATTTTCTTGAAGATATTATATTGACTCCAATTAATCAATTTTCTTTAAAACCGTGTCAATTATTTAAATGAATTAAGCACCATGTTTATCGCAGGTTTATGGTGTATAAAAAAAATTCTAGATAAGCCCCACAAATATTAAAAATGCCTATTTGGTGTCTTTTGATTTTATTTCAATTTTATCCGTTTTCACCTCATACTATTGCCATTTCTACTGGGGATTTTAACTGGTATTTTTTTTTCATTCCTATTTCTAATTTTCTAAATAAAAAAATATAACATTTGCAAGCATGCAGCAGGCCATGTTTTTTTACTTATGAAATTTGGCACAGTTAATAGAAATATGGTTGACGACCAAACTCATATAATCCTGAAATTTTGCACACATGTCAAAATATCTCCATTTTTTCTTGTAAAAATACCAAAATTGATGTTTTTTATGCAAAGTTCATCTAGCAAAAAGCAGAAACGCAAAGTCTCCCGTACATCAAGCTGCTTTTGAGCTATGGTGGGTTTCTTAAAAATTTGCATTTTGGAAGGGGGCCTATAATATTTTTATTTATGAAAATTTTGCCAGGATATATATATTTTTTCAAATTTTATTGATTTTCGTAGATTAAAAAAAAAAGAATCCAACTGAATCTGTCACTATTAGTTTTTGAGATATTACATACATAAAGTTAGTAAAACTGCGGCTTTTATGTTTAAAAGGACTGGGTAAAAATATAACGCCGTCCAAAACAACTAATTTTCAAATTTAAGTTTCTTTATAAAAAGTTGATTTTTATAAACATAATTTGTTTTTTATGGGTTTTTGTCCATAAAATCTGAAAATGCGGCCGTCTTCTTAGGGACGTCAGTAAAACCTATTTGGATTATGTAGTTAAATGTTTTTTTTCCAAAACACAAATTTTTCAGACGCATTTTTTACAAAGAAAAAAAATTAAAATACAACTCTTATGCTCGTTGCCTTTATCAATCAATACATATGAGGCTTTCCATGTCAACCCGGCAAAGATTTCTACTTGGTTAGGGTAGAGTCCCTGTATGTTGACATATTTGGATCTTGTCGCGACTCTAATATATCCAAATATGTCAACATACAGGGACTCTAGGTTATGGTAAGTTTTTTTAGGCTACGACGCGTGCATGTCCGCCTAACTGGCGAACCCGGTGATTTTTGAAGCTAGTAAAATATAATTCTCATTGATTTGTGAAAAAAATACAATATTCTGAAACACTGGTAAAAAAATGTAATTACAGTAATTATTATAGCTCAACTTTTTTATGGTACAGAAATAGGCAAGGTTGATATTGTGGAAAAAAGTTTTAATACCTGTTATAACGTTAACTATAATAACACGCCTGCTGATGTTATGTTATGACTCTGACGTCAAAGAAGGCAAGTCACTTTTATTTGAAATCCAGGAACTCAATTTTTTTCAGTTATACATATAGTCGTCAGAGACCGACAATGTAAAGTTTATTGGCCTCTTTAGTTAAGTAAAATACCCTTAGAATTATCAATTTTTAAAACGCAGTCCATCATGTACAAGGTGATTCAATTTTTTCTTAATATGAATGCTACAAAAAAGTGTACAATAGGAAAAATATCTGGGGGCACCGCAGTCTCCCGCAAAGTTCGCGCACACTGCTGTACCACGTTTTCTTAAAACATTTCAGTTCATAATTGATCTATCTATAACTCGACTTCGAAATGAGCTACGAAACTCAAGCTTTGCACAGTCATAAACCTTGATAGAGTTAACAATCCCTCCAAGTTTTGCCACTCACTCATGTCTAGAAAATCAAAATTGTACTGTACTTCCAGACATGCTACAAATTTGGCAGAGAGAAAAAATAAAGGAACACCAACATTTTACTTCCCACCCCTATACATGTAAAGTTATGGAAAAGTAACATTGCCTATTTCCGGAGACGCTGGATAGCTCAGCTTTGGCAGACTGATAGAAACTATGATAAAATTATAGGAAAAAATGTAAAAGTCCCAAAGTTTTAATTTATTTCCCTCCCCCATACATGTAAATTTATGTAGAAGTAACACTGCCCTCTTCCAGAAACGCTAGAGAGCTGAGCTTTGGCAGACTGATAGGAACTATGATAAAACTATAGGAAAAAAATCAAAAAACCCCAAAATTTTTACTTACTTCCCTCCCCTAAACAAGTTATGTAAAACTATTATTGCCCACTTCCAGGAGCTAGAAAGCGGAGATTTGGTACACTGACAGGAAATATAGACAAGTTCTTTAAAAGCTAAATCCCCCTTCCCAAGCACAAATTGATAGAAATAGAAATTTATTCAGTTCGAAAGGAAAAATAAAAAAAGTAAAAGCTATCGGAATAAAGCATCGCAAAAGTTTTAAACAATATTTCGCATATTTTACTATTTTAAAACCCAAATATTATCCAAATCCTTAAAAAAAGGAGTAAAAACATAACAAACATATCTCATGTAAAAAGCGAAGTACGCGTAAATGGTATTCCGTAAAAATAACTGAGATTAAAGAATGACCAGTCCTAGTTCTTACTAGTTTGAAATTTTTAAAAAAACTTGGCTATTACGGCGGCAAATTAACTCTTAGACAGGGTGCTAAATTGAACATAAACAAGTTTGGTTACTCCCATTTGTGACATTATTGAACTCTGGTATTTAAAAATGATCAAGATCAATCCCAAGGTAATTCTTTGCTTGGAGACGTTGATTCTTAAGTCTAATTTGGGTTCATACCTAAACAATGGGCACGATAAATTTGAAAATACCATAGTTTAATGACTTGGTTGAGTGCAATACCCTGTGAGTGCAATACCCTGAGAACTAGCGTTGGCGCACGTAGCTAGCGGTTCCGGGTTCAATCCCGGCTGAGCACTAAAAAACTTTTTTCTTCTAATTAACCCCGCCCCCCCTAGTATGGAATTGTTTTCATGGTTTGAGAAAATCCTTCATTTATGCACGTTGGTATTGAACATTAACGTTGTAGCCATTACACATTTAAAGTGATGTCAACGTGGATGACACATTATATCAACATGCAGATAAACGTTAATGACGACCTACTTTTGTTTACTGCGAAAAGAACATGCAATCCTGATGAACAGTGAACACTCCTTTTTATTTTCGGGCATTGGTGCCCACGAATTAAAAGGGAACACATTTATTTTTCATGTCAAATAAAAAATCTCAATAAAAAAAATTAAAAATAAAAAAAAACTCTCTTAAATTCCATGCAACATATTTCAAACACGAACGACGAGAGGTAATTCGCATTTTTCTGCTTAATTTTAAAGTTCTTTCTCATATATTAGATTACTACATTATTTTCAAATTCCATTATTGAATGGGCCTTAGACTAAAGTTGAAGATAGAATATCTCTAAAATAGCAAAGCGAAAATTCTTAAGCCACACATAAATCGTTTTGAAATACAATCAATATCTGGAATAATTTCTAACCAATCGCAAACAGCGAACGACACGGCAAACGTTGTGTCCGAGAACCAAACCGAAGCGAACCCATTCTGGAATTTAATTTTTAAAAAAATCAAGTTAAAGTTTTCGCGATAGTTTTCTCTAGAGGGCCTCGATACATTTGACAATTGTTAAAACAATTGTCAAATGTATCGAGGGCCTCTAGTTTTCCCTATCAAAACAGCAGCATTTATTAAAATATGCTGCGAAAAAAAGTGGATTTTTAAACCGAAAATAGCAAGCAAATATCTACAGTTCATTTAGAGCTATTTTTGTTGGATTTTAAAAACTATTTATTTTTAATGTATCCAGTAACATTAGATATTAGGGACTTATTGCAATAAAGCCAGGCAGTAATTGTGTCGGGCACTATTCTGATAGTTTCGCATTATAAGAACAGCTGTCTTCTTCCAAAATTAGGCCTTTGTGCATTATAAGAGACGGAATTAATAGTGCCGTCATTATTAATGGAAAATAAACGACTGGATTTATAAATATAACTCTTTCAATGGAAAACTTTCAGAATAGTGCCTGGCTTTATTGCAATGATCCCCATTATACTTATATTTTTAATATATTTTATTTATTTGATTTTGCACAAAATTTATTAAAAATAAATATACTGCAGGTGTAAAAATTTTGAAAAATAATGGCGCTTTTTTGATAATTGAATTGCCTGTATAGTAATTCACACTTCAAAAAATTTCTCATTTTAGAGAGAAGAGAGAAAATTAATAACAGCATCAAAACTATTAGAAATAAAAGAAAAAATAGCCCGTAGGAAAAATAACTAAGACTTGATCCCAGCTATTATGGTGAAATAGGGTGACCTCTTAGGGGTTAGGGGCGGATCTAGGACATTAGGATTTTGATTTGGGGGGGGGAGGGGGATTTTTTGCGTTTGGCATAGTGACTAGAGGGAATGGGACAATTCGCCGGCGCCTACTCAACGCCGCTAATGTGCTCTCACGCCAACTCGTGCCAGCACAGACCCGATTCGTCACCGGCCCAACTCGCTTTCGACCCGATTTGCCGCCGCGTCAAGACGCCTCTGGTCGCCATAGTTTCTGTTTGCAATTTTGACAGGTGTTTAGAGTTATGGTAAAAAAGTAATTTAAATTTATTTATCACAAAAAAATCAAAATGGCGGGCTTCCTTATTTACATATGAACCGATAAACATGTATTAAATTTGAAAGTTTAGGGTGTTCAAGGTCGCAGATTTTGATTTTTGAGTTAAACGTGAAAATAATTCAAACGGAGATCAAAATGACGAATTATTGCATTTATGAACCTGATTAAAATCACTTTATTTTCCAATTTGAAAAAAAAAGACATATTGACACATGACTAACAATCCAAACAACTCGCTGTGCTTTGAACTGTGAGAGAGTTTAGAAATTTTCCCGAGAACTAGTTTTCTCCTTGACGTTTATTCTTGAATGTCCGTGAGGCGAGGTGAGCCAAAAGTTCAATTTCACGAATAGACTTTGAATACTTTCACCACCTTTTTGCACGGGAAATGAATCCACAGAGGTGAGCGCTCAACTCACATCACGTCACGGGCAGTCAAAAATAAACGTCCTGTGTAAGACGTGGTGAACTTGAATTCACGGAAGCGTTCTTTCGAGAATATCTAATATATAAAAACTCTCTCTTTAAACCGAGATAACGATATTAATATCTTTGATTAGAAGTACAGGGTGTCAATTGCGTACTGATACGATACATTTCCAATACCGTAGCACTTAATTAAATAAATCCGTTCTGCTTTTGTAAACATTTTTTAGAATGTAAAAGCTATTATTTGAAATCAATATGCCAATCAACAAAATAAATCTATCAATGTCACATTATAAAGAGTGATGTTTTTCGTGAAATTAAAAATCTTATTAATTACATGTTTCTTAATTTAGTAACACCCTTTACAGCTAATCAAAGATTCTATTATGGTGATCTTAATTTTTCAACAAGCAGAATTTTTTATAAAGAGTGAGTTTTTTTCGTAAAATCAAAAATAAAGAATTTTTTCCTCTTGTCAACTCCATCCGGGGGGACACTGTATAATATTCCAATACCCACGGTAATTGCCAATGCATGATGCAAACATAAGTCCTCGAAAAAATGTCCTGATTGGTTGCTTTCAAACACATAGGAAGCATATTATTTCCATATAGTAGTACGTATTATTTCAATACCCACGAAGGTAACGTGGGTATTGGATGCATGATGGAACATATTTGCAATAGCAATATCAATGACATAAGTCTATCCTTTTTGCGGTCCTTAACATAAAATGTCCTGATTTTGTATACTTTTACAAATACATATTATTTTATTCGTGTATTCGTGACGTCAAATCTTCGGCGCACAGTTGACAAAAACTCTATCTATGTAAATTTGGCATCTGTGCATTTTTGGTATCTTTAATTCTGAATGTTTGCATCAAACGCTAGTCATTGCGTAAATGGGTAATAGGGAGTATTGGAACATTAAGTATATGCATTCAACCTATTACGGTGAGAATCACATTCTCCTCGCAAAAATCAAAAATAGGTGTCCAGAAGGGTGTTCTCTTAAAGTGCGTATACACCAAACTCCTCCGCGAATGCGCCGATCGCGCGCGGCATATGCATGTTTTTATGATCGGCACTTAAAGTAAAACTAAAGCACTCTAATAAGTATTCTTATTTTGTGGTTTATTGCAGCAAACAGCGTCACCCCGATCCCCTCTCCGCGTGGGTCGAAAATGGAGCACATGAAAAAAGACTGTACGTCTTTCTAGGAAAATGGAAAAGTATTTCTCATTTGAAAAGTTTTGATTGCTTTGCCGTCACAGAGGAACAATGTGGATTTTTAGTTTTAGTAACTCAGGTCTAGTCAGGGCTATCAAAATGAATGGGCCACGAGCCTCTACTTTGGTCACATGAAAACCGTTATAATGACATCTATAGCCGTATTGTTTTTCTTGTGCTAGACTCTTGTAAACGAGAGATACATTTGCTGTGCAGCCAGAGAAAATAATTTACTAGTATTATGTTCTATGTTTATTTGTTCCATTGTCTTTATTATAAACGACGTTTCGGTTAGTAAGTATCTTAACAATCTCTAATCTAAAACAAAAATTAGTACACCTAAAAAATATATAGTATTTTATGGGAAAAAAGTTTTTTACACTACACATAAATTCGTAAAGCAATGACAAATGCATATTGTCAAAAGGCGCGTTTAGTTTTAGGCATATTGGTACGTTCAGAAATAGAGGGATTTGTCTGATATTAGTCGGCCTTGCAAAATATAGACCCAATGAAGATCCAAGTAAAATATAGTATTTTTGCGTACTATATATTTATGCAAGAGTATAGTATGCAGATTCGAAATAATATATATAATATAATAATATAATATAGTACGGTTGGCAACCCAAGATTTATCTGGTGGAGCTCTGTCTCCATAACTCTTACTTTCAAGTGAAAGATAAGTTTTACGCGCAAAATGATGGACTGCCAATGGGTTCGTATACATACATGCAGTGGTTTGACGACCATGCGATCAACACAGCAAGAGTCAAGTCAAAACTATGGCTACGATACCATGTACCTAATATTCCAATACACACGGTAACTGCCCATTCATGATGCAAACAAGAGGGCCTTGGGGTCTTTAAGCAAAAAAGACCTGATTGGTTGCTTTCAAAGACATATGCATATTATTTCCATATAGTAAGTATTATTGCAATACCTACGGTACCTTACGATGCAGCATGCAAACATATTTGAAATAGCAATATCAATGGGTATACGTCTATCCTCTTTGCGGTCAAGATAAAATGTCCTGATTGGTTAGACTTTTACGCATGAATATTATTTTATTCTTGTATTCGTTACGTCAAATCATCGGCGTACAGTTGACAAAAACTCTATCTATGTAAATTTGGTATCTGTGCATTTTTCGTACCTTTATTTCTGAATGTTTGCATCAAACGCCAACCATTGTGTAAATAGATAACAGGGAGTATTGAAATATTACGTATATGTACGATACACGGATGACACATTTATTAATTGAAAAAGATTCGGCTTTACCTTTTTTGGATGTTCTTGTTAAACGATTAGACAGAAACATTCAAACCACGGTATATAAGAGCCGTAAATATTTGAAATAATAATGAAGAATTAACCACAGAAATTAACAACATTGAAAATGACTTACAACAGAATGGTTATTCCGAGAATTTAATAAGCTCAATGATGTTTAAAATTAAAAACAAACCAAATGTAGCAAATTCTCAAAATAATAATCCGTTGTGTGTTATTAACATTCCATATGTTCAAAGGATTTAAGACAACATAAGGCGAATAGCCAAACACTATAATATTAAAACAGTATCATCGGGAAACACGATAGGGAGTTTCATACTAAAACAAAACCAGAAAATCCCTAATAATAAGAAATGTATTTAACAAATCCCGTGTGAGTGTGGTAAATCATATGTAGGTGAAACGAAACGCCCTCTTCAGGTTAGAGTAAATGAACATCTAAAAAGTACCCAATTAGAGGATATTGAAAAATCCGGTTTAGCGGATTACGCATGGTCAAATGATCACAGGATTTAGAAGCTTAAGTGTTGCATAAGCAGTCGGATTCGCGAAATAAAGAAGTTTTCAGTCAACCAAGCACGGACATACCACACTTATGAAAACCACTTCTTAAGGAAAACAAGCGTCTTGGGATTAAAAAAACCGGGAGGGCCGTCACACCTTACTGCACACCAAGTAGTATAAGTAGTAGCCTATAGACTGCAATGGTTTAGTTTACACTTGAAAATGGTTAGACGAGCTTACTAACCAAAACGTCGTGTTTAAAATAAATAAAGACTATGGAAGTCCGATATTTTGTTTCTAGTATTGTGTTGTTTCAGTATTTTGTATATTTATGAGTGGTTTACAGCACAAAATCGATCCATGAAAGTTTCCATACAGGTTGTTGAATATGAACATATGCTTGCTCTAAACGTCTTAACTTTTGAAACACAGGGTTTAAATTTTTCTTTAAATTCCTTTTTTTTATTAATATCTGATATTTTTAATAATTATTAAACCTGAAACTAATTAAAATGGAGACTTCACAATGGCGGATATTTTCATTTATAAACCAATTATGTATTAAATTTTGCACTCTCGGGTGTGTACGATAATTAAATTAAATTTAAAAGAAATTGAAATGGCGGAAATTTCCATCTATAAGCCGAGATGTATTAATTTTAAAATTTTGGGGTGACTATTATGATTTTATGATTTATTACATATAGGTTTGTAAATGGAAATATCCACCATTTTGGATTCGCAAATTTGATTTTCCTAAGGTAATTCAAAAATCAAACTCAGCGAGAGTAAACACCACAATCTCACATGTACTCCATTAATATCGATCTGACAGTAATGTTTAAATTAGCAAAGTTGAAGGATTTCTACTAAAACATCAGTCTGATGTCAAAAATGACATATGTCAAAGACTCAAAATTTATTAAATATCGATTTTTAAATGAAAATGTCTGCCATTTTGAATCCGCTTTTTTGACTTTTATTCTAAGTTTAATTAAAAAATCCTAATCTGAGGGCACACCAGTGCCTCGCCATGTTCGCGCTGCTGTACCATCTTTTCTTGAAACATTTCAGCCCATACTTAACCTATCTAAAACTCTACTTTGGAATGAGCTACGAATCTTAAACTTTGCACAGTCTTAAATCTCCATTGAGTTAACAACCTCTCTTACACCCTGTTTCCACCAATGCATGCCCACCTCGATTCAAAAAACGCATCAGGTGACGCTGCATTTAAAACCAGTGCAAATCCATGGGTTATCACGTGATGCGTTTTTTGAATCGGGGTGGGCATGCATTGGTGGAAACAGGGTATAAGTTTCATGGACTTCCATACAGTAGTAAAGTAGTTACGAAACTTCAAAAAACATCGAAATTGCCACTCACTCACTGACTCACTCACTCATGTATAGATCATCCAAATTCTACTGTAATTCCAGACATGCTACAAAACTGAAATTTGGCAGACTAATAGAAAATATGACCAAACCGGTGGAAAAAAACCCAAAAGTCTAATTTACTCCCCTCCCCTATACATGTATAGTTATGTAAAAGTAACATTGCCCACTTCCAGAAACGCTAGAGAGCTGAGCTTTGATAGACTGATAGGAACTATGATAAAACTATAGAAAAAAATTAAAAACCCCAAAATTATAATTTACTTCCCTTCCCTATAAATGTAAAGTAATGTAAACGTAACATTACCCACTTCCAGCAACGCTAGAGAGCTGAGCTTTGGACGCTGCTAGGAAGGAACTATGATAAAATCATGGGAAAAAATAACAAAAACATTTTATGTAAAAAAAGTCAAGTACGCGAAAATGGCATTCCGTAAAAAGAATTGAGATAAAAGTAAAGCCAAGTTCTCCAATACAAATTTCAAAATGAAAGGATCTTACAATTTTGGAAATGTTTTTTCTAAACTTGGCTATTACGGCTGCAAATGGCTCTTAGGCACAATGCTAAATTAAACATAAAGAAGTTTGGCTGTAATAGAAAAGTTTTAAAAAAAATTTCCAAACTAGTAAGAAGCTTTCATTTTGAAATTTGTATTGGAGAACTTGACTTTACTTTTATCTCAATTCTTTTTACAGAATGCCATTTTCGCGTACTTGGCTTTTTTTACATGAAATGTTTTTGTTATGATTAGCTTATTTTTTCAGTGTCGAGGCCTGTGTTTTTTTGTTGGCCTTGGTCTAGTGTATAAAAGTTTGTGTATTTAAAAATTTGTATGTATTGTTCCAACTTTTTAGAAATAATAACCCTATGCGACTCCACATTATAACTTTTTAAAAAGATTTTTAATCAAAAACATAAAACATTAAATATATTCGCCAATTTAAAAGGTCAAGGCTTAAAATTAAAAAAATATATATATTAAGATAAATTAACAACAAAATTAAAAATAGTTGCATCATATCCCACAGAGCCGTACCTAGGGGGGTATTAAGGGGGACCAATCCCCCCCAAATGTTTAGGACTCAAAAACAATAAAATATTTAGTAGTGATAAATAGTAGAGATATGGGCAATTCGCATTTTTTTATGGCAAAATGTACTCTGATTTTTTAGATTTTTACTTACAACAGCTGAAAACATACTCAACCTAAAATTTGGTTAAATATTCTGTTTTCTAAAAAAACTAAAATCTTAAGCGTATTTTATTGATAAATGCAAGCAAAGTGAGTGCTTGATAACACCACAAAGAATCTGCTATAGGCTATATTTTTTGTAATAACACCAAGAATTTTATTCATAAACAGTTGTGTTTTAAAGAATATTACTTGATTTGACTGCGAAATCCAAGATTTAAGCAGCTGCTGAAAAATACTTTCATTTGTTTTTGATTAATTGATTTTTGCCCAGTCAGTGATAATTTTTGCTTGGCAAATATAAATTTGATTAAAAAAGTATG
Source organism: Aspidapion aeneum (assembly GCA_963576565.1). NCBI lineage: Eukaryota > Metazoa > Arthropoda > Insecta > Coleoptera > Brentidae > Aspidapion > Aspidapion aeneum. The sequence continues at coordinate 44,382,099 of OY755040.1, forward strand.
CTTGGTTGACTTATTTTTTAGCCATTCTTATTAGTAGATTATTAGTGTCGTTAAAAAAAAACTTTTTTAATTCTCTCTCAAAATAAGACCTAACTACCGAAATTTTTGATGCCGTCTGTCTGTCTGGGACACGATAACTCAAAAATCGATAAATATATTTTGGCCATAACTGTCAACGTTCCCATTTTGAGAACACAAAATATTTTCAGAGGAATAGATTGATAGTTAAAAAAAAAAACCAAATATTTTTAGTATTATAATTAGTAGTTTAATAAAAAAAAATATTTTGTTTTATTTTCATCTTTGTTTCTTTTACAGTTTTTGTAATCAAAATCTCAAAAACTATTTAATTTTCTTAATAGTTTTTCAAATTAGGTAGCTATTTAACGAACCTACCTAGTAAATAGTTTTGCACTTGAATTTATTCTTTAGCTTTTGAGAAAACCGTCTATAATTAGGCATGTGCCAAAATCGGGGCATCATTTTTTCTAATTATTTAAAGTAATAGTAGTAAGACCCAGAACAACTAGATCTTATGAATGGCTATGCCTTTTGGTGACATTTTTTTATTTAGCAAAACACTCATCATTAAAATATATCTTCCTTTAGGGCAGGTTAGAAACAGAAGTGTAACTCCATCCGAGTACAATGTTTAAAAAATTATAGAACTTTAAACCACAAAATATATTGAAATTCCGCGTTGAATAAAATGTCTTACAACCATTTTTATAACATCTACAAATACTTTCAGAATTTTGGTTTTCGAGATATTGTTTTGCACCAAATATGAACTATTTCTTCAATTTCAACATCTTTTAGTTGGTAAGGCAGGCACCGTTATACTCCGTTTATGTATCTTAATCCAGGATTAACATTATTATTGATAAATGGACACAACTGACAAGGTGAAAAATTGTAGAAAAAAATTACAGACTTTTTTGGTTCGATATCAGCAAAAATTAGAAATGCTAGAAATGAACAATTCGTGCAATTCCCAACACAAAACCAAATTTTCCAAAATTCTATTTTATACTTTTTTTACCCCCCCCCCTCACCCCCAAATTTTTTCCTATGTATGGCCCTGCTTCTACATATGATTTACCACACTCACACGATTTGGGATTTGGTAAAGAAATTCCTTATTTTTTAAGGGATTTTCTGGTTCTGTCTAGTTACAAAATTTTTATCATGTTCCTCGATGAGAATACTGTTTTAACAATGTAGCGTTTGGCTATTCGCATTACGGTCTCTGAGACCCCGTGAAAATATGGACTGTTAACAATACCTAACGGATTATTATTCTGAGATTTTGTTAAGTTTTGTTTGTTTTTGATTTTAAAGATCATTGAGTTTGCTTTTTCTCGAGATGACCGTTCTGTTGTAAATCATTTTTATTATTTCTGCGGTTAATTTTTCATTATTGCTACAAATATTTACGGCCCTCAAATACAAACTTCTTATGACTTCTTGTTTCGTAGCAACAGAATAATTAAATTTAAAATCTAGATACTGTCCCGTGTGTTTAAGTCTTCCATATTTAGTGGTTTGGTAAAAGGTAAACCGAATCTTTTTAAATTTGCATTCTTCACTTAATTGTCGGTCGAATACCGTTGTATTGTTTAATTATTCCAGACAAAAACCTCAACAAACTACTGGTTCACAGAACAATAAAACTTAACTGGTCGGTAAGTCCCTGGAGCTGGTAATGAGTCCCAGTTATTTATCTTTGTTGTGAATTATTAGCAGTTCATAAAAATCACGGATTATTGAATAATAACGGATTGGATTTGACCAAAGTTAAAGTTGCAAATCCAAAATGGTCGCAGCCCGCCAAACGTTTTAGTTTGATATTTCGTTCTCTGGTTTGGAAATGTCAAAGGCTGTTTTTGTTTATTTGTGTTTTTGCAATTTTTTCTAATTAAATTTGGGGCACAATCTAACTATGAAAAACTAGGGTTCTAAAACATTACTTTTCCTATTAGATATAGAATAGAGAAATTCTTTCTTTTTTAACAACATGCGCTCAAACCAGTTGAAAAAGCTGTAATTCCACTCGGTTGTTGGTACTGTCAAAATTGCATTCTTAAAGGCGTCGACTGCTGCCTCTGGCGACTGAAATCTTTGACCAGGCAGTCCATTCTTGATTTTCGATTCAAGTATAGAAATCGTTGGGACGTAGGTCGGGACTGTATGGAGGATGATCCAACAATTCGACGTTTTGTTGTGTTAAAAATTCAATGGTTTTTTTGTGCGGACTTGCATTGTTTTGGTGGAGGATGATCCGTCGTTCGGGGTTCGTTTTACGAAGCTCAGCGATGACTTTCGGCAAACAAATGGTGATGTACCAATCTTCAGTAACCGTCCTTTGATCTTCCAGAGAAATTATTGCTACATAACTTGCTTTTGCGACAAATGTCGCGACCATCTTTTTGGGTACACACTTTTGTTGGCCTTTCTTCATCTTGGAACACCCAGACGACTGACGTTTATTTTCGGGTTCATATGAGTAAATCCACAATTTATCGCCACTGACAATGCTGTACAGCGTGTCCCATTTTCGATGGGATTAAATGGGAAACTCGGTTATTATTAAAGACATCGATTTTCTGATTGCACCTTATCGTGCTCTTTTTTTGAGCCCTTAAAAATGGCATAATCAGATTTTTTGCTATACCTCGTGGTTTCGCTAATACAGGGAGTTTTTTTGCATTTTTATTAATTCCTTGTATCTCGTTTATTTTGCAAGATATTTTTATTCTGTAAAAACCTTTCTATGGCAACTTTTTTAGAGCAAAATAATGACGTTGTCAATTTTTTAGAATATTGTTTAGTTTTTGAGATATGGTATTTATCATAAAAAAAATAAATACGGACCTGTATTTTTTTTGTCACTATTTTGATTGGTTTCATGCTATTATTATCCTAAAATGATAAAACTTTAATATTTTTTTGATTTAAGATTAAAAAAATAATAATAATATTTAAAATAAAATTTTAGTCCGAACTTGGAAATTTCCAACGTAAATATAAATTAAAAATTGCAAGACACACTAGTTGGACGATTTTTAGTTTATCTATTTTGAAACGTTAATTAAAAGATTTATAAATAAAGGAACAAACGTTTAAAAGTTACAAAAATAAAATCATAGTAATTATTTGATGGTAGCACAGCAACTCATGGAATTTACTTCAACATGGAAAACCAAAAGCGTGGAATTGACATTGATTGTCATTTTACTTGTCACTTTTGTGAATAGCTCACTCAAAATTATTCTAAAATGGCTAGAAATCGACCATATCCAGATTTTGAAAAATGTAATATGTTTGACTGCTTTATTCAATCAACAAAATCCCAATATTTAAACGACAGAAACATTTTCATGCAAAATGTGTTAAGAAAAATTACTTAAAAATGTCAACAATGTTTCACACATAATGGCAATCAGTTTGAACATTTATATCATTAAAGAAACATTAGTTATTAGTTTTTGTAATTCGTTATTTTTTTTTGTATTTGTCGTAGACTTTGTTTCAAATAAATCTTTAAATGAACGTAAAACCATTTTAATTTAAGTATCAAAACAGTAACTAAAAATCGTTCAACTAGCAATTTTTAACTTATATTTATGTTGGACTATTTTTTTTGAAAATAATAAATACTTTTTTTTAACCTTAAAACAAAAATATTTAAAATTTTTATTATTTTGTGATAATAACGGCATGAAGCCAATTAAAATAGTAATAAAAAAAAATCCAGATCCGTATTTAATTTTTTTATGGTAAATATCATATCTCAAAAACTAAACAATATTTTATAAAAGAGACGTCATTATTTTCCTTCAAGAAAGTTGATATAAAAAGGTTTTTACAGAATAAAAATTTCTCGCAGGTATATTAAAAATGCAATTTTTTCAAAAACTCCCTGTATTAGCGAAACTACGGGGTATAGCAAAAATCTGATTACACCATTTTAAAGGGCTTAAAAAAAGAGCACGGTAAGGTGCAATCAGAAAATCAATTTCTTTAATAATAACCGAGTTTCCCATTTAATCCCATCGAAAATGGGACACGCTGTACACGTTTTTCGTGTTTCCTGTCTCAAAGCGGTCTAGAGTTTTCTGACACCAATTGACTCTAGCTTCTTTCTGTTCTTTGGTTACCAAGTACGGTATCCAGCGGGAAACTTATGTTCTGACCGCTAATTCTTCATGCAAAATTTTTTGAATTGAGGACTTTGAAAGCACCAATGAAGCCTCAATTTTGCCATATTTCACATTTCGATCTTCCGTAATGAGCATGCGCACAGCATCGATGTTTTCCTGGGTGACAGCCGTTTTTGGTGCACCTGACCTTGGATCGTCGCTAAGGCTAATCCGTCCACGCTTGCATTCTCCATACGAATGACAAACTGTCGACTGATGGTGGTGCTTCATTACCGAAAACAGAAATTACCTCGGCAAGGCGTTCTTGTTGAGATTTTTTTCTTCGAAAGATAAAAAATTTTAGCCCGAAAATGTTCTCGGTTTAATTCCATTTTTTGACTTATTTGTTAACTTAAAAAATTCACTGTCGCCATAAAACCCCGCACACAATCACCTATAAATTTGGATCTCGTTCGATTTTAATAATTTTCTGATATGTTATAGGGCAAGTCAATACTAGATAACTGTGTAAGTTTGTATGCCTAGTTTCTCAGATATTTGCTTGAAAAGTCGGGAAAAATCCCCAAGACTGAAAGAAAAGAAGAACGTTTTTCTTAAATGAATTAAACCAAAATTGAACTGAAATTAAATTGTCCAGATAATGTTGTTTTACGAAGTCACAATGTTTTATGCTTCAGTTAGTCAGTTTTTATACATGAACTAGTCAAATATAACGTTTTGATCAGTATCGGCATGAACAGTATTTGAGGATAATGAAAATGTTGCGCATCTAAAACTTGTTAGTTATTTTAAGATAATTCTAGTGCGTTTCTTTTATTTACCGTTATACTTTTTGGTGTACGAATCTTTGAAGTTTTGGTGTATTCTTGCACCTTAAGCAAATTGACGTGGGGCATCTAAACGGTTGTAATAATCAAGTTTTAACAAATGCGCTATATACAATATGTCCCCCTAAGTTGGAATCATGGAAAACTTTTTTATTATTAATTTTAGGAAAAAAAAGTTATTCTTCATAAAAAGTTCTGCATTATCTAAAACCTAGAATACATTAGTCAAATATCTAAATTTTTCAGTGGTATACTAGGTTTTTTAAAAATTGAGGAGCAGAAGTAACAAAGGGGCTAGGTGCCAAAACTGCTACATGGAGATATTTAAAAAATTGATGACGAAAATGACCGATCACTTGCCGAAAGTGCCATCTATTTGCCCGATTGCTTACGAAATTAGTAGTCCTGCGACTTTGCACGTTTGATAGGATATAGTTGATGGCCCATAGAAACTTTTTACGGAAAAATCTGCTCCTCAATTATGAGTTTTGCTCAAGAGTAAAGTACCTTTAAATTTGACAATATCGAAAAATGTTACTAAAAAAAGTTGATCAGAATTAAAAATTACTTTTAAATATGCAAGTACATCCATTTAAATTAAAACTTATTATAGATTATTTTATTTTTTACTAATATTTCTATTTTGAATGAACATGTATCTCTTGAGATTACGAAACACATGATAATCTTTTAGTTTTTCGATGTTTTTTAATAATTTTGCAATTAAAACGCGTAGTAAGTGCATATTCATTTATTTTGCAAATAATAATTCAAATTTAAAGGTACTTTACTCTTGAGCAAAACTCATATTTTTGGACAAACCTCGTATACCACTAAAAAAATTTGATATTTGATTACTCTGTTCTAGGTTTTAGATAATGTAGAACTTTTTATAAACAATAACTTTTTTTCCTAAAATTAATAATAAAAAAGTGAAAAATGTTGATAGTGATCTAAACCGTTTCTTCAATTTTTACTATAATTGGCAAATACTACGCTACCAACAATATATATTATTGTTTTTGAAATTAAAGGGATTACCACAAAAACCGTTCAGTAACTTACATACACGTTGGAGACTTTAAATGGAACGCTGCCTCTAGTGGATGATAACTTTTTGTTTGGAAAAAAAAACAAAACCACCTCAGGTTTTTTCACGGGCTTTCTTCCTAATGTAAACATTATTTGGTTGGACCTTCGGAAAGGGACCTACTCATATTCAACTTATTTTTGCCGATAAAATTGGGGTAACTCGTTCAAAAGCTTGTAAAAAAGAAAAGCAACGGAATAATTATTTTTTGACATACCTCAACTAAAATGTCAAAACGTATATTTATAAAAAAAAAAATTACTATTGGGTTTTTAAAACAAAAAAAAACAGGTTAATCATTTTTTACATTTTTATTGACCTTAAGTATGTAAAATAAGTTTTCAAATAAGGTAGGTACTAAAAGTAAAAAAAAACACATTTTTGACACTTTAGTTGACGTATGAAAAAATAATTATTCCGTTGTTTTAATTTTCTTACAAGCTTTTGAACGAGGTACCACAAGGCAACAAAACCCGTAAAAAAACTTATTTGACTTATTTCTGTTTTATCTTTCAAAAACTATATAATAGTATTACAAATTTACATTGTTGTTAACCAAGTGTGTGCCAAAGATATTGAAAATTGACGGATCAGGTTTAGAGCACCATATTCAAAAACAAAAAGTGAATGATATTCAAAAAGTATTTCTGAATCCCGTATTAAAACAATAGCTTAACCGTTACAGAGTACGTTTTCTCTGGGTTAACCAAGATTTAGCTTAATTGTGAAAACTTTATACTTACAAGAGTTTAAATGTTCCTACGTCAATTTGCTTAAAAGGTTCAAGAATACACCTTAATTTAAAAAATTCGAACACTAGGAAGTAATGATTTAAAATGGCAGCATTTTTTTCAAAGAAATATTAATTTTAGTTTTAGCGTTTTCATGCATGTCAAATATTGGGCATACCGATAGAGCTTAACCGTTAAATTTGGCTAGCCGCTGTATACAAACTACAAATTGTCTAAATCAAGCACAAAACATTGTGATTACGTGAAACTACATTATCTGTATTACTCAATTTCAGCTCAATTTTGGTTCAATTTGTTTAAGATGTACGTTTTCCGGAATGTAGCCATGTTGGGCATTTTGACAGACTCTACATGCAAATATCTCAGAAACTAGTTATGCAACCTTAGTTAAATTTATACATTTTTCTAATACTGAGTTGCCCGACAACATATCAAAATATTATCAAAAGGGACCGAGACCCAAATTTATAGGTGGTTGTGTGCGGGGTTCTTTAACATAAAACTGGTATAGCGGGTAACTTTAGGCCAATTTATTTTCCATCCATGTTTTTGTTATTTAAAAATTGGTTAGTCATTATTTCTCCATTTAAAAAGTCAATATTAATACAATTACATATTTAAAAAAACACACTACATAAATTGGAATATTACAATAAAGAGTCCCAAATAAATATATTTTTTATTATAATAACAAACACATTTAACGTAAGTACAAAAATGTGGATGACAAAAAAATTTTAGGAACTTTTATATAAATTAATATCAAGTAGTATGTAATATAGCTTCGAATTGCACCATATGGAAAATATATATTACTAATTTTATTAAAAATATGTTTTATAAAAAGTTTCTAGGGTCCTTAATTTTTCTAGTGGTATGGAGGCCCAAAAAAAATATCAATTTATATCAAAAGCAAAAAAGCTTAATTAAAAAAAATATCTAAAAATGTTATTATAGCCCAGTCATATTAGGTAAAAAAACTCTGAAACCTACAAAAAAATAGGTGCAAGCAGGATTTTTGCATACTTATTCCTTAACATCTGAGACATATCCTTACATATTCGCTGCCAAAATCCCCCTTGAGCCCTGCTAGATTTAAAAAAAAAGTGGAGACAGCAAAAATACGCAAATTCATTAGGTCTATACTATAAAATGAAGAAAAAAACCTAAACTATTATTTTAAAAAAATATATATTTTTTTAATTTTATTTTTTTTTTCACCCTGTAGGTAAAATGTTGATACTTTATAATATTAGGCTTGATCCCAACTTGTATAAAACAACATGCACCTAAAAAAAAATTTAATTAAAAGTTAGAACAATGGATAATAATTGCGGGACTTTTCAATGGGATTTTGAAAAAAAATTGATTTATACAATTAAACATTGTACGAGAAAAAAAAGCGTATACAGTAGATTCGCGCTAGTGTGAAGACGAAAAAAATATCTGCACGTTCATACCATGGAGACCGTTCACACTACGAAAGGTCTATTTTAAAACCGAAATATTATTGGTAAGATATAATAAATCCATACCTATCAACTTTTAAATGTAATTATTCTTATAGTTTAGAGCAAAGCTATAAGTTTCTGCTGAAAATGACAATTTAAAGTATCGACAAATACTACAATTATGAATTTATATGACACTTCAAAATTTACATATCATTAGGTAAACAACGATGTTATTTTAGACCGAACTTATCTAGCTGACCAATGAGTGGCTACTGCTCGGTCTCAATATTTTTTAGGCTCTAACATCTATGTTGTTTGTTTCTGACTATAATGTCACCACTTTAAGTGATTCCAAAATATACTTTACTGCAACTTTTTTAGGTGTCTTCATTTCATTCTCAGATTCGCCTTCCAAACTTACCTCTGGAAGCAAAAATTAAAAACTTCTTGGTTTTTACCATTTTAGAAAGCAAAACATGAAATAGTTATAGTTTTACCACAAAAAACGAATTAAAACTAAGTAATTCTCAGTAATTCCCCTAAATTTTACCATTTGATTAACACCTCTTTTCCGTTCCGAGATTCGTTACTTTTTATACTACTATAATACATTGATCTTCACTGTTCACACTACTGGGAGGTTCACACAAGCGTGTGTTCACAACAGCGCGAGTCTACTGTATAAAAAAAATCAATTTGTGGGTAGAAACAGCTTAAAACCTAGCGCAAATGTGCACGCTTTTATTATATTGGTACTAATGCAATTTTTATAAAACTTTTAGCAAAAATAGTGTTTGCGCATATTTTCAAGCTGTTTCTACCCAGAGGTCGAATTTTTTTATATAGGTAAGCTTTTTTGCTCGTGCAGGGCTTAATTGTATAAATATATATTCCATTGGCGATGTCGTTCCGGCTATTATTGACCATTACCCTAACCTTTACCTAAGGTTTACTTTAAAGACAAAAAAACTAAATTTAAGTGCATGGTATTTTGTACAAGTGGGGATTAAGCTTAATATTACAAAATTAAAGTATCAACATTTAAAAAAAGTAACCTACAATGTGGGTAAAAGAAAATATTTAAAAAATCATTTTTTAAAATGTTAGGGTAGGTTTTTTCTTAATTTCTAGTATAGACCGAAGGATTTACTTTTTCTCTTTTGACTTTTTTTGAAAGATACGAGGATGTATCCTAGAAGCTAAGGAATGAGTATACAAAAATGCAGCATGCACATATTTTTTCGAGGTGCTTTCCTTATATAACTAGGCTATCATTGGTTAATTGGAATTGAAAGCGATATTATTACGCGTTTTCTTTTACTTATGCAAAATGTTTAATTTGTATATTTTACGTTTTTTATCAAGAATAACTTTTCCTTGTGTTTTTGTTTTGATTTTTGATAAACTTTTATAAATAACACTTTTCTATATTGACAAAGTTTCAAAACACATTTTTATAAAACTAATAATAAAAAAGTTTTCCAATAAATGCAATTCCAAGTAGAGAAAGATTAACTAAAGAAAATGCAATTAATTCGACAGGTATCAAGTCAGTTAAAAAAAAATATCATTACATTTGATTTTGCATCTAAAATTTTGAAAACACTAACATTTTAGAAAAAAGCTAACTGTTTAAAAACCTGGAACTCAAAATACCTCGACTTACCGCAAAGCCGAACAGTAAAGATACTGCACTGACTGTCAAAAGTGTTATGGCTACGTACGACACCTCTTCATCGGGAGTTTTGTTTTTTTCAGGGTTCTTGATGTATTTTGATTCTCCACGTGGCAGTTCTGGCAGGTACTTGGCATCGATACGTTTCACCAAGTTGCCCAAGTTTGGCCATAAAGCTAAAAAAATAATTAAAATGCAGGAATACTGATACGTAGGAAATATTTATTTTGATTTTATCTTGATGCTGCGGCGCTGGGTGTAAGCATTGCAAATCAAATGAAAGGATGTAAAATAAGCGCATATATGACAAGCACCATGGACCGTACAAAAGATTTACGAAACTTATATAATATCACAGTGTGAGGTCAGGTTTTCTTTTTTTTCGATTCTGGCTCTATTTTAAAACAGCGCTATTTCGTTACGCGCTATTTTAAACAATTCTATTATTGTAGACCAGAGCCTATTTATTGCAAGGCATCTTTTTAGACTATATTGTGTATCCATTTGGATACGCAGGCCTTCAGATTGGATACCCAGTAAACAGGAAATGGATACCCACTTTTGGGCCTTGGTGTAATTTAGATAAGGAACCACTCTTTAAGAAATGGTGCGGAAGGTCCAAAGTAGACAAAAAGTTAAAATAACTTTTGGCCAAGTTATAGCATTTGTTAAGTTTGGAGAGTAGGGAAAAACGAGGAATTTTTAAAATGAAAATGAAATTTGAACAACGTTAAACAAATTTAATACTATTTAAAAATATTCTATTGCTTTTTTTCCAAGAAAATATAGATAGGTTAAGGATACAGTTCGGCCAAATAATTTTTGGAATAGGTATACATTTATCAATTCTTTTAATAATTAATATTTTAACATTTATCAATTCTTTTAATAAAAAAAATTGAAATAGATTTTTGTATATGTCTAAAGGCCCCTTAATAAAAACATAAAATACTAATATTAGCACTATATTTTACAGATTTTTCTAAGTTTGTTAAAAAAAACAGATTGTTGGTAATAATAATAAAGTATTTCTATTTATTTTAAAATCATTTTACCATTTAATTATTACCCCTATTATCATATTTCAAAAAATCTCGATTTTCTGTCGAAATTTTTAAGAAAGTTATAACAAAAATTAAAATAAAAGCTGTTAAGTTTGGCAACCTTTATCTAAAAAACAAAGAGGTTTGATGCAAAATGTAATAAGAAAAAAATCCTTATTTTGATATTTTCTACCACATATTAAAGTTTGCTATTATTATACCATGATAATAGGGCAAAAAAAAATATATACAAAATAGGTATATATTTATTGTGTCAAAAAATACTAAGTATATAAAGTAAGTAACTTTATATTAAAGTTTGTATCTTATGGTAAGAATTTCTAGATATCTGAAAGCATCAAATTCGTCTGAAATTTTTTTTAATAGAAATGAGCCCTTTTTAAATATACCAGGTGGGCAAAAAACCGGACAAAATGTTTTTCGTTATAACTTTCCAACTATAGCACCGATTTTACCAAAGCAAACAGTAGTTTGCAGGGAATTGATCGGACATTTGTGTAAAAGTATATTTTTGTCCACCATCTTAAAATCCAAGATGGCAGCCAGAATCAAACTTGAACCATGAAAGAGGCTCGTTCATTCTTGTGTTAGGGAAATTTTCGATATTTTTTTGTTTGTACAAAAGCTCTATCTTTGCTACGCACAACGACATATAAACGTTTAAATCGGTTTAGGTCCCTAAAAATAAATTTTGCTTCGGCTATATTGTTTTCAGGTTAACTTTCCTTCTAAATCCTGTCTGCATTAATTTCCTCATAAATAAATTTTTGCCAAACCAATTTTAATAAAATATAAAGCGGCATGGAACAGATTGATTGCTTTTAAAAGATCACAATCAAAATTTGCCGTCATTGTAAAATCCAAGATGGCGGACATAAAAAACTTTACTTTCTAAAAACGGTCGTTTATTTCTCGACCCTTTTTTGAATTTATTTAAAAGATCTAGGTCCAGAGCCCCCAATCTTTGTCATAAATTCTACTCAATTTTAAAAAAAATTCACCTGCGCTGAGGCTTAATTCTCCTGTAGATACTATATTTCACACCTTCAACCTATCAAAACCGGTAATAAAAAATATTTTGATGTTTTCTGCCACTTTGGCCCTTCCCCCTGAAATTTTCAATTTCATAATGGGAAAATTTGAATAGTTTTGTTCCAACAGCAATCGAGTATCACCATAATTCTCTTTTTTTCATTGATCGGTTTAGTGAATTTACAAGGAAATTATTGCAAATTAAAATAACAGTTGCTATAAAAATTATTATTTAAAGAACCACTAAACCGACTTTATAGATTTTATAAAATACGTTCGGTATTAATTAATTTATGAGGAAATTAATGTATACAGAATTGATTAGGATTAATTTTTCGGGAACCACTAAACCGATTTTAATGATTCGAAACTAGTTAAAATTAATGTTTCAGATTCTACTAAACGAATTTTAATGATTCGTAAATTTCCGAAGTGCAAGAATAAATAAGTCTCTTTGAAAAGTTCTGTCAACCACCTATTTTATAATTTTAAAAAATTCTTTCGGCTCGAAAGCCTAATCAATTTTCTGCAAAGTTCGGTCTGTTCCATTAACGATAACATTGGTAGTATAGTTCAAAAGCTATAACAAAAAACATTTTCTCCGTGTTTTTTACCCGGTAGATATGAGTACCAGGTTTAATTACAGTTTCTTTTCATTTTGATTAGTTATACAAACACACCATATAATACTCCAAAAACTTTTTCAAGACAAATTTTGGCTTAAATCGGGAAGAGGCACACCAAACGGCGGCGGGCCTTTTGAGAAATTTGGATATGCAGTAAAAAATCACTAAAAGATGCTCTGATTTATTGTGCCTTCACATGAATAAGGTATCATCCATATCTAGTGTTGCTATCAATAATAATCAAATTATAAAACGCTCTAAAACACCCAGTTAAGGCCCGGGATCTAACCGGGATTACTACATCCTAAGAACCCACAAGAGCATGACAGTATGCGGTCACGGCGCATATCTAACGGGATAACGCAGAGTTACGGGTAGGTTGATGATACTTCAGTGTTTAGTGTAGTGATGTGATTCCTCTTGCTAAGAAAACCAGAAAAACATAGAAACAATATTTTAAAACACTGGAAACAGCAATAATAAAAAGGTTTAAAATTAAAATAAAGTCTAAAAGTAAAGATCAAAATAGTTAGGAATAAAAAAAAGAATAATAATCTACAAAGTTAAAATAATTGACAGATTTAACATTTCCCAAGTTGAACAAAAATTAAGTCAAGCGAAGTGAAGCATACAAAAACCAACTAAAGAATGCTCTGTAAAGATTTTCCTGTCTCAGCGAAAACAACCCTGCCTTGCAGGCACTCATAGATTGCCGTTGATTGGTTTGAACTCTAAGAGATAGACTGTGCCTTGAACGCTCCAAACAAAGAGACACAATACCAGCGCATGCCAGAGACGCGTTGACTTAGAAAACCGTTACTCAAGGAACAGATTAGCCAAATACAACTTTTATTAATATACAGCAATCCTGAAAACCATGCCTAAAAACAGTTGCCATAAATTTTACTTGTTCTTAACCTAGTCTTGCATGTAATTAATGCTTGTTGATGTCGAAATATTAAACTAAAAATATTTAAAAACTTATAAATGGCAAAAATACAATTGAAGGCCACAGGCAAAGAAGGCGCTATGTCAATTTTTTAAAGAAATTGAGTTATTAGTGCCATCTATTAGAAAAATTTTAAAAGTTTCACTATATCCTATCGTTCAGGCTATAAATGCGCTCGTTCAGGAGTAATTTCAATTTGTAATATTGACGAACAGGCTAAAAAGGCGCCATGTTCCAACTTTAGAACGGGTTTTCTCGAAATCCCGTTTTTTAACATAGCGCCTTCTTTGCCTGTGGTCTTCAATTTATATTCAAATCCCGTTTTGTTACGCTACTCACACTTTTATACAATAAACCCCAAGACCCAATTTCAAGATATATCAATTGATCTGCAGGAAACGACACCTGAATATCTGTCAGCCTCTCCGAGGACAGACACAGAAGTATATGAAGAGGAAGTAATCATCGAAAAAGAAATGACAAAGAAAAGAATCAAAAAGTTTAAGTCCGGTGATTGGAGAATTTCATTCGTATCCTCAATACATAAAAAAGGAAACAAGCTGGACTTCATCAATTACAGAGGAATTTCAGTAACCAGTATTCTACGTATATTATACGGTAGGATATTGTTACGGGTTCACAACGACAAATTAAAACTCGCAATTGTTGAAAACGATACGTCAATTTATTTCTACAAATTATGTACAAAAACACGCACTAATAACTTGCTAATAATTCACTGCTATAATCGGTCTATTAACTTCGTGTTAATCTCACGACCACTCAGTATGTTATCTGTGACTGACTGACTCTGATGCACGACGTCCGGCCTTATATATGAGGGCTGTCTACTATTCGAGAACCCTTCCATCTTTGTTCGACTCGCAATCATTCCAGCCCTTTTCTAGACTTTCGCATACCAGTTTGTCACAGATAACGCAACTAAAACCTAGATTAAGAATACAACCTTAAGATAAATCAACCTAATACTACACTAAACCTAAATAAATTCCCATTATAAAATTTAAATAACTTAAATTTGTAACACTATCCTCCTCTTCAGGTTTGATCGTCTCGATCAACATTTCCCAGGTAAGGTTTTAGTCTGTCTAGATGAACAACTTTCATCTTGGACTTCGGGCTTCTCTGGATTCGGTAGACCACATCATTAATTCTCTTAACAACTTTATAAGGCCCTTCCCATGCTGGTGTCAACTTAGGTGATCTTCCTTTCTTGCGTTGAGGATTGTATAGCCAGACTCGCTTTCATGCGGTCACTGGCTATTTCTATTCGCTCTCTAACCACTTCATGGATATCGTGCAGCTTTTGCCTTAAACGTTCGACATAGTCATTAACCTCTAAGTGTTCTTCTTCAGGTGAACCAAACATGATATCACATGGTAAACGCAGTTCTCTACCAAACAGGATACTAGATGGAGTAGCTCCTGTCGTATTGTGAATGGCGGTTCTATAGGCCATCAAAAACAATGGAATATATTGGTCCCAATCTGTTTGGTGCTCATCAACAACTTTGCACAGATGTTCTTCTATTGTTTTATTAAATCTTTCAACCATGCCATCTGACTGCGGGTGTAAAGCCGTAGTCCGTGTTTTATGTATCCCTAAAAGGTCACTGAGATTCTGGAAGAGCTTCGATTCAAAGTTTCTTCCTTGATCTGAATGTAGTTCCAAAGGAATGCCAAATCGGCTGAAAACATCATTTACCAGAACTTCCGCAACTGTAGCGGCCTCTTGGTTAGGCAAAGCAAAAACTTCTGGCCATTTGCTAAAGTAATCCATGACAACAAGGATGTATTTGTTGCCCTTTTTAGTTTCTGGAAATGGTCCGGCCACATCAATAGCAATGCGTTCGAATGGCAGACCTACGTTATATTGTTTCATTTGACCTCTGGACCTTGTTTTGGGACCTTGGCTGGCTGCACAAGTCGAACATCGGCGGCACCAGTTTTTCACATCTTGAAAGTAATTGACCCAATAAAATCGGTTTCGAATTTTGTCCATGGTTTTATTTATGCCTAGATGCGCGCCTGATTTTCCACCATGGCATTCGGCCATTATATTGTCTACCATGCTCCTAGGAACCACTACTTGATTAACCACAGTAAGGCCATCGGCACTTTCCCAGGCACGTTTAAGGATGTTTTCCTCTACTATCAGTGAATCCCATTGTGCCCACAGTGATTTGAATATCACCCCTTGGTTTGCGATATCTTGCCATGATGGTCGTGGCTTGTTCTCTTCTTTCAATCGCAAGATAGGTCCTACATCTTTGTCGTTAAGTTGTGTGGTTCTAATCGAAGCCGACATCCATTCTTCATCTGGTTCTAACTTTATCTGACGCACGTAGGTAATTCCTTCTTTCTGGTCAATTTTCCTGCAATGTTTACAATCCTCAGGGCAAGGTCTTCTGGACAATGCATCTGCATTAATATGCACCCTTCCCGCTCGGTGCTTAATTTGATAATGGTATTGTTGTAGCTTTTCTATCCATCTCGCGACTTGCCCCTCAGGTTGTTTCATTTTCATGAGCCACTGTAACGCAGCATGATCCGTTCTAATCAGAAACTCTTGTCCGTAGAGATATTTGTGAAAGTGATCTACGGATTTAACTATGGCTAGGAGCTCCTTTCTAGTAACACAATAATTTCTCTCTGGTTTGGATAGCTTCTTGCTGAAAAATTCGATGACCCGTTCTTCTCCATCTTGTACTTGGGAGAGTACTGCTCCTATGCCATCGTTGCTCGCATCAGTATCTAATATGAATTTTCCTTTTGGAATGGGATATGCAAGAATCGGACTAGAACATAATGCTGCTTTTAGTCTTCTAAATGCTTGGTCACATTCGGTATTCCATTTGTAAGAAGCTTTATCTTCTGTAAGTCTATGTAATGGAGACGCTATTTTGGCGAATCCTTCTACAAATCGTCTGTAGTATGTACACAGACCCAAAAAGCTTCTCAATTCATGTTTGTCACGAGGTTGAGGCCATTCTTTTATTGCTTGTAACTTCTTTTCGTCGGTATGGATGCCTTCTCGGGAAACGACGTGACCCAGGAACTCAACTTTTTCTTGGAACAGAAAACATTTCTTTGAGTTTAATTTAAGATTTGCGTTCCGGATTCTTGAGAATACTTCTCGTAAATTATCTAGATGTTCTTGAAATGATTTCCCCATTACTATGACATCATCCAAATAGACTAGGCAGGTTTTCCAAGTAAGGCCTCGCAGAACGACTTCCATTAGTCTTTCAAATGTAGCTGGGGCATTGCACAGGCCAAATGGCATCACATTAAACTGATAAAGTCCACTTCCAGCAGAGAATGCAGTCTTCTCTTTATCTCTTTCAAAGATTCCTACTTGCCAATACCCACTTTTCAGGTCAAGAGTAGAAAACCAATATGATCCTGCCAACGTTGTTAATGTGTCGTCTATTCTTGGCAGTGGGTAACTATCTTTCTTGGTCACATCGTTAAGTTTCCTGTAGTCGACACAAAACCTAGTACTTCCATCCTTTTTAGTGACCAACACCACAGGAGATGACCAAGGACTTGATGACTCTTCAATAACACCGTCGCTGAGCATTTTATTAATGAGATTGTGAACTTCTTCTTGCTTGGCCATTGGTAGTCTTCTTGGGGGTTGTCTTATCGGTTGGGCATCGCCAGTGTTGATAGCATGTTGAATAAGGTTTGTGCGTCCCGAACTACTCCTAGTTTCGAAGATATTACTTTGTTCTTCTATAAACTCTCTCGCTTTACTATATTCTTCTGGAGTGAGATGTTGCCAAGTTGACTCAAATTGCTGAAGTACCTCCATTGGTAACTTGCTTGTATCCTCGGAAGTTGGCTCTTCACATCTTGTTACTTTCTGTACTGGTTCAAATAATGCTACCACCTCCCCCTTATTAATTTTGACACTATTTGGGAAAATATTGGCGACTCTAATCGGGATGTCTTTATCGGTTTTAACTAGTGATTTTGCAACGAGGTAGGTGTTGGGTGTGTTTTGTTGGCTTATGAGTCCGACGCAGCTTGATGTTTTACTTTCCAGCCTCCCAAAAATTATGGTCTCACTGTTACCGACTAGTCTTGTTGTGCATACTGCCACGACCTTTATTGGTTCTTTATTGAAGTGACTATTTGACAAAATGAACTCTTCATTCCCAAATCTTAGGGTATTAAGTTTATTATCAAACGCAAATCCATGTTTACTTATCAAGTCCATTCCCAAAATAAATTCGTCTTCTATTTCGGCAACCAATACAGTGTGGCGAATCTTCAATCTTCCCAGCTGTAGGTCTATATCTGTCTGCCCCAACACGTCGGCGGATTCTCCAGTCACAGTCTTAAGTGTTATTTTCTTTTCTATTGGACGAATTTTATATCTCGTTGCAATTCTATATACCGTTATATTAACTTTTCTCCCATTAATGAGTCCGTCGATGTTAAGACTGTCAGCAGTATGTTTTAGGCTCTTAATAGAGTAAATTTTGGGGGCTCTATTCCCATTAGCCAACACCCGCCCCTCTGCGTTGACTAGTTTTAGTTTTCCTGATCTCTTTTTCGGTACTCTGTCCCGCTAGATGGCGAGCGAGACCGTATTTGGACGCGACAATCGCGTTGAATATGCCCTGTACGTCCGCATCTGAAACACTTTAC
The DNA here is from genome assembly GCA_963576565.1 of Aspidapion aeneum. Classification (NCBI taxonomy): domain Eukaryota; kingdom Metazoa; phylum Arthropoda; class Insecta; order Coleoptera; family Brentidae; genus Aspidapion; species Aspidapion aeneum. Next base: position 44,400,411 of record OY755040.1, read on the forward strand.
ATTTGGAGGGGATCGTCTGCTTTCTTTCAAAGAGTCAATCTTCTCCATCAGTGATTGAAACATTTGGTTTAGCGTTTTTGAGTTGACCTCTTGTCCATTGCTCATTTCTTCTCCCTCCTGAATTGAAACAGCTCTTACTTTTGGCCTGGACATATTATTTGATGATTCAATTTCAAGGGCTCGAATCAACACTTCACTGCTGTTATGGAAGCGTTCTCGACGAAGTAACTTTGCTAAGTCCGTGTCTCGTAATCCGTTAATAAAGCGATCTACCGTGAAGGGATCTCTGTAATTTTCTGGCATTTCTGGGTAAGCTAAATACATCAGCCTCCTGATATCTGCTTCATACTCTTGCAATGCTTCTCCTGGTCTTTGTTGACGAATATTTAATTCTGACCAATGTAAATTTCGCAAGTGTTCGTCTCCATACCTTCTTTCTAACGCTGCCACTAAAGCATTATAATTCTGTTTTTGTTCGACTGGAATGGACCGTAAAAGTCCCAGAGCAGGTTCTCGTAGAGCTACTAACAAAGCTCTAGCTTTTTCTTCATCATCCCAACCATTTGCAGCAGCGGCAGCTTCAAACTGTTGTTTGTAAGTAGACCAGGAAGACGTACCATCAAAATGTGGAGGCTTAATGTTTTGGTTGGAATTTACAACACATCCTTGAGCTTTTATTTTGTTGTGTTCTTTCTGAAGCTGTATAAACTGTTTTGACATGTCCTGGAATTTTTCTTCTATGGTTTGAAAAACTTCTTCCCTAACATTCTGTAGTTTGGTCTCCACTTTTTCTTCAACATTTTGTACCTTTTCCTCAATATTTTGTACCTTTTCTTCTACATTCTGCAATTTATTTTGTACCTTTTGTTCCACACTATGCATTCTTTGAGTTATTTCTTCCTTAAGATCTTCGGTTGCACTCTTGAACTCTTCTCTCAGCTGTTCGGAGTTGCTCTTTATTTGATCGAAGTTTTCTTGAATGCCATCTAATCTTTGCTCAAATGTCTGTTTCATATCGTTCTGGTTTTGTTCGATGGTCTGTCTCATATCATTCTGATTTTGTTCAATAGTGTGTTTCATGTCGTTCTGGTTTTGCTCAATGGTCTGCCTTATATCGTTCTGGTTTTGAGCCATTTGAGCTGCTAGAGCCTGCATCATTTTAGTTAGATCTTCCATCTTTGCCGATCCTTGTCTAGTAAGCATCAACTTCCTGATAAATCACTTAAAACGTCTATTTTAGGGCTATAAAGCGAATGTCGAAGTCGGTTTTTCAATATCTCTTCCAATTCTTAAATAGAACCTAATGGAATGTTCTGGAATATACTGGTAAATGCTACTCTTTCTGCTACTAGGCAAATGTAGAAGTCACTTTTTGATTATCTCTTTTGGTTTTCGAATAGACCGTCGTAGAATGTTATGGAATATTCTAGAAATAATTTCTAATTCTTACTTTTAAAATAACTAAGCTACTGTCGAAGTCGGTATTTGTATATCTCTTCTAGTTTTTTAATAGAACGTCGTAGAATGTTATGGAATCTTCTAGAAATTCTTCCTAATTCTTACTTTTGAAATAACTAAACTAATGTCGAAATCGGTATTTGTATATCTCTTCTAGTTTTTGAATAGAACGTCGTAGAATGTTATGGAATCTTCTAGAAATTCTTTTTAGTTCTTACTTTTGAAATTACTAAGCTAATGTCGAAGTCTCTTTTTGGATATTTCTTCTGGTTTTCGAATAGAGCGTCGTAGAAAGTGATGGAATGTTCTAGAAATTCTTTCTGATTCTTACTTTTAAAATTACTAATCTAATGTCGAAGTCGGTATTTGTATATCTCCTCTAGTTTTTGAATAGAACGTCGTAGAATGTTATAGAATATTCTAGAAAATCTCTCTAATTATCAATTTTTGGACTGTAAAGTTAATGTCGAAGTCGGTTCTTAAATATCTCTTTTAGTTTTTGAATAAAACAATATCGAACTTCTTCGAATATTCTGGAAAAATCACTTACTGTTTTTCTGTCCAATTGTCCTATCCGGTGGTACTATGTAAGGGTAGTCTTTGCACTATTTATTTCTTTTAGTTCCACTTCTGACACCAATTGTTACGGGTTCACAACGACAAATTAAAACTCGCAATTGTTGAAAACGATACGTCAATTTATTTCTACAAATTATGTACAAAAACACGCACTAATAACTTGCTAATAATTCACTGCTATAATCGGTCTATTAACTTCGTGTTAATCTCACGACCACTCAGTATGTTATCTGTGACTGACTGACTCTGATGCACGACGTCCGGCCTTATATATGAGGGCTGTCTACTATTCGAGAACCCTTCCATCTTTGTTCGATTCGCAATCATTCCAGCCCTTTTCTAGACTTTCGCATACCAGTTTGTCACAGATAACGCAACTAAAACCTAGATTAAGAATACAACCTTAAGATAAATCAACCTAATACTACACTAAACCTAAATAAATTCCCATTATAAAATTTAAATAACTTAAATTTGTAACAATATTTATGAACAAGAAGAGCAAAGTGGGTTTCATGCAGGCAGATCTTATATAGATATTGTTTTTTGTCTTAGACAAGTAATTGAGTACAAAAGTGCTAGAAATATAGAGACTCATGTTACCTTTGTGGACCTACAAAAAGCATATGATACCATTCCAGTAGAAAAATAATGGCTGTGTGGCATAGAGACTTGTCGCGTATAAGAAAAATACAAAATAAAAATGGAAAGTGTCGAAATGGATGCAATAGAAGATTAATGAGAATATTTAGAACAGATCATATAAGCAATGAGTCAAAAAAAAAAAAGAATGGGAATCGAAGGAAGCATAACGGACGACATCACTAAAAGACAACTGATATGGTACGGCCATGTATAACGGATGAACGACGAAAGATTACCAAAGCAGGTCCTATGATGGACATCTAATAGAGCGCAGAAAAAGTGGGCGTCTTAAACTATAATGGCAACAGTCAATCCAAAGATCAATAAATAAAAAAAACCTGACAGAAGATGATTGTCAGGATCGAAGAAGGTGAAAAATAGGCGTCGGACAACGTAGAAAAACGTTCTAAACTAACATAGCAGTAGTTTCAGTTGATAAATAGGAAAGTCCGCCATTTTAAATCCACCATTTTGATTTAAATTTTGAGGTAAAAATCATAATAAGCGACTTAAGATACTCCAAAGTTCCAAAGTTAACACATATCGGTTCATAAATAAAAAAGTGCCATTTTGGATCAGCCAATTAAAAAATGTGAAGAAGGTGGAAAAAATTTTGTTGAGTGACCTTCAGCACAGCTTAAGATAAATCGGTTTATAAATAAGAAAGTCCCCATTTTGGTGTCATATTGAGTCATATTGTCACCAGCATTATATACCACCAACCAAATTTTCAGTCTCTAGTTTTTGGGAAACATCTGTCGCTGTAGTCAGAGCTGTCACAAGTATCTTATGAAAGTACTTGAAGTACAACTACGAAGAACATTAAGATTTGTAAAAGTACTTTTGAAGGACTAACTACATTTTCATTTCAAATATACTTCACTTACCAAGTACATTATAAAAGTACTTAATTTTCCACAAGTCTTTTACTTAAAGTACAGGGTGTCCCAAATTGGGCACTTTTAGGGGGTTTAAGGTACTTCTAGGGGAGACAGAGAAAAACTGACCACGCATTGCGAGGCTCAAATTTCAAGAGAAGACTTATAGTGAAAACCGCATTTTGAAATATCGTCTTTGAGCTACGGGGGCTTTTTGAAAAGTCTGCATTTTTGAAGGGGGTCTATAACTTCGTTACTAGTGGAAATTTTGATTTAGAGTAAATTGTAGTTTTATAGACTTTGTCACGAGGAATTCACCCGCTAAATTATATTTTAACTGTCACTTTTAGTTTTTGAGATAAACTAAAAGTGACAGTTAAAATTTAATTTAGCGGTTGAAATCCTCGTGACAAAGTCTATAAAATTGCAATTTACTCTAAATCAATATTTCTAATAATAACGAAGTTATAGACCCCCTTCCAAAATGCAGACTTTTCAAAAAGCTCAAAGACGAGACGATATTTCAAAATGCGGTTTTCACTATAAGTCTTCTCTTGAAATTTGAGCCTCGCAATGCGTGGTCAGTTTTTCTCTGTCTTCCCTAGAAGTACCTTAAACCCCCCAAAAGTGCCCAATTTGGGACACCCTGTACAATAGAAGTACTTGAAAAATAATAGAACTACTTCAAGTACTTAAAGTATTTAAGTACTTCAAGTAGTTGTACTTGAACCGTTTGTACCTCAAACTTATTTGAAGACTTAAAGTACTATAAAAGTAAAGAAACCTTAAAAAATAAGCAATCTAATATAAACACATGGGTTTCACACGCAGCACAAGAAAAGTGCCGTATTTTTATGTTATTAAAATTAGTAATACTTTTTTATCCTTGTTTTGTTAATTTCTCTGATTATATTTATTTGTTATTTTTTCCAATAGATTGGTACATATTTTATTTTATAAACGAAAATCGATTAAAAAAAAAAAATAACATTTATGAAGTACCTACACTGAAGAAAAAGGTATGGTAATTTTAAACCTTCAGAACTACAGAGCGCCCTCTAACATCCATAGTAAAAAAATATTCAAGTTTCGCATCCCAAAAAGCATCGGGATACCAATTTTTAAAATAATATAATTAACATTTTGGAGACACCCTATTAAAACTATATATAATTCAGTATTTTAACTACTTACTTCTTATTCCGAATCAACTCGAGCTTAAAGGGACAGCGAAAAAGTTCAGTTATAGAAAGTTCGATTTAGTGAGGTTCAACTCTTTTGTACCGTATAACCTTAAAAGTTTAAATTTAAGTCCTAAAGTGTTGCAGTCTAAATCTAAATAAATCAAAACTTTTTAATAGAAGTTTAATTAAAAATTAGAAGGTACCTAACAAAATAGAACTAAATAAAACCTATATACTTTAAACACAGTATCTTCGGAAATTAGATTTTAAGACAACTAGTTTTTTGAGGTGTACTCACGTTGGTACATTTGGCGATTTCAACTTTGAAAATATATATTATCTCTGAAACATTTTTTTTGAAATACATATATTTTTGGCTTTTATTTGCCACAAAAACTAATCGCGTATGTAGCCATTTTCAAGAAATACTATAAAATGACTTTTTTATGTAAATTAATGCTCAATGTGCCTTATTAATGTTCTTAGAGTATGTTCTAGTTAAAATATCAATCCAATACGTATAAAAAAATAACATAAAGAATTAAAAAAAATTATATCAATTAAACATAACCTTTATTTTGAAGTCAATATTATTATAACAAAAATGCAAAACTATATGCATTTTATGAACAAACACAGCGAAGTAGTTTTATACTATAATCATCAAAATTGTAATCATTTAAAGTTTTTTCAAACATCCCAAACGAATGATGGTTCTGTTCCGAGGCCTGCTCGGAAAAAATCCTAATGTATTTTCCATGTAGAAAGAATTTTGACTTTTTCTAGCTCTGTATTCAACTGCTTAATGAATATTTTGTAGTTTGTATCTAAAATCTCTCCAAAACAACTGCTAATCATCTTGTGAAACGTTGAAAAAGCAGCCAGATTTGTTTTCTTGTAAATAAATAATCATAGTTATTCCTTAAAAGGTTTTGTTTTTTCGTCTTTTAAGCAATTATTATGATTAGGTTCTTACAGGAAACAAATATGTGGCTGTTTTTTCTACGGTTCACAAGGTAGTTGGCAGCTAAACAACAAGTGAAATTAAAGAAAGAAAAATAAAGTGAAATTAAAGAAAGAAAAATAAGAAGAGAGTCCGGTCCTGCCCTCATCACAGTATACGTGCTGAAAGTTAGGTCCTTTTTAAAGTCCTTTTTCTGTATGAAAAACGATTCAGTAAATTTTTAAAAAGTTTTTGGTGAAACACCATACCTTGGATTACATAAAACCGCAGTAAGTACACAAAAAACCGTCTAAAAGCCAGTAAAACAAGACGGATTTGGCGAGCACAACAACGCGTTGCGCGCGCACATCTACCTGGCCTTGCCAGACAGCACGGCGACAAGTGTACACACATCAGTAAGTCGGATTAAACACAGAGCCGCACTAAAGAAATTCTCTGATGAAGCGTCGTCGCATAAAATCATAACAAAATGAATGATCCAAGTGAACGGGTTCATGAGTACATGGACCCGAAAATACCCTCCACTGATTCTAACACCAATAATGCAGCCTCTACCAGCAATGAAAAGTCCTACTCAACTGCAGCCTCTCAACAAATATTTCCAACAAAAGAACAAGCCATTCTACTTCCAGCATTAAATAATGTTGCACTACAGGAGTACATTTTTGCAATTGGGGATAAAATTGGACCAAAAAACATTATATTTTCATCGCGTATTTCAAATAATCGAATTTGTATCTACCTTTCGAACAAAGATATCCTGGAGACCTTTATGAAAGAACACAATACAATTAAAATTAATGAAGAAACCATCCAAGCACGTCGACTTATCACTCCAGCGCAAAGACTAGTTATGTCAAATGTTTGCCCAACTATCCCTCACCAAATACTACAGCAACATCTTACTTCACTGGGCCTAAAACTAGTTTCACCAATCACTTTTCTAAAAGTGGGGGTTACCAAACCCGAATACAACCACATCCTCAGTTTCCGTCGTCAAGTTTTCATTTCACCATTGGAAGATATCACTTTACCTAGCTCTATCCTTGTTGAGTATGAAAGTCAGTCATACCGAATTTTCTTTTCTCAAGACTGAATGTCATGCTTTAAATGTAAAGCCGTAGGACATTTGGCCTCTCAATGCCCTACTAGCTCTACAGAACCAGAGAATCTCCCAGAAAGCCAAGAATCTCCTGAAATACAAGAAAAAACAGCGGCACCACAATTATCATTAAATGACTTCGAGGGCCAACAAATAAATAAAAGAAATTTCGAAGAAATAGTATCCCCACCCATAGAAAACCCTGTAGTTGAAAATAATTCTTTCCCCAAGCCCTCGTCTCAACATCAATCCAAAAAACCACGGAAAGCAAACGATACGTTAAATGCAGAGACAGCCGAAAACATATTTTCACCGGTTAAAAATTTCATTCAGAATCACGATCCTCCTTTCAAACTGAGTTATGAACAACTTAAGGACCTTTTTATAAACACCCATGGATCACCAGAACCAATTCCAATTGCAATGGAATACACCAAGGATTTATTAGGGCTCAATTTAATGCTAAAAGACGTTTATCAGCATGTATCGGCAAGAAGCGCAAAAACAAAAATAACCAAGTTGAGGAAAAAAATTGGCGTTCATTTTGACCTGGTTGAAGACGGTACAAGCGATGGCTCACAAGATTCCAAAGCAGACTAATAAATAAATAAAATGAATAAAAGAAATCATTCAATTCTTCAGTGGAACTTAAACGGCTACTTTCTTCATCTTGAAATGCTTCAAATCCTTATTCATGAAATAAAACCATCCATAATTTGTCTACAGGAAACGCACTTTAAACCCGGTAAGGAACACTGCCCAAAACAATACAGAGGTTTTTTCCTTAGTCGACAAAATCAAGAGAGAGCAAGTGGAGGAGTCGCTATTTTGTGCATAAATCGTTAAAAGCCGAAGAAAACGTTTTAAATACTAACTTTGAAGTATTGTCGGTATCAGTTGAGTTAAAAGAGAAAATCACAATTTGCAATGCTTATATTCCACCAGACATAGATTTTACTGCACAAGAAATGAATACTCTTTTTATGCAAATTCGTTCTCCTAAAATAATAACAGGAGACTTTAATTGTCATCACATAATGTGGGGCTGTGAAGCCACCAAACCTCGTGGAAAAATATTTTTAGACTGCTTGGAAAATACAAACCTACTATTGTTAAACGATGGTTCACCAACACGATTTGATGCACGCTCTGGAAAATTCTCAGCCATAGATCTCTCACTTAGTGACCCTTCTATTGCAACGTCTTTAAAATGGAAAGTCCTTCCGTCACTTTACCAAAGCGATCATTTCCCTATTCTAACCACCAGCATAGAGGAAACATATGAGACCTATAGCCTAGAAAAATGGAAGTTTAAAAATGCAAATTGGAAACTATATCAAGAATTAATACATCAAAGATTAAAACCGACCTGTATGGAGTTTGATATTGATAAATCGCTGGAAAATATTAACCAGATAATTAAAGATTGTGCTCTCATCTCCGTCGGGAAAAAGCAATACCCTAAAAACCGAAAGCATGTTTCATGGTGGAATCAAGACTGTACAAAAGCAATACAAGAAAGTAAAAACGCCTTTAATAGATATAAAAGGAATAGCACACAAGAAAACTTAATTCTGTTTAAAAAACTTAGGGCCAAAGCACGTTACACAGTCAAAAAAAGTAAAAAAGAATCTTTTATAAACTTCACCACCTCGCTTAATTCAAGTACATCTAGTGCAGAAGTTTGGGATAAAGTAAGAAGAATTGAGGGAAAAACTACCCACTTGTCGATCCAAAAGCTATTACTCAATGGTCAAACTTTTACTGAAAGCAAAGACATTTCAAACGTACTAGCTAGAAATTACTATTTTAATTCCTCCAATGACAGTTTGAACCCGCAATTTTTAAACTTTAAAATAAGAACTGAACAAGACGAGATCCTTGTTTTTAATGAGGAAAATAACTCCTTAAATAGCAGAATTACCAAAATGGAACTAGAAGAAACTTTGAGAAGCCTTAAAAACACCGCACCGGGCCCTGATGACATTCCCGCATTATTAATTCAAAACCTTCCAAATAGTGCCAAAGAGCTACTTCTAGATTTTTTCAATAAAATATGGACCCAGCGTCAGTTTCCAAAACTTTGGGCAAAAGCTATAGTTATTCCAATTCTAAAGCAAGGTAAATCAGAAACAGATCCAGAATCCTATAGACCAATTTCACTTACTTGTGTGTTGTGTAAACTACTTGAAAAAATCGTCAACCATAGACTGTGTTGGTTTTTAGAAAAAGAAAACCTACTGATTCCAGAACAAAGTGGCTTTCGCATGAACAGGTCAACACAAGATAACATAGTTGAATTGGAATCTGAAATTCATGAAGCTTTCGCAAATAAACAAAACTGCGTCTCGGTATTCTTTGATGTTAGGAAAGCTTATGACACTGGATGGCGGCCCAAAATTTTACGACAGATTAGAGATTGGAATATTGGTGGAAACATAGCTTACTTTATTAAAAACTTTTTACAAATTCGAAAATTTCAAGTACGTGCAAACAACGAGCTATCAGATGAAGTTATACAGGAAAATGGAACACCCCAAGGCTCTGTCATAAGTGTTACTCTCTTTTTAGCTGCAATCAATGATATCCTGAAAGACATTAAAGCTCCAGTAAAAGCTCGACTCTTTTGTGATGATTTAATTTTAAAAATTAAAGGAAAATCTATGCAGTCCCTAGAAGCACTACTCCAAGCACAGATTAGTAAAATAGAGGAATGGTCTTACAATACAGGTTTTATCTTTTCTGCAGAAAAAACCAAGATTATGTTATTCTCAAAAAGAAGGATAGGCCTTACCAATCCAAAACTTCAACTGTACGGAGTAGATCTTCAATGTGTGGAATCTATAAGGTTTCTAGGTATGATCCTAGACTGCAAACTAAACTGGAGCCAACATATTAAAACACTTCTTCAGAAATGCCAGAAAAATATAAATCTCCTTAAAGTTTTGTCCAACAGATCCTGGGGCGCAGATGCTAGCACCCTCTTAACTATTTACAGAACACTTATAAGATCAAGGCTTGACTATGGCTGTACAGCATATAATTCTGCACCAAAAACTACTTTATACTCTCTAAATATTATCCATAATACATGCTTAAGAATAATTCTAGGAGCTTATCGCACAAGCCCAATAGAAAGCCTTCTTTGTGAAGCAGGTGAACCCTCACTAGAACTTCGAAGAATGTTTTTAAGCTTCTCTTACGCCACGGGGGTAATACAAAATCACTCTAATCCAGCTAGACAGAACCTCACAGATAACAGATTTAGAAATATCTATCAATTAAGACCAAATAGCACACCATCATTTTACGAAAGGATTCAACGATACCAAATACAAATTGGAGAAAGTATTCCAGCATTTTTTGAACATCAAAGGCAAAACCCACCATGGCTTATAAGTTCTCCAGAGATTATAACGTCTATGACCAGATTTAATAAATCTTGCACGAATCCTCTAATTTTACAGAAAGAGTTTCTTAACATTTTGCAAAATATGCAAAACTATACGAAAATATACACTGACGCATCGAAAACCTTAGAAGGCCTAGGAGCTGCCTTTGTTGTTGAAAATGGAGAAAATCATCTTTTCAAACTGACAAAATTTTCCAGTGTATATAGCGCAGAACTCTACGCTATATTTGAAGCCCTATTATATGTATATAGAAAAAAACAAAAGTATACTGCAATAATTACAGATTCACTAAGCGCAATTCAGTCAATTTCGGTAATGTATTCAAAACATCCAATTGAACTCTACATCAAGGATCAACTTTTTAAAATCCAAGAAACATCACTAAATGTAGTATTTATATGGGTTCCTTCTCATGTGAATATAAAGGGCAACGAGTTAGCAGACATACAAGCCAAAAGAGCTATAAGTGACATGAACTCTAAAATCATAAACCAAACTGTGTGTAGTGATTTCAAAATGTGGACTAAAGCAAAAATTAAAATGCTGTGGCAAGAAAAGTGGAATAGTTCAACTTCTAAACTTCGCGAAGTAAAAGAATCGGTAAACCCATGGACACTGATGCCCAAATCGCGCCGGGTACAAAAAATCACGAGCAGGCTTAGAATAGGTCACACTAAACTAACACATGAATATATTTAAAAAAAAACAAATGCACCTACGTGTCCACAGTGCCGCGAAATATTAACAGTAAAACATGTTCTAGTTGAATGCCCGAAATACCAAAACCAAAGACAAAATCACAAAATTGAACATAACTTAGCAAAATTATTAAATAATAGTGAACAAAATACGGATAAACTTATCAACTTCTTAAAAGACTGTAAATTATTACATTGTATTTAGCTTAAACAATTTATTGTTAAATTTTGTGCGCTAATGACCCTAAGTGGTTGATGCGCCTTGTACTAAAATAAAAAAAAAAAATAAAAATAAGAAAAAAGTTTTTCTGCTTCGGCCGGGACTCAGGACAGATTTTAAATGCAGACTACAAAATATTAATTAAGCAGTTCGATACAGAGCTGGACCAAGTCAAAATTCTTCCTACACCGAAAATTCATGCTCTAGTATATCACGTCCCAGAATTTATAGAGCAGTATCAAAGAGAATTAGGATTTTTTTCCGAGTAGGCCTCGGAGCAGATTCATCATTCATTCGGTATGTTTGAAAAAATGTTTAAGTTAAATAAAAATAATTTTGATGATTAAAATAAAAAACTACTTCGCTGTGTTTGTTCATACAATGCACTACTAATTTAGCTTTTTTATAACCTATATTTTATTTTCACAAGGATATTTTGTTTAACAGCAATAGAGTAAAGATTTTTTTTTTAGTTTTTCATTTTTGTTTTAATTAGATTGACTTCAAAATAAAGGCTATGTTTAATTAATATAATTTCGTTAAATATTCATGTTTTCTTTTTTTTAAATATATATGTATAATATACGTATTTGATTGATATTTTAACCAAAACATACTCTAAGAATTTATATATATATTTACATAAAAAAAGTAATTTTATATTATTTCTTGAAAAGGGCTACATACGCGATTTTAATTTTTATTGCAAATAAAAGCTAAAAATATATGTACTTTCAAAAAAATGTTTCATAGTTTATATATTTTTAAAGTTGAAATCGCCGAATGTACCAACGTGTACTATTCAAAGACTAAATAACTTTTCGGGTTCTTTAAGTTAACCTCGGTAAGTAAGTGAATCCCCAAAAATCGATAACTGTGCTGTAGTAGTTTCTCACACTGAAACTGCGTTCAAATAATAAAGCAAAGCATTATTCTTTGGATAAGTATGTACCTAATAGTACAATTTTTTGTGCGATTTATTAAGACATACCTATCATGGTTGCTAAAATACCGGACTTCCCTGCCAAGCTGATAAAATAACCGGACAGGTAGCAACCCTTCGGCTACTACTTGTCTTCCGAGCATTAAAGTGATATCTTACCTATCTACAATGCACTTTAAGTAAGAACATTTTATTTTACTTGAAGTACTTTTAATGTACTTGAAGTACTTCAAATGTACTTAAAGTACTTCGAATGCACTTGAAGGACTTTCAATATAGTTGAAGTACATTTTTTTGTACTTCACTTGACAAAATCAAACACATTGTTAAAAGTACTTCAAGTAACAAGTACAATTACTGCATTGTAGATGTCCTTCAAGTACAGTACTTATTTCAAGTATTGTAACTGACAACTCTGGCTGTAGTTTTAGACAAGTAGCTCTCGGGAATACAAGGCGTCGCGTCGTCAGAAATTGCTCTAACCTCTTAAGACCTTGCCAACCTTCAGCACCTTTCTAGTAGTTATTCCCTGATCAATCCTTCTACTCAGTAGTAGCTCAGTTGGTGAGGAATGTACCAGAAACGGACCGCAGGTAAGGTCCCCCAAAGAAAACAAGCTGATGGTTTAGACGAAGAGGGCTTTATCGGTCAATTAGACGAATAAGGCTTTATCATCGGTCAATTGATATTGACCAAGTAATTCAAATTTTAACAGGCTTACCTATGAGATTGCTTACGTCATTTGTAGGAAACGGAATTTTCACCAATGGGGCAATGTAGCTATAAACAATGACGTCTAAAGTAGCGGGTGTATTGCCGAAAAAATAGTTGGAAGTCCCTAAGCGTATTGACAAGGATGAGAGGACTTCGGTTGCAATATTAGTAAGGCTATCTCTTACCATTTCAAGGGTGTAGTCTGGAGGGTACATGCCTGGAATAATAAATAGAAAACATATTATAATATAATATAATATAATATAATATAATATAATATATTATAATATAATATAATATAATATAATATAATATAATATAATATAATATAATATAATATAATATAATATAATATAATATAATATAATATAATATAATATAATATAATATAATATAATATAATATAATATAATATAATATAATATAATATAATATAATATAATATAATATAATATAATATAATATAATATAATATAATATAATATAATATAATATAATATAATATAATATAATATAATATAATATAAACTAACTAAACTAACAAAGAAAAACTTACTCTCAACTAGATTTACAGAATTCTCTTTCATTTTCCTGGTATATACATAATTACAGGGCAAAGGTAATGCTTTCATAAACCACAATTTAGAAAGTTCCTCAGAATTTCTTTGTTCTATCCAGCTGACATATTCGTAGACCACTTTTAGTTTGGTTTGAACTAATGCTGTTAGAGCTAAAAATAATTATATTTTTCAGCTTAAATATACAGCATGATTGAAAGCTATAGGATTCATTGACTGCTTGCTGTGCTTAATGTGTGCAAGAGAGAAGTAAAAGAGAGAAAAATATATTTTAAGCGATGTCTTGAAACATTTTTCGCTGTTTTATACCCGTATTTAAGCTGGCAGTGGGAAAGTAGGGGAATACATCGTGACCTCTCGTCTTCACGAAAATTTTCGTCATTCCGTCGTTTGCAGCAAAACAGGTGGGAAGTGGGTATATATTTTCCACGTAAATGCTAGCTCGTCATGCTGCGTATTACATTTAGCTAGCGTTCAGGAAAAAGTACAGATGGTTTAATGGTATTTTAGTGAAAATATCTGTTAAGATGTGGCAAATTTATCTGTTGTCGCGTTTGAGGGAAGGGATACTCTAAGCCGTCACTGTCCAAAAAATAGTGACCCATTTTCAACAAACCAGATGTATCAATTTTTGCCACAAATGCAGTGGTGGAGAGAAACCTCCTGTTCAGAAGCTTTGCCTCCCTGTTCCAGTAAGGCAATTGCCAATGATATGGGGCATGATATTTCACCCTTAACTGTCCAAAACATTTCGAAACGATATGGGTACCGGAGTTTTAAAATAAAGAAAACGCAAGAAATTTTTCCAAATGATTAGTTTCTGAGAATGGAGGTTTGTGAAACCATGATTGAAAAAGCGAGTCAGGATGAAAATTTTATTAAAAATATTGGTTTACAGAAGTTCGTTTTCAATTCATGGCCGTCACAATCCTTCCGTTGTTCGTTAGTGGTCACGGAAAAATAAACATTTGCATACCCAGTATCCTCAAAATCTTAATGTCTGGATTGGGTGCTTTTTTGATCAATGGTAATTTCCAAGGGAGAAATTATTTAGCTCTGTTGCGGGACCATATTATTCCTGCGATTCGACAGGTGTTAAATGTTAATTTTAACCAAATGTGGTTTATGCACAGTTTCCATACAGTAATAATTTCCAGTGAATCCTGTAGCATTTAACCATGCTGTATAGGTACTTTTTGTATGTCAAAATTAATTAACTTCAATATTAAATTTTATTTAAACAAATTAACTACAGTTACAAATAGTCCAAAGTACAGCGTGTCCCATTTTCGATGGCATTAAATGGGAAACTCGGGTATTATTAAAGATATTGATTTTCTCATTGCACCATGCCGTGCTCTTTTTTTGAGCCCTTAAAAATGTTGTAATCAGATTTTTGATATACCCCATAGTTTCGCTAATAAAGAGAGGGAGTTTTTGACAACATTGCATTTTTAATAATCCCTTATATCTCGCTTATTTTGCGAGATATTTTTATTGTGTAAAAACCTTTTTATGGCAACTTTTTTAGAAAAAAACAATAACGTTGTTAATTTTTTAAAATATGGTTTAGTTTTTGAGATATGGTATTTATCACAAAAAAATAAATACGGACCTCGACTTTTTTATTAGTATTTTGATTGGTTTCATGCTATTATAATCAAAAAATAATAAAAAAAAATTGTTTAAAGGTAAAAAAAATAAATATAAATTAAAAATTGCTAGTTAAACGATTTTTAGTTTATAACTGTTTTGTTACAAATTAAAATGGTTTTACGTAAATTTACAGATTTAATTGAAACAAAGTCTATGAAAAATACAAAAAAAAACAACTAATTTTTCTTTAATGATATAAATGTTCAAACTGATTGCCATTATGTGTAAGACAATCTTGGCATTTTTAAATAATTTTTAACACATTTTCCATAAAAATATTTCTGCCGTTGAAATATTGGGATTTTGTTGCTTGAATAAAGCAGTCAATCATATCACAGTTTTCAAAATCTACATATGGTCGATTTCTAGCCATTTTAGAATAAGTATGAGTGAGACATTCACAAAATAGACAAGTAAAATGACAATGTCAATTCCACGCTTTTGTTTTTCCATATTGAAGTAAATTTCATGAGTTGCTGTGCTACCATCAAATAATTACTATGATATTATTTATGTAACATTTTAACGTTTTTTACTTTACTTATAAATCTTTTAAATAACGTTTCAAAACAAATAAACTAAAAATCGTCGTTATGTCTTGCAATTTTTATAATTACGTTGGAAAATTCCAGGTTCGGACTAATTTTTTTTTTTTTAATATTAAATAGTTTTTTTAACCTTAAATCAAAAACATATTAAAGTTTTATCATTTTAACATAATAATAGCATGGAACCACTGAAAATATTAATTGAAAAAATCCAGGTCCGTATTTAATTATTTTATGATAAATACCATATCTCAAAAAGTAAACAATATTTTAAAAAATTGACCAGTTATTATTTTCTTCTAAAAAGGTTGCCATAAAAAGGTTTTTACAGAATAAAAATATCTCGCAAAATAAGCGAGATATAAGGGATTATTAAAAATGCAATTTTTTCAAAAACTCCCTGTATTAGGGAAACCACGCGGTATAGCAAAAATCTGATTTCACCATTTTTAAGGGTTCAAAAAAAGAACATGGTAAGGTGCAATTACAAAATCGATATCTTTAATAATGACCGAGTTTCCCATTTAATCCCATCGAAAATGGGACACGCTGTACACCACTCTATTTTTAAGTGATAAGTAACAGGTTAAATTTTCGTAAATAGCTTCGTTTTGTTCAGACGCCCAACTTTTGCTTCTGTGGAAATTCTTGAAACTGATTTCTAACAGAGTGCATAGGCGCTAAGTGACAATTTAGTCGCTATAAAAAACTCATTAATGTTAATAGGGACATTTTGGGTCAGCTAAAATAACAAAAAATTTGACAGCTGTTACCGTTATTTTTACTAAGAATAATGGTAACATTCAGGGCAAAAAATATAGAATATAAAAGGAATTTGTCGAGGTGAAGTCAAAGACTAAATAAATTAATTTTCACTCGAACACACAATGGTTTCAGGACCTATTTTTAGGGGCCATTATACCATATATTAACGTGCACAATATTGGGATTTTTCTTAATGGCATGGACAGAAGATACATCGGGGATATTGAAAACAATATATTTTAAAAAATTTTAAAAATTTATCTTGTTCCTTTTAGGTTTAAAAGTATACGTTTAAAAATTCTATCAATTATTTTAAAAAATTCATCGATTTTCATGTAAATTTTGTGTGGTGTTAGCGTGTACAGCGTGTCCCATTTTCGATGGGATTAAATGGGAAACTCGGTTATTATTAAAGATATCGATTTTCTGATTGCACCTTACCGTGCTCTTTTTTGGAGCCCTTTAAAATGGTGTAATCAGATTTTTGCTGTACCCCGTGGTTTCGAAAAAGTTTTTGAAAAAATTGCATTTTAATTAATTCCTTGTATCTCGCTTATTTTGCAAGATATTTTTATTCTGTAAAAACCTTTCTATGGCAACTTTTTTAGAGCAAAATAATGACGTTGTCAGTTTTTTAAAATATTGTTTAGTTTTTGAGATATGGTATTTACCAAAAAAAAATTAAATACGGACCTGGATTTTTTTATTACTATTTTCATTGGTTTCATGCTATTGTTACCTTAAAATGATAAAACTTTAATATTTTTTTTATTTAAGGTTAAAAAAAACTATTTAATATTTGAAAAAAAAATATAGTCCGAACCTGGATATTTCCAACGTAATTATAAATTAAAAATTGCAGGACACACTAGTTGAACGATTTTTAGTTTATCTGTTTGGAAAATATAATTAAAAGATTTATAAATAAAGTAAAAAACGTTAAAAAGTTACAAAAATAATATCATACTAATTATTTGATGGTAGCACAGCAGGTCGTGAAATTTACAAAACAAAAGCGTGGAATTGACATTGTCATTTTACTTGTCATTTTTGTGAATGGCTTACAATTATTTTAAACTGGCTAGAAATCGACCATATCCAGATTTTGAAAAATGTGATATGTTTGACTGCTTCATTCAAGCAACAAAATCCCAATATTTAAATGGCAGAAATATTTTTATGCAAAATGCGTTGATGAACCAACAATGTCTTACACATAATGGTAATCAGAAAAATTAATTATTTTTTATAATTTGTTTTTTTTTGTATTTTTCGTAGACTTTGTTTCAAATAAATCTGTAAATTAACGTAAAACCATTTTAATATGCTAAGTATCAAAACAGTTAAACTAAAAATTGTTTAAATAGCAATTTTTAATTTATATTTATGTTGGAAATATCCAGGTTCGGACTAATTTTTTTTTTAAATATTAAATATTTATTTTTACCTTAAAACAATTTTTTTTAAAATTTTTATTGTTTTGTGATAATACTAGCATGATACCAATCAAAATAGTAATAAAAAAAATCCAGGTCCGTATTTAATTTTTTTATGATAAATACCATATCTCAAAAACTAAACAATATTTTAAAAAGTTGACAATGTCATTATTTGCTTCTAAAAAAGTTGCCATAAAAAGGTTTTTACAGAATAAAAATATCTCGCAAAATAAGCGAGATACAAGGGATTATTAAAAATACAATTTTTTCAAAAACTCCCTGTATTAGCGAAACTACGGGGTATAGCAAAAATCTGATTACGCCATTTTTAAGGGCTCAAAAAAAGAGCACGGTAAGGTGCAATAACCGAGTTTCCCATTTAATCCCATCGAAAATGGGACACGCTGTACTGAGTAAAAGTTTATACACAGTTTATTTAGCCCTAGAACATGTATTTTTAAAAATATTTTGAAAATTATCACAAAAATTATTTTAAGTATAATTTAAAAATATTTTTTTAAAATTGCCGAAAAAGGCCAGTTGGTCACACACAAATTTTAACTCACTGATATATCGATCATTGTTTGCAACAAAAAAATCCTGCCCCAATTTGCCATTTTAGGAGATTTTTATTTTCTTTAAATAAATGTCCCAAATAATATAAAAAACGAAGAATATAAAATTATATATTATCAAAAGATATGATGTAAGTGAAGATTTAAGAAATTTGCTCCTTGAAAAAACTTCCTTTGTTTTCGTTCCAGTTCCAGCAGTTTTTTTATAACTAAGGGCTGGTTATACACCTAACTAGAAAGTAGCAGCCTAATGCCAAATGGACAAACTTATTGCCTAGTTTTGGTATCTCTTGATTTTGTTTGTGTGCTTAGTACAGTAAAATGGAAAGAATAATTTCCATTGTTCATTTAACTTTTTTTCAATAATAAGCATACAAAGAAATATTTATAAAACGGTACTGTTTCAGGGTCCACCAGATAACCATTTATCTTGGCAACTAAAATGTATCGGCTTCTTAACACTTTGACTCCCACCCATAGAAACTATATTTTTTTCGATTTGGACCACACTTTCACAGATTGCTATTCGCCGGCACAAGTAAATTTAGATTTCAAAATGCCCTTTCTCCAAAAAACATCGGACCAGCCACAAAAACATTTAACCAGACCAACAATCCTATTCATAAGAATTAATGCAATCCGTGAGCCCCGCGTTATCACAACCTTAAAGTATCGATCAATAATCGGTGTACCTAAATTGGTATTTCAATAACTTTTGTGTACCAAAAATGGTACACATGGAGCTCAAAGTGTTAATAACATACAAAGCGGACGCTAAATACATCGAGTTTGATTTTTAAAATTTAATTTCACAAATATAAAATGGGGTTGAATTTTTTGAATTAATTTGTATATGATATTTGTGATGTGTTAGGTGAAGCAAAGCTTCCCTTGCTTACATTGACCGTACGCACTTGGTTGCTTCCTTTTCATTTCCAGGATAATTTAATGTGAGACCGATGATCCGCGACGGATGATCAGCAGGGGCCATTGATTTAAATCTTGTCTTCACATGTTCGCGTATCATCGATCGACCGATATAGTGAAAAACATGAATCGGACCGATCATTCGTCGCAAATCATCGGTCCCATGTCCAAAAACCTGTTTCACATGGGACTACTGATTTACGAAGATCGGTCCGGTCCACTTTTTTGTATTATATCGATTAAACGATTCTGCCCCCGTTAGTTAAAAGGCGGCAAAAGTATGTTGTTTCCCTATGTTATTGCGATCTTTTGACTAACGGAAGCAAGATGATACGCCAGCATGTGGAGCCACAATTTAAATAAAAATTATAGATAAATAATAACTAAATATTATTTTCTTTAAGATTTTTGTTACTATTAAGTACTAAAGGCGCTTAATTTCTGTTTCACCACCTTTGTATCCCCTAAACTACCCCATACCAACTATATCTTTGAGTGCCATTTTATCAAAGATTGATTCAAAGCATTTTAAAGGGGCCTAAGACACGCGAACATTTCTAGAGATCAGTACGCGCGTACATGTTTGCGCATACTAATCTCTCCGTGTGTAGACAATCTCCGCCTAAAATTAGCTTGTCTAACGAACTGTCACGATCAGCTGTTTTTCGATCCAAGATGGTCGCCATAGGACAAACAAAGCGTTTTCCCATAAGCCGCAATGTTAACAAAAACGTAATTTAAAAAAAAAGTGAAACGATTTAATTTACAACAAAGATGCTGTTTTAAGTATTGAACCTTTGTACACATGGGAAAAATGCGGTTTTCTTAAAAAAAATCAATTGAAGCCAGTAAGTCTCAAATAAAAGGGACCATGTTTTGTTCAAAAGTCAGGTTATGTTTTTATTTACTTTTGTTTTTTTTTTACTTTTTTTCCAGTTTTTTACTCAGTTTGAATCATTATTATTAGTTTCTGTGCTATTATGAATTGTGGCAGCTGGGGAGAGCTTAATAATGTTATTTTTGATGGAATGCCAAGTATTTTGACCTTAAAAAATCATCTTCATTTAAATGAACTAGGTATCAGCTCAAAGAAGGGAAAAGAAAGTGGATAAGTGCTCTATTACCTGACTTAACAGAGGATAAATTGAAATATTCGAAAGTTTTTTGTCTGGTTTGTTTTGGATAAATGTGTAACTGCCATTTTGGCAACATTTTCTATTGGGATCTTTTTTGTGCTTGAGTGGACCTTTTGCAGAAGTGTAACATAGAATTGTGTTAAACTGTAAGAAATATTTCACTATGATTTTTTTTACTATTCTAGGCAAGCAACTTTCAAAACTAGAATACAGCAATGATCATGACTGGGTCTCTCCTGAATGGATTATTGTTTCAAAACGGTTGAAAAATTTTAAAAATTATGGTTGAAAAAAGGGTCCAGAGAAGAAAGAAAAGGAAAACAATATGAGGTTAAAGTGTGAATAATGAGCTGAACCAAATTTGTACACCATCCTACAGAACTCTTAAATAAACTCTTGGTAGTGTAGCGTCCTGTATAGTGTCGAGTGAAGTCCTGTATCATCAAAGTTTCTTTTTCTTTAATAAATATTTATTTTACAGACCTCAAAACAGTTTAGAATAAACTGGTGAATTTGACAATCTCCCTAACTCAAACCTCTTTTTATCTTAAACTATTTTGCTGCAAATTTTCCTTTATTTCCATGCTTTTTGACACCTAAAACTTGTACACCGTAAAATTTGTATAGTATCTGACTGGACCTACTACAAGTCCTGTTGTGAAATTTCTACAGTACTGTTCTGAGCTTATTACCAAAAAAAAATTTTTATGACATCATTAGTAATAGAGGGAAAAAAAAGTAATCTTTGTTGACTTTGATGGCCACAAGAAAAACAAATAAGTTCTCTCTGATATTTTTTTCAATTTCTCTCAAAAAAACTTGGGTTCTAATACTCCTAATGGGTCATATGCTGTTACGCCCAATTGTAGAGTAGAGTATATATTTATTTGCATAAACTTTTAGATACATAATTGAGCAAATATTGTTACAAAAAAACAGTAATAAAAGTAATAGTAACAGTAGTAATACAACAGCGAATATTGTACTGTTGTAAAATTTGAACAGTACTTAATGTTGTGAGCTGATGAACCTTAGGTTTGACCGTACTTAAGCCCTATGTATTATAGTTCATGGAAAATCATATGGTGATGCACGGTGTGTGAGGCCAGTGACAAGGAAAAACTGTATTTTAATTTTGCAAGTTTTTTTTTATATAATGTTTACTTATATTTTTTTAAATAAACATATTTTGTAAAGTACTTATTAGAAGTTTGCTTGACCAACCTCGGTTGGAACTCATATGTGCATATTGATCTGTTGGACTGACCTACCTATAAGTTGTGCCTCTTTTTCGTCACTACTGGAGGGTTAAAACAATTAAACTTTGTCTAAACCTGAAAATTATAGTGAAATATTTTTCACAGTTTAACGCTATAGAAGGCCTATTACTTAGCAAAAGGTTTAGTCAAGTACAACAAAAGATCCTAATAGAAAACCTGAATCTGATGAGAAAAGTTCTATTTCAATTTCGTCTCTGTTAAGTGAGCCTTGAAGTGAGCTCTTTGAATAGAACTACTTTCTCCTACCTTGGGCTGAATCATTGGTCAAAAAACTTCAAAAACCTTTGGGGGCCCGATACCCCTGGGGGGGCCCCCAGAGGTCTCATGATGTTGTTCTTTATGCCATGTTTTCTGTTTATTCATGAAATATATGGAAAATATCTAAAAAAATATGTGGTTTGGGGGGGTCCGGGCCCCTAGCCCCATTGGTGCTCCCATGTACTAATTCAAAATAAGTGAAAAAACTAGAAAAAATTAAAAAAAAAACAAAATAAACAAAAACATAACCTACTTTTTTGAAGAAAACATGGTCCCTTTTATTTCAGATTTTCTCGCTTTAGTTTAATATTTTTAATAAAAACGCATTTTTCCCATATGCACAAAGGATCTGTTCTTAAAACTGATTAATTTTTGAGACTAAAGCTCTTGTCGTTTTTGTAAAATTTACGTGTTTGTTAACATTACGGCTTATGGGAAATCGGTTTGTTTGTCCTATGGAAGACATCTTGGATTTGATCATATGTTTTGTTAGACAGCCCTATATCTCTCGAAGATGTATTCAATAGCCGCTTGAATTTTTGTTCGCGCGCACCATGTGCGCGTGCAAATCTTTCGGTGTCTAGGCAAAACGCATTGATAATATCGTCTTTATTTTTAAAAGGTTTCGTGTGTGTAGGCAATTCCACCAAACGTACATGTATGGGGAGATTAGTTCGCGCGTACTAATCTCAAGAAATGTTTGCGTGTCTGTAGGCCCCTTAAGTGTTGAATATTGGCCACTTATTCAGTCTCCAGAAACCACTGTGGAACACCAAAGATAAGCGTAACACAAACGTTAATTTAGTAGTTTTACACTCCTCCAACTTTTTGTTTATTTATATTCGTTTATTTATTTTTATTGGATTAGGCTTTTACAAACCAAACTACCGAATTTTAGTAAAACATTCGACTGCATTAAAAAACAATACAAAACTAACCATAAAAAATAACGGTAACATTAAAGGACGGCCACCGTAAGTACCGGGCGCCGGTACCGTAAATAACAAAAAATAATGCGCCGACTCAGTAATAACAATAATCAAACAAGTTCTCGTGGCTAATCGGGTAAAAAGAAGTTTTTGTTTCTCTCATATTTTTCCGTGGGTAGCTCGAAAGCTTAACCTCATGGGGGTCCAAGATCTAATGGACACCTAATAAGTGTTGACAGTTAACTGTTACTGTTTCGTCCTTATGGGACTCCTCAGAACACTGCTTGGTCAATGTGACACTCTTGCGAAGTTAATCAGACCGTTTTTCTCTCATCCTACGTGAACCGAACCGAACCGAACCGAACCGAACCGAACCGAACCGAACCGAAGAGGAGGCCATCCGTGGCCTACGAAAGCATTTCTGTCTTTCGGGCCAGAGCAACGCTGATTAGCGTTTTTACCCACCTTCAGACGTGAGCGCCAATCAGCGGAATTTTGAAGCCAAATAATACTAACAAAAGTAAATTTTAGTACTCGTGAATTTAAAAATCAAACAAATTTTCGAATGAGGAGGGTCCCATAAGGACGAAACAGTTAACTGTCAACACTTATTCTTTTTACCCAATTAGCCACGAAAACTTGTTTGATTTTTAAATTCACGGGTACTAAAATTTGGGGATGGGACAATTAGCCGCGGCCGATTCGCCGCAGCCGATTTGCCGCGGGACAATTCGCCGCCGGCCGATTCGCCGAGAGGACAATTCACCGCGAGATTTTTTATTTTATGATGTTACCATTGCCAATTGTTTAAACAGTTTTATTTAGCTTGACTTCATATGATATATTTGTTTATTTGTTTGATCATAACTTTTTCAAACAGTTATTTGGTGGTTAGTATAATACAATTCAACATTTTTGCATCAAACTCGGAACTTTGAGATCTTTCAGGTCGCTGATTATTATTTTTAGCTTAACTTTTAAAAAATCAAAATGGCAGTTCCACAATGGCGCACTTTCTATAAACCGATTTGCCACAAAATGGTGGGGGGGCTGATGCATCTGGGGGGGGGGGCGAAGCCTCATGATGGCGAATTTTATACTCTTTAATCTTTTTATTCATGAAATATGTAAAAAATATCTAAAAAAATCTTGACTTGGGGGGGGGGGCAGCCCCGAGAAAGCCGCCATTTTCAGGTTTTAAAATTTAAATCAAAAATTGTATTGAGTTACCTTAGGCTTCAAGTTTGAGGCAAATCGGTTATAAATAAGAAAGTGCGCCATTGTGAAACTGCCATTGTGATTTTTTAAAATTTAAGTTAAAAATAATAATCAGCGACCTGAAAGATCTCAAAGTTCCGAGTTTGATGCAAATCGGTTCATAAATGGGAAAATCCGCCATTTTGGATACATAATTTTCATTTTTTTAAATTTAAGTTAAAAATTGTATTAAGTTACCTTAAACGCCGCGATGTTTCAAGTTTGAGGCAAATCGGTTAATAAATAAGAAAGTGCACCATTTTGGAGCCGCCATTTTGATTTTTTTAAAGTTTAAGTTAGAAATCATAATCAGGGACCTAAAACACCCCTAAGTTCCGAATTTGATGCATATTGGTTCATAAATAGGAAAGTCCGTCATTTTGGATACGCCATTTTGTTTTTTTTTTTTAAGTTTAAGTTAGAAATCATAATTAGCGCTCTGAAACACCCCAAAGTTCCGAGTTTGATGCATATCGGTTCATAAATGGGAAAATCCGCCATTGTATTTATTTTTCTAATAAAAAAAATTGTTAAATTGTATACTAACCCCAAATACCTAGATGGAAAATTTTCAAAAAAATTATGATCAAACAAATAAACAAATATATTATATGAAGTTAAGCTAAATAAAACTGTTTAAACAATTGCCAATGGTAACATCATAAAATAAAAAATCTCGCGGCGAATTGTCCCCGCGGCGAATCGGCCGGCGGCGAATTGTCCCTCGTCTAATTGGCCGCGGCAAATCGGCTGCGGCGAATCGGCCGAGGCGAATTTTCCCCTACCCCTAAAATTTACTTTTGTTAATAACAATAACGGTAACAAAGTGTAAAATACGCGACCCAAAATGTCCCTACTATATCAGACATAAAAAAAATAGCTGTCATACAAATTAAGGTGCTTTGACATCCATGTCCCCACCTCAAACATGTCAAAATAAAGAGATAAAAAAGATAACGGTAAATAATTAGTAGGGACATTTTGGGTCGCGTATTTCACACTTCGTTGCCGTTATTGTTATTCCTGAGTCTTGGCATTAGCAGCTTCTCGCTTCTTTATTGTTATTTACGGTAACGGCGTCCGTTACTTACGGAGGCCGTCCTATATTGTTACCGTTATTTTTTAAGGTTAGTTTTGTATTGTTTTTTTTAATGCAGTCGAATATTTCACTAAACTTCTGTAGTTTGGTTTGTAAAAAGCGATACATTTAATAAAAATAAATCAAGAAATATAAATAAACAAAAAGTTGAAGGAATGTGGAACTACTAACTTAACATTTGTGTTATACTTATCTTTAGTGGTCCAAAATCTACCTTTATTTGCCCTGGAAGTTACCTTTATGCCTATTGAAAATAAAGGTAACAGCTGTCAAATTTGCTGTTGTTTTAACTGACCCAAAAACACTCTAGTAACTGGCAAAAAAAATTTATGTTGCTTAAAAATTGTGTTTGAAAGTAATTGGTAACTTTGTCCTACAATCTTGTGCTTGATTTAGTCAGTTCGACGTTTAACAGATGTCTGCTACTGCGCACTTTGTTAGGAATCCCTTTCAAGAATTTACAGCCTGTTACTCATCACATAAAAATACACCGGTGTACTGTGGACAAAAAAAGGTTCTAATAACCGAGACAATAATTAATATGCAAGAGTCTACAAAGGTAGTTTTAAGTTTTTATCTTGACTTTTACTCCACAATTAACCTTACCTAAACACTCGCTTTTTTGTTTTGCTGTCAAAGATGAATCCAAATTGAATTTAAAGGTTTGAAGATAGGGCAGAATATCTCCAAAACTTCTAATAGTAAGGTTTTTATGGACCAAAGTTGGGGCTGAATAAAATATACAATTTTTCAAGGTATTTAGGTATTTAACTTGTATGGGGACCTAAAACATTAAAATTAAAAAAGTCGATAGAGTTGTCTCCTAAGTGTAATAGGGTCACAAAGTTAATGTGATACAATCTATTATAAAAAGTGAGGCTAATAAAAAAAATACATTTATTAGGACATTATATCGTGCAACTGTTTATTATAATGAAATATTTTAAACAATAAATTGTTTAGTGGTAAGAAACGGAAAAGTGAGAGCAAATACTTCAAGGTTAAAATTTTTCCATGATGGTTCTGAAACTTTTCTGATAAATTTATTACCAATTTAACCAGAAAATTTTTTTAAACAATTTTGCACAAGGTAAGAAATTCTTAACAAAAAAGTTTCACGGGCAAGACCTCAGAGGTAAAGGTAGCTACGGGGACGCGTTTCTGCCTCATTAGGCTTCATTCAGCCCGAGCATAACCATAAAATGACCTTTACCTCTGAGGTCTTGCCCGTGAAACTTTTTTGTTAAGAATTTCTTACCTTGTGCAAAATTGTTTAAAAAAATTTTCTGGTTAAATTGGTAATAAATTTATCAGAAAAGTTTCAGAACCATCATGGAAAAATTTTGACCTTGAAGTATTTGCTCTCACTTTTCAGTTTCTTACCACTAAACAATTTATTGTTTAAAATATTTCATTATAATAAACACCTCTGAGGTCTTGCCCGTGAAACTTTTTTGTTAAGACTTTACACCTCGTGAACTTCCTTCAAATGTAAGAAATTCTCTGGATTTCTCTCTCAAAAAGTTTAACAAAAATATGAAATCCAACATGAAGTATTTAAGTTTAATCTTAAGGGGTTATTATGATACAGTTGACGGGGCTATCATGACACACTAAAGGGGCTATTTTGATTTTATTCTATTGGTAGTTCAGTTTCAAACCAAGAGAACCATTTTACATTATGTTGGCCAAATTATCGATATAGAAGCTGGAGAAGCAAAAGTTAAATTTACAAGAATTAAGGTAAAGTATGAAAAAAATGCAGTTGTTTTGTTGGAAGGAGCCAGCAGATGATTCATTCATTAACATAAAAGACCTCTTGGAACAGCTTCCATACTGGGCGAAGCAGAGAACTAATATTCCAGTCTACATTTATAAATTACAATTTACAGTAGTTTATTTCGTTACTTTTTATCAATCAATGGATTTTGTCTCATCTTTTTCTAAGTACTTTTTAAGGTTCTAAATATTTACTTGTATCTTTAGAACTTTTAAAGCTTAAAATTTAAGAAAATCAGAGGTGATACAATACCCTATGGTTGTATTACATTAGCCCCGTCAATTTTCTACCATCAGTAACAACTAAAATTGCACTGTGTGTCTCTTTAGCCCCGCACGAGTATCATAGTAGCCCCTTTAACGGGGCTTATTTGATACAGGTGTTTATATTTTTTCTTTTTAAACTTTTGTGCTAAAACAGCTTTTTTAGTTCAGAAATTTACTAGAGACTGCAAGTTGGACATTTCACTATTTTTTGTAACATATTTAGATAAATAGTTTAGAAGTTACGATGTTAAGTTTATATTTTTGTATTATATTGGCCCTGATTGACCCTACTTAGTCAATGGAGTGTTGGGAAAGGACAAATAAAATAATTGCGCAGCTCAATTCATAAATATGCAAATTCTCCTCAGTGCTACTCTTTTATTCTCAAAAAACTACGATCGTCATTCATTCATAGCAAAAGTTTAAAATAATCTTCCATCAGATTTCATTTCTCAATATTTTCAATAGTTATACGTCAATATACATGGAGGACACCCAGTTTATACATAAGTTTAAAAATATATCTCTTTTAAACATGCAAACAACTGGTAATTAATTATACACTGTGTCTAATTTACAACTTTGCACCCGGGATTTCTCGAAAACATGCTAAACATTTTTAAAAATGCCGAGACACGTCGATTTTGTTTGCGAGGGGTACACTTTTTGGCTATCTTAAAATTTTTGTACCCGCAACTTCGAGGGGTATACTTTACCCCTATATTATAAATAGGGAAAGTGGGTCTAGTGATACCTTGTTTTGAAGACCTTTTGAATGTCCAATTCAATTCAATTCAAAAAAGCTTTATTGTATGAAGAATTAATTCCTATTGACAAAGCAAGATCTTAAGACTAAAGTAAATAGTAATAAATCAGCACTAATAAAAACAACATTGTCTAGTCGCATAATCACACAGTCAATCTATAATTAAGAGTAGCCCCCTTTTAGGCCATTGAGAATGTTCGAAGTTAAGCGCAATTCTAGTAAAATACGAACGAGCATGTTTAAGTCAATATAAATTAAAATTGTACCCAACTATTTTAAAATTTCTGTAAAATATGGATAACTATGAATATGCACACATACACAATTACAACAGCACAATCAATCGATTAAAAAGTTGGAACGAAACTACTTACAAAAAAAAATAATTAAATGTTAATCTAAAATTAAAATTCAGGTTACATAAAAAAAATATAATAAAAATATAAGACATATAATCACAGTTACTCAAATTATGTGTCAAGCCCATCTGTGTAATACTCATTGCAGCTATAGTAAAAAAATAATTAAATGTTAATCTAAAATTAAAATTAAAATTCAGGTTACATAAAAAAAATATAATAAAAATATAAGACATATAATCACAGTTACTCAAATTATGTCTCAAGCCCATCTGTGTAATACTCATTGCAGCTATAGTAAGCTTTTGTTTCAAAGCAATTACGTACTAACCTTCTGAATACTTTTAAATCTTGAGTTTGTCTAAATGCGATGGGTAAATGATTGTATAATTTTATACTTTCGTAATTCAAGGAATGTGTCCTTACAACCATGTAAAAATTTCAAAAATATCCATTAGTTTTTGAGATAATTGCCTTCAGACTTTCAAATTTAACATGGACTAATAAAATAAAAATTTAATTAGAATTTTATTATTTTTCGGATTTAATTTTTATTTTATCGTTCCATGTTAAATTGGAAAATTTAAAAGCAAATATCTCAAAAACTAATAGATGGATTTTCAATTTTTTTACACGGTTGTAAAGATATTCAAGAGAGCTTCAAAATAAGGTATCACTAGACCCACTTTCCCTATTCAAAATATAGGGGTAAAGTATACCCCTCGAAGGGGGTTCATGTTACAAAAATTTCAAGAGAGCCAAAAAGTGTCCCCTCACGAACAAAATTGACGTGTCTCGGCATTTTTAAACATTTTCAGTTCTCGAGAAATCCCGGGTGGAAAGTTTTAAATTAGACACAGTGTATAAAATATAATTTAAAAAAACATAATTTAAGAAACCGTAAACATAAATGGACGTCAACCTTTAACCGAAAGGTTGACGTCCATTATGTTTGTTGTCGACTATACGGCGTCGGCGTTTATATCTTTGAAACAAACCAAAACTTTTGAATTTGGTATAGTTTTTGCAAAGTCAACTGAAATGCTCCTAATACGGGGTTCTATCGATTTCATGAAATTTTGCTTCAATCTGCCCTTCAAAAGTTATCCAAATTCATATAAAATCTTCCTGGTATAATTTCAACCCTACCGACAGAGAAAGGGCGCGGTTCTTGGCGGTCCGAGCACAAAGTATTTGTTTTCTGACCGACCCAGCACAGGTGGATAGACGGCCCAATTTCAACCCTACCGACAGAGAAAAGGCGCGGCTCTTGGCGGTCCGAGCACAAAGTATTTACGAATAGATACGCTTTTAATTGCTTTCAGGTGTTCGTTTCGGGACCCCTTTAGTCGGCAGTATGCAGAGTTAGAAAATAAATCAGTGTCGTTTCTGTAGGTGTAGGAATAGAAAGTTTTATTATATATTTTTATTTCTTTAGTTTACGCCATAATTAAATGAATTAATTTATCGTCTTTACAAAAAAGTTCCTATTGTGCCGCGATATTTCCAACCTAATTTTTGCCAAATTTTAGCTTTGGCCTATGGCCTATATTATATATAATATATCCAAATATGTCAACATACAGGGACTCTAGACAATGGTACCCTCCTTTCCTAAAAGTAGCTAATTATTTAAATATATTTGCCAACGGTGACACATTTTTGTTTTTATCAATTTTTTTTGTGTGGTGCTATTTTTTTAACTACTCAATTTTTCTAAAGTTATTTCGCCGGCAGGCCCATTTTTTCCAAAAAGTTAAATTTCTGTGACGCGTTTTTTTCCCAAGAGTTCCTAATTTTTTTATATTTTCGTTATAATAATAAAAAAAATGCGACGCGATTTTTTGTGAAAAGTTTTTAAATTTTCTAAAATTTTGCGGAGAAAATTTTCTAGTTTAGTTTCGTTACACTAAACAATTTTTTTATGCGGCACCATTTCTTCCAAAAAGTACCTAATTTTCCTAAAATTTTCGTCTAAAAATAAAATTCAACGCCACGATTTTTTTAAAAAGTACTAAATATTTTGCCTACAGAGCACTTTTTTTCAATTTTTAAGCAGTTTATTTAAATTGCAACTTTTTCTTTATCTTGAGGTGTGTTAAGCCATCTTACTCCTGTATTTTTCGCATTATCTAGGTTAAGGTTGGGGCTCAAGCGATCTCAAAATTGCCCAGCTAGTGGCGACTCTGATTATACGTAAAAAATATTTAACACGGTAAAAAAAATTGTCTTAGATCAAAGCAAATTGCTTTAAAGTAAAATAATTTGTGCTTTCCTATTCACCAAGAGAATATTTTCTTGATATTGCACAAAAAGTGTCTTGCCTTTTATTTTAATGTGAAACAAAAATTGTTTTATTATAAATTGGAACTGAATTAATCTAAGGCACCGTTTTCTCTGGAAGCAAAATATTACTTATATCAAGACAATTTGCTTGGTTACAAAATGGAGTGTAGTGAAACAAACAAGAAGAAAAATAAAGTCTCATTTCAAGATTAAACTCTGCGTTGAATTAATTAAGAAATATTTTAAATCAAAACAAATTGTTTTAAGGTAAATCAATTTATTCAAGAAAAGAACGTGTTTGCATTGTAGACAAAAATTTTTACCGTGCATGTGTATATATTTGATACACAAATTTTTAACGCCTGGGCCCATGTGTATATTTTTGATACACACAATATTTTGTATTAATTTGATCATGAGCTTATTAGGTTAAGGTAGGTACATACATTTTAACCTGAATAGCCCCTCTGTATCATCTATGAAAGCCCCTAAAAACCACAAAAATTAGCCATGCTTAGTCTACAAGTATCCAAAGTATATTATTTAATTTTTTAACAAGAAATTTTCATAAAAATATATCCAGGTCCTGTTGAAGCTTTCTCAAAATTAGGCCCGGGGCCTAAAGTGTTAAAATGAGAAATTTGGTTGCACACTAGCGCCAACCTTAAGCTCAAGCAGAGCCCCTGTGGATAAGTGTGCAGGAGGCCGAGAGTTTTTATATATGGGGCTTTCCATCTTTCAATATCAAACCGGTCATCTTTTGCACTTAAAATTTTTGATTTTAATAAAAATTAATTTTTTGATTTCCCTATGAGTACCGACTAAACCGGCATAAAAAATTTGAAAAAATGTTGGTAATCCTTAAAAATATATCTATGGTTTATGATTTTTCCTGAAAAAATACGACCTTTGCAAAAATCGCATCAGTAACTTTAGTAAATGACAATAAATTTAAAAAATCGCCATTTTGAAAAAGTGACCTGTTCGATTTTTTATATTTTTTTGAAAAAAGATGCTCCAATTATTGCCTTTAAAAACTTTAAAGTGGGCCGAGAAGTAGAAATGGCAAAAAGAAAAATTCTTGTTTAAGTGTGCGGAGGCCTTGTATATCGGCAAGCGAGCAGTACTATTGAGGTGCCCGGGGTGTGAATCAATATACATTTAATTAAAGAAAGTTGTTTTCCTTTAAGGAGAAAAATCTTTTTTTTCAATCTGACATCAGCGGCGTCATATTGAAGGGCCAAGACGGGCCTTAGCCTTCCACTGTTTAAAACCTTATCGGCCACCAAAATTGTGGCACATTTTTCTAATTAGAATACCTAGCTGCACTGTTATAGGGCGCCACTATACAGGGTGTCTCAAATTCGACTTCTTTGGGAAGTCTCGACCCTCACTTCCGAGCGTCCAGTATAAAGGAAATCGTTTTTTTTAACTATGCGTTTTGGGAGGAAAGTTTAACTGTGATGTTTCTAAAAATAAAAGTTTTGCTCAAATGGCTTTTTTTTTAGGAATTTCATCTGAACTTTTTCTAAGGTATACTGAGTCATAAAGTGTAATAGTTAGTGAAAAGTTTCCTTTTTTTACTTTTATAAAAAAAATATTTAAAAATCTTGGGGCTTTCCACTAAAAAATTTTGATGTTATTAAAGTGTATTTTTTGGTTCCTCTATAGATACCGATTATACCGAGATAAAATATTTGATAAAATATTGTGATTCCTTAAATCTACACCTTAAATCTACAGGATGTTTTATCTACTAAATTGACCAAAACACATCTATGATTTATGATTTTTCCTACCAAAATACGAACCTCAAAA
Organism: Aspidapion aeneum; assembly: GCA_963576565.1. Taxonomy (NCBI): domain Eukaryota; kingdom Metazoa; phylum Arthropoda; class Insecta; order Coleoptera; family Brentidae; genus Aspidapion; species Aspidapion aeneum. The sequence goes on from OY755040.1 coordinate 44,432,931, forward strand.
AAAAACATTTTACTATTCAAAAATTAGAGATTAAGAGGCTTTTAGAAAAAAAAATATTAAAAATCAAAAATATTTGCATCAGCGACCTTAGTGTAAGACAATAAATTTAAAAAATCGCCATTTTGAAAAGACTGACTCCTTCAATTTTTCAAATTTTTTTTCAAAAGTTGCTCCAATATTTTATCTAATACTACTAAAATTTTTAAGATGCAAAAGGGGGTCAGATTGGCATGGAAAGCGGGGGACCGGGGGACCCCAATATACCGCCCCCCCCCCCCCGCATGGCGGGGTCTGCAGGGCCGTTTGACACGCGCCTGGCCATAAGTTGCTTTCTATAGAATAATGATAAAAAAAATAGAACCCTGTGTTAATAGAGTTTTAGCTCACACATATACTATACTATAGTAGTGTGAGCTATGGTGATCCTAATTTTTTCGAGAAAAAAAAAGTTGCTCCGATTTTAAAAATTTTTATATATCTTTGCGTTTCAGATGATTTTGAAATTTTTTTGTTGCGCCGTCTGTCTGTCTGTATGTCTGTCTGTCTGTATGTCTGTAACGACTAACGCGCATAACTCAAAAACCGCCGGGCCGATTTTAATGAAATTTGGTACCTAGACTGGGTCTTGGGTCGAGATGGTTCCATTTAAAAATTAACAAAATCCACCGAACAGAAACCAAATAAAAGGGTGGGGTGTTAGCTCCCGCTAAATTTCGCGGTTGTTTATATATCTTTTTAAAAACACACAACTGTATGAAGGACAAAGCGCATTCCGCGTATTTGGACATGCGCACCAACAACCAGTGAGATCCTTGTCAATCGCCTAGAGAAAAAGGCGTGTTAATTTCGTTCTCCAACTATTTCAAATATCTACACCTGAAAGTGCTCGATTTTTGTGTACTGAAGCATAGAACTAGAAACTTCAACCCTTCAGCTACGTGGTGACATCATTAGATCCTTCAGGGGCCCCTTGGAAGTGGAGAATTTGACTGCAAAAGAGGTGAGTGCATTTATCTGATTACCGTTGTGTGGTTCCAACAATTTTACCTATGGACGTCTGATTATTTCGTAATTTCATATCAATACATTTATGTTTGCTCGCGATATCATTAATTAATTTATACAGTTCATTGCATTTAGCGTTTTTCTATCCGCGGGCTAACATAAAGTGTTCCTTCCGAGCCGAATTATTTTAAATAATAAATCCATACGACGGTATTAATAATTATTTACCTAATCTGTGGCCAAGCCAAACAACGGCCTTGAATCGAGTCGAGAAAGTCGTCGGGCAGGACACGTGTCGGGAGCGTGGACATTCAGTAAACAAAGCGAGTAGGAATCAAAACAAACAAAACAAAAGTTCAGTGGTGTACCATATCATTTCGATATTTAAAACAATTTTCATCAATTGCGATAAATTAGTGCATATTTTCGACAATTCGTCATTTTTCTATTTCAGAAGCATTAATTTAGCGTTAATTGTATATTTACCGACAATTTCGTCATTTCAAAGGTAAAATCATGTCTGTCAAAAAAGCCGTACAAAAACGCAAGGGTTTTTTATCTGCAATCACCGAGTGTTATGTGTTGACACAGACCGCGGAAAAGGATGAAAGAGCGAGAAACGAGTTTCAAGTGAGGTATGCCGATTTGGATGAAACCTTCGATAAATGCATGCTGGCGCATAATGACGTCATTATGTTGATAGACGACACGGACGACGAGGAGTTTAAAACGCAGGATGCGATCCTTTCAGAAGCTCGTAAATATTTTTATGCGTGTAAGGGGGTTTACTCTAAAATATTTCCGGTTGAGGCCCCATCTTTTTCGGGATCATATATTCGACAAAACGAATCTGAAACTCCAAAACTCAAAGAGTTAGGTATTCCCATATTCCGAGGTGATAAAAAATTATGGCCAAGCTTTTTCGATCTTTTTAATAACATTATAGATCAAAATCAAAGTCTAAGTAACGTTCGAAAACTTCAATATTTATTTTCATATCTCGAGGATGAGCCTTTAAAATTGATATCAGGGATTAGCTTATCTGATCAAAATTATAAAATTGCTTATGACAAATTAGTCAATAGATATCAAAACAAGCGAGACCTCGCAAATGATGCTTTAAGCTCAATTATGAACTCCACCTTAAAAAACGAGTCAGCTAAAGAATTGCGTAATTTAATTGACACCTTTTCTGAATCCCTAGAAATTTTAAAATCACTTAGCTTTGACGTTGACAGTTGGGACTTTATTATTTTTTTCATTTTATTAGAAAAATTGGATATTCCAACGCGTTCAAATTTCGAAATGAGTCACGCCAATACTAATACCGAAATTCCCACTTTTCAGTCACTTTTTCAATTTCTAGAAAAAAGATGTAAAGTTTTGGAATCACTTCCTCAATCAACAGCACCCAAAAAGGTGCCTATATATCAAAAATCAAATTCTATGCAAAATCAGTCTGGGCAAAAGCCTACCTATCAAAATTCAAATTCTATGCGAAATCAGTTTGGGCAAAAGCCTACCTATAAATCATCCAATTCGCCTTTTATAGGACTGGCTGGCACCTCAACTAATTCGAGTACGGGAATAAATTGTTTCCGGTGTAATCAAGGTCACGTGCTTTCGAAATGTCAAACATTTCTTGATCTCTCACCTATCGATCGCCTATCTTTCGACAAACAGAAAAAATTATGTCTAGCGTGTTTTCATCCCTTGCATGATGTAGATACGTGCAAATCAAAATATTCATGCAGGACTTGCAATAGTAAAAGGCACCACACTTTAACTCATATCTTAGAAACTAATCAAGAGTCTGGAAGCCAAGATACTAGTCCTGTCATTCACACACCACCTGTCAATAATCTTCATGTGTCATTAAATGCCTCAGGACCTTCAGGTACCTTTCTTTTATGCACCGCCATAATAGATGTTATGGACGGTTGCGGAAATTTTCAACCCGTAAGGGCACTGCTTGATTCTGGATCACAGACAGGATTCATCAGTGAAAAGTGTATTCAGCGTCTTAATCTTCCTAGGCGAAGTTACACCACTGAAATATTCGGATTAAATCAGATGTCTTCTTTCACTTCAAAAGGGCTCGTTCAATGTCACATTAAGCCACAAGGACAAGTCACTCCTTTACTTAATTTCGAAGCAATTGTTGTTCCACAACTATGTTCCAATATGCCTACATTCTCTTTGAACGATAATCAGTGGAAACACTTGCAAAACCTTAAACTTGCCGACCCATCTTATTTCAAATCTAGACCTGTGGACCTGGTTATTGGTTGCGAGCTATTCGCACAGATTTTCAAGGAGGGCAGGGTTCTTGGACAGGTAGGGCAGCCTTCAGCCCTTGAAACTATCTTTGGCTGGGTCGTCATGGGAAAGGTTGACGAAGTAGGTGGTCTTGCGGAACGAACCAGTTGTTTTTTAACGAGTCATTCACCTCCTTTAGAGGTCATTCTCCCTAGGTTTTGGGAAATCGAACATTTGCCTAAAAAACAAATCTTATCAAAGGAAGAAAAACAGGCAGAATCAATTTTTACTGCTAGTGTAGTACGGCAACCGAGCGGTAGATTCATGGTAGATCTTCCGTTTAAAGACAAAATAAACCCTGACCTAGGAAATACTTATCCGCAAGCTTATCGTAGATTTTTACTTCTAGAAAATAGATTAATCAAAAATCCTGATCTGTACACTGCCTACTCAAGTTTCATGCAAGACTATATCGATTCTAATCATATGAGTTTAGTTTTATCTAGTCAACCAAAGGTCGACGTATCGTGTTTTTTAGCCCATCATTGCGTATTAAAGCCGGAAAGCTTGAGTACAAAATTAAGGGTAGTCTGGGATTGTTCAGCAGTCACCCCAAAAAATATTAGTCTCAATGACACATTGTTATCTGGACCGAAACTTCAAAAAGATATTGCTTCTTTACTCCTTACGTTTCGTCTTAATCCTATTGCCTACATTGCTGACATCAAACAGATGTTCCGTCCTTATCAATCCTTATCACCGTCCTTATCAAAGGATATTGTGGAGGTTTTCTCCACAGGACCCACTTTCAGTGTGGGAACTTTCTACTGTCACTTTTGGCATGACATGCTCACCTTTTCTAGCCATGCGTACCTTAAATGAGCTGGCAGAGAGAGAAAAGGAACGTTTTCCTATGGCTAGTACTGTTCTAAAAACGTCAATCTATATCGACGATATCTTGGGAACTAGCCCTTCGCTTTCTGAAGCTCTCTCCCTTCAAACAGAACTCAATGATTTGTTGAAGTCGGGAGGATTTGAACTTAAAAAATGGGCAAGCAATTGTCCTGCGTTATTGGCAACATTGCCAGAGTCCGATCGTCAAATGCCTCTCTCTTTCGACAAGGAGGAACCCCACTTTATCAAAGTTTTAGGACTTCAATGGCATCCAAAAAACGACATTTTTTCTTATCAATGCCGAATGAAGGACAAACCCCCAACCAAACGTTCTATTTTATCTATCATAGGAACAATCTTCGATCCCTTAGGTTTTCTTTGTCCCTTGTTGCTACAAGCAAAATTTATTTTGCAACAGTTGTGGATATCGAAAATAGGCTGGGACGAAGAACCAGATTCTTCTATCATCGACTCTTGGAACAAACTTCGTTCTGAATTCCCGCTTCTTTCCAATTTTCAATTACCCCGACAAATCAAACTGTCAAAAACCAATACCTGTCAAATCATCGGCTTCTGTGACGCTTCAATTCGAGGCTACGCAGGCGTCGTATATTTTCGTGTAGAAGAGGAAAACAATATATCTGTTTCTCTCATATCTGCAAAATCTAGGGTCGCGCCTATAAAGTCACAAACTTTGGCTAGGCTAGAACTCCTAGGCGCATTTCTTTTAAGCGAATTAATTGACTTCGTTTTATCTAGCTATGAAGGAAAAATAATTTTTACAAATATCGTTACTTTCTGCGATTCGCAAGTCGTATTGCACTGGCTTTCATCCCCTCCTAATCGCTGGCAAACCTTTGTTGGAAATCGAGTCAGTAGAATCCAAGAAATCATTCCCTCAAACTCGTGGCGCTACATTCCTTCTGCTTTGAATGCAGCCGATATTGCGTCACGAGGGGCCACCCCTTCACAGCTCATGTCACATGACATGTGGTGGAACGCACCGTCGTTTTTGTGGTCTCCCGAAAACGAATGGCCCGATTTTCATAAACCAAAAATGCCGATTGATTTCGGAGATATTAATCTGGAGGAAAAGCCAAAAGTCTGTTGCAATGCGATAATTGATGTCAACTTCTTAGATCAGCTTCTTATCAAATATTCCTCTATATCAAAAATTCAACGTATCATTTGTTATGTCCTTCGAATAGTTAACCTTTTTCAAAACCATTCCTATCAAAAACCCACTAAGCCGCCGGACCAAAAAGTTATTTTTGAGAATATTGTTTTTCCTACCACCGGTGAGATGCAAAGTGCGTTACACCTTCTTATCAAACGCGTTCAAGGTTCTTGTTTTTCTAAGCTTTTTTCCGCGTTATCTAAGGATAAACCAATACCGAAACCTTTGCGAAAACTTTCACCTTTTCTTGATGAGAATAATATCATTAGAGTCGGTGGCAGATTACAAAAATCTGAACTTTTGTCTTATTCTGCAAAACACCCCGTCTTACTTTCGAGTGTTCATCGTTTAACTACTCTTCTTATCGAGTCCGCTCATCGACAATATCTTCATCCTGGGTTTAAAACATTACATAGTCTGCTTTTACAGCAATTTTGGATATTATCTGCCAGACGGGCAATTCAAAGAACCATATCCAAGTGCTTGCAATGTTTTAGAATCAACCCTAAACCCTATAGACCGCCCATAATGAGTTCACTTCCCGCTCATCGAATCAATCAACTAAAACCTTTTTCGAGTGTAGCTATCGACTTTTGTGGACCTTTCTTTGTGATTCCTCATCGTTACCGTGGTTGTAAAGCTTTCAAATCGTATGTCTGTGTGTTTGTCTGTACGGCCACACATTGCGTGCATTTGGAATTAACCATGGAACTGTCCACCGAAGGGTTCGTAGGTGCATTCCATCGATTCATTTCCAGACGCGGAAGCGTGACGCAATGCTGGTCAGATCAAGGCAGTAATTTTATAGGGTTTCGTAACCAATTACTGGATTACGCAAGAAGTGTTGCCACCAGACTTTCTATTCGTTGGCATCTGGGACCTCCTCTCAGTCCACATTTCAATGGCCTGGCAGAAGCTGGCGTCAAAAGTTTTAAAACTCACTTTGTACGAGTTGTCGGCGACCAGAAGTTGTCTATCATGGAGATGTCCACCCTTACCTGTCGCATAGAAGCCGTACTTAATAGTCGCCCTTTATCTCCTGCCTCTTCAGACCCACACGATCTTCAACCTCTTACCCCTGGGCATTTTTTGACACTTGAACCCCTTAATTCAGAAATTCCGGAGTCAGATTTGTCCGAGGTTCCCCTAAATCGGCTCTCGAGATGGCAACTAATCCAAAAACTACATAATGATTTTTGGAAACGGTATTCTATAGAGTATTTGCATACGCTACAACAGCGACACAAGTGGACTGATTTGTCCCCAAATATCAAATTAAATGATTTGGTTATCATAACAAGTGATCACATTCAATCGCCTTTGAAATGGCCGGTCGGTCGGGTCATCGAACTTCATCCCGGCGGGGACGGTCAGGTGCGTGTTGCGACGGTAAAAACGGTTACCGGTGTTTATAAGCGGCCAGTTGTAAAACTGTGCCTCTTGCCAAATTAAAAGTAATTTTAATTTTCTACCTTTTACCGGGTATTACAATAGGTTTTTTTATTTTTAATTTTTTTTGAATTTTTTGTTTGTTTGTTTTGCCTTTTTTCGGGATTTCGTTATATCTAGATAAACTTACGATACTTATCTGTTTTCATTCATTTATATTTATCGGTCGATTCTTTTTCTTATATCTATATCTGTCCGGTTGAGATTCTAAATTTGTGTGTTTTGGAGGGCAGTTATGTTAGCTCCCGCTAAATTTCGCGGTTGTTTATATATCTTTTTAAAAACACACAACTGTATGAAGGACAAAGCGCATTCCGCGTATTTGGACATGCGCACCAACAACCAGTGAGATCCTTGTCAATCGCCTAGAGAAAAAGGCGTGTTAATTTCGTTCTCCAACTATTTCAAATATCTACACCTGAAAGTGCTCGATTTTTGTGTACTGAAGCATAGAACTAGAAACTTCAACCCTTCAGCTACGTGGTGACATCATTAGATCCTTCAGGGGCCCCTTGGAAGTGGAGAATTTGACTGCAAAAGAGGTGAGTGCATTTGTCTGATTACCGTTGTGTACCACCAATATTTTTTCCTATGGACGTTTAGGTTATTTCGTAATTTCATATCAATATTTATGTTTGTTCGCGCTATCATTAATTAAAATATTTACAGTCCACTGCATTTAGCGTTTTTTCTATCCGTGGACTAACAGTGGGGGTAGATTTCAAAAATTAGAGTTTATGTGAAAATATGGCGTGTGTGATATCAAACTAAAGGTAATTGAGTCTGGAGTTAAACAAAATACATTTTAATTTATTTTAAAAAAAGGGTGGGGGTATATTTCAAAAATTAGAGTTTAAGTAAAAATATGGCGTGTGTTATATGAAACAAAAGGTAATTGAGTCCGGAGTTTAACAAAATACATTTTAGTTTTTGTTTTTTTTAAGGGTGGGGGTATATTTCAAAAATTTGAGTTTATGTCAAAACATGGCTTGTGTGGTGTCAAACAAAAGGTAATTTAGTCTGGAGTTGAATAAAATATATTTCAGTTTATAACTATAGTACCTAGTGTGAGCTTAGGGGCCCATATATTGGCAGAGTATTTTCTTTGTTACTCTTTTCTTCAACCTTTCAGAGTCGCGGACTCATAGTCCCAACCCAAATATAAAAATACAATTTCCCAATAATTGAGTTCCAATATATAATTTTTCCTTTCAATACTTTTTTTCCCTATTCAGTATTTAAAATGCAGACTTTCCACACACACCCCATAGCTTAAAAGCAGATTGCTATATTAAGATGCGGTTTTCACCATTAAGCTTCTCTTACAATTTGAGCATCACAAAGGGGGGTCAGTTCTTGTCCTATCTCCCTAGGAAATACCCAAAACCTCCCAAAAACATTTGATTCGGGACACCCTGTACAAATAGACATAACCTGTCTCATCTCAAAGCGAACTATTTCTAAGTGTTGATTTTTGAATGAAAGAACAATCACATCATGTAGGTACTTGCTCTATTGGTCCTTTTCAATTACTTTTTAATTTGCACTATATACTTTGAAAATCCGACCTACAAATATTAGTTTAAAATCATCATTTTTATATTGTTACATGCTTGATAATACTTTATTATTTATTTATTATACAATCTTCTTTTTCTATATATGTGTTACTTTCTTAAAGTTTCCATAACTTATACTAAATTGCAAATAAATGCTAGATTACTTTTAAGTATATATTTGTTCTTTTAAAAACACATGAACAAAATGTGATAGGACAGTAAAAGTAGTTGTAATAAAAGAAAATGTGCAAATGTATAAAAAACATAAAAATATTTTTGTGAGATTTTAATCAAATTTCGAATTTACTTATTGGCTCTGTGCGCTTATTGCAGACAGTTTGCCAGCTCAATTCAGTGTACCCAAGATAATTAGTGCATATTTTGCATTTTGAATGAATCCAGAAAAAGTTTTTAAGGTCCATTGCATATTGGTTGACCATCCCTACAGAATCAATAAATTACAATGAGTAAATGTCTCCTTGGTCTCTCCTAAATCTTAAAACTTTTACCCAGAACTTCAACTTTAACTTTACTTTATTGCCATAAATCATACATCCAATATAAACAGCAACATCACAAAAAATAGTATTTAAATACCTAAGTACTTAATAAATTTAAATAAAGTAAAGTAAAAAAAGCAGTTCTCATTATAATATTACCTACATTAATAAAGTTGCTTAAGTTTTCCTCTGTGAAAATCCTTTTCTCAATAAAAGAGCTTTTTATCTGAGTTGTTTTAGCATCAACAGGATTTCTTGTTTCTGCTAACTGCAATCTGTGATCTAGAGAGTTTGTTACTGAGAAAAAAACTTCATTAGTGGTAACATAATCTAAAGCACTTGGAACATTGTTTAGCATTATTCTAGTGGGTACAAGAGGAAGAATAGATGAAAGCCCAAAACCAGTGATGAGATCATGTAGTTGGATTTGATCTTTGGAGTTTTTTTAAGTTATCAATATTAACCCTCATTATAACTATCGTTTGGTGAGTTTTTAACAGACTGTAAAACCTTTCAAAGAAAATCTCAATATTTGATAAAGTAGGATTATTTGATCTATAAACTCCTATCAATGCAGTTTTCCTATTGGCTAGTTTCTAGTGTCCTGTGGAGTCCTATAGATAAATTTTGTACATTGGCAGCTGATCACCCCTCAATGTGTACCCTATTTAAAATCTTTAATAATGTGATAGATTCTCCTGAACTACTTTCTTGAGTAGGCTTACATGTACCATAACACATTTTGAGAGAAAACACATTGTTTCATCTTGATTTCTGTAGAACCAATTAACAGTACCATTGTCCTGTAAAGAGGCTCTTGTTCTCTAAATCATACCATTTTAAAGACTGATTTAGATATAGGTATATAATATTAGATTGAGTAGTTTTAAGAAAATAGCCAATATTGATCATTTTGTCAATTTGAAAATTTATTTTTTCAAGTATTTCAAGTATTTTTCAAGTATTAATTTAATAAAAATCAGTTTATAACTTTTAACAAAACTAGTTAATAGTTAGGCTTAAAGTACATTTGATATTTTAATAGCACAAAGAAATAAATCTTGAGTGTGCTAATTTGTTCTTTCTCTTTTTTAAGGCTTAAAAGTAAAGACCTATTTAATCTTCAAATTTAACAATTTTAAGTTCTAGGTTAAAATAAATAAATAAGCTAATTGTTTTTTTTTAACACTTAAAAATTACAAGTACCTTTAAGATCTTAACTGCAGTTCTAAGTCTAGTTACAAACAAAATAAATGAAAACAAAGTAGGTTATTAAAATTAATAATTATAAGGAATTTAGTCTCTTTTAAATAGTACATGCCATTACATCTTAAAATTACACAGAAAAATTTTATTTTTAGATTTTTTTTAAATGTGACAAAAAGGCACTAAATGATTTTGTATTAAAAATCTCAGGAACAGATAAACTGAGAACTGGACTGAAGTTGTTAAATGTATCACTTGTCCTTTGATAGTTGATACAGGACCAGATTTATGTACAACTTTAGGTGCTTTCTCCACTTTTGGCCAGTACTGTATCTCAGCAAAAATTTTGTTCAAACTTGACAGTTGAATACATGCAAATTAAAGTTATTGGAAAAGGACCCATATAACTTACAAAAAATATTTCACAAAATTATCATTCCCTGATTCAAAAATCTGCAAAAATTGCTCTCACCTGTGCTATTGTGGAATAAAGTATGACCTGACTACACTCAATGTCCATGGAGGGCAAACCATAGTCGCCTTCGTAGAGATATAAAGTAAATTTTTCCTTATCCATGGTACTTGTAACGTTACGGTTATGGTTTCACAGTTGTTGTAATTAATGGTTTCAGATTTAATTCAAATTTTTTAACAAAAACCAAAAACACCAAAAAAAATAACTTTTAAATATTCTAAGGTTATGTGTGCAAAGATCGAAAAATAAATAAAAATCAGCTGTTTCAGACTAGTGCACGATATGACTCAAGGTCACAAGGAATTTGTGAACGTCTCCGAGGATTGGAATCCACGTGGAATCAACGAACCAAAATAAAACCCATCAACAAAACATAAAGAAATTATCTTTGTTTTTCTCGTTTTTCTTTTCTTGTGTTGTCATTTTTGTTTTTTTAAGAACTTTTGTATTGTGTGAATGAAAAGTTATGGAAAATCAGGTAAAAATTAATTAAGTTGTCGGTATACAAAATAACAATAAATTTGTGCCTAAAATTTGGGTAAAGTACAACTATAGGCATAAATAATTTTTTTAAAAATTGGCAAAAAGGATATACACAGGGGCCATCCCTCTTTCCCTTTCATTTCCATTTCAAAGCAGGTTTAATAGCTGGCCATACACACAGAGGTTTATCCGCCGGTTTGGAACGGCGCGGTTCAAACTGGCGGATTTGTCTTTCAATTAGTGGACATTCCACGCACCAGTTATAGCCAGTATAGATTTATCAGTGAGTTCAGACCGACCGACGGGCGAAACTTGTGGGTTCCGCGCTCAATATTTTAACCGGCGCAGACGTGTCTGTCGGTTTACACTGTGCCAGGGATAACAGAACGTTTTCCTCAGCAAAACTTTGCCTTATGGGCACATATTCATGTATTATTATTTTTTAAGTTAGGTAGATTTAGAATGTAAAATGTTGATGGCCGTACACAACTTGCTCAAGAATTAATATATTTTGGTACCTTCATATAGTCTCTCTTTAATTTATTGAATATTATGGCATATGTTTCTGGAATGATATAACCAAGTGCCTGTGCAGAAATTCCCACTGAAAATTTCATATCTTCATATGATCTTCCCGTGGCAAGGAAATGAAGGACAGCATTTAATCGCTGTTCTGGTCCAATAGGTTCTCTCATTTGGGTATCATGTTTCGTAAGATCCTCTCTTACCAAATTTAATAAAAGGTCATACATGTTAATATCCATTCTTAAATAATTTTTTAAATTGTCTGGATCATTTTCTCTTAACTCTTTTAATAGAAGGTTATGGCTAAATAGTTTCGTCTTAAGCAAATAACTTTTAACCCACTTGGAACATCTCTTTTTACACCACTATGCATTATTTCCATATTAATAATCATTCCCATACACAGAGTCTGCTTCTTTTTAGCACAAAACATTTTACATACACTATGCTTAAACTACCGTGCCACATAAAACTTTTGACTTGATGAAATTCCACAGTTTTGGTTTAACCGGCAGATAAATCTTGAGTTTTCACCCACTAACTCGCGGTTATGTCTGCCACAGACCCATATGAAGGATCTATTCGAAAGATTTTTTTTGTGTTAGTGGACTGCAGCAGTTTTAAACTGTTGCGGACAAAACGGTCAGACTTATCTGGGCCGTTCCAAACTGACAGATCAACCTCTGTGTGTATGGCCAGCTAATGTGACGAAATTAAAAACAGTACATACCTACTGCTTGTAGCTGTAGTAGTAGTAGACTTGGGTTACTTTGGTTTAGATTTGAATTTTACTGTTATAATTTAAACCTGATATGATATTAATTTTTAATGTTGCTCACATTTTTTGGGTTGGGATAATACTTTTTCTAAGAACTATAAAAATGCACTTTTTAAATAATAAAGGTCAGTTAAGCTTCACAAATTATATTAGATTAACTTAAATTAACTTACCCTTACATTGGACCAAAATTATATAACCCAGTACCTAATTCAATAAAAAAACAAATAACAGAAAGTGTTTTAAAAAATTATTCAAAATATTCTTTTTTTCTTTTAAGTATTAATTTAAGTTATTGGAGTTTTTAAATTTAATTATTAAATTAATTAGTTTTCTTTTTGTACAATTTTTTTACATTATTTTTCTCAAAACTTTTGCAATAATATTCTTAGTTTTAATCATGTTTATTAAAATTGTGAAAACAGCAAAAATACTTATTTTATGTTAGACAAAAAACCATGATATTTCTACAGGTATTCCATACCAAGGTACTTAATTTTAATATTTTTAAGAAAAAAATGTATAAAATAATAATCATTGTAAAAACTTTTGTAAAAATTGGTTGGTTAATAAATATTAAAATGCCAAATTCAAGGCCAAATTGGACTTACTTAAGGAGATTTTTTTGATCTTTAAAGTTTTTCATTTGTAGTTTCTGTGAAGATCTTATTTGATGCCTTTAGGAATCTTCCTAAGTACAAAACAACACTTTTTTACAAAAAAAGTTGTTAAGTTAGTCTAATTTGGCTTAGGGTAAGGTAATTTAACTTAATCTAATGTAATTTGTGAGGCTGAACCAACCTTAAGGGTGCTCAAATTCAGTAGACAAAGTTATGAAATTTATTTAATGGCACTATCTAATTTATTGTATTTAACTTCCCATGAACTAACTGAAGATAAAAATTTGGTAATCACTTTTCATACATTTTCTAATTTTATTTCATTTCCGAAACTGTAAAACATATTTCCTATCTGGTGTAAAAATATTTTTTTTGTACAAAAAGCTATAGGACCAGCAAAAAACTTTTTTGGCTAATATCTACCGAAGTACTTATTAGGTATACCTACAACAAAGTTATAATAAAACAAATATTTTTAATAACGAAATTTAGTGTTAATTTTGTATACTATGTTTTTATATTTTGCAAGTTTTTATTGTACATTCATTTTGAGTGGTGTTTTTTTTTATAAAACATAATTTTGAAGTACAACATATTGGTGGTTTGCTTGATTATTGGAATAATTGTGGTTCTCTCAGTGGTTCTATTTTAAACTATTATTATTAAATTCTTTATTTAGCAATGCTAATCAGTAGGTACAATGTCAATAGAATACATAGGTCTAAAAATAAAAAAAAATTAAATTACCCAAGGAGGAATTTACTACCATCTTTTTGTCCACATATTGTACAAAATAATGTAAATTGTCTGTGACCTGGCAACACCACCCATCTGCCATTTTTTTCAAAAATAATATAATGGTAGATTTTGATGCATCATTTGATTCTGCCTCATCATGTAAAATCTCCTAAATTAATTTTTTTTTCAAATGCTTACTGCAAATTCTCCCGCCTGAAAGACCAGGGAAAAATAGATGCAAGTGAATATATTTACGCCTCCTGTAAAATTTTAGTAAATGACATAGGAGCTATTGCCCAGTCAATGACGAAATATTAATGTAAATTTAGCCCTATCTACTGCTAATTTTTGATTGATTGAGTTTGATTTTGCACCATGAGAATCTGATAGACAAATTTTAAATATAATCGTCATTAATGTGAGACATAAGCAAATTATTTGTTGCAAAGATGTACATATTTATATTTTTTTGCCAATATTTTTTTTGTTGTAATTTAATCTTTTGTTTATTTAGAGCTTTGTCTATAAAAATCACTGTAATTTGTTTGATAATAAAGCATATTTGAACATGAACTTGATCTTTTATTAGTTTAAAATATTACAATCATAACAAAAACATTTTTTGTTAAAAATGCCAAGTACGCGAAAATGGTATTCCGTAAAAAGAATTGAGATAAAAGTAAAGCCAAGTTCTTCAATACAAATTTCAAAATGATACATTAATTTTGTTGCTTATTTTTTTACTGTTTTTTGGGTGCTTCACTAAGTTCATATGAAGTTAGCGAAATACCCTTGTCAAAATTGGCTTTAGATATCGCGTACCTTTCGAAATCGAATATGGTGGATCATTTGCCGCTAAATAGTCGGTAATTAATTAGGGATAAGTTGATTTTGTCGCTTATTTTTTAAGCAGCAAAGCACCCTTGTCAAAAATAGCTTTAGACATCTATAAAAATCGAATATGTTGGATAATTTGCAGCTAATTAGTTCTGAGTAAATAAATTTTGTCACATATTTTATTTCTATTTTTTGGGTGTTTTGCTAACTTCATGTAGTTGGTGATACACCCCCATTACAAATCGAACCGCGACTAGGTGGATAATTTGCCGCTAATTAATTGTGGATCCTCAAAATGTTTTTTTTTTTTCACTCAAAATAAGTTTTTTGGGCCAAAAAAGGCTACCAATTTTGTGATGGTGTTTGTCTGTCTGTCTGGGTCACGATAACTCCAAAACCGATGAACCGATGTTAACTAAATTTGGCACAAAAAAAAATTAAATCATAATTTGAGAATCACAGCACTAGTAAAACACGGTTTTCAAAGTTTTATTAAGAATTTTGTTTTCACCCACATTGTTAAAAGTTTACCAGCAACAATTAAAAATTTTTTTTTTCAAAAACGAAGCAGCTAGAGTATAACAGATTCTTACGGGTTCAGAACGACAAATTAAAACTCGCAATTGTCGAAAACGATACATCAATTTATTTCGACAAATTATGTACAAAAACACGCACTTAAACTTACTAATAACTTGCTAATAATTCACTACTTTAATCCGCCTATTAACTTCGCGTTAACATCTAGCGATCACTACCATTGGTTATCTTTGACTAACTCCATACGCGGCGTCCGGCCCTATATATAGGGTCTGCCTACTATTCGAGAACCATCCATCCTTCTTCGATTCACGAGCATTCTCGTCTCTTCCAGAAAGTACGCGGCCATGCATGAGTTTGTCATAGATAACGCAACTAAAACCTAGACTAAGAAAACAACCTTAAGATAAATCAACCTAATACTACACTAAACCTAAATAAATTCTAACTATAAAATTTAAATAACCTAAATTTGTAACACTATCCTCCTCTTCAGGTTTGATCGTCTCGATCAACATTTCCCAGGTAAGGTTTTAGTCTGTCTAGATGAACAACTTTCATCTTGGACTTCGGGCTTCTCTGTATTCGGTAGACTACATCATTAATTCTCTTAACAACTTTATAAGGTCCTTCCCATGATGGTGTCAACTTAGGTGATCTTCCTTTCTTGCGTTGAGGATTGTATAGCCAGACTTGATCATTCTCTTTGAATCCTGAAGAGTTTGCTTTCAGGTCATATCTCGCTTTCATGCGGTCACTGGCTATTTCTATTCGCTCTCTAACGACCTCATGGATATCGTGCAGCTTTTGCCTTAAACGTTCGACATAATCATTAACCTCTAAGTGTTCTTCTTCAGGTGAACCAAACATGATATCACATGGTAAACGCAGTTCTCTACCAAACAGGATACTAGATGGAGTAGCTCCTGTCGTATTGTGTATGGCGGTTCTGTAGGCCATTAAAAACAATGGAATATATTGGTCCCAATCTGTTTGGTGCTCATCAACAAGTTTGCAAAGATGTTCTTCTATTGTTTTATTAAATCTTTCAACCATACCATCTGACTGCGGATGTAAAGCAGTAGTTCGTGTTTTATGTATTCCTAAAAGGTCACAGAGATTCTGGAAAAGCTTTGATTCAATGTTCCTCCCTTGATCTGAATGTAGTTCCAAAGGAATTCCAAATCTGCTGAAAACATCATTTACCAGAACTTCTGCAACTGTAGTGGCCTGTTGGTTAGGCAAAGCAAAAACTTCTGGCCATTTACTAAAGTAATCCATGACAACAAGGATGTATTTGTTGCCCTTTTTAGTTTCTGGAAATGGACCGGCCAGAATCAATAGCAATGCGTTCAAATGGCAGGCCTACGTTATATTGTTTGATTTGACCTCTGGTCCTTGTTTTGGGACCTTGGCTGGCTGCGCAAGTCGAACATCGGCGGCACCAGTTTTTTACATCTTGAAAGTAATTGACCCAATAAAATCGGTTTCGAATTTTGTCCATAGGTTTATTTATGCCTAGGTGCGCGCCTGATTTTCCACCATGGCATTCGGCAATTACATTGTCTACCATGCTCCTAGGAACTACTACTTGATTAATCACAGTAAGGCCATCGGCACTTTCCCAGGCACGTTTAAGAATGTTTTCTTCTACTATCAGTGAATCCCATTCTGCTCACAGTGATTTGAATATCATCCCTTGATTTGCGATATCTTGCCATGATGGTCGTGGCTTGTTCTCTTCTTTTAATCGCAAAATAGGTCATACATCTTTGTCGTCAAGTTGTGTGGTTCTAATTGAAGCCGCCATCCATTATTCATCCGGTTCCAATTTTATCTGACGCACGTAGGTAATTCCTTCTTTCTGGTCAATTCTCCTGCAATGTTTACAATCTTCAGGGCAAGGTCTTCTGGACAATGCATCTGCATTATTATGCACCCTTCCCGCTCGGTACTTAATTTGATAATGGTATTGTTGTAGCTTTTCTATCCATCTCGCGACTTGCCGCTCAGGTTGTTGATGATCTGTTCTAATCAGAAACTCTTGTCCGTAGAGATATTTGTGAAAGTGATCTACGGATTTAATTATGGCTAGGAGCTCCTTTCTGGTAACACAATAATTTCTCTCTGATTTGGATAGCTTCTTGCTGAAAAATTCGATGACCCGTTCTTCTCCATCTTGTACTTGGGAGAGTACTGCTCCTATGCCATCGTTGCTCGCATATCTAATATGAATTTTCCTTTTGGAATGGGATATGCAAGAATCGGAATAGATGCTTGGTCACATTCGGTATTCGATTTATAAGAAGCTTTATCTTATCAAGTGTAAACTAAACAATCTAGTCTTTAGGCTACTAGAATGTTTAGTTTACACTTGATAACGGTTAGAGATACTTACTAACCGAAACGTCGTGTTTTAAAATAAATAAAGCTTTATCTTCTGTAAGTCTATGTAATGGAGACGCTATTTTGGCGAATCCTTCTACAAATCGTCTGTAGTATGTACACAGACCCAAAAAGCTTCTCAATTCATGTTTGTCACGAGGTTGAGGCCATTCTTTTATTGCTTGTAACTTCTTTTCGTCGGTATGGATGCCTTCTCGAGAAACGACGTGACCCAAGAACTCAACTTTTTCTTGGAATACAAAAAAATTCTTTGAGTTTAGTTTAAGATTTGCGTTCCTGATTCTTGAAAATACTTCTCTTAAATTGTCTAGATGATCTTGAAATGATTTTCCCATTACTATGACATCATCCAAATAGACTAAGCAGGTTTTCCAAGTAAGGCCTCGTAGAACGACTTCCATTAGTCTTTCAAATGTAGCTGGGGCATTGCATAGGCCAAATGGCATCACATTAAACTGATAAAGTCCAAGCAGATAATGCAGTCTTCTCTTTATCTCTTTCAAAGATTCCTACTTGCCAATACCCACTTTTCAGGTCAAGAGTAGAAAACCAATATGATCCTGCCAACGTTGTTAATGTGTCGTCTATTCTTGGCAGTGGGTAACTATCTTTCTTGGTCACATCGTTAAGTTTCCTGTAGTCGACACAAAATCTAGTACTTCCATCCTTTTTAGTAACCAACACCACAGGAGATGACCAAGGACTTGATGACTCTTCAATAACACCGTCGCTGAGCATTTTATTAATGAGATTGTGAACTTCTTCTTGTTTGGCCATTGGTAGTCTTCTTGGGGGCTGTCTTATCGGTTGGGCATCGCCAGTGTTGATGGAATGTTGAATAAGATTTGTGCGTCCCGAACTACTCTTAGTTTCGAAGATATTACTTTGTTCTTCCATAAACTCTCTCGCTTTACTAAATTCTTCTGGCGTGAGATGTTGCCAAGTTGACTGAAATTGCTGAAGTACCTCCGTTCGTAACTTGTTTTTATCCTCGGAAGTTGGCTCTTCACATCTTGTTACTTTCTGGAATCAAATAATGAACCTCCCCCTTATTAATTTTGACACTATTTGGGAAAATATTGGCGACTCTAGTCTTTAACTAGTGACTTTGCAACGAGGTAGGTGTTGGGTGTATTCTGTTGGCTTATAAGTCCGACGCAGCTTCATGTTTTACTTTCTAACCTCCCAAAAATTATGGTCTCACTGTTACCGACCAGTCTTGTTGTGCATACTGCCACCACCTTTATTGGTTCCTTATTAAAGTGACTATTTGACAAAATGAACTCTTCATTCCCAAATCTTAGGGTATTAAGTTTATTATCAAACGCAAATCCATGTTTACTTATCAAGTCCATTCCCAAAATAAATTCGTCTTCTATTTCGGCAACCAATACAGTGTGGCGAATCTTTAATCTTCCCAGCTGTAGGTCTATGTCTGTCTGCCCCAACACGTCGGCGGATTCTCCAGTCACAGTCTTAAGTGTTATTTTCTTTTCTGTTGGTCGAATTTTATATCTCGTTGCAATTTTGAACTTAAGCAATGATATGGCAGCACCAGTGTTTACTGTTATGTTAACTTGTCTTCCATTTATAAGTCTGTCGATGTTAAGACTGTCAGCAGTATGTTTTAAGCTCTTAATTGAATAAATTTTGGGGGCTACATTCCCTTTAGCCAACACCCGCCCCTCTGCGTTGACTAGTTTTAGTTTTCCTGATTTCTTCTTCGGTAATCTGTCCCGCTAGATGGTGAGCGACACCTCATTTGCACACGACAATCGCGTTGAATATGCCCTGTACGTCCGCATCTAAAACACTTTCCATTTGGAGAGGGACGTCTGTTTTCTTTTAAAGAGTCAATCTTCTCTATCAGTGATTGAAGAATTTGACTTCGCGTCTTTGAGGGAACTTCTTGTTCATTGCTCATTTCTTCACTCTCCTGAATTGAGACAGCCCTTACTTTTGGCCTGGACATATTATTTGATGACTCAATTTTAAGGGCTCGAATCAGCACTTCGCTGCTGTTATTTCCATTCGTTCTCGACGAAGTAATTTTGCTAAGTCCGTGTCTCGCAAGCCGTTAATAAAGCGATCTACCGTGAAGGGATCTCTGTAATTTTCTGGCATTTCTGGGTAAGCCAAGTACATCAGCCTCCTGATATCCGCTTCATACTCTTGTAATGACTCCCCTGCTCTTTGTTGACGAACATTTAATTCTGACCAATGTAAATTTCGCAAGTGTTCGTCTCCATACCTTCTTTCTAACGCTGCCACTAAAGCGTTATAATTCTGTTTTTGTTCGACTGGAATGGACCGTAAAAGTCTCAGAGTAGGTTCTCGCAGAGCTATTAACAAAGCTCTAGCTTTTTCGTCATCATCCCAACCATTTGCAGCAGCGGCAGCTTCAAACTGTTGTTTGTAAGTAGACCAGGAAGACGTACCATCAAAATTTGGAAGCTTAATGTTTTGGTTAGAATTTACAACACATCCTTGAGCTTTTATTTTGTTGTGTTCTTTCTGAAGCTGTATAAACTGTTTTGACATGTCCTGGAATTTTTCTTCCATGGTTTGAAAAACTTCTTCTCTAACATTCTGTAGTTTGGTCTCCACTTTTTCTTCATCATTCTGCAATTTGTTTTGTACCTTTTCTTCTACATTCTGCAATTTATTTTGTACCTTTTGTTCCACACTATGCATTCTTTGAGTTATTTCTTCCTTAAGATCTTCGGTTACAGTCTTGAACTCTTCTCTCAGCTGTTCGGAGTTGCTCTTTATTTGATCGAAGTTTTCTTGAATGCCATCTAATCTTTGCTCAAATGTCTGTTTCATATCGTTCTGGTTTTGTTCAATGGTCTGTTTCATGTCGTTCTGGTTTTGTTCAATGGTCTGTCTCATATTGTTTTGGTTTTGTCCCATGGTCTGTTTCATGTCGTCCTGGTTTTGAGCCATTTGAGCTGCTAGAGCCTGCATCATTTTAGTTAGATCTTCCATCTTTGCCGATCCTTGTTTGGTAAGCATCAACTTTCTGATAAATCTCTATACGTTTGTTTTTGGGCTATAAAGCTAATGTCGCAGTCGGTTTTTCAATATCTCTACCAATTCTTAAATAGAACCTAATCGAATGTTCTGCAATATACTGGTAAATGTTACTCTTTCTGCTACTAGACAAATGTAGAAGTCACTTTTTGATTATCTCTTTTGTTTCTCGAATATACCGTCGAAGAATGTTATGGAATATTCTAGAAATAATTTCTAATTCTTACTTTTAAAATAACTAAGGTACTGTCGAAGTCGGTTTTTGTATATCTCTTCTGGTTTTCGAATAGAACATCGTAGAATGTTATGGAATATTCTAGAAAATCTTGCTAATTCTTATTTTTGAAATAACTAATGTCGAAGTCGGTATTTGTATATCTCTTCTAGTTTCTGAATAGAACGTCGTAGAAAGTGATAGAATATTCTAGAAAATCTCTCTAATTATCAATTTTTGGACTGTAAGGTTATTGTCGAAGTCGGTTCTCAAATATCTCTTTTGGTTTTTGAATAAAACAATATCGAACTTCTTCGAATATTCTGGAAAAATAACTTACTGTTCTTCTGTCCAATTGTCCTAGCCGGTGGTACTATGTAAGGGTAGTCTTTGCACTATTCAGTTCTGAATATTCTGGCAAAATCACTTACTGTTCTTCTTTTTAATTGTCCTAGCCGGTGGTACTGTGTAAGGATTGTCTTTGCACTATTTATTTCTTTTAATCCCACTTCTGACACCAATTGTTACGGGTTCACAACGACAAATTAAAACTCGCAATTGTCGAAAACGATACGTCAATTTATTTCGACAAATTATGTACAAAAACACGCACTTAAACTTACTAATAACTTGCTAATAATTCACTACTTTAATCCGCCTATTAACTTCGCGTTAACATCTAGCGATCACTACCATTGGTTATCTTTGACTAACTCCATACGCGGCGTCCGGCCCTATATATAGGATCTGCCTACTATTCGAGAACCCTTCCATCCTTCTTCGATTCACGAGAATTCTCGTCTCTTCCAGAAAGTACGCGGCCATGCATGAGTTTGCCATAGATAACGCAACTAAAACCTAGACTAAGAATATAACCTTAAGATAAATCAACCTAATACTACACTAAACCTAAATAAATTCTAACTATAAAATTTAAATAACTTAAATTTGTAACAATATCTTTCAGAAATTGATTAAAAATTTAATTTTCAACAAAAATATAGTCAACAGTATGTTTGTCGACATTGCATTATAATAGGTTTGGTTCGGCTTGAAGTTTAGGATTGATAGTAACATAGTTTTGTCAAATATCTCAAAAACAGTATGGTGCAGGACAATTTTGTTTTAAATTTTGCGCAGCTATTTGTATTACTCAACAAATATTTGAACTTCTTTTTATAAGCATTTTAGAAATATGATTTTAACCAAAATGTACGTTTTTATTTTAAAAAATTTTTAATTATGGGTGATTCTCCCGAAATGTCCCTCGATGATGTTAACGACTCATATTTCCTATACTAAAATGGTTTGGGTTACACTTTTGGTACATTTTGATACTTCCTAATGGTGTTAAGGTTATCATTCACAATTGAAATTCGAAAGTCCACACAGTTATTTTTTACAATTTTTTTAAAGACCAAATTTTCACCTCCGTGAGTGTTAACAGCTCTAGCTTGACCTACTTTTTATTAAATATTTAAAGATGTTAGAGCATTACAATCATATCAGTTTGCTAAATATATAAAGCTCATTCCAAGCAATTGTATAAAAGAAAAAACATTATAAAAAAATTAAATAATGTTTTTATCCATTTATATAGGTGTTAATGAAACTGCTATATCCTCCGTGAGAGCGATCTTTGCTTTAGATTTTGTGTAACAGGTGGCGTCTAAATCATTATAAATCTGGGGAAATACCTGTTTCAGACGCCAGATATGTATGTGATTCCCCATGGCCAGTTAAAAATTATTTTTCAAAGGTGCAAAGTTAAAGTTTGTTAATTTACCAGCTATTTACCGTGAATTCAAATATCTAGGTAAGTAATGTTTTTTCTAAAATGTTTTACATAGGTACAAATAAGTTTTTAAAAAATATTATGATTTAGATACACAGAATTGCTTGTTTAAATTGGTAAAAAATGTATCCGCAAAAAACATACGAAATCCTAACTTACGTGAAGCTCACCTCCGTGAATCCAAATATTCACAAGATAGAATATTTCATGGAGTTGAGAAAAAATTATAAGTTGTCGCAACCCTTTAATCTAGTGAACTTTCTTTGATTTTCCAAATATACGTTATTTTCACGCTTTCTATTAGATTTCTGAATTATTTTTTAATATTTTGTTTATCTTAGCCATTTCTAAACGATTTTAAGTGGATTTTTTAAGAGATTTCTAAAGTGATCATAAAAGCAAATAAACTGGCATTTCATGATTGAGACACCCCTTTTACGTACATGTTTTCTTCCTGATATTTTTTTTCTTTTTAGACATGGCAAGTCTATTTACCCCCTTAGCCTAAGAGAAAGAAGAAAAAAATGTTGACCATGAAAAGCAAAAAGAAAGACTGGCAATATGTAGGCTTAAGAGAAACATTAAGAGCGTTTAAGATATCACGCTAGAAAAGAATCTGGGAAAATTAAATTGGCTTAAGACATGTCAGAGAGAGAAAAAAGAATAAAAAGAAAAGAGTGGAGGGAGAAAAGTAAAAGGTGGTACGATAAACAGAAATAACTTAAACTGTTAAAACAAACTCAGGAAAAATCTTCTACTTCAACTCCGATGAATACAAGTTACGGCAGATTAGAAAACTGGGAAAGTCGTAAAACACAAGGAATAACAAACAAAATTAAAACATGACGAAAGTTGAAAGATTGCATTAAAAAACTGGAGATTCAACTTCACCTAAACTTAAAGAATGAGAGAAGTATTCGCTTTATGAAATTGAATAGGCGGAAGAAGTTAAAAATAAAGTCCGTTTTTCAGAAGTAATAACAAAACAGATGCTAAATAATTACAAAACATTACAGAAAAAAAGACAAGAAATTTTTTTGATTGAAGAATCTGAGATTAAATATATTCCAGGTACTTTTTATTTTTCCAAAAAATATATTTTTAGATAAAATTGGACCATCACGTAATATCGCGCATGAAATGATATTCAGTTCTGTATATGTAGTTCTGATGAAGAGCGAAAGTCGAAATGTTAAGAAAAGAGATCTATTAATCGACAGTGATGATAGCAGCTCATACGAAGAACCAATAACCAACCTTCTTAAACAATATTTATTTAGCTATAAAAATATCTACACTTGCTCAGATGGAGAACCATACTCAAATTTTAAAAAATGTAGAAAACAAAGAAAGCAAGCTTTCAGATAGTGTAAAAAAATGAGTTTGTGGTGGTCAAATTATTATGGAAAAAAGAGTTTAAGCATTATGTTGGTATGGTGCAAGTAAAAGATTCAGTCGTTCATCAAAATGATTAGTTAGTGAAGTTTCTAAAAAAATTTCTAACACTGAAAAATTCATATATCCTTTACAAGATGATAATTCTTTAGTTGCCAAAAATAATGTTGTATGTGTACTTCCAACACCTATGATTAATAGTAGGGAGCAGTATATATTTATGGCTGATCTTTCTAAATTTAAGAATTTAAATTAGTTTTTTGGTTGCACTTTGTTTCTTGTTATTATAAGCACAATTTCTTTAAATAAAAGGTTCTGCTGATAATCTAAACTGTTATTTTCTCACCTCCGTGAAAGACACATATCTACCGTGAAGAGCAATTACAGCATGTTAATATTAGAGCTATTGGCTTTCCTTAATCCTTAATTAATGCACAAACATTATTAAAGATAAACTTACGAACTATTGTTATTGGTGGAAATTTTTAATAACTTGTTTTCACAGGAACTTAATTTTAAATATTTTAACATTTTATTCTTAAATTGTATTTAGGTATGACATGTAATTTCTTAATTTAGTAATATTGACGTATGTAAGTGCGTTAGCACATTAACATCAATAAAGAACTTGAACTTAAAAACGGATTTAAACTAAATTTAGCACAGACATTTTGCGGTACCCGTGGATAAGGCCGATAAATTTTGGTGTTGGTGGGGAAGTGCAAGGAGGTAGTAGAGGACTCATTATGATTTAAGAACCAAGATAGCAAAATGAAGTTAGCGAAGTACCGAACAAACAAAAATAATAAAAGCAACAAAATTGATTTATCCACAACTAATTAGTGGCAAATTATCCACCTAGTCGCGGCCCCATTTGAAACGAGTGTGCATCGATAACTACATGTAAAGTTAGCGAAGCACCCAAAAAATAAAAAATAAGTTACAAAATTAAGTTACACACAACTAATTAGCGGTAAATTCAATTCAACTCAACTTTATTGCCATAAATCATATAAAAATACAAACAGTGACGTCAAACTAAGAATAGATATTTAAGTAAGAATACTTAATAAATATAAGTTAACATTTTAATAAATAAATAGCAAACACACATATGTACATACATACTCAAGTACATACATCAACACACCTTTAAGATTTCTTTTTTTAGTTCTCTTGAAAATTAAAACTTTTCTAGAAGAAAAGCTGTAACTGCTGTTTTAAACTTTTTAAATTTTCACTTTGTATTTCATTTGGTATTTTAAAAGCCTTTATTGCACTATAGTGAGATGATTTTTCAAATAAACGACGATCTATATACTGGTAGAATAAGCTTTTGCCAATTTCTGGTAATAATTTGTAGTTCTTCAGAGTAAGATCTTGACATGTCTGAATTCGATTTCGATAGGCGATATCTAAAGCCATTTTAAACGAGGGTGCTTCGCTAATTTTATATAAGGTTAACAAAGCACCCAGAAGAAACAAACAAAAATAAGAGCGACAAAATTAATTTAGCCACTAATTATCGGCAAATTATCCACCGCATTCGATTTTAATAGACGATGTCTAAAGCCATTTTTGACGAGAGTGCTTCGCGAACTTCATAGGAAGTTAGCAAAGCACTTAGAAAAACACAAAAATAAAAGCAACAAAATTAATTTATCCACAACTATTTAGCGACTAATTATCGGAAAATTATCCACTGCTCGATTCCGATAGGCGAAGTCTAAAGCCAGTTTTGAAGAGGGTGCTTTGCTAACTTCATATAAAGTTAGCAAGGTACCCACGAAAACACAAAAATAAAAGCAACCAAATTAATTTATCCATAACTAATTTGCGACTAATTAACGGCAAATTATCTACCTAGTGGCGATTCGATTTGTGATGATTAATTTGCTAACTTCAATGGGTAATGGAATAAGCTGTTTTCCCCTCGCTTAAGACAGTAGGTTTACAAATTCCCTCACTTAGGTATACAAATAATGAAGCTATGTTTATTCATTCTGATGTATTTGGTGTCCTGTAATTCTGTAAAGAAAACCAAAAAACCATGCTATTTGCATGCTGCAAGAAAAATATGTTTTATGAAATTGCACCTAAAAAGGGTAGATAAATAGTTTTAGTGAAGAAACAAAGCAAACTCTTGGTTCTACTTCCAACTCACCAGCGAATTAAAGTGCGCATTCCTATCTGAAGCTCGCCCTTGTGCACGCGACTGGTTGATCGTTTATTTGGTTGGTCTCAATTTGTTGCCTTTTTAGTTAGGATTTAAACTCCATGTGATAATAATATTATAATACGTTGGACAGGACATCATATAATGCCTCATGAATCATCTCACAACTGATTCAAACTCTCTAAATCTATTTAGAACTTTACCAGTAACATCCAAAATAAAGTGTTTCTAGGGTAATATTATTGTAGAGAGAGACAGGCAAACATATTATAGGAAAGCTTTTTATTTTTTAGCGTTTATTGGCCAGAGACGAAGATAACAGTTCAGTTGATGAGGAACAAGAATGGAGTGATGATGCTTCTAGCTACAGTTCTTATTACTCTGACTCTGACAGGTAAGTTAAATTTCAGGAATAAGGTGTTTGAGCATACATTTCGGTAACTAAAGCCTAATAATAATATGACCTTCATTTAGGCTTCATTTGAATGTTACTAATTTAGAATATCAATATTACTTATCAAGTTTTAATGGTTTGCATGTGTCGCTTTTCTCCCTTGCTTAAATTGTGCCAATAAGAGGCAGTTTGTAGTGGCGCACCAGGATTATATCTTGGGGGGATACCCCATAATGCTGTATTTAATGCTGTTTTATTTTTATATTCATGAAATATGTAGAAAATATCTTAGCCCTGGTGGGCTCATAAGTTTGATTCAAAGTGCAGTGTTTGTAAATAATGATGATGAAGGTAAGGGTATATTTTTATGATCATAAATTTTGAAATGACAAGACGCCTACAGTAAGAAGGCAAGTTACAACGTTTTTTAAGATACTTGTAGACCAGAAGATAGATGTGTATTTTCGGCAATATTTTTTTATTTAAAGTTTGCAAGATTTATTAATTTATGCAATGTGTAGAAATTTATTTGGCTTTGAGCACTGTTTTGCAGTGTCGCAATTCTTTTTAACACTGTAATCCAATATGTATAAAAATGTTAGGTTCGGTTTGGTTACTGCTCAGAATAGGTATGTTTCGAAAGTTTATTTTCAGCACTGTGCCTTGCTTTGTCCTGCAATACAATGTTGCTATTTTTCCAAATACTTCGCAATACGTAAACAAAAAATTATGAGTGAGAGGCAATAAAAATAATTCTATCCCAGAATTTTAAGTCTGCGTTTAACTTAAGTAAGTTAAAAAAGGCTGGACCTTTTTAACAACTCTCCGAACCGAACCCTTCATGCATTAAAATACCTATCCATAGATAATGAAGCTGTCTGTATAAATGAATGTGGTAAAGCTGTTACCATTAAACCATAATTAGGTACTGTGAAGAGATTAAACTATTTTTGCAGGATTGATTCATAGAGTGTACTGATCCAAGTATTAAACAAACCAAAACGCTAAGTTGCAAAAATAACCAATAATTTATTAGGTATCTAATGTTTTTAAATTTAAAAAGTAATCTCTTCTTTTTTTTTCTTTACCTATTTCTTCTTATTTAGAGTCCTCTGTTTCTCAGCATGGATCACAACCTCATCTTCCACATGCAGCCCTTTCCTTCTTCTTACATCTTTTCTTAACTTTGTTGCCCTGATCGCTGCTTCTATTCTCGGCATGTCCTCATCATCCACATCTTCTTCAATTATCTGTAAAAAATATATGTCCTGCATAAATTAAATAAAATGCAAACAACTCGGTAATTAACTTTTAAAGAAAACTTGGCAACACAAGAATTTTTGAGAATAATTTCGGCTTTTTTGGTTACACCACAGGGAGGGGCAGATGTTAATTGCGGGGTTGGTACCTCTAAAATATCAAATTGCAAAGGTTGGTTAAAAAGTCGATGCCGTAACGCGAGCTCGTTTTGTTCTTTCATCAGCGCTCGTCTACCTACAATTTGTCCTCTGGTGTTCCCCCGCTTCTTTAACTTTAAGTTCACGGACCACCGGGATTTGCTAAGATCGCGGTAAACTCTTTTGGTTCTATTTTTATTTAAACACCGGCTAAATTATTTTTTCTCTTTCTAAGCGGGCTCCTCGGTGGTCTATTACAGGTAAATGGTAATCAGATTATTTTAGAAATATTTATGAAAAAGGAGTATTAGTAGACAAAAGATTATTATTAGATACCTACTGCTACTTATATCAAGACTTACCTCATAAAATGGATCACCGTCAATAATTTCATAATGGCTAAACCTAAGACTAGGATTGGCCTGACCTGACGTAGTCGATCGAACTTCTGTCGCGAAGCCTTCACTTTCTATCACAGGAATTTGTGCTTGTACAAGAAACGATTTCTCTTTTTCATCCATTCCTACGGCATCCAATACTTTTCCATGTCGTTTATTGATTACTGAGTATACTTTGCCTAAAATATAGAAGTGGCTGAAATTAATTGTTAATTAAACAACGGAAGCTGTATTGATGGCGACATCATAATCGCGTATTCCTCCCCTGACATGATACAGCGTTTTAATCATTAGTAAAGTACTACTGAACAGAACAAGGGAAATATTTAGTTTAGTGTTTTACAAAATTCCGGGTTATGCTTTGTGTGTCTGAAAATTAAAGATTTTGAAACATAAAATAAAAGTTAATTAAAGATGGTGACTAAGAGCCTTTCCATTCACTTCGTTTTATTTCTTTGTTGAATCTTACCTAATATATTAGTGTTAACTTGAATACTAGTAGTATAAATCGGTTCCATCAATCTTTGTTCCTGTTTCTCAAAACAAGTCCTCATCATAGCCTTTATTGCTGCTTCCTCTGAAGAAACCAATTGAGGAGAAATTTCTTCTGGTTTAATATCCCTCACCAGCTTAAACTTTTTTACTATTAATGCACAGTTAGTTAAAGGTTCTTCACATAGAGGTCCGGTTTTGCAAAAGCTGTGAAATTGGTTGATTATGCAATTTGAAAAAAATGTCCTTTTATCTTGAATGTTTGTTTCTAAAAATATGTTTTGCCTGTAGTCTTTTGTGTCATTTATTAAAAGATTTTCGCAATCAGTGATTTTTCCAACACTCCAGATTTTTTCATCGCATCTTTCCCACAAAACTCCGCAACATTCGAGTGCTTGTTTTAAACGACTTTTAGCGTGTGCCATTGCTTTATTTACAGCTTCACTCTTAAATATTTTAATTGGAACTCCATCTTTGTTATGTTCTTCCAAAGAAACATTATTGAATTCTTTTATCAAATCAATCAAACTATAAGTTTTATGTTCTTCCACCATGGTTAGAAGCTTTTGATAATTTCTTATTTCCTTTACAACTGTGGTTGGTAACTCAACTACTGCCATTGATAACTCAACATTATTGGTTTTAAGAGAAACTAATTCAATATTATCGCTTAGTTGAGTTGTAACAGTTTCTCTTAAAGAAACCATGGGGCTGGAAACATGTACTTCTATATTTGTAAATTTTTTTGTTAAATCCTGTATACATTTTTCCAAGTGAACATCACCTGCTGTTACAATAACTAATTCTCCAGTTTCTTGCATAATGACTTGGATACAAGAATCACTTTGCATTAGTAATTTCAAACCCTTTCTTAATATTGGCAGCTGTTTTGGATTAGAGGGTTCTATTGAGTGTCTTACAACAGGTGGTAGACATGGATGTTCAACTAAAGGCACCATTTCGAGTCTCGTGGATAAAGTAGCTGTTCGCAAAATATCAGCTCCTAATCCCCCAATACCACAAATGTTACCAGCAGGTATAGAATCAACTAGAGTTAGTTCCTTACCAAACAGCATATAAAGTTCTTTAATAACTACCTTTGAGCAGTTAGAATTCATGGTTACAAATTTCTCAGAATCTGATAAAATTTGTTGCTCATTTGGAGTGTAATTGGCATTGAGACAGTAAAGTTTTTGCCCAATATTCACATTTCCTGTAAAAACTCTCGCTAAAGCTATAACTTCCACCTCGTCAGTAAAATCAATTTTTTCTTCTAACTCTTTTTCTTTCTCGGTTGATTCCTCGATTTTTGGCTGTTTTAATGCCTCTGTATCTTCAGCGTTTCTTGGTTTAGGAATAAACTGTTTTCGTGCATGTTGCGATAAACTATTCTTATTTACACAAAACATTTTTGACACATAAACTATTGTAGGCGTGCTTTCATTGTTCTTAATATTTTCAAAATGAGGAATAACCTCTTTTAAACATTTGTTTAAATATGGTTGTTCTATATACTTGTTAACGTTGAGTAGGTATTCTATTTTGCTTTTTGGTGTTGCTCCTGGTGATGGTATAATTCTTAAACATTGTAGTAAGATGGTGTTGGCTAAAGGTTTCCAGGCAGACATAATAGCTCTGATTTGAACTTTGGGATCATTGTGGTGGGTCATGTCCCTTGTGGGATTTTTAATTCCCAGTTTTTCAAGTATAGCAGATATTTTTGCCTTATCCATACGAATCACAATAGTTTGATAAACAAATTCAATCATTTTAATGCATAGCTGAATAAATAAGTTAGATTTCTGTTTATCTATTGCCCCAGATTTAATTTCTTTTTTGTTGTCCATATACAAATCAAAATTCCATAGTTTTTCGTTTAGTGAATCTACAGTCTCATTTTTCACAAAATCAATGTACATTTTAGCGATTTGTTTTGTCGTAAAGCCCCAACCGTCTATTGCACTAGCGAAAATAATGTTTCCTGTTTCTGGACTAAACAAAAAACCAGTATCTTCAATATCTAACTCTGAGTTTGTAAACTCATACTGATAGAGTTCTGCTATTATAGCATTGCAATCCTCTATTATTCTTGAAATACATTGGAAGATATCTTCAGATGTTTTTTCCAACTCTACAACTAATCGATCGATCTTATTAATCACTAAAATCATTTTGGCATGTTCTTCAAAAGCTTTACTTATCGATTCTCTTGTTTGCACACATACACCTTCGACTACATCTACTAGGATGATGGCTCCGTCGCAAACTCTGACTGCTGCTCCCACTTCGGATGAGAAATCTACAATTATAATAAAATATAATAGATTATTTTGGAAAAGTGTAAAGTAGGTTCGGTTCAGGCTTTTCTTTAATGGCATTTTTAGGGAGGGCTCGAAGGCTTTTCGTATTTATGATCCTGGGTACAACTATGGTCCACGCATATTAGAAACGTATTTTATTAGAATATAAATTTAGCGCCATCTTTCGGTGAATCGTTCATACGGCAATTTGGTTAACATAACATGGAACATTTTTAAAACGGTTGGGTCTGCTGCAGTTATCGTCTAGGTTAAGCATAAAAAGAAGACAAATTCGTAATTTTTCAAAAAACTTTAAGCCATCGCCATCTAACTTTTTTGTGTCTCAAAAGGTTTTATATACATATTTGTCCTGTTTAATTAGGTATTTATTTAAATTTTAGTGGTTTTTTGGTGTTCTGTAGGGAAATTCCATATTTTCTAGGTAAGGAAGATCACAGAATTTAAAATATTTATTTTTTCGTTGTTTAGTTTTTCCCTCAGGTTTTCCTATTTTTTTTTAAACTAAAAATCCCAAATATAATCAACAATCTTATCGGCAAAATTTAAGTTAATAGTAAACAATACTAAGAAACTATTATTTTATTTTTGAATAAATGTTTGCTCTTTAAAGTGGTAAATATAGTCTGTAGTGGCAAATATGTGGATGGACCATTTTTGAACATGATGTTCAAAAATGTACCACAAAAAAAGTTCATAAATTTTTAAGAACAATAATTGTCTTAGTTTTTATGCACAATTTAAAAATATTTCTGACTGAAAAGAGGTTAAAGAACTATGAATTAATTGGTCAAAATGTTAAAAAAATGGACCATACTTAGAGAACATTATGGCAATAGTAGTTTTTTATTTTTAAAAATGATAACAAATATAGACTCTGCCACTAAGGGGTCAATTCTTTACATTTCAAAAAATCTGGCGAAATTTGACAAAATGTGACATAATCTGGCGCTTAAGATTTCTCGTTTAAAAGGCAATTTTTAAACTTAAAAACTTACCTAAAAGGCCATTTCCCACTTTTTGATAGATGTAGCGTCACGATATAATATTTGTTTTTAATTAAAAACCCGTAATTTGTTGAAAATTTTTAATTTAAAAATTGTAAATAAATTCACTATTAACCACACAAACTGAAATGTCAAATTTCGTCACATTTCTTTCAAATTTATGAGTCCTATTCGTTTTCTTTATGAGGTCAGCTAAGTTTACTTTCTTTCTTTGTTTTTCACGGTAAAATTAACAAAGAGGGACTAACTGCATGTCGTGGAAGGGTCGCTACAAAATTAGCTCTACGCTGTTGCCACCGTTATATTTGAACGGAATTTTAAGGGAATGTCAAATTATTTCTTTAAAATCTGCCAGAAAAATCTGACTAAGTGAAGATCCTGTCAAATTATTGAAGTGGTGATTATTTTTTTACTTTTTAAAAAAGCTAGGCACGTATATAGTTTTTTATTCTGGGGGGTCCTCCCATATAGAAACTGCTGTTCTTCAGTGACGGCCCATGCGGCTGAGTCCTTCGTAAACCAGAGAGAAAATAATAAATTGTCTCTGTCGTAAACGAACACGAAAGCTGCGCCCATAAGGTTTTGGATAGTGTAATTAAAAATACTAGGGTCACTGCATCCTGGAAGTCTAGCGTTTCCCAGGGGTAGCGACACGAGTGTCAAAACCGTACTCAAAATTCCATAGACGTTCGTGAAAAATACTCATTTTTATACAGTCTGAGAAAAGACAAATGTTTTAATAGAACTTAAAAAGAACTCGTTTTTATACAGCTTAAGAAATAAAAAATATGTTCCTTGAGTTTTTGGGTTATGAATATTTATTGTAGGTATTATTGTTAAAAATTATTTTCTTTTAAATATTATTTCTGTTTTTGTATAAAAATAATACGTAATAAATAAACAAACAGGACAGAAATACATTTCTATGTTAAAAGTTTATTAATAGTATATAATATATCAAGGGATAAAATGAAAATTTTATCACGATGTTTATACGCTATTTTTCGCACTGTTTAATTTATTTTCCAAGGTTTTTTCCCATTTTTTTTGGGTGTTTTTGGTATTGTGGTTTTTTTTAGTATCTTTTTATTCCGAATTTTACATTTTATCAAAAGACAAAAAATGCCCAAATACAGTTCGAGTTTTCGTAAGGTTCGGCTTAATTATTTATATTTTTATAGTACATTTCATATAAATATCTTAATATTATTGTTCGAAAGCATAAACTTCGAAAATCATTTTCTTTAAACCAAAAATTGTTCTAAAACATATTCTTCGAACAAAAGATTGTTCGAAAACGTTTTCTTCAAACAGAAATTTTTCGAAATCATTTTCTTCGAACAGAAATGTGTTCGAAAACATTTTCTTTGAACGGAAATTTGTTCTAAAATATTTTTTTAAAATTAAAATTTGTTCAAAAACATTTTTTCGAAAACAAATTTTTCGAAAAAAAAATTTGACCTGGCTTGCCAAACTTAACACAACTCATATAGTTCGACTAATGGGGTTTTTTTCTAACAATTTTTGGAAATAAAAACTTCCCTGACTTCTTTCCCGGGATCCTAGAGGGTGTGAAACCAAACCGAACCAACCGAGACCTATTGTCGAAAAATGATTTCCCTAAATTAGCTTTCCGGTCCTCATTTTGGAAGGTTGAAATCGGTGTTACTCTAACCTTTCTTAATTGAGCATATCAGGAGGTATCTGGACCGGTTCGGATACGTTTGCGATCAATTGACAAAGTTTAGGAAAATACCGATTTCGACCTTCCAAAAGGAGGAAAGTAGACAAATTTTCAGAATGTTTACGATCCCGGGAAAGAAGTCAGGGTTTTTTTGAAAAAATATGTTAAAAAGTCCTTGCCGTAGTCAAACTATATGAATTGTGTTAGGTTTGGAAATCCAGGTCTAGAGCGTCTTTTATCGAAAAACTTGCTTTCGAAGAAAATGATTTCTATTCGAAGAAAATGTTTTTGAACAACTATTACTTACGAACAAATTTCCGTTCAAAGAAATGGTGTTCGAATAAATTTCCGTTTAAAAAAAATGTTTTCAAACAAATTTTCATTAGAAGAAATGGTTTTCATAAAAATTTCCGTTCGAAGAAAATGTTTTCGAACAAAGTTCTGCGACCCGTCGTGTTGCTACCTTGAGTTTTTATTGGATGTTGATTTTTTAAAAACTTTTCTATGAGTGTGTGTGTGTGTACCTGTGTGTCTCTTAATTCTACTTTGTTTTGCAATCATTACAGTGTAGCTACTTTCGATCTTTGTTTGAACCTTTTGTTTTTCAATCTTTTGTATTTTCGACCTTTTGTACTTTCGAACTTTTGTATTTTCGACTTTTTGTATTTTCGACCTTTTCTTCGCCGCCCGCTTTTTTTTGAACAATAATAAAAATAATAGTAGGTATATTATAAACCTGGAGCGTGCAGTGTTTACTTTTAATACCACGGCGGGAATTTTCATGCTCGACCGGAAGAAGGGCTATAATTTGCTAAGTGACTAAAAGGGACTTTAATGCCAAGGTTTATTTTTATATACTAAAAATAATAATAATCATAAACTAAATAAATAGGTATTAAACCACTTACCGTACTGTAGTTTTAGCATGTCAAGTATATAAAAAAACAGTGGGCAGTGATAGTTGTCATGGCATTACATTAAACAAAAGTCAGTCAGATGCTAACAAACAAAGGTCACTCATCGTCAAGCAAGGTAAAGCTTGCTTGACGATGAGTGACCTTATAACAAACAATGTGGAAAAATATTATTTATTTCATAACAAACTAATTAAGTTTACTCGAGAAAAAGTTCGAATTACATTTCTCGAAGATGGAAAATAATGCATATTCTTACTTTGAGATGGGCATGGAAATGATGCAATAAACAGAATTTCGAAAATTTCACAGTTTCCTGGTTTACAGCCTGGAGAAGTCTAGAAAGTTAAATGCTTCGTTTATATGGAAGCAATATTCTATGCCTAAGGACACAATAACGATCAAAACGAACCAAGCCATCGGCAAAGTAAAGTAAGCTTACGGCAAGCTGGAACAAAATAATCGGTATCGTGTATATATTCCTTTTTGTTTTTTGTATTATGATAAAATAAAATAATCCAAAAACCTATATTTTGCCTTTATGGTTTTAAAGAAATTACTTTCAATCACTGGAGACAAGAAATACTACCTTAGCCCATGAAAAAAGGGATTAAACGTACACCTTTATTCCGTAGAGAGCATAAAACATTTATTAAATAATACAAAACCCAACATAATAGTTTTCTATATTTTAGAATATATATAAAACATGCAAACTATATTTTTGGTTTCCTTCGCTGTGTGGACTGCTGGACACAGGGTCCTAATAAATTTGAAATCATAAAAAACTTAGTTTTTTTAGGTTTGTTTATTTGGACAGTAAAATTTATATACCGGATGTGACGGACAGTTCTTTACGTAACATTTGTAAACCATTTAATTTTTTTAAACATAAAAAAAGCTATGCTCCTGACAGTGTCAGATTTGAGTTTTTCGTAAATGAGGTTATGTTTGGTGTCGCTACCCCTGGGAGAGCGGCTAGTTCACAACTTGCATTCCGTTTGCTATTGGTCGAAATAGTCAGCTGACTTTTTAATGTTGAACGTTGCCGTTTAAGATTATTATTATATTATATTAAGAGATGGTGCCACCAGTCAAGCATTTAACAAACTTTATGTTTACAGCTTTCGGCGTAAAATACGAATATATACTAGTTGTAAGTGACTAAAAAGAGTAGTGGTTTGTGCAGTACATACCTATTGAATTTAACTAAGTCTATGCATATGCCGATGAGTTTTTTTTTATTGTTTTTTAAAAACATATTATATTTTTTTTTAATTAGCTTCCCTATCCTGTTTTCCTGTCGAAATCGGTGTTAACCTAACCCTGATAAATTATTCGACAACGTATCCTAACCTGTCCAGATACGCCCCGGTCAGGATACGTTTCCCATCAATTGACCACGGTTAGGTTTTGTTTCAGTTTGGTTTAACACCGATTTCAACCTCCCAAAACGAGGACAGGAGAGTTTTAATTTTAAAAATCCCGCCTGACTATGTCAACCAATAGCAAATGGAATGCAAGTTGTGAACTATCCGCTCGTTGGAAGATGCCAGGCTTTCAGGATGCAGTGACCCTAAGAATAGTCGCCACAGTCTCCATCTGACGAAAATAAGTCGAAGGCGGAATTTTTCAGGGGTGCCACGACCACGTGGTCACTTTGTGCAAGGAAAACTTAAGTTTGCGACACGCTCCCTAGAGGGAGCCACACATATAGGCAGGGAACTGCGTACAGCCGACCTGAAAATAGGTTCATAATATGAATAAAATGAACGGGACCCAAGAAACAAACCTTTAAAACATAAATTTCAAACTTTCTATAAATTCGTATAATTAAAAATAATGTTTGTATAATTATGTAAAATTTCTTGTGTGCCTAATATTATAGATTTGTTAAAAAATTCTAATTTTCTACTTAGCAATAAAAAGTTGAAAATAGCCCTAAAAAACTACTATTTACGGATTAGATCAAATTTTGGTCCAGGAGGTGAGTTACAGGGTGATATCGAAAATAGTAGTAAATCTTAATTAAAATCACATTTTTAAAAAACAACTCTGTCAGGAGTTTTAGTTAGCAAATAAGAGTAAGAAATACATTAAAATATGTATCATGAACTTATTGTATTATTTTTAGATCCAGGACGTGAGAGACCTACAGGGTGATATCGAAATTAGAAGCGTAATTTTCTAAAAAACAAATTTTTAAAAAACAATGTTGTCAAGAGCTTTCGTTAGCAAAAAATTATTTGAAACACGTTACACAATCATACCATTATCAGATTTTATCACCTTCAGGTCCAGGAATTGAGCTACATGGTGATATAGAAATTATTAGTGTGTGTAAATTTTCTAAAAGTCACATTTTTAAAAAGCAAGGTTGTCCGAAGCTTTTGTTAGCAAAGTATAGTTAGGAATACGTTAAACAATCATACCATTAACTGACTGTATCACCGTTAGGTCCAGGAAATGAGGTACAGGGTGATATCGAAATTAGTAATAAAATTTCGTAAAAATCACGTTTTTAAAAATCAACGTTGTCAGGAGCGTTTGTTAGCAAAAAATAGTTAGGAACACGTTAAGCAATCATACCACTTACTAAATTTCATTTACTTCCAGTAGGTAAGCTGCAGGGTGATATCTAAATAGCAGTAAAGATTTTGAAAAATCACATTTTTAAAAAACAAGGGAGGTGAGCTACAGGGTGAAATGAATAAATAAATCCAAAAATATTTACATATATTTACGTGAAAAACTTTTACTATTTATTTGACAAATTTACAAGTTAATATGATAAAATTTTGACATTAAAACTTATTAGTTAATATAACCAAATCAACTTACGCCCCTAACTAACCTTGGTCAAAATAAAAGTTTACAAATACACATGAGAAATCCAAAAATCCCTACATTTATTTACGTAACAACATCTTGGTTCGTTGTTCTTTTACAAATTCACAAGTTAGTTTGAAAAAATCATGGCTTTATAATACATATCAAGTATAACCAAACCGAACCAAACCCATATAAATAAGGTTGGTCAATATAAAAATGTACAATAATTATTTACAGAAAAACCTGCCTGCCTTCGTTGTTAATTCACAAATTTACATGCTTATTTGACAAAAATTTTTCATCCAAAATATACAATTAATAGAATCAAACCGAACCAGTTGGTCAATATAAAAATTAACAAATACAAATAGTAAATCAAAATTTTTTTACAAATATTTTACATTTGTTTGATTTGTTGATTAACAAATTTACAAGATATTTTAGAATCTTGGCCCTAAAATATATATTTAATGTAACAAAACGAAAGCCTTCACTAGGCTTGCCTAATGCAAACATTGACAAACATACACGATAAATATAAAAATCTGCACATTTATTTACAGGAAGAAACTGTCTTCGTTGTTATTTCACAAATTTGCATGTTTTTTAGGCAACAATTTGACACCCAAGTTATCTATTTAACATAACCAAACCGAGTCAAATCAAACCCTTATAATTATTAAGCTTGCTCAATATAAAAATGTACAAATACACATAATAAATATTACATTTAATTACATTGACAAACAACAACCTGCACAGAAATATTTTTGTCCCGTACGTCGTTCTTAGTTTTATTTAATTACTTGTATATAGACTTCTTCCAAAGTGAAGCGACTCAACATTTTGCATTTCTTTCAAAAAATCTGTTAATACATGTACCGCTACATAGCTATTTGGTTGTCTGATAAAGGGATATATTTCTTTACTTCTTTAGCTATTTTTACTGAAAACTCCAAATCAACAAAAGCAGTAGTTTCATCCCACTTAAGGTCTTTTACCTTTAAATTTTAAATATCTTTTACATAAATATTTTTTTGTATCGCTTAGGCTTTTAATTGTTTGTACAATAGTTATTTACCTAACAAGTGCGGAAAGAGGTACTTTTCCGCACGTGACGGCAGTTGCACAAACGACGCGGAGCGGAGTTCGGGCAAGCCGTCAAGGATGGAAAAGATAGTTTCCGCAAGAATTAGGTACAATGTTTTTCCTACGAGTGTTTTTGTCCATCTTCTTTATCAAAAAACATGTTTTAATTCGCAAAGATTTTATAATAATGCTAGAAAATGATACGTAAGATAGAATTGTTACATAAATCATTTAATGAGTCCTAAATATCTTCATTTTTAACAAAACAAAAATCGTGCGAAAAAGAAATTTTTCAGCACTAGTGCGGAAAAGTTACTTTTCCGTACGTTTTTTTAACTTTTATTTTTACTTGATTTTTTTTATGCACGGAAAAATAATAAAACAGGATTTTTTTATTATGATATATTAAAAAGAAACTTTATGTAAAGAACATTTAATTAACAATAACGAAAAAGTTAACGATGGTAGATATTGAAATTGAAAGTGAACTTTCTGTTTGTTGATTGGTTGGTGTTTGGCCCACTACAGAAATGCCTTGATCAGTTTGCTGCTTAGAATTACTACTGTAGTGAATGGAGGAAGGTATATTGGTCTGTACAGGCTGTAACACATTACAGGATTCTTCATTCGGTGCTTCTGGTAGCATCGGTTCAGCAGCACTTCTTGAAAATGAAACTTGTGTGTAGGAGGACGGGTTTTCATTTGAAAACGATTGTGGACGGAAAGGTTCTTGCAATTTGGACGTGCGGAAAAAAATCGTGAGGAAAGTAAAAATGATGCGAAAAAGTAAAATTGTGCGGAAAAGTAATTAACATAATATTCTTTTAATAGATCGCTCAAGAAACCCTAACTTATATGTTCTTGGTTTGTAAACAGTAAGGTGAGGCCAAAAGTTATTTTTAAAAATATGATTTATAAAAAAATTTACTACTAGTATCTTACCTACTGGACCTAAATGTAACGCAGTTAGTGAATAGTATGGTTTGTTTACAATTCCTAACTATTTTTTGCTCACCAAGACTCCTGATAAAGTTGATTTTTGAAATTGTGATTTTTACAAAAGTGTTTTACTAATTTTGATATCACCCTGTACCTTACTCCAAGGACCTAAAGGTAATAGTCAGTTAATGTCATGATTTTTTAACGTGTTCCTAAGCATTTTCTGATAACGAAAGCTCTTGACAACATTGTTTTCTAAAAATGTGATTTTTAGAAAAATACACTAATAATTTCGATATCACCCAGTAGCTAACTTGCTGGCTCTAAAGGTAATACAATATGTTAGTGATATGATTTTTTAAGGTATTTCTAACTCTTGTTTGCTAAGTAAAACTCCTGACAAAGTTGTTTTTAAGAATGTAAATTGTACAACTATTTTTGATATCACCCTGTAACTCACCCCCTGAACCTAAATTTGAAATAATCCGTTAATACATAGTTTAACTTTTTGGGCTATTTTCAACTTTTTATTGTTAAGTAGAGAACTAGAATTTCTAAACAAATCTATAATAAATTTTAAGGTCACCCTGTAGCAGACCTGAACTTAACCTTTATAACCTGGGTTTGGCAGACTTTTTTTCTTTCTCTTCTCATACCTGATAAGAAATATTAGACAAACATTATTTTTAATTATATGATAATAATAATACAACAAGTTTGATATTTATATATTCAAAGGTTATTTTTTGGGCCACGGGTTGCAATAAATCCGGGTATTATTTTTTTTTTCATATCATAACTTATCAAGCCTAATAGTTTTTTTTCCTAAGATTCATTTGATTTCGTTAACATAATAATACGTTGATTTTGTGGTCGGCTGTACTTAGCCATTCGCTTTGGTCGCAGCCTTCGTAGTTACGAAGGCTGTGTTTTGGTTCTTGAATCCAACTTTAACGAAGTCAGAAAAACGTCTCATGGTTTTGTTATTGTTTTTTTCCGGAAAAATACAATTTTTTAAGAACCTGTGCATCATCAACAATCCCGGAAAAATATTGAATTATCAACAATCGGGTTTAAAGGTAGGTTTTAGATTATATTTTTCCTCATTTTTCGGTTTTAGACGCTGTACAATAAATTGAAATTTACGATGTTGCCATGATTTAGGGGTAAAATTTGAGGCGTCAAATTTTTTCAGATTGTTTCAAATTATTTCAAATTTTAAAGAATTGCCCCCTAAGTAACACTTTCAAAATAGCACCTATTCAAAATAGTGCTGGTTCACAATAGCGTTTTACAAAATATTAAGAAATCAATGTTTGTTAGCTTTGCTACAAAATAACATGATGTATGACTATTTTGTAGGCCGGTAGTCCCCAGGGGTTTTATATCAAATCAACTAGAGGTTTGGCAGACCATCTCACTGATTTTGATAATTTTTGAGAGCCCATAAGCTCTATGTCACCATCCTGATGTAAGTAGTTATTGAGATATGTTAATTTTGGCAGTTTTTTTGAACTCCAAAATTTAAATAAGAAAAATAACAATCAGAAAAATTTTACATTTGGGATATTTCACATAAAACAAAATAATGCTATAAACACAACACAATTGTGAGTTACAGACTAAACAAAGCGGGGAGAACTGTTGAGTGAACCATAAGTTTAAATCTGACTTTTCTAGTAAATTAAGTTAAAACAAAATTGCTAATTAGTCTTACTGACTAGATTGTAATAAAAAAAAACACAGTGTGTTTGACAAATAAAAAAAAAAAAAAAAAATTTGGGATATTTCATCACTTTTATGGGTTGATTGAATGCCCCCAAAATTATCAAAATCGGTGAGGTGGTTTGCCAAACCTCCATTTTTTTTGGTTGATTTCATATGAAATGGCACTTTGGTTTGTGGTTGGTGGTGAAAAGCTTCTGGTAAGGATTTCAGGCACCAAGTGACTAGACTATTTTGGTTTACGCTAATTTAAATGGCAAATTTTCCATAGTAAGCAGGGCCAGTAAGTGTGATAAAAAAATTTAATAACTACAGTCGAACCTCTCTAACTCGAACCTCTATAACTCGAACTTCTCTATAACTCGAACCTTTTAAGCGGTCCCTGCACTTTTTACATGTATTTTAACCTATGTAACTCGAGT
Organism: Aspidapion aeneum; assembly: GCA_963576565.1. Taxonomy (NCBI): domain Eukaryota; kingdom Metazoa; phylum Arthropoda; class Insecta; order Coleoptera; family Brentidae; genus Aspidapion; species Aspidapion aeneum. Next base: position 44,474,606 of record OY755040.1, read on the forward strand.
TTCTATAACTCGAACTCTCCATAACTCGAACTGTTTTGGTTGTCCCTTCAGGTTCGAGTTATAGAGGTTCGACTGTACATATTAAAAAAGTTCCAATAAAACAAAAATAATTGAATACTATAACCTAATTATTTATTACATATATATTTTTACAGACCTATGTGACCTGGGGTATCTATTAAATTGAACAATAATGTTTTCTTCTTTTTCAGTTCATCATCATCCAGTATATTTAAGAGAGAGACAGCTGAACTTTTCATAGTAATACCTCTCTCTTGCTCATCTGGCCTATAAAAATAAACAATAAAATATATAATAACTTTTTTATTTTGTCCCTTTTTGTTTTACTTAAAATTTGATTATTTTTTTTTATAAAAATATTTAAAATATCCATATATTTCAGATCTTAATAAGAAAAATAAACAGGCAGTAGTACAAATGTATGCATAAGTTGTAAGTTTTGGAGCTTTTCTTTCCTAAACAGAAATAAAATAAAAAATTTAATTAATTCATCACTTAAATGCTAATTCATGTTAAACTAAGCCACATTCATGATTTTTTGTACACATATTGCACAGTGTTTGAAAAATAGCAACACTGCAGGGAACTGAGGTGCACAGTGCTGAGCATTAAGTTTGCACTACAAAGTGCACTGTTAAAAAAAATGTGACATGGTGGAAGCAGTGAGAGTTCCTCAAGCTTCAAATTTGTCAGCATTGTTTTTAATAGTAGGATATATCTTTGAAAATAAATTAATGTTATTGTTCCAGTAGCATCCCACATGATAACTCAGTTATGTAATGAAAACTGAAAACTGGTAAAAACGTCTGTTCCTCTCTTGCTTTTTTGTTAAAGTTAAAACTAACTTTATTTTTCCAGATAAGATATTAAAAATTAAAACATAAATAATTTAAAAACATTTTAATTAGTTTAATAAAATTCCAAAGGGTGTACACATTTCTCACAATCTTGTCATAATCCTTACACCATCATACACAATCAGTCAATCATTCACAATCTTACACCAGTCCTTCATAATCCATCACAATCTTTACACAATGTCTCCCAATCTCATCCATTTTTTCACAATTGGTAACACTTCAAAAAATTCTAGTTTACAGTTTTTCAATCATTACTCAATTCATCACAATCTTACATGATTCCTCAGCATATTATACAATCCCTCATAATCTCTCACAATCTTACTCAATCCTTCACAATCTTAAATAAAATTGTGAATTTTTACAACTGGTGTACACATTTTGGTATAGCTCATAAAATTCCGACAATACAAATTGTAAAATAATTCTTTAGATTTTAAACTCTGTTTATCCAATGAATGTGCTTCCTACTAAAACCAATGTTATTTGACCTCCTTTGCACACTTTCTTCAATTATTACACTACACATCTACCAGATCACTTCACATGAGGCTTCACACACATTAGTACTATTCAAAACAGAAACTTTATTCCACAACTCAGTCATGACAGACTTCTATTTTATTACCTGTCATCTAAGTATCTTAAAAATCCTGCTTGCCTTTTACTAACAAGCCTATTAGTGGTTAGCAATAGATCAGCAAGGGTTGTCTTTCCATGATCAACATGTGCCAATATACAGACATTTCTTATACATCTCGGATCTTTCATGCAAAAACTAAGGTCTTCAAGGCTTGGTTTAAAACCTTCCATTTTTACAAAATTTCTTATATGTACATATGTTAAGAGACGTATGTAACAAAAATATGTTAAAACAAAACTATTTGACCAAAATTTAAATTTTTATAAAAATTATAAAATTTAGCAAAAATACAGATGGAAAAGTGAGGTTATTAAAAACACAAGGATCACAGAATAATCGAGTTTTGGTTGACGGCCATAGTGTGTCGGACTGTTCACAGTTAGTGGTCTCGATAGTGCCGATCACCCTTTGGTGCTCTGAGCCGTGCACGGCAACTTGATGAGGGGAGTGCTCACAATTTATGTAGCTCCTGTTTGGTGGTGCCACAAAGTATATAGCATAGACCATCAAGGTAGAATAAAGGGGAGCCGCTCCAAACTTTTGTATAATGCGACAGAAAATGGGACCCCTAGGCGTGGCTTAGAGTCGTACCAATGTGTCTGCTTAACAGGGCTGCACTCAATACATTTGTTTATATTTCTTTTTAATACAAGATGACAGCTTCTTCTCTACAAGGGATATCGAGAAGGGTAATACTTAGGTTTGTGAAAAATTGATGTTTATTGATTTAGGGATGAAAATTATGAATTTATGATAAGATAAATTTTTACTTTTAATAAAAAAATTATGTTTATAAAAATACCAATAATATTAACTCATTAATAGTCACTTTCCTAATCAAAATGTGCCGTATAAAATTTTATTTTGCCGCGGTAATATTTGGTTTTGAAAAGTAACAGCGACTTCTATCATTGTAAATCATTATAAAATCGATACTCCGGGGCCATGGCGTTTTTTGTGGGCTTTTTGATGAAGATTTTACAAACCTTGTTTGAGTTGATTACTAATGATCCCACCAAAACTGCCTGACCTGTTAACAGACCCAAAATTATCTTAATCAAAAAGTAAGGTGCCATTTTTTTTTAAATTCTGAACCAGTGGCGTGTCGTATAGGGGGCCAGGGGAGGGGCGAACGATTTGATTTCATAAATTAGTAGTTCATACAATTACCCACAGTCGGCTATGTATAAAAAATTTCGAAGCTGATTCGAGGCCACGAAAAATTTTTGTAATTTACAATCAAAAAACTTAATTGACTTATACACTGCGCTGTCAGCGAATTTCCACCAAACGGTTGCGATTGACTGCTTCCTAATTTTACATGGCCCCCGGTTCCTAGGGGCCGTAAGTGGCTCATATGATTCTGATCCGCCAGCCTTGTGTTTCTTGGTTGGGTATCTTTAGAGCAGTGGTTCCCAAATCAGGGGGCGCCGACCAATATTGGGGGGGGGGGAGACACGGGAGTCCTGATGTAATTTATTAGTTTTAATAAAATTTGTTTTATTGTAGTAAAAATACAGTTTGTTTCTATATTCGTGGACAGGCCGGCGCAACCAATTCGTTAATTCAAAAAGGGGGGGGGCAGCGCCAAAGAAAAAAGTTTGGTTATAGAGTAGGGTAGAATGTGTACCGGTTGTAAGCTTTAGTTAAGCTAGAGAACTATTTTTAAAAAATTTTGTTCCATAAAAACACAAGTACGGTTCTGTTTATTGTTTATACTCACCTATGAAATGTTATTCCTTTTGATATCTTCTAATCTACACTGCTTCTGCTACCATAATAACGTAAAGCACAAAACACAATGTTCGATTTCAAGAAAACTAGCAAAAATGCCACTCGAATCTTTAAGAAAACGCAATTTAAATGAAAATAAACCTCGATCGATCTGATCGATCGCGATGATAGAAGTGTCTAAACAATATGGCTGAAGGGGGTACATGTAAATTACGTCATGTCAGCTCCCTTTATTCTACCTCGATGGCATAGACAAATGACTAGTATACTGTGGTATCAGTGTTGCCACCTCTACCGATTTTTCGGTAGATCTACCGATTTTTCGGTAGATCTACCGATTTAGCCTTTTACTTTACGATATACCGAATTACCATAGTTTTCTACTGATTTTTTTTTCAATATAAACCACCACGACATGTCGAGAAGGTGGTGTATAAACTTGTTTTTTTTATACGCCTCGTAATCGCGATTAAAAAAAAACACCATAAATAAAATATTCTTTTTATGTAAGATCCTTTGTAGAATAAAAATTTTATTTCAAGCCATTGTTTTTATAAGTGTGTGTAAGCCGGCAGCCGCAAGCGGCATTAAAGATCACGCTATTATAAACCCTGAGGATCTTTTTATAATATTATCTACCTAATGTACCTAATTTTTTTATTTAATTCTTATTTTTGGTATTTTGTCAGTAAGAACAAATCGTAGAAATAGAATTTACCTACTAAATCAATCCAAACTATCGATTGTTCTCCAGGCCAGTGTTGCCAACTATTGGAAAGCGAAAATCCGTAGCGTGAACGCGAAAAATCTGTAGAAATCCGTAGGTTCAAAGAAGACTAAAAACAACAGTGCTTTTTTTACAATTAAAAAGTTTATATTGGTTTGATTTTTTTCTTTTTTTGACAGTGACAGGAGTGCTCAACTTTTTTGGTTCGGAATTGCACGAGAACGGTACGGTACCTACTGCTCCGTTCCAACGGATCCAAATAAACTTTTTTGCAGTGCCGTCAATTTTTTAAACGGATAAACCGTTATAATTAGAAGAAATAAAAAATACGTACTTTTTTAACCTTTTTTATTTAGTTACGGTCCGTACAAACACTAATATTTTTTAGTGCAACATACATAACGTAAAACTACTTTTGTGGCGCGAATCGTTGTTTGATTCCCCATCAAACAACGCGCAAAGTAATACAATTCGTTCTAAATAATGTTGCAACGACCGTCCGCTAGATCTATAGAAAACTAAGGTCACTGATCCAAGCAAAACCTTTTTACAAAATGATTAAAATGTAGGAAAAAAGTAAAGACTGAGGACTGATAAGGAGGAATGAGGCGCGGCCGCTGTTGTGTTTCGATGTTTATCGTTTTTTAGTAAAATTGCCAAAAATCTGTAGATTTGGATCCAAAATCGGATATCGGAGATCGAAATCCAAAATCCGTAGATCTACAGATAAATCCTTAGGGTTGGCAACACTGCTCCAGGCACTGCTTGCTGAGATGATTAAAAAATCTACCGAAATCTACCGATTTTTCTCGAAGCCTTCTACCGAAGACCTCAGGGTCGAGGGTGGCAACACTGTGTGGTATATAGCCTATTACTTTGTGGTGGTGCCGAATTATTTTTTTATGATAGTGACGGCGTCGACCATACATGGCAAACCATTGGCCTGTTTTATAAACAATATTATAACTGATATATTTTCGATGCTCTTGGGTTCCAGTGGCGAATCTCGTCCCCCCTTTGTATCATAAAGCATAACTTTTTTAGTTCTAGTAAAGAAATAGCAAACGCATAAACCGCAATTTTTTTAAAACGAAATTTTTGATTTTATTGGCTTGGGGTGATAAACTTCAAAGCGCAAACTCATTAAAAACGGTGGAGATTTTTTTTTCGGTTTTTGCTACCTCTTTGCTCCCCCCTCCCCATGCTGTACACCACCGCTCTCCAAAAGCCTATCCAATGGGGTTTAAAACTATAATATAACGGTTAAAAAAAAAGAATACAAATTATTTAATAAATTAAACTGCAGACGAATATTTTCATACATAAATCAGACATTTTTACTGATAAAGGGCAAAAAAAAGTTGTGTCGTCTATACGTGGCCAATTTTTTATTATCTTAAATAATCTGACAATGGATCCTTTATCATTTTATTTTAAATGATAAAAGATCGCCTTAAAGCCGATCACGCACAAAAATGCATAGCGTATAGCATGGTGCATAGAAGCTCAACCTTTTATTATGCAAAACCAATATGACCGCTGCTAGTCGATCGCTGATTGCACCATGCTACGGAGGTGTGTGTGAAAGCATTAAGATGTCAGGGCATGTCAATTGATAAAATTGCCCCTATTTCTTCATGTATAATTTGTAGGAATTCATTGTCAAGTCTTAAATCCTGTAGCAGAAAAATAGGGACAAATCTTGCCAAAATCGGCATACACAAAATAGAAAATTTTTCTTAGCCTTCTCCACTAGTGCACACACTGTCTTCATATATCAGACCGAGAGAGATCCATCAGTGTCAGTCTTCTTGAAATATGTCTATAGTTTCCTTGGCGAGGGCTTGTGAAGGACGTGTTAAGATTGTGAGGGGTTGTGGTAAGATTGTGACAGATTGTGAGTGATTGGGACAGACTGTGTAAAGATTGTGAAGGATTGTGGGATGAAGGATTGATTGGGATGGATTGTGTCAAGATTGTGAGGGATTGTGTAAAGATTGTGAGGGATTGTGAAGGATTGTGGTAAGATTGTGAGGGATTGTGGTAAGATTGTGACAGATTGTGAGTGATTGGGAGGGATTGTGTAAAGATTGTGAAAGATTTTGAGAAATGTGTACACCGATTGTGAGAGCTGTTCACCCCTCGAGTGAAATGAAATGGGCACACTGTTGCCAACTTTCAGGTGACAACACGTGACAATTTCGACCAATAAAAGAGCAAAAAATTTTGCCAGACAACTAACCAAATAAGAGTTATATGGTTGAAGGGAAGTAACCCCATATTACCTTGATTTTTTGTTTGTGAACATTCAAACAGAAAAAAAAGCCAGAAAAATAAGTATTTGGGAGAAAACACAGAACAAAACAAACAAAACGCACACGTCACCAAAACAAAATTGTTTAGGTTATCACACAGTTTTTGACAAAAGTCACCACTGTATGAATTCTTAAATTGGCGAGGAGTACCTCCCTCAAAATCGGGTGAAAGTCGAAATGCGCATTCATTCATTCTCACTCTCGCCTATTTCAAGAATTCATACACGGTGTGAAGTCGCCAAGAAAGGCCCACTTTCGCTCGAATTTCGAGGAGTACTCGCTCGGGGAGATTTCAAGAATAACGACACAGCAGGGAGGATCTCGCTTATGCGAGAAAGAGCAGAAAGGTTCACTACGATTCGACGCGAGCCGGTTCGGCGGAAAAAACCCGGTTTGGTTTCTTTAGGTTTACTTAGGTTTTGTTGGGCTAGGTTTGGTTTGGTTGAATTTTGGTTAGGTTTGGTTTGTTTTTGGTTAGGTTTGGTTTGGTGAAGGTTACAGCTACAGAAAAAGGGCCTACTTACTCCTGTATAAAATTTTGCCAAATTCTTTAAAGACTGAAAATAACTATAATCCTTTTAAGAAATCTATAAAAACTGTTTTAATAGATCTAGAACTTTACACAGTAAAAGAATTTCTGAACCAGAGATTTTAGAAAAATGTTTTGTAGGCTTAATGTTTTTAAACGTTTAAAAAAAATAATTTTATGGAAAATAATGTTCATCCCGAATTGACTTTTGTTAGTAGTTAGCTCTCAATATGGAATTTTTAAATTTTAGATATAATTTTGATTTTAGTATTTTTATTATTATTGAAAAAAAGCTTCCTCTGACATAAGTTAACCTAGTTACTTTGTTTTAATTGTTTTAACTGTACTTTTTAGTAAGGCTTCATTTTTAATGCAGCAACATCTTTTTCTTGAAGCTTATTCTTCAGTTGTAACAAGCCTTGTTTGTGTATACAATTCTTTTTTACTAGAACCACAAGGATCGGCATGCCTAGCAACCCTTCCACTACCACCAAGTCATTTCTAAACCGCGATCTATTATGCAATGTATACTTCATCAAAAAGTAAAACATCGCTAGCTGGAAATTTAGGCTGTATATATATATATATATATATATATATATATATATATATATATATATATATATTCGACAAACTAGAGATTACTTTTACTTCATTCAGTTTTTTGTGTCTTTTTTGTAAGTAGCCGACTCGATTTCTTGCACATAGATCCTCGCTCACTTGTTTCGCCAATAAATCCAAACGAGGATCCAAGAGGAAGACCCCAAGATGACTCCTTACAAAAGAAGACATTTTTATTTTACGGGTATACGCACTCGCATGGAGATCCCTATGACGCTCGAGAAGTGGCAAGTGCGCGGAAATGTTGGTGTGTGTTGGTTTTGAAACGGTTGAGGTTGTAACCTGCAGGGAAAACTGTCGCAGGGAGTTTATTCCACATCGATGCTGTTCTCCAGAGATATGAATTCTGATATAATGAGGTTCTTGGTGCCTCTATTTTCACAATAAATTGATGGTTACCGTCTGTTTGACGTGTTCGCCTAGTAGGTGCTACTCCCGGGGGGTCATACGTGCCAACTCTTCACAGCATTTTCCGTGATAATACCTGTAGTAGATCGCCCACAGTTCTTCGATGTTCGAGACTATGAAGCTATGGGTAAGTGCGGGGTCATTGATCAGCTTGATAGCTCGTTTTTGCACGGTGTTCTTAAGGTATGTTTGGGTGCCGCACTCCATATATGTGAGCAGTACTCCATAGTTGGTCGTTGGGCTTTGTAGAGTGTTAGCAGTTGGCTTGGTGTATACAGATGTCTTGTACGAAATAGCACCCCAAGCTTTTAGGACGCCCTTTTAGTTATATCTGCCACGTGACTGTGCCAAGACATGTTGGTCTCTGCAGTGACTCCCAAGATGTTCAACTGGCTCTGCAATGTGACAGCACTTCCAGATAGCATGGTGTTTGGCTCACCGGTGCTGGTCTTTTTTGAAAACAGGGCTGCTTGGGTGTTCTGCGCGTTGAACTGTACAAGGTTTTTGTTGCCCCAGTCCTCTATTATCTCCAGTTCGTTATTTATTTATCTGCGATATTTGAGTTGGTCTAAGGTAATGGAATTCATGTGCGGAGAGACATGTGGGTGGTATGACTGAGGAGACTACATTGCCATCATCTGCAAAGCAATAAAGTGGATTTACTGTTTTATCTATGAGGTCATTTATGTAAATCAGAAAAAGTGTTGGCGAAAAGATTGCTCCCTGTGGCACACCAGCATTTATTTGGTAAGAGTTGGAGTTCCGGGTATCCAGTGCAACATAAATGGATCTATCCTTAAGGTAACTTTCAAACCAAGTGCAAAGTTTCGGCGACAATCCCATTGCTTTGAGCTTGTTGAGCAGATTTTCATGCCAGACTTTATCGAATGCTTTAGATATATCTAAGGCAATTGTTCTTGTTTCACCCCGCAACTCAATCGCTTTTTGCCATAAGTGAGTGGCGTATGTAAGTAAATCGCCAGTTGACCTATATTTTCGAAATCCGTATTGCTTTTCGTTGATAATTTTGTACTTTTTTAAGTACTTGGTTAGGTGATTGTTCACAACTCTTTCCATTACTTTTGATATCACCGGAAGTAGAGCAATTGTTCTATAGTTTAACGGATCTGTCCTCTTTCCTTTCTTTGGAATGGGTTGTACTGCGGCAGACTTCCATGATGATGGATATACTCCTTGCCTATAAGATAAATGGAATAATTTTGCGAAAGTTGGCGTGAGTTTGTTTGTATCCAACGTTTTAAGGGATTTTCGTATTTCTCTGTGACAAAAGGGTACCTCTGGCATACTGTGGGAAACCCTTTCAATGAACGGTGGAGTTTTTCCATTTGGCACTGTTAGGTTTGAGTTGGAGGAAAAGATTTTGGCCAGCATATTGGCTTTTTCTTCTGGTGTTGTGGCTAAGTGAGTATTTTTATCTGCAAGTGGTGGTATGGATGACTTGGTGAAGTTTGATCCAACAGATTTTGCAAGAGACCAAAAGGACCTAGAACTACTTGGACAATTCAGCAACCTGTTTTTTATTCTTTGATTGTATGTTTCTTTGGCGGTGTCAATAGCGATTTTGCAACTATTTCTGGCTTCTATAAATTCTGTGTGGTTTTGAGCGGTTTGTTGTCGTTTCCAAAGGTTATATGATCTGTGTTTTTTCTGTACAGCCGTTTGACAGTGACTGTGGAACCAAGGTTTTGCATTAGCTCTGCGTTTTATTGTATGTGGGATATATGCATCCATTCCAGATAAGATTACTTTTGTTATTTCATTACAGCAAATAGTGGGATCCGGTTTTTTATAGCAAACCTCTTGCCATGGAAAATCCAGGTAAAACTATTTAAGTTCATTCCATTTTGCCGATTTATAGTGCCACATTTTACGAGGAAGTGATTGTTGGCTTGGTGGTATGAGCATTTCGCACTTTGTTCTTATAAGTTTATGATCGGATGAACCAAGTGTGGGATCTACTTGAATTGTGTACGAGTCAGGATTTGTAGTTAGAAACAAGTCTAAAAGCGCTGCAAATTCACCCCTTTCTGAGATACGGGTAGGTTCATCGACAAGCTGCGTTAGACCACAACTTATGGCAAATGCTTCTGTTTCCCTGCCTTCATTATCTGTTTTGTTGTGGTGTTTTAGCCAGGGTATATTGTGGACGTTGAAATCGCCTAAATAAACAATTTCCGCATATGGATAGTTAGACTGTATACTATCACAGTTTTCGGATAATGTCGCAAAAAAGTTTTGGTACTCGGTGTTACTTGGCGGTCGGTAGAGGCAGCAGATGAACTTGGTCGATGACTTTGAGGTGAATTTTAGCCATATGATATCGAGGTTCACTGGTTCTAGCTTCTCCTCTCGATGACATGAAAGGTCATTTTTAATGTACACACAGATCCCAAAATTATGTCGAAATCGGTGGTGTAGGGCATAGCCGGGATAAAGATAGTTCACAATAGGTGTTGCAGAACTGATTTTAGTTTCAGTGAGAACAAGAATGTCAGGTCTTTGTTCTTCAAGAAATTGGTGAACTGAATTCATGTTGGTACTTAATCCTCTTATATTGCTAAAATCAATTCTGAGTTGAGTTTTTGGTCTTCTTTTAATATCATTGCATGAAGGACCTTCAGGATCACCCGACGCCCGGAGATCCGAGTGGTCGGGTATTTTACCTCCGGAATATTTTGATCCTGTAGGCGCCATCATGATATCTGTTACCCATTATTGGAACCGGACTGCCAGCGCAGTAGCGGAACGTGGTGATACCACTTAGCGCTACGCAGTTCTGGCATGGTGGTATCTCACCGGTCGACGCCCAATGAGTAAAAAGCGTCTACCACCTACCTACATATAAATAACTGGGTCAAGAATAAGTAATCTCTAGCGTGCCATACACATATGTTTACAAAAACCACTAGCGAGCATGTGCTGCCAGGTAGCGGTATTTAGTGTTCCATGAAGTACAGTATTTAACATTGACGGATTGGATTTGACCAAAGTTAAAGCGGCAAATCACAAATGGCCGCCTTGTCGGTCTATATAACACTCGATTAAACCATTGACATTTCGTCCTCTGGTTTAGAAATGTCAAGGGCTTGTCAACCGCTGTTTTTGTTTATTTTTTTTCCCAGTTTTTTAAATTAAATTTGGGCCGAAATCTAACAGTTAAAAACTGTTCACGGTCTTAAGAAACTTTAGTTTTTCCATTATAGTAGGAAAAGTTCCAGAATTTCTTGATTTTTCAACAAAAACACAACCAAAAAAAACAACAACTGACTGACTTCGTCATTTTGAGAAGGCCGTGATAAAATCAAAGTATAAGTAGGTCTGGTTAGGCTGCCTGCCAATGCCCAACTATTTTTTTACCACGTTTTCAATAGTAATGTCAAACGCTTGGTATACCCACTCTTTCTATTTCGGTTGGTTGTGAAATCCAATCTCTAGCTGTTCTAATATCTCTGGTATTTTCAGGCGATTTTTGAAACTGGGTGGATCTATACTTTAGCTAGTATCTTTGCAGAAGGTTAATGTGTATACCATATTTTTAAATCGATTCGGTCTTTAGAAACAAAATTTCGGACCTACATTGTCTTTGTTGATGTTTAATACGACGACGTTTTGTATAAACCCAATGCAAGTTCCGAACCGAACTTTTTTCTCCACTCTACCAAAGAAATTATTTACTTTAGGTAGATCTATTTACGCAAACATTTACTTATTTTGTAAACAGATTTTCTTTTGGGTTTAAAAACAACTTTTTTACCTTTCATTATGAATGATTTTTTCTTTAGTTTCTAGATATACAACGTATATTTCCTAAACCGATCCAACCATGTCCTTAAACAGAAAACACCAAGAAAAAAAGGCTAAAAAGGAAGAAGAAGCCGCTGCGCATGTTTTCCAAGAATTCGTGGACACATTTCAAAATGAATATTCCAGCGTTGGCAAGACATTCGTGAGGTCGGGGGTTTTGTACGCAGACGAGAACAAACTAAAATCAACCGAAAGTCAACTTTACAAACCAAAACCCCTGATACAGACAAGCAGCTCAGTCAAAAACGCTATAGAGTGCGCCAAGATTTTAAAACAACAGTCAGAAGCTAAGAAAAAATGCGGGGAAAAACCCAAATCAAACTTGGAGTTGTTAAAGGATGAACTAAAACAACGCCATTCAGAAAAAAGCGAAAGAGATCGAATCAAAGCTGAAATAATATCGGCTCCTCCTGCTGTCAGTTACTTTGAGGGAGGCGATCCTTTCTCAACAAACTTATTCGTCGCAAATCTAAACACCAAAGTTACGGAGATTGATCTTATGAAGGAATTTGGCACTTTTGGTGCTTTGGGCAGTGTAAAAATCATGTGGCCTAGAGGTGACGACCGAAATAAGCTCTTCGGAGACACGAATTGCGGGTTTGTCGCTTACATGAGCAGAAAAGACGCGGAGAGGGCACTGTTAGTCATGAAAAACCGTCAAGATATGCGCGTAGGGTGGGGGAAGTCGGTCGAATTACCAACAAATCCTATGTATGTTCCCCCAGAACTGTTGCAGTATTTGATGCCTGCTCCCACGAGTGGATTGCCGTACAATGCGCAACCGAATGACAAAGAATATGCGCAGTTTGAAAGTATAGATGATTTGTTGTACAATTGTATGGTTAAGGTAATTACAAGGGCTGTCTTTTATATTTTGCATATAGAAACATAGAGGGCAACACTGATCAAATGTCGCTACTAAAACTAAACCTCAATCTTTACATAACCTTAATTTAAAACGTCAGTGCGATACATATAGTTTTATAGCTACAGTGAATATTTTAATTTTAAGAAATCAGTCGAAAAATGGAATTAAACCGAGAACTTTCTTTTTGCTATAATTTTTTACAACTTTCGAAGAAAATTATCTCAACCAGAATGCCTTGCCGAGTTCATTTTTGTTTTCGGTAATGAAGCACTACATCAGTCGACAGTTTCTCGTTGGTATGGAGAATTCAAGCGTGGACGGATCAGTCTCGACGATCCAAGGCCAGGTGCACGAAAACGGCTGTTACCCAGGAAAACATCGATGCTGTGCGCATGCTCATCACGGAAGATCGACATGTGACATATCGCGAGATTGAGCCTGTCAGAAAACTGTAGTCCGCTTTGAGGAGGAAACTCGGAAAACGTGTACAGCATTGTTAGTGGTGATGAATCGTGGTTTTCCTCATATGAAAGAAAGAAAAGCTAACAAAAGTCATGCGTTCTCGACGTGTATCCAAAAAGATGGTCGCGACATTTGTCTCAAAAGCAGGTCCTCTAGCAACAATTTCTCTGGAAGATCAAAGGACTGTTACTGTTGATTGGTACATCACCATTTATTTGCCGAAAGTCATCACTGAGCTTCGAAAAACAAACCTCGAACGACGAATCATCCTCCACCAAGACAATGCAAGTTCTCAAAAAGCACAAAAAACCATTGAATTTTTAACCCAACAAAACGTCGAATTCTTGGACCATACAGTCCCGACCTAGGTGGTCAAAGATTTAAGTCGCCAGAGGAAGCAGTTGACGCCTTCAAAAATACAACAAAAGTTATCTACTGTTTTATTCCATATCCAGCTATATATGCAAAACTTAAAAGACAACTCTCATCTAAGAATAGGTCAATGTGGTCAATTTGGTGTTTTAGAAAATTTTTGAGAATACGAGGTTTGTCAAAAAATAAATAGCATGAAAACGGTCAGAAATAGCATAACTAGGGAATCTTGCAACTTATGGTATAAATGGGATCTCTTTATGGATGCAACTTGTTATAACTTTTTTTATCTTTTTTTTATTTTGTAATTTTTTTGTAGAATCGGTTACTCCATAAAATGCTAAAGCAAGTAAAAAAACATTTTGTTTGGAAATATATTTTTTTTTCAAACCGAAAAGGAATGATGTTGGGGAATACTTTTTTTTCTCAGGAATAGTTTTGATAAAAGGGCACCATCATTCAAATAAAATACAATTAGTTTACAAAATTCGGATTACAAACGAAAAAGTTGTACATTTTTGAAATTTGTGCTGGTTTTCATGTTTGAGCCGCTATCTTGTATTTGGTATGAGTTTGACTGATGTCCAATGAGTAGAAGTTAGCTTTTTTCTTAAAATCACTCAAAGAATAATCCTCTAAAGTTTGGCGACATACTTTATTAACACTCTGTATATAAAGTCCTGAAAATTTCTTAGCAAATTGGACAAAGGATAGTAAACATCTAACATGAATTGTATATGTGTAACCTCTTGAAATATTGGTTAATTGGAAAGTCGCCCATTTTATATACAATTTTAAGGAGTTGCTCTACCTTTGGCCGATTAGTCGGTTAAACCAAACCGGGGAAAAAGTTAGAAAATCAGGAAAATAGTTAAAAAAAGTAAATAAAATTTTTTTAAAACACAGATGGAAGCAATATTTGAACTATGTTTCCCTGTCAAATTTTACCAAATGACTAGGTCGTCATCAAATTTTGACATTGACAAACTTAAGATGTCGTGTTTCTTTTTAACACACCTCGTACTAGAAAATTATGGCTGTGCAATCCTTATAATAACCATAAATTTTCATGTTCTTCAAGGTAACCATTCCCTTAAATAAGAAAGTCCTCATGTTAGTAAACCGAATGGTTGAATTCGTGGTCCGAGAGGGACCCATGTTTGAAGCTATGATCATGAACAATGAACTACGGAACCCGGAATTTAGTTTTCTGTTCGATTACAAGTCGCCAGTCCACGTTTATTATAGATGGAAGCTGTTTTCGGTTCTTCAGGGCGACTCGGTGAAAAATTGGGAAATGAAGCCGTTTAGAATGTTTGAGAGTGGATCGGTTTGGATACCTCCCGCTCCCGTTGATTTTACAAAGGGTTAGTAAAAAAAGTCACATTTCATTTCATATTAAGATGACTTCTATTTAAAATGTGTTGAGTGTACCCAGTGACATTGAAAATGTGGTTTTGGGGAGGTGTATTGGCTGGAAAGATATAAACAAATTTTGATTATCTATGTTACGCCAGTCAAATTGTCCTAAAGGATTACTAAATTTGGGTTAGTTTCCAATTTAGGCCAGATAGTTGAGGTTGCAAAAGGTTCGAGTTTTTAAAACTAGCACGATTCTAGGATTGATGGTCCTTAATATTGCAATAAGTTTGCGCAAGCAATTATCTTAAATAAGAATCGATGAATTGTCAGAATTTTTACACGGTTGCAAAGACATTTAGGAGACCTTCGAAACAAGGTATGACCTACTTTTCCTATTCAAAATATACATTGCAATTAAAGCAAATTTCAAAATAGCCAAAGCCTCCTTTCAAACAAAATCGACCTTTTTCAGCGTGTTTGCTAATTCCTTGCAGTTTTTGAAGAAATCAGGGTGAAGTCTTTTAAAAGGCACACCTTGTATTTAGATCACACCATTTGTTTATATAGCAAAAATACCAAAAAGTGGGCCAGAAGGAGAATAGAAGTTTGTTTTTAAAGATACGTAGAAGTACACTCAACAAAGTTTAAAGTTCAAGTCGAATTTATCTGGAGATATTGAATGTATCTGGCGATATTAGATTGTATTAATACTTTTTCTCAACTCTAGGAATGCCAGAAGATTTGCTCAGAAAAACCGGCAATTTTACTGGCCTGTCCGACAACCAATGCGATAGATTAATTCAACTAATTCAAGAAGCGACTTTACGAAAATCAGTCATTGCTAAAGCCATGGTTTTCTGTCTTGATCACTCTAATTCTATCAATGATTCGATTGATATTATCACACAATCTTTGGAATCTACTACTTCGGATCCTACCCAGAAAATTGCTAGATTATACTTACTCTCTGACGTTTTATGCAACTGCAAAAAAGAGCGAATCGAGATAAAATTTGACCAATTAGAACTTGTTTTGACTTCAATTTTCAAAAACAATTTAGCGAAAACTTATGAACAATTAACAATGGGCGACAAAGAAAAGTTTCGTTCAAAAGTACTTCGAGTGTTACGTCAGTGGGATAATTTACCATTATTTTCATTGGAAGCTATTCAGGAATGGGACAAAATGTTTCCTCAGCTGCATGAGAATCTTGAAAGTAATTTAGATTGCCTAACAGACGATAGCTCCGGTTCTGATGAACCTTTGGATGGACCAAATCTTCTTAAACGTACAGCGACTTCAGATAGTAAAAATATAATCATTCCAAAAAGGGAAGAAACGGAAAAGAATGTGGAAGCTTTGCCAATACATTTTTTCGTCCCTTCAAAATGGGACACAATAAATCCTGAAGAGGTACAATCCCAAGCTGTAAATTCCGAAAAGATTTTTTATATGGAATCGAAACAAAATCTGGCTAAAGAAGCTCGAGAAAACCTCGAGAAACACCTTGAAGATATATCTTCAAGTAGCGATGAGGAATCCTACTATTGCGCAAAAAAGGAAAAGTCAACCAATGGTACGCCTGAACGTAAATTAAATAGAAAAATTAAAAATAATCAGCATGACTCTACACCGGAACATAAATCCAAGAAAAGTAAAACCAGTAGTGATAATACTCCTGAATATAAATATAAAAAGAACGATAGCAAAGATCGAAGACTTGGTAAAATTAGTAGTGATGAAGAAGGTTATTTAAAAGAAAAGAAAAGAACAAGCTACGAAGACAAAAAGTCATGTAGTAAGCATGTAAAGAAAAGGAAAATCGATGATCCTAAAAGACGTAAAGATAAAAAGTCCAAAAGAGATTAGAAGTGTTGTTATTTTTTGTTAATAGATTTTATTGAGAGTTTTAACATATTGTTGAATATGACAAAGTTAGATTTAGTTATATATGTGTTTTTTACTGTCAGATTAAGATATTTTTAGGACATACCCACTACATCTTAAAGAGAGAATAATCCATTTTTGCAACTGGAGTTTGTAAAATTATACGAAAAGCCTTTTCCACTAAAGTATTTACTGTTACAGGATTTTCTATTCTTCTAAAATATTCACTAGCTTGTGTAAATTAATACCACTAATACAATAATTAATTTTAAAAAAAATGGCAGCAGCTTTCTTAGTGGGAATCTTTGGTTTTGTACCATAGAAGGATTATGTATTAAAAAAGTGTTTTGTTTATAAATAAAGTACTATCAACTCTATATTGAGAAGAAGTAAAACTTTGACACAACTTTGCTGTTTCCTTATGGAATTTAGTTAAACATTCTCACTGTAGGTAAAAATTTTGTGTTCTGGAAAATCCTAAAATATTAACGACTCTAGTAGCTCTTACAAATCCTAAAAACGTTACTTCCTAATTTGCAAATTAATTTTGGCAATAAATGAAAACGCATTTTTTAAAATTTTTATTGTTATTAATAATGTTTGCGTTATAATTTTAAATAAAGTTTACGAGATATAGTTTATACAGTTTGCATTTGTAAGGCGTAAACTTGCATCTGGAAAATATATTTCGAATATATTTCTTTTATATAGTATGTATCTATTTTTTCAATCGAACTTAAATTACACTCAAATACAAAAAGTATTGTCCAAAATTTCCCAGATCCAGCTTATGTTTTTCAATAGCTTTGTTTTTGAAATGATTTACTGGGATATGCATGGGTTCATTGAAATATAAACCAGTTTTAAAAGAAATCTTTCTTTAGTCTTTTATAACGAGTTTTTTTTTCAGCTTGATTTCTTCTAGGCTACTTGTGGGACTTAACTTCTTTGGTGGTGGACTATCAATTTAGATACATAACAGGAATCCGAAGTAGGTATAAGCTAAAAATATTATTGGAATTTTAGTCAGTAGTTAAATATTAAAATTCAATTTGATAAATATTTTTCATCAAGTTTAAGGATGATATCCTTTTTATTTTTTTAGCACTATCCCTGACTGGGAGCCCTACGTAAACGACTTCACTGGAGATCTCCTTTATATCGACTGTCACCCATTCGTCACTCAAAATAAAGAGCATCACAAACTACCTGACCAACCGGAGCCATTTTCTAAATCTCAGCTGAGGAGAAGTACAAGAGGAAAATTCCTTAGGCTAATCAGGTAACGTTTTTTTTGTCAGGTTTAAGTGTGATTGTTAAATTTGTTTAGCCTTTTCAAATATTTTAGCCACGAAAACTTGTTTGAGTTTTAATTTACGGGTACTAAATTTTAAATTTTTTAATGTTTGGCTTTAAACTCCGTTGACAGACGCGATGCCGACATCTTGATAGCGGAACAAACGCAATTAACGTTGACCTGATCTAGAAAGGCAATGTGTGTCGTGGTCACGTGATGGATTCTTTCTTTCAATCGATACTTTCATCGATCGATGATATAGCAGTTTTACTCGCCTGCTGCTGTTTTAGTTTCTCTCGTACTTCGGTAGATGGCGCGTCTTGTTGGGTAAATGGTTTTGTTTTCTCACTAGAAATGTAAGGTGAGAGACAAATCCGTATACTTAATTTAGCAAGGGTGTCAAATTGACCAAGCAGTGTTCTGAGGAGTCCCATAAGGCCGAAACAGTTAACTGTCAACACTTATTAGGTGTCTATTAGATCTTGGACCCCCGTGAGGTTAAGCTTTCGAGCTACCCACGGAAAAATACTAGAGAAACAAAAAAACCCTTATTTTTTTACCCGATTAGCCATGAAAACTCGTTTGAATTTTAATTTACGGGTACTAAATTTTACATTATTTTTTAATTTAAACAGACCACTTTTATAGAAAAAATTTGGCCTACCCAGTTTATCAGTCGTGGTAGTCATTAATATTTGTAATAATTTTAGACGAAGAGAAAGCAAGCGGCGCAGCAGAAAAGGTCAGAAAAATGTCGAAGTTAACGTTCCGGAGAGCAGTAACACCTCTAAAGTTAAATTTCACGATTTCCAAGAGGGTGAAGAAAAAACTGTGAGTTCTGAACAATTTTCTAGATTCAAAATCAATTCAATAATTCTTGCTAAAGATAGTGACGTTTCCTGATGGGCGAGTGAGTCTTGATTATTTCAATCAAATCATACTTTAAAACTGTTTGGTTTTCACTTTCTCCAACGTCGATCACGAGGATACGAGTGATTCCCGTCTGGAACACGTCCTGATAGTCAGGAACAAGTGTTCCATGCCAATCCACGACCGGACCGGTTTCGCCCTTTTGGGCCATCCTCAGGTGAATGTAGGCGATAGCTCCGTGTAGAGCACAAGTTGTGTGAAACCACCAGAAACAACTACTCCGAGGGAAAATACTCCTATCGGCATTGAATTATACTGATGGTTTGAGGCTTTCGTTGGGAACTTGTTAAAACTGTTTGGTTTTCACTTTCTGCAACGTCGATCACGAGGATACGAGTGATCCCCGTCTCAAACACGTCCTGATCGTCAGGAACAAGTGTTCCATGCCAATCCACGACCGGACCGGTTTCGACCTTTTGGGCCATCCTCAGGTGAATGTAGGCGATAGCTCCGTGTAGAGCACAAGTT
This sequence comes from Aspidapion aeneum, assembly GCA_963576565.1. Lineage (NCBI taxonomy): Eukaryota > Metazoa > Arthropoda > Insecta > Coleoptera > Brentidae > Aspidapion > Aspidapion aeneum. The sequence continues at coordinate 44,493,935 of OY755040.1, forward strand.
GTGTGAAACCACCAGAAACAACTACTCCGAGGGAAAATACTCCTATCGGCATTGAATTATACTGATGGTTTGAGGCTTTCGTTGGGAACTTGTTAAAACTGTTTGGTTTGCACTTTCTCCAACGTCGATCACGAGGATACGAGTGATCCCCGTCTGGAACACGTCCTGATAGTCAGGAACAAGTGTTCCATGCCAATCCACGACCGGACCGGTTACGACCTTTTGGGTCATCCTCAGGTGAATGTAGGCGATAGCTCCTTGTAGAGCACAAGTTGTGTGAAACCACCAGAAACAACTACTCCGAGGGAAAATACCCCTACCGGCATTGAATTATACTGATGGTTTGAGGCTTTCGTTGGTAACTTGTTAAAACTGTTTGGTTTTCACTTTCTCCAACGTCGGTCACGAGGATACGAGTGATATCCGTCTGGAACACGTCCTGATAGTCAGGAACAAGTGTTCCATGCCAATCCACGACCGGACCGGTTTCGACCTTTTGGGCCATCCTCAGGTGAATGTCGGCGATAGCTCCGTGTAGAGCACAAGTTGTGTGAAACCACCAGAAACAACTACTCCGAGGGAAAATACCCCTACCGGCATTGAATTATACTGATGGTTTGAGACTTTCGTTGGGAACTTGTTAAAACTGTTTGGTTTTCACTTTCTCCAATGTCGATCACGCGGATACGAGTGATCCCCGTCTGGAACACGTCCTGATAGTCAGGAACAAGTGTTCCATGCCAATCCACGACCTGACCGGTTTCGACCTTTTGGGTCATCCTCAGGTGAATGTAGGCGATAGCTCCGTGTAGAGCACAAGTTGTTGAAAGTGAAAACCAAACAGTTTTACCAAGTTCCCAACCAAAGCCTCAAACCATCAGTATAATTCAATGCCGGTAGGGGTATTTTCCCTCGGAGTAGTTGTTTCTGGTGGTTTCACACAACTTGTGCTTTACACGGAGCTATCGCCTACATTCACCTGAGGATGGCCCAAAAGTCGAAACCGGTCCGGTCGTGGATTGGCATGGAACACTTGTTCCTGACTATCAGGACGTGTTCCAGACGGGGATCACTCGTATCCTCGTGATCGACGTTGGAGAAAGTGAAAACCAAACAGTTTTAACAAGTTCCCAACGAAAGCCTCAAACCATCAGTATAATTCAATGCCAGTAGGGGTATTTTCCCTGGGAGTAGTTGTTTCTGGTGGTTTCACACAACTTGTGCTCTACACGGAGCTATCGCCTACATTCACCTGAGGATGGCCCAAAAGGTCGAAACCGGTCCGGTCGTGGATTGGCATGGAACACTTGTTCCTGACTATCAGGACGTGTTCCAGACGGGGATCACTCGTATCCTCGTGATCGACGTTGGAGAAAGTGAAAACCAAACAGTTTTAACAAGTTCCCAACGAAAGCCTCAAACCATCAGTATAATTCAATGCCGGTAGGGGTATTTTCCCTCGGAGTAGTTGTTTCTGGTGGTTTCACACAACTTGTGCTCTACACGGAGCTATCGCCTACATTCACCTGAGGATGGCCCAAAAGGTCGAAACCGGTCCGGTCGTGGATTGGCATGGAACACTTGTTCCTGACTATCAGGACGTGTTCCAGACGGGGATCACTCGTATCCTCGTGATCGACGTTGGAGAAAGTGAAAACCAAACAGTTTTAACAAGTTCCCAACGAAAGCCTCAAACCATCAGTATAATTCAATGCCGGTAGGGGTATTTTCCCTCGGAGTAGTTGTTTCTGGTGGTTTCACACAACTTGTGCTCTACACGGAGCTATCGCCTACATTCACCTGAGGATGGCCCAAAAGGTCGAAACCGGTCCGGTCGTGGATTGGCATGGAACACTTGTTCCTGACTATCAGGACGTGTTCCAGACGGGGATCACTCGTATCCTCGTGATCGACTTTGGAGAAAGTGAAAACCAAACAGTTTTAGCAAGTTCCCAACGAAAGCCTCAAACCATCAGTATAATTCAATGCCGGTAGGGGTATTTTCCCTCGGAGTAGTTGTTTCTGGTGGTTTCACAAAACTTGTGCTCTACACGGAGCTATCGCCTACATTCACCTGAGGATGGCCCAAAAGGTCGAAACCGGTCCGGTCGTGGATTGGCATGGAACACTTGTTCCTGACTATCAGGACGTGTTCCAGACGGGGATCACTCGTATCCTCGTGATCGACGTTGGAGAAAGTGAAAACCAAACAGTTTTAGCAAGTTCCCAACAAAAGCCTCAAACCATCAGTATAATTCAATGCCGGTAGGGGTATTTTCCCTCGGAGTAGTTGTTTCTGGTGGTTTCACACAACTTGTGCTCTACACGGAGCTATCGCCTACATTCACCTGAGGATGGCCCAAAAGGTCGAAACCGGTCCGGTCGTGGATTGGCATGGAACACTTGTTCCTGTCTATCAGGACGTGTTCCAGACGGGGATCACTCGTATCCTCGTGATCGACGTTGGAGAAAGTGAAAACCAAACAGTTTTAACAAGTTCCCAACGAAAGCCTCAAACCATCAGTATAATTCAATGCCGGTAGGGGTATTTTCCCTCGGAGTAGTTGTTTCTGGTGGTTTCACACAACTTGTGCTCTACACGGAGCTATCGCCTACATTCACCTGAGGATGGCCCAAAAGGTCGAAACCGGTCCGGTCGTGGATTGGCATGGAACACTTGTTCCTGACTATCAGGACGTGTTCCAGACGGGGATCACTCGTATCCTTGTGATCGACGTTGGAGAAAGTGAAAACCAAACCGTTTTAACAAGTTCCCAACGAAAGCCTCCATCCATCAGTATAATTCAATGCCGGTAGGGGTATTTTTCCTTGGAGTAGTTGTTTCTCGTGGTTTCACACAACTTGTGCTCTACACGGAGCTATCGCCTACATTCACCTGAGGATGGCCCAAAAGGTCGAAACCGGTCCGGTCGTGGATTGGCATGGAACACTTGTTCCTGACTATCAGGACGTGTTCCAGACGGGGATCACTCGTATCCTCGTGATCAAAGTTGGAGAAAAAGAAAACCAAACAGTTTTAACAAGTTCCCAACGAAAGCCTCAAACCATCAGTATAATTCAATGCCGGTAGGGGTATTTTCCTTCGGAGTAGTTGTTTCTGGTGGTTTCACACAACTTGTGGTCTACACGGAGCTATCGCCTACATTCACCTGAGGATGGCCCAAAAGGTCGAAACCGGTCCGGTCGTGGATTGGCATGGAACACTTGTTCCTGACTATCAGGACGTGTTCCAGACGGGGATCACTCGTATCCTCGTGATCGACGTTGGAGAAAGTGAAAACCAAACAGTTTTAACAAGTTCCCAACGAAAGCCTCAAACCATCAGTATAATTCAATGCCGGTAGGGGTATTTTCCCTCGGAGTAGTTGTTTCTGGTGGTTTCACACAACTTGTGCTCTACACGGAGCTATCGCCTACATTCACCTGAGGATGGCCCAAAAGGTCGAAACCGGTCCGGTCGTGGATTGGCATGGAACACTTGTTCCTGACTATCAGGACGTGTTCCAGACGGGGATCACTCGTATCCTCGTGATCGACGTTGGAGAATGTGAAAACGAAACAGTTTTAACAAGTTCCCAACGAAAGCCTCCATCCATCAGTATAATTCAATGCTGGTAGGGGATTTTCCCTCGGAGTAGTTGTTTCTGGTGGTTTCACACAACTTGTGCTCTACACGGAGCTATCGCCTACATTCACCTGAGGATGGCCCAAAAGGTCGAAACCGGTCCGGTCGTGGATTGGCATGGAACACTTGTTCCTGACTATCAGGACGTGTTCCAGACGGGGATCACTCGTATCCTCGTGATCGACGTTGGAGAAAGTGAAAACCAAACAGTTTTTACAAGTTCCCAACGAAAGCCTCAAACCATCAGTATAATTCAATGCCGGTAGGGGTATTTTCCCTCGGAGTAGTTGTTTCTGGTGGTTTCACACAACTTGTGCTCTACACGGAGCTATCGCCTACATTCACCTGAGGATGGCCCAAAAGGTCGAAACCGGTCCGGTCGTGGATTGGCATGGAACACTTGTTCCTGACTATCAGGACATGTTCCAGACGGGGATCACTCGTATCCTCGTGATCGAAGTTGGAGAAAGTGAAAACCAAACAGTTTTAACAAGTTCCCAACGAAAGCCTCAAACCATCAGTATAATTCAATGCCGGTAGGGGTATTTTCCCTCGGAGTAGTTGTTTCTGGTGGTTTCACACAACTTGTGCTCTACACCGAGCTATCGCCTACATTCACCTGAGGATGGCCCAAAAGGTCGAAACCGGTCCGGTCGTGGATTGGCATGTAACACTTGTTCCTGACTATCAGGACGTGTTCCAGACGGGGATCACTCGTATCCTCGTGATCGACGTTGGAGAAAGTGAAAACCAAACAGTTTTAACAAGTTCCCAACGAAAGCCTCAAACCATCAGTATAATTCAATGCGGGTAGGGGTATTTTCCCTCGGAGTAGTTGTTTCTGGTGGTTTCACACAACTTGTGCTCTACACGGAGCTATCGCCTACATTCACCTGAGGATGGCCCAAAAGGTCGAAACCGGTCCGGTCGTGGATTGGCATGGAACACTTGTTCCTGACTATCAGGACGTGTTCCAGACGGGGATCACTCGTATCCTCGTGATCGACGTTGGAGAAAGTGAAAACCAAACAGTTTTAACAAGTTCCCCACGAAAGCCTCAAACCATCAGTATAATTCAATGCCGGTAGGGGTATTTTCCCTCGGAGTAGTTGTTTCTGGTGGTTTCACACAACTTGTGCTCTACACGGAGCTATCGTCTACATTCACCTGAGGATGGCCCAAAAGGTCGAAACCGGTCCGGTCGTGGATTGGCATGGAACACTTGTTCCTGACTATCAGGACGTGTTCCAGACGGGGATCACTGGTATCCTCGTGATCGACGTTGGAGAAAGTGAAAACCAAACAGTTTTAACAAGTTCCCAACGAAAGCCTCAAACCATCAGTATAATTCAATGCCGGTAGGGGTATTTTCCCTCGGAGTAGTTGTTTCTGGTGGTTTCACACAACTTGTGCTCTACACGGAGCTATCGCCTACATTCACCTGAGGATGGCCCAAAAGGTCGAAACCGGTCCGGTCGTGGATTGGCATGGAACACTTGTTCCTGACTATCAGGACGTGTTCCAGACGGGGATCACTCGTATCCTCGTGATCGACGTTGGAGAAAGTGAAAACCAAACAGTTTTAACAAGTTCCCAACGAAAGCCTCAAACCATCAGTATAATTCAATGCCGGTAGGGGTATTTTCCCTCGGAGTAGTTGTTTCTGGTGGTTTCACACAACTTGTGCTTTACACGGAGCTATCGCCTACATTCACCTGAGGATGGCCCAAAAGGTCGAAACCGGTCCGGTCGTGGATTGGCATGGAACACTTGTTCCTGACTATCAGGACGTGTTCCAGACGGGGATCACTCGTATCCTCGTGATCGACGTTGGAGAAAGTGAAAACCAAACAGTTTTAACAAGTTCCCAACGAAAGCCTCAAACCATCAGTATAATTCAATGCCGGTAGGGGTATTTTCCCTCGGAGTAGTTGTTTCTGGTGGTTTCACACAACTTGTGCTCTACACGGAGCTATCGCCTACATTCACCTGAGGATGGCCCAAAAGGTCGAAACCGGTCCGGTCGTGGATTGGCATGGAACACTTGTTCCTGACTATCAGGACGTGTTCCAGACGGGGATCACTCGTATCCTCGTGATCGACGTTGGAGAAAGTGAAAACCAAACAATTTTAACAAGTTCCCAACGAAAGCCTCAAACCATCAGTATAATTCAATGCCGGTAGGGGTATTTTCCCTCGGAGTAGTTGTTTCTGGTGGTTTCACACAAATCATACTTTATTGTCAAGAACAAAAAATCATTCTGTTGACAAAGCGGGCTAAAAATACTGTATAAATAAAAAAATATTAAAAAAAAATTACTTATAAGTATAAACGCATAAAATGTTAGGTCTCTCGCACCCACAGTAAAAACAAAATAATATAAAACTTATATGTATTTTTTAACTAACAATAATGTAACACTTGTTTTAACACATCTTTTACCCTTGATGTGTGAACGCAAAAAAAAATTAAGGTTGAAAGTTAAGGAGGCACTTATTAAATGGGAGCTTTTTTGCCCTAAAATATGGGCCAATAACCCTTAAAGAAAAGTGATAGAATTAGATCTGCAAAAATTTTTATGGTAAGTTTTTTTTTTGAAAAGTGTGCAAGATTTAATTACTGTCCTTGGTTACAAATGGGTTGTTATTTTATTATGGTCAAGTAAAACTAAAAAAGTATAAAGTAAGATAAAATAAAACAGTGGTACAATATAATTTCAAAATAACGGTACACGACTTACATAGGTCACAAACTTGAGTCACAAAGTCTATACAGATAACTGGTCGTTTAAAAATCCAAATAAGCTATAGTAAGGTGTAGTAACTAAGAGTTTTCAGTAGACAAGTGATTAAACACTTGCCGCCCTTCATATATCAAATATTTTTCAGCTAATTTGCTCTTGGGAATGGGCAATGGAAGTTTACGACGACCTTGAGTTAAAACGACAAGTGCACGTTGTGGAGCGGTGTATAGCATTGTAATTCTTATAAACTAAGGTAGTTAACTGTCTCCAGAACAAACAGAGCCGTTATCGTCAGTATTTTATGTTTGACAAAATATGGCTTACAGGACTCTCTCTGCAGCGGCGTAGCGTGCCCGAAAGGGCGGGGGGGGGGGGGGGGGGCGACAGCTAAAAAGGGCGCCTCTGAAAACTGATGAAAAATCTTGCGACCAAAAAAAAAAAAGAAAGGTCTTCATGTGTGAGGGGGCGGCCGATCGGTCACAAGGGCACCTCTCACAAATCTTGCGACCACAAAAAAAAAACCAAAAAACAAAAGGTCTTCATGTGTGAGGGGGCGGCCGATAGGTCACAAGGGCACCTCCTCTCACAAATCTTGCGACCAAAAAAAAAAAAGGTCATCATGTGTGAAGAGGCGGCCGATAGGAAAAAAAAACAAAAGATCTTCATGTGTGAGGGGGCGACCGATAGGTCACAAGGGCACCTCTCACAAATCTTGCGACCAAAAAAAAAAGGTCTTCATGTCGTTAGTTTCCTTTGACGCCCACTCAATTGGCCGTTGCCGGCCCGACTTAATAAAGCTGAGGGCGCTTCGGCCACCAATGGGGCGCCACTACCCTCGGGGCGGGGGGGGCGACGAACCCCCCGCGCCCCCCCACGCTACGCCGCTGTCTCTCTGGTGAATGCCAGAGATGAATCGAACAGTTTTTATTGAAGAATAAACAGAAGGTTAATCAGATATTGGCTAACTGTTCACCAAAATGGAATACCATATCTTAGATGTGAACCCATCTCTTTTTCCTCAAGCGGTCTTAAACTTAATGTTCCCCAAAATTCTAAATGACTGTAACAACATGGCTTTAGTTGTATGATTCAAATACATTTTTGTTTAGGTAATGCTGGAAATCGATCCTGAAAATAGATACAATCTATCAAGCGACAAATCCTTTGCAGAGTCATTGCTGGGTCTTAATGTTAGCACGTTGTCTGATGGAGCACGAGTCATGATAGCAGGTACAGTATCTACATTTGAAAATGCGACTGGTTTGCGAGCGAAGCATGGCCTATGACGCTTTGGAGCTGAACTTTGGCAATTAACGGCTAATTCTTAACTTGCATTCCTTTTTCTTTTGGTCCAGATTTGTTAAGGTTAGGTAACGTTGTTTTTACCTTCCTAGCCCGCGCAGCTAGGCTAGCGAAGGTATTATTTTCGATGAAAAAAATAATTGGATTGCGCTGAAAATGTTGGGTGTATTTGGACCTATCTGATCCATCTGAAATCTCGTCGTGAAGTCTGTCCCTGTGTGTGTGTTTGTAGGTCGGTCCGTCCCAGGATAGCTCTGGAACCGCTGAATCAATTGGAGATTTTCATGAAAAATAGTGTTCGACACTGAAAGAAGTTTGCCACAAAAAAACAAACAAAAAATTAAACTCCATTAATCCTAATGACAGGTTTGTGACGAGCATCGCATCAATATTCGAATTATAGTAGAATACATTATTCTCAATTATACAGGGTGTCCCAACTAAAAGGTAACAGACGTGTTTTTGGGTATTTTTCGTGCGAATTTGGAGAAACACTCGGACACGTCGATTTTGTTTGCGTGGGGGACACTTTTTGGCTATCTTGAAATTTTTGTAGTAAGCACCATCTTCAAGGGGTATACTTTACCCCTATATTTAGAATAGGGAAAGTGGGTCTAGTGATATCTTGTTTTGAAGGCCTCCTGAATGTCTACAACCGTGTAAAAATTTCAAAAATCTATCTATTAGTTTTTGAGATTATTGCCTTCAAACTTTCAAATTGAACATGGACTGATAAAATAAAAATGTAATCAGAATTTTATATTTTTCGGATTTAATTTTTATTTTATCATTTCATGTAAAATTTGAAAATATGAAAGCAAATATCTCAAAAACTAATCTAAGGATTTTCGAAATTTTTATCATTCCATGTAAACGGATTTTCGAAATTTTTACACTGTTGTAAAGACATTCAAGTGAACTTCAAAACAAGGTATCACTATACCCACTTTCCCTATTCAAAATATAGGGGTAAAGTATACCCCTCGAAGATGGTGCGTGCTACAAAAATTTCAGGATAACCAAAAAGTGTCCCCCTCGCAAACAAAATCGACGTGTTCGAGCGTTTCTCCAAATTCGCACGAAAAATACCCAAAAACCAGTCTGTTACCTTTTAGTTGGGACACCATGTATGTGTTATAACAAAAAACTTCGCAGGAGCTTTAGTTTTCCGAGATATTTACAAAAAACTGTCTACAAAGCTGATGTGGATTGTAGTAAAGTTCGCTTGGAGAATGCTAATGGGCTAGGAAGGTATCCGATTCACCATGGATCCATTTATTTTATGTTGAGGTTAGGTTCGGTTCAACATTGTTTTTAAATTAGCTCCCCTATCGTCATTTTCGAACAGCAGCGAGGTGAAGCATGCGTACATGGCAGACGATTTGAAAGGGTAAAACCATACGTGACTGTGACTGTCATCATGTACAAATTTTAAAAGTTGAAAAATTGTAGAAGATGACACGCCATCCTAATCGACATCGACTTTTTGCCAAGGCAGGTACGTGTTTACGGTTGTAACCTAACCTTAAACTGTTCGCAAAGGGATCCTTGGACATTGCGATCATTTAATTACTAGTCAATTAACAGCCCTTAAGGTTTTCAAAAATTCAAATTCAAAAAGACATTTATTTCATTTTTACAAATATACAATATAAATAATAAATTGATTTGAAGCGACCTAGGTTCTATGAGAACTTGTATGTGGCGAAAATATTGATTTTTACAAATCGTAATAGAGTTAAATTTATCTCTCATTTCTCAACCTTAAGCCTAATTTGCAAACAAACGTTCACCCAGAAAAAGACAGGGGCTATGTCTGAAAGCAAGGAAAGTAATGTACGAGTATCTATATTTGATAACTATCTATGTATTAACAATGTTTTTAAAAATTAAAAAGTTTTCATTAATATATTTGCTTTGCTTTCTTTTCAAACGCATTTGTGTTACTTAGTTGCTTTAAATGTTGAGGTACCAGATTGTAGAGTGTAATACCAAGGTAGTTTAAGTAAGTGGTGTTTTTTGCCTAAGGTGTGGCAAAGTTAGATAAATTATAATTAGCTCGTGTGGAATATGATTAATTTCTTGTTATTTTCATCCTTTGATTGCAATGGACATAATTTACTGCCGCAATTATAAATAGGGTATCAACATCCTTTCTAAGTTCTGTAACATAAAATAGTTCATTTGAAGAAAATCTCGTGGTTTTATTATGTATTATTTTTAAGATTCTTTTTTGAATTAATTTAATTTGTTCTATGTTTCTCTCATAGCCCCCCCCCCCCCCAAACTGGAAGACAGTAGTTAGTACACTTTTTATATATTCTGTGTAGACATACAGTTTCTTAATTGGTAAAATTTGTATATGATTCTTTGGAATTTTCCCACCAGGTAGTCAATATGAAGCTTCCATTTTAAGTGTTGATCAACAATCACGCCCAAACATTTAAAATTAATTATTCGTTGGATTTTATCTACGCACTGTTTTGGCAGGTATGCAATACTAAGCTGTTTAAGTTTGGCTGTCCAGTTTGAGTTAGGCTAAATGTAATTAATTTAGTTTTTGTCATATTAAGAGTTAGTTAATTTTAACCAGTTATAAATTTTATCAAGACAATCAGCATTGTGTTGTGTCTCTTCCCAACTGTTGCCAGAAACAGTAACCTCAGTATCATTCGCATACGAGACCGCGTCACCCGGAAGGTTCAATTCAAGCAGATCGTTTATGTAAATTTGAAATAGCACTGGGCCCAAGGCAGTTCCCTGGGGCACACCAACTTCTACCAATTTCTCCTCACTAAGATATTTCTCTATTTGTGTTTTTTGGTATCGACCGTCTAAATAACTACCAAAAAGATCAAATCCAATACCTCTTACCCCAACGTGCCCCATTTTTTGCAATAAAATTTTGTGAGAAACGGTGTCAAAAGCCTTTGGTATTCTCAACATGTTTTTTTTAAACAGTAATAGAGGTAGTTGGAGTTTAGCTGCACCGGTGAATTAATTATACAATACATAATATATTGTAACAGGCGGCTTGTATGACAGTGGTTCTGTCAACTCAAGTGGCCAAGGCTTAAACGTTGCGAGCTACCAATTTGTGTAACGATTTGAAAATTGATATAATTATTAAAAGTTGCTATATGTTATTAAATTTACACGATTTTGAAAGGGAATTTGACGGTTCTTGGAGGAAAAATATGCTATAAAGGTTTTTCTCAAATGTATAAACGATGTAGGACAATCTATACATACCTTTTCATTTTTTTTCTTGAAACTTCACATTTTCACTTCTTATTATATATTTAACTGTATTGCTATTAAACTATTTTGTTTTTCTGCAAGTATTAAAAATCTTTCACCTTTTAGGTTTTAGGAACCTTTTTTTATGTTTCTTGTAAACATATTTATTTAGCAACATTTTAAACGTTGATTGAATAGGCGAAGCTATTCAATTAACTGTTTAATTTACTTAAGACTACTGTTTAGGTTTGGGATGTTATATGCTGATTAAAAACGCCGATTTTAGGGCAACGAATGGTTTGTATTTTGATGTTCAAAAAAAAAAGAAAAGACCAAAATAATTATGAATAATAAAGTTAATAGCTTATACAAAGTTAAAATAACTGATAAATTTCCCCAGTTGAAAAAAAAACCCCTTGAGAAGTGGTGTGAACGAAACAGAGACCAACTAAAGAATGTTTTCCCTAACGACTTTCTTGTGTCAGCCACCCTGGCATTCTTAGCTTGCCGCTGGCTGATTGGTCTAAAATCTAAGCGTGCGTGCACTTAGAAAATCGATAAAGTTAAAATTATACAGTGTGTTTTTAAAAATTGAAAATAGTTTAAAACTTGTTTCCAGTTACAAAATAAGAATTATTTTGATGTTAGTGGCTCAAAGGACATATTAGCCGAATACAACTTTTATTAAAATACTGCGGACCTGAAAATATGCCGAAAAACAAGTCGTTGGTGTTGCCATAAATTTTACTTATTCTTAACCTATTCTTGCATGTAATTAATGCTTGTTGATGTCAAAAACAATATTTAAATAAAAATATTTAAAAACTTATAAATGGCAAAAATACCATTTATATTCAAATCCGGTTTTGTTGCAATATAAATACTCTGCCAATATATGGGCCCCTAAGCTCATACTAGGTACTATAGTTATAGTTTACGTGTGAGCTAATATAACTAAAAACTGAAATATATTTTATTCAACTCCAGACTAAATTACCTTTTGTTTGATACCACACAAGCCATGTTTTGAGTTAAACTCAAATTTTTTAAATCTACCCCCACCCTTAAAAAAACCAAAAACTAAAATGTTATTTGTTAAACTCCGGACTCAATTACCTTTCGTTTGATATCACACACGCCATATTTTCACTTAAACTCTAATTTTTTAAATATACCCCCACCCTTTTTTTAAAATAAATTAAAATGTATTTTGTTTAACTCCAGACTCAATTACCTTTCGTTTGATATCACACACGCCATATTTTCACATAAACTCTAATTTTTGAAATCTACCCCCACCCTTTTATTTGGTTTGTGTTCGGTGGATTTTGTTCATTTTTAAATGGGACCATCTCGACCCAAGACCCAGCCTAGGTACTAAATTTCATTAAAATCGACCAAGCGGTTTTTGAGTTATGCGCGTTGGTCGTTACAGACAGACATACAGACAGACGGCGCAACAAAAAAGTTTCAAAAATCATCTAAAACGCAAAGATATATAAAAAATTTTGAAATAGGAGCAACTTTTTTTTCTTGAAAAAATTAGGATCACCATAGCTCACACTACTATAGTATAGTATATGTGTGAGCTAATAAGGTTCTATGTATTAAGAAAATGAAGAGATTCCTGTGAAGTCTAAACTAAGACAACCTGCCGCAGTAGTTATTTTACTTTACCGGCTGCCTAGCTTTTTCGCCATTAGCCTTTGGTTATTGGATTGATTGGGTAGAACTATGGCCAAGATTCGTACAAAAACATATTTGACACACTAAGTATTTACTAAAAATAAACTGCATTTTATTCACTTAGTTACAAATAATATTTTTTAGGATTTTCCCTAGACAGCAAAGCTAAAAATGATCGGAATATAAAAATAGGAGATTGGCTTAAAAGTATAAATAACATCGAAGTAAACGTTGACAATCTGGATGATATTTTGCAAAAATTCATTAACCACAATGAAGTATTGCTTAAGTTGCAAAGAGTTGCAGCGACTGAAGTTACTAAGGTTCGTTATTTGGTCTTAGTTTTATAGAACTTATGTCTGTAATATGTAAGAAAGAAAAACCAAAAGAATGACGTAATTTAGTTAGTCATTCGAGGTACATAGTTTTATTTCTCATCAAGTTTTCTGGATCTTCGGTTTCCATAGTTAAAAAATATAACCTTTGGCAAAAACCGGATTATACCGTTATAAAGGGTTCAAAAAGCACAGTAAGGTGAAAAACGCAGATCGCTAACTTTTTTAATAATCAAATTTTCCATTTCATCGCATAGTGAAAGACACAGTGTACGAGAGCTCTGACCGGAATTGACACTTTAGGGCAAGTTTGGGCAAACTTGATCTTAATGTCACCTTGTTTTTAATGGACAGATATCATTACGAGAACTAACACACAAATATTTTGCTGGAAATGCTCCAACTGAGCACAAAACGCGTTAGTTATGTACTAAATTTTAGGATCCCCCGATCAACGAACTGAATTTGGAATCTAATTTTGTCAAAGAACTACTAAACATCAAAGCTGACGAAAACAGCGTTATTGTACAAACTTTGTGTCAACAACCAGTTGGAATTGTGTTTATTAATACTGAAGATTTAAATGAAAGCAACCAACAGAATGAAGATGTCGTCTATTGCTTTCCTAGACCTTTGCAGAAAAATCTTTTGGGTAAGGGATCCAAGAAACATTTAGCACACAAATATTGTGCGTTAATTATAATCTGACCAAAATATTGATATTTACATTTTTTGGTGTGAGGATATTCTTTTATTTATTGTATCTAGACTAGCTAAAAGATTTGCACGACTAGTCCATATACATAATATTCTAATACCCACGGTAACTGACCATTCATGATGCAAACATGAGGGCCTTAGGGTCTTTAAGCAAAAAAGACCTGATTCGTTGCTTTCAAAGACATATGCATATTATTTCCATATAGTACGTATTTTTGCAATACCTAAGGTACATTACGATGCAGAATGCAAACATTTGAAATAGCAATATCAATGGGTATAAGTCTATCCTCTTTGCGGCCCTTAAGATAAAATGTCCTGATTGATTATAATTTTACGCATGAATATTATTTTATTCTTGTATTCGTTACGTCAAATCATCGGCGTACAGTTGACAAAAACTCTATCTTTGTAAATTTGGTATCTGTGCGCATTTTTCGTACCTTTATTTCTGAATGTTTGCATCAAACGCCAACCATTGTGTAAATAGTTAACAGGGAGTATTGGAATATTACGTACATGGACTAATCCAACAAGATTTACGAAAACATATAATTTTTAATTCTTGGATTTGTCAATTAAACAATAATATTCCGGATAGCAAATCTTTATACGTCTTAAGGATGATTTATGTGAACGTTAGGATTAAATTTGAGCGTGTAAATTACCAATCCCAATCGCAAATTTTAAATTTGAAATTTGGTTTTAGCCAATTCAAGGGGCCTGTTTTTAACCTTGCATCACCTTCTCAACGACATAACTAAATCGAAACCTTATAAAAGTTCAATGTTGGTAAAAGACAGACTGGCGCATGTAATGTACATGGAAGTAGATAATAAGCTAATGTTACTAATGCTGCCTGATGATAAAGTTGGCTCTAAAGAAATAGAAGGTGTGCATAAGGAGTTGCTAAGAGTTTTGGAATTTTCGTTTAATGGACTGGAGAACTGTTTTGGACATACAGAAAATTTTGCCCAGTTGGATAAATTGTTCCTAAGGTAGGTAAATCTATGAATTTTAAGAAAGCTAAATTCGGTTTTGATTAAATAGTAATCTTAATATTCACAAATGGGTTATTGATCATCAGTTTTGGATAATGAAATTAGGGTCACTGCATCCTGGAAGCCTGCTGCTGGAGACGCCAGGCTTGGTGACCTTAAGTGAAATAGCAGGTTAAGGCCATCTATTAGTTTGCAAGATGAACCACTGAAATTGACTACATAAAAAATATTAAAAAAATTGTAAAATCCTGACAGCTAAAAGATTGAATAAAGTTTGGTTGGTTCGAGTACTTTTCGCTTTGTTTTGGGTAGCTTCCAATAGTTGTCAGTTTGGCTTTTTCCAGTTACTTCGCGTTAGTTAGTTCCGCTTGGGTTGGGTTTTTCTGCTTTGTTCTCATTGGTTTTTATTCATCCCGGTTGGTTTCGTTTTGTCTGTTGTGTTCTAGTAATTTTGGTTCCGATTTCTTGTTTGTTCTGCTTAGTTTTGGCTGTTGAAATTTATTTACTTTTCGTTTTTTAGCTCTTACTTCTGGTTTTTAGCGGATAATTTTCATCAACTTTCATTTGTTGCAGTAAGTTTGGGTTCGGTTCGGTTATTCTTAGTTTATGTATATCTTGCTAGTTTTGCATTGTTCCGGTCATCTTGTTGTACCTAGGAATTTATAAATACCCCAAGATCAGGTCAAGACTTTATTTTGTCGGTATTTTAGATTGTGGGAATTTCAGTTTGTCGAAATTTTAACCAACGGGATTTGGTTATATGGATTTTAGCTGTTGCAGCTCGGACCGTCAATTATAACAGTTTTTGAGATTTTGGCTGTCGCGATTTTAAATGTTATTGCTATCTAATTGGGATTTTGTGGTAGATTCTTTTGGATAGTTCCTGTTAGTTAAGTTGAATAAAGTACATTACTGTAAGTATACTAAAAACCATCTTTATAGGCGTGTACGAAAATGGGGTTTGGAGGAGGAGATTTAACTTTGAGTTGTACGAGCTATCTAATAACGTCGGTGGCTTAGATGTGATGAGTCTCATAAAAACTGGGAGGCTACGATGAACAGGGACAAAATACGGTCGGCAGATTCCAACGTGCCAGAGCGGGTACTAAACTCTAACCCAACTGGCCAAAGAAAACCAGGACTGCCAAAATTGAGATGAAAAGATAGTGTCACGGCGGACGCCAAAAGGATCGGTGCGCCAAACTGGAAAGTCGCTGCTTTACAAACAGACCGCTGGAAAGAGAAGCTTGCGAAGGCCAGGATCCAACCAGGGTTGTTGCGCCAATGATGATGATGAAGTATACTAAACACTTTAACAAAGATATTTTATTTAGATTTTTTATGACAATTCTTAATGGTGGCACCTGGACCACAACCGAGGAATTCGTGGATTCCCAGGAAAACAAAAGATCTGACGTTTCTCCCTGCATCTTTGAAGTCAGCATGCCATTGGTGCCTACGCTCAGTATGCAAGACGATGCAATGATGCAAATTGATGATGCTTTGGCTGAACTGGAGGCAAGCGATTATAGAGAATGGGTAAGTTCAGATAGTAGTGGATAAAAGAAAAGAAACTTAAATAGTAATAATAATAAAAACTATTTCATTGAAAACGCTGACCAAATCGTAGACTCTGGTTGACGATAATTGATTCAAATGATCTGGGTGTTGTTTAACCTGATTATTTAAAATATTGCTTGGTAAGGGTCCAATAATTATGCTAAACTTCACTTCGATCGTTTGATTAATCAATTCTTTTGGATTTCCTTCGTCAGATGATAATTCATGTAGTTATTTAAAGCTTTGATACACTTATATGAGGAAATAATCTGTTCTGTTTGCCATCTTTTGCAGAACGAAGAACCTTTAGATTGCCAACGGCTTTTTACCATACTGGGAAGCGCCCTTTTTCACTCTGGCTACCTCCTGGCCTCCCACTTTATCTATGACGATCTAATTGACGTTTATTGCTTTTGTCGGCAACAGGGAATCTTGTATTTATCAGAAACTGAACCTGTCAAATCTTTGGTTTTGTGGAAGGAGGTAATGTATAGATCCCATACATACACATTGAATAAAAGCTATAGGGCTGATGAGCATTTAGTGTGTGCAACAAATAAATAAAAGACGGACATTTTTTCTTGGGCCGGCAGCTGTTTATACATCCCTCTGAGCTGTCAAAAGTGTCAAATGAGTTTGGTCAGAAAGAAAAAAAAACAGATAATAAAAACAAACACGAATTTAATAACCAAGACTCATTAATTTTGTTGTTTTGGGCCTGGATTAAAGAACAATGTAGCCGTTAGTGTCTACTTTATTTTTTATTTAAAATCTGTAACTAAAGTAGCTTTAGACTTAGTTGCATTGAAACGCAATCCACTATGTATGATTTTTAGCTCACACTACTACTATACTATAGTAGTGTGAGCTATGGTGATCCTAATTTTTTCGAGAAAAAAAAAGTTGCTCGATTTCAAAAATTTTTATATATCTTTGGGTTTCAGATGATTTTGAAACTTTTTTGTTGCGCCGTCTATCTGTCTGTCTGTCTGTCCTGTCTGTCCTGTCTGTCCTGTCTGTCCTGTCTGTCCTGTCTGTCCTGTCTGTCCTGTCTGTCCTGTCTGTCCTGTCTGTCCTGTCTGTCCTGTCTGTCCTGTCTGTCCTGTCTGTCCTGTCTGTCCTGTCTGTCCTGTCTGTCCTGTCTGTCCTGTCTGTCCTGTCTGTCCTGTCTGTCCTGTCTGTCCTGTCTGTCCTGTCTGTCCTGTCTGTCTGTCTATCTGTCTGTCTGTCTGTCTCTCTCTCAGTCTGTTTGTCTGTCTGTCTGTCTGTCTGTCTGTCTGTCTGTCTGTTTGTCTGTCTGTCTATCTGTCTGTCTGTCTGTCTGTCTGTCTGTCTGTCTGTCTGTCTGTCCGTCTGTCTGTCTGTCTGTCTGTTCCTGTCTGTCTGTCTCTCTCTCAGTCTGTTTGTCTGTCTGTCTGTCTGTCCGTCTGTCTGTAACGACCAACGCGCATAACTCAAAAACCGCTTGCCCGATTTTAATGAAATTTGGTACCCAGGCTGGGTTTTGGGTCGAGATCGTCCCATTTAAAAATGAACAAAATCCAGCAAACACAACCCAAGAAACATTTATATGACTTACAACCTAATCAGACCTGCACCGACGTCGGATCTAGTGGAATATTAAGTTGCAAGATTGATTATGCGTTGAGCGACGTCACATTTATATCAAAACCGACGTTATTAAATATACGTCCGTTTTTTTAACGATCTCGCGACGTCAGATATTGCAACGCAATATTCCATTGATTTCCCAACGTCGGTCTTACGTTCGTTTGTTCGACGTACAAAAACTCTAACCAGCCCGGTCGTTGGGCAGACGTCGGCGTCGGGTACCTCCGGTGAAGACCCTAACCTCAGGCCTAAACTAGCGTTTAGTTTGGTTGGTGTATTTTCCGTAACTTTTACTTGACCTATTCGACGTCCGTTCATATGGCCTACGCGTCACATGTACAGCTTACTGTCATTTATAGACGCCCATAACCTAACAAAAAGTGCATTTGTTTGGTCAGGACGGCTACATGTCAGGACATGACGCAGTTTTATATCTTTTTTGGATTTTGGAAACCATAATAGCCTATCCTCTTCCCACAGGTGGGGTATCGGTTTTATTTCCCTTAGATTTTTGGTATTAAAACAAACATTTCTAAAAACAAAAAAATATAAAAAAAAACAATGATTTCGTCACTGCCTGACAGTTGACAGCGCGGTAGTTAGCTTTGGGACCGTGGGCTTTACCTATTGTAGGCAAAAAAGAGCGGACGTTGAATTCTATACCAAGATTTTGGTTAATATGATAGATATAGTTGCGAACCTAGAGTTCCAATCCGTTGGTAGGCCGACGCAAAATCATGCGGCGCGAACGTCCGAATTTAATGGGACGAAATACGTTTGCCAGACGTCGGACTTCCACTCTTTGGTTATCTTTCACAACCAAAAGTGGAGACCCGGTCCGAATTGGTATATTATTAGTTCACATTAAGTCAGACAGGTTAGCGTCTGTCGGCCATTATAAAATATTTTTTCTTTTTCTCATTTTAAGTAGAAATGAAGGAATGATTGCAAAATTAGTAACAAATTTGAGTTTAGTGAAGCAGCAAAACATTTTTTTTTTACAAAAATAAAATAATAATAAAAATTAGATCTATTTAAAAAATATATATATTTTAGTAAATTTTGCATATTTCAGGAGCGCTTGCTTTTTTTGAAAGTATTTTAATCACATTTATCAATAAACATGCCTTCGTTGTAAAATTTTAGTTGGATTCCTGCTTTAAAATATAAATTATTAATATTCGAATACCGCCTTTCATGCATGACTATAATTGTCATTTGTAAAATGCATCAATTTTTATGAGACTTGTTTAATAAGTTTAAAATATTTACTTATCAGGTATAATTTTAGTTACTTGACAGGAATTCTTTTTAGCAAAAACTATATATATATTCTAGGCAATGGAAACGAAACCAAACGCAACTTACCTGTTTGCGACTAAATTTAAGTGACGGAAATCCAACGTACAATTACGTTGTTAATTGGTAAACTCTATTACCTATAAGGTCAGATGCTGACGTCGTAGCGACCCGAATTTGTATTCCCCATTTAGGTGCAAACGAGGGTCGTCAGGCGGTCGAAACGACGTCGGCACCCGACGTCGCGTTTATCGCCAGCAACGTATGCGTAACGTAATATGACGTCTAAATGCTGCTTGGGAAGCCAAATAAAAGGGTGGTGGTAAATTAAAAAAATTAGTGTTTAAGTGGAAATATGGCGTGTGTGATATCAAACGTAAGGTAATTGAGTCTGGAGTTAAACAAAATACATTTTAGTTTAAAAAAAAGGGTGGGGGTAGATTTGGAAAATTAGAGTTTAAGT
Organism: Aspidapion aeneum; assembly: GCA_963576565.1. NCBI lineage: Eukaryota > Metazoa > Arthropoda > Insecta > Coleoptera > Brentidae > Aspidapion > Aspidapion aeneum. The sequence continues at coordinate 44,513,542 of OY755040.1, forward strand.
CAAAACATGGCTTGTGTGGTATCAAACGAAAGGTAATTGAGTCTGGAGTTCAATAAAATATACTTCAGTTTTTAGTTATATTAACTTTTACGTACACTATAACTATAGTACCTAGTGTGAGCTTATGTGCCCATAGATTGGCAGAGTATTTTAATATTATTGGTGGCAAAATGTGTGATGAAAAAATAATGTTTATTAAAAGTATGTTTATACAAAAATTTGTTTAAATGTATTACTAGTCCCAGGTCGGAAGCTAGCGATAGTTTCCATGTTTTTGGAGTACATAGATATATTTATAAATACTCTGCCAGTATAATATGGGCCCCTAAGCTCACACTAGGTACTATAGTTATAGTGTACATGCTAATATAACTAAAAACTGAAATATATTTTATTCAACTCCAGACTAAATTACCTTTCGTTTAATACCACACAAGCAATGTTTTGACTTAAACTTAAAATTTTTGAAATCTATCCCTTAAAAAAAAAACAAAAACTAAAATGTATTTTGTTTAACTCCGGACTCGGTTACCTTTCATTTGATATCATACACGCCATATTGTCACGTAAACTCTAATTTTTGAAATCTACCCCCAACTTTTTATTGGGATTTTGTTCATTTTTAAATGGGACCATCTCGACCCAAGACCCAGCCTAGGTACCAAAGTTCATTAAAATGGGTCAAGCGGTTTTTGAGTTATGCGCGTTGGTCGTTACAGACAGACAGACAGACGGCGCAACAAAAAAGATATATAAAAAATTTTGACATCGGAGGAACATTTTTTTTCTCGAAAAAATTTGGATCACCATAGCTCACACTACTATAGTATAGTATATGTGTGAGCTAATAGCCTGTTGATTCCATACTTAAGTTGGATTTTAGTTTTAATCGGGTCTACAAGGCTTTTCAAGTTCCTGCAAAATGTTTGCCATATCTCATAACTAGCCGGCAATCCCGCAAAAAAGTGTCTTTTTTAACTGAATTAAGTATAATCTAAATTTGCCAAAAATAGAATTTTGCAATAAAGGGTTTTCTGCTTCAAAATTAAGCACTGTTTTCAAATAAAATTATTTTTCACTAATGCTCTGTAACATGCTTTTTGACAGTTTGAGGCTCATTTTTATTGCTAAAGATCCGCCTCTTTGTGAACTGTTATGTCCGTTAAAAGGTTATTTCAGTTCTCAGTCGGACGAGTTTTATTTCATTTACATTTTACAGGTTTTTCCAAGTTCCTGTAAAATGGTTGCTGCTAATCTGAAATTCCCTGAAGCAAGGAGATATCTACTTGTCGTTGGAAGTGGAAAGGTAAGAATCTTTCGTTTCGTTTCCGGTTTTCTCTTTTAAAATAAAAGAAAAAGTTAGTTAGAAATGTTATAGGGATCATAGACTGTTTGCTGTGCTTAATGTGTGTAAGTGAGAAAAATATATTTTGGGCGGTGTAGACCCGTATTCTGCTGGTAGTGTGAAAGTCGGGGGAATACATCGTTACCTCTTGTCTTCACGAAGTTTTTATTCATTCCGTCGTGTGCAGCGAAACAGGTCAGAAGTTCGTATTTGTTTTTCACACAAATTCTAGCTCAAGCATGCCGCGTATTACATTTAGGAAAAAAATACAGATGATTCAATGGTATTTCGGAGGAAATAGCTATCAAGATGTGGCAAGTTTATTTGTTTGAGGGGATTGAAAGGAAACCGTAGTACGGTTCAAAAAATAGTGACCCCTTTCCAACAAATGCAGTGGTGGAGAGGCACCTCCTGTTCGTGAAATGGGAGAGGAAAGGGAACGGCGCGAAACTATGATTTGTTCCGCAGCAGATGCTTATGAATTGGGCGATGATATTTTACCCTTAGCCGTCCGAATAGAGATGGGCCATTCTGCGAATTTAGAGGAGCAGGGACAAGACGTGACGGCTCCAGTCGTGTCACGGTATCAAATAGCACCAATTTTTTAAAGCAGTTTAACCAATACATCCCAGTCTATAAAAAATTTTCCTTCCCCTGTACCTCTTTGGGGTACTCGCGATCGCGACTTTATGCTGCGACGCCGAAGGCGACGCGAGGGATTGGACGGCGCACAGTGCAAAATCTTACTACTATTTCGTTTGGACTGGAGGAGACCGTGCCTGCTGATCAGTTTCGAAGAATGGAGTTTTGTGAAACCATGATTGAAAATCAGAATAAAAATTTCATAAAAATTTTTTGTTTTACAGACGAAAGTTCGTTTTCAATGCATGGATGTCACAATCCTTCCGTCGTTCGTCACTGGTCACGGAAAAATACACATTTGCATACTACAAAACAGACCCAGTATCCTCAACTTAATGTCTGGACTGGGATTTCGGGTGACAATATCATTGGTCCTTTTTTTCATAAATGGTAATTTACAAGGGATAAATTATTTAGCTCTGTGGCAGGACCATATTCCTGCGATTCGACAGGTTGCAAATTTTGACTTTAACCAAGTTTGGTTTATGCAAGATGGTTGCCCAGCTCATGACGCTTTTCCTGTGAGTGTTTTTAAATGAAACGTTTCCATAAGGTGGCAGGCAAGGTATCAGGTGGCACATGGTCACTTAAGAGCTACCACTTTGGATGAACTTCGGGCAAACATAATCACCACTCTACAATCAGTGACACCTGAAATGTAGGAGAGTGGTGGTATTCGTTAGGTAGTTCTTAAATGAATATGAAAGAATTTGCTTTTAAAACAGACCCCTCCTATTTGTTTCGCTGGCATTAAATATTATAATATAAAAAAGAACAAGCTTGAAAAACGTTACGTAGTTATCTTCCAAATTTTCTATATTTTATGTACAAAGTCCCTCAATCAAATATTCTTTACGAACTGAAAGAAAAGATCACCGCGCAATAGGGAGACAATCGGTGTCAGAAATTTCCTCCCTCTACTTTACCAGGTATTTGCTGTGGGTCTAGCTTTTCTAAAACAATGGGCGTAACCATGTGTAAACTTCTATCCTTTTTTCTTACGTACTACATATTTTATACATATGCAGTTGTTCATCTTAGATACATACAGTAATAATTTCCTATAATCCATGTAGCATTTTGTTTTAAGCTTTTATTTAGCATATTTGCTACAATTTTTTCTTAAATTAACTTAAAACTATACTTTATATTCAAATTTATAAAACAAATAAATAAATAGGTATAAATTAACACTATATTAATAAAATTTAATAACTTTATATAAATTGTATTGAAAATAAATATTTTTTTATACTTTTTTTAATTTTTTTTAAATTTGGTTCATTTTTAATTGACACTTTTAATTTATTGTATTCACTCAAGCCTTTTGAAAATATTGATTTTTGATCAACTAATGTAGATGTAGTGCTTAAATGAAAATCTTCTTTTGTCCGGGTATTGTAAGTATGATAATTATAATTTTGATGTATAAATTGTTTTAATGAATCTGGTAGTAAATTATTATTAATTTTATAAATAAAAATACAAACATTATAAAATATTAAATTTTTTACATTTAGCCAGTTTAATTTCTTTAACATTGTTTTTATTTTGGTATATTTATCTGCATTTAAAATTATTCTCATTGCACGATTTTGTAAAATTTGTAATTTTTCCAGAATGTCTTCATTAGCTGAATATAAAATAGTTGAGCAATACAAAAAATATGGCAAAATTATTGTGTTGTATACACATTTTTTTGAGAAAAATGATAAATAATGACTTATTCTTCCTAAATATCCAATTTTTGCTGCTATTTTTGAGATGATATTATCGTAGTATAAATTAAACTTTAATTTTGAGTCTACTATAATTCCTAGATATTTAAATGAATTCACGATTTCCAATTTTTCATTGTTTATTTAAATTTCTAAATTTAATGGATTACTTTTTAAATTTATTGTCATACATTTCGTTTTATTAACATTTAACTTTAATTTGTTTGTATTTAACCAATTTAAAACTAATTTTAAGTCAGTAAATTAACGTATCATCCGCAAACATCTGAATTAAACTATATTTTAAAATGGATGGTAAATCATTTATGTAAAGAATAAATAATAATGGCCCCAATTTACTTCCCTGAGGTACCCCAATTTTGATTTCTTTTGTTGATGATAGTGTGTTTATTATTTTAGTACGTTGTTTTCTGTTAAACAAATAATTTTTAAACCATTCCAAAACTTCTCCTCGTAATCCATATTTATAAAGTTTTTGTAGAAGTCTCTCTCTATCAATTGCTTCAAAGGCCCTTTTAAAATCTAAGAATATCCCAATAACTATTTCATTTGTTTCAAAACACCTCCTCCAATTTTCCACTACTTACTAAACGGCAATTTCTGTTGAATATTTTTTTCTAAATCCTGATTGTTGAGCTACTAAAATTTCGTTGTCATCTATAAATTCTAAAAATTGCTCGTAAACCACTTCCTCTAATAATTTTTCGATGTCCCATAAAACATTAATAGGTCTCATTTCGTCATATTTTTTTGTGTTTTTTATTTTCGGTACAGGGGTTATAGTTGAACATTTTAATTCATCCGGAATTTCACCGTTTTTTAAACATGTGTTTATTAGATTTAGTAGTTGATAACCTATAACTGGAAAAATTAAATAAAAAAAAATTTAATCATGCTGTATATAAATTATTATGATAGAGGAACATACGAGTAATGGTAGATTATTTAAATCAAAGTTCATGAAATCCCAACCAAAGAACGATCTATCAGGTTTAGTTTTTAACAGACTGGTACTGTCAGAATTTTAGTTTCTGTATTTCTTTCATTTGTTTCAGAATATTCTAGCGGTGATAATGGAAGCAGGTGGTTGCACCGAACCGGCGGAACCAAATTTAGGACCAGATGCTTTCTACGTAGAAGAGGCCCAGGCCACGCTGGCCCACATTCAGGAACTTGGCTTAGCCGAGTTAGCCGAAAGAAATTTGGCCAACAACGGCGGATACCAGATTGCCAGCCCTGTCCCAGTGCAAGGCAGAAAAAAAAGCGACATTATTGCTGGGTTGCATTTTGGAAAACATCCTGGTTTTACGGTAGGTTGAGTTGTGCATTAACACTACTACTATGTCGGTCTAGAACGTTTTTCTACGTTGTCCGACGCCTATTCTCCACCTCCTTCGATCTTCTGTCAGGCTTTTTTAACTCATTAATCTTTCGATTGGCTGTTGCCAATCCAGTTTAGGACGCCCCCTTTTTCTGCGCCCTATTAGTTGCCATTCTGGGACCTGCTTTGGTTAACTTTCGTCGTTCATCCGTTGTACATAGCCGTAACATATCAGTTGTCTTTTAATGATGTCATCCGTTATGCTTTCCTCGATTCCCATTCTTTTTTTATGGTCTAATTGCATATATGATTTGCTCTAGATATTCTCATTGATCTTATTGCATACATTTCGACACTTTCCATTTTTGTTTTGCATTTTTCTGTTACGCGACAAGTCTTAACAGTGTCCTTTTCACCATTCTTTCATATGTATTAAACTTTACATTCTTTTTTCTCTCTGAAACCTTTCTTTGCTTTTACTATTTTTTTTAACAATTCTTTACGGTCAAATGTGACACCCAAGTATACATAGTCATTGCATGGAGATATTGTTTGTCCTTCGTCGAGTTCTAACTTACTTGATTCGTTTCCAATACATAAGTACTGTGTCTTGTCCATGTTCACTGTTAACCTCCAATTTCATACTCTTCCGTTAACTTTCTGTGTTCTTTGTCATTATCTACAATTACTTGGTCGTCAGCAAACTGTAGTGTGTATATGGTAAATCGGTTGTTAAATTGTATTCCCATGTAACGTTTTCAGTTTTTAGAGCTACTGCGATATATATTTTAAAAGGAGTTGGAGGGATACAACATCCATGTCTTAAGCCTTTCGGTACCAGGAATTCTTTTGATAGTCGATTTTCAATCCAATTTTACTAGAGTTTGACCCTTGGTATAGTTCTTTTATCGCTTTTATGTATATATGATTGATCAGTCAGTTTGTTTTAACACTTTCCACAATTTTTCTACTGGAACGGTATGATATGCTTTTTGTAGGTCCACAAAGGTATCCCTATATTTCTGGCACTCCTTTTCTCAATTTTTTGTTAAGGACCCAAAACATTATCACTACGAGATCTGCCTTCACGAAACCCACTTTGCTTTTCTTCTTCTTGTTCATGAAAGTCATTCTCTATTAAATCTCTAAGAATCCTACCGTATAATCTACTTGAAGAACTGGTTACGGAAATTCCTTTGTAATTGTTGTAGTCCAGCTTGTTTTCTTTTTTATGTATTGAGGATATGAATGCAATTCTCCAATCATGAGTACATCCAGTACATGTCCGTTTATGTATTAATCGATAATATATATAGACTTTCTCTGATCCATATTTGAGCATTTCAGCGTATAATCCCCCAGGTCCGCTTGCTTTTCCGGATTTACGCTTTTTAATACTATTCTTTATCATTTCTTCTTCGGTGATTACTTCCTCTCCATGTACTTGTATGTCTCTCTTCGGAGAGGCTGGCATATATTCGGGTCCCGTTTCCTACAGCAGTCCTTTGTAGTGTTGAGTCCATTGTTCTGGTTTGATGATCTGAATGTTTACTTTTTCTTTTGTTGGGTTTTTTACCGTAGAAATGAATTTCCTTACATCAGAACTTTACCTACCTCCTACATATCTTTTATATCGTGGCATTTGCGCTCAAACATTTTATTTTTTTCCGTGCGTTTCAAATGTTTTAGCTGTCTTCTGGCTTCCCTGTAGATGTTGTGCATTACCACCATCACAAAACTAGTTCCAAGATATTTACCTTGGGTGGTATAGCAATTCTTGGCTTTGAATTATGTTTATTAATAATAATAAATTACTTATAAACTTAAAACATTAAATTAACGAAAAACGTTCACGGGCAAATCCTGAGACGTAAAAGTAGCTCGGGGACGCTTCATTTTGGCTTTATTAGGCCTCATTCAGCTCGAGCATAACCATAAAATGGAAGGAGATGAAATGATGATGTGGGTATCTGAAAAGAGACCAACAGCAAAACGCAGCGTCCCCGACCTACCTTTACCTCTGAGGAATTGACCATGAAACTTTTTCGTTAAGAATTTTCACCTCGTGAACTTGCTTCAAACATTAAAATTACATTACACGACAAATGTTAAAAAATACAAATAATACAAAGAACAAAATATTTTAGAAGATAAATTTAACATTATTATTTTTAATTTATTTTTCTTTCTTTAAGGAGAGAGACTGGTGAGGTCAGGCCTTCTGTAGAAAATAAAATATACCGAAGGACCACTCGAGATAGCTCGAGAAAAACGTGTGGGAGTTAAGAGGGACTGTATCTTTCCACAGGGCTCCGACAGGGAAAAAAGAGCCTAAAACTTATTTACTAAAAATAGCGTAGCAATGAAAAATTATCAAGAAACGACTTACCCTTAGATGTCTTTTGTAGCTACTTGGCTGGCCAGCCCGATTATACGCGAAGTACCAGACTCTCCATTGTTCTATAGTTCAAATGTTCCAAACACTAATATCTAATAACTAAAGCGTAAAAATTAATAGTTTCCACAATTTTAATATAAAATAATAGCGGTGCGGTGACTTTCTTTGCACGTGGCGCGTGGTTGAGTTGTTCGCTCAGACAATCGGCGTTTTCGTCTGCTGGTCCGAATTTAGCCGCTTATCTCAAATCCTTCATTGCTGGAAGAAGCGCGCGAAGTTTACATTTAAAATATGGAAAGATATAGCGTAAAGTAAATCAAAATAATATTCTAAAAGCGCTTGTAAGCGTAGAAAATGTAACCCAAAAATATTTAAAAACTAAGAGAGATAGCTTCTCTAATTTTAAGTGAAAATTAGAGAATATAATTATTTACAAAAATAAAAACAAGTTGGGAAACTTGTTCATTCGGCCCACCAAAATGAGCATCATTTTTCGGTAGGTGAATCTGAATCAATTGGAAGGGGGCAAAGCTTGACTAAAGGTCGTTTAAAGATACCGGACGCGGTACGAACATTTGCCACCCTAGCGTGCCCATCAGGCCCTTTAAAAATTTCAATAATGCGACCTACCCGCCATTGAAGGGGCGGTGATAACTCGTCTTTGATAAGAACGAGGGTACCTATTTTTGGCTCTGCGCATGGTTCCAACCATTTATTTCGTACTTGAAGGGTATGTAAAAATTCTTGGCTCCAACGACGCCAAAAATCGGCTTGTATTCGTTGGACCAAGTTCCATCGCGATAACCGATTCTCAGGTTTACTTGAAAAATCTTCATCAGGAACAGAAACTAAAGGTCCATGTGTTAAAAAATGTCCCGGTGTTAAAACCTGTAGATCGTTACAGTCGGTAGATTGCGGGGTCAAGGGGCGAGAATTTAAAATCGCCTCAATTTGACAAAGAACCGTGTACAACTCCTCATAACTCAGAATCTGCGAGCCAATGGTACGAATTAAGTGAGTTTTTACTGATTTTATCCCTGACTCCCAAAGACCGCCGAAGTGGGGAGCTGATGGGGGGATAAAATTCCAGGCGATAGCTTGTTGCGTGCAAGCATTTCTTGCAAGATCAAGCAATTCTTTGCTTGATTTAACGAAATTTGTGCCATTGTCTGAAAAAAGAGTTTTTATGTAACCTCTTCGGGCAACAAAGCGACGTAGCGCAGCTAAAAAAGCGTCCGAAGTTAGATCTGACACTAACTCGAGATGTAAAGCTTTAGTATTTAGACAAATAAAAAGGCAGATATATGCTTTTTGTGTTTTTACACCTCTGTGTTTACTGAGAGTGATAGGTATAGCACCACTAAAATCTACTCCACTAAAAGTAAAAGGCTTTTGTGGAATCAAGCGGTAGGACGGAATTTGTCCCATGATTTGCTCATAAGAATGCGGTTTGACGCGAAAGCAACGAACACATTTGGATAAAACCGTTTTAATTAAGCGTTTGGCAGATAAAATCCAAAAAATTTGACTAATGAGATATTGGACTGTTTGCACTCCGACATGCAAATATTTTTTGTGCATATATTCAATAAAAATATAAGAAAGTCTACTTTCCTTGGGTAAAAGAAGAGGATGTTTTTGTCCGTAAGAAATAGTCATGGCTTGTTGAATGCGTCCTCCAACTCTTATAAGACCATCCTGGTCTAAAAAGGGATTCAATTTTTGTATGGGTTTTATGCACTTTTTCTGGTTTTGAAGGTTAAGAATTACTTCAGAAAAGTATTTTTGTTGTTCGTGCTTAGCCAAACATTTTAAAGCGTTAAAGAGATCGATATAATCTATATTTGTCTTTTTTCTGACGTCTGCGGATAGTCTACAATTATTTATGAATCGTAAACTGCGGGCTAAAAGTAGTTGAATAGCGTAAAAATCGGATTTATTATTTAAAAGCGAATCTAAAAAATTTTCCGTTGTTCGGTCACAAGAAATCAGAGCAACATTTTTTCGTTCCTCAGTCTCTAAACTGTCATTTATTTTGACTTGCGGGGTTTTTGTTGGCCATTTATCGAAAGATTCTTGTAAAAAACTAGGGGCGGCCCACCATAGGGGATGATTTAAAAGCTCACTCGGCGAGCAGCCGCGGCTGGCTACATCGGCACTATTGAGAAATGTGGGGGTATATAACCAACATTCTGGATTAATATTATCTTGGATAAGACTAACACGATCTGCGACAAAAGTTTTCCATTTACTTGGATGGGATTTTATCCAGTGTAAAACAACCATTGCGTCCGAAAAAGCGTAAATATTATTTATTGTGAACCTTTTTATGAAGATATCATATGTGTATTTTAAGACCTCAGATAAAAGAGTAGCGGCTAGAAGTTCTATTCTCGGAATACTAACAAATTTTTTAAGTGGAGCGATGCGACTTTTCGCAAGAACAAAATATATGTGATATTTAGCGTTTCGTAAGACACGTAAGTATATTACGCATGCGTACCCTCGTTCACTCGCATCACAAAAACCACAGAGATCGATGGATTCGGCGTTTGTGATGTCAATGTGGCGGGGTAAACTAAATTTTTCTAAAACTTGAAATTCAGATTGATAGAGTGTCCACTGACGAACTATTTCTAAAGTAGGCGTGGCGTCCCAGGAAATACCAAGTAACCAAATTTGTTGAATCAAATATTTTAAAGTGAATGTTACTGGGGTAAGATAACCATGGGGGTCATAGCAGCGTGCTAAAAAAGAGAGAAGCGTCCTTTTTGTACAGCTTTGCTGATTAGGTAATATGTTAAATCGAAACTCGTCGTATGAAGGATGCCAGCACAGGCCTAAGACCTTAGTGACGTCATCCGAATCGAGAGATAAAACTGCGGGGTTGACTAAGGAGGGATCTAAATGAGAGATCACTTCTGAGCGATTGCTAGACCATTTGTGTAATTTCAAGCCAGCGTTTCCTAACAATTCCGTAAGCTCATGCTGCAAATTTAACGCCTCTTGAACCGTTTTACATGAAGTAGTGACGTCATCAATATAGGTATCGTTAAGTATAACTTGAGCAGCGTGAGGGTAGTTATCATATTCGGACTCAGCTAAGTGCTGAAGGGTGCGTAAAGCGAGATATGGTGAACAGTTCACTCCGTAAGTGACAGTTCGTAGTTTAAAAACGGAAACTTTTTCATTAGGGTTAAACCGCCAAAATATTTTTTGGTATTTTTGATGATCAGGGTTGATATTTATACCACGATACATTTTTTGAATATCGCAGGTGAGCGTCACAGGGTTAAGGCGAAAATGTAATAATATTTGAATAATATCTTTTTGTAGTTTCGGACCCGATAATAACACTTGATTAAGCGAAATATGCGTAAAAGGGTCTGTAACACTCGCATTAAAAACTACCCTTGTCTTAGTAGTGATAGCTTCATTTTTAACAACAGCGAAATGTGGAATAAAATAGCTGTCTGAATCGTCTTCTTTTTCTGAGTCATAGTCCATATGACCCAATTCCAAATATTCATTCATAAATTTAGAATATTCACAATACAAGTTTTTATCGCGAAGCAGTTTTTTTTCTAAAGATAAGAAACGATTTAGCGCGACTTGTTTGATTGTAGGAAACTGCGGTGGATTCTCAAATGTGCGAAAGGGAAGGGAGACAGTATACCGGCCTTCTTGATTACGCGACACGCTCTGTTTAAAATAATTTTCACAAATTTCATCCTCTGGTTTCAAATGAGTTTTTTGGGGGACGCAGTCGGTTTCCCAAAATTTTGAAATTAATTGCGAAAGCGAGTCATTTTCATTTTGACAAAAAAGAGCATTAATTGGCGGGGCAGAAATTAAGGGTTGATTTATTTGTCCCATCAAAATATAGCCGAAAATAGTTCCCATAGCAAAGGGATGATTTGGATCATCGCTAGCGATTTTTTCACCCTGTATAATTAGTGGAAATAGATCCATACCAATTAGTAAATTTACAGGCGAAGGGTTGTAAAAAGTGGGATCTGCTAAGGGTAAATTTTTTATAAAATGCCAATTTTCTGTATTTATTTTTACTGACGGTAAATCAGTACAAACTTTTTGCAAAATAATCGCTTGCGTAGACACAAAAATATCTGGTTTTTGAAAATTACAAATTTTAATAAAAATCGATCCTAGATCAGAAGTAAGAGAGTTGCCTCCAACCCCCTGTATATTTGAACATAAGGGTTGTCTTGGAAGGCCCAATTGTTGCGCTAATTTTTGAGAACAGAAAGTGTTTTGCGAACCGCTGTCTAACACCGCTCTAACTGTTTGAAAGTTACCGCGGACATCTTGAATTTTTACTAGGATAGTTGACAATAAAACTTGCGATTGCGCAGAAATAAAACCACAATGCGTGGGGTTAGAACCCGAAGGAGTTGCGATTGGTACTTGTGAATTAGAAGACGTCGAAGTAAAATTGTTATTATTTTGAGTAGAGTAATTTTGAAGCGGACACCCAGTAGCCGGGGATCTAAAACTTTGCTGGCTGGCGAAGTAACCACGTGGTGCAATACTTGGAGATGCGTTGGGACTAATATTAGAGGGATTTTGTGAGAAATTCACGTTAGCATCAAAATGTGATCTATTTTGATTTTGAGAATTAGCGCAATTATAATTTCGCTCAAAATGAATTAATGAGTGGTGTCTTTGATTACCAGGGCAATAGCGACATGAGCGCAGACTTTGACAAGAATTTGTTGAATGTATTGAGCTTAAACAATTTATACATAGTTTCTTATTTTTAGCGTAAGTATAGCGTTCGTAGGGAGATTTACCTTTAAATGCGTGACATAAATATATTGAATGTGTGTTAGAATCACAAAAAGCGCATCTATCTTTAGAATGAGTATTTTCCGTACCAAGTAGCGTTTTTGTATAATAAGGCGAGGCGTTATTTTTATAAAACTGTTTATTATTTTTAAATCTATTTTTAGATTGTAGCGAATAAAGCGAATTACATTGACTTTCAAGAAAATTATAAATTTCTTGATATTTGGGCATTTCATTAGACCTAGAATTAGCTAGTTCAAAGCGCGAAAGTAGTACCTCAGGCAATTTATCTAGTAAAATGTTGGCGAGCGGAAAACACCATTGATCAGTGTCGTAATTTAGAGTTTTTAAAGCCTCAATGTTTTCTGAAAAAACATCAAGCAGCGTGCGCAGTGTTTCTGGATTGTCGTCTTTGAGAGCGGGAAAATTATACACGGAGCGCCAATAAGTTTGAGCCGATAAGCGGGGGTTATGATAGCGTTTTAGAAGCGTATTGTAAGCGATTATATAATTAGCGTCGGTTATTTGTAAGTGTTTAACTACGTTTAAAGGCGGTCCTTTTAGGTAGGACAGTAACAAATTAAATTTAGCGTTTGTAGGAATACTAGGATTATTGTGTACAGAACTATTGTACATATCTAGAAAGGTTGGAAACTTAGTGATGTCGCCATGAAATTCGACAATGCGCAGTCTTGGCATTAAAGACGCCATAAAGCGGTCTGAATCAGAAGAATTTGAAATTTGCGTTAAGTTTTGAGGTTGAGGAGCTTCAATTTTCACCTCAAATAGTTGTTTTTGAATTCTTTTAATATCATAGAAGCTGTCGTCAAACTCAGTAAGGCGTTCATTTTCTTCTTCCAGTCTCTCCGGACTTGCCGAATAAGCCTCTATTATTTGATTTTGATAAATAAAAAATGTTTCTTTCATCTCATCAAGGTCGATAAGTCGAACCTGTAAACACGGTTTTTTTGTATCATCCGTTAGGCATGCATTAGCTAAGTTATGAAGAGTATTAATGCGATTATGTTGCACATTACGGAGTGCTTCTAACTTCTTAAGTTGCGTACTCATTGTAATGTTTTTAAAAAACTCCGTTAACACAGGTGAACGATTAGTTTCCGAAATTTTTAATATTTAAAAATTAAAAGCGTTTAAAAAGAAAAGAGAATAGGCGATAAAAAATGTAAACAAGTCTCATTTACCTCTTAATATCTTTGTGTTGGAAACTTTTCCTACGTGCATTCGACGCCAAGCCAAGAAGAGGTAGGAAATGCGCGAAAACAATGCGCGTTCGGTACTTTTTTACTTGTTATTTTTACTGCGAGCACAGCAAAAAGAGCAAGGTCAGCGTATTTATTAAAAATTTTATTTTTAACAAAATGCGATTTAGACTTTAATTTTTCCCGGGGTCCTGTTATCGGGCTCGAACCTGGACCAAATGGTGAGGTCAGGCCTTCTGTAGAAAATAAAATATACCGAAGGACCACTCGAGATAGCTCGAGAAAAACGTGTGGGAGTTAAGAGGGACTGTATCTTTCCACAGGGCTCCGACAGGGAAAAAAGAGCCTAAAACTTATTTACTAAAAATAGCGTAGCAATGAAAAATTATCAAGAAACGACTTACCCTTAGATGTCTTTTGTAGCTACTTGGCTGGCCAGCCCGATTATACGCGAAGTACCAGACTCTCCATTGTTCTATAGTTCAAATGTTCCAAACACTAATATCTAATAACTAAAGCGTAAAAATTAATAGTTTCCACAATTTTAATATAAAATAATAGCGGTGCGGTGACTTTCTTTGCACGTGGCGCGTGGTTGAGTTGTTCGCTCAGACAATCGGCGTTTTCGTCTGCTGGTCCGAATTTAGCCGCTTATCTCAAATCCTTCATTGCTGGAAGAAGCGCGCGAAGTTTACATTTAAAATATGGAAAGATATAGCGTAAAGTAAATCAAAATAATATTCTAAAAGCGCTTGTAAGCGTAGAAAATGTAACCCAAAAATATTTAAAAACTAAGAGAGATAGCTTCTCTAATTTTAAGTGAAAATTAGAGAATATAATTATTTACAAAAATAAAAACAAGTTGGGAAACTTGTTCAGAGACCTATTTGTTTGAAACTCGTAGACAATGATTGAGTAGAAACAAAATTTCGGACTTCCATTGTCTGTATTTATTTTAAACACGACGCACAGTGCGGACAAAAATAGGGTTTTTGGACAATATTCAATACCTTTGTTGTTTTTCAAAAAAGTAAATTTTTTTAAAGGGTATGTGATAAAGGGTAGTCTAAAGGTTAAAATAAGTAAAACTTTTTAAAATATATATATATGTCATTTTATTTAAAATATTAAAAAAATAAATTAAAGTACATTCAGTTTAACCTACAGTTACGTTAAAAATAAAAATCAATTTACTTTTGTGTTAGAAATTAAACTAAAATTATTTTTTTTATTCGGATTCATGGGCGTAGTTAGTAAGCCTTCGGGGGGGGGGGGGAATTAAATTAGCAACCACAAAATAATTATTTTTACCATACACACACACACACACACATTGCACCCTCAGTCTCTTTGTTCTTAAAGATGATTCCAAGAAAGCCGTTTTAGGCCGTCCACGACTCGGTCCGGGTACGGCCTCTATTTCCGAATCTGTATTTTTTGATTTTTCTGAATCCGTTTTATAACAAAATTTTTTAGATATAATATCTTTATTTAACCATTCGAAATAACGGGTTTGAAAATAAATTTTGTTTCGTCCCGATACCTTCCATTTGAGACTGAGACTTTTGCAAAAATTTAATGATGCCTTATTTAGAATTTGATTATTTTCGTCAGAACATTCTTCTAAACCCAACAAGGGTTGAATTTTTTTGAAAATATTTAACATCTTCAGACTTTCGTGGTTAATTAAATGAGTGGCCTCATTTAACAAGTCTGAAAGTTTTATGCTTATGCTTTCTAAAAGTAAAAAGAAGTAATAAAATAGTATATTATCTTCTTAGGGACTTAAGTGGCACTTTTATCCCGAGAAGAAAAAATTGTATGTAGCTACAGTTCGCCGAGTGCTCAAAAGATACTTTAGTCATTTTTGGGCCCCGTTTTTATTAAAATTATTTTGCAAGAAAAACAGACTTCCCATTTTTACGTTTTATCTTTGAACGTCACTTTTTATCCACGGGATAAAAAGTGATACTTTATCCCTAAAATTTGTGATAAAGAGCGCACTTTTGATCTCCATAGTGCAAAAAAACTATATTTTTTAAATATTCGCCCACACAAACAGCAGAATAATTTTTGGCATATATATTTTAAGACTGATAGCAGTATTTTTATGATTTTATTGTCTACCTCAAATTATTGTTTTTGCGCGTTCCCATTGACAAAAAACGGCCGATGCGATTCTAAAATATTTAATTTTCCATTTTGCTCACAGTAGTATAAGGTGACAGTACCATAAATATTTTGGGAATTTTTTTAAAATTGATTATCACCTATAACAGTAGCGCACCCAAGAATATGTCTTGGGGGGGGGGGCGAGGCCTCATGATTTCGTATTTCATGCTATTTTTTGTGTTTATTCATGAAATATGTGGAAAATATATACAAAAATCTTAGGCTTGGGCCCTGGGTGCGCCCATGCCTATAACCACTCGACATCACCGAATAATAAGCCTCATATCTTCTCCAGATTTAGTGTCATTTTTGACACCTTGCTGCCGCCACTTTTGACGTTGGTGAGAGCTGTCACAATTTTATATTTGTCGAAATGGCGGCAAGACTGGTTTTAAGGGTATACCTAAACAGTAGATGATGTGAGGCCTCTCAACCGGGGTGGTAACCAATGTGTTATAAATTATTAGGATTGAAATATATTATTTAAAAAAAATACAGCACCCTTAGTAGCAGCCTGTAGCAAAAAATATTTATGCTATCTTTTTGCTAATTCATTGGACTAATATTTAGGATATATGCCAGACCTTGCAAATCTTTGCAATTTTTTATAACCTTAATAAAATTAAAAAAAAATTTTTTTGTAAGCATAACAGTTTTAATTAAATTATTTTAAAAGCGAGACGTCAATTTGACAAAATTTTATTTAAATAAATAGCGTAAATATATATCACTGTAATGCTTAAAGAAAATTTTTTTTATATTCAAATGCAGAACCAGTAAAATTAATTTTCTGATAGGTATTTTATACGATTTTTGTGTATCTGTTTTAAAATAATGACTTTAACTATTTATTTTGTTCCCTTTCGCAAGTGTGACTAAAAATAGGTTATGATTACAGATAAACTGGACATTTATCTATACTTTTGCAATTTTAAAATGTAATCTCAGTTGTTCGAATATTGCCCACAGGAGTCCGCACTGTGCGACGTTTCGGTTAGTAAGTATCTCTAACCGTTTTCAAGTGTAAACTGTAATAAATACTCTGCTAATTTATGGGCACCTAAACTCACACGATTAATGTATAACTTTTACCCATTTCGAAAAAAAACCTCTATGCGACACCAGGGGACCCATCCGATGGGAGCTTCTCCCCTCAGCGTAACACCACTGAACAATAAACTATAATGTATTTTTTTGATTTTTATTCACAGTTACCTTTAATATAGTAACACAAAGTCATATTTTTATCAAAATTTATTTGACATCAACCCTCACCCCTTGGTTTAGTTTATGTGCGCTGGATTTTATTTATTTTTAAGGGGGACCATTTAGAGCCGAAACCCAATCTAGATACTATATTTTATCTAAAACACAAGTAATATTTTTACCAAAACTCTAATTTTTTAAATCTACCTCCACCCTTTTTTTGCGGCTTATCTATAGTGGATTTTATTGATTTTTAAATGGGACCATCTGGAGCCCAAACACAACCTAGGTACCAGATTTAATTAAAATCGTACAAGCAGTTTTTGAGTTATGTGCGTTGGTCGTTACAGACAGACGGCGCGACAAAAAAGTTTCAAAATCTTTTGAACGCAAAGATATATAAATTTTAGCTCACACGTATACTATACTATAGTAGTGTGAGCTATGGTGATCCTAATTTTTTCGAGAAAAAAAAAGTTGCTCCGATTTTAAAAATTTTTATATATCTGTCTGTCTGTATGTCTGTCTGTCTGTAACGACCAACGCGCGTAACTCAAAAACCGCTTGCCCGATTTGAACGAAATTTGGTACCTAGGCTGGGTCTTGGGTCAAGATGGTCCCATTTGAAAATGAATCACATCCACCGAACGCAAGCCTAATAAAAGGGTGGGGGAAGATTTCAAAAATTAGAGTTTATTTGAAAATATGGCCTGTGTGGTATCAAACGAAAGTTAATTGAGTCTAGAGTTAAACAAAATACATTTTGGTTTATTTTAAAAGAAGGGGTGGGGGTATATTAAAAAAAATTAGAGTTTAAGTGAAAATATGGCGTGTGTGATATCAAACGAACGGTGATTCAGTCTGGAGTTAAACAAAATATATTTTAGATTTAAAAAAAGGGTGGGGGTAGATTTCAAAAATTAAAGTTTAATTTGCAACATGGCTTGTGTGGTATCAAACGAAAGGTAATTGAGTCTGGAGTTGAATAAAATATATTTCAGTTTTTAGTTATATTAGCTCACACGCACACTATAACTATAGGACCTAGTGTGAGCTTAGGTGCCCATAGATTGGCAGAATATTTTTGATATCTGCCTGTATGTCTGTCTGTATGTCTAATGAACAACATAACTCAAAAACCGCTGGCCCGATTTGAATGAAATTTGGTACCTAGGCTGGGTCCTGGGTCGAGATGGTCACATTTAAAAATGAACAACATCCACCGAACGCAAGCCAAATAAAAGGGTGGGGGCATTGAGTTCTATAACGCCCAAAAAGCGCGTTAGCGACGGAAAGACAAGGCATTTTTTATTGACCCTATCCAATTTGGTTCCTATGGGCGGGTATTTCTTTTACAATAAAAACAGAGATAGACATTATTGAACATGTGAAACGGACAAAGATAGGGTGATTTTGCATGCTAATAATACCCTAGATAATATATGGGTACTTTTATCTCTTTCACACTGACGGCATAAGTGCGACAGAAAAGCAGCTGGCTACCTTTAATCCACCTGCCGTATTTTAAGTGATTCTACCTGCTAGTCGGTTTATACAGGGAAAACTGATAGACAATGTTGTCTAAATACGGAAATGAATTTTTTTGAATTTTGTGCGGAAATATTACAAAAAGGAATCTTAAAATGTTTAAAAACAAGTTAAGAAGTAACTATTTGAGTTCAAACATGGTCCGAAATTGTTTTTTGTGCAAAAGAAGAAAAAAAATCCATAAAAAAACAACATTTTATGGGTAAGTCGTCTTGACGGATAGTTTTTGCTAAAACACGAGAAAGTTCAGTAGCGTCACGATAGATAGTTTTTTCTGCGACCGTGCGATTTTACTCTCACACATTTTGATTCAGAAAGTGTCACTTCCCCGCACTTTTTTTTGCATCGCATGGAAATTAACAAAAAGTATTTGATTTTCTTAAAAATGATTTTTTTTAAATGCTTACATACCGATTTTTATCCAGTTGTTTTTGTTTTTTCGAACCAAACTTTTGACATGTCACGGTCGAGTTTCATACATCTTGATGAATTGTTACACGCACTGATCTATGTTTTTATAAATTTCGATAAATTTAATGTTTTTTGCGGACTTTACAGTAATTTTAAGTTAAATTTTGGTCTTTCATCGCGAAAGTATATATTTATTATTATATGACCACCGCGACCAGTCTACAGGCCGGTATCATATGTGTATGTCCTTCTAATGTCATTTGACCATCATGCTGTCTTACTTAATAAGGTCACTTAGTTTAATTAATAATTTTGTCCTACATGATATAAAAGAAGAATAGAAACCAACAAAAAATTTGTGACACTTCGATTACCGATTTTCTTTGATTGCGATTGATTAGGGTGACCAGATTACGGTTTATTAGGGTGCCCAGAGTGCGGAAAAAAAGATTTTGAAAAATTTCCCTAAAAAAATTTGAAGACCAAACACTCACGCGCCACTCAATGTTTATGGTCGCATACACTAATCCTAACTTGATTTCCGACGATTATGGACAATGGTTACCCCCTGGACATAAACCTAACAACTTTTACTATATTTATATATATGGGTTAGGTTGGGTTAGGTTAGGTTGGGTTAGGTTGCGTTAGGTTGGGTTGGGTTAGGTTGGGTTAGGTTGGTTTAGGTTGGGTTAGGTTGGTTCAGTTTGATTATGTTCGGTTAGGTTCCGCTAGGATTGTTTTGGTTAGGTTTAGCTATATTCGGTTAGGTTCGGTTTAGTTTAACCAAATTGAACCGAACCAAACCGAATCTAACGGTTCGGTTTGGTTTGGTTTGGTTGGTTCGACTCGGTTCGGTTTGGTTCGAGTAGGTTTGGTTCAGTTTGATTATGTTTGGTTAGGTTCGGCTAGGTTTAATTTGTTTTGGTTAGGTTCAGCCAGATTCAGTCTGGTTTGGTTCGGTTAGGTTCAGTTTTCTTCGGCTAGGTTTGGTTCAGTTTGATTATGTTTGGTTAGGTTCCGCTAGGTTCAGTTTGTTTCGGTTAGGTTTAGCTACATTCAGTTAGGTACGGTTTAGTTTAACCAAATCGAACCGAACCAAACCGAACGGTTAGATTCGGTTTGATTTGGTTCATTTCGATACGGATCGGTTCAGTTTGGTTTTGTTCGGTTAGACCTTTGATAAATTTAAAAAAAGTAAATAATTATTAATTTTTAGTGTTTTAAGGAATAAAAATTGATATAATGTTCAATTAAACTAATTTTTAATTGTAAAAATGTAGGAATCATAATTTTCTTGATTTTGTTTTGAATTTCAAACTTTTTTAAAAATTGTGCATTTTCATAGAAGGACCAAAAAAACTGACCCGATTTCGATCAGTTATTTCAAGTTTTTGTTAACAGCTGATAGACGTCAGGGACCGTTTTGTTTCAGTTTGAAATGAGAAAATGCTTCTTTTGTAGCAATTTGTATGGGTTTTAATGGGGTTTTAAGAATTTTTCAATTTCAATTTTTTTAACAAAACAACCATTTTCCGCAATTTTTTTTTGAAATCACTATAAAATGGTCTAAAATTATCATTTTTCAAAAAACTTCGTAGTTTTAAGAAAGGTGGTAAAACGTACCAGACCCCTGAAATGTGTTGCAGTCTAGGACAACTGGGCGCCACCAACTGGGCGGCAGGCCAACTGGGCGCCGGGCCAACTGGACGCCGAGCCAACTGGGCGCCGGACTAAAATATTTTTTCTGAAAAACAAACTTAAAAAAATTAAAATGGCGGATCCAAAGTGGCGGACTTTCTTATTTATGCATCGATATGTATCGAATATGGAACTTGGCGGTGTTTCAAGTCGCAGAACACTACACCTACCAAATTTCAACACTCGACTTAATAGATGTTGAAATTTTTGTATAAATAACATATTTATGTTGTTTTTTATCTGCACATTTTATCGAAAAAAAAATAGTCCGGCGCTGAGTTGGCCCGGCGCCCATTAGGCCTGGCGTGGCGCCGAGTTGGCCCGGCGCCCAGTTGTCCCATTCCGAATTGAAATTTTTAGTTCCGAAATTTCATCTGACTCGAGCATAACTTGTAGTCCACCCAAGAAGAGAAGAGTTGAAGAAGACCCTTGTTCAAAAAAAGAAAATATTTTACCTGGAAGGTACAACATTTGTAAAGTTCTAAGATGAAAACAATAATTTTAATACATCCACTGCACTTAGCATGCTTAGAAATTCTTTTTACTCTTTTTTTTTACTGAAGAGAATTTTGTAAACACAGTATACACAAGTAAGTATTCATGAATTATTTATTATTCAAACAGAAAATTGTTGATAAAAATATTTTTGCGATGTTGCATGTGTCCGGACTCACCAAACCGAAATTCTATTTTCATCCCTATCTTGCTCATTAAATTCTTACTTGTATTTGGTCAATTGCGATAAAAGCTTGATATAATGGCAATTTAGGCCCATGCCGGGTCTACACGTAGGGTATAGAAGTCAATGGGTGGGGGAGATTTTAAAAATTAGAGTTTATGTGAAAATATGGCGTGTGTGATATCAAACGAAAGGTAATTAAGTCTGGAGTTAAACAAAATACATTTTAGGTTATTTAAAAAAAGGGTGGGGGTAGAATTCAAAAATTAGAGTTTAAGTGAAAATATGGCGTGTGTGATACCAAACGAAAGGTAATTGAGTCTGGAGTTAAAAAAAATCATTTTAGTTTAAAAAGGTGGGGGTAGATTTTAAAAAATTGAGTTTATGGCAAAACACGGCTCATGTGGTATGTATGACACAAGAGGCAATTGAGTTTGGAGTTGAATAAAACATATTTAAATTTTTAGTTATTAGCTCACACTTACACTATAACAACAGTACCTAGTGTGAGCTTACGTGCCGATATATTGGTAGAGTATTTTTTTAAATAATAAAAAATATAGTTTCTTTGTCCAAAAATTTTTTTATATGTTGGTCAGTTTAAGATATAAGTTACTAACTACTACACGTAAATTTAGTGGGAATAAGGACACTGTTGTTCTGGTAAATATACTTTTTAATCCATCGGTAACGTTTCGACAATAGTTTTTGTCTTCATCTAAGGTCTGATGAAGACAAAAACCATTGTCGAAACGTTACCGATGGATTAAAACGTATATTTACCAGAACAACAGTGTCCTTATTCCCACTAAATTTACGTGTAATTGAATTGCAAGGACGTGATAAGTTTACCAAAAGTTACTAACTACATTAATGCTCTCTTGCAAACAAAAAACTTATTTACAGTTTTTCTGTAAAACTAATTTAGCAAAAGGTATAAGCCAAAGTTTGTAAAAAAATTTGGAAAAGCAACCATCTTGGATTTATGACGTCACACAGGCCTTTTTACTCAAATGGGAGGTAAACCCCGGCGACTTAACATTTATTGATCGAGGGTAGTCTAAAACTTTCTTGCTCAATCTAGAATTTTTATAATTTTTTTAGTTCCTGTAATATAAATCTTGTTAGAACAATTAAATTGCCGTTCTATTGCGAGCACATCATAGCCCATACAATTTTTCTCTTTAATGTGGCAAAAGTTAAAAGCGAAAGCTTGTGAAAAACTACAATCTTGGATTTATGACGTCACACAGGCGCTCTTGCTCAAATTTGAGGCAAATACCCGGCGACTTAAAATTAAGTGATCTATAACCAATCGATTCGAGATTAAGTCTTAAACTTCCTTCTTCCATTTTTTAGCTCACACATATACTATACTATAGTAGTGTGAGCTATGGTGATCCTAATTTTTTCGAGAAAAAAAAAGTTGCTCCGATTTCAAAAATGTTTATATATCTTTGCGTTTCAGATGATTTTGAAACTTTTTTGTTGCGCCGTCTGTCTGTCTGTCTGTCGGTCTGTCTGTATGTCTGTCTGTAACGACCAACGCGCATAACTCTAAAACCGCTTGGCCGATTTTAATGAAATTTGGTACCTAGGCTGGGTCTTGGGTCGAGATGGTCCCATTTAAAAATGAACAAAATCCACCGAACACAAACCAAATAAAAGGGTGGGGGTAGATTTCAAAAATTAGAGTTTATGTAAAAATATGGCGTGTGTGATATCAAACGAAAGGTAATTGAGTCTGGAGTTATACAAAATACATTTTAATTTATTTTTAAAAAAGGGTGGGGGTATATTTCAAAAATTAGAGTTTAAGTGAAAATATGGCGTGTGTGATATCAAACTAAAGGTAATTGAGTCCGGAGTTTAACAAAATACATTATAGTTTTTGTTTTTTAGCTCACACATATACTATACTATAGTAGTGTGAGCTATGGTGATCCTAATTTTTTCGAGAAAAGAAAAGTTGCTCCGATTTCAAAATTTTTTATATATCTTTGCGTTTCAGATGATTTTGAAACTTTTTTGTTGGGCCGTCTGTCTGTCTGTATATCTGTCCGTAACGACCAACGCGCATAACTCAAAAACCGCTTGGCCGATTTTAATGAAATTTGGTACCTAGGCTGGGTCTTGGGTCGAGATGGTCCCATTTAAAAATGAACAAAATCCACCGAACACAAGCGAAACAAAAGGGTGGGGGAAGATTTTAAAAATTAGAGTTTATGTGAAAATATAGCGTGTGTGATATCAAACGAAAGGTAATTGAGTATGGAGTTAAACAAAATACATTTTAGTTTTTTTTCTTTAAAAAGGGTGGGGGTAGATTTCAAAAATTAGAGTTTACGTGAAAATATGGCGTGTGTGATATCAAACAAAAGGTAATTAAGTCCGGAGTTTAACAAAATACATTTTAGTTTTTGTTTTTTTAAGGGTGGGGGTAGATTTCAAAAATTTGAGTTTGTCAAAACATGGCTTGTGTGGTATCAAACAAAAGGTAATTTAGTCTGGAGTTGAATAAGATATATTTCAGGTTTTAGTTTTATTAGCTCGCACGTACACTATAACTATAGCACCTAGTGTGAGCTTAGGGGCCCATATGTTGGCAGAGTATTTGTTTGGTAAAAGGAAAGCTAATATTTTTTTATATAAAAAAAAATTATATTTTTGTTAGTTTTTAAGGTACAAAATTAATTTCTTCACTATATTAATTGGTGTTAAAAACGTATTGACAGTTTTTCTGTGAAATTAATGTACCGAAAGTTATAAGCCAAAATTTGTGAAAAACCTTAAAAAAGCCGCCATCTTGGATTTATGACGTCACACAGGGGCTCTCACTCCAATTGGAGACAAACACCCGGTGACTTACAATTGTGTGATCTATTACCAATCGATTTAAGGCAGTTTTAAAAAATCTATCTCACGGGACACGATATTGGTGTTAAAAACGTATTGACAGTTTTTCTGTGAAATTAATGTACCGAAAGTTATAAGCCAAAATTTGTGAAAAACCTTAAAAAAGCCGCCATCTTGGATTTATGACGTCACACAGGGGCTGTCACTCCAATTGGAGACAAACACCCGGTGACTTACAATTGTGTGATCTATTACCAATCGATTTAAGGCAGTTTTAAAAAATCTATCTCACGGGACACGATTTTTGACAATATAAATACAATTAAAAAACAACAATAAAATATTCTTAACCCACACAATACACTTTCACAGACATCAAACAAGAAATACATTTTTCAGGCTGTTCCAAAAGAGACCCAAACTGGTCTAAAAAAGAATGAAGTTACATCCATTCTGAAAAGACGCAGTTCAGATCAAAATCCATCTCAATCTACGAGTTTGACAATGGACGAAAATTTTGACAATTACTCGGAAGAATCGGGCAGTCAGTGGTAAGGTTAATAAATCGCTTGCCTAGAGTTACACAGTTGTAAGTGCCACTTTTTTGAAAAATGAGATTGTATGATTACAAACCCAAGTAACATTTCTTTATTTATAGCAGAAGCTAAAAGGTTGCCAGCGCCTTTCCTTAAAACCATTAGTTCCAATGTTTGGTCGCTAGCACGTTCCCATTACGCTTATATACCCCTTAGACCTCCTAAATGGGACTCCCCAATTGGTGGTGGCAACCTATGTATTAAACTCACTAAAAAAACCATAAGAAATAAACGCTAGCATCGCCCTCTAGCGGTTCCACCAGTATAGAACCTTTTAGAGCCTAAAGCTATTATGCCAGGTTCCAAAAGCAACTCAGAAACGTCCTCTATTCTGTTATAAAACTAGATTTGGTATTTTGGTATCCTGGCAATTCTGCTGAATACCATAATACCTTTAGAGTAAAGAATTTTTCCTATAAAAGTTCTACAGATATTTTAGACGTACAATGGCTATATAAAATAATTTAGGTCATAAAATTGCCAAAAATGTCAGTGTCCCAAAATTATTGTATCACATAAAAATATACCTATATATGAGGAGTTTGTCGTTTTGTGGATCATCAAATTGCCTGCCAGACTTATTTTTCTGATAAAATCGTATCTGAAGAGCTCTCAAAACAAGCGCGCCAGCTCACAAATGCTTTTTAATAGTTTTTTTGATAACTAAATAACAAATTTTTAAAATAAAAAAAATAATTTACACTATTCACCATTAAAAAAGTCTGTTTGGTTTACATAAATCAAAATTAAAGTAAAATTATTGTTAAAAAACACTGCTAAAACGACTAGATAAATATTTTCTGTTTACAATATTTTTAGAATAGTTCTATATACGCCATTATCGTTTTATAGTGGTCACTTGGTTTTATTTGTTACTCTATCGCAACAAGGATTTTTGAGTGCGCTTATGAAACCAATAAAAAAGAGAAGGTAAACATAGTCAACATAACCTCACTTAAATTTTTTGTATTTGTTTTTTAAAGTGTTGTGTTATATTTAAATGTTTTTTATCGTGCAATTTGCACACAATCAGGAGGGCCAATGCAATGATATCCGTTGTGCCTGCAGGTTGGAGGGAAACCTCTTATATTGGCCGTTTAAACAGGCCTTATCTAGGCTTGAATGCCCTACCCAGGAGGATAATAAATAATCAATCTTGCAATAGGTAGGTACCAATCTGTACTAGTACTAGTAAAAACTAAAATACGAAAGTATTTATTTACTTCTGTTAGAACCCTTAAGGAAAGAAAGTTTTATATGACCGCCTATTTAAATAATATTGAATATGCAGCTATGGGTAACCATAAATACAAAAGGATTAAGTTTACCTTTAAGCCTTCCAATAAAACCTGTTTAAAATGCCTAAAAGTAGTGGCAAAAACCAAAAGTCTAAAGTTTATATTTACCACTCTTAAAAACATTAAGGAAACTAGGTTCTATATGGCCGCCTATAAAATCATATTTACTATTAAACATGGGCGAACTTCGGGGGGTTCGCCCATGTTTAATAGTAAATATGATTTTAGATTTTTTTTACATATTTTCTACATATTTCATGATAAAACACAAAAAATAGCTTAAAATTTGACATCATGAGGCTTCGGGCCCCCGCAAGAGGCCTCGGGCCCCCCCAAAACACATTCCTGGGTGCGCCACTGTATGAAACTACTGGTAACTACAAAAACAAAAGGATATAAGGTAACCTTTTAGCTCTATTATAAAACACTTTTGTTATGACCTAAAGTAATGAAAAAAACTAAAATACCAAAGTTTATATTTATTTCTTTTTAAAAACTTTAGGTAAAAGGGTTTTATAAGACCACCTTTATAAATCAGAAATCAATAAAACCAAAAGTATCTAAAAGGAACAGAAGAACACTTTTTGGTTGTATAACACCTCTTTAGGTAATTGGCAATATAAATTACATTTTTGTAGCCAAATTGATCCTAAAAGCCATAACAGTACCCTCTAAATAACCTTGGAACCAAATTAATAAAACCTTGAGTGGTAATAATGTTACTTGGGAAGTAGTATGTGTAGTAGCTGTTTCTTAGTTTCTTCTGCTAAAAACGCATATTGGTGATCAGACTAAAGAAGGAATTTTATAACATGATTATTTTGAATACATATGTGCTTATTCTAGAACCCCAAATTTCAAATCATCCTCCTGAACAATTTACCTTAGTGTACATGCAACTGTGTAACTCTAGGCAAGCGAAATGTTCTTTTTTACGGGTATGCGCACTCGCATGGAGATCCCTATCACGCTCGAGAAGCGGCAAGTGCGCGGAGAAGCGGCAAGTGCGCCATATTCACCGAAAGAAATGTATGCGCACACTGCTGTCTCACCTTTTCTTAAAACAACTCAGCGCATATTTGACCTATCTATAACTATGTCTAAATGAGCTACGAAACCTAAACTTTGGACGGTCGTAGCCCTTGATAGAGTTAACAATACCGCCAAGTTTTATGGACTTTCATAAATGGATAATTTTTATTTTGGTCATGCTAGCATCTTTAATCATGTTGTTGCACCTATTGGTATTTGGGTAATTGCAAGTACTAGACAGGGCAGACTAAAACATAATTTAGAAATCACTAAATTTTTTCAGTGAGAGATTGAGTGAAGTAAGTGATGATTCAGCGATGCGACAAAAAGGAACAAAATATGACTTGAACGATGAATCTGATGAGGAAGATTTTGCAGTAAGTTTTTTTTATATATTTTTTGTTTATTAAAATATTGTTAAAACAGCAAATTCGAAAACTGATCTAAAATCTATATTATCTAAAATAGTAGTAATAAAAAATAAACGTATAAAAATCAAAAATCATAATGAAACGATAAACTTGATAAGAACTGTAACTTTCAGTGACCATCTAAATATCACTTTTTTTCAAATGACCGGAAAACAACCACTAGCGTACAATTTTGTATGTATCACTTTACAGGCAAGTTCTTTCGGAGAGCTGGAAAAGAAACAAGCGACCGGAAAATGTACTTTTTCGGTCAAGTTAGCCACGATTTCTATTTTGGTAGGTTTACATTTCTATCAAAATATCTCAACTATATAGTATATATAAATTTAGGCCAATTTAGAAAATATCAAAGTATAATGTAAGTACTTCAATATTTACTTACATGTGAAGTGTGTTTGGTGTGGAGTTTTATGGCGATTTAAAAATATATATGTACGATATTCGACCCGAAATTGATTATGCAGGTCTGCGGTTCGCCCTGTAAATTTGACAAAATTTGTTTTTGTTTTGGTTTGGTGTTGGTACCTTTTTAACATACTAAAAGTCTAGAAATAATATTAGTGCAAAATATGTTTTTTGGCCGCCATCTTGTATTTTTTTAAAAAAATCATAGAAAATCGTGTCTGATATCAAATGACGTAAAATTTTATGCTCAAAAAGACGTGACGTGATGATATTAGTATAATAAAACTTTGTAACAAAATAGTGGGCTAAGAACTTTAAGCTTTTGCAGTGTGTAAACATATTTTATTTGAGTTCCTTTTTTTTATGTGTCTACGTTTATCCAAAAAAATTTTAATGGCAGGAATGAACTTTTTTCTTTGCTCTGAAAGTTCAAGTGAAACTTTGAAGTGTGTCGTGTTATTTACTAAAGGTAAACAGAATAAATAAACTTCAAAAAGATCAATTAGTTATTTAAATAATGTTCTGACCGCCCCGTGAGTGTCCATGTCGAAGGCTGCCGTCGGTACAGTAATCGCAGTAATATCAAGAGTAATGTAAGCTGAAGTTACGTGGTTAGGATTAAGCAGTAGTTATCTGCAGTAGAGTACTGCGGTCGATATACTAACCTTTACTTTATTACGGACATGACTGTGAAAAAGCGTTTTTTTTTTTAAGTTTTATAATGGCAGAGCTCTCCTCCGTGTTGCAAAGTCTAGAGCAAGGGAACAGCGTCAAACAACCACAAGCATTCATACACTTAGCCAGGATTCGAACTCATCCACCCGACTTGTAAAGCGAATGCGCTACAGCTTTACGGCCAACCGACGACAAGAGAAATTGAATAATCTTTATTTAAAAGATACATGTGAGAAACGGGTTAAATCTGTCGGTACATAAGTCCGAACAGCATTGTTTAAAAAATATTTTATGAAAGCGTGTACTAACGATTTATATTCAGTCAATATTCAGTCACGATGATGAATTATGCAGCGTAAATTTTCCAAAAGATGACCCAACCCACCGTAATGATTCTCAAGACGAATTATGGCAACGCTCTGGGTTGTCTTGCGGACAAGTAAAATCATGACGCTTTTTTGAAAGTACGTAGGAGGTTTCGAAGACATTAAGAGCCAACTGCATAGTACCAAAATAATCATGCTTTTCTTTGTCCGCAAGTCGACCAAGAGTCTTGCATCTTAAATCCTCATCATCTCGGTACTTCTGCTGGTAAATTATTATCGGCAGACTTTAAATGGGTTCCTGGAGTTACACTCCCTCATAACAGAATTTTTCGTACTTATAAACCGCTAGATTTAACCCATTTCTCACTGACATAATAATAAGGTAACCACAAAACAAACAATGTACTTTAAATGTAAATGTTGGTATTTATACCTGACCGTAGTACTCTACTGCAACTGTCTAATGCTTCATTCTGAGTAAGTTTAACTTCACATCACTCTTGATATAATTGGTATTTATGTACAGACGGTGGCATTCGACATGAACACTCACGGTCCGGTTAGAACATGATTCAAATAACTCATGAATATTGTCTTTTCGTTTACTTGCACTGATAATTCTTTGTTAATTTTTAGTAGATAACCGCTTCGCTTTGACTTTCAGAGCACACGTTACCTACAGTTTATTTCTGCCATTTCATACTTCTTTCAATCCGTGAATAGATGAAGAGCTCATCTACAAATAGGAGCTCAAGATATTTTTACGGAATGTAGAAGCTTTTTAGTTTGTCGCCCACTATTTTGTTATTAATTTTTGTTTTTAAAATAGGGCATCGCCTACCTGCTAGAACTACTATTTTAAAAAACCAATCAAAATCTTTTTTAACATAAAATTTGACGTAATTTAATACTACACAAGAATTTTTATAATTAAAAACAAAATTCAAGTTGGCAGCCAAAAAACACAGTTTGTGCACTTACAATTTTATCTTTCTCTTTTATTATGTCAAAAAGATACTACTAAGAAATTTAAAATTTCCATTTCCGTCTCTGTGGAAATTACTTTCAGGTATCACATGTTTTTTGCATATATCTATTGCACTAATAGTAGCGGTGGCGGCAGGGTAGTGCCGTGGTATGGTTGTCGGCTTGACATGCCGCCCACTTCCTTTTCAGCGTTCAACAGTCGTCATCGACTAGGCGTGCGATGCACACAATATATTTATGTTGTATGACCATCACGAATATACGTAGGTGTAGTCCAGGAGCCGACACGCAGCCAGCCGAGAAACCAGGATTAATAACCCAGGAACCTCCTATAATTGCTATACTCGGTACCAGGATGGCGCCAGCATAAATCTCCTAAAGTCAACTCACGACGACCACGACTGTTGGGTTGAAAAGGAAAAAAGTCTATCGCCCATAACCAAATTCTGCTGCGACGATAGCGATGTTAGATAGATGCAAGTCTAACATGTAGCAGGACCAACTTTCGGAAGGGGTGGTTCGGTTGCAGCCTAAGGGGCACGTGCATCAGTTTGGTATATGGTGTACGGACAAATCGGGGTTTGCGAACAGGAGGTGCCTAGTCGCTAGACCAAAAATGGCCTCCCCATTACTACTATTTACTAATAACCTTCTTAGTAAACCATACATGAATTTGTTTTTTATTTTCTAGTCATATCCGAGTTTGTATGGAATTTTCCTCCTGTGTTTTTAGGATGGCAGCCAACTAAGCACCTATAGCTTTGACATTTCGGAACTAAGGCACTCCTTGTTAAAAGAAACCGGTGAAATGCAACCCGTACAACTGACATCCGGGCCTCATAATGTTCTGTTTCATTTTGTGCAACTAGACACGACTGAGGGGGTGCTCGTGAGCCCTGTGGGTTGCAAAATGGCATCGGAAACCTACGTATATATTATGGAAAACTTTAGGAAGTGTTCACAGAGTATCCACGGCGTCTTTAAAAATACCTTGAGATTTAAGGTAAGTTTAGTAGGTAATAAGACTACAATTTATTGAGTTTTTGTGGTGCATAGTCGATGCATTCTGACCGTGTTTGCTGGTACTGGAAACAATTCTGTCATATACCGTCTCTTTAGCTTTACAAAAGCTTGACCATGCAGTGTTCTGAAGAGTCCCTCAAGGACGAAACAGTTAACTGTCAACACTTAAAAGGTGTCTATTAGATCTTGGACCCCAGTGGGTGTACAGCTTTCGAGCGGCCCACAGAAAAATACAAGAGAAATAAAATCTTTCTATACCCGCTTAGCCACGAAAAATTGTTTTCTTTATTTACAGGTACTATTTACGTATGTTGATTATATTCACTGAATTCATTTGTCTGAAAACAAAACATTTATAATTTTCTTCCTTTTGGTTATTTAATGAAAGATTAATGATTTTTGTTTCTTGGTATACTGGTTTCTTTTTGTTTTGATTTTCTGCTTTTTGTTTGTTACAGAAATATTTTAATTGTTTTTTTTTAATCATACCTTTTTGCTCGACAAAATACTCCTTCGCTGCTTGTACCACTGGGGTAGTTTTTGTTTCTGGCTTAATTTTTTTCCAAACTTTTCTTTTTATTATTTTCAGATGGATTCAATTGCAAATATTAAAGCTTTGTATGATTTCGAAAGTTCGTATATTTTTCGTAGCTAATTTGCATATTTAGGGTGTTTCTACATTGAATGTACAAAATCTTACCACATACCTCGCCTGAGTGGAATAACGTGTTTCCCACTAGGTAACTAGCAGGCAGCGCGAACTCTGACCGTTGCCACACACCCTAGTTTTAGATATACGACGCATATGTATTTATATATTATGTTTTTGTGGCAATAAATGCATTAATTATTGCTATACAATAGAGTCCGGATATAGTAAACTCAAAGATTGCACGGAAACTGGTTCGCTATATTCGATGTTTACTATAAGAAGCCATATAGACTATTGTATACCTAGGTAAAAAAAAATGTGGATATTTTGAACGGGGTTTGCTCTAAGCGAGTGTTCATTATAAACGGGTTTGCTAGATGCGAACTTCACTGTACATTCATCTGGTCAAAATAAACGGAATTAAAGCACTTTACTGCAGTTACCGAAACTGTTTTGTTTCCGAGAAACAGGTTAGTAAGTTAAAAGAAATTTTTCAAAATTTATGAACATTTCTTAACGTAGGTGGATTTTTTCGGACACCAAAATCTGGACACCTTTTCACTGCACACTGCTGATTGTTTAAAACTTTTAAAATAATTTCAATATTCCGGTGTGGCGGCGAATGTTGAAAACCGAAATATTTTAAAAACGGTTTAATTTGGCGTATTTTAACATGAGTACCCTTTTTGCTTCAAAATGTTTAAGAAATTATTCCCTTAACAAAAAAGACAATTTGCATTATTGCTCTCTGCGGTCACAGTAAAAAAGTGTCTATATTTGAGTTCCAAATCATAAAAAACTACCCGTTGGTAAATTTTTAAAAATTCAATTTTTATTTTTTAAAGTACATCTCGGAAAGGGGACAATTTTGGACTAAGGTAAGTTGCTTTAAATCGACTTATTTTGACCTCAGGAATATGCGGTAACATTTTGTACGAACAGCTGAAGTTATTTGACCTGAGTAAGATTTTTAAGGTAAGTTCCTGTTTCATATTATTTTTTTAGAATATGCCACCGCAAGAGATAGCAAAAAGTTTAATAAATAAAAGTCTGGTAGCGATAAAAGAATATGGAGTGGTATTTGAATGTCCATATTTCGATGATCACAGTGGAAAAATTCGGATAACTTTTTGTGTAATTGGGTAAGTTTTTGTTTCACTTACGGTAATTTTTAAAGATATTTTTGGTTGGGTGTGCATAAGAAAAGTATTGTAAGTATGATTGCCAGAATTTGTGCCGCGCTTAAATTTTTGCCCTCATGTCTCAAATAATTTTTTTTAGTGGCTCATTCACGATTGCAACATTTGTAATAAAAAACATTAAGGGCGCATATTTTTTATATTATTAATTTACTATTTTTTGGATTTTTAACCCTAGTTTTTTAAAGTACCTAACCAAGACCAACTCAAATTTCGTCATAAAATGACTCAAAATTTATCACAAAATTCAGCTGAATTAATTTAAATGTAATAAAATCAAACAAGTTTCGTAGGTAATCGGGCAAAAAGGAGTTTTTGTTTCTCTCATATATTTTTCCGTGGGTAGCTAAGCTTAACCTCACGGGGGTCCAAGATCTAATGGACACCTAATAAGTGTTGACAGTTAACTGTTTCGTCCTTATGGGACTCCTCAGAACACTGCTTGGTCAATTTGACAATTCTTGCGAAGTTAATTAGACGGTTTTGTCTCTAATCATAAGTAAATAGTGAGAAAACTATCGCAAGAAGCACCATCTACCGAGATACGAGAGAAACAAAAAACAAAAGCAGGCGAAAAACTGCTATACATACCGATCAACGAAAAGATCGAATACAAACAAAAGAAAACAAACTATAGTCCGTGACCGACGACAGCTCTTCTGTCTTTTAGGCCGGATCAACGCATATTGCATTTTTACCCGTCATCAAGACACGTGAGCGTCAATCAACGGAATTTTTAAGCCAAATAATACTAACAAACCTGGAATTTCGTACCCGTGAATTTAAACATTAAACAAGTTTCGTGGCTAATCGGGCAAAAAGGAGTCCAAGATCTAATGGACACCTAATAAGTGTTGACAGTTAACTGATTCGTCCTTATGGGACTCCTCAGAACACTGCTTGGTCAATTTGACAATTCTTGCGAAGTTAATTAGACGGTTTTGTCTCTAATCATAAGTAAATAGTGAGAAAACTATCACAAGAGGCGCCATCTACCGAGATACGAGAGAAACAAAAAACAAAAGCAGGCGAAAAACTGCTATACATACCGATCAATGAAAAGATCGAATACAAACAAAAGAAAACAAACTATAGTCCGTGACCTGCGACAGCTCTTCTGTCTTTCAGGCCGGATCAACGCATATTGCATTTTTACCCGTCATCAAGACACGTGAGCGTCAATCAACGGAATTTTTAAGCCAAATAATACTAACAAACGTGGAATTTCGTACCCGTGAATTTAAAAATCAAACAAGTTTCGTGGCTAATCGGGCAAAAGGGAGTTTTTGTTTCTCTCATATATTGCGATAGTTTTCTCACTACTTACTTATGATTAGAGACAAAACCGTCTAATTATCTTCGCAAGAATTGTCAAATTGACCAAGCAGTGTTCTGAGGAGTCCCATAAGGACGAAACAGTTAACTGTCAACACTTATTAGGTGTCCCTTTGATCTTGGACCCCCGTGAGGTTAAGCTTAGCTACCCACGGAAAAATATATGCGAGAAACAAAAACTCTTTTTTGCCCGACTAGCCACGAAACTTGTTGATTTTTAAATTTACGGGTACGAAATTCCACGTTTGTTAGTATTATTTGGCTTGAAAATTCCGTTGATTGACGCTCACGTGTCTTGATGACGGGGAAAAATGCAATATGCGTTGATCCGGCCTGAAAGACAGAAGAGCTGTCGTAGGTCACGGACTATAGTTTGTTTTCTTTTGTTTGTATTCGATCTTTTTATTGATCGGTATGTATAGCAGTTTTTCGCCTGCTTTTGGTTTTTGTTTCTCTCGTATCTTGGTAGATGGCGCTTCTTGCGATAGTTTTTTCACTATTTACTTATGATTAGAGACAAAACCGTCTAATTAACTTCGCAAGAATTGTCAAATTGACCAAGCAGTGTTCTGAGGAGTCCCATAAGGACGAAACAGTTAACTGTCAACACTTATTAGGTGTCCATTAGTTCTTGGACCCCCGTGAGGTTAAGCTTAGCTACCCACGGAAAAATAAATGAGAGAAACAAAAACTCCTTTTTGCCCGATTAGCCACGAAACTTGTTTGATTTTTAAATGTAATGTCTTTAAATTAAAACATCCACGCTGCACACACAAAAATAATACAAGTAAGACGACTAACAGACGGCCTTTGCCAGGTACAAACTTTCTTTGACTTTTTCAACAACCTAAAGCAGTGTTGACAGGTTCCACAGAAATATTGCATGATAAATATTTCGAGAAAGCATGAGATTTCAAAAAAAAAGCATGAGATGGCGGAGTTGTCCCTGTTGCCTCTGGCATGCTGCTCAGTGCTCATTCATTAGGGACTGCCGGGTACTATTCTGACAGTTTCTCATTAAAAACTGACAGTTGATCTTTCAAAATTGACATACCAGTCGAATTTACAAATCCTGTCGTTTATTTTCCATTAATAGTGGCGGCACTATTAATTTCGGCTCTTACAATACACAAAGGCCCAATTTTGAAAGAAGACAGCTGTTCTTATAATACGAAACCGTCAGAATAGTGCCCAGCACAATTACTGCCTGGCTTTATTACAATAAGTTCTATTATTGTAGGCACATAATACATAATATACGTATATATTTAGCTATATATTCTGTTGCAGTACGCATGTTTTTTTTTTAATTGGGTAAATGCATGTCGTAAAGGTATGGCACATAACAGAATAATTGATTATCGTTTTTTGGGGAATACCCGAATAAGCGAACCGCTCATTTGTACGTCATACTCTAAACCAGGAGCGAGGTTGCAATTTGCGATTATGAAACACGATCCAACGATGCCAAATGCCGGGACGTAAGCCGAATTCTCTTATGATTACTTTGTTATTTGTAGTTCATAGTTACCTGTATAATGAATTTTCAACTATAGTTTATTTTTGTCTCTGTAAGCTGAAAAGCATAAGATTTTGCGATAAAATAATGTAAGCATGAGATTTGTCTGAAAAACATGATATCTCATGCAAAAGCACGAGACCTGGCATCACTGACCTAAAGAACGTTAAAATATGTAACATTGGCCCGATTTCTGTAGCCGCTGGTGCAATCTCTCTCTGTTCGTTGGCGCCAACATAAAAATGGCACACACTCTTTGCGTATCAGCGGCCCATTGAATCCATGCCCATTGCATTCATTCATCGGCGTCTATTCAGTGTATGATCCAATGCATTGCCCAGGGTTACCAAATTTCATATATTTATTAATTAAAAAGAAATATATAAAATAAAAGAAAGGGGTTTTGCAGAAAAATTAGGTATTGCCATGGCTCCGTGGCACTACCTCAGTCGCCGCTGACGGGAATTACGGTAGCCACCGCGGTTATCGAGGCGATCCTTAAAAATCTTAATGGTAAGCTAACGTGGTCCTTTTAGGCGCCTCTTTCACAGTCCTCACCCTAGAGAACTCTATATTTGCTGCCAGGATACAGTTCCACAAAACATGGTTGATTTGGCCTTTAAAATTGGATCTAAGGTATAATTATAATTATTTATTTGTAAAAATATTCTAAATTTTCTAAAACAAGATACAGTATTATTAATTAAATACATAGCGTTTTATTTCATAGAGTTTAAAATAAAATATTCTATAGGTATTAAAATTGATATAAACATTTAACAAAAAAACATTTTGGAATCATAACATAATTAGGCATGTTGGTTAAAGGCCATTAGTTGCTGCTAAAAAAATAAATGCCAACAAAGTTTTCAACTGCGCATGCGCCACTCTTTCCTTTCTACTTACGTAAAATTATCTCCCTCTCACTTAGCTCACATGCACGACCGGTATGTGACTCAGGGAAAAACTCACTTACCTCAGATGTACAGGGTTTTCACGTATATTTTTACACCACATTTAAAACGTATATTTGAATAGATGTCAAACTATAATAAATACAAAATTTTTATCATTTCTTACACAGTTTAAGAATCTTTGGGTCAGAATGTCAAAAAAAAATTATAAATGTCAAAATTTGACAGGTCGATGGTTTTTTTTAATGGAACACCCTGTATATTATTTTAGATTTGTATAGATCTTTTCGTTTATTAGTTTTGATGATCTTTTCGTTTATTAGTTTTGATTGTGCGTTTAAAAGTTTTAAAAACTTAAATTGATACTCTTTAAAAAATCAAGGCAGCCATGAAAAAGACAATCGCATTGATACAAAAAGTGGTGCTATTGATATTATTTGTCAACTTGTCAAATTAAGTTTAAGAGCTGTTAAATATGGTTTTTTCCGAGAAAGAAAAACTTATTAAATTATTTTACTCAAATAATGAAATGGCAGAAGACAATTTAAGTTTTTAAAACTTAAACGCATAATAATATATCTCCAGTACTAATAAATAAAATAATCCTAACATATATATTTTTGAAATCAGAAAAAAAGGATCTATAAAATTCTAAACTAATATACAGGGTGTTCCATTTAAAAAATCCCATCGACCTTTTATTTAGAATTTCTTTTTGACATTCTAACATATTCTTAAACTTCGTAAAAAATTATAAAACTTTTGTATTTATCATATTTTGATATCTATTCAAAGAAACGTTTTAGATATTATGATGTAAAAATATACGGAAAAACCCTGTACGACCGGTATGTAACACATAGGGAAAAACCTTTACGTAAGTAGAAAAGAAAGAGTGGCACATGCGCAGTTTCAAAATTTGGTTAACGGTTATTTGTTTGATCTTTCATTATTATTATTTTAGCTCCTAGTGCTTAAAGTATAAGCGGTTGGTATAGATTTGGTGAACCACTGTTTTCTATATAGGCCCGTCATTGCGTTGTGATTGCAAGACTTTTAAGATACAGGACAAAAGCCACGCAGTATACCCTACATGAAAGATTTTACATACCGTAAAATAAAATACAGACTTTTCTATTTTACAAACAAAAATTTCATCTGGGTATTACGCCACTATTAAGGTCAGTTTTTAATAAAGTCTATGTTTGCAACAGACAAAACATACTTTTTGCTGTTCAGGCAGGATTAATGCAGATTATTTATGTAAATAACTTGAAGCAATGCTGAACTAACAACAACATCAATTTTTTACTTTAAAATCAATCACGATTTGTTTAGTTAGGTTCATTATTTGAGTCAGTGGCGAAGCGTCCATGTTACCATTGGGAACAGTTAAACATCAGCAATATGTAATAGTAATTTAATAAATAGCCAATTAGCTGCACAAACATAATACGTTTTATACTGCCCGGGTTATGCGTTTATAACTCGATGACGCTGCCCTGACGCGATTCTATTTTGCATGTGTTACCACTTTCGTTATTGAATACGCGTGATGGTCCGTCGCATCGGCTCGGGTCTGGTCGCGTCCTTGAATTCTACAGCATGACAGGATGTTGTTACCATTTTTTGTTTGGATTACTCGTTAGTAGGCTGCCGTGTGCATGCAAATAAAGATGGATGAGTGCCGTTGCGTATTCGATCAACTACTTGAAAAGGCATTCTCCTTGTATAATTTTGAAGAAAAAAAGGAGATCATTGAAAGTGGAAAATTAAATTTTATTTTAAATAATTTTTTAAAAGTTTAAATAAAATGCCCAAAATATGCAAAAACTTAAATCTCTTTGAGAGGTTCAAAATAAACTTGTTTTTAAACAAGATTTTTCACATCTGGTTTTGGTAACACTTTAGAAAAAGTCACGCGTCGCCACTGATTTGCGTGGGCCTTCAGTCCTGTGTCATAAAAGTCTCTGATTTTTTAATATTTATAGGAAACCATTTACGGCTTGGCTACTTACTTTTAAGAATCGACATGAATATCACAGTTATTTTTTTCCGGTTTTATGCTATTCAGTTCAAACCTGACTACCCCGCCCGCCATTTTACTTCCATAATGCCCAGCCCAAAATTGCCTGTCTTGACCTGCATGGCCGAATATAACTCGGTCTATTTTGGGATCGTAATTGTCTACTGTTATTTCCAACTAAAAATTACATTTTAAGTTTGTTTATGTGTTACTTTTATACTGAAGGTTCGATGATTATTAATAAGATTTATGGTCATCAGTAAATTAATGTAGCGAAATTTGTCTGGAATTCATACTATCAATTAAAACCATTGAAAACACACCATTCAATGGTTCTGATACTGAGAATGGATTTCAGAGGCCGACTATAGTCCTTGCCATAGGCAGTTACACTTTTGTTACATTTCCAACCTCTGTTTATCATGTGCATAATGACAGTAAAGTCTTTGTCTTTGAGTTGAGTTGATTTTTTGTCAAAATACTCTCTTTATTTAAGTCAATGACAATTTTGCCTTTAATTTCATACCAACATGACGTATTTAATTTTTCAAATATTTCGGGTATCATGTCAATGTCACAAAAGTGTAACTGCCTATGGCAAGGACTATATATATAGATTTTAATAAAACATCGATTAGACTGTAAATGGAAATTAATGGAATTTTAGCCCTAAGGAATCTTGCAACTTGACATTTTTGTATACATAGTGGTGACTTTAAATGGTACACTGTTTCCATCGGGTTAATGTTTGGTTTATTGAAAAAAAAAAGTTTTTGCACGGGCTTTCTTCCTGACGTTAAAACTAAGATCCCCCGAAAAGGGTCTACTTACTAATAAACTTTTTTTTCAGATGCAATCTCGTTTGCGGCACCTCACTTGAAAACTTATGCACAGAGAATAACAACGGAATAAATTATTTATTTTATATTGTTGGACATACATACGTCAATTAAAAGGTGAAAAAATTATTTTTCAACTGTTTAACATTTGATTTTAAAACATAACAAAAACACGTCATAATTTTTCAACATTATTATTGAAGTGTCAAAAACATTCTATTGTTTTTATTTTTACATATTCTTTTGAATAAGGTACAGTAAAAAATTGAAAAAATAATTTTTTGACATTTTAATTGACGTACCCAAGTCAAAAAAAGATTTCGTTGTTTTTTCTGTTTACATAAGCTTTCGAATGAAATGCCACAAGTGGAGTCATACGACCTGAAATTTTTTTTTATGTGAGTAGACTTCTTTGCGGGCGTCGAACCAAAATTTTTTGCCTTGTTGCACGCCTGACCAACATTTTAGTTAGTGAAAGCGTTACTAGGACTGTATGGTTTACGCGATCAGGTACCTTGGAGAAAGCATTGAAAATCACATCCAATCCTCCCTCCTTAAATTCAGACTTCGAAAACTCTCCTAAAAATGTCTCCCACAAAGCATCGAATTTGTGATACCCTGTACATAGAGGGCGGTCCGCTGGGTTGAGGCGGAAAATGCGCCAGAAGATAAAAATACGCCGCATTTAATCCAATTTAATTCAACTCAAAAGGACATCATATCTTTATGCCAGAAACATGTACTAAATGATTCTTATTTAATAAAAAATATTTACAGATGACTGTGACAAGGGTTTTATTCATCATATACATTTTCTACTTACTTTTTTCCACTCTGGATTTGACCACTGGTCAATCAGTGCCGTTTTGTCCAAGAATAAATACGGAAAATCTTGCGGATTCTCTTGAAATTCAAGCGGCATATCCTGGTCCCAATGTCTCACAAAACTAATTCTACGCAATTCTGGTTCCAAAATTAATTTTTGGGCGGGCGTAAGGCATCTTATGGACATAATATAAATGCTGGCACAGTCAAAGCGCCCCGTGTACCATTCACTAACATATAACGCTGGTTTATATTTCTGGATAATGTGACGCATTATTGGACTTAACTGGATTTCCTAAAACAAGAATTGATTGACTTCTTCGATACTGATGTTGAACGTTTTCGGATGCATACA
Source organism: Aspidapion aeneum (assembly GCA_963576565.1). NCBI lineage: Eukaryota > Metazoa > Arthropoda > Insecta > Coleoptera > Brentidae > Aspidapion > Aspidapion aeneum. The sequence continues at coordinate 44,554,023 of OY755040.1, forward strand.
TGGGTGATGATACACCGTTACGTGTGTGACATTCAGACTTATCTTTTTTAGAATTGTTGCTTTTAAACCCAACAAAAACAAATCCTAATTATTAAATATAATTTTGCTGGGTTAATTTGTTAGTTTTGCTTAGGTTGATAAAAAATCACTGATGTAAAATATTAATTTACTTTTAAGATTATAAAAATTCGTTACGAATGTGACAATTATTTCTTTACAGAATAATGTATTTTTGTTATTTTACAAATTTTCTGCAAACTGCCAAATAATTAATTCAACTTTAATTTTTTAATTAATACTTGGTAATATTTGCTACAATATGATTTATATTTAAATGTCATTTTATTATTTTATTAATAAATTTAAAAGTGTGTTACGTGTGTAACAACGTGTTATATGTGTGACTCATGAACAAATACAAAAAGTAACAGCCAATATTTTATTTCTAAAAAGAACTATAACTAGACAATTAAAAAGGATATATTTTTGTAAAACTTCATAATTTCTTGAGCAAATAACTTCTAACTTAAATTTTTTGGATTAGGCTTATTGAGTTTTATAAATGGTAATCTGCTGTTGTTGTTGTAAAAGATCATACTGCGGTCCATTTTTTAATCGATGACGTGTCTTCTGAATGCCAACGCCAATTTTTGGAACCTGCTGCCACGGATGTTCTTTTCTATTCAGCTTTTCTATTTCCAACTGTGAAATATTTTAAAACACTTAATGCAGCTTTATAAAAGTCGAGCGAATTTTGGGCTACCAATTTTTCATCTTTAGAATGAGATAGTTGCCGAACCAAATATTTTACGCGTCCTCCTATGCCGTCTACCACACCGTTGCCGTGGCTTGTGGCAAAATACTTCCATGTAAAATTAACTTTGAATTTGTTTTTTAAAAATGGAGGTACGCATACCATGTATTTATTTTTGAATTCCGATGATGGTCCACATCACAGTATACTTATACATCTTCCATTTGACCTTCAGTAAAAATTATCTCAAACAACTTATTAACCAATACAAATATGGTATGTTTCGTCTTTTCTTTTGTGTCCGAGCATATCAAGTAATTTTTCTTGCAATCCCCTTTATCAAAAAAGGCCGCTGTAAATAGTTGCACACGGTATTTGAAGTGGTCCCGTTTTAAATGAGTCTAACGAGCCGTCCTTTTAAGAGGCCTACCTAGAATGACATTATTAGGTCTGGTAGCATTCCGTAGATGAACACAATGAATATTATAATTATTTTGTTTTTTCTTTACGCCAATGACTATACGAACTATTGCTGTTTGAATTACTCAAAAGAATTGAAATTTAAGGCGAACACTGTATAAATAAAATTATTACTTGGAAAATATTGCATTTTATTGCAAATGTTAAAATATTTGTTACGTGTGTGATTGATTTCTGTCAATAAAAAAAACTTATAACATGCAATTTTTTAAAATTTTGTTTCTGGTACCTGATAAATGTGTTGGCTTTTGACAAGAAAAATTGCGTTTAATGCCTATTTTCCGAGTAAAACTTTTTTATTTCTGGTTGATTTATTGTTTAATATCAAAAGCTTAAGGCAAACAGTTTAGATGTTTATCTTTAAGCTAAAATAATGGATATTTTTATATAAATTAGATTAATGCTTTTTTCTCCGGATTTTTGAGGAAACAGAACTAAGTATTGTTGGCTTTAATGTAAGACGATAACCTATAAAACTGTTTAAAACATGTCCGATTAGTGTAACGTGTCATTTTTACGTTTAAGACAACGTTACATATTTGTTTATTTAGGTAAATAATCAAGGCTCTTTGATTCGTCTTTCTGTACACAAGTAAGGGTATTTTATAGAGCTAGGTTTGGAGGTTATATAGGGTCTAGGAAGTTACCTTAAAAGGAGGCATTCCATCGAATTACTGTGGACACTACGCACATCGCATTATCTGGACATCGTAATTGGAATTTAAGATCACAGGCTTCGGGAAAAATCACATAAAAATTTTGATTGTTTTGTTTTTATCTGTGGAATTTTGTGATTCACTTGACGTTCATAAAGTTAAACAGCTGTTATGCTGGGGAATGGCGGCGTTGCCGCATCACAAATGGTTTCAGTAACAGGAAGGAAACATTTAGATGAACATTTCATTCCCTTACGTTTATTCTCGAGGATATTGGGACAATCCGAACCCCATATTCTTCACGGATTAGCTAGTTTTGATAGCACGAAAACATATTTAGGTTCACGGTTTGACCAGTAACAACCGAGGCTCCGCCACTTTGATATCTTTATTAATTTGATAGGGAAAGGATAAAATAAATACGAGTTATGCACTGTTGTAAATGGGAGATAAACGAGGGATAAAAACCAAGACTAAAAGAATAAACGAAATCGTGTGAGTTAACATCTGAACACTCTTGTGCCTTTAAGCAATAGTTCAGTGTGTATTTTTGGGTTCAGGTTCAGAAACAACTTTATTACTGTAGAAATGTTTTACAAAAATGGCGTTAAACCATATGAATATTAGAGAAAACATTTATAAAGAGCGAAGGAAACTTTTGACGAAGACTGTAACTGGAGTGCAACTAAATTCTGCGCTCAGTATAGCTTTACTCATATGGGAATTGGTTGAGTGTTCGAATATTAATAATGTGTATGGAGGGTGTCTCGACGTCCTTGTTATAAAAATTTCAACCGTGGAAATAGATCCGACAACACCTCAAGGTTTGTTTTACGTACTTCCTATCCCCTTGGTCGGTGCTGCCCCCGGTTAGTTTAAAAATCGCGGGTTTTTCTGGTTGGTTGGTACTATTGCGTTTTACCGTCCCCACTCCCCACCAAATTTACAAAACGGTTTCCGGCCAATTCATTATTCTGGTATTCTCGACTAAGTGCTTTGTCTCTTTTTGCTAACAAATTTTGGCTGGGTCGGCAGCAGGCTCTGGGATCGCCATTGTTTTTGGTTTGGCACTGCAGCGAATTGTAGGAGATATCCCAGAGGCTGTGAGGAGTGAGCCGTCGTGTTTTAGGCGTAATCTGAAGTGACGCTCGCACCCTTTTGAGGGGAATTTAAGTCGGCCTACGCCATTTGTACGGAAAGAGCATTGCCCTGTCAATTCCAGCGACGGGACAGTTGGGCTGGACGCTGGTGGGAAGCCGGACGGGCCAGTTATAACCCTGGGACAGGGTTTCTACGCTCGGGCAAGAATCCCACAACCTTTCTACGCTCGGGCAAGAATCCCACAACCTTTTTACGCTCGGGGCAAGGAACCATCAACACTTGAGACCATGTGCTGCCCTAGCGTGATGTGCTAAGCGGCAGTAGGGGAGGCGCGGGCAAGCCGGAACAGCAGTAGCAGGAGTATGTCGGGAAACCTACAACACTTCCAGGTTTACCAAATAAACACCAATAATTATTAAATATTTCAAGGACCAAGGTAGGAGCAAGCTTCGGATATAGTCTTTCACATAAATCTTCAATATAATTTAGACATAATCTTTTCATATAAATTTTTAATATAATTTAGACGTAATCTTTTCATATATAATTCTTCACAGTATAATTTCAACATTGCTTGTAAACGCAAGGTAACGGTATGACGTCATAACCACAATTTTGCGGCATATTTACTAAATTGACTTGTTTTCCTTCATTTCATTTATTTAAGACAATTTCTCCTGTGAAATTTGGAGTGCCTTGCTATTTTGGCCCTAACTGATTTGGTATTATTTTTTCCTCAGATCTAATTATACAAGATGAACTAAATCTTTGTGTTATTTGTACAACCCGATGACCAACTTTGCGGAGACAAAAGAGAGATGAGGTTATATGTTTTAGCGGTTTCGTTACACATGTTTACCTCATGGGGTGGATCTCGGACTGGGTTGCTGTCTGTCTCATTCTACCCAACGTAGAATGATGACAGCAGATATTTGGTCCGGATCTCCCCTATGACAGAATAATTTTGGAAGTATATCTTATTTTTAACCATCATTTATACAACTGAGTCTCACACTACTGATTCAGATGTAGATAACTATGACCTGTTAAAGGAGTCCATCTACCCGTAAAGTATTTCTGTTTTGTCATCTGAATTCAATCTTTTAGAATTTTATTCTGTTTTTTTTTTTTTTTTTTTTTTTTTTTTTTTTAAACAGTTGTCAATTCCCTTCCCTCTCCCAAAACTGTGGCAATGTGAAAAGTAAATGAGCTAGAAAAATTAATTTACTATACGAAAAAATGTTGAAAATTAAATTTACTTAAGAATCATAAGGTATAAAAATCGTAATTGCAAAAAAACCAATCAGTTTAGGAAAAGTTAAAAAAAATATTTATGTTCAAAAAAAACAAACGATGTTAGTATATTTGTTCAAAATTATCACTAAAGGAAATAAACAACGTGAGTACTTATTTACTGTACCACTATAATAGTGTGAACCTAAGTTTTAAACTTTGCACTCAACTCCGTAAAGAATTATCTTGTGTGTACTAGTTTCTTCAATTTGTGGCCTTAAAAAAAGTTAAAAATAAATAAAAGAGAGACAAGAGTTTTGGCAGTGTTTAGGTCTTATGTTTCACTCCTGCGTGAGTAAAACCAAAAAAAATTTACTGCCTAATGCATTCTCAGATCCTTATTCCTGGTGTCCACGAGATATAAAATTAAGTTGGGCCCTTTCCGCAACTATTAGTCAAAGCAAAATTACCAAATGTCCAAGGGCTAATGAGATCCTATCACTTACAAATGACATTTTGAAATGAAACAGTTGGGAATAATCCCGCGTAAAAACCAGAGAACAAAATCAAGAACCAAAAACTATTATATTAATTTTAAAAGAGCATAATAAAACTCCCGGCCCCAATTAAACTTTTGTTATCTCATCAAAACTCGGCCTAAAACCAAAAACTTTTTATTAGACATTTTCCCTATTCCCTAAGTATAATGTCAATAAAACCCAAAAACTTGTGATTTCCATTCCAATCCCATCTGGACCATATATATTTTTTAAACGGTCAAACACCCACAGGCGAAACAATATCTTATTTCAAAGAAAGGGTGAAGATATTTTGAAGCACCCTGTGAAAATAGGACACTATTATGGAAAATTGTTCAGATCAGTGTTCTTACTACTTTTTAACCTAAATATATCTAGTTCCCTCATGTGCATGTTACTATTAATTCCTATCATAACTAAACAGATCACAAAAATTGTCTTTCTCCGCGAATCTGCAAGGTCCTGGAAGATGTGAGATTCAGCCTGTAGGCCAAATTTGGATGTATCTTAATTTAGCGAAAACCGAAGTTGCGAAATCCTAAAAAGATTAGCAGGAAGTCCTCGTTCCTCGATTTCTACACTCCGAACCAAACATTTCTTCCATTTCCACCCAGCTCGCGGGAGGAAAACCCCTAATTATTGCAATACAAAAGGTACTACTATCATATTATGCATAACAAAAAAAAAGTATATGCCCTCATCATTGTTTAGTCTCATCAAAGAAAACCTATTGTTTTTAAATTTATTCTTAGATTAAAATCGTTTTTTTTTTTAAATCAATCATCTTAAATTTATTGTTTAACCTGAACACTTTCCCATTTATTCCACAACCGTGTATTGTAATTTAAAAATTTGCTTCATTATTTGAGGTCACCAGTATGAAACTATTTTAAAATTAAAAAAAAATGAAATAAAAAAAAATTATTTCCCGATTGTCCACAACTTCCAAGTTTTCATCCCTAAATACCTAGGTACTTTCTTAGTCTAACACCATTCATCGTTATCCAACATAACGCTTTAATTTTAGAAGCAACAAAACGAAGATTAAGTGAAAAGCTAAGCAAGTAGGTTGGAAGTTGCTTTACAATGGGCGCAGATGTAAGGCCCCTTTAAGTACACGCCACTGTCCTGAACTGCAAACTAACAAAAAAAACTGAAGATTAGCATATCTGCCGTCAAACAACATTTGGCATGAAATTAAAATAATTTCATATCATACCAGTACCCTCCAAAAACAAAACGTTTTTATTTATAAGACCCAAACACTTAACCAATAAATCTTGTTATTTAAAATTATGATTCGGAAGTAAAAAGATTTATTTATTCCTGCCTGATCAACTAAGATAAAAAAAAATTCACCTTTTTGTAACTCAAGAAATTCCTGTTTGGTCCCCCAAAAAAAAAAATAACCTGTCTGGTCACCCTTTAAACTACGACCACTATACAAACCGTTTTGACCAAAACAAGAATTCGAGAAGTTATGTTTACAGAAAAAACTAATCTTTTTAAGAAAAATTAAATTATTTAAAAGTAGTAAAATTTTGAAATATTTTTACCAATTACCCCCGCCTAGCATTTATATTTAGTTGAAAGTCTCTCTTAAATTCACTGACCAATTTCACGGCCTCACAATGATATTACTTAAAAAAATTACTGAACTTTACAAATGAACTAAAAAAAAATCAAAACTTATATCTATATCTGTCTCAGTTAAACATTTCTTTTGTGGTATTATATCTAGTTGGGCTTCAAATTCATTTTCTCTGTATTCAATCTGGAGCAGGCAAAACTTCTCAAGGCTCAAACATAAATGTTTGCTCTCCAATGGCCATGACCAAGCTATGACCTGAACGCAGAAAAAAATACAGAAAAAAAAATAAATGTGTACCAGAAAACTTTAATTGATAGAAATACCCGTAGGTCATTTTTAAAAAATGCACTCCATAGCCCAACGCTGTATTTTCTACCAAAAAAAATTTGACCAGTCACGAAACACAACTAGACAACTAAACCAAAGACCTAAAAACTGTCTTTCAAAAAAAATACCCCAAAAAAAAATGTCAACTGGACTTTTGGCATTGATCTTCAGCCAAGGTGTCACTCTAGGGGTTTTAGCCTTGTGTTTCCTAACCTCCTGAGCCGACACTAGTAGTAGTACCCTCCTCTGACCCGATGTAACTGAGTGACGTAAGGTCTTAATTGTCATCCAACAGTTACCACCAAAAAAACAAGAAAAGAAAATGACAAAGCAAAATAAACTCATTTTCCTTTTCTTTCATTACTAATTAATACTTTCAACTAAACAAATCTACTAGCTGTTAAGCTATATTTACTTTAAAACAACTCAGCCAAGAAAAATTTGTGTGAAACCCTGTAAAAATATTCCAAATACCAAGTAGTGATATCCCACAAAAAATTAAAATCACCAAAAAAAAATAACTTGACCTAAATAAATTGATTGCACTAAAAAATAATCGGTGAAACAATTTCTATCTTATCACAAGCAGGAAATAATAACATATTAGAAGTAGGCAACCTGCAAGAAAAAAATTGTTAGAAAAAACACACTACATCTGGCATATATTTAAACCTAAAAAGACTGTCTGGAGGTCCATCCACCTATAAATCAACAAATAAAAATTGAAGTAAATTTACATTGTTGTATTTATTTTTCTTAAAAAAATTTAAAAAATTCAAACATGTTTTCCTACAAAAACTTTAAAGAATTAAGAACATGATTTGGACGCTGCTGAATAAAAACTCCTATGTTTTTTTTTCCACTTATTCTTCCTTAATAAATAAAAATGAATCTTTTATTTTCCAAGAAAAAACTTGTGAAGATAAGCTAATAAAAAACTAAGAGGATTACTAAAACAACAAACCGAGTTCCAAATCAACGTTCAAATATTACTAAAAAAAATATTTAAAAAAATGTTATTTCCAAAAACCAATGATCTTGTTTTTTATGAAAAAAAAATGATTGAGTGTCAAAACCACCCACAGCCACTGAAAGCCTTTAACCTGGCTTTGGCTGTACCACAAAAAAATTTTCTCAAAAAAAAAAATTAAAAATAAATTTGTCTTTTTCTTTTCCAAATTCAATTCCAAAAAAAATTACATCAGATGTTAAAAAAACTAGCCAAAACACACGTAGGGCGCCAATTTGTGGCCTTAAAAAAAGTTAAAAATAAATAAAAGAGAGACAAGAGTTTTGGCAGTGTTTAGGTCTTATGTTTCACTCCTGCGTGAGTAAAACCAAAAAAAAATGATTGCGCTTATCCTAGCTGAACTGGATTAAAATTAAAGTTAAGTGATGTTTGTTTACCTCAGCAACCGAATAGGTAAATTTATCCCTAAATGGAACGTACAACAGACTACCTATAACAAAAATCCCAAAGCTGTTGTACACAGTTAACGCTAGGGTATACTCCTGCTATTGCAGAACGGCTCCACAAATAAACTCCTCAAAAAACCCAAATCGCAGTATACAATGATTTTTCTAAAAAGAAAAAAAATCAAAACCCACTTTAACCTGCTTACCTATTCTGAGTCTACACGAAACATGCATTGCTTAAGGTCACATCATCCCTTAATATATAAGTGAACGCAATAAACATCGGAACAGATGTTCATGTTATAGAAATCGTAAAATATGCTCAATTAAAAAAAAAACCGCTCGCTGAAATTGCGTCGAATTAGACTAGTAAGGACGTTGTGTGTAATTAAAAAAAATTAAAAGAAAATTTTTAAAAAAAATTACCGATGGTAAAAAAAATTACACAAATAACGTCTTGGTAGGACTGCAACTCTCTAATAATCGTTAAAATGAAATTCCCAAAATTTTAACTAAATTGATGCATCACCCATGGTCATGGTCAAAAAGACCCTAGGATCGTACCGAAAAGTGCCAAAAAAAAAAATTAAAAAAAATTTTTTTTTTTGGTGTCGACCACAGTAGTCCAATAATAAGAAAAATGAATTGGCTCACTAAAATTTCCAAAATATTACTCCACTCTGATAGGTGGTTTGGAGTAGGGAGAAGAAAAAAAAATTAAAACAAATGATGATAGGTTGTTAAAACGTGAGGGTTCGAAATAAAATTATATTTTAATTCAGAAAAAAAAAATATTTAAATAAACTGGTAGAACCATTGTAGGGACAAGGTACTACTATGCACCAAGGAAAAAATTCCAACAAGAAAATCAAGTTTCCTTCCTTAAAAAAAATATTAAAAAGAAAAAATATTTAAAAAATATTTTCAAAAAAAAATGCAAAATGTTTAAGTGGGGTTGCAGCTCCTATTAGTGAACCTTAAAAAAAAATTAATAAAACCAGCACCAGAAAAATCTTATTCGAGTTGTCATGCAACAGTTTTTGTTCTTTTCCTTTAAATTAATAAAGATATCAAAGTGGCGGAGCCTCGGTTGTTACTGGTCAAACCGTGAACCTAAATATGTTTTCGTGCTATCAAAACTAGCTAATCCGTGAAGAATATGGGGTTCGGATTGTCCCAATATCCTCGAGAATAAACGTAAGGGAATGAAATGTTCATCTAAATGTTTCCTTCCTGTTACTGAAACCATTTGTGATGCGGCAACGCCGCCATTCCCCAGCATAACAGCTGTTTAACTTTATGAACGTCAAGTGAATCACAAAATTCCACAGATAAAAACAAAACAATCAAAATTTTTATGTGATTTTTCCCGAAGCCTGTGATCTTAAATTCCAATTACGATGTCCAGATAATGCGATGTGCGTAGTGTCCACAGTAATTCGATGGAATGCCTCCTTTTAAGGTAACTTCCTAGACCCTATATAACCTCCAAACCTAGCTCTATAAAATACCCTTACTTGTGTACAGAAAGACGAATCAAAGAGCCTTGATTATTTACCTAAATAAACAAATATGTAACGTTGTCTTAAACGTAAAAATGACACGTTACATAATCCCCCCCAACTTTTTCTTTTCCAAATTCAATTCCAAAAAAAATTACATCAGATGTTAAAAAAACACACGTCGGGCCCCACGTTGGGGGGCAAGCCGGAACAGCAGTAGCAGGAGTATGTCGGGAAACCTACAACACTTCCAGGTTTACCAAATAAACACCAATAATTATTAAATAATTCAAGGACCAAGGTAGGAGCAAGCTTCGGATATAGTCTTTCACATAAATCTTCAATATAATTTAGACATAATCTTTCATATAAATTTTTAATATAATTTAGACGTAATCTTTTCATATATAATTCTTCACAGTATAATTTCAACATTGCTTGTAAACGCAAGGTAACGGTATGACGTCATAACCACAATTTTGCGGCATATTTACTAAATTGACTTGTTTTCCTTCATTTCATTTATTTAAGATAATTTCTCCTGTGAAATTTGGAGTGCCTTGCTATTTTGGCCCTAACTGATTTGGTATTATTTTTTCCTCAGATCTAATTATACAAGATGAACTAAATCTTTGTGTTATTTGTACAACCCATGAGACAACCAGGATGTCTCCTTTCTTTGTTAATTTTGGTAGGAATATGTGTTTATCAGGTAAAGATTACTCCAACCCAGTTTTGTTATCTGAAGAGAATGGTGTACAATCCGCAGCTGAAAGTAAGAACGAAGGTTTCCGGAAGCTCTATGCTGATGTTAAGAGAAGGTTAGAGGTGGCTGGAGAGAAAAACGTAGTTCAGTATAATTTGCGTACAAGGGTACCCAACTTTGCTGTGGGTCAGCGTGTTTGGAAGAAAAATTATGTTTTGTCAGATGCTGCGAAGTGTTTCTCGAAGAAGTTAGCACCGAAATTCGTTGGTCCTTATGTGATTAGGAATAAAATTTCTCCATGGATATTTGAGCTTCAGGAACCATCGGGTAAAGTACTGCCAGGGAGTTGGCATGCCAAAGACCTTAAGTCGGCAGCGGACCTCTCCGATTAACCTTTTTAGGTTAATCGTCTTGAAGTTGGGGGGGGATTATGTAACGTGTCATTTTTACGTTTAAGACAACGTTACATATTTGTTTATTTAGGTAAATAATCAAGGCTCTTTGATTCGTCTTTCTGTACACAAGTAAGGTTATTTTATAGAGCTAGGTTTGGAGGTTATATAGGGTCTAGGAAGTTACCTTAAAAGGAGGCATTCCATCGAATTACTGTGGACACTACGCACATCGCATTATCTGGACATCGTAATTGGAATTTAAGATCACAGGCTTCGGGAAAAATCACATAAAAATTTTGATTGTTTTGTTTTTATCTGTGGAATTTTGTGATTCACTTGACGTTCATAAAGTTAAACAGCTGTTATGCTGGGGAATGGCGGCGTTGCCGCATCACAAATGGTTTCAGTAACAGGAAGGAAACATTTAGATGAACATTTCATTCCCTTACGTTTATTCTCGAGGATATTGGGACAATCCGAACCCCATATTCTTCACGGATTAGCTAGTTTTGATAGCACGAAAACATATTTAGGTTCACGGTTTGACCAGTAACAACCGAGGCTCCGCCACTTTGATATCTTTATTAATTTGATAGGGAAAGGATAAAATAAATACGAGTTATGCACTGTTGTAAATGGGAGATAAACGAGGGATAAAAACCAAGACTAAAAGAATAAACGAAATCGTGTGAGTTAACATCTGAACACTCTTGTGCCTTTAAGCAATAGTTCAGTGTGTATTTTTGGGTTCAGGTTCAGAAACAACTTTATTACTGTAGAAATGTTTTACAAAAATGGCGTTAAACCATATGAATATTAGAGAAAACATTTATAAAGAGCGAAGGAAACTTTTGACGAAGACTGTAACTGGAGTGCAACTAAATTCTGCGCTCAGTATAGCTTTACTCATATGGGAATTGGTTGAGTGTTCGAATATTAATAATGTGTATGGAGGGTGTCTCGACGTCCTTGTTATAAAAATTTCAACCGTGGAAATAGATCCGACAACACCTCAAGGTTTGTTTTACGTACTTCCTATCCCCTTGGTCGGTGCTGCCCCCTATAGACCTGTATAGAACTATTGCTGTACCTCATTGGTTAGTTTAAAAATCGCGGGTTTTTCTGGTTGGTTGGTACTATTGCGTTTTACCGTCCCCACTCCCCACCAAATTTACAAAACGGTTTCCGGCCAATTCATTATTCTGGTATTCTCGACTAAGTGCTTTGTCTCTTTTTGCTAACAAATTTTGGCTGGGTCGGCAGCAGGCTCTGGGATCGCCATTGTTTTTGGTTTGGCACTGCAGCGAATTGTAGGAGATATCCCAGAGGCTGTGAGGAGTGAGCCGTCGTGTTTTAGGCGTAATCTGAAGTGACGCTCGCACCCTTTTGAGGGGAATTTAAGTCGGCCTACGCCATTTGTACGGAAAGAGCATTGCCCTGTCAATTCCAGCGACGGGACAGTTGGGCTGGACGCTGGTGGGAAGTCGGACGGGCCAGTTATAACCCTGGGACAGGGTTTCTACGCTCGGGCAAGAATCCCACAACCTTTCTACGCTCGGGCAAGAATCCCACAACCTTTTTACGCTCGGGGCAAGGAACCATCAACACTTGAGACCATGTGCTGCCCTAGCGTGATGTGCTAAGCGGCAGTAGGGGAGGCGCGGGCAAGCCGGAACAGCAGTAGCAGGAGTATGTCGGGAAACCTACAACACTTCCAGGTTTACCAAATAAACACCAATAATTATTAAATAATTCAAGGACCAAGGTAGGAGCAAGCTTCGGATATAGTCTTTCACATAAATCTTCAATATAATTTAGACATAATCTTTTCATATAAATTTTTAATATAATTTAGACGTAATCTTTTCATATATAATTCTTCACAGTATAATTTCAACATTGCTTGTAAACGCAAGGTAACGGTATGACGTCATAACCACAATTTTGCGGCATATTTACTAAATTGACTTGTTTTCCTTCATTTCATTTATTTAAGACAATTTCTCCTGTGAAATTTGGAGTGCCTTGCTATTTTGGCCCTAACTGATTTGGTATTATTTTTTCCTCAGATCTAATTATACAAGATGAACTAAATCTTTGTGTTATTTGTACAACCCGATGACCAACTTTGCGGAGACAAAAGAGAGATGAGGTTATATGTTTTAGCGGTTTCGTTACACATGTTTACCTCATGGGGTGGATCTCGGACTGGGTTGCTGTCTGTCTCATTCTACCCAACGTAGAATGATGACAGCAGATATTTGGTCCGGATCTCCCCTATGAAGTATATCTTATTTTTAACAATCATTTATACAACTGAGTCTCACACTACTGATTCAGATGTAGATAACTATGACCTGTTAAAGGAGTCCATCTACCCGTAAAGTATTTCTGTTTTGTCATCTGAATTCAATCTTTTAGAATTTTATTCTGTTTATTTTTTTTTGGTTATTCTTAATTACACAAATACTCTGGAAGCCTCGGAAGTAAGTAGAATTTCATTGTTTGGCTGCAACGTTTGGGTTGAACTGTATTTTATTTAAGATCTTCTTTGTAAAACATTGGTATTAAATAATGTGGCGCACTTAAAATTTTCTTATTTCTGAACCCCCCCTTCTCCACTGTATAAAAGTTACCGGGCATATCAATGTTTTACCTAGCTGGAAAATACAGTTCTGCTTCCAGATATTTGTTTAATTATTCAGTGGGTTTCAGTGTCACAAAATGGCGGCGACGTCTTTAAGCTGCCACAAATGTCACACAACTTTTTTTAAGGCCACAAATTGACACCCAAATTATTTTTTAACTTTTTTTAAGGCCACATTAGGACCAGTTTCTGTGGAATCGCCCATATATGTACAAAAAAAGTAATAAAAGTATTAAAATTTCATACTAGTAATAAAATTTTTAGACAGGAGCCTCAAAAATCTACCCGAGGTTCCAACTGTTATTATGTGATCTACCCTTACAGAAAGTATTCTTATATTTTAGTACTTTAATGATAAAATATATTGTGAAGGTTTTAGACGTTTTACTGAACTCAAAGTGACAACATTATAAACAATGTGTCAACTCAAATACAGCAAATTAATCTTCAATTAAACACCTTCCCTAATGTAGGTTTTCTTAAATTCAGGCCCATCATCATTTCTTAAAAAATTAATCTTGGTCTAAATGAAGCTTTAGTCATCATATCAGCAATCTTCTAGAACCAATTGTCTAACGCAGAAATGTCTAATGTGGAATTCTGGATTTTGAACAAAGTTAACAGCGGCTTCATTGTGAACCATTAAAACTGGTAAATCTTTCAATTGTAAAATTTCAGTATAAAGAGTTTTTAACCAGAACTAACTCTTTTGCACATTCGCTTGCTGTCACAATTTCTGCCTTAGTAGTAGATTGCCACCCAGCCTTGTCTTTGACTGTTTTATGATACTGCTTCACCACTGTACAGGGTTTCCCATTTCTGATGGTATGGGAAACTTAGTTATTATCAAAAAGACCTAGGGATCCTTAAATTTTTAAACAAAAAAAATATATCAAAAGTGTTTTTGTAGCCTTTGTAGTTTCGAAGCTACGACGAAAAATTTTAAAATTCGGAATTCCAGAAATCTGCCATAAGATTTGTTATTAGGGCAGATATCAATTTTTTTAAAACTTCTCTACAGAAAGTTTATTCGGTCAATAAAATGACGTCAAATTTTTGGTCAACAAACTGCATTATAAACAAAAATATGACAGATTTTTAGAATTCCGAATTTTCCCTCGTAGCTCCAAAACTACAAGGGCTGGAAAAACTTTGAATATATTTTTAGGTCTCGAAATTTGAGGACAATATTGTAAAATCCGCAGTTCTCTATCTTTTATAAAAACTGATTTTCTTATTCAATACGATTAAAAATTTGGTACAGAAACATAGATAGGACTCTAGATGTTGAACGACCAGTATAATACTTATATCACCACCATGATCTGCGTCGCTAAATCCTTTCAAATGTCCCTTCCTAAAGTTATATTTGGTTTGGTTTTAAACGTTTTATTGAACTCAAACTGACATAAAAAATGTGTCAAATAAAATACAGTACATCAATTAGTTTTTATGAGATCACTTCAACACCAATAACCATTTAAATAATAAATTAAGCATATTTTAACCCCAATACTTTAAAAATATATTATTTAAAAAAATAATATAGTCAGGTTTGAAATAGGCAATTTTTAGCTTGCCTATTTGTGATACAATATTGTGTGATATTCAGAAAAAAATCGCAAAATACGAATTTCTATGGTGGAGATCAGGCATGGGGTACAAAACCACTCTGCACCCCCTACAAAAAAAAATTCAAAAGTTTAAGGTTCAGAAATAAAGGTTTGCTAATCCCTTGATAAATGAAGCGCCAGGAATTAAACGAAGACAGATTGGAAAAGATAGTCGCTGCAGAAGTTGAATAATAGGTCATTTGCATCGCACCACAATTTGATAGCCTTAAGGTCATTAGATATTATCTCGACCAGATCTTCAGGTTTTTTACTATGCCACACTACCGTGGCGTCATCCGCGAAAGCCGTGATAACCGAGGACTGAGCCCTGTGGAACTCCGTAACTGATCTGACTCTCTGAGGAACACACGCCACCCGCGACAACACGCTGGCTGCGATACGACAACTACGAACTAAACCACTGTAGTACCTCGTCTCGAAATTCGTAGACGTCCAGCTTCCGCAGGAGCGTTCTGTGGCTGACACAGTCAAAAGCTTTGGACAAATCACAGAAAGCCCCTGCGGTAGCATAGCCATTATTAGTGTTTAAAGAGTTGTTCAATCACTCGATCATGGGTGCCTTTTGTAATAAAATAACTTAAAATACTTTGTGGTTTGTTAAGAAGTCCATCATGCGTTTATTAACAAGTTTTTCTACTATTTTGGAAATGGTTGAAAGCAACGATATAGGTCTATAGTTTGAGGGATCCTTCATGTCACCATTTTTGTGAATTGGCACGAGTCCTTTTTTAAGTGTCAATGGGAAAATGCCGGAAGAAACCGAAAAATTAATCGCTTCCGCTAGAACATATAAAACCTGATCAGAAAGTTCATTAAGAATTTTTGTTGAGGACACAAAAACAAACACAACCTAATAACCATACAACATAAATATTCAACAATATGTAAAATTAGCAAAAAGTGCAAAACAAATAAATCGAAACTAAAAATTGGTCAACGGTCATATACATACATTGCACCAAGAATCTACTCCCTACTACCAGAAAATATAAAAACTCTTAATAAAATAACTTCTTTCAAAAAACATGTCAAAATATGGATAATGAAAAATCCAAGAAACGAATTTTCACAATTTTTTAAATAAAACTAAACTCATTTACTACTTTTTTCATAATGTTCATTTGTCCTTCTCTCAATTGTCTACTTGTTACTATTAAGTTTTTTTAGTAATGAATTATTTAAAGTCAGATCTAAAAACTGGGTAATTAGAATTTAGGTTTTTATTTTTTAGTTTTTCAAATGTGATGATACAAATTAAGAAAAAAAACATACATAGAACTTTATAAAAACTGTAATCAAATAAATTAAATGATTCGACCTCTACGAACAAGTCGCACTTAGCAACTTCAGTGGCAGTATTATTTATTTTCCAAGATTCTTATAGACAGAAAATAATTAATGACTGTATCACATTTATATAAAAATACTTATTTTGGGAAATAAATATTTATTTATTATTATTATTATTTAACACAGGTACTTGGGTGCGCAGATCGCTTGGCATTGCGTCAGCGTTTTAAACTAGGTGTTTGTTTTACGTCAGTCTCACATACCGTATACGTCGCCAGCAGGTTTATGACAATATCTGTAATAGAAGCTTGTTTATAACTTTGCAAAAGTTCAATATAACAACAAAACATGAAAATGTTGACCAACAAAGACAAGAAGAATAGAGGTCGAAAATAAAACTGATAAAGTTTGTCTTACCAAATTTGTGTCAAAGAAAAGAAAATAAATGGATCCAGGACGGATCTGATACCTTCCTAGCTAGCTATTAGCACACTTCAAGTGAACTCCATGATATATTATCAGCCTTGAAAACGGTTTTTTGTAAATATCTCAGAAACGAAAGCTCCTACGAAGTTTTTGGTTATAGCAAAAATTCTGGAGAAAAATGTAGTATCTCCGTATATTGATGCGATGCTCCGTTAAAAATTAGCATTAATGGATTCCGACCAAAATCTAATCAGCACGTTACAGTGTCGAACACTATTTTATCTAAAAATTTTATGGAAATCGGTTCAGCGGTTTAGGAGCTATCGTGTTACCGACAGATATATACACACACAGATAGACAGCACGACGATATTGCTAAGATAGGTCAAAATACACCCAAGTATCACGTTTTTGGCGTTATCTCAAAAAAAAAATTCATTTAAAATAATAGGTAAGTAAAAAAACTTTAATTTAGTGGCGGACATCAGATCAGGTGAGGTTGGTGTATAGGTTAGGCGTTTTGGCAACCCTTTTGGCATAACTCAAAATACTTTGAAGTAGTACTAAATACTTTGAAATACAATAAATTATAGTTAAACGCTTTGAAATACTGAAATAGATGTGCAAATTTTAGACCTGACTTAACGACAGTTGCGTCCTGGTGAGTTGAAGTTTGAAGTTCAGAAATATACACACCAGAACAAATGTTGTGACCTTTAAAATTATGTTTAAAAGGAAACAACGTGTGCACTGATGTAAATATCGCTGTACTTTACCTCACCAGCCGCCGCTGCCTTCAAGTTTAAGTTCCCTAGATCACGAATTTTTTCTAATTTCATGATCTAGTGACCTTAGTCGTCAGGTCAAGGAGTGGGACCACACTAATTATTTATAGTAAGGAAAGCATCCCGGTCTCGTCATAATACTGTTATACATACCCCCTATATAAATTAGTTTGGAATACAAAGTTCGAGAGGCGCTGATTATAGACCGTCACTAGGGTCACTGCATCCGGAAAGCCTGGCGTCTCCCAGGAGACGCCAGGCTTCCAGGATGCAGTGACCCTACACGGCACCCCGGTATACTGCGCCAATTTAGTAATAAATCGCCCACCGTGTAAGTGTCTGGTCTAAGTGGGACTTATTATGATATTTTCGTTCTGTACAAATTTATCAACACAGAAAGTAAAACAGAATAAATACTGAGAAAGAAGATAACCGACCAGACCCTTTGCATACTCACTTGGATTTTAAAACATTTTTGATGAGATGTACTAAAACAACTAGAATGTCCTTGGAAATCGGTAATATCCAGTGGCAGTGGTGGGCTTCCCACAGGGGTTGATTCTATTTTAAATTTGTCACCACCATTAGCCAAAATCTTCCAGTATTGAAATCCATTTTGACCGTTTCCATTTTTAAGTAAATTTTTAAAATTTTCTGTAGAGAAGTAACAGTAAAATACATACCTAAAATGAATCAGATGAATAGGAACCACATTAAACTCACATTTAAAAATAGTACCTTATAAAATAAAGGACTAAAGTAGTACTTTGGTTGGTACCGTTGGACTAAACGAAACGACACCTTAATCACGTGGTTTATATATTATTTTATGCACTTTAGTACCTATAGGAAAAATAAATTTTAAAAAATGGAGCGCTATTGAATAATACCAATTGCGTTTAACGATACTCTACGGCCTTTCATTGTTAGGGTTAATAGTTAAGTCGAAATCTGGGTGTGTCTTGAAAAGTTTTTAATCCCAAGGACAAAATCATTGCCATTGTCAAAAAGTTACTCAATTTTTTTTCACAAATAAAATTTAGTTTAGATTAAAATAGATGGGAAAATGGACATATTTTAAGAAATTCGCTGCAAAAGGGCCACTAATAAAACTGTTGGTGTGAATCTTTAAGAATGTTAGCACTAACAATAAAAAAACAAACCAAACCAGCACTATTTACGATAAAAATTTAAAAATTTTATATACAGGGAGTCCCAATTCAATTATTTAATTGAAAAATAATGAGTGCATGAGACAACGTATACAAAGGTATATGATATAAGTGTACAAGGCAGAGAAAGCAAACGACGAGCAGCCAATGAAAACGCAGGTAGTGGAAGCGATGCTGACTGGCTATCATTTTCATATACTTTTCAATTGTATACCTTATCACTCGATACTTATTTACCTAATCTGTGATCACTCGCACTCACGACTTCAAGATGAAAGAAGTGTTCAATTTTAAGTAAAAAATGCCAAATAAATTTTAAATAAACAAAGTTTCCTAAATATTTGAAAATTTGCAAACATTTAATTTAAAATTTTATAAAAATCAAAATAAAAAAACTAATTTTAGATGGTTGCATCGAATCTATTTGGCAAAAAATGTCCCATAGTTTTTTGTAGCACCTCCACGTTTCTTAAAAGTCAAGTCAAAAATCTCTTTATTCAATAAAAAACTCATAACAGAGATTGAAATGAATGGCGTCAAAATTTAAAAAATGCAAATGCTTTTCAATAAAATATGATTGATTAAAATTAAAAATCTCACATACCTAATTACATAAAATAAATTTAAAATGTTTAATAAGATGTATCTGAAAAAACAATTAAAATGTAGTCAGTGACCACTGACACACAATCTAAAAAATAGGAAAATGTTAGGATTCTTTGAAGAATGAAAAGAACTAATTTTGAGAGTAAGGTTCTATTTTAACTAATAATTGAAAAATAGCTTTTTTAAAGAGTTTGTTTCTATCTTTATCTCATTTGGTAGAGCAAAATTTTATTGCCAGATAGTTTGGCCCCTTTTCTGTACTGGTAAGTCTGTGTGTGGGCAAGTTATATCCATGTGATCTGGAGTCAAAGCAGTGTTTTTTCTCAAACATTTCAAACTTCTCTCGGTTGTTAAGCAAGAATAATAAACATTCATAGACAAACAGTCCTGGTAGAGTGAGAATATTCAAGCTTTTGAACTTACCCCGGCAGGAGTTCCTAACGTCCCGCACAAAAAAGTCTTGTTTGAATTGTTGTCAAAATGGTCAATTCTATTGGCTTTTTTGCAGGTTTTACTAAGAATTATTTGGCAATAAGAAATAAAACAAAAAATGCAAAAGATTTCGATTTGTCTCGTAGGCGCCCAGCATAAAATAAATTATTGGTGCCAAAAAACCAATAAAATTGACCATTTTCCAGAAAAAAAATTTTGATGACAAAGTGTAGGTGCTACGAAAAACTTATGCAATATTATTCAAAATTCGTTTTTAAAAGTTTTTTAAAACAATGTCATAGAAAATTCTAAAATGTCAATTGTTGCAACTTTTGAAATATTTAATCATTTTTTCTTAAGAAACTAAACTTTATACAAAAAATATTTTTTGACATTTTTTACTTAAAATTGAATGATTTAATGTTAGTATTTTTTTATATCATTTTTTTAATTTTGAGAAATTTTGTCATTTTTGTTACAGTTTATAGGGTGTTACTCGTTAGGATGAATACACAGTACACAGACCGCCTGTACTGTGGATGTAGATATCTGGAAGATTTTGATATTTATCTCAAAGAATAATTTGCTGGATGCGACGAACAAAAAAACACATAATTCAACAAATATAGGCAAGTTTTAAAGTATTTAAATTTTCTTCAACGATTATAATATTGCTGTATGCCGCAAACACAAAAACATAACACAATTCAAAAAATATGGGCAAGTTTGTAAAGTATGTAATCAGTTCACCGATTACATTGGCTTTTTAACAGTTTTTTTCACCTATGACGTCGTTCATCTAACATTTTCTTTTGGAGTGTCCGATGACCACCAAACAATGAAAAGAAAGCAATGAATTCGATGAAATTAATTTCTTAATCTCACTTTTTTTCATTTTTGCTAGAAGAGTCGCTGTAAGTAAATAGTAAAAATTTATTGGGGTTTTACATATAAAAATGTTTACACAGGTCAATGCTTTTTTCTTTTTCTCTTTCTTTAAATAGTAGTAAAATTTGCTTAAATTAAAATCTTAACAGTACACTTAACATTAAAATAACACTAAACATTCAAATTCCGAATTTGTGATTTAAAAATTTTTCAAACAAGCAGAAGGCATTCTGGAGCAATATTTGTTTTACTCTGACTTTTAAAGATTTTAGTTGTAAATTTCTGATTGTTTGAGGAAGGACATTTAGAAAACGGACACACCAGTACTTTGTTAAATTTTGGCATCTTTTTAATCTATTCTAGATTGATCTTACATTATTTTTACCTCGCGTATTACGATATAATTATGAGTATTGTTGTGTGTTTCATACAAGTTCAAATTAGACTTCCTATATATTGATGTGCTTTTTGTTTCTTCTTTAAAAGGAAAAATATCTTTATTGTTTGAGGGTGTGTCTCTGTATAATGGTTTGCCTATTAATATTAAGGAATCTTCAATAAAACAATTTAAAGTCTTCCTCAAAAAATATTTATTAAATAACAGTACTTGAAATTAAATTAAATGTTCCTAAAAAGAAAAAAAAAGAAAAACCTAACCTTTTTTCTGTGTTTTTTTTTCTAGTTCTAGTTTGTGTTGTAATTATTTATATAAAAATCTGTGATTTACATTATGTGATAAACAAAAAGCTATAAAAATAGATTTAATTTGGATCCAATATTTAAGTAAAGTATTTAGTGGATAGGCCTAATATAAGATTTGTTGTAATTTCTTCTTTGGTTTAATAAACATCTTCATCATTAAGGCAGTGAAAAATATAGAGTTAGGGAAATGTTAAAAATTTTTGATTTCTGAATTCATCTCTACAATCCTCTCTATACTTTAGACCACCCATCACCCTTACCACCCTTCGCGAGGTTTTGAGTTTTACTTTCTAAATTAGTTTAGTTTTGGGGGTGTCAGTTACATTTAGGACCAAATTTGTAATACCTATATTTTTAAATACCTAAGTCTGACAGGGGTGTCAGAATAAGAAGCATGGTTTGGTTCGGTTCATTCATCAGTTTTAGAAACCATTCTGACAGGAATGTCAAAGTGTTAGGTTTAAAAACCAATGTTTTTCATGCAATTTATTCCATTCCAACAGCATCTATCAAAATGTCAAGGTTCAAAATTTATTTGCAGACCAATTCCAAAAACCATAGTGGTTGTATTCTAAAAAATCGATTTTCTTTTACTTGTCACAGGTTCCTTCTAAAAAATTTTGTCTGCATCTGCACAGGATATGTTAGTTTCTGAATTTCTGAAATTTTTTTAAATCAAGATCACCTTATTTTTTCAAAGTTCAAATTATAGATAATATAAATAAATAAACAAAATGGTTTTATGTTTAAAAATTATTTTATAAAAAACTAAAAATAATCAAAATTTGATAGATTTTTTTATACAGAAGTTATACAGCTGAATTAGGGCCTATCCTTAAATTATGTAACGCTCTAGGGGGGGGAGGAGGGGCCTTGTGTTACAGTCAATGTTTTTTTAATGTGTTTTTTCTTGAAAATGTGTTACAAGGGGGGTGAGGGGGGAGTTAAAAATCCTGAATTTTTGTGTTACATAATTTAAGAACATTCCCTTACTTCCCTATTAGGAAAGTACATATTGTGTTCATGCAAAAGTGACATATTCAAATTTTTAAATCCTCTGGATTTAGGCATTTCCATGCAAGGAGAGCTCATTTCCGTTTTCGTCACCCAGACAATGCTTAACAAATTAAAATTTCAAGATAAAAAATAAATAGTTGCCAGATTATTTAGGCTGTAGACTAGTAAGAGCGAGGGGGAATTCGCTACCAGCGATTCTCAGGTGATTTCCAGTGATTCCCAGGTGATTTCCAGTGATTCCCATATGATCCCTATGTGATTCCCAGAAAAATGTACATTCCCCCTCTGTTTATGCAAAGTCAGGAAAACGTGGTTAATGTTTTGGAAAACTCTATAAAACTCTGAAAATGTTCAGGAAAACTCTGAGCAAGTTCAGGAACAGTCAGGAAATGTTCAGGAAAAAATTCGAACATTTTAGGAAAGTCTGTAAATGTTTAGGAAAAGCCTCAAAAACTCGGGAAATGTTCAGGAAGACTATGCTAAAGTTTAGAAAAAGTCTGGGAATGGTTAGAAAAAGTCTAGAAAACTCATAAAATGTTCTGGAAAACCCTGGAAATATTTAGAATAAGTATGGAGAACTTGGGAAATGTTCTTGAAATCTTTAGGAAAAATCTTGAAAAACTCAGGAAATATTCTGAGAAACTCTAGAAATGTTCAGGAAAAATATGGAAATGTTCAGGAAAAGTATGAAAAATACTATACATTTTTTAGAAAAGTCCTGAGAGTTCTAAAATACATTAGAAACAGTATGGAAATGTCTGAAAATACCCTGCAAAAAATTGGAAAAATTCTGGAAATGTTCGGAAATGTTAAGGAAAATTATGGAATACTAAAAAAAAGTTGAGAAAAAGTATGGCAAAGTATGAAAGTTTCCTAAAAAAGTCTGAAAATGTTCACAAAAAATATGGAACTCTGGAAAAGTTCAGGAAATTTTTGTGAAAATGTCAAGGAAAAGTCTGGAAATGTATGGAATAGTTTGAGGAAAAGTTTTGAAATGTGCTGGAAAAGTTTAAAGAATTTCAGGAAAGGCAGAGAATAATCAGGAAAATTCTGAAAATGTTTATGAACATGACCCTGAAGATAAGTTTATTTTACATCTTTTTTTATGACAACCAAAAAATATACAATATATTGCAATTAAAATAAAACTTATTTAATGTTTATTTCTAAGTTGGCCATTAAAAGTATTGTCTGTTTTCTTTTCCCACAAGTCTGCTGACAGATACCTACATTAAATTGAATTTTGGCATGAAATGGTCGGAAATTATATTTTTCTTTTTATTTTCTCTTCTAATTTAGTTCCTTTAATGTATAATATGTTCCATTACTTAACATTCATAAAATATTTTAATATTTAATAGATTGTAGCAGTAAAATACAATATGTGTTCATAACCTTAAAATGCCAATGATTCCCAGTGATTCCCAGGTGATTACCAGCGATTCCCAGTGATTACCACCCATGAATTCCCCCTTGAGTAAGAGTTGATATAACTGCAGATCTTCATCATCTGAATCACACTATAGTTCTTGCCATAGGCAGTTACACTTTTGTGACATGAAAAATGGGATGTCTTTGAGTTTTTTTTATCTGTGTGTTTTTTTTGTCAACCTACAGTCAGCATCTTTTTATCCAAAGGCAATGACAGTTTTACCCTTAATTTTATAACAATATGACATATTTGCTTTGTAATATATTTCTGATTTAAATATGTTAGCATGGACAAGGACAAGGCAAGGACTATAGTTATATCTTCCAAGATATCCATTGCAATTTCCCTTACTACACCATGAATCATTTTAACAAAAACAAGCCAGCAAAAATATTAAATGATGACTCAGGTGAACAACAAAACCAGCTGATTTTGAAGTCATTGACCTTTATTGAAGACTGCTCACTCACCCCCAGAGTTGCCAGTGAGCATTGATGCCAATAATTGAGGAATTTGTAATCAAATAATTTATGAACCCTATGGATTTGAACAAATTGCACTGATTAGTTTGAGAACTTCAGTGTTGTCATCAATGAGCTCATTGGTGAGTTTACAAACTTGAAGAACAAATTACTTACCAAGGCAAATTATGAGCTTTTTTTGGCCACTCCACTGTATTATAAATTTCTTGCCAAAGCACTGAAGACTTAACCAAGTTGCACCACTGCTTACAAACTAGAGAACATTTTAACAGTTCTTTTGGCTCTACAAATGATAAAATTTGTATAACCATCTCAGGGGGTAAAAAGTGTTTTTCATTGAAACATAAGCCATTACAATCTTCAATGGGAAAAGGTTCATGTAGTTGATATTCACTGCTCGTATCTGAAGAGTCTCCAGAAGAGCTTTGGAGAACTGCATCTTGTATAAACTTTAATATTTTTGCCATGGATGAATAATTATAGAAGAAACAAATAAATACCTATTCCCGAATGTTTTACAATTAAACTCGTTCAAAAACAAAAATTGGTAGGTATGATTAATCCTGTTATTTTGTTTTATTCTATCACCGTTTTTTGCAGTAATTTTTTTTAAAGTAAACAAAAACAAAACAGCTGATTGTCAGCTGTTCATTAATCTATTTGGGGTACGTTCAGATTGAAACGTCGGGCGAGACCAAGGACTGTACACAGTGTACAGTCCTTGGGGCGAGACCAAGGACTGTACACAGAGAACAGGACGGTCCACTTCCATAAGCCCCATATATTCCAAAGCCATCCTTCTATGAACCTACTCATCCTTCTCAAAAGACCCTTGATCTGTTTGATAGGGTGGTCTTTCCTTTTCTATTCACATTAAATGAAAAAGGACAACCGAACTTATTGATTTTTTCGCGAATCCAAAGTGAGGTTAATTTTTCCGTGCATTTCGCATCACTTATTTACCTAATCCGTGTTTCGCATTTTTATTTATTTTAAGGGAAAAATTTGTGGAATCTTGGTTTTGTATTGTTATTTTCGATATTTTAAACAATTTTCGGAATCGCAAAATCCCAGGAGCATCCTGTGCGGTTTCTGGATGTAAATCCAACTATTCGAACTTAGAAGTTCTACGTTTGAGTTTTTTTTAAATTTCCACCTTCCAATGACTGTTCCAAAGACTATTTTGCAAGAGTGGCTAAGGCGTTGTGGAAAAGACAATATGGATCCCACGAAAGCATTTCTACAGAACAGTTTTCGAAATTCCTTTTCAAGATAAACTGCTAGGTAAATATCATTTTTAACATTTTTTTAAATCTATTTAGGGCCACATTCTTTAATTATGTAAGGTTAAAATTCAGGACCTTTTGCCGCCCTTCTCCTGTCGTAACGCATTTTCAAGAAAAATATAAAAAAAATCATTCAGTGTATAGTCCTTGCCATAGGCAGTTACACTTTTGTGACTTTGACATAAACATACCTATTTCCGAGCCTATTTCCAAGCATATTTCCTAACCACAAATATATTAAAAATTAAATTTGTTGTGTAGGTATACCTTATGTTGTGTTAAGCCTAAATCATTTAGTTGTAATCTACAGAGTTTTTTAAGTGCTGGGTGGAAAAAAAAATATGCCACTTTAGTCAAACTCAGTATGTAGGTATGTGGGCACAATAGATCCATATGTGGTCACAGTGCATGGAGGTCCAGAAGGGCCTGCCACCACTTTCGAATACATACATACCTTATGTTGACAAAAAAAATGTTCTCATAAAAACAACTCAACAACATACCATTTTTCAGATTTTTTGATAAAGAAATAGGTTAAAAATGTCACAAAAGTGTAACCACCTATGGCCAAGACTATGACACAAAGGTAACCCTCCCCCCCCAGAGATTACTTAATGTAACACTAAGCCGCATGTGAATTTATTTAGGCCTGTGTGTTCATCTATGAACAAGGTGTGATCAGCTGAACCAAATTTGTTCACCATCCTACAGGACTTTAATTAATTCTTGATCCTGTAGTGTATTGTAGTGTCCTATGGAGTCCTGTAGACCTACTGTGGGCAGCTGATCACCCCTTGTCTATGAAGAAACCTCTACAACCACAAAAATTAGACATTAAACATACTTTTTAATTTTTTTTTCTGTAAATGTGCAATTTAATTGTTTTTCTGTTTTGTACTAATTTGACTCCAATAATAGTGAAGTTATCAATAGTGCCAACTTAATTTGGGACACCTACTGTAATTTTGACAAAAATGTCATAACAAAATAATACTTGGACAATTTCTAAAACCTCATGTTTTTTTGTGAATTCCATATGTACTAGAGTACAAAATTTACACTGTAGAAACTACCTATTTTTAAAAAAGTTCCTTATATATGTTTTTTTATTACAGGCTTATGTACTTCCAAAACAATACTAAGGAATACATCTCTGCCAAGTCAAAACCTATCAGTGAAACCAATAGAAGTTGATCCTGAAGAGCCAACTGCAGGTACAAGCATCGAAATCAAGGAACATTTGCTGGTTGATGTTGGTACAAAAGAAAACTACTTAGTTAAAGTCTGATTTTTTTTTGTTTTGTGCAAATTGATAGAGTTATTGTTGAATTTTTTGTATCGGAGTCTGCTATTGTACGAAAATGAGTATTCAGTTGGTTTGCGACTGTTAGTGTGTGTCTTTAATAGTTTCCCCAATAATTTATTTATAATGTTCTAAGTTTTTGTTTTGTCAATTTTATCAATTTTAGTTTTTGCACAATGGAGATTTTGCTTTAGCACAGTTTTTTTAAAGATATATTTATATTTTTTATATATATTATTAAAATGTAATATATTATTATATTTTTTTCAATTCTTTAGAAGCTAATGTCACTTAATAAAAACAAAATGATGCTGAGAAGTAAAAAGGTCTTGCAGTTGGGTAAAAAATACTAGGACATTTCTTAGAAAGGTAAACTACCTACATGTCCTAGATTTTTTGCCCCCATGGTTCATTCTTCTTACATTTCATTTATCAAATTCAGGATTTGTTATCCTGATGTTTATGGTAACAAATTCCTTATTGCTTCTAATCAATAACCCCACTTAATATTGTATACAGGTTTGTTATTTTTTTGCTATTATGAGTGATATAACAAAAAAATTCTAAAAATGTATACAGATGCCTAAAGACTTTATCTACTTAGATAATTTCTAGTATTATAAATCAATAAATATAATAAATTTGGTCGAAATTAAAATAGGAAAATAACTTTTATTTAATCATTTTATTTTTAAATATGTAAACATGTATCCTGAGATGATATCTTTGGGGGCACTAACATATACCTCATAAAATCAAACCTATATGTAACATTTAGATGAAGCAATAGGTTAAAATACTGATAACTACAAATTGCTTCAACAGGACAAAAAGTGAGATTTTAATTACTAAAATAATAAGGGACAAAAAGCTAGTTCTGCTGCTAGTTAGGTGAAGTTGAGCAATATACACACCTCAGTAGGTACACATGTTATTACCTTTTAAACATAGCAATGTTGTAGAACACTCTACATCAGTTGAAAGAAAAAACTGTATAATATATTGACAAAACATTTAATTTGGAATGAGGTTTCATACTGTACAAATGACATGATAACTGAACATTTTTGCCAACAATATCTCGTTTTTACCAAAGACGGTCAGTTTATGGTCCTTGGTTTTTTCTATTCAACTGATGTGCCATGTTCTACCACAAGCCACTACTGACAGAACGTGAATATTTCTTAAGTGCAAAAAATACCTCTGGGCCTGTTGCTGATCAATAGCAAAAACTTTGTACAGGGACTTATTAAACCATATTTTTGTTGACCCTGTTAGTCCTTAAAGGTTGTGCCAGGTCCTGATTCTTATCAGTCTTGAGTGGTCATTAAAAGTGTCGAGATATTGTATAGGTCCTTACATATTGATGAGCCCCTCACTTTAGGTGGTACTACTAGGTGATAAGTGGAATGAAATGTATGCATTGTTCTACAGGAATTAGCAATAAATTTTTGGTCCTGTAGTGGATTGCAGGATGCATGAAATGTAAACCTGAAAAATAATATACAAATGCTACTTTCTGATAATGGTAAGTTATTTGCTTCTTAAAAACCATAAAAGCTTAAGAAGATTTGCTAATAGAAATTGATAAGTAGAATAATGTAGTGATTAAGACAGCAAAAAGCCGGGCAATATAGTGTCCTGTAAATGAATTTTGTACACCTACTATGGGCAGCTGATCACCCCTCATAGGCTTAGGTATTCTAATGGGGAGTAAAATACTATTCACAAAATATTCTAGATGATATTCCAAATATTAACATGTTTTTTTAAACAAATGCTGATGAATGACAATGAAAAAATTTATTTGATTTTATTGATGATTGAGAGGTTCTGTAAACTATTTTCTGCAGAAGATACACCTAGGATATTTTTACATAAAATTGTATATTATTATTATCTTTCTACATTACAGCGAGACATGGTTTAAAAAAAAACGTTTTAAAATTAGTTTTTGTTTATATTTTACGAAAAAGTGAGGTTATGTCGTTGAGTATTTTGTGACGTATTAAAAACCGTCTGACAGATTTCGCGAAGTGGACCATCCTGTTCTCTGTGTACAGTCCTTGGGGCGAGACGTCTTGCCGAGCGAATGACGTCATGGGTAAATGGCCGGACGTCTTGCCTTTGTGAACGGTATGGATGTAATAAACCGAGGGGTGAACAGCTAACCCAAAATGTGTACACCGATTGTGAAAATCCACAATCTTTTGCTAAGATTGTGAGGGATTGTGGTAAGATTGTGAGGGATTGTGAAAGATTGTGAGGGATTGTGGCAAGATTGTAAAAGATTGTGAGGGATTGTGAAAGATTGTGAGGGATTGTGGTAAGATTGTGAAGGATTGTGGTAAGATTGTGAAGGATTGTGAGAGAATGTGACAGATGGTGGAGGACTGTGCAGCGGCGTAGCGCGCCTGAAGGGGCGAGGTGGGCACCGTCCCATCAAAAATTCTGGCGACCAAACCAAAAAAAAAGAAAAAGGTCATCATGTCTATAGTTTCCTTTGTCGCCCTCTTCATTTACCGTTCCCGGACCTGCTGCTTAATGACCAGCTGATCCCAAAATGTGTGCGCCGATTGCGAAAATCCACCATCTTTTGCTAAGATTGTGAGGGAACCCCAAAATGTGTACGCCGATTGCGAAAATCCACAATCTTTTCCACATTCTTTTGCTAAGATTGTGAGGGAATGTGTAAAGATTGTGAGAGATTGTGAGGGATTGTGGTAAGATTGTGAAGGATTGTGAGAGATTGTGACAGATTGTGGGTGATTGGGAGGGATTGTGATGGATTGTGAACAGATTGTGAGAAATGTGTACACCGATTGTGAGAGCTGTTCACCCCTCGTAATAAACTAACCTTAAAATATATTTTTTAAAAATTGATAGATTCGATCGAATATATGACACGAAAACTAATAGAAGAGTACAATAAGTGGGGACTAGAGGTTAATCTCAATAAGACAGAGTATATGTGTATCGGTGGAACGAAACAGGATCTAATCTTAAATACCGGGCAGCGAATTCAGTCCTGTGATGCGTATAAATACTTAGGTCTAAAAATTACAGCTGACGGAACACTAGACAAAGTTATAAAAGATCGAAACGTACAAGGAAGAAAAGCAATAACTTTATTAAATGGAATAATTTGGTACCAAAGTATATCAAAAAATAACAAAAAGCTTATATATAACACAATTGCAAAAAGAAATATACGGCTCAGAAGTATGGCCAATCAAGGATAGAACAGAAAAAATGCTTTCCGCTACGGAGATGGACTATTGGAGAAGAGCAGCAGGGAAATCAAAAAGAGAAAGAGTTACAAATCAAAGAATAAGAGAAATTATGACAGTGGGTGAACGTACTTTAGTGGATGATATAAGAACAAAACAACTGGTGTGGTATACGGACATGTACAAAGAATGAATGATGAAAGACTACCTAAACAAATCCTACAATGGAAACCAACTGGCCGAAGAAAACGAGGACGGCCAAGTAGAAGCTGGAGAGAAGGAATGACAGTGAAATAAGAATAAGAGGCCTAGATGATGAATTATGGGCAAACAGAAACGAGTGGAGATTGGGTATCGGAAGACGTAGAACGTTGTGAAACGGATAAATATATATAAATTCGATCAGATTTAAAAATGTGTTACAGTTTTGTAAAGGCCGCATTTAGGCTGGTTAAGTCGAGCCGAGAATTTCATCTTTTGCCTATCTGCGGTTACATTAAATTTATTTTGAGGCAGGCGTTCTAGAGTGATTAGCTCAGACGAGAAATATTATTAAAAGGCACATTAAATTATGTTACAAATACCTATATTTTCATTTCAAAAATTTAGTACAAAATTCGCAAAAAACAAAGCAATGTCAATAGAATGTTTTCAATAATAACTTCAATCAACAATATAAAAAATTTAAACACAATTTTTCCTAGTCTATCCACAATATAGTTTTTTTACTTTGGGTCTTGCACATAATTGTTCAATTCAAGTTTAAAAGGCATCTTATTTCCCTTTAAACACCAAACACTGGTATTAGAGTCTAGGTTTTACAAGTCCCTATAAAAAAATTACCTCACCAAATAATGTCCAGGAGCCACCATAACAATTAATGTTTCTTATATCTAAGGCACCATTTTACCTTTCAGCACCAATTTTCTTGCTCCATAAAAATAATGTCTCTTTTATGATTTATATATATATTCACTACTAAAAGTTTTTATGCAATTCTACAACTTGCATCTTGTTACGTAAAATACTGATTTTTAACTTTTTACTAAATTACTTCACTACTACGAGTTTTTAATTTAGCAGTTTAACTTTGGTTTTTATACTCATTTTTTTAATATTAATATTTTCACTTTTTATAGATTATTTCACCAACTAGGTGTTATTTCTTATGTTAAAAGTTTCACTGATTTTTTATGACTTTTCTTTTCTTCTTCATGTTAACTGTTTCACTGATATTTTTTTACTGCTTTTTAATAAGCGCTAATCGTCTTTTATATTAAAAATTGGTTGTGTTTTAAGACGCATGTTCGAAACTATTTAGGCAAATTTGAAAAACAAGGTAATAAATTTTAATCTGGGTGACAGGTTTAACCTATTTCTTCAGAAGTGTGCTCATTTAATTTCTTATTTTTTAATATTTTTAATTCCGAGAAAAACAATAATTCAGCCACCTGTTTGTGCTTTGGGCTCCAAGAAAAGAGGTCAATAATTAAAAATTATTTAATATTTAATATTTCGGCGCATTCCAATGCTGGCGCCGTGTTATTTTCATGGTAACCTACTTTACTAATTTAAAAGGAATTTTGTTGTTTAAAAACATCTTGGATCTATTTAGTTCATGCAGGTGTTTCTAAAATTTGAGCACCGACTTGGTTTAAAAAAATGAATTTCAATTTTAGTTTTAAACGGGATCGCGCTATGATCAGATCGGAGGTCGGGTCGTCTAAAGTGTGCGCCAGATAAATAGTGACTTGTTCTTGTTAATATATAATACTAAAAGTGTTTGCTATCTTACAATGATTTGAACATTTATACATAGTCAAAGGTTAGTTTTATTTTTCTTTTAAATAAGTTCGACATTTTACTTTGTTGATAAACAGTTTTTTATTTTTATTTTTATTTTAAACATTTGATTTCTTATTGCTTGTTTTTTTTAACAATTTATGATTTTTCTTTTTCGGTTAAAAAAGGTTTGTGTGCTGCCTTTGAAACCCTATTAATTTTGAGTTCTTCACATTCCTTCCACCTTTCTAAAACAAATTAAGAATTTTCTTAATTTGGTTTTAAGTATTGGCACGAGCTTAAACCTTATTTAGACGATGGTTATATCTGACTGTTGAATGATTTATTATTACTTTTAACTGTATGTCTTTGGTTACTGAAAAAATTTTTGTTATTATTTTTTTTTTAATTAATGATTTATAACTTAGGTAGCAACTCTAGACTGTTAAGTGTACAACTTTAATTATTATTTTATTTAAAAAAAAAAATAATTTAGGAATTTTTTTGTTTTTAATTTCATTCATTTCTTCTGATGCCAAAAGGTGATGACTCTAAAAATTTTTCCTAAAAATTTCATTCCCTAAATTTAAATTCTACTTACATCCTTTATCTGCCTTTAAAACACCTATGTCTAACCTTATTTGCTTCTTCTCAACTTTCGCTGTTTCTCGTAAAAGGTGTCTACATCTCCATCTTCCATGAAGATATCCTACTTCAACTAGATATGATGATGTACCGTTCTAATTATATTCCAACACGGTTGAGATAAAACTTTTTCATTTGTATTCACTTAATATATTTTTGTTTGCACTTTACTACTTTTTTTTTTTAATTATTACTCTCTTTTATTGCACTTTATTTAATCGTTATTATTAATTTTGCCTTACTTAGCACCCCCGCTTTTTAAAATTTCTCATTTAAAACTTTAAACTAAAGGTTATTTTAACATACACATAACTAAAAGCATTACTACTATACAATATTTCTTAAACTAACGCCAAATTTAAATTGGAACATTTGAAAATTTAGCTGCTTAAATTAGTTTACAAGATACTAAAATCAATCAACTTTCCTAATACTTTAGCACATTAGAAATCCAGGAAAAGTGTAATAAAACATTTGATCTTCTATAGGGTTTAGCTTTATAGTTATTACAATAATTCAAATATTAAGTTGTAAACACCAGTTTATCTTAAAAAAATTAAACTTCTCATTTCTATAACATGACAGCGATAGTGAACGCAACCTGAATTTCTGTTTGTGGTAACTATCAATAAAAATATATAATGTCAACCTATAAAGTTAACGCACTACAAAATATTTTAATTAATACGTGTTTTACAATGGCCTTTTGTCAACTATTCGCATTTTTCTGACTATGCAGAACGCTTGCAAAATGCTACTGTTATACCATGCAACAATATTTAGCTAACTGCTTACACTTTCTGCTAACTCTTTATGGAAATTACATCTGGTTTCGTAAACCAAAATGTTGTGTCGTTGCACATTTTCCATTTTAAAACTACTTAACTTCCACTCTTCTACTGCTTCTTCGTGACTACCTATGTCACTCTAACTGATCCTCTGTCAGCTACTACCACAAATAAAATGATCGCGGGTCATAAAAACTGCTCTCTTTTAGCATCAACTCCTTGGTCTTCAGCTTAACCAACTTCTCACATCATCTCTATCTCTCTTACTGCATCCTAACAGTGATAAAATCTTTGGTCAAACTCTAAATTTCGTTTATATTGATCAAAGTTTATCTAAATTCAACTTCGTCAATAACTAAACTCACCATCCACTTCTTCATTTAGATCACATCTAAATTCTATAATATGTGCGTACAGTTCTTTTCTTATGCCTCTTGTAGTTCTTCTATACTTAGTCTGCTTCTCTCTTTTTTTCTTCTCTTTATCGTTAAAATCTATAATACATCAAACTAAAATGCCCCCCAAAACATCTTCACCACTGCTTTTACTGTTTAGATTTTAGAAATACATTCGGCACACACTTGTAAAAGTTCTGTCCTGTAGAACTATCATTTCTGCACTTGTACTTGTAATATTGGTTACATGTACCTTGCCTCCCGTCTTGTTCGAAACAATCCTGTAGGATTATTTAACACCGGTTCCAGAACCATTTGCTCGGTATCAACTTTGGATAATTTGAGAACAGCAGCTGGAAAAAACGCATGACTGTGTGGCGGTACAAGTAAGTCCTCTTTTAAGTGTACAGGCAAACCTTTCTCTTTCTTACTCTCTCGTACTAAAATCTCCGGAGCTGGTCCACTTACCAGACCTCCCTTCTCGTGTGCTTTCTTCAAAATTTGTTCTGTCGTTTGTAAACGACCTTCATTTTTCAACATCATAGAGTTTTCGATCTCGGAAGTTGCAGGCTTCCATTGCTTCATTTTTTGGGTCGAGGAATCACTTCTTTGTATGGTAGTTTGCTTGAGGCCAAGTTTGACATCGCTTGAGTTCTCAGGAAGCGTCCTTACCTGAGAGCTTGTAATGGTTTTTTGCTCCTTAGACAAAGTGAGCTTCGTTAACTCCTTCGTAACTTCTAAAAATTCTTCTATGCTGGTTTGACCATCGTAGGTAGGTATAGAGTCGATTCCTACTTGTACATGTTGTGGTACTTGTATGTTAATAGGGGTTAGGGCTGTTGGTGCGTTACCTTCTTGTGCCATTTTCGCGTCAAAGCTATGCACTGTCTATTGCGACCTAGAACTCTTCGGCAATATAGTAATAATGGGTATAATAACTCTTCTCGTCTTCTTCTATCTGTGCTTCTCTGTCTATATCACTATATCTATCAAAATCCATCCTACCGACTGCGGCAAATCAGAGAACATATAAGATCTAAAGAACCTCCGCCAAATCGCTCAATCGCGAGCCCAGTTAAACTTTGCGAGAAGAAGAGGGCTCTGCAATCGTTTCTTTGCGAGTTTGAATTCACAATGAGAACTCGGCTTTCGCGCCACGTTTCGTCAGTGGCGGAGGCATGCAAGGCTCCTGTTCAGATACACTATTAAGGTGACCATGTTTTAAACGATTTTTATTAACTTCACGGAGCCTGGCGATGTCTGTCATCAAATCTAGCGATTTATTTTTGACACACTTCCCGTGAACCGATTTTAATGAAATTTAGCAAAGTAGTGTAGGTCCGATGACGATACAATACTATGAAAACAGATGGGTGGTAGAAAGTGGTTAAGGGGTGTAAAAGGGATAAATCCATAACTTTGAAACCAATTCAGATATCACCATGCGGTTTTCAGATTTACGATTTGGTGTAATGAAAATACATCTTTATTTAAAAATATCGGAAATACGGGGGTAGGTGAGGGGTGTAAGGGAGGGCAATTTAGAACTTTGAAACCAAAACAGATACAAACATGCGGTTTTCAGATGTATGATTTGATCGGGTGACAATACAATTTTATGAACAAAAATCGGAAATAGGGGGTGGTAAGGGGTAAGAGCTGTAAAGGGGTAAATTTAGAACTTTGTAAAAATACAAATAGAAACATGCCGTTTTCAGATTTATGATTGGTTCTGGTGACAATATAATTTTATGATAAAAAAACGGCGGTAGGGGGACGCCAGGGCTGTAAAGGGGGTAAATTCATAACTAGTAATCAAAACAGACACGAATATGCGATTTTCAGATTTATGATTTGATCTAGTGACAATCCAATTTTATGAAAAAAAAAACGGAATTAAGGGGTTGGTGAGAAGTGCAAAAGAGGTAAATTCTGACCTTTGATATTTATGTTTTGTTCTGCTGACAATACTATTTTATGAAAAAACGGAGGTATCGCATGATAAACTAAGGATTGAGGAATGGGATTGTATAAAATTGTCAGAAAAGAAACCTTGTAATCATGAGGCACTACTAGAAATGGAAAGGCTGTGAAAGCCATAATTATACATCTTGCATACTTCTGTTTTTTTCATTAAAAATTTTTTTTTAAATAATATAAATCTATATTTTTAGTTAAACGATTTTTTTCGAAAATTGTACTAAAAAGTAAAAAATACATTAGAAGATTTCTGTTGGACATTATATATTTTTAAGTTCAATACAAAGTCGAAGTAAATTATTAAAGATAATGAACCCATCAATTCTACGTTCGGGATAAAAATGTGGCGCGTATACATTTCAATTTGATCGCGCCACGATTTTAAAAATATCTAATGTACCAGTAACGCTATTGGTACATCTAGACAGTAGTAATCTAGCAAATTATTTATATCTTTTTTGTGAAATTTTATAATAAAATCGTTTAACTAAAAAAAAATATATATATTTATTTTATTGCAAAAAATCATGACATTTTACTGAATCTCACCACATTAATTTTAGACCGATCAAAATAAAGTTTTTTACTCGGAGGAGGTTTTTAGAGGAAAGATAAAATAAAAACTGTCATGCAGTACATATTAATTACTACACTAAACCTACGTCCTTAAACTCTAACATACCTACTTATATAGCGTGCGTCTCACATATAAGTAACTACAGGGGGTCTTGTTAACTAGGAGGAAATTAGCGTCATTCCAAGGCCAGTGAAATGCTCTGTTTTTCTTATGAATTATTCATTTAAAAATTTCCAACTGCGGTGGCAAAAATATTCAAAACTAACCAAAATGTTAACAATTGATACTATTTTTACCGAACATTAAAATTTTTTTTTATAATTTTCGCTTGCGGCATCAAGTTTTTCAGTTTTTACCAAAATGTTTTTTCGCGGCGCCATGTGTTATAAAATTTTTGCTACACCATTTCTTTGCAATTATTTTTCTATAAGGGCGAAACAATTAACTCTCAACACTTAATAGATCCATCAGATGTTGGATCCTCGTTAGACTAAGCTTTCGAGCTACCCTCGAACAAATACGAGAGAAACGAGACCATTTTTACCCCTGTAGCTACGAAATCTTGTTGGGTATATAAGTTGAACGTATATTGCTAAGCTTCTTTATTTTTCGCATTATTCTTTTGCAAAATGGCCCGGCTGGTTATCCTGTCCGAGGGCTTCATCGGTGCTAACTTTTTTACTTTAAAAGGCATTGAAACATCCAATATATGCCCAGGCGATGGCCTCGAAGTCCACTAACTTTGGTGAAAAACATTTTTGACAACCCAAAAAAAGCTCCGGTCATTTTAAAGAATTTTTGACGACCTACCCAGCAATGGATCGGAAAAGCCCAGGCAATTCCCGCAAGGCCCGGGAAATGCCCAGACAAGGCCCCCGCAATGCCCCGGAAGGGCCACTATATGTACGCCAAATTATAAGACGACGTTGCGTCACGTCTTCGACAAGATAGACGCTATACTGGGCTGACAACGAAGTAGCCCGAATGGTCACCCTAACTTTCTCAAGCCAATAAAATTATATGAAGAGCGGGCGTGTGTCGCGAAACAATGCATGTCTAGCGAGTTGACACGGGATCATTGCGTGAACAGTTTACTCTAGGGATGGCCGGAGCAGTAAATTTGCCGGAACAGGTCTGACCTGTTCCGATTTTTATTATGACCTGTTCCGAAACATCTGCTCCTGCTCCAAACTGTACCGGACTTTTCAAAGGAAATAAATTGCAACTGTTCCGCATTTTATGAAAGGAACAATTTGTTCCTGCACTGCAGGAACAGATGTGCTGCATGAAATCTAACTATGCGTGTGCTCTGTTATTGGTGTTACAAGGTTATAAATGAGGTACAGGGTGTTAACCGCTATATCTGGTTGTCGCTTATAACAATTTTATTTTTTTAAATAGAAAAAGAAATGCTATTTTTACAAAACGCTTCACTTTTTGCTGTTTTCCTTATTTCACGTAAATTTTATTGGATTAAAGGTTTTTTATATTCAATTTCAAATATTTTTATTGTTTCCTACTTCCTTGCTTTGAACGAAAGAAAACCCGGCAAGAAACGCCACTGTTAAAGATAACCGAACCGAACCAACCCTAGCACCATGCCTGTTGTCTATCTATCAGCAATTTCTACGAGTTGCCCCAGTGCGCACTAATGCCGTATTCCATTGGGCAAATGAGTGCAGCACTAGTGCACAACTGGCTCGGTGTTTGCATTCCATTGACATGCACTTTTTCAGTTTTCGTATTCCATTGAGGAACTTATGAATTCAGTTTTGCACTGAGTGCGGCTTTTTTGACACCGGCTCTGAGGGCTCGTGCCGCACCGAAAACTTTTTCCCGCCATTAATTTTAAACGCTTATTATTGTCGTGGGACGTAAACATGAGTGAAAATAAAGTTGTTAGCGATTTTTTATTATTTTCTTCGCTGCTAAGTAGTAGCAGCGATGAAGATGAAGAAGAACAATTCTGTGCAAGAAAAACAATAAGAACGGAAACCCCAAAAATAAAAAACTTTATTGAAAATGTGGTTTACCGATTTAATAACAAACAGGTAAGTAGATTTGTATGGATTTGGTTGACTGGGGCCCTGGGGCTAATTTTCCGACAGTTGGGGTTTTCTGGCAGCTATGATTATAAGTAAAAATACTCTGCCAATATATGGGCCCCTAAGCTCACACTAGGTACTATAGTTATAGTGTACTTGTGAGCTATTATAACTAAAAACTGAAATATATTTTATTTAACTCCACACTAAATTACCTTTTGTTTAATACCACACAAACCATGTTTTGACTTAAACTCAAATTTTTGAAATCCACCCCCACCCTTTAAAAAACAAAAACTAAAATGTATTTTGTTAAACTCCGGACTCGATTACCTTTCGTTTGATATCACACACGCCATATTTTCACTTAAACTCTAATTTTTAAAATATACCCCCACCCTTTTTTTAAAATAAATTAAAATGTATTTTGTTTAACTCCAGACTCAATTACCTTTCGTTTGATATCACACACGCCGTATTTTCACATAAACTCTAATTTTTGAAATCTATCCCCACCCTTTTTTTGGTTTGTGTTCGGTGGATTTTGTTCATTTTTAAATGGGACCATCTCGACGCAAGACCCAGTCTAGGTACCAAATTTCATTGAAATCGGCCAAGCCGTTTTTGAGTTATGCGCGTTGGTCGTTACAGACAGACATACAGACAGACAGACAGACAGACAGACGGCGCAACAAAAAAGTTTCAAAATCATCTGAAACGCAAAGATATATAAAAAATTTTGAAATCGGAGCAACTTTTTTTTTCTCGAAAAAATTAGGATTACCATAGCTCACACTACTATAGTATAGTATATGTGTGAGCTAATAAATGTATTTTTTAGTTCAAGAAACACTTTCGGCTCGAGGTGAGCACTGCAGAATTTCTCATAAATAAATTCAAGTAGCCTCAATTTTGTCCAAAAAAAGAACAAGAGGACGAAACCCCATTAGCGCTGAGGCACATGTCTTGCCATTTTTATGGTATGTTAAAACACCCTTACGTTTAGCTGTTAGGTTAGGTTATGTTCTTGTTGAATGGAAATTTGATCAAAAATATTTTCTTCAAAAACTTTTTTGAACAATTTTCCTTATGAAAAAAAAATGACTTTCAAAGAAAATGTTTTTGAACAAAAAAATTTTAATAAAATGTTTTCAAACAATTTTTTGTTTGAAGGAAATGTTTTTAAATAATTTTCCTTTTCAAGAAAATGTTATTGAAGTATTAATATTACTTTCGAACAAATGGATTTTGAACAACATGTTTTTGACCAAATTCCGCAAGGCAGGAAAGTTAGGTTTAGTTGAAAGAAACTTGTGAAATATTATATATGTATACAAGGTGTTTCGAATACTTATGTTCAAATTTTGGGAGCATAAAGTAAACTTCTGGTAAGGGTTTTTTGAAAAACAAGCGCGAAATATAGATAACTACTTTATCTGTTGGTATACGAGCACAAGCCTGCATTCAACAAGGAGGTGGGCATTTTTAAAATATTCTTATTAACTTTTATTAAATAAAATCATTATTTTTTGACGAATTTTATTTATCTTAGGATAATATTTATCGGCGTGTAACTTTGAAACAAATAAAATTGGATATCGTCGTTGGTCTGATAAAACTACAGGTTGTGTGACATTTTTTTCAAAAATTAGATTTTTGCATAATCAATTTGCCCTATTCATAATGGATATACTATAAAAAATGATTTGCAAGAAAATGTTATATTAACGTTGCTTAAAGCAAGAATAAAAAAGTCACTATATCACGATGTTAGGAACTTCGTGATATAGTGACCTTATACCACACGAGTGCGATTTTTCATTTTCCGCGTGTTCCATTGAAACTGCACTCGGTGCAAATTTTTGACAGCACCGTTTCAGTGTCAGTGCACCACCAGTGCTGCACTCATTTTCCCAATGGAATACGGCATAAGTGTATCTCTGTGGTTTTTCAAAACAATAATTTAGAAAAGGACGAAGATACACCCAGTGTGTGTCTCATAAAGGTTACGTAGCGAGCCTGATAAAGATGCAGTTAGCTGAAGTGAAGACTCAGAACAAGCGTAAAAGCAGGGAGCAAGTAGTTTCTGTTATGTTTTGGCTCTCTCGAAGTTTCCTTGTCACTGCTCCGGCGGAACAACTTGTTCCGGAAATTCATACCTGTTCCGACTTGCTCCGGGCACAGACCTGTTCCGAAAAGAACAGGTACTGCTCCGGAGTGCCATCCCTAATTTGAATTAACTCTATCCAAACTTTTATAAAATGGCTGCAAAAGATATCAGAGCGTTAGAAAACGAAATCCGACATCTCAGACAAACTTTAGAAAAAAAGGAAAAATGTTTAAAACAGTTAAATGATAGATATAGAAAGCAGGTAGGTATATTTAGCTAATGGTTGGTTTATATTAGGGATATAGGTTAAACGCTCCAGTAGTCGGCCCCCAACCGGTACTCGGCTATCTTTATGATTTTTATGAAATAATAATAAATATAATGTAGTTAGAAAATTCAATGCTAATCCTATGCACTTTTATTCCATTTTTCTTTTCATATCAAGAATTTTGATATAAACATACAACACTATAATTTTAAAGTGACAGTTTAAATTTGCGTGCAGGTTAATTGTGTTCATTTAAATGTTAAGAAATTTTAAGATTTTTGCTACATGTAGGTTGTTCATCACTGTAGACTAAGAGTACCCATGGACAGAATGGGAATAACAGAAGAGACTGAATGTAGACTCTGTATGGAGGATGATGAAACAGTTAGACATGTACTGTGCGAATGTCCGGCTATGGTTCTTGTCGACTTTGGAGACACAAAAACTAAACAATTTTCTATCGCGATATCACTTGCAAACACTAATTTAGATATTTTTAAGCATATTTAGATGCGGATAACATCAAAAAACACAAATTTTTTATTAGGTTTTGGTAAAATCTAAACTATACGGAAAATCGCGTGCAAAAACTTGTATTTAATTTTGTTTACATTACAGGTGACATTACCCTAGAATAAATTTTTGGTTGGAAAAAAGAAAAACAAAAATTGTGCGCCGTTGCCAAACTGCTCATGAACGTATCCGAAATCTAACACCACAAATTGGTGAAAGATATTAATTTCGGTTCAGTTGCGTTTGGAATTGTTGGATTAGCTCGGGTTTGGTTAGGTTAGGTTTCATTACAATAAATTATGTTTGATCCGGTTAGGTTAAGTTTCATTACAATAAATTATGTTTGATCCAGTTAGGTTAGGTTAGGTTTCATTACAATAAATTATGTTTGATCCAGTTAGGTCAGGTTAGGTTT
Organism: Aspidapion aeneum; assembly: GCA_963576565.1. Taxonomy (NCBI): domain Eukaryota; kingdom Metazoa; phylum Arthropoda; class Insecta; order Coleoptera; family Brentidae; genus Aspidapion; species Aspidapion aeneum. Next base: position 44,595,573 of record OY755040.1, read on the forward strand.
CATTACAATAAATTATGTTTGATCCGGTTCGGTTAGGTTAGGTTTCATTACAATAAATTATGTTTGAACTGGTTCGGTTAGGTTAGCTTAGGTTTCATTACAATAAATTAAGTTTGATCTGGTTTGGTTAGGTTAGGTTAGGTTTCATTACAATAGGGTTGTCTAACAAAACATATGATCAAATCCAAGATGTCTTCCATGGGACAAACAAACCGATTTCCCATAAGCCGTAATGTTAACAAAAACGTAAATTTTACAAAAACAACAAGAGCTTTAGTCTCAAAAATTAATCAGTTTTAAGAATAGATCCTTTGTGCATATGAGAAAAATGCGTTTTTCTTAAAAATATTAAACTAAAGCGAGAAAATCTGAAATAAAAGGGACCATGTTTTCTTCAAAAAAGTAGGTTATGTTTTTGTTTATTTTGTTTTTTTTTAAAACTTTTTTTCTAGTTTTTTCACTTATTTTGAATTATTACATGGGCGCACCAAGGGGGCGGGGGGCTAGGGGGCCGGACCCCCCAAACCACATATTTTTTTAGATATTTTCCATATATTTCATGAGTAAACAGAAAAAATAGCATAAAGTACATCATGAGACCTCTGGGGCCCCCCAAAGGTTTTTGAAGTTTTTTGACCAATGAATCAATGAACTATCAGCCCAAGGTAGGGGAAAGTAGTTCTATTCAAAGAGCTCACTTCAAGGCTCACTTAACAGAGACGAAATTGAAATAGACTAAACTTTTCTCATCAGATTCAGGTTTTCTATTAGGATCTTTTGTTGTACTTGACTAAACCTTTTGCTAAGTAATAGGCCTTCTATAGCATTAAACTGTGAAAAATATTTCACTATGATTTTTAGGTTTAGACAAAGTTTAATCACGGATCATCTTAACAAAGGTGATCTGTGGTTTAATTGTTTTAACCCTCCAGTAGTAAAATGAAAAAGAGGCACAACTTATAGGTAGGTCAGTCCAACAGATCAATATGCACATATTAGTTCCAACCAAGGTTGGTCAAGCAAACTTCTAATAAGTACTTTACAAAATATGTTTATTTAAAAAAATATAAGTAAACATTATATAAAAAAAAAACTTGCAAAATTAAAATACAGTTTTTTCTTGTCATTGGCCTCACACACTGTACATCACCATATGATTTTCCATGAACTATAATACATAGGGCTTAAGTACAGTCAAATTCATCAGCTCACAACAGTAAGTACTGTTCAAATTTTACAACAGTACAATATTCGCTGTTGTATTACTACTGTTACTATTACTTTTATTACTGTTTTTTTGTAACAATATTTGCTCAATTATGTATCTAAAAGTTTATGCAAATAAACATATACTCTACTCTACAATTGGGCGTAACAGCATATGACCCATTAGGAGTATTAGAACCCAAATTTTTTTGAGAGAAATTGAAAAAAATATCTGAGAGAACTTATTTGTCTTTCTTGTGGTCATCAAAGTCAACAAAGATTACTTTTTTATCCATCTATTATTAATGATGGCAAAAAAATTTTTTTTGCTAATAAGCTCAGTACAGTACCGGAGAAATTTCACAACAGGACTTGTAGTAGGTCCAGTCAGATACTATACAAATTTTACGGTGTACAAGTTTTAGGTGTCAAAAAGCATGGAAATAAAGGAAAATTTGCACCAAAATAGTTTAAGATAAAAAGAGGTTTGAGTTAGGGAGACTGTCAAACTCACCAGTTTATTCTAAACTGTTTTGAGGTCTGTAAAATAAATATTTATTAAAGAAAAAGAAACTTTGATGATACAGGACTTCACTCGACACTATACAGGATGCTACACTACCAAAAGTTTATTTAAGGTTCTGTAGGATGGTGTACAAATTTGGTTCAGCTCATTATTCACACTTTAACCTCATATTGTTTTCCTTTTCTTTCTTCTCAGGACCCTTTTTTCAACCATGATTTTTAAAATTTTTCAACCGTTTTGAAACAATGGATGAATATTCAGGAGAGACCCAGTCATGATCATTGCTGTATTGTATTGCCTAGAATAGTAAAAAAATCATAGTGAAATATTTCTTACAGTTTAACACAATTCTATGTTACACTTCTGCAAAAGGTCCACTCAAGCACAAAAAAGATCCCAATAGAAAATGTTGCCAAAATGGCAGTTGCACATTTATCCAAAACAAACCTGACAAAAAACTTTCGAATATTTCAATTTATCCTCTGTTAAGTCAGGTAATAGAGCACTTATCCACTTTCTTTTCCCTTCTTTGAGCTGATACCTAGTTCATTTAAATCAAGATGATTTTTTAAGGTCAAAATACTTGGCATTCCATCAAAACTAACATTATCAAGCTCTCCCCAGCTGCCACAATTCATAACAGCACAGAAACTAATAATAATGATTCAAACTGAGTAAAAAACTGGAAAAAAAGTAAAAAAAAACAAAAGTAAATAAAAACATAACCTGACTTTTGAACAAAACATGGTCCCTTTTATTTGAGATTTACTGGCTTCAATTGATTTTTTTTAAGAAAAACGCATTTTTCCCATGTGTACAAAGGTTCAATACTTAAAACAGCATCTTTGTTGTAAGTTAAATCGTTTCACTTTTTTTAAAAATTACGTTTTTGTTAACATTGCGGCTTATGGGAAAACGCTTTGTTTGTCCTATGGCGACCATCTTGGATCGAAAAACAGCTGATCGTGACAGTTCGTTAGACAAGCTAATAAATTATGTTTGATCCGGTTAGGTTAGGTTTCATTACAATAAATTATGTTTGATCCGGTTAGGTTAGGTTAGGTTTCATTACAATAAATTATGTTTGATCCAGTTAGGTTAGGATTCATTACAATAAATTGTGTTTGATCCAGTTAGGTTAGGTTTCATTACAATAAATTATGTTTGATTAGGTTAGGTTAAGTTGGAGTTAGGTTAGGTTTGATTTATTCAAGTTCTAGTTCAAATATGCTTTTTTGCTTAGGTTAGGTTTAGTTAAAAAGTGTTTAAGTTTTTATGCAGTTTTGATGTTTGAATAATGTTTTTAAAGTAAGTTTTTTAAATAAATCTTATCTACACAGTAAAAGTTTATTTTTTCCCTAATTTTGACGACTTTTGTGGCGATCTGGCAACAGTGCCTTTTTGAAACATATTTCAGGTCCATTTTGGTTGGCAGCCATGCTTTTTGAAGTTAGTTGTTATTGAATGTTATTGAAAAAAGTGAGGTTAAACAGCTCATTTTATAGGACTTTTTTTCAATTTTTTTCAAAAAATACCGCCTAACCCGCAATTTTTTTTTTTGTAAATGTTCTTAAAAAGGCCCTTTTTAAGCCTAAAAAAAAATTTTCACAAAATTCGTGTGTCCGTTAAGTCGACAGGCCCCCCGGCTATTGCACGTTTACATCAAAATACTTTCAGTAAACCTCAGATTGATTCAGAAGATGAACAGTGTCTCACCCAAACTGATAGCTAACCTTTTTGGAGGATTAGGCATACAGTGGTGAGAAACCACTCAAAAGTGAGCCACAATAGACCTATTATTGGTCACAGTGGAAGGGCTGCAAGGCCCACTTATATATGAATCATCATCATCATATGTAGGTGGTGTCAGAATTAGTATTTTATTTTTTAAAACCATTAGTTGGCCCCCTTCAACTTCAATACTTTCAGAGCAGACTTACTTCAGGATTTGTTTGACCAGTGTTTGGCCATAGTGTTTCTTATCCTGGGTTTATACAGATCTCGATACAGATATAAATAAAAATAAATATTGTAATTTTTTTGCATGTGTGAAATCACGTCACATGGCCTTTGTTGTCGTTTTGATGTGGAATGTTGTTTTCTTTCTCATATTTTTTAGTGTTTTATTACCATTTTAGGCAATCCAACTAAAGCCACCAATCCAAAAATACTTTGTTTTTGTTTATTGTACTTAAAAAATGTTACCTGAGATGTTCCTTTTTTTATGATTTTTTAAATTAACTATTTGTTTGAAAAATTTTTTTTTATGTTTTTATAAAATTTGGATTCTTTTTGGATTTTTGTAAATAAGAAAGTTTGTTCCTATTTGATTTTTGTTTTTTTATTATTACCCACCTATAGTTGCTGTACCTACCTATACAAAGTAAAAACAGATCTAATATCTAGGCCGACTACTGGTTGAAAATTTGCTGACTTTAGATTCTTGGTGGGCGAGTACTGGAATTTTTGTACATTTTTATTATTTTTCTTTTTAAATTTTTTATCTCTGTAATTAAGCTATTTTTGAGGTTTAGAAAACACAGGAACATTACCTAGGAATAGTTATCCAATAACTATGATGGACTATGCCTGAGTATATATTTTTAAAATTAATTTTGTTTGAGAAATACTGTTAGGTGGCCTACTACTGGCGCATTTACCCAAGTTTTACAGTTGCTTGAGTTTGTCTTTCAGAAGCAAAATATAGTCTAAGAGCCCAGTAGGATTTTGGGCTTGAATTGCAAACTGATACTCATATATTTTAATCGATTTGTCATAAGACCATGTCCCAAAAAAAATGGAGATACCTGCGAAAATCCTGCATAAACAACCTGCCATCTTTGTTTAAAGATGGCGAAAAGGAGTTTGAATCAAACGTAACTTTTTTATTATGACATTGATTTTACCCAAACAAATTGTGATTAGCTTCTACTATAATGGCCTCTCAAAATGACTATCAATACTTTGTTTTTTATTTGTCTCTATACTATAAATTCTGTAAGTTCCTCAAATACACTATTTTTTTTAGGTTTTTTGATTTTTTTCGAGAAAACTACTGGTTTTACAAAAAAAATATATAATATAAAAAATATGCAGATTGTTAAAATGTATTCATGGTGGGTCTAATATTTGCTGTAGATTAAGCGGTTCTCGAGTTACACTCAAAAAACCACTAAATTGGCCTATACCTACCCCCAGGTACAAATTTTTCATATTTTCACCAAAGTCATGAAAGTTGCTAAAAAACTATACAGAACGAAAAAGGATGTCAAGCTAAATAAGACACGGCTATTAGTTTCAAACAGAAACTGATGCTGAGGTAGATATGGCGGCTTAAACATGGCCGAAGCGTAATTTACAATTTTATTTTTGAGGGTAATTTTTTTATGTAAAACGAACCCCCACAGGGTTAAAATGTACCTCAGCTAAAAGATAATTTAATGATCTTTAAAAAGGGATAGTACACTTTTTGTCGCAAAGTTAATAGTTTTCCTGAAAAAAAAAACAAAAAATATGCGGCATATTTCGATGTTTTCGTTCCATAGAAGTACGACAATGGCATGGGTCCATTAAGGCAAAAAATAATTTATGCACAGATAAGCGAACCCGCAGTTACATATTTAAACTTAGCGTCAAAAATCTTTCAAAAACATATTTGATACTTTTCTGTTAAATTGACAGGTGGTCATGTGATTTTGACAACTTCTTAATGGTTTGAGCTAGAGACTTGGTTCTTTTTTGGATTTGTAGACAAAATTATCCAATTTTGACGACAAAACATATTTTTAAAAATTTTGAATATGGTGCCGCCTGGCGCCCAAAATTTTATAACTAGTCGAATCCGCATTTCGATATTTTAATTGTTGCATAATTAAAATTTTATACTTTTCCAAATTAATTTTTTGAAATTTTCTGATAAAAATGTTGATATTGGTATAGTTCCCTTTGTTCTTGCGGTAGTATTTCTAAAGTGAAACTTTTATTTAAAACTGGTGTCACCCTCTCAAAAAAAAATATTTTTCAATTCGCCAAGAAAAAAATATGCTTTATATGCTACTTTTCGTACTTCTTTTTAGGCCCGATCTGCCACTTTTTATCCCTGATTGTCACTTTTCATCTCCATTTCAATTGACACTATTTCTAACTTCGTTATCCATGAATTTTTAACACTGAGAGAATATACAGGGTGTCCCAGATAAATTTCGATTTCGAAAACTGTGTAAGAAATACAATTTTGGTTAAAATGCTACAGATGCTCTATAGGAGTTCAAAATATTTACAGGGGTTTTTGTAATAAATATATAATAATAAAGACAATTTTTAGTTTTTGCTTTTTTTACATTTATCCAAAGTTGTATTTCTTACAAAAATCTCCATAAAATAAGTAGGTAAATGTATCTGGAATACATACTATATATAATAGGCATAAACTTTTCTTTTAGTTTTAGTACCTGCTTATATACAGGTAAATATTTGCTTTATTTCACCTCAAAAAGTAAATTCGTAGTATTTTCCCTGATAAATGGATAAAACGAAACAGCCATCGATCATTTCGTTTACGAGTAACATCAGTTTAAAAGGTTTTTTTTCATGTACCCACTCAGAGAGGCAAACACAAAAACTTATACTAACGCTGTTACCGGTATCATATACCGCTATTTCTATATGACGTTTTTTTGAACCCATTAAAAATTATTATAAAATAAGTCTTGTTAATGTTTTGGTTTATTGAAAATCAAATCTAGTGTACCCTTTTCAACTGAATTTGCCGCCAACTTTTTGAGGGCTCTTTATTTTTACTGTTTGTTAAAACGGCCGGGAATGCAGTCCTGCCCGAGGTCTTTCCTTTCCTTCGCTGGTTACTAAGATTAAAATCCCTTGTTTTTTTTATTAGGGACTATTCTGACAGATTCGCATTGAAAGCTGACAGTTGATCTTTTAAAATTGACATACCAAAGTCGAATTTATAAATCCAGTCGTTTATTTTCCATTAATACTGGCGGCACTATTAATGTTCGCTCTTATAATACACAAAGGCCTAATTTTGAAAGAAGACAGGTGTTCTTTTAATGCGAAAATGTCAGAATAGTGCCCGGCACAATTATTGCCTGGCTTTAATGCAATAGGTCCCTATTATTTCTGCTCTTCCTGGCACTAAAATTAGCCAAGAGAGTAAGAAGGAGATGATACGAGAGTGAGCGAAAACAAGATATATATATATATATATATATATATATATATATATATATATACAGGGTGTCCCCCCAAAACTCAGAGTCCACTCAAACATCTTCTGAACTATTCAAGTTAACTGAACCATATTTGGCAGTAATCGTTAACATCAAGAGGTTTATTTTATGAAGAGGCGGTTGTGCTGCCCCTGCATTAGGCGGCGACAAAGGGGCGATCAACTTAAAAATTTTAATTATAAATCATTATCGATTGATACCTCGTTTTAAAGGTATTTGACAAATAAATACATATTTTGATATAGCCGTTAATTGTCTACACAATCAAATCTGTTAAAATCTACCGACTGTCAAAACTAATTTTTTCAGTTTTTGTCAAAATTTACAAGTTTGTTGTTTTAAACAAAAACCCTATTGAGAGATATCTTGTTTGAAAGGTCTTTGAAAACCCATGTACGCCAACTGTCCCTTGCCTATGATAAAAAACGTGTCAAATTCTATCGACTGTCAAACTTATTCTTTTACCATTTTTTACAAATTTTTAAATATAGCTATACCCGCCATCCCCCATACGTGGGAATTTTTGACACATATTTTTATGTTGGTATTGCCATGTAGTTTAAGGTTTTGGTTGTTTGCCTCTGGTCAATTACAGCATACCCGGAAAAAACATGGAAAAGCACGGAAATATGGATAAAATTACTTATACAGTCTGTGTCTATGAAAGGTCAGTACAATAAAAGCCACCTACTTTAGTCCGACATTGCTCCGTTTTCGAAATACAGGGTGTTTTTTAGAAAATAAAAATCGAATAAATTGCTAAAATATAAATATAACTTTTTTCTTAATGTATTTTTTTATTAATGTATGCATAAAATAAATCTCTCGATGTCATCGATCACTACCAAATATGGTTCAGTTATCTGCAATAGTTCAGCAGATATTTGGGTAGACCCGGATTTTTGGGACACCCTGTATATATTTTTACAAATTTAAAAACATGCCAGTGGTGATTAATTTTGATCGGACATTTTTGTCTACAAAGCAACAAAAGAACCAAGTCTCTAGCTCAAACCGTTAAGAAGTTGCCAAAATCACGTGACCTCCTGCCAATTTAAGAGAAAAGTATCAAATATGTTTTTTGTAAGATTTTTGACGCTGAGTTTAAATATGTAACTGGGATTCGCTTATCTGTGCATAAATTGTTTTTCCCTTAATGGACCCATGTCATTGTCGTACTTCTATGGAAAACCATTAACTTTACGACAAAAAGTGTACTATCCTTTTTTGAAGAAATTGCCTTTTAGCGGGAGTACACTTTGATCCCATAGGGGTTCGTTTTACATAAAAAAATTACCCTCAAAAATAAAATTGTAAATTACGCTTCGGCCATGTTTAAGCCGCCATATCTACCTCAGTATCAGTTTCTGTTTGAAACTAATAGCCGTTTCTTATTAAGCTAGACATCCTTTTTCGATCTGTATATCTTTAGTAACTTTCATGACTTTGGTCTAAATATGAAAATTTTGTACCTGGGGGTAGGTATAGACCAATTTAGTGTTTTTTTAAGTGTAACTCGAGAACCACTTAATCTACAGCAAATATTAGACCCACAATGAATACATCTTGACAATCTGCATATTTTTTTTGTAAATCCAGTAGTTTTCTTTAAAAAATCAAAAAACCTAAAAAATCTATGGGCACCAAAGCTCACACTAGGTACTATAGTTATAGTGTACGTGTGAGCTAATATAACTAAAAACTGATACCACACAAGCCATGTTTTGACTTAAACTTTAATTTTTCAAATCTACCCCCACCTTTTTTTTAAACTAAAATGTATTTTGTTTAACTCCAGACTCAATTACCTTTCGTTTGATATCACACACGCCATATTTCCACATAAACACTAATTTTTTAAATTTACCCCCACCCTTTTTTTAAAAGTAAAATGTATTTTATTTAACTCCAGACGTAATTACCTTTCGTTTGATATCACACACGCCATATTTTTACATAAACTCTAATTTTTGAAATATACCCCTTTTATTTGGCTTGTGTTTGGTGGATTTTGTTCATTTTTAAATGGGACCATCTCGACCCAAAACCCAGCGTAGGTATCAAGTTTCATTAAAATCGGGCAAGCGGTTTTTGAGTTATGCGCGTTGATCGTTACAGACAGACAGACATACAGACAGACAGACGGCGCAACAAAAAAGTTTCAAAATCATCTGAAACGCAAAGATATATACAAATTTTTGATATCAGAGCAACTTTTTTTTTCTCGAAAAAATTAGGATCACTAAAGCTCACACTACTATAGTATAGTAGTAGTGTCAGCTAAAAATTGCGTATTTGAGGAACTTACAGAATTTATAGTATAGAGACAAATAAAAAACAAAGTATTGATAGTGATTTTGAGAGGCCATTATAGTAGAAGCTAATCACAATTTGTTTGGGTAAAATCGATGTCATAATAAAAAAGTTACGTACATTTGATTCAAACTCCTTTTCGCCATCTTTAAACAAAGATGGCGGGTTGTTTATGCAGGATTTTCGCAGGTATCTCCATTTTTTTTGGGACATGGTCTTATGACGAATCGATTAAAATATGAGTATCGGTTTGCAATTCAAGCCCAAAATCCTACTGGGCTCTTATACTAATAGTTCCTCTCAAAAAGTGAGCTTGAGGGTTGATGAAAATTTTTTTTTCAATAAAAAATGACTTGTAGTGGATTCTTTTTTTATGCCAATTCTTAATTGCATATGGTTTTTATGGCCCGATTTTGATGAAATTTGGCATCATGTTAGGGACACCTCTTAGTGTATGAATTTTTGAATGGATGAGAAGAAGTACTCCCTCAAAATCTGGTGAAAGTCAAACTGCACATGCGGTTCATTGGTTTCCCTCACCTTACCCATTTCACGAATTCATACACAGAAGTACAAAAAAATACAATTTTGCTGAGTGTCACTTTTACATTTTTTTTCTAACATGCCCTTACTTTTTACTCAATAACTTGTGCATTATATGCTAAGTAAGGAATCTAGTAACACTAGTTTGAACCCAACTTAATTTCGAATCCAACAATATATGCTTCATGCAGTTTCATCACTAAAACGTTTGGAAATCTATTTTTAAAATTTTGTATATATGGCAGTAATAGCACTATTTTACACTTAATTTTTTTAAACAAAAAATTTTTTTTTTGTTCATTAGAATTATATTGCTGTACTTTTAGGGTGATTGAAAAAATAATTTGCAGAGTACCAATTTTATTCAAATTGGCTTAAAACGAGAGGTGAACAGCTCTCACAATCGGTGTACATATTTCTCACAATCTGTTCACAACCCTTCACAATCTTTACACAATCCCTCCCAATCACTCACAATCTGTCACAATCCTTCACAATCTTACCACAATCCCTCACAATCTTTACACAATCTTAGCAAAAGATTGTGGATTTTCACAATCGGTGTACACATTTTGGGTTACCTGTTCACCCCTCGGCTTAAAACTTAGGTTACAATAAAAAAAAATCAATTGGTGCTGAAACAAAACAAATTATCTCAATTTTGACCATTTTTTGTTTTAGTTAGGATTTCTTGCTGTTTTCTTTTTTAAAAAACTATCTCTTATTTTGGTCCGATTTTGATGAAGTTTGACAAGGTCTTCGCGACGCCTATTAATTTTTTATGACATGCCTGGACTTTCTACTCAATAATTTGTGCATTATTTGCTATATGTATCGGAGCTATTAACAACAGTTGGAAGCCAACTTAATTGTGAAGCTATGCCTCATGGAGTTTCATAACTAAATGGTTTAAAAGTCTATTTTTGCACTTTCATATATCTCAGAAATAGCACTGTTTAATAACAATGATCTTCTTAGTTTTAGTTTATTTTTAGTTTTAGTTTATTTAGTCAACAGGCTAGCACCCAATTTTACAATAAAAAAATACAAAACATACATATACAGTTGAACCTCTCTAACTCGAACCTCTATAACTGGAACCTCTCTATAACTCGAACCTTTTAAGTGGTCCCTGCAATTTTTATATGTATTTTAACCTCGTTAATTTGAATTTCTATAACGCGAACTCTCCATAACTCGAACTGTTTTGGTTGTCCCTTTAAGTTCGAGTTATAGAGGTTCGCCTGTAGTACTAGGTTAAAAAGGTCATAAAAGAACTAAATACTAGAGTCAATTAAAATCACAGGTAGTTTCACATTAAAACATTTAAAAATTTGGAAGATCTTTTACAGGTACTCTGTGCAGCATACATTACTTAGCATTACCACTTAAGAATTGGATATTCGCAATATATGCATTAATGTCGACAAATTCACGACAATTAATGCATTTATTAGTTTTTGAAAATGTTAATTTTTTCTGGGGTGGTAATGCTAAGTTGAGACTCAACTTAGCATTACATACCCTTTTCAGGAAAACGGGTGCCGCGACAATTTTTTTTCTTTCACGACAAATTCACGACAATTAATGCATATAAATATTTCTTGAGAAGTTCACTTTTTTTCATAATTTCTAAAACAACGCAAAATCCTGGCGATCAATGAATATTTACACAAACACCACAAAAGGTTATATTGAAAAGTAAAAGCGGAACGTAATATAATGATTGTTTCACCAAAAATTTACAATTGCGCGAAAAGGTTCGGGAAGACCGTAACAACTTTGTTCACGGTCTATGCTGATAGACTAGTTGAAGTGGTTGTTTCCCTCTTTTCAAATCGCAAGACTGTAACAACTTTGTTTACGGTCTATGCTTGTAGATTAAGTTAAAGTGGTTATTTCCCTCTTTTCAAATTGCAAGACCGCAACAACTTTGTTCACGGTCTGTGCTTGTAGATTACGTTGAAGTGGTTGTTTCCCTCTTTTCAAATCGCAAGACCGTAGCAAGTTTGTTCACGGTCTATGCGCAGGGTAAACCTTACACCTGTGTCTACAAGACATTTTGTGCTAACTGCCACCTTATTAAAAATGATTTAAAAAATCCTGGGAATCGGTCAATAAAAATCTATTTTTTGTTCATTTGTGACGTTTCGGTTTATTTATCCATCATCAGACATATACTAAAATGGAAAGTTCTACACTTAAAATTTATAGATATATGTATATATATATTTATATATATATATATATATATATATATATAAATAAATATCTTTTTACATAAAACAATAACCTATGATAAACATTACAGGTACAAGTAAAAAAAAAACAAAATTTTTTAATTTAAAGTATAATTTTAGGAAACATTTTAGGAAAGTCGGATTATTACATTAAAGGCTCTTGGAATTTTTACGAATTTAATAAAACTAAAAATATTCCAAAAAACCACAGATTGTTTTCGTTAGATGTAGTTTAAAATAAATGTAATGCAATTAGACAACACACGACATTACCTCAAAAAGAATTTATTGAAGCTACTAAAGTATGCCTATAAAATCTACATATTTTCAGTTCGAAGATACATTTTATTCACAAATATATGGTGTAGCTATGCAATATCAGCAACAATAGCTAACTTAGTAATGGAATGTTTAGAAAAAACCGTAATAGATCAACAGTTTTTTAAAAGATTCGTAGATGATTGCATTATGTGTTTGCCAGAAGACAAAATCCAATACACCCTTGATTTTTTTAACAAATTCCAATCCATAAAACCCGTAAAATTCACAATTGACTTATTGTCAAATAAACACCAATTGGTATACAAAAGATGTCTGGTCAGTTCGCTACTTAAATTATAAATCTTACGCACCTTTAAAATATAAGAAATGTTTTGTAACAGCACTTACAGATCGCGCTCTCATTTTATCCTACCTGAAAATTTAATAAAAATAAAAGAAGTCTTAAGTAATAATAATTATCCAAAAAAATTTTAGGAACCTATAATTAAAAACAGACTACATAAAATATACAACTCAACATCGTATCCTAAAACCGAAACAATCATATATATATCACTACCATATATTCCAGAAATTAACAACAAACTATCAAAAATATTAAAGCCGCATAATATTTTAACACCTGACAAAACTACTAATAATCTGAACAATATAGTCTAAACAAAACTAAAACCCAGGAAAAGTAAAAGTGGTACCCCAAATGTAGTATATAAAATAAACAAAACAATATTTTAGAAAAAGAATATACGAATACAAATATAACTTGAGTCAGGACTAGGCGCACCAAAATTGGCAATTTTTAAAAGAAAATAACTATAATAAAAGAAAAATTCATGAAATTATTCAAATCAAAAAATCGGATACGGAAAACATAAGTAATATTTATCAAAACTTACTTATACAAAATTAAAATAAAAACAAATAATAAATTTAAAAAAATTATACCTATATATAGAAAAATAATTAAACAATCTATAATTTGCTAACCAAATCATTATAAAATGGTCGAACCAAAAAATAATACATGTCTATGATGTCTCATGATGGTTAAATAAACCGAAACGTCACAAACGAACAAAAAATTGATTTTTATTGACCTGTCCCAGGATTTCTTAAATAATTTACAATTTCAACGGTTAGGAATAATATTTGAGTTATTGAGAATGGTAATCGAAACACATACCATCGTTTAAAACTCTCTGCAGATCGTTAATTCCAGTTACGGTCCTATGCTAACCCTTTCATAAATTATTTCAATCAGTGACAAAAATCTCAAATATGCTTTTTTCTTATCAAAGAGTGGTAAAATATATTTTGACCAAGTTTTGTAATTTTTGATGCATTCGTTTGTGTAATATAAAGTGTGTTCAATTGAATACAAAATTACACAATGGAATAAAATATGACAGATCTAAACAAATGCACAGAAAACTTTATTTGTTATGATAACTCTAAACACGATTTGTACTCTTGCTTAAGCATAGATGCACGTTACATTTTATACAAAAAACCATCTTTGTCCTTTTTGAATTGAATACAGGTATCTTTCAAAAATGCTGGAAGCCAAACTAAACCTAGTTTATATTAAAAGCAAACCAACCAAGGAACATTGGGGTTTCCGTCTGGGGCTTCTTAGCCCTTCCTAGAGGCCTGTACACGCAGTCACCGAAAAATCCCCACTGTTTTTTGAAGAGGCGTCTTTATAGTCATGGTCGCATCCCAGATGGCTACATCTAATCATCCAAACTATGATGCGCTTGTGTCCACGTAGAAGCCGTGGTCGTTTTATTCCTATATCCTATGGGCTAGCAGCCCTTTAGGACATGGCAATATGCACTAATGGCAGCGAGGTTCAACAACGCAATCACCCTGTATTTATGTTTCCTTTCATAAATCTTTAGGTTAATAATTTGGACTTGATTGATAATATTTTCTGCCCTTCTGGTCTCTTAAAAGAAGATATCACTAGATACAGCAGACAAATGCTCATTCCAGAAATAGGTGTAAAGGGTCAAAACGCCCTGAAAGACAGCAACGTCCTTATTGTTGGAGTTGGAGGTCTTGGTTGTCCTGCAGCACTATATTTGACAGGAGCAGGAATAGGTGAGTCTTTGTATGACCATATTCGTCTTGATGCGTGGGCGTAACCTAACTAGCTCTTTAGCCAAAGTGGTTCCTAGGAGGGGGGGCGGTAGAGACCCGATATGTGTTAGATATCGGCGAACCAATATCTGTCACATACAGGGGTCTATATGGGGCGGGGGTGTAGGCTTAACCTAAGCTAGGTATTTTCCTTATTTAAAACCGCCGACTTACTTCTTTACGAGAGTTTTCTTTTAAGTTTTGCATATACAGCTGGAATAAAAGAGTAGATAACTTTTAAAAACTTAATTGTTTCTCAAAGTACTCTCCACGAAAATTAATGCACTTTTGCACGCGTTCAAACCAGTTGTCAAATCCTTAATTCCACTCGTTTGTTGGTACTGTCAAAATTCTTGAAGGCGTCGACTGCTTCCTCTGACTTGACCACGCAGTCCATTTTTGATTTTGGGAAAAGTATAGAAATCGTTAAGACTAAGGTCGGGACTGTACGGAGGGTGGTCCAACAATTTGACGTTTTGTTGGATTAAAAAATCAATGGTTTTTGTGCTTTGTGCGAACTTGCATTGTCTTGGTGGAGGATGATTCGTCACTCGGGGTTCGTTTTTCGAAGCTCAGCGATGACTTTCGGCAAACAAATGGTGATGTACCAATCGACAGTAACAGTCCTTTGATCTTTCAGAGAAATTGTTGCTACATGACCAGCTTTTGACATAAATGTCGCTATCATCTTTGGATGGAACGGATGACTTTTGTTGGCTTTTCTTCATCTTCTTCCATCCAAACAGACGACTAGAGCTTCTATCTGTTCTCTTGTCAACAGATGCGGTATCCAGCGGGAAACTAATTTTCTTACCCCTAATTTTTGATGCAAAATCTTTTGAATTGAGGTCTTTCAAATCCCCGATGAAGTCTTAATCTCGCAATATGTCACATTCCCTGATGAGCATGCGCACAGCATCAATGTTTTTCTGGGTAACAGACGTTTTTGATGCACCTGGCTTTGGATCGTCGCTAAGGCTAATCCGTCTACGCTTGTATTCTCCATACCAACTAGAAACTTTCATCGACTGATGTGGTGCTTCATTACCGAAAACAGAAATCAACTCGGCAAGGCATCCTTGTTGAGATAATTTCATTTGAAAGTTATAAAAAATTATAGTTCGAAAATGTTCTCAGTTTAATTAAACTTTTTGACTGATTTGTTAACTTAACAAATTCACTGTAGCTACAAAACTATATGTATTGCACTGAAGTTTTGAATTTGGGTTGGGTAAAGATTAATGTTAAGTTTTAGTAACGAAATTCGATTAGTGTCGCCCTCTATGTTCCTTTATGCAAAATATAAAAACCTTCGTATTACAAACAGTCGAAAATTGTGTATTCATTGAATCCCTTGTAGTTAATTAATTGTCCGCATTATTATTGGAGACTTATTGGAATAAAACCTGACTTTATTTTAGAGTCGACTTTATTCTGACACATTTGCACAGAAAACTAACAGCTGACCTCTCAAAATTGACATACCAAAGCCAAATTTAATAATACAGACATTTAATCAAGGCCAACACAAAAATAGAGGCCACGACCCTGAAAAAATCAGCTGGTCTCCCGGGGCTGAATTTTACATTGGGTCTTATGGGAGGTGAGACGTTTTTTTATGATATTTTCAAAATGGCACTACAGATTTCCGCAAAATTTCACTGAAATATTCTCAGACACCATCCCGATATTCCACCAAAGGTTTGTAAAGAAGCAACATGATTAAAAGGTTAAAATCTTCAAGATTTAGCATTCCTTATTTTGAATTCAAATTACCCGCCATGTACCACATGCCAACTGTTATATTTGACATCTATTTGACTTTGTCATATGTGATTGTCACATTCGCTTCTGCTTTAAACTTAATTTTTGGGTGAGCTAATGAAGCGGCTATGAAAAATTAGGGATTACTATACATTAAAAAAAAATTGTTCTGCCAGAATAAAGTGAAAACAATCTCAAAAACGGCTTTATTAAAAAAAATCAAATATCCATGAACCGTCATTCCAACTTCAATATTTTAAAGACAATCAGCTATGTCGTAACGTGACCATCAAAAAAAAATCAGCCCCGGATGTGACGTCAACAAAGTGGAGGATCGTGGCCCGTCCATTTTGATAGCCCTGATTTAATAAATACCGACCCTAATAAATCCGGTTTTTAAATACACAAAGGCCGAATTTTGAAGCAGAGCAGCTGCTTTTTATATGTAAATCTGTCACCATAGAATCGATTTTAAAATAAGGTCAGGTTTTATTCCAATAAGTCTCTATTATGTCAAAGGGATTTTCTTTAATAAAACCCCCTTTAAGTTTCCATTGTCCATTTCTTCCAATTCTGTATAAAAATTAAGAATAAAAAATAATTCAGTTTTTCTTGCGTATTTAGGTCAAATAACTTTAGTTGACTATGATGAAGTGGAAATGTCAAATTTGCACAGACAGGTTTTGCATTCTGAAAATTATGTTGGGATTTCCAAGGTGCAGTCTGCCTATGAAACCTTACACAGGTAAGGTGATATAGCATTAGCCCAGGGAATTTTTCCGGACTCCTTCATTTTGATATTCTAATGAAGTTCCAAAAAATCTCATATGCTGACCCGTGTGCGTCTTGAGATATCAAAGTTCATAGGTCATGAAAAATGTTTTTTCTTCGTGTCTTTAAAAATAAAGCCAATTAGAAAACGCTAATGGAGTGATTCCCATGAATTTGACCTAGTTGAGTTATACACCGTTTAAAATTTAATTTTCTACAGCAAAGATTTGTATACATTTTCTTTAAGATACTTAGTTTTTGAACAAATTAAAATAAAAATTGGTGTATTGCTTTATCAATCTTGTTTTTTTCTCGAACTTAATTGGTTTGTAAGTTAAAGCTCTCCAAAGAAAAAATCCTTTTAAATAATACGCGCTCTCATTTTTTCAGATTTTATCTCTAAAACGGTTTATAGGACAAAAACAATGTACAATGTATTTTACATAAGTTTTGATATGACATGTTAAGACGTCAGACGAACCAGAAGCGGGATTTTAGCAAATAACCATCATGACCTTTCACCCCCGATGTCTCTATCTAAATATAATTGAGAAGAGCAATCATATTTATAAGAGTTTTATAAATCTGTCCAAAGGATTTTTTGTTTTATTGATGTTTTCCAAAGGGCAAAAATATCGTACCCTCAAGTTTTAGCTGCAAGAAGGTTCTTACAGCAATATTATAAGTCTAGCTTATAAATGCCCATTGTTTAGCTGTAAGAACTCCTACATATGTATAAAGCTTTTGGCAAGAGCTAAATTGCTGCTAAGAGCAAATAGGATTTTTATTAATTGTTACTAAAACGCGTGAAATGTTCTTTTAGAGACATTTATAAGAGAATAATGCATCGCAGCTACATAAGATGTGATTAGAAACCCTTATTGTTTTTGTCGTGACTAAGAATGACAAAATGAACTCTGATGACCGACTTTTTTTTCATTTTAACATGGTGCAAAATTTAAAATCATCAAACCAAATGTCAAATTCTGGTTTAAGATACATAAATGTAATGCTAGGATGAGACAAAGCTGCAGTTTAAACAATGTATTTGTAACATTATAAAAAAAAAATTCCTGGGCCATATACAGGGTGTAAACGATCCTAATGTAGAGCTGTTAATAGGTGATAGAGGAGGTCAAAATAAGAAAAAAAGTTCATATGATATGAGGGTAAAAAATCATTTTTTTTCGAGATATAGCCCTTTGAAGTTTTTTGATATCGGCAACATTGTAAATACATTTATCCAAATAACCCAGTGCCTTTTCTTAATTCAAGATTAAAGCAGAACAATTAGTCCGATGCATGTAACTTGGTTGTCGGTTGGACCGCGGTGGGAGTTGGGTGGGGATTACGCTCACCGATAGTTGATTCCCCGACTGATTTGATGACTATGATGCTACCGCTAAGTCAGGCCAGGTTGAGAAGGTACATAGTTTTTTTAAAAAAAAATTCGGATTATCGAATAACTACTTTCAGTTTACTTTATTTTCAAAGCAGACAAAAACTGAAGCCAGAGCTATAAAATTACTTACCAGTCTTAACAGTGCCTGCAACAAGCGCACCAAAAGCAACGACACACTATCACATCACACCGCACCATACAGTTTTTTCACAGAAGTTGTTCAAAATGTCTACCACCACTTTCAATACAAGCCTCTGCACGTCGCTGCCAATTTCTTCGAACCCTTGGAACTCTTTCTAGTCTTCTCTGCTGAATGATCGCGGCACTATCAAATATCTTTTGTCTAAGTTGTTCTTCCGTTGCCATTTCGCCATCTCCATAAACCAACTGCTTTAACTCACCCCAGTACCAAAAATCTAATGGGTTTGTATCTGGCGATCTTGGTGGCCATTTTCTGTCCAGGGGCATTGCGTCCTATCCAGCGATTTGGGAAATGCTCGTTTAAATATTGGATGACGCCTCCAAAAATGTGGGGAGGCGCCCCATCATGCAGGTACCACAGATTTTGTCTTTGTACTATGGGCATTTCATCGAGTGCTTCCTCCATAATCATTGGGAGATCATTTAGTAAAAAATTGTGGTATGCCTGGCCATTGAGATTCTGTGGTAATTCAAAGGGTCCAATTATGTGATCGTCGAGAATACCCGCCCATATGTTTATTTTAAATCTGTGCTGAAACTTTCCCTCTTGGATTGTGTGGGGGTTCTCCTCAGCCTATGTATAGGTGTTCTGAAAATTTAAAATTCCATCACGGGTAAACGTACACTCGTCTGTTGCCAAAATACTGTGGAGGAAAATTGGATTTTCCTCGATTTTGTGCAAAAACCATCGGCAAAATGCCAACCTTTTTGGATAATCCGCAGGTGTCAATGCCTGGACTCGTTGAACATGGTAAGGATAGAGCAGATTACCACGTAGAATCCTGTGTACGGATGTATGAGATAGGCCAACTTGCCGGGCTAGAATTCGCGTACTAATAGCAGGATTAGCCTCTACAATTTCTAAAACTCGTTCTTCTTCTTGCACTGGTATCTCTCTGTCTCTTCCATGAATCCGCGGTTGAACTTGCCCTGTGTCAATGAGTCTTTGACATACTTGCACTATTGTTCTCGCGTCGGGATGTCTCCGTTGAGGAAATCTTTCTTGATAAACGCGACTTGCTAAGTTCGAATTTCTACGCGCTTCCCCATACACTAGCAACATATCTACGTATTCTCCGTTAGTGAACATTTTGAATTTTTTTATCAAATATGAACATGCGCACTGAAAGCTAAGAGTAAAGTCACACTTATTCGCGCACGACAAAACAAAAACTAATGCGGCGTTTAGATTTTGACCATGTCTCTTGCCCATTGCCGAATTTGCAAGTAGGAGGGATAATTTCCCCGTCTTTCCTAAAATATTTCCGCGAAAATAAGTGTTTACATGAATGTCCATCTCGTTGAGGCAAGGTCTTGACGATACCCCTGTTTTGACAGTGAGTTCGATAAATGACTGAACAGCGCGGTACATGATCTCTATCTCGCTTCTATGCACCTTATTCAAAAGAGAGAAAAAGGTGATCGGGTAATGAACCGAACCGAAGCCGTCGCGTACGGTCAAGGGGAATCACACAGTGCGTTTCGTTTCACACGTTCACCTTTAAGGTGAGCAACGTGAGCCAGTGACCCTGGGGTAAGATACGTTGCCAAGTTTATTTCGATTATCAAAATGCCAGTTCATTTTTTTTTTGTGATTTTTTTATTTTGTTAGTTTATAATTTTGCGGTCTGAATTTTCTTTAGATTTATTGAAAATTGAACTGATTGCAACTTATCGTGGCCAGTTTTTCTCTGAGTGAAATGGTTTTGCCGCAAATTCAATTCAAAGTTTCTAGATTCAAAGTCATTTAGACAAAAAACTATTGATTTTTGACCCCTATATTATATAAACTTTTTTTCTTATTTTGACCTTCCCTATCACCTATTAACAGGTCTACATTAGGATCGTTTACACCCTGTAGAATATGTCATATTTGGAACATAAAAGTTCCAAACGTAACGCATGGTTTTGTGGTTTTTTATTTTTCTTAAAAGATTTAGATTCAGTTAAGGTTCTGGAAAAAAAGGCAATGGGCCTTGGGCTTGAGGCTGTCGCGCACAGAGCCTCTTACTCGCCCCTGGTGGCAGCCGCACTTTATTTCTATAGGCCACCTCAAACACCGTGTGTGCACCACGGATTAGACAACATTAACGGATTTGATTTGACCAAAGTGACAAATCCAAAATGGCCGCCGTCCCGTTACTGTTACAGTTTGACATTTTGTTCTTTGGTTAAAATGTCGTGTTTATCGATCATCTTAGGAACGTCTAACAATCGCTTCTACGCGGCGCTTATCAATTCAGGCAGTATTAGTCTAACTGTCGAAAATTGCTCAGGGTCTCAAAATAATATTTTTTTCACTAAAGTAGAAAAATTGCGAGGTTTTATCTAAGTAAAATATGTGTTTTGAAAAAGAGTACGATCATAATGGTCCACTTTTAATGACCTAAATTTTAATTTTGCAGAATAAATAGCAGTATAAGAATCATTCCATTAAAAGTGCACGCAACTGGCAGCTCGATAAAGCAAATCATAAAAGAAGGCAAGTTTACAGTGGTGATCGATGGGACCGACAATGTGGCAACAAGGTAGGCAACAACAAATCTTCAGCTTAGTATTACAACTGTTGCCATCAGATTATACAGGTAGATTAACTGCTATAGGGATCATAGACTGCTTGCTGTGCTTATTGTGTGTACGAGAGAAGCAAAACAGGCAAAAATATATTTTGGGCAGTATCTTGAAATATTTTTCGCTGTTTTGGACCCGTATTCGGCCTGGTAGTGGGAAAGTAGTGGAATACATCGTGACCTGTCGCCTACACGAAGTTTTTCGTTATTTCGTCGTGTGCAGCGAAACATGTGAGAAGTGGGTATTTGTTTTTCACGTAAATTCTAGCTCAAGCCATGTCGCGTATTACATTTAGCATTCAGGAAAAAGTACAAATGATTCATTGGTATTTCGGAGGAAATCGCTATCAAGATCTGGCAAATTTATTTGTTGTCACACTTGAGGGAAGGGATATTCCAAGCCGTAGCACGAACCATGAAATAGTCACTCATGTCCAATGAACACGGTGTGTCAATGTTTTCCACAATTGCAGTGGTCGAAAGGCACCTCATTTCGTGAAATGGGAGGGGAAAGGAAACGGCGCGAAACTATGATTTGTGCTGCAGCAGAAGCCTTGCCTCCCTTTTCCAGTAAGGCAATTGCCAATGATGTGAGCGATGATATTTCACCCTTAACCGTCCGAAACATTTTGAAACGACTTGGGTACCGGAGTTTTAAAGTAAAGAAAACGCAATAAATTTTTCAAGTTGAGCAGTTTCGAAGAATGGAGTTTTCTGACACCATGAAAAAAAAGCGAATCAGGATGAAAATTTTATTAAAGATATTTGTTTTACAGACGTTCGATTTCAATTCATGGCCGTCACAATCCTTCCGTTGTTCGTTACTGGTCTCGGAAAAATAAACATTTGCATACTGCAGAACTTGGGATTTGACAATATCATTGGTCCTGTTTTCATTAATGGAAAATTTGGTTTATGCAAGATGGTTGCCTAGCTTATGACACTTTGCCTGTGAGAGTGTTTTTAAATGATAGGTTTCCAGAGCGGCTTATTACAAGCAGGCAAGGTATTATCAGCTGGTCTCCGAGATCACCAGATTTGGCACCTAATGATTTTTTTATGAGGCTATGCAAAATAAAGTCACTAATCGTAAAGCAAGCTTTACAAGTAGCGAAGCCGGACTTTGATTTTCTATTTTTGGGTCAGAATTCTTGACATGTTTTCCTCAGTTTCGCATTGCCGGCTCGTCCTTATTTTAAACATGTGGTTTTAACACAGTCTAAAGATCTATTTATTAATAATAGAGTATCAAGATACTTTGTGTAGAAATTTATAGAGTTTAGGTACCTTCAGACTCTGTAAAACAATATCTTTAAAATAAAACCAAGCCGCCAATCCAAAACCGAGGAAAACATGTGAAAAATAATAACTAAAAAATAGAAAATTAATGTCAGGCTTCGCTTCCTATAAAGCTTGCCTTTACGATGAGTGTCCTTAATGCAAAAAGTCTAATTTATTCGCATGGCCATTTAATAGCTACCACTTTGGATGAACTTCGGTAAAAAATAATCACCACTCTACAATCAGTGACACCCGAAATGCTAAGTAATGTCCAAACTGAGTTTTATAACAGGCTCGGATACTGTTTAGCACAAAGCGGTAGTATTTTTGAGAATTTAATTCGTTAGGTAGTTCTTAAATCAATAGGAATCTGCTTTTAAAACATACCCCTCTCTTATTTGTTTTGCTGGGGAAGCCATAAACTTTAGTGTGTAGTACACGCGACATTAAATATTATAACTTGCTTGAAAAAAATTATTATCGTCTAAATTTTCGATATTTTATGTACAACTGCCCTGGCTCGGGTTTATTTACGAACTGAAAAAAAAGACCGCCGCGCAAAGGAAAACAATTCTCAGAAATTTACTCTCTCTACTTTACCGGGGCGCACAGACGACAGGTATTGGTTGTTGGTTTCTGGCAGTTGTTCTTATCTTACATACAATAATAATAATAATCATGCTGAATAAAGTATCTTTTAGAACTAACTGTTCTTTTTGGTTTTTCATATTATTGGTATCAAATTATCAACAACGAAAAAAGTACGCATATCATGGAACTGCAGTTACTTGAAATACAAATTTATAAAATAATAGGAAAAGTACTTAAATAGCATAAAGAGAGTTTTATACAATTGCGGCTTACTTACTATAGCTGAGACTAAAAATGGGCAAGTGCTGTTTTAGCTTACACTACTACTATACTATAGTAGTGTGAGCTATGGTGATCCTAATTTTTTCGAGAAAAAAAAAGTTGCTCCGATTTAAATTTTTTTTATATATCTTTGCGTTTCAGATGATTTTGAAACTTTTTTGTTGCGCCGTCTGTCTGTCTGTCTGTCTGTCTGTCTGTCTGTCTGTATGTCTGTCTGTCTGTAATGACCAACGCGCATAACTCAAAACCCGCTTGCTCGATTTTAATGAAATTTGGTACATACGCTGGGTTTTGGGTCGAGATGGTCCCATTTAAAAATGAACAAAATCCACTGAACACAAGTCAAATAAAAGGGTGGGGGTAGATTTCACAAATTAGAGTTTATGTAAAAATCTGGCGTGTGTGATATCAAACGAAAGGTAATTGCGTCTGGAGTTAAATAAAATACATTTTACTTTAAAAAAAGGGTGGGGTTAAATTTAAAAAAATTAGTGTTTATGTGGAAATATGGCGTGTGTGATATCAAACGAAAAGTAATTGAGTGTGGAGTTAAACAAAATACATTTTAGTTTAAAAAAAGGTGGGGGTAGATTTGAAAAATTAAAGTAAAACATGGCTTGTGTGGTATCAAACGAAAGGTAATTGAGTCTGGAGTTCAATAAAATATATTTTAGTTTTTAGTTATATTAGCTCACACGTACACTATAACTATAGTACCTAGTGTGAGCTTAGGTGCCCATAGATTGGCAGAGTATTTACTATCTGCTCTTGAGATGTGAATGTACAGGGTAATTTTTTATAATTGCTATATTTCTGTACTTTTACGGTTATTATTGGGAGCAGGAAGTTCAAAAATAAAGTGGTCGATTTGGTAAATTATGGCCATTTCAAGTGTTGCAATATTTTTTTTTACATCGTAACTCTTAAACTATTTAACTGACTCTCTGTTAAAAAAAATAGTGAAATGTCCAACTTGCAGTCTGTAGTTAATGTCTGAAATAAAAAAACTTTTAGAAAGAAAAAAGTTTGAAAACAAAAACTTAAAAACACCTGTATCAAACTAGCCCCGTTAAAGAGGCTAACATCATAATCGTCCGGTGCTAAAGAAATACACAGTGCAATCTCAGTTGCTACTGATCATAGAAAGGATCCCGCCCGGAGATTATGAGCTTTTGGTTGGATTTCTTTTAAATTTCAGTATGTTGTAGATCTTGATGCCCTGATGAAAAGTTATCATTGCCCCATCGTCATCCGACCTATGGTTTCTAAGTTACAGGGGTTCAAAGTTTCAGTTTTTAGCTTTTGTGCATTTTTCACAAAAAACTATTTCAAGTCATTTCTACCTAATCTGAAAAATGATGTTGTTGTTTCGTGTATATCAAACGTTAGATCACTAGTAGAGCTTAATATGCAAATAAAAAAATTGGACTTATTAACAGTTTGCTACAATCAGTGGCGTTCCCAACATAAAAATTATTAAAAAATATTTATTCAAAAAACGATGCTTTACAGAATTAACTATAAAAAAGAACCAAATGGTGGATTTTTTTTGTTTTTTCCTGTGTTTCAGGAATCTCCCAACGAAACCAAATTATGTATAAACGGTAAAAATCTGTTTGTAAAGTTTTTCACAAAACACTGTAAAACTCGAAGCCTTTTAGGATTTTAATGTTTTTCTTTAGAGAAATGCAAAATACTTTCGCTTTTTCTAAACGATAATATTTGAACAAATATAATTATGAGGTTAATGGAATGATTTTTGTTGCTCACAATACTTTTTTAATCATTTATTCATTCAGTGTCGTGCATCATAACTTTTTTTGACATTGATTTTTTTGCGACATTAAAAGTAAAATAAAAAAATTATTGTGTGTGTTTAAGACCACACGGCAGAAGTGTAAACTTCAACAAGGCGAAATTAATAATATTGGCCCATAACATATTCTGCAAAGCGGACCGAACCGAACTTTTCTGTGTACTGGCCTTCATCTGTATCATCATATCGCTTGCTGAATGTTTCTCACAGTTAGTCGACTCGAGCCGATTTCACCCGAATGAGCGTTACATAGCCGAACCTGACGGCTCAGTTCAATTCACTATCCACAAAAACTGCTAAACGCGCCTAAAGAAGTTTACACTTCAAAAATTTTAACAACATGATCTGTCAATTTGACATTGGCAGGTTAGGAAAACGAGTTTAAGGTGAGCTCTACACGAAAAAAAGTTATACCGGGTGGGCCGAACTATTAAATGCCATCCACTCGAGATGGCGAAACGTTGAGAACGAATTTCCAACGACGACGGCCGAACAGCCCGAAAGCACACCCACCATTGGACGATGGCCGCGAAAGCCTTTCACAATTTGTAATCTCTGAAAAGTTTTAGTTTATTAAAACTTTTTAAAAATTTTAAAATCATGACATTAATTTCTCGAAATCTGTAGATAACTGTTTACAAGAAATTTGAGACTACCCTGTATACCTGAAGCGACGTTGCTAGTTTAATACTAGAAAAGTATTAATTTCGTAAAAATATTGTGTGTTTTGTATTATTATTTATAGATACCTCCTTAACGATATCTGCGTGCTTGAGAAAATACCCTTAGTATCTGGTAGCGCGTTGCAAATGGAAGGCCAATTGACAGTTTACAACCACAAGGGAGGACCATGTTACAGATGCCTGTTTCCCGTGCCCCCACCGCCGGAATCGGTTAAAAGTTGCGGTGATGGAGGTGTTTTGGGTCCAAGTAGGTATATCGAGAGATTAAATATTTTATGTGTATACGACAATCCACAGCCCCCTCAAATTAACAAGCCCGATCCTTCTTTAGAATACAACACTGTCGAAGGCTAACATTTCCATTACTTTATTTTTTTGTTTTCAAAATAGTCAACATTTTAGATCTGTCAGCCTTCGAAACAGTTGCCATTCAAAGTAGGATCAGGCTTGATAATTCAAGGGGGCTGCGGACAATCATAACAAAAACATTTCATGTAAAAAAAACCAAGTACGTGAAAATGGTATTCCGTAAAAACAATTAAGATAAAAGTAAAGCCAACTTCTCCAATACAAGTTTTAAAATGAAGGGTTCTTACTAGTTTGGAAATGTTTTTTTAAACTTTGCTATTAAAGCCAAACTTCTTTATGTTCAACTTAGCACTGTGCCTACGAATTATTTGCAGCCATAATAGCAAAGTTTAGAAAAACATTTCCAAACTAGTAGAACCCTTTATTTTGAAATTTGTATTGGAGAACTTGGCTTTACTTTTATCTTAATTCTTTGTACGGAATACCATTTTCGCGTACTTGGCTTTTTCTTATATGAAATGTTGTTGTTGATGATTTCACTCATTTTTTAAAGTAAAGTTTTATAGTATGGACATATATTCACTGGAGTCCCAAAAGAAAGAAGAGCAGCCAGAGGAGTATCCTTGTTAATAAAGAAAAATCTAAAGAATAAAATTACAGACTACGATTGCATTAGTGAAAACATACTTCGAGTGAACATGAAGATGCTTGGACATAATATAAGCATAATAGCAGTCTACGCACCATCAGATGACGAAAGAGTAGCTACAAAACAAATGTTCTTTGATCAACTTGATGAGACTATCACAAAAATCGGTAATACCAGAGAAATAATTATGCTTGGCGATTTTAATAGCCGAACTGGTAGGCAAACCCAGAGCAAAGTGATAGGACCATTTGGAGAGGAAGTAACAAATGATAATGGCTTAAGACTGATGCAATTGTGTGAAACTCACAACCTAAAAATAAATAATGGTTTTTTTAAACATAAGGATATTCATCGGTATACCTGGATTTAGCCAACAAGAAATCTTAAATCAATCATTGATTACGCTATAGGTGGCCAACACTCGCAATTAAAGTGGTATGATATGCGAGCACTTCGTGGTGTTACCTGTGGATCTGACCACCATCTGGTAAAAGCAAACATATTATTCCCTTTAAGAAAAACAAATAAGGACGAAAGTATTAGAGAAAATGAAAACCTAGAAAGCATCGAAGACAATCAAAAATACAACTTTAGAAGTCTAGAAATCGAAAGTACTCAAAGATTGTATCAGAACCGATTAGATGAAAAATTAATAAACACAAATCACTCATTTGAAGAGATATATACAAACATAATAAAAAGCTTGAAGGAAGCAAGCAACGAAGCTGTTGGGTACCAAGATAATAGAAATAACAGGAAGATGTGGTGGACGGACAAAATACAGGAAATGGTCAAAGAGAAAAAACGTACATACTTGAAATGGCTCAGTACTAAGGAGCAAAGAGAACTAGAAATCTACAGGGAAACCAGAAGACAGCTAAGAAATTTGATACGCACAGAAAAAAATGAAATGTTCGAGCGCAAGTGCCACGACATAAATACACACGTAGGAGGTAGGCAGAGTTCTGAAGTATGGAAATTCATTTCTACAGTAAAAACCCCAACAAAAGAAAAAGTAAACATCCAGATAATCAAACCAGAACAATGGACAGAACACTACAAGGGACTGCTGCAGGAGACGAGACCCGAATATCTGGCAGCCTCTCCGAGAAGAGACATAGAAGTACATGGACAGGAAGTAATCATCGAAAAAGAAATGATAAAGAATAATATTAAAAAGCTTAAATCCGGAAAAGCTAGCGGATTTGGGCCAATATATGCTGAAATGCTCAAATATGGATCAGAGAAACTAGTCGAAAATCTCACATATATTATTAACCAATGCATAAACGGACATCCAGTACCTAATGATTGGAAACTTGCATTCATATCCTCAATACATAAGAAAGGAAACAAGCTGGATTGCAACAATTACAGAGGAATTTCAGTAACCAGTACTCTAAGTAGATTGTACGGTAGGATTCTTAGAGATCTAATAGAGAATGATTTTCATGAACAAGAAGAAGAAGAGCAAAGTGGGTTTCGCGCAGGCAGATCTTGTAGTGATAATGTTTTTTGTCTTAAACAAGTAATTGAGAAAAGAAGCGCCAGAAATATAGAGACTCATGTTACCTTTGTAGACCTACAAAAAGCATATGATACCGTTCCAGTAGAAAAATTATGGACAGTGTTAGAGCAAACTACAAATCATACATACATAAAAGCGATAAAAGAACTATACAAAGGGTCAAAATGTAAAATTAAAATTGGAAATCGACTTTCAAAAGAATTCCTGGTAACAAAAGGCTTAAGACAGGGATGTTGTATCTCTCCAACTCTTTTTAAAATATATATCGCAGTAGCTCTAAAAAACTGGAAACGTAAAGTGCACGGCATGGGAATACAACTTAGCGACCGATTTACCATATACACACTATAGTTTGCTGACGACCAAGTAATTGTGGCTAATGATAAAGAAGACATGGAGTATATGATGAGAAAGTTAACAGAAGAATACCAAAAGTGGGGATTAACAGTGAACGTGGACAAGACACAGTACTTATGTATTGGAAACGAATCCAGTGAGTTAGTACTAGAAAATGGACAAACAATATCTCCATGCAATGAGTATGTATACTTGGGTGTCACATTTGATAAGACAGGTACAGACTGTAAAGAATTGGAAAAAAGAATAGTAAAAGCAAAAAAGTTATTGGATGTCTTAACAGTATTTTATGGAGCAGAGAGATAAAAAATAATGTAAAATTGAACATATATGAAACAATGGTCAAAAGCACGCTGTTGTATGGAATAGAGACTTGTCGCGTAACAGAAAAGTACAAAACAAAAATGGAAAGTGTCGAAATGGATGCAATAAGAAGATCAATGAGAATATCTAGAATAGATCACATAAGAAATGAGATCATAAAAGAAAGAATGGGAATCGAGAGAAGCATAACGGATGACATCACTAGAAGGCAACTGATATGGTACGGCCATGTACAACGGATGAACGACGAAAGATTACCAAAGCAGGTCCTAGAATGGCAACCAATAGGGCGCAGAAAAAGAGGGCGTCCTAAACTAGAATGGCAACAGTCAATCCAAAGATCAATGAGTCAAAAAAATCTGACTGAGGATGATTGTCAGGATCGAAGGAGGTGGAGAATAGGCGTCGGACAACGTAGAAAAACGTTCTAAACCGACATAGTAGTAGTAAGTTTTATAGTATAAAATGTGCGGAATATTGCTCAAAACTTTTGCAATGCCTTATTTAAAATTTTGAGGTTTTTTAATCTTTTATTGTGGTTTTATCAGGAACTATGATCAGCCTTTCAAAGCTTAGCTCTCTAGCGTTTCTGGATGTGGGCAATACATAACTTTACATTTATAGGGGCGGGAAGTAAATTAAAATGTTGGTGTTTTTAAATTTTCTCCCATAGTTTTATTATAGTTCTTATCAGTCTTCCAAAGCTCAGCTCTCTAGCGTTTCTGGAAGTGGGCAATGTTACTTTTACATAACTTTACGTTTATAGAGGAGAGAAGTCAATTAAAATTTTGGGATTTCTTAATTTTTTTCTATCAGTCTGCCAAATTTCAGCTTTGTAGCATGTCTGGAAGTACAGTAGAATTTTGATGATCTATACATGAGTGAGTGAGTGGCAATTTCGACGTTTTTTGAAATTTCATAACTACTTTACACTTTATGGAACTTGAAACTTGGAGGAGTTGTTAACTCTATGAAGATCTACAACTGTGCAAAGTTTAAGTTTCGTAGCTCATTCCGAAGTAGAGTTTTAGATAGGTCACATATGGGCTGAAATGTTTCAAGAAAAGATGGTACAGCGGTTTGCGCAAGCTGGGCGGGGCACTGCCGTGAAAACAGCGTCGGAAGATTAAAAATATAATTTCATGCTTTCCTTTTGACTGCGATGCCGAAAGTCAAGGATCTTTTCGAATCAGATTCAGCACCTAGGCGTATGTGCTACTGCAATTTTTATTAGGTGGCTTTAAAAATAACTCAATGGAATTTTTAAAATTTGTTTGGGAAGGCTGTGTAGGACTCTTACCGCTTCTATACTAGTAGCATATACTTGACCGTACTGCCTCGATCACGGCGTATAACGAAAAATAAGTATAATACTAAGGCAAAAATTGAAAGAGTTTTTTTAGAGTGAGAACAGGCAATAATTGTAATAAATGTCAAAAATGCCGATCTTTTGTGAATATTCAGTGTTGGTATCATGTTGGTATCCAAATTTTGACTGGCAGTAAAGTGTTTATTGTCAGTGAAATGTCAGCATATTATATTCTATAATCTTTGGTCAGTACAATATTTTAAAGTTCATTTATTCCGTTAAAATAAAAAAGAAAACTCGCTGTCCTGCACGTAAAAGTTAATTTTATATTAAACAGCCAATAGATTTTATTTGCTGTTGGTAAGTAGTTTTTAGGCAGCACTTTTAGTGTAGCGTGCTCGTTCTACAAAACATATCCAATATTTAATCTCACTTTGCCTGTATGTAAAGGCCCATCCTGTTAAGTATTTAGTGATCAGTTAATGACTATGGTTTCGAGTTATACCTTCCGTGGTGGTTGTTCTGTAATGTAATGCAGTTGGGAGTATTGGTTTATAAAATATTTTAAAAATGATGGAGGTGGAATGGTCACTTTTGGGGTACTTGAGTGAACCTGAAAGTGATTATTTAATCCCTTTCAATATAATTTTATTGTCTCAGTTTAATCTATTTAATAGGCACTTCTTTGTTTACCTTATTTCAGCTGATGATGGGTCTCTCTAGACTCAAAACATGTCCTAAATAAAACCCGAAATAATAAAAACTTTAGTGGAGAAGACATTGAGTTTTTTCTTTGTAAAGCAACAGATTATGTTTTGTGGGCTCGTTTATTCTCAGACCATTTCTCCCGTCCAGTCCTGTGCAACTTCAAAGTTGGTAAAGTTTGGTTTTCTTCCAGTCACCGGTTTAAATGGCCGTAAATTTGTAAAATTATCATGTTATGTAATTAACTACCAGCTGTTTAAGGAAATCTTTCTGCAAATTTCTTTATGTTGGTAAAAGTTTTCTTGGTGCAAAAAGAAAATAGTATTCAACTACCCCCATCCGATCTAATTGGACCTAACCAGATTTTTTAAATGCTTTTGTTAGATTTCCGAGGTGATAGAGCGTTTTAAGTCGGTTTTCGTAATTTTCGTTTTTCCATGTACCTGATTGTCTGTGCTAAAGTAGAACAGAGTATTTTACTTAATACAAATAAGTGATTTATAGTTTTATAATTCTGTTTTGTTTATTGAGTTGCATATATTTAATTAATTTCTTTGAGGGTTTATACCACTAAGTTAATACGACAAAATACACATAATATAGTATTTATAGAAATTGGGTTTTTATTGAAATTGTAGTTTACTTATCTAGTTATTCTTCACTGTTTAAAAGCATACCCGAGAGGCAAGGGGGACTCTGGGCTCCCTATTTCCTAGAGTGGCGCTCGAGGCAATATTTCGATCGATTCTATCCCTTGAAATCGCAGGATTAAATCGACCGAAACCCTGGGACGTCAAAAGTAGGGGAAAATTCGTTAGAAAACGAAACCCTCTTCCAATATCGAAATTCAATTATTAGTATTTTTTATTTAAGTGTCTCATTTTTCAACGGGATTTTGGGTGTCTCAGTTTTACACTACTTGACCCTAATAATAATTCATTAATCATTAAAAGAACATTACCATTTTAGTACCTGGGACTATTGGAGTACTGCAAGCACTGGAGGCCATTAAGATTATTGCAAACATGGAGGGAGTTATGTCGGGAAAGTTGCTGGTGTTTGACGGAAGTTCTTGTACATTTAGGTAAGATTACAGAATAGGCAATGACGCGAAGAGTTTCTATTTACTGAGACGCCGACGGTAAAGCCCTGTTTAGACAAGAATCGATGAATGGCGCGGTCAGTGGAACAGCCCAGTGTTGCCATATGCACGCTTTCAATGTGAAAGCAATGAAAACAAATAAAATTGTTTTTTTTGCGCGACGAGTGAGTTAAAATGAAAAAATGAGTTCGAATTTATTTTCAATATTAATTAACTTAAGCAAAAATATTAGTGTCATAGGGACACCGATTCGGTTATAAAATTGTAGGCCTAAAATTTTTAGCATGACAATGGATTACAGTCTAATTATAAATTTGGTTAGATTAGATGTCATAATTAATTAATTATTCTGACATTCTAGTACAAACAAACAAGACATTTTGAGTTTGACGCTGTGACACAAACATCAGCGGGGCTAGTTTTCCAATAGCAACAGGAAAAATAAAATAATCGAGTAATTAATAAAGCCTACTTTTTCATTTAAAATAAGGCGCTGACTCGTGATCTAAATTTGCGCCCCGAAATAAATCGTAATTTTGGAACACACTTATTGGTATCTCTTTTTAATGCACAGCTAATTTTTTATTGCTGTACAATTCATAGCGCTTCACAGTGGGCTCTCGGACTTGGGTTTTGTCAAAAATTAGGAAAAAAAAGGTTTGGTAACAATATTTTGTTTTGTTAATAGTCGCTAATTATTATTTGACTTTTCAATTTATTTACCGATATGTGGCGTGTCTAAAGTCCCTGATTATAATTATGAACTCAAACTTAAAAACAATTACATGGCGGATCCAAAAGGGCAGAGTTTTGCATTTATAAACCGATTTGTATCAAAATTGGAACTTTGGGGTGTTTAAAGTCGTTAATTCAGATTTCTGAATGAAACCTAAATATCATGGCGGATCCAGAAAGGACAAACTTTTACATTTATGAACCGATATGTGGTGTTTAACGTCAATAATTGTAATTTTTAACTAAAAAAAAAAACATGCATGACGGACTCAAAATTTCTATTATATAGTCTATCCTATTTATGAACCGATTCGTGTCAAATTTGGTACTTGGGGTTGTTTAAAGTTAAATTGCACTAACCGTGTAATGTGTAACAAAGCTGCGTTGGAAAGGATGAGTTTGCGCAAAAATATGAGCTAAAAATTAAAAATATTAAAAAGAGATATTCGGTATTATTTTGAGTCTTTGACTGTAACAAAAACTAGAAAATAATACGGACGCAAACCTGCTTTTGTAGCAGATAAGAACCTGCAAGTTTAATGAGTGCATAATCAAATAAGAATGATTTGTCTAGAAAAATGTGTTTTTAAGTCCATCAAAGTAAATATTTAATAAAACTATAGACAAGATTTACTTGTAAATTGTTGCAGCACCAAAGTATATCAACATGCAAAAGTTTAGATTTATCAATCGCTTTTTCCTTCTGTTTTTTTTTCTGCATAGAGGTAGGTAATAACTAGCTAAAAACCACCATAATGGATTTTCGAGCGCACGGTGACGGTTAACAAATAATCTAGATTTTTAACTAAACAATTTAATTTTGAGAGTTTTTATTTTTTTAGGCATATTTTAATTTTCTAGATAGCTAATATATGTGTATGTATAGCAAGTTATCGTGTGCCACACACAATACAAAATAGAAAAAAAAACGAATTTCGAGCACCGTGCTAGTCTTTCTACTTCATCATCTTTAGAATCTTAAAAAAATAACACCAAAATCAGAAAAAGAAACGTATATTAAGCCTTACTGCGCAATCGCAGCCCTACCAGGGCCTTTATTTTTCGATCCTCTTTAGAATTTTGAACAAATAATTCTACAGCAAACTACTAGTCTATTAAAGTCCATATTTCTTATTTGACAAAAAACACTACTAAAACAGTAAACAAAGAAGTAAAAAATTGGATTATGTGACTCGCCCGCTGTTCTCTATCTTCAAACCCGGGTGAAACAGTGCGTGACCTGAGGGCTCGCTCGGCGGCATCTTTAACGCACCAGAGCACGCTCCGAGCGTCAACCGGTACGTAAAAATAAACCTCGTGGCGCTCGGGATGGCTACTTAAGAACGCACCCATAAAGAAGCAATTGGTCTACATGCAACCAGTGCGATTATAAAACAATACAAAAGGCATACGTGAACACACATTTGCTGCAGCATCAAAATGCAGAAGGAATCGATTGGTTTAAATGCAACCATTGTTATTTCAAAATCAACCAGAAGTCTGCGCCACAAACGAGCAGATGCAACTGATTAGTGTGAATGCAACCGATGTGATTACAAAACAATACAGAAGACTTCTTGAAAGGGCATTTGCTGCAGCTCTAAAACGTAGTGGAAAGTAAATGGTTTAAATGCAGAGGCTGTCACCAGAGCGCGCTCCGAGCTTCAACCCATATGTAAAAATGAACCTCGTGCGCTCGGGGTGGCTACTTGAACGCATCCATAAAGAAGCAGACAATTATTATTATTATTGGTCTAAATGCAACCAGTGTGATTACAAAAGAATACAGAAGGCTCGCGTGAACATCTTTGCTGTAGCATTAAATTGCAGACAAAATCGATTAGTTTAAATACAGCCACTATTTTAAAATAAACAGAAGTCCTGGATTTGCTGCGTTATAAAGGAGCAGAAACAATCGATTGGCTTGAATGCAACCAATGTGATTGCAAAACAAGACTAAATATTCACTTGTAAAGAATACTGACACTGACACTTGCGGCAGCACCATATTGTGGAAGAAATTAAGTGGCTTAAATATAACCATTGTGTTTACCAGGCTAACGAAAGTACCATTTAGAAATGCATTAGCTGCGCCATAAGGCATACGGCCGCAGTCAAAATTGATTGGTTTAAATGCAGCCAGTCTAATTTCAAGGCCAAACACAAGTCCAATTATTACAACGGGCATTTGATGCGACATGAAAAAGTTTAAATTTATCAATCGATTTTTCCTTGTGTTTTTTTTCTACATAGACGTAGGTAACAACTAGCTAAAAACTACCTTAATGGATTTGGGAGCGCATGGTGACGGTTAACAAATAATCTAGATTTTTAACTTCAATTTAATTTTGAGAGATTTTATATTTTTAGAACTATTTTTACTTTTCTAGAACGCTAATAGATGTACAGAAGTTATCGTGTGCCACACATAATACAAAACAGAAAAAAAAACGAATATTAAGTGAATTTCAAGCACCGTGTTAGTCTTTCTTCTTCATCTTCTTTAGAATCTTGAAAAAATAACACACAAATCAGAAAAAAAAACGTATTGTTACAAATTTAAGTTATTTAAATTTGATAGTTAGAATTTATTTAGGTTTAGTGTAGTATTAGGTTGATTTATCTTATGCTTGTATTCTTAGTCTAGGTTTTAGTTGCGTTATCTATGACACACTCGTGCTCTGTCGCGCACCTTCTGGAAAAGATGAGAATGCTCGTGAATCGAAGAAGGATGGATGGTAGGCAAACCTTATATATAGGGCCGGACGTCGCGCATCGAGTCAGTGAAAGATAACCAACGGTAGTGATGGCGGGATATTTACACGAAGTTAATAGGCCGATTAAAGTAGTGAATTATTAGCAAGTTAGTAGTAAGTTTAAGTGCGTGTTTTTGTACATAATTGTCGGAATAAATTGACGTATCGTTTTTTTGAGAATTGCGAGTTTTAATTTGTCATTGTGAACCCGTAACAATTGGTGTCAGAAGTGGGATTAAAAGAAATAAATAGTGCAAAGACGATTCTTACATAGTACCACCGGCTAGGACAATTGAAAAGAAGAACAGTAAGTGATTTTGCCAGAATATTCGAAGAAGTTTGATATTGTTTTATTCAAAAACCAAAAGAAATATTTGAGAACCGACTCGACATTAACCTTACAGTCCAAAAATTGATAATTAGAGAGATTTTCTTGAATATTCCATAACATTCTACGTCGTTTTATTCGAGAACCAGAAGAGATATCCAACAGGCGACTTCGACAGTAGCTTAGTTATTTTAAAATTAAGAATTTGAAATTATTTCTAGAATATTCCATAACATTCTACGACGGTCTATTCGAGAACCAAAAGAGATAATCAAAAAGTGACTTCTACATTTGTCTTGTAGCAGAAAGAGTAACATTTACCAGTATATTCCAGAACATTCCATTAGGTTCTATTTAAGATTTGGAAGAGATATTGAAAAACCGACTTCGACATTCGCTTTGTAGTCCTAAAATAAACGTTTTAAGTGATTTATCAGGAAGTTGATGCTTACTAGACAAGGATCGGCAAAGATGGAAGATTTAACTAAAATGACAGGCTCTAGCAGCTCAAATGGCGCAAAACCAGAACGACATGAAACAGACCATTGAACACAACCAGGGCGATATGAAACACACCATGGACGACATGAAACACACCATTGAACAAAATCAGAATGATCTGAGACAGACCATGGAACAAAACCAGAACGACATGAGACAGACCATGGAACAAAATCAGAACGACATGAAACAGACATTTCAGCAAAGATTTGATGGCATTCAAGAAAACTTCGATCAAATAAAGAGAAATTCTGAACAGCTGCGAGAAGAGTTCAAGACAGCAACCGAAGACCTTAAGGAAGACGTAACTCAAAGAATGCAGAATGTAGAGGAAAAAGTGGAGACCAAACTACAGAATGTGCGGGAAGAAATGGAAGAATAATTCCAGGACATGTCCAAACAGCTTATACAGCTTCAGAAAGAACACAGCAAAATAAAATCTCAGGGATATGTTGTAACTTCCAACCTAGACCTCCAAATTTTGATGGTACGTCTTCCTGGTCCACCTACAAACAACAGTTTGAAGCTGCCGCTGCTGCAAATGGCTGGGACGATGACGAAAAAGCTAGAGCTTTGTTAGTAGCTCTACGAGAACCTGCTCTGGGACTTTTACGGTCTATTCCAGCCGAACAAAAACAGAGTTACAATGCTTTAGTGGCAGCATTAGAAAGAAGGTATGGTTTACGAAATTTACATTCGTCAGAATTAAATATTCGTCAGCAAAAATCAGGAGAGTCATTACAAGAGTATGAAGCAGATATAAGGAGGCTGATGTACTTGGCTTACCCAGAAATGCCAGAAAATTACAGAGATCCCTCACGGTAGACCGCTTTATAAATGGCTTGCGAGACACGGACTTAGTAAAAGTACTTCGCCGAGAACGCTTCTCTAACAGCAGCGAAGTGTTGATTCGAGCCATCGAAATTGAGTCATCAAATAATATGCCCAGGCCAAAAGTTAGGGCTGTCTCAATTCAGGAGGGTGAAGAAATGAGCAATGAACAAGAGGTTTCCTCAAAGATGCTAAGCCAAATTATTCAATCACTGAGAGAAAAGATTGACTCTTTAAATGAAAGCAGACGATCCCCTCCAAATGTAAAGTGTTTTAGATGCGGACGTACAGGGCACATTCAACGCAATTGTCGTGTCCAAATGAGGTCTCGCCTACCATCTAGCGGGACAGAGTACGGAAGAGGAGATCAGGAAAAACTAAAACTTTTCAACGCGGAAAGGCGGAAAGGCGGGTGTTAACTAATGGAAGGTAGCCTCTAAAATTTACTCTATTAGGAGTTTAAAACATACTGCTGACAGCCTCAACATTGACGGACTTATAAATGGAAGACAAGTTAACATCCCAGTAGACACCGGTGCAGCCATACCATTGCTTAAGTTCAAAATTGCAACGAGATATAAAATTCGACCAATAGAAAAGAAAATAAAACTTAAGACTGTGACTGGAGAATCCGCCGACGTGTTGGGGCAGACCGACATAGACCTACAGCTGGGAAGATTGAAGATTCGACACACTGTATTAGTTGCAGAAATAGAAGACGAATTTATTTTGGGAATGGACTTGATAAGTAAACATGGATTTGCGTTTGATAGTAAACTTAATACCCTAAGATTTGAGAATGAAGAGTTCATTTTGTCAAATAGTCACTTCAATAAAGAACCAATAAAGGTGGTGGCAGTATGCACAACAAGAGTGGTCGGTAACAGTGAGACCATAATTTTTGAGAGGCTAGAAAGTAAAACATCAAGCTGCGTCGGACTCATAAGCCAACAGAATACCCCCAACACCTACCTCTTCGCAAAGTCACTAGTTAAAACCGATAAAGACATCCCGATTAGAGTCGCCAATATTTTCCCAAATAGTGTCAAAATTAATAAGGGGGAGGTGGTAGCATTATTTGAACCATTCCAGAAAGTAACAAGATGTGAAGAGCCAACTTCCGAAGATAAAAGCAAGTTACCAACGGAGGTACTTCAGCAATTTCAGTCAACTTGGCAACATCTCACTCTAGAAAAATTTCGTAAAGCGAGAGAGTTTATAGAAGAACAAAGTAATATCTTCGAAACACAAACCTTATTCAACATTCCATCAACACTGGCGATGCCCAACCGATAAGACAGCCCCCAAGAAGACTACCAATGGCCAAACAAGAAGAAGTGCACAATCTCATTAATAAAATGCTCAGTGACGGGGTTATTGAAGAGTCATCAAGTCCTTGGTCATCTCCTGTGGTGTTGGTCACTAAAAAGGATGGGAGTACTAGACTTTGCGTCGACTACAGAAAACTTAACGATGTGACCAAGAAAGATAGTTACCCACTGCCAAGAATAGAGGACACATTAACAACATTGGAAGGATCATATTGGTTTTCTACTCTTGACCTAAAATGTGGGTATTGGCAAGTAGGAATCTTTGAAAAAGATAAAGAGAAGACAGCATTCTCTGCTGGAAGTGGACTTTATCAGTTTAATGTGATGCCATTTGGCCTATGCAATGCCTCAGCTACATTTGAGAGACTAATGGAAGTCGTTCTACGAGGCCTTACTTGGAAAACCTGCCTAGTCTATTTGGATGATATCATAGTAATGGGGAAATCATTTCAAGATCATCTAGATAATTTACGAGAAGTATTCTCAAGAATTAGGGACGCAAATCTTAAATTAAACTCAAAGAAATTTTTCTGGTCCAAGAAAAAGTTGAGTTCCTGGGTCACGTCGTTTCCCGAGAAGGCATCCATACCGACGAAAAGAAGTTACAAGCAATAAAACAATTGCCTCAACCTCGTGACAAACATGAATTGAGAAGCTTTTTCGGTATGTGTACATACTACAGACGATTTGTAGAAGGATTTGCCAAAATAGCGTCTCCATTACATAGACTTACAGAAGATAAAGCTTCTTACAAATGGAATACCGAATGTGACCAAGCATTAAGAAGACTAAAAGCAGCATTATGTTCTAGTCCGATTCTGGCATATCCCATTCCAAAAGGAAAATTTATATTAGATACTGATGCGAGCAACGATGGCATAGGAGCAGTACTATCCCAAGTACAAGATCGAGAAGAACGGGTCATCGAATTTTTCAGCAAGAAGCTATCCATACCAGAGAGAAATTATTGTGTTACCAGATAGGAGCTCCTAGCCATCATTAAATCCGTAGATCACTTTCACAAATATCTCTACGGACAAGAGTTTCTGATTAGAACGGATCATGCTGCGTTACAGTGGCTCATGAAAATGAAACAACCTGAGGGGCAAGTCGCGAGTTGGATAGAAAAGGTACAACAATACCATTATCAAATTAAGCACCGAGCGGGAAGGGTGCATAATAATGGAGATGCATTGTCCAGAAGACCTTGCCCTTAAGATTGTAAATATTGCAGGAGAATTGACCAGAAAGAAGGAATTACCTACGTGCGTCAGATAAAATTAGAACCAGATGAAGAATGGATGTCGGCTTCAATTAG
The DNA here is from genome assembly GCA_963576565.1 of Aspidapion aeneum. Lineage (NCBI taxonomy): Eukaryota > Metazoa > Arthropoda > Insecta > Coleoptera > Brentidae > Aspidapion > Aspidapion aeneum. Next base: position 44,635,518 of record OY755040.1, read on the forward strand.
AACCACACAACTTGACGACAAAGATGTAGGACCTATTTTGCGATTAAAAGAAGAGAACAAGCCACGACCATCACGGTATCGCAAACCAAGGAATGATATTCAAATCACTGTGGGCACAATGGGATTTACTGATAGTAGAAGAAAACATTCTTAAACGTGCCTGGGAAAGTGCCGATGGTCTTACTGTGATTAATCAAGTAGTAGTTCCTAGGAGCATGGTAGACAACATAATGCCATGGTGGAAAATCAGACGCGCACCTAGGCATAAATAAAACCATGGACAAAATTCGAAACCGATTTTATTGGGTCAATTACTTTCAAGATGTGATAAACTGGTGCCGCCGATGTTCGACTTGTGCAGCCAGCCAAGGTCCCAAAACAAGGTCCAGAGGTCAAATAAAACAATATAACGTAGGTATGCCATTTGAACGCATTGCTATTGATGTGGCCGGACCATTTCCAGAAACGAATAAGGGCAACAAATACATCCTTGTTGAAATGGATTACTTGAGCAAATGGTCAGAAGTTTTAGCTTTGCCTAACCAAGAGGCCGCTACAGTTGCAGAAGTTCTGGTAAATGATGTTTTCAGCAGATTTGGCATTCCTTTGGAACTACATTCAGATCAAGGAAGAAACTTTGAATCAAAGCTCTTCCAGAATCTCTGTGACCTGTTAGGAATACATAAAACACGAACTACTGCTTTACATCCTCAGTCAGATGGTATGGTTGAAAGATTTAATAAAACAATAGAAGAACATCTTTGCAAAGTTGTTGATGAGCACCAAACAGATTGGGACGGACCAATATATTCCATTATTTTTGATGGCCTACAGAGTCGCCATTCACAATACGACAAGAGCCACTCCATCTAGTATCCTGTTTGGTAGAGAACTGCGTTTACCATATAATATCATGTTTGGGTCTCTTGAAGAAGAACATTTAGAAGTTAATGACTATGTAGAACGTTTAAGACAAAAGTTGCACGATATCCATGAGGTGGTTAGAGAGCGAATCATGCCAGTGACCGCATGAAAGCAAGATATGACCTGAAAGCAAACTCTTCAGGGTTCAAAGAGAATGATCAAGTCTGGCTATACAATCCTCAACGAAAGAAAGGAAGATCACCTAAATTGACACCACCATGGGAAGGACCTTAGAAGGTTGTTAAGTGAATTAATGATGTAGTCTACCGAATCCAAAGAAGCCTAAAATCCAAGATGAAAGTTGTTCATCTGGACAGACTAAAACCTTACCTGGCAAATGTTGATCGAGACGATCAAACCTGAAGAGGAGGATAGTGTTAAAAATTTAAGTTATTTAAATTTTATAGTTAGAATTTATTTAGGTTTAGTGTAGTATTAGGTTGATTTATCTTATGGTTGTATTCTTAGTCTAGGTTTTAGTTGCGTTATCTATGACACACTCGTGCTCTGTCGCGCACCTTCTGGAAGAGACGAGAATGCTCGTGAATCGAAGAAGGATGGATGGTTCTCGAATAGTAGGCAGACCCTATATATAGGGCCGGACGTCGCGCATCGAGTCAGTCAAAGATAACCAACGGTAGTGATGGCGGGATATTAACACAAAGTTAATAGGCCGATTAAAGTAGTGAATTATTAGCAAGTTATTCTTAAGTTTAAGTGCGTGTTTCTGTACATAATGGTCGAAATAAATTGACGTTTCGTTTTTTTGAGAATTGCGAGTTTTAATTTGTCGTTGTGAACCCGTAACAGTATATTTAGCCTAACTGCACAATCGCGGCCCCTGGCAGGCTTTAAAATCTTGAACAAATAATTCTACAGCAAACTGAATTGCGCGCTCGGGAGTGCTACTTGAACGCACCCATAAAGAAACAATTGGTCTAAATGCAACCATTGCGATATGATATGAACAACTAATATTTTTTGAATTTTTTGAAAACTAAGGCAAGTTTCCTACTAGTTTTTAGTATATTATTATAACATAATATTTTTCAGACATACCAGTCATTATTTTCTTTAGCCCGCTTCATTTCTCTTTACACAAAATTTAAAATTCGAATCAAATAGTGTGTTCGTTTTAGCTTCAAAATTCATCCGCTGACCTACATCTTTATTTACTTCCCAAGTGCTCGGTTCACCTTTGATACTAAACGATCACATTCAGTTTGACTTGTAGTTTAAGTTTTGTGTAATAAAAAATAAAGCGGGCTAAAAAAAATAACGACAATACGTCTAGAAAATTACATTTTATAAGGATGTACTAGAAAACAGTAGGAAGATTGCCTTAGTTTTCAAAAAATTCAAAAAATATTAGTTGTTCCTTTGTTCATATCAGATCTAACTTTTGTTTACAAAAATCAGCTGGACCACCAGTGACGTGGAAAATTCGACATATATATATATATATAGATCTGAACACCGGTCTATTCTATCCACTGTGACTTGAAGGCACTCATAAAGAAGCAGGCAATTATTATTATTGGTCTATATGCAACCAGTGCGATTACAAAAGAATACGGAAGGCTCACGTAAACACATCTTTGCTGTAGCATCAAACTGCAGATGAAATCGATGAAATCGATTAGTTTAAATGGAGCCACTATTTTAAAATTAAACAGAAGTCCTGTTTAAAAATGCATTTACTGCGTCATAAACAAGACAATATTTACTTGTGAAGGTATTTGCTGCTGCACCATAGTGCAGAAGAAATTAATTGGTTTAAATCCCAAGGCCAAACATCAGTCCAATTATGCAAGTTCAGACATTTATTAGTTTAAATTTATCAATCGCTTTTTCCTTTTTCTGCAAACCGGTAGGTAATAGCTAGCTAAAAACCACCTTAATAGATTTTCGACCGCACGGTGACGGTTAACAAATAATCTAGATTTTTTAACTTCAATTTAATTTTGATAGTAAGTTAGTTAGTTTTTAGTCTTTCTTCTTCATCCTCTTTAGATTCTTGGAAAAATAATTCTTCAGCAAACTGAATTGCGTAACGTCTATTCAGGTGTTTTTGATTTGACAGGAAACCACTACGAAAACAGTCGTAAAAAATGCAAACAAAAATTTGACAGGTAGGTAGTGGGGTTTTTTGTCGATCTTCAAACCGGGGTGAATCGGAGCGTGCCCCTAGGGCTCACTTTGCGGCATCTCTAATGCACCAGAGCGCGCTCCGAGCGTCAACTGGAATGGCAAAATGTTCCTGGGGGCTCTCGGATTGGCTACTCGAACAGACCCATAAAGAAACAGACAATAAATTTATTGGTCTAAATGCAACCAATGCGATTACAAAACAATACGGAAGGTTCACGTGAACACATTGCTGCAGCATCAAATTGCAGACGAAATCGATTAGTTTAAATGCAACCACTATCATTTTAGAAGTCCTGTTTAAAAATGCATTTGCTGCGCCATAAAGTACCAGATGCAATCGATTGGTTTGAATGCAACCAATGTGATTACAAAACCATACAGAATACTTTGTGTTTGAAACTCGTAGACAATGATTGAGTATAAACAAAAGTTCGGAGTTCCATTGTCTTAAAAACATCAATCAGTTAAACGATCTGTGAAAGCAAAGAGGAATTTTCGTTAATAAATTGAATCTTTCTATTACTAAAATTATTTAATTAATATTAATAGTAAAAGCTTATTATAAAATACAGCGTCTTATTGTAAAGAAGATAACATTGAAAAGATTTGACAAAAATTTGTACTATTGATGTACTAAAAAATTTTCGAAATTTTTAAGCTAAAGAAACCTGACACTTGACAAGAGAAGTTAGGTTTAAACCAAAATAATTTATAGTTAACAACAATATTTAATAAAATTTTCTCTGCTAATATTAAAAAATGACATTTAAAAAAGCTTTTAATATTTTTGGTAATTTTAAATATTTGGCTCACAAAGAAAACCGTTAAAAATTGTATAGTGGTAAATCATGTTTAATCAGCAGCAAATAGGGCCTACTTTCACCTTCCCAAACGAATACGTCCACCAGTCACCCTGTATACCTCAATGAATTGAACAAACTATTTAACTTTTTTGTTCTCAGCACCACAACCTGGACTGAAATACTGAAATCATGATATATATTTTAGGAACTTTAAACTGAGACCAAGAAATATCAAATGTGAAGTATGCGGAGATCAGCCTATAATAAAAGAACTGATAGATTACGAGCAGTTTTGCAGAGCGGGAGCGCATGATAAGGTTAGAGTTTAACTTATTTTATTCAATATGGTTTTCTAGAGTTTGTGTTTCTTACTTTTCAAAATTATTTGGAATAAAAACAGTTTTTTTTTTAAAATTTAGCTCACAACGTAACCTTATGAGTTACGGCATCTGAAATTAGAAATATTTTTGTTTATTTCTAGTGCGCTTGTTCAGTGTTTGGCTATGCTACCATTACCAATCCATAAATGACCTTTGTTGGATTTGATAAAAATAGTCCATTGTGGGTGAAAGAATTTAAAAAACAAAATCAAGAAAACAAAAAATTGTGGCGCTTGAAGCGACAAAGGGACCTCAAGTAGCCCCACCGTTGGCAGTATATTCAGGAATTATTTCAATCAAATTAGACGTTAAAACGACGAAAAGAATACAAAATGTATGGAACTAAATATAGATCCTAAGAGTTCCGTTCCCCCCCCCAATGGAAGTGCTGCCCTTATACTCAAATTCCGTTTCTCGAAACATTACCTCTCGATCTAGGCTTACACGCATTTTTCCCGTAAATCGTCACTTTGACGAGAAAATTTGTCATATAATTTTTTACCGTCGCTTTAAAAATTAAATATATTTTTCAAGCACCAGTGAAAAATGAGCCCGGCGCCATGTTTTGCGGTGATCGAAAACTATTAGTGTGAGCAAAAAAATTAATTTAAGAGCATTGTTTCTCTACGAGATCCACAATAAATCATGGGAAGGGGTGTGACCCTTTCAATCTATATTTTAATGCCTACTCAGAGTTTATAACAAAAATTTCAAAACTTTATAAATGTTTTTTTTTAAGAAGTCTAATTTGCTTGAACATGCTAAATTTCTTAAAATATTTTTAAAATAACAATCGAATGCAAAATTGCAAACTGACGGTGAAAAAATCTTTTTATAAACTTTTTTCTTTTAGGTGGTCAATATTGACATACTTAAAGAAGCCGAAACTATGACTGTGTCAGAATATCAAAAAATTGCAAGCTCTAATAAAATTATTGATGTTAGGCCTGAAATTGAATTTGACATGTGCCATTTGCCAAATTCTATTAACATACCATTGAGTCATATAGAGAAGAATGACACTGTTGAAATTTTTAGAGAAGCATTTCTAAGGGATGTTACCTCCCTTAACCCCGATAAAGGTAATCATTTATTTATAATAGTCTTAAGGAAAATTTCGGTGAGATGTCTTAATTTGGATCGGTTAAAAAATGTATATTTAAATTCATGTGACGCCTGTGGTGCGTTCACCGGCGGCTGGAGTCAAACCAAAATTGGCATTAATCATTCGGAAATGGCTCCAGCTTATCAAAACTGGTTAGCCTTAGCTGAGAATATTAACAATTTTTTGTACTGATCCCTGATTGTCCCTGATCATCAGCTAATAGATAATCTTTTAAATTGCGCGACGACTTCCCTCAGTTTAATTTTTGTACAACAACGGATATCGAAATATATAAAATGTTACTTTCCATTAGCTGGCCATACACACAGAGGTTGATCCGTCGGTTGGGAACGGCACAGATAGGTCTGACCGTTTTGTCCGCAACGGTTTAAAACTGCTGCAGTCCACTAACACAAAAAAAAATCTTTCGAATCGATCTTTCATATCGGTCTGTGGCAGACATAACCGCGAGTTAGTGTGCGAAAACTCAAGATTTATCTGCCGGTTAAACCAAAACTGTGGAATTTCGTCAAGTCGAAAGTTTTATGCGGCACGGTATTTTAAGCATAGTGCATGGAAAATGTTTCGTGTTAAAAAGAAGCAGGCTCTGTGTATGGGAATGATTATTAATATGGAAATAATGCATAGTGGTATAAAAAAGAGACGTTCCAAGTGGGTTAAAAGTTATTTGCTTAAGAGGAAACTATTTAGTCATGACCTTGTATTAAAAGAGTTAAGGGAAAATGATTCAGACGATTTTAAAAATTATTTAAGAATGGATATTAACACGTATGACCTTTTATTAAATTTGGTAAGAGAGGATCTTACGAAACAAGATACCCAAATGAGAGAACCCATTGGACCAGAACAGCGATTAAATGCTGCCCTTCGTTTCCTTGCCACGGAAAGATCATATGAAGATCTGAAATTTCCAGTGGGAATTTCTGCACTTTGTGATATCATTCCGGAAACATGTGCCATAATATTCAATAAATTAAAGAGAGACTATATGAAGGTAAAAAAATATATTAATTCTTAAACAAGTTTTGTAAGGCCATAAACATTTTACACTCTAAATCTACCTAACTTAAAAAATAATAATACATGAATATGTGCCCATAAGGCAAAGTTTTGATATTCTAACTTTGGAGGAAAACGGTCTGTTATCCCTGGCACAGTGTAAACCGACAGACAAGTCTGCGCCGGTTAAAATATCGTGAGCGCGGAACCTAAAAGTTTCGCCCGCCGGTCTGAACTCACAGATAAATCTGTACCGGCTATAACTGGCGCGTGGAATGTCCACTAATTGAAAGACAGTTTGAGCCGCGCCATTCCAAACCGGCGGATGAACCTCTGTGTGTATGGCCAGCTATTGAATCAAAATCAGTAGGTATCGACCAAATTTGCGTCGGAATGTTGTTGAGATGTTGTAGATGTTGTCCGCATATCATGTCAGTCTTAAAGCCCATTTTTAATTTCTGTATCACATTTAACGTCTATCCAAATATATGGAAAAAATCTAGCTTGATCCCAATACCTAAAGTTGCAGCTCCGGAGAAAATCGAAGACTTGCGCCACATTAGTATTGGTATCAGTATTCAGTGGTCTTTGAAAAAGTAATTGAAAAACAAATTCGTATATTTGTGGATCAAAATAATATTCTCCCTGAATGCCAGTCAGGTTTTATCGCTGCACAACTGTCATTGCAAAAATTACTGACGACATCCAAAAAGCCATCGATGAAAACAAGCTTACAGCCCTAGTCATCATTAACTACTCGAAGGCGTTTGAAAAAATTATATACACCATTTTTTTTAGCGTTGTTAAATTATATTAGTTTTGCTAATGGTGCGGTTGATCTTTTCAGGGGTTACCGTTGCGGAAGGAGTCAGTCCACTAGGGTTGGCTAGTTCAGCTCTAGCTTTAAGGATCTGGCGTAGTTCAAGGCTAAGCCGACTTAGGTGCATGATAGAACTAATAATTTATTTAACAATCAAGAGCTTGAATTAACCGATAAAGCTAAATATTTTGGTTTTATGTTTGACACCCAACTGAACTACGAATATCATGTATCCATGTTAATCCGACGGGGAAGAGCTTTTTTAAATAGACGTACAAAATCATACTCTGTAACTCTTTAGTTCTATCACATCTAAATTGCGTAGACGTCATATATGACTAGAACATACGCTAGTCTGAAGTAAGAATACTACAAATCCTTCAAAATTCTTGTGAAATATTATATGTGGTCTTAAAAGGCGAGACCTTAGGTAGGGTCGGTATTGGCATCCGATCAAATCGTGGTGCCGACGGATTTTTGATCAGCTGATCGCAGATTGGTCGGAGCAAATTATAATTACCGAACGGACAGATAGACAAACGTACTATTATTACACACAACTTCAGCATAGTTCTTGTCAGATACCTGTATGCTATAGGTTTTTTTACTTTTTGGTTCATAGTTCCAAATTCTTCATTTTTAGAAAAAAAAATCGGCAATTTTTTACGATAAAAACAAAAAAAAAAATAAACATAACCTCAAACAAAAGGATTAAGCTGAAAGATCCGTCTGACAATCGGATCACGCAGATTTGACTCCGATCAATCTGGATGCATTTACCGAACAATTTAGATTTACCTCCTCTACCTCTGATCGGAATTACCGAACATATTTAGAACAGTCGGATTGATCGGATTTAAATACGGAACGTACCTTATATCTCTAAACCGCTTCATGACCTGGCCGTGTTTTATCACGAAATAATTTGCTTCAAACTGCAAAAGTACTTATTTAAAAAAATATGTCAACAGAATATCCATGACCGCGACACACGTCACAAAACCTTGTCTTACCACAAAGCTTTCTCAACTTCAATAGCTAAAGTTTATAACCGACTTCCTTATTCACACAAATTTCTTAACATAGCTACATTTAAAAAAGTAATTAAGAATGATCTGATGATTTTAAAACACCAAACCCAATTTTTAAAGTTAGTATCTACTTAAATTTACAGTTAAGTTAATATTTAATTTATAAGTTTCTAGAACAATCTGATTGTAAAGAAGAATTATTATTAATTTTCCAATCTTTTTTTTGGCGTGGATGGCAGAGCGCGCTTCCTACTAGGTAACAGCCCAAGATACATTTATATGACTTACAACCTAATGTGACCTCACCCGACGTCGGATTTAGTGGAATTTTAAGTTGCAAGATTGATTATGCGTTAAGCGACGTCGCCTTATATTAAAACCGACATCAAATATACGTCCGTTTTTTAACGATCTCGCGACGTCAAATAATGCAACGCAACATTCCATTCATTTTCCAACGTCGGTCTTCGTTTGTTCGACGTACAAAAACTCTGACCAGCCCAACGACAAACAGACGTCGGCGTCGGGTACGTCCGGTGAAGACCCTAACCTAAGGCCTAAACTAGCGTTTAGTTTGGTTGGTGTATTTTCCGTAACTTTTACTTGACCTATTGCACGTCCGTTCATATGGTCTACGCGTCACATGTACAGCCTACTGTCATTTATAGACGCCCATAACCTAACAAAAAGTGCATTTGTTTGGTTGGCTCTCATATCTCTGGGTTGGAAGGCCACGTGTCAGGACATGACTCAGTTTTATATCTTTTTTGGATTTTGGAAACCATAATACCTCATCCTATTCCTACAGGTGGGGTATGGGCTTTATTTTCCTTAGATTTTTGATATTAAAACAAACATTTCTAAAAAACAAAAAAATTAAAAAAAAAAACAATGATTTCGTCACTTCCTGACAGTTGACAGCGCGCTAGGTAGTTAGCTTTGGGACCGTGGGCTTTACCTATTGTAGTCGAAAAAGAGCGGACGTTGAATTCTATACGGAGATTTTGGTTAATATGAGAGATATATCAAACCAACAGAAAGAACTACCCCTTTTGGCATTGAATTACACTGATGGTTTGATGTTTTCGTTGGGAACTTGTTAAAACTATTTGGTTTTCACTCTCTCCAACGTCGATCACAAGGATACGAATGATCCCTGTTTGGATCCATGCCAAAGCACGACCGGTTTCGGCCTTTTTGGGCCATCCTCAGGTGAATGCAGGCGATAGCTCCGTGTAGAGCATAAGTTGTGTGAAACCAACAGAAACAACTACTCCGAGGGAAAATATCCCTACCGGCATTGAATTACACTGATGGTTTGATGTTTTCGTTGGGAACTTGTTAAAACTATTTGGTTTTCACTCTCTCCAACGTCGATCACAAGGATACGAATGATCCCTGTTTGGATCCATGCCAAAGCACGACCGGTTTCGGCCTTTTTGGGCCATCCTCAGGTGAATGCAGGCGATAGCTCCGTGTAGAGCATAAGTTGTGTGAAACCAACAGAAACAACTACTCCGAGGGAAAATATCCCTACCGGCATTGAATTACACTGATGGTTTGATGCTTTCGTTGAGAACTTGTTAAAACTATTTGGTTTTCACTCTCTCCAACGTCGATCACAAGGTTACGAATGATCCCTGTTTGGAACACGTCCTGACAATCTGCAGGAACAGTGATCCATGCCAATCCACGACCGGTTTCGGCCTTTTTGGGCCATCCTCAGCTATCGCCTGCATTCACCTGAGAATGGCCCAAAAAGGCCGAAACCGGTCGTGAATTGGAATGGATCACTGTGTCTGCAGATTGTCAGGACGTGTTCCAAACAGGGATCATTCGTATCCTTGTGATCGACGTTGGAGAGAGTGAAAAACCAAATAGTTTTAATGAGAGATTTAGTTGCGAACGTAGAGTTCCAATCCGTTGGTAGGCTGACGCAAAATCATGTGGGGCGAAAGTCCGAATTTAATGGGACTAAATACGTTTGCCGGACGTCGGACTTCGACTCTTTGGTTATCTTTTACAACCAAAAGTGGAGACCCGGTCCGAATTGGTATATTATTAGTTCACATTAAGTCAGAGACAGAAATCCGCCATTCTGAAAAGGTTAGCGTCTGTTGGCCACTATAAAATATTTTTTATTTTTCTAACTTTATGTACAAATGAAAGAATAATTGTAAAATTATTAACAAATTTGAGTTTAGTGAAGCAGCAAAATATTTATTTTACAAAAATAAAAAAATAATAAAAATTTTAATCACATTTATCAATAAACATGCCTTCGTTGTAAAATTTTAGTTGGATTCCTGCTTTAAAATATAAATTATTAATATTCTAATAACGTCTTTTATGCATGACTATAATTGTCATTTGTTAAATGCACCCATTTTTATGAGACTTGTGTAAAATATTTACTTATCAGGTATAATTTTAGTTACTCGACAGGAATTCTTTTTAACCAAAACTATATGTATTCTAGGCAATGGAAACGAACCCAAACGCAACTTACCTGTCTGCGACTAAATGACGGAAAATTCAACGTACAATTACGTTTTTAATTGGTAAACTCTTACCTAAAAGGTCAGATGCTGACGTCGTAGCGACCCGAATTTGTATTCCCCATTTAGATGCCAACGAGGGTCGTCAGGCGGTCAAAACGACGTCGGCACCCGACGTCGCGTTTATCGCAAGCAACGTATGCGTAACGTAATATGAAGTCTAAATGCTGCTTAGGAGTATGTAGTGCGATTCCTGACCTTTGCCGTATAGTTTTTTTAGGGTAGATAGAAATTCGATGTATTTTTTTTAAATGGCAATAAAAGCATTTAATATTATTATAGTCCGTTAGAAATCGGCTAAAGCTAAACCACTATTGAAGGAGCACGAGACCGCCACCAGAATTGGCGATATGCATTACGATTGGTGCAAGGTATTTCTAACCTCAAAACTGAAGCTTTTCAAGTCAATTATTCTCAACGTGCAATAGTTCTGCTAAAAGAAAAACTAGCCAACTTAAATTACAAATTTATAAATATCCTATTTTTAGTTTATGTGATATGCAGACGAGGCAATGATTCTCAACGGGCAATAGTTCTGCTAAAAGAAAAACTGACCAACTTAAATTATAAATTTATCAATATTAAAGGAGGGCTGCATGCGTATTCGAAGCAAATTTGTAACGATTTTCCAATTTATTAGGCATTTGAATGGTAAGTTCTTTGTTAAATAAGTTAAGTAACCAATAAGTTATAACATTGTTTGACAATTTTTATATGAAGTGACTTTGTTTTAAAATGGCAATAGATCTGTTAAAGGCCTCGGTGTAAGGGCTGAATAGTCCACTCACAATTTTGAAAAAAAATCTAGAAAATATTTATTGGAGAAAATTTAAAAACCAATAAAATTAACCTTTGTTAAACTAACGAAATAACAGCGAATTGTTGGAATCTATTACTTTGTTTATACGAGCCTAAAGCGCTTTTATATTGTCGTAAATTGTTGTATAAACACTATTAATACCGTTTCAAACACTAAAACCTATTTTATTTCAAACCGCTTTTAGGCGCGTATAAATGTAGTATATGATAGAATTAATAGAAAATTCTATTAATTTATTAAACATTTATTGAGTTGACTATAACCTAACATCCCAAAGAGTAGTTTAAATTATATTTGGCAAACATTTTGGAAAACTCGAAATATTGCCTTTTACGGGCAAGATAATAGTGCAAGAGTTGTTAGGTAAGATCAGGTGATTTTTTAATAAGATTTTTCGTATCCCTTGCACGTATACCTAGATATTTTTGTTGGTGGGAACCCAACAAACATCAATTTAAAAAAAATACATTTTTTGTAAAGTCATTGTCAGCAACCAGTAACGGTAAAGTACATTGTCAGAAGTGCTTTAGTAGCACCGCGGTGGCAGACCGGCCTTTTCTGGCCAGCAGTTATACTTTTTAGTACAAAAAGGCATTTACTTTTAAAGCAATGCATTTTTTAAAACTTTTTTGTACACAAAAGCATGTACTTTTAAAGCAATGTATTTTCTTCATTTTCTAGTACATAAAAAAACTGAATTAAAAAAAAAAACCTTTTTATACAAAAAAATATGTACTTTTAAAGCAAAATATTTTGTTCATTGTTTTAGTATAAGAAAACCTAGACTTTTATTGTAACTATTGTAAGGACATTACGTCACGCACGTCTAATATTTACGGAAAGAAATATTCTATCCTTATAAGGATTCTTAATATTCCTTTTGTAGGGTGGTGATTATTTTTGCCCGAAGTTCAACCAAAGTAAATCATTTTCCATACCAATCAGTTCATCCATAAAAAAAATCATCGGGTGCCAAATCTGGTGATCTCGGAGGCCAGCTGATAAGACCTTGCTTGTAATAAGCGGCCTTCGAAATGTGTCATTTAAAACCACTCTCTCTGGGTAACAATCTTGCATAAACCAAATTTGGTTAAAGTTAACATTTGGCACCTGTCCTTTCGCAGAAATGATATTAAGGCCCTACGACAGAGCTAAATAATTTATCCCTCGTAAATTACCATAAATGAAAAAATGATTAGTGATATTGTCACTCAAAATCCCAGTCCATACATTAAGTTTTTGAGGATACTGGGTCCGTTCTGCAGTATGCAAATGTTTATTTTTCCGTGAACATTAATGAATATTGGAACGATTGTGACGGCCATGAATTCAAAATGAACTTTTGTCTGTAAAACCAATATTTTTAATAAAATTTTCATCCTTATTCGCTTTTTTAATCATGGTTTTACAAAACTACATTGAAACTAATTATCTGGAAAAAATTCTTGCCCATTGATGTTTCGAACGGTTAAGGGTGAAGTATCATCGCCCACATCATTGGCAATTGGCTTACTGGAACAGGGAGGCAAAGCTTCTGCTGCGGCTCAAATCAGTTTCGCGCCGTTCCCTTTCCTCTCCCATTTCACGAACAGGAGGTGCCTCTCCACCACTGCATTTGTAGCAAAATTTGACACATCCTGTTCATTGGAAATGGGTAAAATTTTTTGGACCGTGCTACCGCTTGGAATATCCCTTATCTGAAACGCGACAACAAATAAATTTGCCACATCTATTGCCCCTAAAATACCATTGAACCATCAGTACTGAACGCTAAATTTAATACGCTTGAGCCAGAATTTGCGTGAAAAACAAACCCATTTCTCACCCGTTTCGCTGCACACGACGGAATGACGAAAAACTTCTTGAAGACGACAGAAGACGCTAGCCCTACCAAATCCAGTTTGGCTCCCTGACTTCCTCATGCGCAGATCTACCAATATTATTTACCTCATGTATTATAGGGTGATTTTCACTTGATTTCTAACCACATGAAAATAGAAAGTTTCAAAAACCTAACCTAACGAAAGCTAATTAATCAAATCTAACCGAACCGAACCAAAGCAAACTGAACCAATAATTTTTTTCAAAAAAAAAACTTTCCTGACTTCTTACCCGTGATCCTAGAGGATATGAATCCGAACCGAACCGAACCTAACTAAACCGAACCAAACCTAACCTAACCAAATTAAACTACAACACTGCTAATTAGGTTTAGTTGGGTATGGTTAGGTTTGGATTCACACCCTCTCGGATCCCGGGAAAAAGTCAGGAAAGTTTTTTTTTGAAAAAAATTGTTGGTTCGGTTCGGTTCGAATTCACATCCTCTAGGATCCCGGGTAGTAAGTCAGGAAAGTTTTTTTTTGAAGAAAATTATTGGTTTAGTTTGCTTTGGTTCGGTTCGGTTAGATTTGATTGATTAGCTTTCGTTAGGTTAGGTTTTTGAAACTTTCTATTTTCATGTGGTTAGAAATCAAGTGAAAATCACCCTGTAAAACAAGAGGTAAATAATATTGGTAGATCTGCGCATGTGGAAGTCAGAGAGCCAAAGTGGACTTGGTAGGGCTAGCGTCTTGTGAAGACGACACTTCACGATGCATTCCCCTACTTTCCTACTACCAGCCTGAATACGGGTCTAAAACAACGTAAAATATTTCAACACCGCCTACAATGTACTTGCTCTCTTTTAGTTCTCTATTACACATATTAAGCGCAGGAAGCAGCCTAAGGGCGGGTTTATCAATAGAGGGTTAGTCCAGACCCGTGGTTTAAAAAAAGAGATGACTGACATATGTACCACATGCCAAAAAAAGACAGCTATCAAATTTAACCCACGGGTCAGGGCTAACCCTCTATTGATAAACCGACCCTAAGAGTATAGCTCCCTTCCTATTTTATTTGTTTAAAATAATTGAAATACATTTAACTACTTTTCGATTGTATTGAATTTTGTTCGTTATTACATTTACTTAAAAATATTTAGATTTTAGTATCTATAGTAATTTAAACAATATAACAGAAATAACAGAAATAATTATAAAAATATTACTTGTAACTATCGCGCCACTACTTATGCACAAAGCTTGATGATGTAAGATGATGCTTTCTTCTGGTAAAAGTGTCATATTTTGACCGCTTAATCTTTTCCTAAAAAAAAATAACGATTGAAAAAATTGAGTTGTGTGTCTCGGTAAACAGTATTTTGTTTCTTTTGTATTAATACAGTGGGTAACTTAATAAAAAATTAAAAGCCTTAGAACTAAGATGTTTCAATCTCATCTTTATCGTCATCATCATCTGCCGTATTTCTTCTTCCATATCTTCCTTCTAGCCAGGTTTCCGAATTCCCCTTTTTCTTCTACATTTATGAATATGGTATTTTAGTGTGATCTATGTTCCTTATAATTTTTTCTTGTCCCGACCATACTGATTATTTCCAATGCTTTGACTTGTTCATTTCTAACTCGAATCTCTTAGATATTATCCCTGATTGCCGTCATATATACAGGGTGGAAGATCGAGACACATACACCTTTTTTTTAATCTGTCAAACGATATTTAAAAAAACTATATTTTTTACATAACTTTTGTAAAAAAAAGTAACAAATTACAAAAAAAAAATATTTTAACACATTTTTACAAAAAAGTCATCTTCAAAACCTCAGGAGTTTTAGTAAATTATCGTATGTATCTTGTTACTAAGTATTTTTTTTTTTTTTAAGTTGAATTTAAGGTCGCCAATTTTATTTTTGTATGATTGTTAGTTTTGCACTTGATCTGATGAATTCTACTTTTGACCTGGTTTGTATACATCCCATCCATTTAGTATATTTTTATTAGAATCGAACAAAAACTGCTTGTTTTAAGATTTCGGTAAGTCCCAATAAGGATGAAACGGTTCACTATCCATACTCAGTGACCTCCATTATTTCCATTAGTTCTTGAAACCGTGACGTAATTTTATCCTTTAGGCATTTTGTTTTTGTCAGTTACTTCTACGCGCATATTCTGTTGTTTTGTTTTTTTTTTATGTTTTATTTATACTGGGACTTTCCATCCAATCAGGATCAATCGCCCAGTTTCGCAAAGTTTTTTTTTAGCAAAGTTAAAGCATTTTTTAAACATACACAAACAGCCAAGTATCAAACCCGGACCGCTGGTGTGGGAAACAAACACTGCTACCACTACACCACGACGATATTGTTGTTTAATTCTAAAAATTGTCCTTACCCTTCCACATATATTGACTTGGTTCCAGTAACTTCAACTGTAAAATTTCCTGCATGTTCCACAATTTTTGATAACTCTACTGTAGAATTTTTTGCTCTATCAAGGTTAAATAAAAACACGTACGTCATGCAGTCGTTTTTAAATGTTCGGTAGCTGACTAAAACCTGCAAAAAATATTAAAACCATTTTTTACACTTTTGTTTCTAAAATAAAGAATAAAACGTGCAATTTTTTTCCGAAAAGTGCAAAAAAAATACTGTTTCACGAAAATCGAAACGGGCCTTTTGGGTATTTAGAGTGGGAATTTGGAGAAACGCTCGGTCACGTCGATTTTGTTTGTTAGGGACACTTTTTGGCTATCTTGAAATTTTTGTAGCACAAACCCTCTTCGAGGGGTATACTTTACCCCTATATTTTGAATAGGGAAAGTGGGTCTAGTGATACCTTGAGTAATCTCTTTTTTTATCCGAAACACATCCAATTTACTACAAGAATAATTTTAAAATAACAGGGTTCGAAACTATTATAAATGAAAGCTACAAAAATCGATACGACGGATTTGCTGTATTTGTAAGAACAGATCTATTATTGGATCATACGGTTATACATATAAACCAGCAAAGCTTTTTAGAAGTTCTTAGAAAAAAGCAAAATTGTAGGGTGGAAGTTTAAAGTACCTACAGATCCCAGCACAAAACCAAGATGTTGTAAGCTTATAAGACCTATTTGAACAAAATCTAGGACAAGTAGATGCTACTGTGATATTAATATACTAAATTAACAAAATAGAGTTCTTGATAGCTATTTAAACTGTTTAACTTCTTATAGTTTTATTTGTGGGGTAAAGGGTGTAACAAGGGAAAAGGTACACAGAAAAGTTGCCCAGATCACTGCTTTGTTAGGTGTGTGGGCGATAAGATTTTTGAAACCAGATCAGCCATAGTAAATGCGAGAATGACGCACACACATTAGTACTTAGGCCTAGTACTGATATAAACCTTCCACCAGATCCTGTAAAAGTGAAATTTATAGAAAAAATTAATTATTCAAGACTTAAATCTTTACTTGAATGGGAAGACTGGACTGAAGTATTTAATAAAACGGATACGGATCAGTGTTCAGTAACTCTCATGAATGGCATTCTTGAGCGAAAAATCAAATACTCTACTAAAACCGGATATTTTCATTTTGGAACCACTGTACGACGGTCCACTTTAATTCGTACATACACATCCTTCTGAGATTGATCACTGTGAAAGCGGCTTTTAATCGTAGATCGATATCTCAAATCTGCAACCATACCTACCTGATCATCATAGCTAAACGACTGCTTTGTTGTCATCTCATTGTAGTCAACTTCAGCGCTTAAGTTAGCTAATTTTTTGTGAAATTTGATGAATTTTTTATAGAGCTGGTAGTGACTGGTTGTTGCTCCTGTTTTGTTTTGTTCCGCTAAGTTGTTTGTAAGGTACTTATCGCACACTGGCAACCTAAATAACAAAAAATACATAAAATTAGAACAGGAGTCACAAATTACACTTACATTATCTGTTCATTTTCATCTATTTCTATTAGCTTCGTTCCATTATCCCGTTCGACAGTCATAAAACCGTACGAAAAATCCAATTTGCGTTCCAGGTCGACGTTGTACTCTTATTGGGCAGTCAGTTTTCCGTTCCATCAGGTCACTAAAGCCGGTTTCGGACTCCTCCGAAATACTAGGATCGAGGACATTGCATTTCACTCTTTTCTTTGTCTGTGTTTATCATGTGTTGCACTAGAAAAATTGTATGTAAATAATTCTCATCCACTTCCTGACAACACATTTGTAGTTTACATCCCTTGAGATAAAAATATACCATAAAATTACAGTAAATTTAAATTGGCCTGAGAAAATTACAAAAAACAGTGCATAACCCAAAAAATTTGAATTTAGGCATTTAAGGACAAATAAATTGAGCTTCTCAACCAATTTTAACACATGACAAAATGCCGGAAAAGCCACAGAAATATACAAATATTTTTTACATTTCCAAAAAAAATTTCTGTAACATCTGCAGCATCTGTTGGCATGTTATAGGTATACCACTTAGGAAAAAGCTGTACTGACCATAGGGAACTCTGCTTAGAAAAAGAAAAACTATCGTAGCAAATCCCGATGACCTGTGAACTAAAAGTTAAAAGAAGAGGGGTAACCCCGGATGTAAAATTTTAAACCAGATTTGGCAGAACAAACGACTTCGCTTTAAGGCATCGACATTATATTTCCCTTTAAACCTGCGTAGTAGACAATGCAATGAAATTCATTCGAATCGGCGTGGTAGTCGGAAAAAGAATCGGGAGGGGATGAAGAAAATAATTTGTTTCTATTTATATTTAATTTCCCTATGTTCAGTATAACTTTTTCTTTGTAGTATATCAAATGCACATAAGTACCTATTTATTTTTTAGCTTTTAATCACTTTATGCTCCAGTTACAGTTTTAGTAAACTAATATGTAGCATTTCTTAACTTTCTTGAATGACAGTGATTCCCAAGGCCGTACCTATGGACCATCCTTAAATTACGTAACACTGTAGGGGGGAAGGGGGGATCGAGCCTTGCATTACATTTAATATTGTTACAAATTTAAGTTATTTAAATTTTATAGTTAGAATTTATTTAGGTTTAGTGTAGTATTAGGTTGACGTATTTTATGGTTGTATTCTTAATCTAGGTTTTAGTTGCGTTATCTGTGACAAACTGGTATGCGAACGGTCCGGTTCTAGAAAAGGTTGGAATAATTCCGAATCGAACAAGGATGGAAAATTCTCGAATAGTAGGCAGCCCGTTATATATAGGGCCGGACGTCGTGCATGGGGCAGTCAGAGATAATTAATGGTAGTGATCGCTAGATGTTAACGCGAAGTTAATAGGTGTATTAAAGTAGTGAATTATTAGCAAGTTATTAGTAAGTTTAAGTGTGTGTTTTTGTACATAATTTGTCGGAATAAATTGACGTATCGTTTTCAACAATTGCGAGTTTTAATTTGTCGTTGTGAACCCGTAACAATTGGTGTCAGAAGTGAGATTAAAAGAAATAAATAGTACAAAGACTATCCTTACATAGTACCACCGGCTAGGACAATTGAAAAGAAGAACAGTAAGTGATTTTGCCAGAATATTCAGAACTGAATAGTGCAAAGACTATCCTTACATAGTATCACCTTCTAGGACAATTGGACAGAAGAACAGTAAGTTATTTTTCCAGAATATTCGAAGAAGTTCGATATTGATTTATTCAAAAACCAAAAGAGATATTTAAGAATCGACTTCGATATTAGCTTAGTTAGTTAAAAATTAAGAATTAGAAAGAATTTCTAGAATATTCCATCACTTTCTACGACGCTCTATTCAAAAACCAGAAGAAATATCCAAAAAGCGACTTCGACATTAGCTTAGTAATTTCAAAAGTAAGAACTAAAAAGAATTTCTAGAAGAGTCCATAACATTCTACGACGTTCTATTCAAAAACTAGAAGAGATATACAAAAACCGATTTCGACATTAGTTTAGTTATTTCAAAAGTAAAAATTAGAAAGAATTTTTAGAAGATTCCATAACATTCTACGACGTTCTATTCAAAAACTAGAAGAGATATACAAATACCGATTTCGACATTAGTTTAGTTATTTCAAAAGTAAGAATTAGGAATTATTTCTAGAATATTCCATAACATTCTACGACGGTCTATTCGAGAACCAAAAGAGATAATCAAAAAGTGACTTCTACATTTGCCTAGTAGCAGAAAGAGTAGCATTTACCAGTATATTCCAGAACATTCCATTAGGTTCTATGTAAGAATTGGAAGAGATATTGAAAAACCGACTTCGACATTCGCTTTGTAGCCCTAAAATACACGTTTTAAGTGATTTATCACGAAGTTGATGCTTACTAGACAAAGATCGGCCAAGATGGAAGATTTAACTAAAATGATGCAGGCTCTAGCAGCTCAAATTGAACAAAACCAGGGTATGAAACACACCATGGACGACATGAAACACACTATTGAACAAAATCAGAATGATATGAGACAGACCATCGAACAAAACCGGAACGACATGCAGGAAAACTTTGACCAAATAAAGAGCAACTCCGAACAGCTGAGAGAAGAGTTTAAGACTGCAACCGAAGATCTTAAGGAAGAAATAACTCAAAGAATGCATACTGTGGAACAAAAGGTACAAAATAAATTGCAGAATGTAGAAGAAAAGGTACATAATGTTGAAGAAAAGGTACAGAATGTTAGGGAAGAAGTTTTTCAAACCATGGAAGAAAAATTCCAGGACGTGTCAAAACAGCTTATACAGCTCCAAAAAGAACACAACAAAATGAAAGCTCAGGGATGTGTTGTGAATTCCAACCAAAACATTAAGCCTTCAAATTTCGATGGTACGTCTTCCTGGTCTACTTATAAACAACAGTTTCAAGCTGCCGCTGCTGCAAATGGTTGGGATGATGAGGAAAAAGCTAGAGCATTGTTAGTAGCTCTACGAGAACCTGCTCTCGGACTTTTACGGTCCATTCCAGTTGAACAAAAACATAATTATAACGCTTTAGTGGCAGCGTTAGAAAGAAGGTATGGAGACGAACACTTGCGAAATTTACATTGGTCAGAATTAAATATTCGTCAACAAAGACCAGGAGAACCATTGCAAGAGTATGAAGCAGATATCAGGAGGCTGATGTATTTAGCTTACCCAGAAATGCCAGAAAATTACAGAGATCCTTTCACGGTAGATCGCTTTATTAACGGATTACAAGACACGGACTTAGCAAAGTTACTTCGTCGAGAACGCTTCCATAATAGCAGTGAAGTGTTGATTCGAGCCCTTGAAATCGAATCATCAAATAATACGTCCAGGCCAAAAGTAAGAGCTGTTTCAATTCAGGAGGGAGAAGAAAGGAGCAATGGACATGAGGTCAACTCAAAAACGCTAAACCAAATGTTTCAATCACTGATAGAGAAGATTGACTCTTTGAAAGAAAGCAGACGATCCCCTTCAAATGTAAAGTGTTTCAGATGCGGACGTACAGGGCATATTCAACGCGATTGTCGCGTCCAAATAAGGTCTCGCTCGCCATCTAGCGCGACAGAGTACCGAAGAAGAGATCAGGAAAAACTAAAACTAGTCAACCCAAGGGGCCGGGTGTTGGCTAAAGGGAATGTAGCCCCCAAAATTTATCCAATTAAGAGCTTAAAACATACTGCTGACAGTCTTAACATCGACGGACTTATAAATGGAAGACAAGTTAACATAACAGTAGACACTGGTGCTGCCATATCATTGCTTAAGTTCAAAATTGCAACGAGATATAAAATTCGACCAACAGAAAAGAAAATAACACTTAAGACTGTGACTGGAGAATCCGCCGACGTGTTGGGGCAGACAGACATAGACCTACAGCTGGGAAGATTGAAGATTCGCCACACTGTATTGGTTGCTGAAATAGAAGACGAATTTATTTTGGGAATGGACTTGATAAGTAAACATGGATTTGCGTTTGATAATAAACTTAATACCCTGAGATTTGGGAATGAAGAGTTCATTTTGTCAAAGAGTCACTTCAATAAAGAACCAATAAAGGTCGTGGCAGTATGTACAAGAAGACTGGTCGGTAACAGTGAGACCATAATTTTTGGGAAGCTAGAAAGTAAAACATCAAGCTGTGTCGGACTCATAAGCCAACAGAAATTATCCAACACCTACCTCGTTGCAAAGTCACTAGTTAAAACCGATAAAGACATCCCGATTAGAGTCGCCAATATTTTCCCAAATAGTGTCAAAATTAATAAGGGGGAGGTGGTAGCATTATTTGAGCCAGTCCAGAAAGTAACAAGATGTGAAGAGCCAACTTCGGAGGATAAAAGTAAGTTACCAACGGAGGTACTTCAGCAATTTCAGTCAACTTGGCAACATCTCACTCCAGAAGAATTTCGTAAAGCGAGAGAGTTTATAGAAGAACAAAGTAATATCTTTGAAACTAAGAGTAGTTCGGGACGCACAAACCTTATTCAACATTCCATCAACACTGGCGATGCCCAACCGATAAGACAGCCCCCAAGAAGACTACCATTGGCCAAACAAGAAGTTCACAATCTCATTAATAAAATGCTCAGCGACGGTGTTATTGAAGAGTCATCAAGTCCTTGGTCATCTCCTGTGGTGTTGGTCACTAAAAAGGATGGAAGTACTAGATTTTGTTTCGATTACAGGAAACTTAACGATGTGACCAAGAAAGATAGTTACCCACTGCCAAGAATAGACGACACATTAACAACATTGGCAGGATCATATTGGTTTTCTACTCTTGACCTGAAAAGTGGGTATTGGCAAGTAGGAATCTTTGAAAGAGATAAAGAGAAGACTGCATTCTCTGCTGGAAGTGGACTTTATCAGTTTAATGTGATGCCATTTGGCCTATGCAATGCCCCAGCTACATTTGAAAGACTAATGGAAGTCGTTCTACGAGGCCTTACTTGGAAAACCTGCTTAGTCTATTTGGATGATGTCATAGTAATGGGAAAATCATTTGAAGATCATCTAGACAATTTACGAGAAGTATTTTCAAGAATCAGCAACGCAAGTCTTAAACTAAACTCAAAGAAGTGTTTTCTATTCCAAGAAAAAGTTGAGTTCTTGGGTCACGTCGTTTCCCGAGAAGGCATCCATACCGACGAAAAAAAGTTACAAGCAATAAAAGAATGGCCTCAACCTCGTGACAAACATGAATTAAGAAGCTTTTTGGGTCTGTGTGCATACTACAGACGATTTGTAGAAGGATTCGCCAAAATAGCGTCTCCATTACATAGACTTACAGAAGATAAAGCTTCTTACAAATGGAATACCGAATGTGACCAAGCATTTAGAAGACTAAAAGCAGCATTATGTTCTAGTCCGATTCTTGCATATCCCATTCCCAAAGGTAAATTCATATTAGATACTGATGCGAGCAACGATGGCACAGGAGCAGTACTCTCCCAAGTACAAGATGGAGAAGAACGGGTCATCGAATTTTTCAGCAAAAAGCTATCCAAACCAGAGAGAAATTATTGTGTTACCAGAAAGGAGCTCCTAGCCATCATTAAATCCGTAGATCACTTTCACAAATATCTCTATGGACAAGAGTTTCTGATTAGAACGGATCATGCTGCGTTACAGTGGCTCATGAAAACGAAACAACGTGAGGGCAAGTCGCGAGATGGTTAGAAAAGCTACAGCAATACCATTATCAAATTAAGCACCGAGCGGGAAGGGTGCATAATAATGCGGATGCATTGTCCAGAAGACCTTGCCCTGAGGATTGTAAACATTGCAGGAAAATTGACCAGAAAGAAGGAATTACCTACGTGCGCCAGATAAAGTTAGAACCAGATGAAGAATGGATGTCGGCTTCGATTAGAACCACACAACTTAACGACAAAGATGTAGGACCTATCTTGCGATTGAAAGAAGAGAACAAGCCACGACCATCATGGCAAGATATCGCAAACCAAGGGGTGATATTCAAATCACTGTGGGCACAATGGGATTCACTGATAGTAGAGGAAAACATCCTTAAACGTGCCTGGGAAAGTGCCGATGGCCTTACTGTGGTTAATCAAGTAGTGGTTCCTAGGAGCATGGTAGACAATATAGTGGCCGAATGCCATGGTGGAAAATCAGGCGCGCACCTAGGCATAAATAAAACCATGGACAAAATTCGAAACCGATTTTATTGGGTCAATTACTTTCAAGATGTGAAAAACTGGTGCCGCCGATGTTCGACTTCTGCAGCCAGCCAAGGTCCCAAAACAAGGTCCAGAGGTCAAATGAAACAATATAACGTAGGTCTGCCATTCGAACGCATTGCTATTGATGTGGCCGGACCATCCAGAAACTAAAAAGGGCAACAAATACATCCTTGTTGTCATGGATTACTTTAGTAAATGGCCAGAAGTTTTTGCTTTGCCTAACCAAGAGGCCGCTACAGTTGCAGAAGTTCTGGTAAATGATGTTTTCAGCCGATTTGGCATACCTTTGGAACTACATTCAGATCAAGGAAGAAACTTTGAATCAAAGCTCTTCCAGAATCTCTGTGACCTTTTAGGAATACATAAAACACGGACTACGGCTTTACATCCGCAGTCAGATGGCATGGTTGAAAGATTTAATAAAACAATAGAAGAACATCTGTGCAAAGTTGGGAAACAGATTGGGACCAATATATTCCATTGTTTTTGATGGCCTATAGAACCGCCATTCACAATACGACAGGAGCTACTCCATCTAGTATCCTGTTTGGTAGAGAACTGCGTTTACCATGTGATATCATGTTTGGTTCACCTGAAGAAGAACACTTAGAGGTTAATGACTATGTCGAACGTTTAAGGCAAAAGCTGCACGAAATCCATGAAGTGGTTAGAGAGCGAATAGAAATAGCCAGTGACCGCATGAAAGCGAGATATGACCTGAAAGCAAACTCTTCAGGGTTCAAAGAGAATGATCAAGTCTGGCTATACAATCCTCAACGCAAGAAAGGAAGATCACCTAAGTTGACACCACCATGGGAAGGGCCTTATAAAGTTGTTAAGAGAATTAATGATGTAGTCTACCGAATCCAGAAAAGCCCGAAGTCCAAGATGAAAGTTGTTCATCTAGACAGACTAAAACCTTACCTGGGAAATGTTGATCGAGACGATCAAACCTGAAGAGGAGGATAGTGTTACAAATTTAAGTTATTTAAATTTTATAGTTAGAATTTATTTAGGTTTAGTGTAGTATTAGGTTGACGTATTTTATGGTTGTATTCTTAATCTAGGTTTTAGTTGCGTTATCTGTGACAAACTGGTATGCGAACGGTCCGGTTCTAGAAAAGGTTGGAATAATTCCGAATCGAACAAGGATGGAAAATTTTCGAATAGTAGGCAGCCCGTTATATATGGGGCCGGACGTCGTGCATGGGGCAGTCAGAGATAACCAATGGTAGTGATCGCTAGATGTTAACGCGAAGTTAATAGGTGTATTAAAGTAGTGAATTATTAGCAAGTTATTAGTAAGTTTAAGTGCGTGTTTTTTTACATAATTTGTTGGAATAAATTGACGTATCGTTTTCAACAATTGCGAGTTTTAATTTGTCGTTGTGAACCCGTAACAATATTTTTAATGTGTTTTTTTTTTTGGAAAATGCGTTACGAACGGGGTAGGGGCGGGTCAAAAATCCAAAATTTTTGCGTCACGTAATTTAAGAACAAGCTCTAGGGAAGGGTAATTAAAATTGCACAGTACATATGCGAACATGTAATTATTAAATTTTTTTAATCCTTCTCCAAAAACTTTTTCTGCTTACGGCCCTGGCAGTTCTTAAATAACAAAAGGTTCCAAGATATATATATATATATATATATATATATATATATATATATATACTACCAAAATACAAGCTCGAAAATGTGATTTTCTTAACTTTTTAAATGGATCAAGATTGATATTTCCTAAAATTGAATAAAATCCCAAAAACTTTGTGAATATTGAGGTTTTCTATACTCGTTTCTATAAGATATAGAAAATTTCACAAATATTTTATAAAAATACAATTCCAAATACAAATAAATAAAAATATAAATTTCACATAAAACTTGTGACATTATAAAAGTTTCGCCCAAAAATATGTGCTAATGCAAGTTGGTTTCAATTTTTGGTATATTTAGTTTATTAGGCAGTCTGTTGTGGTTTATAGTTTGTGAATATAAATTAAATTAATGTAATTTTATCTGCATTTTAAAGAACTAAAATAAAATCCTATGTAATTTTACAAAAAAATGTGTCAGAAATAAAACTAGTGTAGCCGTAATTTTTTAAAATAAAATTAACATATAAGCAATTTCGCAAAGTAATCCACAAATCTCTTTTTTCTGTGTGCAACTTTAATTTATAGCTCTCGAGTTCATGCTTTGCCTTCGATCTACCTTTACACGAGACAACGAAACCTACCCTTTCTTTTAGTCACGTGTTTTTCAATTTAATTCTCTTGCATATGATCACACGACTGAAGTAAACCGATCAATACGCCAACAGCATTCGTTTTTTGGACTAGTTATTTGGTCGTTCCATCTAACCAAAACAGTTTTCGTATTGGATTGCGCGCGCATTTCGTTTTCTCGTATGGTTTTATGACTGTCCAACGGGATGATGGAACGAAACAATTGCTACGTTGTGTTCAATTTAGTGCATACAAATTTCTTGGGCAGCTGTGTTCAAAAAGGTGTGATTTTTAAGTTTTCTTTCATTACATTGTAGTTTTTTAATATTTCTTACCACGTGCCATGTCCCGCATCAAACCCAGCATTCGTAGTGTTATCCCATTGATATGGGGTGCGTTCAAAATCTCTGCCAATTTCGTCAAATCTGGCACAGTTATTTGCAATGGCTTTCGGGTCCTTTCCCTGTTCACAAGTTACTTTACCGTCTTCCATTCCTATTTCTTCACCTAACGATAGAGTTAACTGATTTAATTCCAATCATTTTAGAGTATTAGCCATACAGGCAAAGCGTCCTTATTTTCAACGATATTTTTTTTAATTTGACGAGTGAGTGAGGGAAGTATAACTTTTAATAACTGTTAAAAATTGTTAGCGACTTTACCTTGATATGTCACTGAGACTCCTGGCAAAAATCCAACCACAAGCATGTTGTAAGCATCAGTATGGCCAAGCCTGGTGGCCACTCTATGGTTGTCGTGATTGCCCATCTAAAATTAGAAAATATTTTGAAACAATTAAATTTTGTGTTAACGCACTAAATATGCTTGCTAGGCTCCCGACTGTTAAAAATTTTAAAAGCTTGTTTGCATTTTAACATGTGATGAGCTATATCTAGACGTGCATGCATCGCCCAATATTGTATCACAAATAAGCAAGTAAGAAATTAATTCAGAACTATTGGACTTTTTGTTTGAAACTTGTAGATTGTTGTATGATTGAGTAGATGTTAGTAAAACCGAACCAATTAGGGGATATTGAAAAATCCGGTTTAGCGGATCATGCTTGGTCAAATGATCACATGAAGCTAAAGTTTTGCATAGAGTCGGATTGGCAAAAAGAAAAGTTTCTTGATAATGCAGAACAAAGAAGTACGGATATACACATGTGCCTGAATGAGGTATAGGTTACATAAACATGGTTCCAAAAACTAACTGCACATTTTGAATATGGACTCTTTCCTGACTTCAGAGCCATATTCATATAAATACTAGCTGATCCTCTTCTTGAAATTTTTGACATTTTTCTAGTTAGTCTAGGCGCTGGTTTCCTGTCACGTGTGACCTAATATGTGCGCTCAGTTTAATTTTAAGGCTTTGTTAAGCACCCATAGATACATAAAAAAAAGTTTGGTCATGTGGTCGAACTCATGGTCGTTTGGCCGCCATCTTAGAAAATGGTCGCCAAATTGATAGACTTTTTTGTTTAAGCGTATCTCCATACTCAGTGGTCCAATTTTAATTTTTTAAGGCTTGTTTTACTCCTTCTTTAAAGGCAAACAAATTTTGTCATTACACATGTTTTGATAAATCAAGTAGTTTTTGAGATATACCAATATTATTAGTATTTCCGCTCGCAAAATAATTAAAATAATACCCTTGCTCATTTTATTGTAGCTACAATATTATTAACATTTGTTTTTTTTTGTTACATAAAATGCTTTAAACCTTTTACATAAGAGGATATTGACTTTGTTTTTAAAGTTCGATGGATGGTACCTCTAAAGACTGCCTTAAAGAGGGTGGTTTCTAAAACTGTTCACAAGAATATAGAAAAAGTGAATTTTCAGCGAAACGATGCATTCTAGCAAAAAAATTAAATTTTTTTTTATAGTATTTTTAATTTCGCTTCTTTTAGTGTATCACTTGGCATCCTAGCTTTAGTAGTTAGCTGTGCAAGCCAGCTAAAATATACAATGTTGAATGTTGAGTAGCTGGACTGTCAGCTAGACTTCGCCCTTTGAAAAGTGCTTTTTTTTTATTTACTAACTACTTATTAAATTTCCAGCAATATTGTACATGGCATTTTTTTCAATAAAGACAATTTATTATTATTATTATTAATTTTGTAAAAATTCCAATGTTTTCGCTCCAAATTTTTTTTCTTAAAATTGTAAAATATGTAACTACTACAGCTAGAATGCTAAGTTATATATCAAAAGAAGCGGAATTAAAAGTACTATAAAAAATTGTTTTTAACGTGTTTTGCTAGGATGCATCGTTTCCCTGCAAATTGACCTTTTCTAAAATCTTGTGAAGAGTTTTAGAAAACACCCTCTTTGAAGCAGTCTTTAGAGGTACCATCCATCGAACTTTGAAAACATAAAGTCAATATCCTCTTATGTAAAAGGTTTAAAGCCTTCTATGGAACAAAAAAAAAATAAATGTTAATAATATTGTAGCTACAATAAAATGAGCAACGGTATTATTTTAATTCTTTTGCGAGCGGAAAAACTACTTGATTTATTACAAAATGTGTAATAACAAAATTTGTGTGCCTTTAAAAAGAGAGTAAAACAAGCTTTAAAAAACTAAAATCGGACTACTGGGTAGGGAGATACGCTTAAACAAAAAATCTATGATCCTAGGATGGCGGTCAAACGACCATGAGTTCGACCACGTGATCAAACTTTTTTATACGCCTATGGGTGCTTAACAAAGCCCCGCAGTCAAACTGAGCGCACATATTAGGTCACACGTGACAGGAGCGAGCACCTAGACTAACTAGAAAAATGTCAAAAATTTCGAGAAGAGGATCAGCTAGGATTTATATGAATATGGCTCTGAAGTCAGAAAAGAGTCCATTTCAAAATGTGCAATTAGTTTTTGGAACCATTTTTATGTAACCTATACTTCATTCAGGCACACTAAGCATATGGAAACCACTCCATATCGAAAACAAGCGTCTTAAGATGAGAAATGTCAATGGTGTTTTTGTTTGATTGTGTTTTTGCCAGTTGTTTTAATTAAATTTGAGATGAAATCTAACTGTCAGAAACTGTTCAGTGTCTTAAAATGTTACTTTTTCTATTAGAGTAGGAATATTCCGAGAATTTCTTTATTTTTCAACAAAAACACAACATTTTGACACGGCAGTAAAAAAATCAAAGTTTAAGTAGATTAGTATGCCTACCAGTGTCCAACCATTTTTACCACGTCTTTAGAGGTAATGTCAAACGCACGGAGTAACCACTCTTTCTATTTTGGTTGGTTATGAAATCCAATCACTGTTCTAATATCTCTGCGTCACACCTGAGTAATATAAGTAGTCGATGTTCAGTGTACACTTGAAAATAGTTTGAGATACTTACTAACCGAAACGTCGTCTTTAAAATAAATAAAAACGATGTCCGACATTTTGTTTCTATTGGATTATTGAGAGTGATAATATTTAAATATAACCGAAAACTGAGGTGGTGGGAGACGCAGCATGCTCGAATATATTTTCAGATGTCGTTTATTCGAAATATTCAAATTAAGCTCATGATAAAGATCCTCTCAAACCAAGGCAAATATTAACAGCGGATTCATATACTCATCAGTCCGCATTCCATTTAATTACCAGAATATCTATGATAAGCGTTAATTTTAGGACAAATATTAGCGACGGACCGTTCAATTATTCGTTCTCTTCGTTTAAATGCGAGAATCAAACAAAGAGCGTTTAACCAAGAAACTTCAAAATATCATGTGTTTTCAGTAATCTTTTAACCAGAGTATGATGAAAATGCATGCTATTTTTACGTTTCTTGCTTAAACGCTCTCTGTCTCACATTTAAACGAAGAGAACGAATAACCGAACGGTCCGTCGCTAATATTTGCCTTTAATGTTTTTTGGTTACGATAACCGTTATTCTTACCACCCAGTTCCTAATCCAACTTGGTTTCAAGTTCTCCTGCCACCAATTTATGATCTTGGCCAGATCCTTGGCGGTCGAATTGTAATTCAAATAGGAGATGAAATCGAAATTGAAAGTGTAATGAGCGCCTAGTTTGGTACCATTTTCGTTGCCGTAGTACAATAAAGTTGTATTTTGATCTGTGTATGCTTCTGTGATGATTATTCTATAAAATCGTTTATTTATTTTACATATAAAAGACATCTATTCAACTTAACCGCAATTCACATTGAAAACTAACAGTTGATCCTTCAAAATTGACATACCAAAGTCGAATTTAAAACTTTCGTCGTTTATTTTCAATTAATAAAATAAGGCACTATTTATTCCGGTTCATATAGTAAACATAAACGTGTGTTGAAACATCACAGCTGATATTACAATGTGAAGGTGTCAAAATTGTGCCTGGCTTTATTTCAATAATTAGGGACCTATTGCAATAGTGCCAGGCATTAATTGTGCCGGGTACTATATTAACAGTTTCGCATTATAAGAACAGCTCTCTTCTTTCAAAATTAGGCCATGTGTATTATAAGAGCCGGAATTAATAGTTACGCCACTATTAATGGAAAACAAACGAATGGATTTCTAAATTCGACTTTGGTATATCAATTTTGAAAGATCAACTGTCAGTTTTTAATGCGAAACTGTCAATATAGTGCCCGGCACAATTTGTGCCTGGCTTTATTGCAATAGGTCCCTATTCTCTATTATTTGTTCTTTTCCATTAAATAACAGAATCTAACAAAGATCGTTTAACCAAGAAACGTGAAAATATCATGCATTTTCATTCTTCTTTTTATCAAGGCTAACCTTCTTCCAGAGCAGGGCTTTTAATGGTTAATAAAACAATAAAAATGCATGCTTTTTTATCGTTTCTTGGTTAAACGCTCTCTGTTAGATTTTCGCATTTAAAGGAAGAGAACGAAAAACCGGACTGCCCATACCATACCATACCTAATTGGTTTAAAATCTAATTATGCATAGATGCTAGACAGTGAAAGTCAGGGTTGTTAAACCTGGATCATGCCTCGGAGATGACCATATCTTCGAGTATAGACAGAAATAAAATAAGAAGAAAAACGGGCATCGGCCTATGTTGCCACTACAGTTTAAAAGAGGTAAGTGTAGGCTTATTCAAATGGTTTTACCATATTAATACGATTACTTCGGGGCCAGTCGCAAAGAGGTCACTAGAGGTATGACTTCTATAAAATTCCTTGTACAGAATGTAATGGAGTGTATATTGGATAGACTGGAAGATATTTACCAACTCGAATTTCAGAACACCAAAGAAGCGTTTGACCAATTAAGCTTTAGTTACCAACATACCTTTGATTTCTCCCATACAACAGTTCTCAAATATCAAACCAACTATAAAAAAATAATTTTTTAGGAAATGTTAAATATGAAAGACAAAAATAGCATAAATAAAAAATCGGACACCGAGGATCTCAACACATCTTATTTCAACTTAATTAAAGTATGAAAAAATTAAATTAAGTATTATAACATATTATAACGAAAAAAGATTAATCAACCTAGCAAACAATAACCTTTTTTTTAGGTCACTATATACATTGTTTATTTAACCCACTCTATATAATTTTTTTAATATTAAGGACCAGTTTTTTGTTGGCCGCCGCCGCAATTGTCTTGTTTCGTTTTTAATTTATTCCGTTGTCAACTGAGAATCTTGGAAATTATAATCTAATAACAATATATTATTTTTAATAATATTTAAAATTATTACAAAACCAGAAATGCTTTTAAATCTACATTTATATTGATACATTTGACAAAGGAAATCTAAAGTTTTCAGTAAGTACTTTTTACAATTTTACCTTTTTGCTTTTTTTTTGTTTTGGTCGTTTCTTTTGTTGTTTCCAATAAATTATGTAACTAGTAAGACACTTTGTTGAATTCGTTTTATTGTGTGTATGTGTGTGTGTGTGTGTGTGTGTGTATGTTTCTCTTTATTATTATTATTATTATCACTATTTGGTCTCGTCATCTGCAATAGGTCTGATTGTGATATTCTAATTAATTTTATTTTATTTAGTTATTTTTTTATTTTGTAAATTAATGGTATGTTTAGTTTTTAAAGAACAAGTTAGAAATTTATTTGAAACAGTTTATTGATTAAATTTATTTAAACAGTTTTACAAATTAACGGAAAAAAAAATATTTGTCATGAGTTTATTTTCTTGAGATTTTGAAAATGTATTGTTGCATTTTAGTGCCATGAGGATGGCCAATAAAGGGCCGAAACGTCGGCGTAGAAACAACACTATACTAATTAAATTGGGTCGAAAAAACGTTACTTTGAAAAATATTTCTGTGTAAACGGCATTTTATAAATAAAAATTCAAAACTAACTATACTGGCCCGCACTTCCTGTAATTTTTTTATTGGTATTGATTCCCAAAACGAGGCACTGCACTAATTAGTCATTAGCTTACTATTTTACTTGCTTTTTATTTATGTCTTCTAAACGATTTTATTAGAAAGAAACATATATTCTTGTCTGGTTGTTACGAAGATATTGATTTAGCCGGGCTATGACGTTTTGTATTCGTTGTTGTTTTGACTGTTTTAATGTCAAACAAATTGGGACCGACTTTTTACAAAACAAATCACCGTTTTTGCAACTAAGGCAATATTTGCAATATATGTTTCGTATCTTTATTTATTAGGTAAGTACCTATTTTATATCTCCTTTAAAAGGTCTCGGTGTTTTATTATAGACATATAAAGCGGTACACTGCAGGTACAAAGTGAAACAACAATTTTTTGATGCTTTACATAGATTTTGCCGCAACACTTGGTTTACCATAGCTATGACGCGGTGCCACTTATATACATCCTCAACTATAGGTAACAGTAAATTTTCAGGTGTCGATGCAATGACGCTGACACTGCTTGCTGTATCAAGGCAATTTGTCGGGACAGTTCATTGAGTTGTATAAGGCCCTGCACAGTTGTATCATGACACAGTGAGAGCGGTGAGCTATGAGCGACTTAAAATTGTGCCAGCTTTGGCAACACTGATTTATATTTTATTTTGCGGCGCATCAACACTGCTTTGTTTTATTGTTTTTTGTTTTATTCTCCGTTCGGGGAATCCCCGACTCTCGACTTAACTGTCAACCGAAAGAGAGAGAGAGCTGTTTTGCAGTATGCATAACTAGTAGTACGTATTTCGTATTTTATTTTTTACCAATCGTGACGTTACTTATAATTGTTCCAACAATACTGTGACATTGTTTCGACAATTAAAACAACTGTCAGTTATGGTAAATAGATTTGGACAAGATATAACGCGTCGAACATTTAGATAGCGCACAGTACATCAGTGACGCCCCATCAGCAAACCAACCTTCAACTTCCGCCTTGTTGTAAAGTGTCATGGTGTCATACAATTTGTTGTGACTATATCGATACAAAAGTGCCATTCAACACAGTGTTACCCATGCCTAACTCAGAGGTCACATGACGTAACTGATGAAATTCTCGCAAGGAAATAATAAAAAATACTAAATCGATGAAGTTTTACGTCATACACAGTCCAGTAACGGCAGTATTTTTAATACAATTGGGAGTAAAAACCAGCAATATATCGGTTTTCCCTTGACCAGCACAAATTTCTGACTGCCTAGTGTCTATACTCGAATACATGGCTTTTTCAGAATCCCCATCCATCGTCATAAATAACAAAAACAAAATCGTCCAAGATCATAAATGGAAATGGTATAACAGTCTAATGGCAAAAACTGAATTAATAATAATCGGACATTATCAAAAACGTCATTTATCAATAAAAGACAAAAGAAAAATCGAAGTTTAGTATAACGTCTTTTATCAAAACCGGACAAGATCAAAAGGAACAAAATCATTAAAAGGGGCCGGCCTAGCATGAAGAACTCTCTCCTTTCTTTTCATTTATTTATGTTCCGTCTCTCTTCCTCTCACACAAATCGGTATTATGAAAGTTGGCGGCAAATTTGAATCGGGAACAAATAATATTGTTGTGTTCGGACCCACAAATACATAAAAAATAAAAATGTCTGATTTTCTCCTTTAATTAGCTCCCCTGTCCTTCTATTGGGACGTCGAAATCGGTGTTAACCGAATCGAACCTCTTGGTCAATTAATTGCAAACGAATCCTAACATGGGGTCTGACGCCTGACCTTTTCTAAGGATGGGCGTTGCTTAATGAAAATGCGCTATGTGCTATAGCAATCCCTAACGGAGTTTTCATTAGGAATGGCAGTAAAGAGATTGCAGTGAAGGACGCTTCAATTGCATAGCAATATCAGAACCGCTGTTTTTTAGGTGAACGACACAAGCTAGGCCGGACTCCTTTTTAAGATTTTGTCCTTTTTGATTTTGTCCGGATTTGATAAAAGACGTTATACAAAACTTCGATTTTGCTCTCGTCTGGTTTTAATCAATGACGTTTTTGATAATGTCCGGTTAT
The DNA here is from genome assembly GCA_963576565.1 of Aspidapion aeneum. Taxonomy (NCBI): domain Eukaryota; kingdom Metazoa; phylum Arthropoda; class Insecta; order Coleoptera; family Brentidae; genus Aspidapion; species Aspidapion aeneum. Next base: position 44,669,795 of record OY755040.1, read on the forward strand.
TAATAATTCCGTTTTTGAAAAAAGACTGTAATGCCATTTTTATTTACGATTTTAGACGTTTTTTATTTGTCCTTTATGATAAACTATGGGGGCCCCTTTTTCAATACAAAGGGCGTGAGAACCCTGTATTTGTATGTGGTTTTAACTATATTGATGTTTTATGAATTTTTTTTTGATATGTAATTTGTCAAAGTAATCACCATAAAAATATAATAAAAGTGTCTGTCAATAAACAAATACTAGAACAACAACTACACAAATCTAAAACTGATATAAAGTTAAAAACATATTATAGTTTACCTCTGAAACTCTCCTTTCTGTTTTGAATACTCATCAATAAATTGTCTAAAATCGTAAACTGCATCCAGGCTGCCTTGCATGTCTTTGGTGTACAAATGCTGAAGGCAGTTCCACTTGTATGAATGATTGTTAACGTTCTTACATTCCTCTGTAAATATAAAACCTTTTTATTTTTTGTATTAACGAAATACTTTTCATAATAGCCTCCGTCCTAATCGAAGGATGAATAAAACAAGAGAATTGGCAACATGATAAATACTAAGGTATTTCTACTATTTATTGACGTCTAGGGTAAGAGAAATAATTAGAGAGTCCATGCTACGGACGAAGGTGTAGGATCTGGAGTGTTCGTGATTACTGCACGATCTTCCAGGTAGAGACATTTGCTGTGCTGGAAGCAATCAATCACGCGATGCCATCTATCGCAATTTGCGCGGACAATTTGGGTGTGATCAAGGCGCGGAACTCCTGCAGCTCTAACTCGAACCTTGTTCGAAGATGTCAGAAATTTACATGCGTTGTGGTTCCGACATGTGGTCATTCTTTGTTGGGTTCTAGGTCACTGGAAGATACAAGATAATGGGGCTGTCGATAGACTAGTCATTACTAGAACTTAACCACAATCTTTACCTTAAGTAAATTCAAAACGTCAGTGCGATACATGTAGTTTTATCTATATATCTGGCCTTCTTCGATCCATCTTTGGACATAGACCTTCCCCAATATCTTCCATTCTTCTCTGTCTGTCGCCGTGTTCATCCACCCAGCTCCTGCACGTCTCTTCCCCTACTTCTTGTATTTTCCCAACGTCTCCAGGTTACAATACACTTGTGCTATCGATCGTCTTTCTGTCTGATATTCTGGCCGGCAAATTTCCATTTTAATTTTGCTATTTCTCCTCTTACATCCCTTCTTATTGTTTTATTTCTTATCCATTCATTCCTTTTTCTATCTGTTAGCTTTACATGTAACATTTGTCTTTCCATTGATCTTTGGGCTTTTGTTACCTTATCCATGTTTGATTTTGTGTGTCCAGGTCTGGGATCCATAGGTAAGTGCAGAAAGGATACATTGGTTATACACTTTCGTTTTGAGGTACTGAGGATATTTTTAATATGTAGCTTAATTTACCGAATGCTGCCCAGGCCAATCTTACTCGACTCTTGATTTCAGCCGTTTGGTTTTCCTTTTTTAGTTTAATAATTTGTCCCAGGTAAATAATATATTCCTCTACTTGTTCTATTTTCTCTTGGTTTATTCTGATCGTGATATCCTCATCTGTGTTTGTTATGACTTTAGTTTTAGTGCAGTTCATACTCAACCCTATAATTAATTAAAGATGCTTTTACTGCCCAGTGCTCAATGCTATCGAGAGCTTTTTCAAAGTCTATAAACGCAATATACCAGGTGGGCGAAAAAAAACCGGACAATTTTCATTTCGTTATAAGTTTTGAACCGAACAAACTGCACTTGGCAGAGAATTAATCAGAGTTTTGACTAGATATATATTTTTGTCTGTCGTCTCAAAATCCAAGATGGCGGATGAAATTAAATTGTACCCTTCAAAGATGCTCGTTTATTCTTGTATTGCGAACATGTTTTAATTATTTTTTTAAATTATAAAAAAAGCTGCATTCTTGCCACGCACAACAAGGTAAAAATCAGCAAAATCGGTTTAGTGGTTTTAAAAAAATATATTTTTGTTTCAACCATTGTTTTGCATATTAAACGCATTTGCATTGTATTTATTTCCTTATAAATTCATTACTACTAAACCGATTTTGATAAAATAAAAAATATCCTGGTTAGAATTGATTTTTTTTAAAGATCATGATCAAAGTTTATCACCGTCTTAAAATTTAAGATGGTGGACAGAATTATACTTGATTCTTTACTTACGTGTTTATTCTTATTTTCCGAAAATGTTTTAGTCTTTTTTGAATTTATAAAAAAGCACTACTTCTCCCTCACACAACGAGGTACAAATTAGTAAAATCGGTGTGATGGTTCTCAAAATATCTATTTTTGTTTCAACCATTACTTTACAGATTATACCATTGCATTGCCAATCCTGTCTGCATTAATTTTCTTATAAATTCGTTATTACTAAACCGATTTCAGTGAAATTCAAAAAAAATCATGGTGAGAATTGATTGCTTTTTAAAGATTGTGATCAGAATTTTTCGCCATCGTAGAATTTAAGATGTCGGACAGAATCATACTTGTTTCAATGCAATCGTATGATTTGTAAAACAATGGTTAAAACAAAATCAGATTATGTGAGAACCAATACACCGATTTTAGTACTTTGTATCTGGTTAAGCAGGAGAAAAGTAGTGCTTTTCTTTACATTAAAAAAAAACATTTTCGGAAAATAGGAATAAACTTCCCTCTTTTAAAGGTCAAGTATGATTCTGTCCGACATATTAACTTTTAGAATGGCGGCAAATTTCGATTATATTCTTTAAAGAACAATCAAGTCTCACCATGATTTTTTTTATTTCACTAAGATCGGTTCAGTAATAATGATATAAGGAAATAAATGCAGACAGGATTGACAATACACTCGTATAATCTGTAAAAGAATTACTGAAACAAAAATAGATTTTTTGAGAACTACCACACCGATTATACTAATTTGTCCCTCGTTGTGCGGGGGAAAAGTAGTGCTTTTCTATTAATTAAAATAAAAACTAAAACATTTTTAGAAAATAAGAATAAACACGCCATTTTGAAGAATCAAGTTAGATTCTACCCGCCATCTTAAATCTTAAGATGACGATAAATTTTGATCATGATCTTTAAAAAGCAATCAATTATCACCAGGACGTTTTTTATTTCATCAAAATCGGTTCAGTAGTAATGAATTTATAAGGAAATAAATTCAGACATGATTGGCAAGGTAATCGTATAATATTCAAAACAATGGTTGAAACAAAAATATATTTTTTAGAGCTACTGAACCGATTTTGCTTATTTATACCTTGTGCGTAGCGAGAATGTGTGAACAAGAATAAATAAATAATAATAAAGGGTACAATTTAATTTCGTCCGCCATCTTGGATTTTGAGATGGCGGACAAAAAAATATATTTGGTTAAAACTCTGATTAAATCTCTGCCAAGTGCAGTTTGTCCCATTAAAATCGATGGTATAGTTCAAAAGTTATAACGAGACCAAATTTGTCCGGTTATTTTTTGGCCCACCCGGTATAGTGGAATATTGTATTCGTTGGCTCTTTCTATTAGGATTTTCATGGTTAATAGGTGGTCAACTGTACTGAAACCTTTTCTGAAGCGAAAGCCTGCTTGTTTTTTGATTGGTATACGTCAAATTTTGTAGTTAGTCTATCTGTTAATATTTTCGTGAAAAGCTTATAAATTACATTGAGCAGTGTTATAAGTCGATAGTTTTTTGGGTCTGTTCTATCGCCGTTTTTGTGTAGAATAATGGTTATTGATTCTTTCCAGTTGTTTGGGATTATTTTTTCTTTTAGTATTTTATTCAGGAAAATATGTAGCTTTACCACCGTATTTGAGCATTTCTGCCGTTACCACGTCTTTTCCAGGTGATTTGTTATTTTTCATTTTCGTTAATGCTCTCTTTATTTCCGCTTTGCTTATTTCAGGTTGTAGCTCTGAGTTTATGTTTTTTTTTTGTTTGGAGTTTCCTCGTGGTTTCTCGTGATGGTACCCTTTTTGTTTGGTATAATTCTGTATAGAATAACAGTTGATATTTATAATATCCTCTTTAACGTTACTCTCTATGCCGTTCATATCCTTTATTTTAATTATTTCATATCTACCTAGAGTCGCCCTTAGATATTTCATATTTCTGTTTTTTTCTATAATTCTCTCAACTTTTATTTCTTGGCTCTTTCTTTTATTTTCTTTTATTAGTTTCTCTATTTCTTCTAGTATACAATTTTCTCTCTTTTAGCGTTTCATTTATTTCATCTATATTTTCATTTTCGCAGTTTTGGGTTAGCTGTTCCTTTAGCATTTTTTTGTATATAGTTTATTTATGTCAAGTTGTTCATTGTTATTATCTTAGAGTAATAAAATATTTTATTACTCTTAGGTTATTATCAATTTTTCTTTTTATTTCGAAATTGCTGTCAATGCAGATTTTTGTTCTGACCATCCTATGATCACTGCCTGTTGTAAAGCTGTTTAGGGCTGTTACATCTCTAACGATGTCAGTTGTCAGTATGTAATCAATTTCGTTTCTCGTTATTCCATTAGGGCTGAGCCACTTTCGTTGCGGTTTCTTTCTATAGAACGAACTCATTGCATAAATGTGTTTTGCCTCTAGATAATTCATACAGGTTGTGTCCCTGTCATTCCTTTCTCCATAACAAAAATCCCCTATTTTAGTATCTTCCATGTTCATCCTCTTACCTAATTTGGCATTAAAATCTCCCATTACTAGTATCAGATGGGTTTGTGTTCTTCCATGGCTTTTGAGATGTCTTCATAGAATGCCACGATATGCTCGTCATTGTAGGTAGAGGTGGGGGCGTATACTTGAATAACTTGTAATGTTCTTTTCATTTTGATTATAAGATAGGCAACGCGATCTGAGATTCCTTTAATAGTATGGACGTATTTACTTATGACTTTATTTATTATTTATTTATTTTATAATCCTACTCCGAAGTTGCTGTTATCTTCTTTACCTTTATAGTACAGAAGATTACCGGAGTTCAGCCTTATTCGATTTTCTGACCTTCGACCAAGTTCATTAATTTTTTCGTCGTTGTTCATTGACCTAATATTATATGTTCCTATTGTTAGTTTGACTAGTTTTTGTCGTGTTTTTGGATGTTTGTTCCTTGTCATATAGTTTTATAGCTACAGTAAATTTTCTAAGTTAAGAAATCAGTCGAGAAATGGAATTAAACCGAGAACATTTAGGGGCTATAAATTTTTACAACTTTCGAAGTAAATTATCTCTACAAGAATTCCTTGCCGAGTTGATTTCTGTTTTCTGGTAATGGCGTTATTACTACGCCGTTTTTAGCCACGTTATTTTTTATAACGTTTATGAATGACCTGTTATTTAAGCTGGGTTTCACATATGAAATAAACGTTTTTTTCTAGCAGCTTTTAAAATCAACGTTTTTTTTTCTTACACGTTTTGACGTGTTAAACACGTGATTGTGCTATGTGGGGACCTAAGAGGCGAGATCTAGCGCTCTGGGTCTTTCTTATTTCCCAGATCTAGAAGTACTGAGGTATAAAGAGTTTGGTGCTCTCGCCAGATTTAGAAATAGCTACAGCTGGCTTGATTGAGCACTCTGTCCCTCATAGCAACGCAGAAATGAATGAATAATTGTAACATTTAAAACGCTTGAATACCGTACCTGTATTAGTTATCAAAGGCTCATCAATTAGATTTTCATCTTCGATAAGATAGGGAACAGCATCTACTCGAAAACCATCAATTCCTTGATCTAGCCAAAATGTCATTAAATCCTAAACAAAATATGTTATTAATTAGTAGAGATTTTTAAGCTAGTTGGAATTTTAAAATATGATTATTACTTACGTACACACATCCTTCAATTTAGATATGTTCGTTTAAGTTTTTGTCGTATTAAAAATAGTATAAAAAGAGTTTTTTAATATAAAATAAATGGATCCATGACGGATCTGATGCCTTCCTAGCTAGCCTATTAACCTACTTCAAGTGAAGTCATGATAAATCAGCTTTGAAACCAGTTTTTTTGTAGATAAACTGCTCACAAATTGAAGTGAGCCACCCCATTTTTTTGTGGTTTTCTTGTTGTACATCCGCAAGTGTAACAAGTGCGAAAGTTTGCACGGCTCCCATTTCCCGTACGATTTTTTTAAAGAAAATTTTAATGACACAAAATGACAGTCAGCTAAAGCCAATTAAGCTATTTCTCAGTTTTTTAAATATTTCTCTTTAGTTTCCGAGATATGTTTTTTTTTCAATAAAATTGCACCTTTTCTGATTTTAAGTTTGACATTTCTACCCGGCTTGACCTATAGTCACCCAATTTGCTACGAGGCAACCCAAATATTGGCCTTTTCGAACCCTGTATGCCATTGTACCCTAGATGACCACTGAGCACAATCAGGGGCGTGCAGAAATAATTTTTCATAAATTCTTCTTTTTATGATCAAACTTGAGTTTTACCTTCTGTAGGTGATTCGATATCAACCCTTGGTAAGTGCAAAACACATTTTAGTAAAGTTTAAGCATTTATGCCGAGACTGTTTTCTCATTTTTGTTAAAATATTACAATTGGAATCAGGCTGATTTTTTGTAAAAATGCGAGTTATTTCGCAAAGTCCATGTATTCAAACGAAGTTTTTTACTCCGTTACATATGAGTTTGCTGCTGCCTCAGTAAAAATCGTAGAGCAGAGCTTATGTCACGTATGCCATCTAATTTAGGTTGTAATACCTCACAAACGAAATTTTTAAGAGTTGAAAAAACTGAAATGTGAAATGCGTTGGCCTCAGAAATGTTATGTTTTGGTTGTGCTTGTCGTCTTGAGCATTTTAAGATATCATACGCAAAAATAGGTTGAGAAATTAAAAAGTAATTACCGATAAAAAAAATTTGTGACCTTATTTACAAAGCAAATTTGCTCCCAGGTCTTTTATTTCTGGACCGATTCCTATAAACGATACATCAAAATGCTCGGAAGATGGAGGCGGTGTTATGGTAATTGCAATTATTTAAGTTTTTAAAATAATTGAAAAATTATTTTACAATTATAATGAAATTACAAAAATGCAATTGAATTACTAAAGTGATTGTTATTATTTGTTTCGTACTGAATTTAAAGGGTAATAAAAAATAATTTTCAACTACTTTTTTTTATTTTGCAAGTAGGAACTTAATTAAGTTATTTTTTTGTTGTAATTAATTACACAGTTTTCTAAGCACATTCCTGTGAAGTAATTTGTAATGTAATAGTTACTTTTGAAAGTATTGGTTTCTAACTCTGGTTGAGAATAAATCGGTACACCTAAAGACCAAGAAATTTGTTATCCATAAAGTTGAATTTGGGGAATATTTTGTTTGTGCCTGAAGTAACCTCCTTTAACATTTTTGCCATGTTAGAAAGCTCTACCTGTACACTTAATTACGGATTCACAGTATTGATTATTAGTCATACAGTTCAAATTATATCTAAGAGACGGCGCTACAGCAATTAAAATCAAGGGGTTTTAAGGATTTTATGCATCGCCGGCTTTGGCCTACTCAGCCGATAAGAGTAGCGTCATTAGTTCGCGAAAAAAAGACCATTTTCTTGAATTGCTAACTTGACAACAGCGTTAAACTATTTATCTCTCTTAGTGCCATTTATTTAAATAGCGATTTTACTTCAATTTACATATTTTCACTGGCCAAACGATCGTTGACGAACCCTGTATATCAGCTTTGAAAACAGTTTTTTTGTAAATATCTCAGAAACTAAAGCTCCTACAAATTTTTTGGTTATAACACAAATTATTGAGCAAAACGTAGTCTACTATATTCCGAAAACTGTATATTGATACGATGCTTTGTTAAAAAGTTATCTTTTTTTAAGTTTTTAATTGTCAAAAAACTGTCATTGGCATCAATGGATTTTTACAAAAATCTAATCAGTAGGAGTGTCGAGCACTATTTTACCTGGAAATTTTAGGAAAATCGGTTCAGCGGTTTAGGAGCTATCGTGTTACGGACAGAAATAATATACACACTCACAGACAGACGTCACGACTATATTGCTAGGTTAGGTCAAAATACACCCAAATAACAGATTTTTGGCGTTATCTTAAAAAAAATTTTTCGTCGAAAATAATACTTTCTCTACCTAGTGCTACGCGGGCTAGGAAGGTAAAAATAAGCAATCATCGATAATAAATTAAACAGGTTACCTTTAGGGTTTGTATCATGTTTTGGCTTCGATAATTTAAATCTGGCTGTTGAATTGTGAACTGATGTAAATAGTACTGCCCTCTTTTTTCGTTCCATTCCCAAGCACTTCCGTCAAAAACACTTGCCTAAAAAAAAAACCAGCAGCTATAAACCTTAGGTATACTTTTGTCGCTAACTTTTATTTCAATATTAATATGAAATAAAAAAGTGAAAAGGAACATATCACCCATTATAAAAAAAATATTTATTAAAATAATAAATATTATATATTTTTAAAATCAAATGCACAGATTCAAAAGAGAAATTTAACATATGTAATTTTCGGCTTCAGATTCTGACGGTGTACGCCAACTTTGATCATTTATAGGACAGAGTGTGATCAAAATTAACGGAGATATTTATAGTCCTTGCCATAGGCAGTTACACTTGTGACATTTCCAAACTCTTTATTTATCATATGCATACTGAGACCAACAAAAAAAAAAGAAAAATGGCATGTCTTTAACTGTGCGTTTTTTTGTTAACCTACAGTCAGGGATTTCAAAACGGACGGGCCACGATCCTCCACTTTGTTGACGTCACAGCGGGGGCTATTTTTTTGTTTTGATGGTCACGTCACGACACAGCTGATTGTCTTTAAAATATTGAAGTTGGAATGACGGTTCATGAATATTTGATTTTTTTTTAAATAAGGCCGGGTTAGAGATTGTTTTTACTATATTCTTGCAGAACAATTTTTTTGATATGTATAGTAATCCTTAATTTTTCAGTGCAGCTTCATTAGCTCACACAAAAATTAAATTTAAAGCAGAAGCAAATGTGACAAACACAGATGACAAAGTCAAATACATGTCAAATATAACAGTTGACATGCGGTACATGGCGGGTAATTTGAATTCAAAATAAGAAATGCTAAATCTTGAAGATTTTAACTTTTTAATCATCTTGCATCCTTTCAAAAGTTTGGTAGAATATCGGAATGGTGTCTGAGAATATTTCGCGGAAATCTGTATTGCCATTTTAAAAATATCATAAAAAAACGTCTGACCTCCCATAAGATCCAATGTGAAATTCAGCCCCCCGAGAACAGCTGATTTTTTCAGGGTCGTGGCCTCTATTTTTTTGTTGGCCTTGCCATGACATATTTACTTTTTAATATATTTTTGGTTAGGTAATATGTTTATTTCATGTCAAAGTCACAAAAGTGTAACTGCGTATGGCAAGGACTATAGCTATTGAGTAAAATACATATAACAAATCAATCTGTTCTCTAGCTTCGATTGTCGCTAATGTCCTAAAAATGTCTGTGCTTACGTCATTATTTTGATAATCCAGTTAAAAAGTAAACTAAAGTAAAAAAAATAGTTTTGTATGGAATATCGCATACCAACGTTATAGGTAATCAGACAGGGAATCCGATAATTCGCCGTGGCCTGTTAGCCGCCGGACTTTAAGCCACGTATTCATTTGAGGTAGAATTCGCATGCTTTGCAGCAAGGCCAAATAAATGCCTCGTTTGCATCCATGCTCAAGGGAATATACGCCTTGACACAAACGCCCCTTTATAGGCGCGTATTCATTTGAGACAGAATTCTCATGCCTCGCTGCGAGGCCGAACGGGCATACGCATTTGTATGTCCTTTAAAGGCGTGGCTAACAGCAACACGCATGGACCCGCGGCATGCGGCACCATCCAATCAGAGTGGGAACTTCAAACGAGCATTCAGTTGAATATTCTTTGACTCGAGGCGAGAATTCACTTGAGCATGAATCCAAACAAGGCATTGGTTTGGCCTCGCAGCGAGGCACTTACTACAAAATTATTGTTTACATAGAATTTTAAATATAATTTTTAGAAACTACGGAGCCGAATTTCCTTTACTGAGTGTCAAGTTCACAAAAACATCAACAGACTCTTGCTGCTCTGCGTTTCAAAAATAAAAGAAATTTATTTACGTTATTTGAATATATTTGAAAAAATCATACTTTCATAGTGGTAAAAAACATTTATTTTTCAATGTTGGAAAACCATTTCTTTTTCACTGTTAAAACATTTAAAAAAAACATTTGTTTTTTGATGTTGAAAAAACATGTTATTTTCAATGTTCATAAGATTATTTTTCTAACGTAAGAAAACGGGTTATTAAGCTTCTTTTTCACTATGAATGTGACGTTAGAACTAACATCCAACCTAACGTTATGTTTTTAAATTAAACAATATTTTGACGTTATTAAAATGTTTTTGTGTTTAGTGGGTTACTGTGTATCCCATCTGGAATTTTATCCTTACCCAATTATTTGGTGGTTGATTTTTGCCGCTTGCGTCTTTGGTAGCGTCTGCCCACACGTAAAAATCTTCATACCCTTCCACTCTGTCGATAGATTTTTGAAACCAGTCTATCTTTTCGCTGGTATGATTTGGAACGAAGTCTAGTAGAATTTTGATGCCGTGTTTGTGGGCTAGTTTAATTAAATCCTACAAGCAAGCAAATCAAAATATTTGAGCTGGATAGAAAATAACCGGACTGAATTCTTCTGAGGTAACTGATAACGAGGCGCTAGTCATAATTATTATCAGTTACCTTAGATACTCCGAGAGTGACGCGACAGATTTAGACATCTGTTAATAAACTGTATCTGCTAAATTGTGATGCTTATGTCTAGTTCTTTACTATTTAAACAAATACAGGGTGTCCCAGAACTAATGGTACATAGTTAAACTGTAGATTCCCTGGGTCAAAATATTACGATTTAGCCATACTTATCTTAGTCCAAAAGTTCGTACTAACCGAGATACAGGGTGTTAAACTTTATTTTTTCAATTCGATTTTCTTTAATAACTTTTTTACTAATTAATATTTTTGCAAAAAATAACCAGCGTGTAAGTTTTCTTGAAATTGGCAAGACGATTCCGTTGAAAATTTTGATGTACAATGTACAGGGTGTTCCTTGGACCACTGCCATTGCATTAAAATCAGTGTATTTTTTTGTGCCTCGGTGTATACTAGTTTTTATGTAAAATAATGGATTTCCCATACTTTCTATGTAAAAAAGTTATACTCTTTTAAAGTCGCTCGGAGCAACGGTTTTTGAGATTTTTGCGTTTAAAGTTTTTATTGCATGTGAGTGTTATGCCTAATTTATGTATGATACTTTCTTCACTAATTAATATTTTTGCAAAAACTAACCAGCACGTAGGTTTTTCTGAAATTTGCAAGACGATTCCGTTGAAAAATTTGATGTACAATGTACAGGGAGTTCTTTGGACCACTACCATTGCATTAAAATCATCTCAGTGTATTTTTTTGTGCCTCGGTGTATACTTAAGCAGGTTTTTTAACAGAATATTATTTTAATTATTAAATAATTTTACAAACAGTTCTGTAATTTTAAGAAAGCTTGACAGAATAGACACTGACAGCAACTTTATTGGATTCTATTGTTTTTTATTTTCAAAGCCCATTATAATAAACAATTTTAAGTTTGATTTACTATTTGTCAATTTGAAAATTTTAACTTAGTTGCTGAGAGCGCCATGCTTAAGAAGTTTTATATTTTTTTAAATAAATAATAAAATATTAATTTTATTAATAATTAAAATTTTCTCTTAAAACAATAAAAAAATACTTGCATGAATACGTACTTAAAAAAAAACTAATACAAAGAGGTTTTTGTTCCTCATTAAAAATTTTGCCCTGCACAGTTGCAATAACGGACAATAACTTACAATTATTGTTTTAACACACTTGTGATAATTCAAGAACCAGCCTGTATATTTTTTAACTTAATTTCTTAAGAATACATCCAATCTTAGAATGCTATAAAAAAGTTTTGATTATAGCTAATATGTATGAAGTAGGTAAGAATTTCATCACAAATCTTTTACGCATACAATAAAAATTTCTAATTCAAATATCTTGAAAACCGTTGCTCTAAGCGACATGTAAACGCTATAACTTTTTTACTTAAAAAAATAATAATGTTTTTCATAGAATCTTGTATACACCGAGGAACAAAAAAGTTAGACCTATTTTAATGTAACGGTACCGACCTAGAGAACACCTTGTATATATATTTTTTTTTTTTACCAAAATTAAATCGTCCCAAAAACCACCAAACCCAATTTTTTGTGCAAAATTATTAATTAGTAGAAAGAATTGAAGAAAGTATCATACATAAAATAGTCATATCACTCACATGCAATAAAAACTTTAAATGCAAAAATCTTAAAAACCGTTGCTCTGAGCGACTTTAAAACAGTATAACTTTTTTACACAAAAAGGATGGAAAAACTATTATTTTACATAAAAACTGGTATACACCAAGGCACAAGAAAAATACACTGATTTTTATGCAATGGTAGTGGTCCAAGGAACACCCTGTACATTGTACATCAAAATTTTTAACGGAATCGTTTTGCCAATTTTAAAAAAAACTTGCACGCTGGTTAGTGTTTGCAAAAATATTAATTAGAAAAAAAGTTATTAAAGAAAATCGAATTGAAAAAATTAAGTTTAACACCCTGTATCTCGGTTAATACGAACTTTTGGACTAAGCTAAGTATGGCTAAATCGTAATATTTTGACCTAAGGAATCTACAGTTTAACCATGTACCATTAGTTGTGGGACACCCTGTATAATTGATAAACCTTTATCGTCGTTTTTCTTGAAACAGCAAAAATGGACATTGGCCCTTGTTCTACCAAGGTACAGAATTTGCATAAACGTTTTATAAAGCAGTAAATACAACCTTCTTAAACTATTAGAATTAAAAATAAAAAATAATTCTTCTAAGGTAACTGATAATGAGGCGCTACTCATATTTATTATTAGTTAACTTAGATTCTCCGAGACTGACGCGACAGATTTAGACATCTGTTAATAAACTGTGATGCTTCCCCTACATTAAACTCCTGCCTACACAAGGTTCTGAAGAAGTTTTATAAGTTTGACCTTTTTTTATAAAGGAGTTATAACGGTTGTGCATTTTTATAATAAAATCTCAAAGTTTATGTAAACTATTAGATTTAACATCTTACAACAGTCGCCACGCCAGATTTTGTCATTACCATTTTTATAAAATCCTTGTTTAATTTGGATAAAAGTTTTATAAAGCAGTAAATAAAACCTTCTTAAACCATTAGAATTAAAAATAAAAAATGTTTTATAAGGAAGCATAAAATACTTCTCAAATGCTTGTCTTATAAAACTGTCAGCTTTGTAAAATAAGTTAGCAAAACCTCATAAATGTCTTCCTTGTAAAATATTTGCAGCTCCCTAAAATCTCACAAGTAACGTTATAAGTTGTAAGGAAGTTTTATAATTGTGACCTTTTCTTATAAAAGATTTTAAACGTTGTTTTTTTAAAACTTTGCTTAATTACATCTTTTTAAACCCTTAGAATCAATAATAAAATAAAATATTTTATAATGAAGCATAAAAAACCTCTCCAATTCTTCTCTGTAAGTTTAGTTTTGTCAAATAAATTAGCAAACCTCATGAATGTCGTTCTTACAAAACATTTTTATCAAAGGATTTATAACAATTGTATATTTTTATATGAAAGTCATTTAACCAAACTAATAGATTGAACTTCTTATAAAAGTTGCCAGATATTTGTCATCACCATTTTTATAAAAACCCTCGTTTAATTCGGATAAACATGTTCCTTAATAGCAGTCTTTTTCGATATTAAGAGGGCATGTGATACAGCAAGGAGAATTTTTCAGCAAATCATAGACTGGAACATCGGTGGTAACATTTCTATATTTTCAACAGAAAAGACCAGAGTAATGCTATTCTCAAAAAAAAACGCACAGAAATTGCAAATCCAAGTTTACAGTTATAGAACATCGTACTTAAATATATAATGTCAACAACATTTCTGGATATGATTTTCAACTGAAACTTCGCTGAAATCTTCACATAAAAAATGCCAAAAAACATTATTATATTGATATTTATAGCCCATAGATCTTGGGAAGCTGATTCAACATTTATAGCTATTTACAGCTTGATAAGATCCAAAATAGATTACGGATGTGTAGCATATGCTTCGGCATCCTCTTCACTTTTACACCTAGTAACTATATATAATATATAAATTCCTGCAGTCGTATTTGCCTAGGTGCCTACCCCACAAGATCTGTTAAGAGTCCCCTCTGTGAAGCGAAAGAACCTCCTATAACCTTAAAAAGGAGTAATACCAAGCTAACGTGGGAGAAATTTTCCCTGATATACGGACCACAACACATACCATGGACTATTGGAACTCCAGAGTGCAATTTTGCCATGTCACAGTTTGATAAAGCTAACCCTACCAGATCTAATAAAATAAACTCAATCTAACACAAAATATGAAAAACAATGTCAAAATATATATGGATACATCATAAAGCTTGGAGGGTGTTGAAGCAGCGGTTATTATAAAAGATATAGAAACTCTCAAATTCCAGTGGCCGAAATACAGCAAGATATATACTTAACAGAAAGCTTAAACTAGCTGTAATCTTGTCTGACTCTCCTAGTAATGTTCAGTCAACTGTTTTACGATACAAGAACTCTCATTGAATGTCGTACTCGTTTGGATTCCATCGCATGTCGGTAGCGTGGGCAACGAAATGGCTGACCAATTGGCGTAACTCGCCATAACTCATCTTGACTCTCTCTCTACTAATCAAATAGTGTACAGTGAGTTTAAAAAGTTTACTAAATCTAAAGTGCTAAATATCTCGCAAATTCAAAGGCGCTGACTCGTGACGTAGCTTTAAATTTGCGCCCCGAATAAATTGTTATTTTAGATTATACCCATTTGCATCTCTTTAAAGCACACCTAATTTTTTATTGCTGTCCAAGTGGGCTCTCGGACCTGATTTTTTACCAAAATTAGAAAAATATGTTTTGTAACAATATTTTGTTTTGAAATGAGGAAAAAATAATTATGGATTAAAATGGCGAAGTGTCCTATTTTTGAACCGATAAGTATGAAATTTAGAACTTTGGAGTGTGTATACTATGTGATTTGAAGGCGCTTATTATGATTTTTGACTTAACTTAATATGATGGTTTCAAAATGGCGGACTTTCCAATTTATTTACCAATATGTATCAAATGATTGATGATGATAATTATGAACCCAAACTTAAAAAACATTACATGACGGATCCAAAAGGGCAGAGTTTTATATTTATGGACCGATATCCATTAAAATTGGAACTTTGGGGTGTATAAAGTCGACAATTATGATTTTTGACTCAAACCTAAAAAAAAATATCGTGGCGGATTCGAAGTGACGAACTGCGGTGTTTAACGTCGCTAATTATAATTTTTGACTTAAACAAAAAAACTAGCATGGCGGACCCAAAATCTCTATCCTATACTTGCTCCTTGGAGTTGGTTAGGGTTAAATTGCGCTCACCGTGTAATGTGTAACAAAGCTGCGTTGGAAAGGATGAGGAGTTTGCGTAAAGCGGAGTTCACATTAGCATAGTTGCTTGTACTAGTTAATGGTACAAGTGAGTAGCCTATAGTGAGCTATCTAAGTCCAAGGTTAGAAGGCGTTTAGACTTAAACTATTTTTTTGGTAACCAGTAGCTACTAAACCGTGCTAGTAAGCAAGTTTTAATGTAAAGCTAAAATGGTTGCATAATTTCTCGCCCAGACTTAAATCAAATAAAAGCTGGTTTATTAAAACTGTGTACTAGTGTCTAATTTAGCAAATCAGTGACCTACTTAAAGAAGTAAAATCTACCCCAAAAAAATAGTGCCGTTAATACACAAATGAGGGATGGAATACCAGCTCATATAAAACTAGAAGTCACGATTAATTCTTAAGCTATAAATAAAAACAATGCAAATCCGAAATTTTGTTTCTCCTCTCTATAATCTACAAATTTTAATGTTTCATTTTCGGACCACCCTATTTTTTTGATATAATAAAAATTAGGGTAAAGTGTAAAGGCAGAAAGGAAAATCGTGTTGGTACATCATGAAGTATTTAATTGAAATGCAAGAGTTTTCTTACACTGATCAGTCCTATCCTACCCTTAGCGCTGTACCTATCAGGCTGTAAACAATAGTTAACCCGAAAATCGGACGAAAATACTGTAATAAAAAATATAAGAGAGAACTTTATTTAAATTATTTTTCTTCCTTACAAATCTTTTTGTAATCGATACTAGGTATATTTTTTCACAAAAACATTGTGTCAAAAGAATCAAAATCTATCCTTATCTTTTGCAATAAAGTTTTTCAAAATCATTTTTATTTATTTGAAGATTTTTTTTACAGTTTATATTTAAAATAAATGGATCTATGACAGATCTGATACCTTCTCTAGCTAACCTATGAGCAAGTGAAGCCTTGAAAACAGTTTTTTGTAAATATCTAAGAAACTAAAGCTCTTACGAAGTTTTTAGTTGTAACACAAATTAGTGACCAAAATATATCTACTATATTCCAAAAACCGCATATTTATACGATGCTTGGTTAAAAAGTTAGCACTTTTTAATTTTTTAATTGTCAAAAAACCAAAATCTAATCAGCTCGTTAGAGTGTCAGTATTTTACCTGAAAATTTTATAAAAATCGGTTAAGCGGAGCTATTGTGTTACGGACAGAAATAATATACACACATACAGACAAACAGACATCACGACAATATTGCTAAGATTTAAGTTCAAAATACACCCAAATAACACATTTTCGGCGTTATCTCAAAAAGAAAAATTTTGTCGAAAATAATACCTTCTCTAGCCATTGCTACGCGGGCTAGGAAGGTAAAAAAAACATGTTTGTTAATTTATTTACTCACAAAACACAAAAGGACACCTTCACTTTAATCACAACACTCTGCTCATTTGTTGGTATTGTCAGTTGCTATGACCATGCCAGACGGGTTACATTATCTGACCAGCATCTTATCTTTAAGCAGCTCTTAAGGAACAGTAAAGTCACAAAAAAAGGTGACTTAGGGCCCATCGCACCGACTTTTAAAATTCCCTTTCTTAACTATGGATTGCTTTAATTTTAAGCATGCCTTATTTTTAAATTTGTTGCACCTAGCAAAAATCTCCTCCTCTTTGTTAAGATGCGGCCACCTTGTGACCCAATCAGGCAACGCCGCTGTTTAAACCAACATAATTTTTAAACTATAAAAAAACAACAACAACACCCAGTACGTCCCAAAATAGTTTTGTCAAAACCCATAAATTTTCTGTGTCAAGTCGCCTTTAAAAATTTATTAACAAAAATGGTGCTACTCGATTTTTTGGAATTTGGGTGTCCTTGTCGCCTTGTTGGTACAGTCGCGTATTTTTTTCCGAGTTGGTTTTACGGTTCCCCATCCACCCAGGACAAAATCCGCGCCCGGCCGAAAAATGTACTGCTCCTAAGGCACAGGCCAATAAGGCACCTGTCCATAAGGCAGCGGCCCCTACACCCCTGGATATAACCAAAGGATTAAAAATTATAATGAAATTAGGGTGAAATGCAGAAGAAAGGAAAATCGTCTTGTTACTTCATGCACTGCAGTTTCATTTAAATGCAAGGGTTTTCTTACACTGGTCAGTCCTATCCTACCCTTACCGCTGTACCCACCAGGCTGTGAACAACAGTTAACTCAAAAATCGGACGAAAATACTGTAATAAAAATTAGATTCAACTTTATTTAAATTATTTTTCTTCCTTACAAATCTTTTTGTAATCGATACATAGCTATATTTTTTCACAAAAACATTGTGCCAAAAGAACCAAAACCTAGCCGTTATCTTGTGCAATAAAGTTTTTCAAAATCATTTTTATTTATTTAAAAAAAAACATGCTTTTTACTTTATATACTTAAAAAAGACAAAATTCACTTTAATCAAAACACTGCTCATTTGTAGGTATTGTCAGTTGCTATGGCTATGCCAGACGGGTAACATTATGTGACCAGCATCTTATCTAAGCAGCTCTTAAGTAACAGTAAAGTCACGAAAAAAGCTGACTTAATTTTAACAACACTTAGGAAGGAATAAGTCTGTCTTTAAGTTCGGTGCAACGAAATTTTACGAAATAAGGTATTCTTTAGGCTAAGAAACGAAAAAAAAAGTCGGTGCGATGGGCCCTTAATTTTAACAACACTAAGGAAGGAACAAGACTGCCTTTAATTACGGTGCAACGAAATTTTACGAAATAAGATATTCTTTAGGCTAAGCAATGCAAAAAAAAGTAGGTGCGATGGGCCCTAAATGTAGAATAAATGTCTCTTATCATTACTTTCCAAAATGAATGACAAAACACCTGTATGAGCTTTACTTTTAGAATTTTCCATAGGTACATTACATTTGACAACACACAGTTAATTAATGTTGATAAATATAAAATTTAACCTTAACACCTAAAATAAAAGAGTAAAATGTTACATTAGTAAGCACCTAGAAGACTAAGCACTTGTATATATGCTTTATTTTTAGAATTTTCTAGAGGTACATTACATTTCGAAGTTAATGAATGAAATATAAAATTCAACCTTAACACCTGAAATTAAATAGTAAACTGTTGAATATAGAATTCACACACAGGACACACAACATATACAGAAACAGACTCATCACTTTATTATTCCATATAAATATCTTAGACACTTTAGAAAAATGCATTTGTCTTTTTATATTTCTAATTTCATTTGAAAGTCAATTGTAGATTTTGAGACTCAAGAACCGAATAGATCTTCTATAAAATTCAATGTGACAACTTGGCACACAAAACATTTTGTTACTTCCTGTGTATGAAACATGCGATTGTATGAAAATATAGTATTCTTATATTGTTTATTTTGGAATTGTAAAGTAGAATCTTGAATGATTTGTAGTGGTTTTAAGGCATTTTCATACGTGCTTTTCCATGCCAGATCTCAACAGTGACTCTACTAAACTTTAATAAAGAGATGTAATCATTGGTTTAGATACAATATTTTTAGTACGTAAAATCTATAAATAATAGATTTAACTTTTTTGGTCAGATATTCTACATGTGTTTTCCATTTTAGCTTCAACCCTATAAAAATTCCAACATATTTTATATTAGGTACTTCTTTAATTTCTTGCATAAATTTGTCTATTTTAATTGTAGTAAAATTTGGTCGATTTTTATTGACTTTACTAAAGGCTCTGTAATTAGTTTTTTTTTTCCAAAATTAATGATAACTTGTGAATATCTAACCAAGTCTTCACCTTCTTGAGCCCCTCAACAACTTTGGATTTAGTTTTATGCCAAGAAACACTAAGATCACTATATAATGAAGAAGGAACTTCGTTATATTGACCTTCAGAAACACCACATAAAATAATGACTGTGTCATCGGCATATAATATAATCTTGGCTATTATACCTTGATCAACTAAAGCTTTAATATATATATTAAAAAATATTGGTCCGAGGACAGTGCCCTGAGGAAAACTCATGCTTATATCCTGTCGCGAACTAAGGGTGTCATTAAATTTTGTTTGCTGTTCTCGACCACTCAAATAGTTGTTGCAGATTTTAAACGCATTAAGTCTAATTCCGTTTGACTTTAAAAATTTTAATAATATTTTGTCTGTGACTGTCAAACGCTTTTGCTAGGTCGAGAAACACTGCAATGCATTTTTGTCACCTTTAGTACCGTCACTGACCTCTGAAAGCAGAGCATTTATTGCGCTATGAGTACCAACACGTTCTGTGAACCTATATTGATCAGCAGAGAACAAATTATACGATTCATAAAAATTTTGCAACCGTTTTTAAAACATTTTTCGAAAAATTGCAAATCAAAGTTATGGGTCTATAGTTTTAAGTTACATTTTTCTTACGAGATTTGTGAATTGGTATTATAATAATTGACTTTTAAAAGTGACTTGGTACATTTCCTGTTTTAAAGATTAAATTAAAGATATGTTTGAGGGGTAGAAGTAAATACTTATGCAGAAAGTAAACACTTATGCAGAAAGTAAACACTTATGCAGATCTTTTATTTGTTTTGCAGTGATCATAATATCATAACAAGGACTGCTATCTGATTTCAGGCTATTTATGTGCTCAATGAGTTCCCTGTCACTAACAGGGGTCAGAAATATTGTTCTATCATTTTGCTCTACATGATTTTTGGTTCAGAGTAGGTATCTTTTGCAGCATCTGAATACCAATGTTTGAAAACTAACTATTACGATGGTTGGCCATTTGAAAATAGTTATCGAATTCTTTGTTGTCATTGTCGATGATATTTAAGTGGTTGTTTTGTTTGTTGTTGATATTTGTTATTTCTGCTATAATTGGCTGCTATTTTGGTTTTGTAATAATATTTCTTCATATTATTCAAAAGCTTTTTAAGAGTATTTCTGTGATTCTTGTAGCCTGTTTCTTTGTCTATAGTAAAATGATTGTGTAGTTCGTTTTTCAACTTGCTCCGTTTTTTTATAATTTTAACTAATCCCTGAGAGGTCCACGGTTTCATTTTTTTATATTAAGAATATACAGTTTTTGTTGATTTAGATTGTGTTTGAAAAATATCAATAAACTTCTGGAAATATAATTCACTTACATTTATACTCAATACTTCATCCTACTGGTTTTGAAGAAACCCATCCAGGTGGACCAGTTTTATTTGAGTGACAGTCTTAATAGAACCACCAGCTACTTTATTTGTATTTTTATCATTGACAATATTAACATAACTGGATAGTGGTTCTATTTAAGGTTTGTTTTTATAAATAAATGGTCAAGGCAGCTGTTCGATCTTTCGCTGGTAACTGAGTTAATGTAAGATTCAAATCCACTTGGTGTCAGTAGTAATTTATAACTTGGTTAGCTAATAAATTAAAATTAAGGTCTGCAACAATAATTTCAATATTTTTCTGCGCATGTTCTGTACATATGTCTAAGTCATTAATAAAATTATTTTTATTCGTAGATGAAGATTCGTAAATTGCCGAAACACCATAACTAACACCACCTACATCCAATGTGACTCTACTTACAAAAAATTGTGTTGACTGGAGATTGTATGTATCTACATCAGGATTCAAACCATTTTTTATCAGTGTCAAAACACCATCATTCTTGTGGCCTTTGCCGTGATTGTAACATGTAAACCCTTTAAGAGTAAATTCATAATGTGATTTTCTCACCCAAGACTTATTCACAAAAACTCAAGCGGTAGCTTTCCAAAAAGGCTATTAAGCTATCAACATTTTTCCGTGCACTGCTTATATTTAAATGAAAGACATTTCCTCATGTCAACACTTAGTAAAACCTGATTGTTTTACCCAAATTTTCAGCTGATATTAAATTCACCCAATTTGAAGTGACACTTGTACCATAGTTAACTCGATTTTTCATTAGTTTTTTGTCATCAGTATATATATGATATGGCAAATGACATAATCTGTGGAACTGGCCTTGTGATTTGTACGATGTGCTGTCTTATACCTTTCGTTAGCATTGATACAATTTTTGCACTCTTGATTACGCCCTGTACCCACCTCAGGATATTCTCTTCGAGGGTGATCTTTGGAACAATAAGAACTTACAATAGTATTTTGGTAATTGGTATTTTTGTGCTAAAACCCCCGCATTGATAGCACTGAGGTGTTTTCAGGCTCCCGTATAGTGAATATCTTTCCCAGCTAATATATATTTTGCCGCTGATCATTACCCTTTGAAAATTTGGAGTTGAGCTTTCTGCAGATATAGTTTTTTGTTAGAACTATATTTTTAGCTGTTTAAAGTAGTACATATATACTTTAAACACCTCTTGTTCTAAAATAAATTTATTTTGTTTTCTGATTGCCTGTTCTATTTCTTGACTAGACTTGTTTTTTTTTAAAGCCAGGTATCATTATTGTCTATATTTTAGTTGGCTTTCTTCTATATGGTAGGAAACTTCCAGTTTTTCTAGAGCATTTAATTTCGATGGTATCAGTTTTAGTTGGGGGTATTCTTTGTATTCCGATGTTCAGCTGGGTTGATTGAATGGCTTGCATAGTTTCTGTTTTTGTTGTATCCACCTGCTGAGTGGTTTTTGGTTTAATTATTATGCTGGGAATATTTAGACTTTTATTTTCATAGGATGGAAGATTGCAGCTTGAATTTTTTGTCGCTTCCAGTTCTGTTTATAAGCTTCTAACCTCTGTCTTTAAACCCTTTATTTCATTTTTTATGCCTAGAATTAGTTGGTATATTTCAGGTATTTTGCCTGTCATTTTCCTGCATTTTCCTGCAATTTTTGCATATTAGTAGTCGTCTTGGCTTCTGAAGTGGCATACGTTGAATTTCAGATGTGCAAGATCAGCAGATACTTTCAGTATTTTTCCTAGACATATATTGCACAAATATTCTTTTTCGTCCTGTTGGAACTCAGCAATTCCTCTTCCTCAATTTCCTCCTACTCAATTTCTTCATCCTTAATGCTCTGTAAATCATTTGTTTTTATTATTTTTGTAGGTATGCTAATATACACTTTGTTTTGGGGACCCAAAAAAAAGGAGATAAGTTAAAATTACTTTCACCGTTGTTTTTCTTATCAGTTTCATTTTTAATCCTGTTTGTTTTTATACTATTTACGCGCACTTTTGGTATTTTCGGTATTTCTTTGTAATTATGAAATATTTCTAAAAATAAGAAATAATAGCATATTAAGACTCTCGATACTTTGTTTACTTAGCAACGTAATTTCAAAAATTTAAATCGACCTTTATTTTAGATATTTTACTGACTTTTTCGGGAGCTAAATTAAAGAATATTTCTTCCATATACTATAAACATGATCAAGTAGAAGGGTTAGTAGCGCGGCCAATAACTTTTTAACCAGTGGGGGAAGGTTAGCAGGCTAGTAATAGCATAGAGTCCTATTCACTTATCCAGCTAGTAATAGCATAGAGTCCTATTCACTTATCCAGCTAGTCCTATTCACTTTTCCAGCTAGTTTGCTGGTACAAGTACTGGTACAAGTAACTTGCTATGTGGTTTTTCATTGAACTAGTACCATTTACTAGCGTAATGTAAACGCCGCTTCATCATACAAGCTAAAAACCAAACTAAAAGTTAAAAATATTAAAAAGAGGGAAACGGTATTATTCTTTGGCTGTTCCAAAACTAGAAAATAATACGAACGCAAACCTGACTTTGTAGCGGATAAGAACCTGCAAGTTTAACACCAAAGTAAATATTTTTAAAGTCCCCACGTTTTTATATTAGTTTATGTGACGAAACAAGTGACCATCACCCGAGGGGTCATCGGCACCCTAAAATTTTGTACAGCGTCCAACAGGACTTGGGTCCTGACGTGTACTGTTGGGTCCTGTTGAGTACTGTTGGGTACTGTCGTGTACTGTCGAGTACTGTTGGGTACTGTCGTGTATTGTCGAGTACTGTTGGGTCCTGTCGGTGTACTGTTGAGTACTGTCGTGTACTGTCGAGTACTGTTGGGTCCTGGCGGTGTACTGTTGGGTCCTGTTGAGTACTGTCGTCGTGCCTCGCCCTCAAAAAACATGCGAGCAAAAAAAAAAAAGGTCATCATCTTTGGGGAACCGCGCCGCGCTCACAAATCTTGCGACCAAAAAAAAAGGTCATCCTGGGGAAGGCCAATAGGGCCTTCGCGCGTTTCATCTATGATTCAATAATGAACCGAACCGCGCCGTAGAAATTTGAACCGCGCCAAAAAAAAAAAAAAAAAAGGTCATCCTGTCGTTTTGCATCTACGCCACTGTTTCGGGTAAGAGGGTTGTGTCGAGTACTGTTGGATTCTATCGTGTACTGTTAAGTCCTGTTACGTACTGTCGTGTACTGTTGGGTCCTGTCGTGTACTGTTGGGTACTGTCGTGTACTGTTGGGTCCTGTCGTGTACTGTCGAGTACTGTTGAGTACTGTCGAGTACTGTTGGGTCCTGTCGTGGTACTGTCGAGTACTGTTGAGTACTGTCGAGTACTGTTGGATCCTGTCGTGGTACTGTCGGGTACTGTTGTGAAATTTGTACAGTACTGTTGAAAGCTGATGACCCCTCGCCATCACCCCTTTTAAAGAATTTAAATTTTTCTGATATTTTAAAAATATATTTTTTGCACCGCACTGATTTTAATGCTTGGGTGGGAAATTGTCGCTTCAAAGATACCGCGTTGGTTCGCGTATATCATTAGCCAAAGGTACAGCCGACCCATATCATCGGGAGCAGAAACGAGCCTTTTCGGCTCTGGGTGCTAAACATCATTGCGGTTTTGACACGCTATGCCTGGTCTTTCTAGATACGGAAGTTTGATATTTTTTTAATTGTTTTAGGTTTTGATAGGATTGTAGTTTTGTAACCTAGGGGAATATATATATATATATATATAGGTAAATGGTTTATTGATATTTTTCCAAACTGTATTAAGGTTTTGTTTTGTTCATTCTAGCTCTCCACAATTTCAAACCTCAAACATTGGACCACAGTTTTCTTTTCCACCCAAAAGAACCAGCACAATAGAAAATAGGGTGATGGTTTTTCCTATTGCAGGACACTCTAAGTGAGTGAGTAAGATTATATTTATAATGTAGTTGTGACATTGCAGATCACCCTACTTGAGTAAGTGAGCAAATGAAAATTAAAGATAAAATTTGAAGTTCATACTGGCAGTTATTTAAGGTAAGAAGGCCCTCTACCCGTAAAGGCTACGCCCCCTCGGCCAGAACATTATCGACACCCTATTTCTATATTTGACTGACTTTGTGATGGACCTGCGTTGCGAGAACCATGACCGTCACAATTTCCTGTGGTTTTACCGTCGAAATTGCGGAAAATTACCTTTAAATCATCATTGGTACCGTAATCTGGATCGACTTTGGTATAATTGCTGATGTCATAGCCTTGATCCACTTGGGGCGATTCGAAAATTGGCGACAGCCAAAAAGCTGTAATTCCTGCGTCGACAAAAAGGTCGAACTTTTCAATTATACCTAAAGAAATTAAAAATTAAAGTAAAAAAAAAATTATTTACAATCTTTAAAACATTTAAATTAAACTTTAATGTTCCATTACACTTTGAGTTGGACATGTTTGCCCTTTAATCACGCCTGAAACAATAGTCAACGTTAAAAAAGTATGTACTACATTTCTATTATTATTTCAAAAATATTAGTTTTCCGACATTACGTCTAAAACTGACAGAATTATTATTTGTTTCCAGTCCCCTCCTTTTCATAATACATTTTTATACTTTGATAACGAATCAAGTGAGTTAGAACTAGACAATGGACAAACAATCTCCATGCAATCAGTATGTATACTTGGGTGAAAGTCCTTTTTTTTTTAATTTTAGATTTTGACTAATTTGTATTCGCTGTTATGTTTTTCATCTATAACGATAATAAAAGTTTTTTCAATTTAAAAATATTAAAAAACAATTTAATCTCTTGTGGGAAAAAAGATGATAGTCGACAGCAGGGGCAAGGTTTGCGAAGTTCTTGGGGAAAAAGATGAAAGTCCATTAAATGATAACGTATATATGGTCAGTTTTTTTATAGAAAGATAAGATTAAAATAAATGCCAGTCTTAGCAAGAGAGCAAAAAATTCTAAAAATTAAGGTAGGTAGTCAAAGGTTTTAGCCATCGCATTTTATTAAAAGTTACAGAGTTTTAGTGAGTGTAGTTTGGTTGGAAGAGTTAGTGATGTTGCAAAGAAGTTAAGCCTGGCAAGTCATATAGTAGGAGATGATTGCATATGTACAGGACGTAGTCAATATAGAAATTTCGTTATATTAATCAAATATTTTATTTTTGTTTTAATATTTTGCGATATATGATTGAATTTTTAATTAATATTTATTTTTGCAAAATCTTTTATACTTTATGTTTGCGAATAAAAGTTATTTTTAAGTAATATACAGGGTGTTCCAACTAAAAGGTAACAGAGGTGTTTTTGGGTATTTTTCGTGCGAATTTGGAGAAACGCTCGAACACGTCGATTTTGTTTGCGATAGGGACACTCTTTTTGAATATCTTTATAACCATGTAAAAATTTTGAAATTAGTTTTTGAGATATTTGCTTTAACATTTTTAAATTTTACATGGAATGATAAAATAAAAATTAAATCCGAAAAATATAAAATTCTGATTAAATTTTTATTTTATCAGTCCATGTTAAATTTGAAAGTTTGAAGGCAATTATCTCAAAAACTAATGGATAGATTTTTGAAATTTTTACATGGTTGTAAAGACATTCAAGAGGCCTTCAAAACAAGGTATCACTAGACCCAGTTTCCCTATTCAAAATATAGGGGTAAAGTATACCCCTCGAAGATGGTACGTGCTACAAAAATTTCAAGATAGCTAAAAAGTGTCCCCCTCGTACACAAAATCGACGTGTCCGAGCGTTTGTCCAAATTCGCACAAAAAATACCCAAAAAGACGTCTGTTACCTTTTAGTTGGGACACCCTGTATTATTAAAAAACAGACGTCTAGCTTTTTCCGACCATTTTTAAGATTGATCCTGTCGTGGACTATCATCTTTTTTCCCGGGTATTGTCATTAGACAGAATAGGAAGTCATAATTACCAAACAGTTCTAGTAGTCTACAAATAGTTAATAGAACTGTAATTTGGAGTCGTTGGGCTAAATAAAGTAAATTATGTTTTGTCCCAAATCACCATGAATATTTCAAAAAAGTAATTTTAATTCTAAAAGTTGATTTATTGAACATTTTCAGTTTTTGGACTTTTTCCCGAGAGCTCTTCATTTGATAAGACAACAAACAGACTGTAAAGAACTAGAAAAAAGAATAGTTAAACCAAAAAAGGTTATTGGATGTCTCAGCAATATTCTATGGAGTAGAGAAAAAAAAGAATGCAAAATTTAACATATATGAAGCAATGGTGAAAAGCACGCTGTTTTATGGAATAGAGACTTGTCGTATAACAGAAAAATACAAAACAAAAATGGAAAGTGTCGAAATGGATGCAATACGAAGATCAATGAGAATATCTAGAACAGATCCATTAGCAAATGAGATCATAGAATGGAAATCGAGGAAAGCATAACGGATGACAGCACTAATAGACTGATATGGCGCCGCTATGTATAGCTAATGAGTATATGACTCATATAGAGTGGCAACCGGCAAGCTTGCCACATTGAGAGGTAGATGGCGCTGAAATTAATTCGTCTAGTACGCAATATTCAGAGACAGGTACTACGATCTAATGGCATGTATATGATAGACATGAACCTCGGAACTCGCACATGCAAGTAAATCGTACTAGTAGTCTTCTAATATTGCGTACTAGCCGAATTTATAAGAGCGCCATCTGCCCTTCAATGTTGCAAAGCTCGCCGGTTGCCAGGCTATATGGGTCATATACTTATTGGTACAACGGATGAACGACGAAAGATTACCAGAGCAGGTCCCAGAATGGCAACCAATAGGGCGCAGTCCTAAACTGGAATGGAACAGTCAATCCAAAGATCAATAAATCAAAAAAACCTGACAGAAGATTGTCAGGATCGAAGGGGGTGGAGAATAGGCGTCGGACAACGTAGAAAAACGTTCTAAACCGACATAGTAGCATAAGTAAGAAATAACATACAACACACTATAGAAGAAAATACTGCCTATGTACGGCTCTGTCATAATGCAATAAATATCTTTTAAAGATAGTTACTGCCGTGGGGCAGAGCGGTATAGGGTGCTTGCAAGAAAGGCTTTTGCCTGTATGTAAAGGCCTATCGGGTTTCGTATATCGTCACCCTAATTCTGAAACGTCGTAACCCACAAAAAAATGAAAATTCATATTTTTTGCGTAAAAGGTTAGTAATGATGCATAGCTATATGCTTCTAAATCCTCGCAACAAAAAAAAATATAAAACGGTCATTTCCGCGATTTATTATAAGTCGCATAATGCTTACGCTATGTAATTTGCTTTAAACTTTTCTTATTCCTGTAAAATTTTGTTGAGTTGGGTTACGACGTTTCAGAATTAGGGTGACGATATAGAGATCACTCAAACTTTACATTTCTATTAAAAATTAATAATAAGTAATGCCAACCTGCAAAGTACCAATTAGTTTTTTTAAAGAAAATTTGCTTAACAGTTCACCTCTGGTGTAAAACAACTGTTAAAATATATCCAGGGCCTCTACTTGATCCTCGATGATGGTTATTGTCCATTAAGAAGAAGAATTCGGGCTTACCTTTTAAATCACCTATTCCATCATTATTACTGTCTTTAAAAGATCTTGGATAAACTTGGTACAAGCTTATGGTTTTGTACCAGTTATCGTCGAATTCGCAATTGACAGATTTACAATATGACAGTAGAAAAATCAAAAAACTGTACTGGATTATTTTTCTCATTTTAAAAAAGTTAGTTATAAAATGTTGTCAGCAAAGAAATATCCACCCACGTTATCTAAAGGTGAAAATCTCAATAAAATAATTATTAAAATTTTTGCTCTTATTAAATAGCAATTTCCCAAAAAAATTTTTTAAGATTGCCAATCAGTATTTATAAGTGTTTGCTTATTAATTTGTTGGTTTTGCAACAACAACATTTTATCTGGCATCGGTAATAATAATTACATGAAAAATTACTTTAAAAAAATGCAGATAAACCTTTAAAAATAGTCCTCTTTTTGAAAAAAAAGTATAAAAAAAAACACTTTTATTTTCCAGACAGAGACAGTGAGAGTGTTTTTTGATTTTTTTTTATTTCAAATTACAAAACTGATTTAAATTTTTTAGTAATAAAAATAGTCTTGTGGATGGAAAATATCTTTCCCCAATTCCAAACACCGCCCACTTAAAAATAATAAACTAATTTTTACCCAAATATTTTTTTTTGTTTCTTAAATTTTCTATTTTTTTGGTTTTACAATTTGGGAATTTTACTATTAAATTATTCTCCAAAAAAGGGTTTTTGGATCTTTAGTTTATAAGATACATAAAAATTTACTTTACTTACATAGGGATTGCTGCTAGTGCCTATTTCATTAATTAACATACTATTCCGGGTGGGCCAAAAAAAACCGGACAATTTTTTCTTTATTATAACTTTTTAACTATACAATCGGTTTTATTTGGACAAACTGCACTTGGCAGAGAACTAATCAGAGTTTTGACTGAGTATATTTTTTTCTCCACCATCCCAAAATCCAAGATGGCGGACGAAATTAAAATGTACCCTTCAAAAATGCTCGTTTAAGCTCGTGTTGCGAACATGTCTTAATTATTTTTTTAAATCAGTAAAAAAACCGCATTCTGGCTACGCTCAACAAGGTACGAATTAGCAAACTCTTAGTGGTTCTTAGTGGTTCTAAAAAAAATATTTTTGTTTTAACCATTGTTCTGCATATTATACGATTGCCTTGCCAATTATGTCTGCATTTATTTCCTTTTAAATTCATTACTACTGATCCGATGTAATAAAAAATATCTTGGTGAGAATTGATTGCTTCTTAAAGATCATGATCAATCAAATCAAATCAAATCAAAAATACTTTATTGTCAGTAAAATTTTCGACAAAGCAGGCTAATACTAACTTAAAGGTAAAAATAGTAAAATAGCAATAGTAAAATCAATAGCCTAACTAGTTAATTAAGTGTCAAATAAAAATAATATAGGTCCATGTCAACTTAATACCTATATTAAAACAAAAGAACAAAAATATAAACAATAAAAAGATATATCCAACAATACATTTATAAAATTACTTTAAAGGCAATTATTAAAAACAAAACGATAAAAATTATGTCAAGACATTTGCTAACATTTATAAAACATGTCACAGTGCAAAAAAAAAAATACACAAACAAAACATGAAAAAAAATATAAAAAAATAATAAAAATTTTAAAGAAAAATTTGAGATATTTACATGAAACACAATTATTAAAAACAAAACGATAAAAATATTGTCAAGATATTTTCCAACATTTATAAAATATATGTAAGTAAAAAATATATAAAAATAAAAAATACAAAAGTCATTATTAAAAAAGAAAAAAAAATGCAAATAAAAGTTAGTCTTAATTAAAATAAAAAAATTTGGCTTGGTTACATCACAGTCGCAGATATACATATATAAATATAAATTAAAAAAAAAAATGATAAAGAGATTGCCAAGGCATTTTCAGACATTTATAAAATATATGTTGGTAAAAAGGAGTAAAAAACTAAAAAAAGTAATTATTTAAAATAATAAATGGTAACAAAAATTAAAATATTAATTAAAATGAAAAATTTGGTTTGGTTACATCACAGTCAATGCAATCCATGCTAAAGAATCTGGTAATTGTGTAGTAAGTGCATAATATGGTTTCTGTAGCAGTGCATTTTTTAGTTTTTTTCTAAATATTTTGATATTAGAGGCCTGGCGAACAGGTGATTAAAAATTTTGCGACCCCCATAAATAAAGGACCTCTGAGTTAAAGCACTGTGTGGAATTGGCAATGGCAAATTACCATTTTGCCTTGTAACCCTGTGATGTCTCGAATCAATTAGAGTGGTGAAATTTTTAAATACTAAACTGGTAGTTTCCAATATAAAGAGAGACGTCAAAGTCAGGATCTTATGTTTAACAAAGTGAGATTTACAGGATTCCCTTTGATTTACATTACTTATAAATCTAACAGCTTTTTTTTGTAGGATGAAAATTATTTTTAATAAATGTAGACTGGTTGCACCCCAGAATGGAATTCCATACCTCAAGTGACTCTCAAATAGTGAAAAATATGCTGTTCTTGCTACATCCTCTCCCAGCTCAGATCTCAAACATCTTATCGCAAAACATCCGGAGGAAAGTTTTTTACTCAATTTATAGATGTGGTTTTCAAATCTGAGTTCATTGTCTAAGTGTATTCCTAGAAATTTGTTAACTGTAAGATCAAAGTTTATCATCATCATACTTAGTTCTTCAAATTGGTATGTTTATTCTTAGTTCCGAATTTTTTTTAGATTTTTTCTGAATTTATAGAAAAGCACTATTTTTCTCCCCCACAACGAGGTGCAAACTAGTAAAATCGATGTAGTGGTTCTCAAAAAATCTATTTTTGTTTCAGCCATCGTTTTACAGATTATACGATGGCATTGCCAATTCTGTCTGCATTCATTTCCTCATAAATTCGTTATTACTAAACCAATTTTAGTGAAATAAAAAAAATCGTGTTGAGAATTGATTGCTCTTTAAAGATTATAATCGAAATTCGCCGCCATCTTAGAATTTAAGATGTCGGACAGAATCATACTTGATTCTTCAGAATGGCGTGCTAATTCTTATTTTCCGAAAATATTTCCTTTTTTTTTAATTTATAGAAAAACATTACTTTTCTCCTACATAAAGAAATAAAAATTAATTAAGTGCTTTTTTATAAATTAAAAAAAAAACTAAAACATTTTTTGAAAATAAGAATAAACCTCTTTGAAGGGTCCAGTGTGATTATTTCCGACATCCTAACTTCTAAGATGGCGGCAAATTTCGATCATAAACTTTAAAGAACAATCAATTCTCACCATCATTTTTTTTATTTCACTGAGATCGGTTCAGTAATAATGAGTTTATAAAGAAACTATTGCAGACAGGATTAGCAATGCAATCGTATAATCTGTAAAACAATAGCTGAAATAAAAATAGATTTTTTTGGGAACCACCAGACCGATTTTACTTATTTATATCTTGTTGTGCGGGGTAGTGCTTTTCTACAAATTAAAAAAAAACTAAAACATTTTCAGAAAATAAGACTAAACATGCCGTTTTGAAGAATCAACTATGATTCTGTCCACCATCCTAAATTTTAAGACGTTAATGAATTTTGATCATGATCTTTAAAAAGCAATCAACACTCACTATATGACTGGATATTTTTTATTTCGTCAAAATCGGTTCAGTACTAATACATTTATACGGAAATAAATGTAGACATGATTGACAAGGCAATCGTATAATATTCAAAACAATGATTAAAAGAAAAATATTTTTTTTAGAACCACGAAACCGATTTTGCCGAATCATACCTTGTTGTGCGTGGCAAAAATGCTGCTTTTTTTAGTGATTTAAAAAAATTATTAAAACGTGTTCGCAACGTAAGAATAAACGAGCATCTTTCAAGGGTACAATTTTATTTCGTCGGCCATCTTGGATTTTAAAATGGCGGACAAAAAATATTATTTATTCAAAACTCTGATTAATTCTCTGCCAAGTGCAGTTTGTCACATTAAAATCGATGGTAAATTTCATAAGTTATAATGAAAAAAAAATTGACCGGTTTTTTTGGCCCACCCGGTAATTACGCGATTTGTCTTGAAACCTTTATTGCATTCGTGGAATACCTAACTATTAATCCCTCTTAACCGATCCTGTAGAAGCAATCCTTTTACCTATAAAGGAGCAAAAAACAGCGAATCGAGAGAGGCGAGAAATATATCGGTCAACTACGTACCTAAATCAGTATTTTTATTATATTTCTATAAATTTACATTATATTCACTATATTAACGTTATTCACTACTTTACATGGGCTCGCGAGTGGGATTGATTACTGCATTTGGACATTTTTGGATTACATCTTCGTACCTTGGTACACTCCTAACCGGTTAGTCAAGATAAATTTGTTACATTACGTTGTTTTACTTCAAATTACTAGCTTATCCTTAGGGTGGTGATTTAGGAAAGTTTGGAGGTCAAAACCGGTAGACGAGTCAGAAAGATATGGAATTTTTTACAGTTCAGTCTGTGACGGGTACGAATATCATCGCGGACAAGGACTTTTCATGGTCCTTCGAACCGGATCATTCTGGTTCCTGGTTTTTCAAGCTTTCCTGGAAATCTTCCCTTAGAAGTGTTTTTTGACTTTTTTAGAATTTGCACTGTAGCGCTACAATTTGCTATATTATTCAATACAAAAACAACTTTACTAGTGTATGTTTGCATAGCCCTTGCACTGGAATTGCACCCTTGTTTTCAAAAATCACACCCATACGGGCCTCATACTTCCAATTTACAATTTTTTATGCCTACTAAGTTGCGATAAAATAAAATTGATCTTTAGAATATTGAGAAAAGAAAAAACTTTTATCTCAAAAGTTTTTGTCGTTTCGTGTTGCCACGGTGGTTGTTTTGATTTATTTTAAAATTGTTTAAAATATCTATTTATTTTAAAAACACCTACTATTAAATAAAAATCTCTATTATTTATACATTTACAAATTTGGTAAAATTTAATTAATAAAAATGCCACCGACGCTTAATACTGATCAAAAGAAAGAGAAATTTAAGGCTTTTCGGCAATCGGTTATTGAACAGCTAAAATTGATTACGGATGCTGCCAGCAAGGCAAAGGATGATTACATAAATAGGTTTCGAGTAGCCTACCGAAACTTATCAAAGTTACGTAAAAGTTTTGACACGCACCATAATGCTATAATCGCCCTTGTCGAAGAACCTTAGCAGAACACCAATGTCAACCAAACCGTGCTTAATGAAACCCAGCAGGGTCATTGCCATGACCATGAGCATCACCTTAAACAGTGGCGGCTGGTGACGTTATAAATGTTGGGGGGGGGGGGGGGGGTCAGAAATTTATATTGCAAGGAAAAGGAGATAAAAAAGCAGCTACTTGATGTAGTTTTTACTTTATTTGTTTATAGATAAAGTCTATTCGCCCTTGTTTTACATTCGCAAAATGCTCGAATTAGCACCAGTTTCAGACTCATCATGGCCCCGTAGAGCAAACTCAAAAATCCCACAGAATTTTATAGTCTATTAACCTACTAAGTATAATGTCTATTTCTTGCCACATTTTCATTATGTTCGGTAATGTTTTGCCTATAGGCACTATTCAATTGGCACCTAATATCAGTCTTGCCTGGTATAGAAAACTCCATGTCGTTATTAAAATAAGTAACACTTTGTGTCTTTAACTTTTCACTAAAGTGCTCGATATCACACATTCCCTTTGCCACCCACGAAGGATCACTTCGTGGATTGTTCATAATGAGACAAATAAAGCAAAAAAAAGCATTTCGTGTTTTACAACCGTACAACCAGTTTTCAGCATCGTATAATTTTTTATTACTTGCACCAAATTTTTTTTTAGGTCCGGTCTATGTGGCCCTGAAGATTTTATTTGTAATATATTTAAATTTGCACAGTTAATTATATAATCGACGGTATTTATTTCCATCTTGAAAACAAACAAAAAGAAACAATGGACACGCGACCGGCAAGGCTTTTAACTACTGACCTAAGTTCTCACTAAGGAAAGAACCGGCAACACGTAGGAAGGGCAACGAACGTTTTTGCGTGATGAATATGGCTGACGTCAACTAAAACAAACATTCCTCCTGCCCCCGCGCCATCCATACACCGCTGAAAAACGGGTGAAATTGAAATCTTGTCCTGCGCGGTGCTGCCGGCTTGTAATTATTTACGCTAAAAAAGTTTACCCAATGAATCTTATTTCGTTAACCACAGACTAAAAAAAAGAACTAGATAAGTCGTCTTTGTTGTCTAGTTTTGGGAGAGCACTGCCCCGTTGCCCTCCCTGTAGCAGCCACCACTGACTTTAAGCCCAGGTTAGACTTAATGACTTTCAATGGTGATCATCAAAAATCTACACTTTTATAGAGATTTACAATGCCCTTATACATTCAAACAAATCGATGAGTCGAAAAGTTTTCCACTCTACTTTCGGTACTTTCCGGAACGCCTTACGCATTAGTATTGCATTTGCCCTTGCATAATGATAACTATATAATTGCCTACCGAGCCCTCCTGGATAGATATAATCGCAAACGATTACGCGCTATTTCCTGTTGGAAAAAACTAGAAAATTTTCCCTCATTGAAGAAAATATGCCAAATTTACGTCTGCTCATGGACACGTTCCAAGAAAACTTGCAAGATCTTATTACAATGAAGTTGAAAGTTGGGAATTTATTACCACTAATATGTTGCTAGATTGCCTAGATCTGCCTAGATCGCAATACGCGTAAAGCTTTCGAACATCAGCACGCTTCTTAGTTCAGGCCCTACGGGTTCCGATTAATGATAGAATCAACAGACTTGGTATGGATAGACATAAGACTCGCCCGATCATTTTACGAAAGGGAATCACCCCCCCAACCCTGCCAGGGGAGTGGTTCCCCCTCCTTAAACGTGCTTTTTGACGGTTCTTTCACTAATAATTCGGTCAACTTTTCTAAAAATATTCTAAAGATCATTTTGCAAGCGGATAAAATTTCCTTTTTAACCATGTACCCGAGTACTCTCTAAAGGCAGTGGTGCACGTTCCATAGGCCTACGAAAAAGGGAAAATGTTTAAAATATGTTTTTTTTATTTTTCTTGTGGCCCAATCCTACTACTACTACGGAAAATCGTCGTTTAAGTGTAAATTTTTCCTTTAGCGACCAGTATACTTTGCTTGGGACCATACGTGTCAAGGTACAAGACAAGTTTGGGTCCTGGCAGGAGGGTCGTGGTATTGTAGATTCCAGGTCAATCAATAGCGTCGTTTGTGAGCAAAAATTTTGCAAAAATACTTAATTTACCTCGGTTTTCCACCTCGGTTATTTTACAAGGTTTAGATGATATATATGTGCACCTCCTCAGAATCGAGTATAAATACTAAAATTTCTACTTTAGATAGCTTAAAAGCCCACAACTTAGAGCTTATCATAATTGAAAAGGTGTGTGATAGTATGCCTCCAGCTTGCCTTTCTTTGAAAGAATTTTCTTTTCTAAAAGGCCGACAAAAAATGCCTAAAAGGGGGTTTTATTTTTGGTTATGGGAAAAATTAAATTACCAAATCCTAAGCACCAAAAACGTCAAATCCACCCCATCTGTTCATTCGGCCAAAGCAATTTCTACTAAAATAAATTTGGCAACGTTAGCGGCGTTCAAAATTGTTGGTACAAGTGAATCCACACTAAAAATAAAAGTAACACTTAAAAGTGCTACTTTCTGTTATGTTTGGTGCAAATGGCCATAAATGAACAACAACCTAGCTTTTACGTGGAACGGTAAAAAGAAGCGGCCCCGATAGCTGGAAAACACCGTCGAAGGTTTCTTCACTGTCAGCTCCAGGTAGGTGCCATTTTTCTTATTTGCGATTTTGTATGGCGCTCGGACTGGAACTTCAATATTTGGGAAAGTTGCCTATAGTATTACAGTCCACTAAAATAATCGAGGAAATATACTTTTCACCCGAAATTTACCATACACATTTTTAGTTTCTCATATTTTCAGACAGCTTACAATTGGCTATAAAACGAAGACACAAGTTTTTTCTAAATTAAGAATATCTGTAAAGCAGGTCTAAGAAAGGATGACTAAGTAATTTTATGGTTCAAATTACCATTGACAAAATGCCAACACTTTTCTTGAATCTGTGACACATGATTCACCACAAAACACTTCCAACGATGTGGAGATGAACGAATCCAATATAAAGTTATGGTTGAGTCGGACCATGCCTACACTTTGTCCACTTTGACATTTTTTAAGCTATCAAGAACAAAACACATTAAATCTCTCAGCAAACAAGCGACCAATAACTCTAGCCTAGGCAGAGAAACAGAATTAAGTGGTGCAACCTTGCTTTTTGCACATAGAAGAGAAGCATAAACGTTTCCAGCTCTGTCAATCTGCTTCAAATATACACACGCGCCTATAGCAGATGTCGATGCATCGCTGAAGCCGTGAAGTTGATCCAAATAAGCCTGCAATTTTTAGACAATTTCTTCCAAGGTACGATCATCCTAAGAAATTCCATTACGCCATAATTGTTGTATTAATAGTTTTGCCACCAAAACCACAGGAGTGACAAAACCAAGTGGATCATAAAGTCGAGCTATCTCACTTAGAATATTTCTCTTAGTGCAAACTCGATCAATAGGCATCACGCTATAAGAAAAAATATCAGAACTTGGGTTCCACTGAAAGCCAAATTCATTTCAAATTGAAAAATGCTTCACGTAGGAGAGTTGGAATCACAATTATTATCCTGTTTTTTGCAGCAAGGGGATACAATCAAATTTGTCTTATTGGATGGGCTATCAGGTTCAGTTTTTGTTATCATAGATCTAGGTTTCCTAGGAAAACTATTATTAACTTTTTTAGAAACAACATTATAAAACGAGGGTCCAGACATGGAGATATTTAAAAAAATAGAGTTATAAATGCACGACAATTCTTATCTAGAAAAAATTTCAAATCGTCATAGGCTGGCACAACACTACTCTTTTTTTCACTATACCACATTTCAAATCGTTTTAAAACAGATGAAGTTAATTTCCACAACAAAAAGATATTTGTAAAGTCCCACATATCTTTATAACCCAATTTCTCTATAGCAGCGAGATTCTCAGAAAATGTAGTTAATAATCTTTTACATTGCTAGCATAAAATACTGAATTTCAATATGTACAGAGCAATTGTCTATTATTCTGATACCTATCGACCAGTGCTTGGTACAATGGGTGATAGTTTGCTTCCACAAGAGGAAAATTACTAAGCAAAGATTTAGCCTCACCTTCTAGCAATGTAGTCAAAATCTTTATTTTTTTTTGATTACAAGATAATCAGCGCACTCATAAATTAAAGCTTTATATTCAAGAAATACTGGCCACTGTCTTAAGTCCCCGTTAAATTTTGGAACATCTGGGTGTCTCAACCTCTTTTTTTCCCGAACAACACGTCTGGTTGTGGATGGCATCGAGATTTAATACCTGTGTGGGGGATCAGGCTGTCTTTAAATTGACTTTATTGAGTAAACTACAGTCGAATCTCTATAACTCGAACTTAAAGGGACAACCAAAACGGTTCGAGTTATGGAGAGTTCGAGTTATAGAAATTCGAGTTAAAGAGGTTGAAATACATATAAATAGTGTAGGAACCACCGAAAAGGTTCGAGTTATAGAGAGGTTCGAGTTAGAGAGGTCCGACTGTATATTGTCAAACATATTTATAGTATCGTGTTCCTCTTCATCATACCCTATCAAAAAATCCACTCGTTTTATTGGGTCACTTAACGCGATTTGTCCGAGTGCCAAAAGAGCTTCAACTGGTTTTAAATGAGGTCTGCGCTGCTTGATGAACTTCGATTTGGTAAAACCACTACCTGCCATGGTGGATTACAAAAGAAAAATTGAAAAGTTTACACAAAAATATTAAAAATAAACAAACAGGTAACTTTTACCACACAAAAGAGAATCACAGAGATAGTACAATGAATAGAGAAGTTTTACCCTACAAAAGGTCTGGTAGTTCTGAATTTTGGATATGTTATTAAGGTCAAAAGAGTAGTTAAAAATCTGAGTTTTCGTCACCCCCACCCCTGTGCTTCCTCCGCCATCTTGAAAAAACCATCAAAAATTGGCCGTTTTTGTAGTTTTTTGCCTTTAACTTCGTTCCAGTACACTAAATCGCAAAAAGAGTTATATGAAATTTTTTAGGCTATAATTATCTACAATTGGGTGGTACTATGGTTGTTCTACGAGCAGCAGCAACGGAGCTAGGTAATTTCAAAAAATGACTCAAATCACGTGCTTGGGAAAATTTTCAGATTTTTTTCTACTTTAGACGGCATAAGCTCCAAAATACTTTATTCTAGGGTAAAAGTTCTTAAGAACATATCTTGTAGAAAATTTTATTAGCTACAAAATCTATTCTTTAAATGTATTTTTAAATATTGTAATGGAGTGGGAGTAACTTTTAACTTAAAGTAAGTTAGAAAATAATATTTTTTTAAAATTTAGTGCTTTAAACGGCACGTTTTTTATTTATTTTTATTTTTTTGTGTAAATTTAGTGACGTACAAAAAGGTAAGAGAGCTTAGGGGTCAAACACCTCCTTAAACTAACCACCTCTTCAAAAACCCCCCCAAAACCCCCAAAATCTAACAAATTTAAGTTTTCTCAAATTTTCTCAAAAAATACGCTTCTAAGAGAAAAATGTGTAATATACTTTACTGTAGACAACGAAATTTCCTTTTAAAAAAGGTAGGTACAACTTGATGGGGGTCAACTATTTATAAACTCTTCAGCGGCGTCCGTTAATTGAAGTAATTTAAAAAAGTC
Organism: Aspidapion aeneum; assembly: GCA_963576565.1. Classification (NCBI taxonomy): domain Eukaryota; kingdom Metazoa; phylum Arthropoda; class Insecta; order Coleoptera; family Brentidae; genus Aspidapion; species Aspidapion aeneum. The sequence goes on from OY755040.1 coordinate 44,709,055, forward strand.
AAAAAATATCCATGTTTTTTTCATGATTTATTAGATTTTTTTTAAAACCAAGGTTTATAGAACAAAATCTGTTATACATTATTGTAGCCAATAAAATTTCCTTTAAAATGCTGTACAAAAACTCAGATTTTTAACTACCCTCCTGAGCTTAACAACATATCCAAAATGCAGAACTACCGGACCTTTTTTAGGGTAACCCCCCTATTTTGACCTCTATTCATTGAACTAAGAAGCGAAATACACGTTTCGTTTTTTACGAACTGTGGGCCAAATGTACACAAAAAGGAGGCGAAAATAAGTAGGTCAGAAAACCAAGATTTACATGAAAATGAATGCCCTTTAAAAGTGGAAATATTCAATTTGTTTTTAAATATTATACTACTCTCCTTTTGTGGTAATTTCTATGCAGAAGAAACCCTTTAGAAAACTGTGTCCATGAGCTAATTCGATGCGGCTCGAAGGCCAAATGTTTGGAATGATGATAAATTAAGTTAAAAGGAATGAAGGACCACCCTATTATTCGGTCAGTAGGGAAACCAAAATACTAATTAATAAAATATAGATCGTATGGCGTCAAAATTGACCCCGCTTAACTTGAAATTTTCTATTCTCTTCACCTTGTATGTGTACACCTCTCTTGTTGGATTCGAACAGAACGGCCATCATAGTGCCGTTAATCGTCGCCTGATAGCGGAGGTAGCGCGCAGGTGTCATCGAAACTGTGATTGCGATTTTGCGCGCGCAATTCAAATTTTAAATTGATCAAAACAAAAATGTTGATCCTTTTTTCTTAAACTTTACCAAAATTGTAAAAGAAAAAATAATCAAAAAAACTATTTAAAAAAAACAGAACCGAACGACACGGCAGAAATGTAAAATTCAACAAGGCGAAAATAATAATATTGGCCTTCATCTGCATCATCATATTGTCGCTGAATGTTTCTTTCACAGTTAGTCGACTCGAGCCGACTTCACCCGAATGAGTATTACATAGCCGAGCCTGACGGCTCAGTTGAATTCACTACCCACAAAAACTGCTAAACGCGCCTAAAGAAGTTTACACTTCAATAAAATAAAAATAGCCTTGTGGAAAATATCTTTCCCCAATTCCAAACACTGACTATGTGATTTTTTTTATTTGGCCTTATGTCAAAAATAAGATATTTACATTTGATTACATTCGAGCACATAATTTTGCCGAACTTCGAATTAAAATTCAAGAGGCTTTTAATTCGATCACACCTGAGATGCTAAGAAATGTACGGCAGGGATTTTATAACCGTTTATGTTATTGTTAAGCACAACAGGGTGGTAAATTTGAGCATTCAATTATTATAATTTGGTAGCTCTTGAAAGGAGTTTGTAAGGTTTTTAAGGTCACATATTCTTACTTTTTTTAAGCTGTTCAATCTGCTATGCCGTGACCACAGCTGTGTAAAAAAATTGTTTTATTCTTAGGATATGGCAGCCTAATTTAACGCGATGTTTACAGACAATAATAACCGTAAAATGGGTACATCTTCCAAAATCTCCCAATAACTGAATTTTAGACCACACCCAAACTAGACAATTAAATATCTTTTTCCCTACCAAAAACAATGCAGTAAAATTTATTCGACGCGGCTTATGGAAGGCGGAGCATGACTCGAGAGGGTTGTTTCTATTTTTTCTAAACATCTGCTAAATTAGTTTTACTCTTTCTTACCAGAATTTTCATGGTCCGTATAGCTTTTACGCTAATGGTAGATCTTAGTAAATAATGGTGTAAGAACCTCATTCTAACTCCCCTGGAAATACTAAATCCCCCAAAGGTATCCAATTCGAATCACCCTGTACAATCAGTAACGAAAAACGAATATATATTATATTTATTTATTTATATTTAACTTATATTTATAAAAATACTGACATAACAAAAAGCTACTTATTTAACTAAAAATATTTTACGAAAATAATTAATATAAACAATAGAAGTGTGTTTTGTGTTAATCTAGCTGCGTCACTTCCAATTTTAATAATCATGCTGTCTCCTGCCTGTAAAGTGACTTTTAAGTCGTCAAATGTTTTTCTGAAAAAATATAAGACTGGTCAATGAATGTGCAATTTAAAATGATATCTTTTGTATTGATTAGCTATACGAGACGAGTTTCGCCACACACCACCTGGATGAACTCTTATTGAATTAAATCCAGTATCTTTGAATGAAAAGAAACTTGAAAATAGGGCCATTCTGAAACAGTACATGTCCGAGCGATCGCCTCTGTAAGATCTTAAGGTGGTGTGTCATTGTCAATCACGGCTAGAGTTCCGCTGCTGCAGACGAGCAGTCACTAAACACCAATGGACAGAAACAAAAACTACGTATTATACGATTAACAACAGAAAAATTACCTTCACACAGTCCAGAAAGAGAGAAAGTAAGAATAGCTTTCTAACTCAAGTTTCACTGGACATTATCAGCAGAGCAGACAAGTACACATAAAATGCGGGATGCCCAAGGCTAGATCTTGCATGGAAAAAGCTATGTGTGTTGAGTTTAGACAGAAAATTTGTGTGGGTCAAAGGAAGACAGATATATTTATTTATTTTATTTATTTATTTATTTATTTCAGCGGTCATGCCATTTACAATTTTTTATAGTTCAAATTTTTTTTTCATAGTTTCTAAATTACCTAGACTGACAAGTATTGTTAGTCAATCAATAGACTACAAATTATTATTACTTAACATATCTATTAAATTGATTCATTGTGACATTGAAAATATCTATGTCCACCCTGTTAATGAAGTTAGACATTATTGTTAAAGGAGAATTTATTCCACATTATGTTCTATGGAATGGAACATGAATTACAAATAAGTTTTATAGTAAACCTTTGCGGAACTCGCAAAGAGACTCCAATAACCTTGGACTGTCCAACTTACTGTTTAACTTTTTAAAAAGCATTGGTACATCTAACATAAATCTTTTTTTCAATGTATCAATATTGAGCAGTTTTCGCAGAGATAAGTAATCAATATGATCTCTGGGAATTTTCAGTTTATAATTTATTATTGTTAAAAATTTATTTTCAATTTTCTCCAACAATTCAATGTATCTATTAAAATGAGGGTTTCATATCTGGCAGGCATACTTAACATGAGAGCGTACTAAGGAGCAGTGCAATATTTTAAAACAAAAAATATTGTTAAATTCATCAAGAGTATGAGATAAATAGCCCAACATTTTTAACTTTTGTTACAAATATTTTCAATGTGTATACTAAAATCTAATTTTTAATCTAACATAATACCAAGATCCTTAACCTGGTGAGCACTATTTAACAAAGCCGAATTCAGTAAATAGTTAAAAATTATCGCCGTTTAAATTCTGTAAAATCTCATTACACTAGATTTGTTTAAATTTAAATTAAGTTGATTGCTTACACACCACTTATTAAATTGGTTAAGATCTGTATCACCAGACAGTCATCAATTGATCTAATAAGTAAACTTTAAAATCATCAGCAAACAACAAAAACCCACAACTTTTTAAACATCTGTGAAGATCATTTGTAAACAGATCGAACAAAAGAGGCGACAAATGTCCACCCTGAGGGACACCCGAATTGCGCAATGCTGCATCATTTAGAAATATTTTATTTTCGCCATTAAAAATGCAAAATAATATAAATTAGTTTAAAAATACAATAAAATGTTTTTTGGTATCTAAATTATTTTATTTCATGTAGTTATGTTTTTTTCGGGTATACATTTTCTTGTTAGTTTGCTTATCAACTTGAATAATCTTAAAGCTAAAACAATCTTGATTTTTTTAACGGTGGCACTTGGTATGTGACAAACTCACGATATCAAACATGAAATTGGCCAGAGTGTGGGCAACATAAAAGGTTCATGGGCATATTTAATTTTTGATATTTTTGTCCAAAATTCTTAAACATTAAGATTGTTAAATTCTCAAAATTCATTAAAGTAATTGGTATTTATCCAATTAAATTGTTTTTGTTAAATTTTCCCTATATTTTGCAACAAAATCGCTTTATCCCTGCCATAGAAAAGTGTGTTTATTTTTAAAAACTAAATAAAAATTGATAGTGCGAAAGATTACTAGTCTTTTAGTGACATCTTTGCGAATAGCCCCGAATTGATCGTATCAATATGTTAAATCCAAACGCCGCGCGATGAGCCTTGAACTAAATAACTAAGAAGATTTCCATATAAATTCGATTTTCGGTGATTTTCGAGCAAACCAACCGATATTGGATGGAAATAAAAACAATGTTTAATATAATTTTTATAACAAAATTAATAAAACAGCACCTTTTTTACCCAAACGTAGAACATATTAAAATACAAATCAGAAAAAGAGTAATTTTAATTGTTTTACCTACACCTACCATTTTTTAACTGTATTGGCAAAATGGGCATGTGCCCTACTTTTTTTATTATTTCATTCAGGGCTATCAAAATGGACGGGCCACGATCCTCCACTTTGTTGACGTCACATCCGGGGCTGATTTTTTTTTGACGGTCACGTTACGACACAGCTGATTGTCTTTAAAATATTGAAGTTGGAATGACGGTTCATGGATATTTGATTTTTTTTTAAATAAAGCCGTTTTTGGGATTGTTTTTACTATATTCTCGCAGAACATTTTTTTTTTAAATGTATAGTAAGCCCTAATTTTTCATAGCCGCTTCATTAGCTCACACAAAAATTAAGTTTAAAGTAGAAGCGAATGTGACAATCACAGATGACAAAGTCAAATACATGTCAAATATAACAGTTGGCATGTGGTACATGGCGGGTAATTTGAATTCAAAATAAGAAATGCTAAATCTTGAAGATTTTAACCTTTTAATCATGTTGCTTCCTTACAAACCTTTGGTGGAATATCGGGATGGTGTCTGAGAATATTTCACTGAAATTTTGCGGAAATCTGTAGTGCCATTTTGAAAATATCATAAAAAAACGTCTGACCTTTCATAAGACCCAATGTAAAATTCAGCCCCGGGAGAACAGCTGATTTTTTCAGGGTCGTGGCCTCTATTTTTGTGTTGGCCTTGTTTCATTTTCTGCTTGTCTATACTCGATTACACGACATTTTTCCATGCTACAACCAGGCTTAACTTAATAACCCTGTATTACTCAAGCTTAATCAGCTGGGCAAAATAAAATGCATTTTTTTAAAGTCAATTTTTTTTAATAGTCTGTTGCGTGATCAGCTGATGTCAGTAAAGCTTGTGTAAGAAAGCCCTTTATTTTTCTTGCCCTTTATTTTTCTTGCCCTATGTAATGGTAATTCTTGTGTTGCCAACCCTGTAAGAGGTATTTTAATTTCCGTCCTTTGCTGTTGTGGGGCCGTGCTCTATTACAGCTATAGAATCATTCCATATTTAGAGGGCAAATCGGTATGAGGTTAGGTTCTGAAAACCCGAATTTTATAAAAAATTGATCATTGAAAGACTAGTAGTCTAAAAATAATTTTTGTTGTCCGCATCCCCACCATTTGTTTGGAGGGGGCAAAGTTGATTTTTAGACGTTTTGTAGGTGTGTATTTAAAAAATCATATTTTTTAAACTGAGAATGTAAGGTTTTATAAGGCTTATACAAGTTCTATAAATTTGCAGTCCAAAGGGCCTAAGATTTTTTTTCTTTAAAGGCAACACTTTTGAAGTTGTCAATTAAACATAATTATAGAGAAAAATATATTTTAAGATTTTTACGTTCTGAAATAATGTAGAATAAGATTTTTTTTAACATGGATCTTGAATTTTTTACTGAAAGTAGTGATGGTACTCTAAAATCGTAATTCAAAAAAGTGTCTTTCAGCTTTCGGAATATAGTAAAGCACATTTATTTCAAAAATTTGTATTATAACCAAAAACTTTTTAAGAGCTTTCATTTCGGAGTTATATACAAAAAACTGTTTTCATGGTTGATCTAGCATGGAGTTTACTTGGAGTGTGCTAATGGGCTAGGAAGGTATCAGATCCGTCACGGATCCATTTATTTAAAGTAACAAATATAATTTTTTTTTATAAAATTTCATATTTACATTTCATTTTTTAAAAATTCTGAGAACCCATCATACCGATTTGCCCTTAAAATATCAGGCGCGGATCTACGGGAGGGGAAAAAGGGGAAATTTCCTCTCTCCAATTCTCAAACTATATTTAGTTTTGACACACAGAATACACGTCCTGGTCTCTATGCAAAATAATTGTATGCAATATTTATTACGATATTGCCCCCCCCCCCCCAAATGACGTTCCTAGATCTGCTCCTGTAAAATGGAATTACTCTATAGCTTTAAGCTATCGGTTGATTGACATTCCAAGCTAAGCAGCCGCAGTGTCTAATATAAACGGTCTAGATCATTGGTTCCCAAACTTTTTGCTATAGCGCCTCCTTTTAAAAATCATGAATTAGTCTCGCCCCCTTTCCCCGAATATAGAAACAAAAAGTCTATTTTTTGTACAATAAAACATAATTTTATTAAAAAGGATAACATTTGTATTAACTTAAAATAATTTGTTGTTATTTTAAATTAAAGAAAAAAGTTTAAGACTAACTGCAAAAAAACCTTATAGTGTTTCTCCTCAGGTCTCACACAGTGGTTTAGAAGATTTGAGAAGTTTTGATTCATGATTTCGGAACATTTTGTAGTCTCATAAAATCTTCTATATTCAATTAAATAAATTTCAAATTTTACGAATGATTTTAGAAGATTTTATGAGGTCCTCCTAGATTTAATTGGACCTTTTCAGCAGGGCTCCCGCGCCCCCTCATTGTTGATCTGCGCCCACACAGGGGGTGCGCCCCCTAGTTGGGGAACCACTGGTCTGGATATTACTTACCCAACTTGATAAGTTGAATTAACACTACCCGCCAAAACTGTAAAATTTCCATTCCCTTTGTCCGAATTTTGTCCTATTAATTTAACATTCTCCCAGGTTTGGTCACCCATATTAAAAACCAAACTATAGGTTTCGTTATTCAATATTCTTGTTATTTGCAGAATATCGCTGTTGTTATCAGGTTTTTGCAGAATTAAATCCCCCGATTGAGTTTGTTTGCTAAGTTCTCGTTTTAGTTTAATAAGCGTTTGGTATACGTGGTAATGGCTTTTTTCGGTTTTATTTTCCACTTTTAAGTTTGTCTGTTTGTATTTGCTGCTTACTGGCAACCTACGATAATAAGTCTATATGATAACTTTTAGGATCACAGAAAAAACATTTTACAAAAAGATATTTTAAAAATATAATATACAAAATACATTGACTAGAAACAATATATTGTATATACAATCCCCCAACCCCTGCATACTCGTGACTCGCATATACGTAATATTCCAATACTCCCTGTTACCTATTTACACAAGGGTTTCAGAAATAAAGGTACGAAAAATGCACACATACCAAATTTACATAGAGTTTTTGTCAACTGTACGCCGATGATTTGACGTAACGAATACAAGACTAAAATAATATTCATGGGAAAAAGTATAACCAATCAGGACATTTTATCTTAAGGGCAGCAAAAAGGATAGACTTATACCCATTGATTTTGCTATTTCAAATATGTTTGCATTGTGCACCGTAAGGTACCGTAGGTATTGCAATAATACGTACTATATGGAAATAATATGCATATGTCTTTGAAAGCAACCAATCAGGTCTTTTTTGCTTAATGATCCCAAGGCCCTCATGTTTGCATCATGAATGGGCAGTTACCGTGGGTATTGGAATATTATGTATATGGTGACTCGATGCGATAGAGGCGGACGGAGCTGAGGATGAATCTAACGGGGGTTCAGGGGAGGACATACACTTACACTCATCTTAACCGTGAAAAATTAATTGGTCGCTTTCTAAGCGGGCTATCCTATGGACAATAAATCTTATACCAATATTTTATATTATATACCGAAACGGTATAAGGTTAATTTTGATTAACAATTGCTTTTGATTAACTGTTGCTTACGCTGAGAGACAACCCAAACAAACAATCAAGTGTCAATATCATTTCCTTAAGTGACAATTTGGCATTTGCTTTTTGAAGCCGTGTTAGGGTTCCCTGCTTTAAAAAGCCTGGCTTGTGATTTGCCAAATCACATGCCGTGCGCCTGCTACCAGCGTCGGTCGGTTTGTGATGCCTCGTTTGACCATGAGGACGATTCAGGATACTTATTCTTGAATGTTTGGGTGGAGAATGTGAGTAATCCTCACCGTAAAAAGGTGAATTCTCTATTGTCGAAAGAACGCTCCCGTGAATTCATGTTCACCGGGAGAAAACGAGTTCCCGGGAAAGTTTCTAACCTCACTTTTTTGTTTTTCTTTATATTATCAAAGCGATTGGTTTTTTTGCCCAAACTAAAAATAGAGTTTTTAAGTAAAGCCCTATTAAGATATATGTATATGCATTGAAACTAAATTGCTATACTGCGGTGCCTAATATAAATGAGTACCTATACAACAGATTATATTACTTCTGAGAAGTGCGAAAAGCCGCGTGTTTATTAATTTGACACCATAGAGAAACGTTTATCTGAGCCTAAAGACGGTTTAAAATAAATGATTCTAAACATTGTACTCACAAACAGCTTCAAGCGTTCAAAAATACGACATTTTCATTCCCGGTAGAAAAAGTGAGTTTGATTTCCCGGGAACGTTCCCGGGATCACTCCCTTCACAAGCTTTGAAGAAGACGGCTCCAGATGTGCGTGGGCTACTTAGCCCTTCAACCGCGACCAGTGACCGGTCTATTGCGGCTTACTAGAATAATCTTTTACCATTGTATCTCCAGAAGGGGCAGATCTACAGGAGGCCTGGGAGGGCCCAGGCTCCTCCAACTTTTTTTGGGTTAAATGCTCGGGTAAATTTTCGTTCGTTCCACATAAGATTAATAGCAGAAAAATTCTCTCGGCAGATACAATATACTATATATATACTATCGTGAATTTTTGCTCTCCTGATAGTTCGTAAGAGTAGGACCGCACAATAGTTAGGGGAGCAATTAAGGTTCATTCATTCAGTCATTCACCTCTTAAGCTTAAAATTCGTTATAACTTTGAGGCCACAGATAAGCTTTTCTGTGCTCGGGCGGTTAGTCTTTCTAAACTAACTAAAACTTTAGTATTTGGAACTTTACCAAATTTTTCGGCTATCTCTTTTTCTTTAAATGTTTTTTTTTTAATAAAATTTTAATTTTCATTTTTTTTTCGTTTTTAGCATAAAAATTTTTGGCACCATTTTTTCCCAAAAACCTCTTTACTTTTTAAGACTTTTTGCCTGCTTCGCTTTTTTTTAAATTGTATAATAGTTTTTTTATTAGTACAAACATTTTCTTCTGTGGCGCCAATTTTTTAATACTTTTTTGTTTTGAATTCGCTTTTCCGCAATTTTTTTGCATTACATCTACAGTGTTCGTTCTGTAGCACAATTAATTTCCAAATAGTAATTAGGTAATTTTTTAAAACGCCTTGCCCGCAGCACAATTGTTTTCAATTTTCCGGTATTTTTTTATACCGCAATTATCTTTTCTGCTGCGCCCTTGTTTTTTTAAAAGTACTTAATTTTTCCAAAATATTGGCCTATTACTACTGCGCAATTAGTGCTTTTTTTTGCAATGTTAAAATTCATCTTACACCCTCTTTGCCCCCCCCCCACATTATAGTCATATGTTTTGCATTATATACATATTAACCCTGGGGCTCCAGCCCCCCAAAATGGCCCTGTTAATTGCGCCCCGATGTTAGTACATTTCTCTTTGCTCCACGAATTCTGCTATAATACTGTCCCGAGTTGCAAGTTCGAGAGTTGCTTTAAACTGTCTACTAACACGCCGCTTACTACTCGCGTGATGTCTGACAGTTACTCTCTAAATTGTGTCCATTTGCAAAAAATACCCTTAAATGTTAATACGTTTGTCAAAAATAATAATTTAGTTGCGTAATGTCTAGTCCATTAAAGAGGCTAGCAACTACTTTGGATGAGGCACTGTTCAGATCGTCTCAGTTGATATGAGAAGTCCCAAATGCATTTTGACGTAAACGTGCAATTGTCTGACAATTTCATCATCCTCCATGCCTGCATTCAGCCTCCTCCGTTAGATCCATTCTGTGCAATCAACTGAACTCTTAATTGGCAGTGTCTCGTATAAAGAATCGTTGACGTTTCCAAGCGCACTCGGTGTGTCTGCAACTCCTAACGATCCTTGACTAGAACCAGTAGGAGGCAAGCACCCTTGAATGAATAAATGGAGTTTTGTAGACGGGAATATCCCAAACACTTGGGCCACTTTGCTGGGCCATTTGTTTATTAAGGCGAAAGTGTCCTGTTAAAAGCCCAGTCAAAAGACCTTGCCCCGGAGGTGCTCACCCCTCGATAAGGAGTTTGCCTCATTCCTTCCGTATCTTCCCAGAGCACCTGAGAGTGCCGACCGAACCGTCATGGTAAGACACTCTGCGATGCCGATCATGGGTTTCTTCCCCATTGGAGCTGACAATCTCATTCTAGCTAGTTGGTCAGCTTCCTCGTTTCCAAGAATGCCCTCATGTTCTGTAACCCAGAGGAGATCAACCTTGTTGTGTCATGCTGGCGCTTTTAGTACATCCTTACACTCAGCTACACCTGCAAAGCTTACTCTGGCCGATTTGATGGTGGACACTGCAGCTCTACTGTATGAGCATATGTAGATGTCCTTTACTGACATAGGCATTTCCAAGTTTTTATAACCACATATCAGAATGGCGTATTTTTCTGCGTGGAAAACAATGGCATACTTACCCAGAGCAAAATAAAATCTCGCTTCTGTGGTACTGCAATACATTCCTGCCCAAACCTCTTCCCCATTTTGTAGCCATCAGTATATCAGACCACTCCATTCTGGGTTGGTGGTACACACTTCCATTCCTTCCAGACTTCCCTTTTGAGTACAAATACCCTTACAGGAGACAAGTTTAATTTGTGAAGATATGTTATTCATGTTAAATACAATAAAGTTTTGTGTGGCTCTTAGCGCTAAGATTAATCCTAAGAGCGCCGAGGCTTTGAAGTCTCTACAGAGTCCTCAACGCCATGTGTTCCAGGAAGAGAGGTAAAGGTGGGCAGTCCCACAAGCCTTTTAATAGCCATAGTGGATGCTGTCCTCATCGCACCAGTAACTCCCAGATATACAAGCCGCTGAACTTTATCAAGATGAGTTCTTGCGGCTTTTGTCTATACTCCTGGCGACCATATGATAACCCCATAAGTTGCAAGCACCCCCCATCCTATTGGCATGTTGCTTCAGTTGTGAACTGAAACTTCAAAAAATGGACACTTAATTAAATGTAATTCTCGGCTTCTTACGAAACCACTATTCAGTCTAGTAGAAAGTCAAATATTTCTTACATACCAAGTCGATGAATTAGCGCTAAATCCCGCATTAGCTGAGTCATCCCATTGATAAGGGGTGCGCTCAAAATCTCTACTAACAGTGTTAAACGTGGAACAGTTTTTAGCACTCGGATCTTGACCTTGGGCGCAAGTAACTTCACCATTTTCCATACCTAGAATAAAATTTGTATTTCGGATGCCTCGTTTTCATTAAAGCGAGCAACACCGAACGAATTCGCTTCCTTGTGCTTTGCAAAGAAGCATACCCAACACCTCGAAAAAAAAATAGGATAGGATTTTAAAACATCCGTTTTTTACAAATTATGGACAAACATATTTTCTTAGCAGTAAGCGGAACTTCTTGTCTAGAATTGCCAAGAAAGGAATGAAAGAATTCGAGAGGTTGGGAGTTGCGCATCTGCAAGGCACAACCAAGCAAGTACGTTCGGTTGTGCTCGCTGTAATGAAACCGCGCTTAAAGCTAGGATTTATTCTACGGTCACTAACGAATATATCGTCGGCGAAACCCGAAAAATGTGTAACTCCACATTAGGATAAATTTTAGATTGTGATGTTTTCTGTTAAGTAAAATCGAAAGCTATTACTATAAAAATGTATGTTTGTCCTAGGAAAGCAGATTTTTTAAAATTAGGAGAATAGAAAACTCCAGTCCGTTGTTATTTGTAAATGAAAAATGTGTGTCCCCAGTTTGCATGGTTGTTCTGTAACCTGACTTTTGTTCATCTAGTCTAGCCCATATTTAGAGTAAACGTTTGATAATAAAACAAGTGTGGCATAATATAAAGTAAGGTAAGTACCTTTATTATAATTTAGTTCAAAGGATAATTTACAATAAAACCCGCCAACAGTTTATTTTAAAAAACACTAGATTTACACAATTTTCCCTTAAAATTATTTTATCTTTTTCGAGCATGAAAATGTGTAACTCCATAGTACAAAACATAACAATGCCCTGTCAAAAATGCCGCGTCAAATCTCGTTAAAGTTCATGAGATCTCGTAGGTATTTTCTGCGGATTATAAAACACCACTTTCTAGTGAAATCTTATGAACTTTCACCAACAACCTGATTTAAACTGTTGAAAGTTCATGAGATTACACCAGAAAAAGGTGAGAAAAATAGTTACGATATCTCCTCATGAACTTTCACGAGTTTTTGTTAGCATGTTATTACGAGCATATCCGCATTAAATCTGTCAAATGTTTACAACATTTAACCAGGATTTGTTACATGCTACGCATCAAATCCATAGCAGATCTGACTAACTTTCATGAGTTTCTAAACGCACTTTGATACGGGCATATCCGCGTTAAATCTGTCGAAAGTTGATTGAGATTTCACAAGAAATTGGTTTTATGGTCCACGTCAAATCCGTAACAGATCTCGCGAACTCCCACCAGTCACATACGTGACGTGTAATATTTAAACTGCTAAAAATTTATGATATTACACCAGAAAGAAGTGTTTTGGCTTTATGTTCGAAGGTCAGCATATTCTTACGGGCATATCCGCGTCAAATATATCGAAAGTTCACAAAATTTCACCAAAACTTGACTTTATGATTCGAACTTTCACGAGTTTCTGTCCATAAAATCTCATAGAAAGAAAAAAAGAAAATTTACTAGTCAAATCTTTTCAATTCTCATCGAAACAGTTAATTTACTCCTTTAAACTGTCTCCTACCTTGAAACATTATTCAAATATGAAATTTGCTATAATAAAAACTTTTTAAACTGGTTACTCATCAACTCTTTTAAATTCTTATAAAAAAACTTGCTTATTAAACTTCACCAAAACGGCTCATTATTTTGCTTTTTTATTCTCATAAAATCTCTCACTCTTAAGAAAAAATTGTTTGTTAGAAGTTTTCTGAAACTAAAAACTCATAAAATCTTTTAAAATCTTATAGAAAACATAAAAAAATGCTAGTCAAATCTTCTTAAAACCTAACTCTTCTTCTAAAGTTTTTTGAAACTGAAAACTCATAAAATTTAAATTCTTATATGAAAACATGCTTGTAAAAACTTACCAAAACTGGTCAATATTCTGTTCTTTAATTCTCATTAGATCTTTTAAGTGTTTATAAAAAAATTGAAACATTTGCTGGCCAAATCTTCTGAAACATGAACGCTCATTAAATCTTTTAAATATAAATGGAAAAATAAAAAAAATTGCTAATCAAATTTTTTTAAAACTGCTTAAAACTGGTCACTATTCAACTGGTTAAAACTTGTCATATATCGGCAAAACTTATGTTTTTTTGGTAAAATGAGTATTTTTGAGTTAATAAAATTTGATTTTTGTAACAGCGTTTTGTACTTATATCTTTTTTTTAATATTTGAGGTAAGCACTCCAAGGTATTAAATTATCGCAACTTGTGTCCATTAGGAAAATTAAAATACCGCAAAAAGGCAAAATAAGTTGTAAGAAATACTAAATATCCTACATAGAGACTATATTTTAAATATCACAAGAGTTTTGCAAATCCAATTTTTAAAAAAGAGTGTTTTTTGTCTCTCCTGTAAATTTTGTCAAATGGGAGGTACACACTTTTCGGGTTCCGCCGACGATATCGCAGTGAATCTCTTTCCAGCCAGTGGTACAACGTGTCTTATTTTCGATGGGATTAAATGGGAAACTCGGTTGTTATTAAAGACATCGATTTTCTGATGGCACCTTACCGTGCTCTTTTTTTGAGACCTTAAAAATGGTGTAAACAGATTTTTGCTGGTTGAGTAAGTAAGGTGCAATCAGAAAATCGTTATCTTTAATAATAACCGAGTTTCCCATTACATCCCATCGAAAATGGGACACGCTGTACACTAGTAATTTGAAACGACCGTGCAGGAAATAAGGTCACTGATAATGAGTAGTGGTCCTCGCAGCGCTCATCAGTTACCTTAGGAGGGAACATTTTTTGAAATTTCGTAACTACTTTACTAATTTATGGGAGTTCATGAAACTTGGAGTGGTTGTTAACTCTATAAATATCTACGACTGTGCAAGGTTTGAGATTCGTAGCTCATTCCGAAGTAGAGTTTTAGATACGTCAAATATGGGCTGAAATGTTTCAAGAAAAGATGGTACAGCAGTTGCGCGAACTTGGCGAGGCACTGCCGTGCTCTCAGATTTGCCAATATGTTCATTTTTAAAGAGATAACTCGAGATATAACTTAAAAGATTTCCTTTTGCAGGCGAGTATCTCAAGATATAGCCTTTAGTTATTCCGCAAATTTATCAAAAACTGAGAGAAAAAAAAAACAGTTATTTTTTTAGTGTAAAAAACTAACATAGTATACAAAAATCTATTTTGATCTGGTCAGATAATTTTTTTATATGCTAACTTACCCAAGTCAGATAAGGATACTTCCCTAAACAGGCTATCCTATCCTCGGTTGGACAACTGGTTAGGTTTTATAATTCGACCTTTTGCTGTTTCGATCTTTTGTTATTTTGATCGTTTGTGTTTTCGATCTTATGTAATTTTAACCTTTTGTGGTAATTTACACCTTTCTTATTGTCGACCTTATATAATTTCAAACTTTTGTAATTTAGATCTTTTGATTTTGGACCTTTTGGTTTCGACCTTTTGTACTATTGACCTCGGTCGCATGAGGATTTTAATAAATCATCAACGTCTAAGCAAGCGATTTGCTGATCTTTTAAAAAAATCATTTTTCAAAAAGCTCTTGTATTGTAACAGTAAATGAGAATTACGTACCAATTTCTTCTCCCATGTACGTGATTGTGACAGCATCCAAAAACATTAAAATCATGTTGTATCCGTCCGCGTTTCTTGGCGATACCGTCGTGGCTATTCGAGGATTGTCATGATTTCCTGTCTAAATAAAAAATTGTCCGTTAAAGTGCAAATCTAAAAGAGATGTGAATTATAAGACTTTTTTAAGAAGGAAACCTATTATGAATGGACGGCGCACAGCAAGGGTGTCACATTGACCAAGCAGTGTTCTGAGGCGTCCTATAAGAACGAAACAGTTAACTATCAACACTTATTAGGTGTCCATTAGATCTTTGATCCCCATAAGGTTAAGTTTTCGAGTTACCCATGGAAAAATACGAGAGAAACAAAAAATCTTTTATTATTACCTGGTTAGCCACGAAAACTTGTTTAATTTTTAATATACGGGTACTAGATATTACGCTTTTCAGCATTTGGCTTTAAACTCCGTTGACATGCGCGACGCCGACGTCTTAATGGCGGAATAAACGCAATCAGCGTTGATCCGACCTGAAAGACAATGTGTGTCGTAGGTCATGGTGGATTCTCTCTTTCAATCGATATTTTCATCGATCGACAATATAGCAGTTTCACTCGCCTGCTGCTGTTGTAGTTTCTTTCGTATTTCGGAAGATGGAGCTTCTTGCAGAGTACACGGTTCCGATCCAAAAATTATCTGCACTGCTGCTGGGAACGTTCCTAGAACGTACTATTTAGTGCAGGCTCTAGAGGGAGTTGAGTAGACAAAATATGAGGGCTGCAGTTTGACAATGGATTCTAGCTCAGAGTAGGTCGCAGATTAACGATCCGGATGTTGTCGGACCAGTTTTTGACCCATTTTTTTTATCCCCCCTCCTTTTATAGTCGTATTCGAATTTCCAAAGATTTAACTAAATTGACACCTGAAAGCCACTATACAGAAATGCATCCAAAATGTGTAAAATCTAACCTAAAAATAAAATTATATTATTTTTTTTAATTTTAGCTGCAGAAACCCCCGAAAACCTCCCCAGACCCTCCAAAACTTGAAATTTTTTAATTATTTAAAAATTTTCTCAAAAACTAAGCTTCTTAGGGAAAAACATGTTATAACCTTTATTGTAGACAATAAAATTTCCTTTTCTACGATATATAAGTCAGTGGGGTACGAGTAATGACAAACTCTCCAGCGGCATTTATTTGGTAAAAAAAATTATTGGTTGGTTGGTTATTAAGGTAAAAAAAAATTCAAAAAAAGAAACATGTTTGTTAGATGTGTTATTCGATTTTCTTAAAAGCCAAGCTCTATATCAAAAAACGTGATATATAGTTTACCGTAGACAATAACATTTTCTTTTAAGCGGTGTATAATATGAACAATCGAGTAAAACAGCCAAACAATGTTTTTTTAAGTGAAATGTTATTTTCTACAATAAATTTTGTTGTTTTCAGTTGACCTTGGTTTCTGAGAAAATTGGATAAAACCTGTAAAAAAATTAATTTGTTTGGTGATTTGTAGAAACGGATTTAATTTACGGACGCCTGTGAAGTTTTACGCTGAAGATAAATCTTACCTTATTATACAGTGTTTACAGGTAATTTTTATTGTCTACAATCATCTATGGGGCACATTTTTTGAAAAAGAGCTTGGTTTTTAAGAAAATCGGGTAAAACACGTGACAATCATTTTTAAATATTTTACCATTTTCTCAATAAACGAACACCGTTGGAGTGTTTGTCATTATTCTGACCCCACTGACTTATACACTGTTGAAAATGCAAATTAATTTTCTACAATAAAAAGTGACTATTTTTTTTTACCAATGAGTTCAGTTTCCGATAAAATTGGACACATCTAAAAAATAGTTTAGTAATTTTTATAAATTTATCTAATTTACGGACGTTCCTAAATTAAAAGTAATCTTCCCTTATTATACATGGTACAATAAAGTATAAATAAAATATGTTTGAAATAAAACTTGGATTTTAAGAAAATCGGGTAAAACATGCAACAAACATGTTTAATTTTTGTATTTTTTACATTACCTCAATAAACGTACGCCGCTAGAGAGTTTCTCATTAGTCGTATCCCACTGACTTATAAATCGTTGAAAAGGAAATCTTATAGTCTACTATAAATGTTACTACATATGTTTCCGAGTATGTTTCCCTAAAAAGTTTGGTTTGTTAGAAAATTTGAAAAAAACTTAAATATTTTAGGTTTTGGGGGATTTTTGCAGCTAAAATTTAAAAACCTAATATAAATTTATTGTTAGGTAAGATTTTACACATTTTGGATTCATTTCTGTGTCATTGTGGCTTAAGGACGTCAATTTAGGTAAATTTTCAGAAATTTGAACACTACTTTAGGAGGAGGGGGGATACAAAAAAAATTGGACCAGAAACTGTTCCGGTAACATTCAGATCGTTTATCTGTGACCCATTCTCAGCTAGAATCCGTTGTCAAATTGCTATCCTCATTTTTTGTTTACTCAACTACTTTTAGCGCCTGCACAAATTCGGGTCCAGAGACGTTTTGACTTACAGGAAACGTCCCAAAAACGAAGTGTGTTGTTAGGATTTTGTCACAATGAAATGGGCCAGCCAGGAAGATCAATTGGTCGGTCATCACCTATACATACCAGCCAATTCATAGTGTAGATTTTGGGCAGCGCATTAGACCACGAGCTGATAGCATTGTATATATCGTCAGGTCTCGTTTTGTTTGTCTTCCCGATCAACCAGAAGTTAAAAGAAAAATGCGCCCCTAGCTGCGAACCATTTTTCGTTCCATAGTAATCAACTGAATTCTCTAAGTCTGTGGCAGCCTCTGTCATTAGAATCCTAAAAGTAGTCTTAGTTTAGCAATGATATTTATATATCAACAAATAGTGTAAAATTTTCAAAAACGAAAATATTGCAATTTTGTCGAAAAAGAAAAGTGTGACTATCTAATTACCTCGCGTTGGTAGTCACATGTCAGATAAAATGGAACTTAAAAAATCAAGTACTTTTGGGATGTGTAAAATTACATTTAATCCCACGATAACATGGTAAATTCACTCTTTTTTTAATAAATTTTAATATTTCGGGGATCAAAATTACTTTTAATGTCCGAGTGATTGAAAGTACCACTTTAGTCCCTAAAAAGGTGGATTAAAATTAATTTTTAAGTACATAAAACTTTTTTGTTTGATAGGGCCTTTTTATTAATTGAAGAATAGGCCAATAAAAACAAAATAATTTTTTGATTCAGTAATTTTTTATAGTTTCAAAATCCCTTAAAGTTGGTTTAATTGGAAGTAAAAAGTTCTAACACAACCTGAACGATTTGGGAAATTATGGCTGCAGTTTGTGCTATCTCACTATATAGGGTGCGTCAATAAGGTCAGTTCTTTTAACTTGAACACCCTATATTTTTGCATTTTTAAATGCGTCTTTTTGTTCTGATTCCAGAAATATATATTCTGTCTATGCTATCAATAGACAAAAAAAAAATCATTGTCATTTTCTTTGTATGGCTTTGTTTTCAAGATATAATTTTTTACATAAATTTTTAATTTTTCGGGTTGAACTTTTAAATCCCTCACCCATTAGGTCCGTTTGTTGATATGAAAGCCATGCAGAGTTTTTTTAAAAAGTCACCTTTTATAAATTTTTAAATTACAGTTAGTATATAATGAGCGCGTAGGGGTTTTGAAATATAAGTTTTATGGGAAAAGTATTTAATATAAAGGGAAGCTATGAATTAATTAAAATTTCCTCAAGCCGTTTAGTCTGTGGAGGCGGTGCAGAGTTATATCGTATCGTAGTAAAAATATTAAATATTGTAGCAAAAATCTACATGTAAAGACGGTTTTCCACCAAACGGACAGTTGAGTTTGTGTTTTGTTTGTGTTTTCTAGTTTCCGAAAAACAAAAACAAATCGAAGACAAACCCTAAACTCTTGTTTCCATCAAGCGGACTAGGTTTTGTTTGAGTTTTGTTATTGTTTTTGGTCCTTTTCCACTGGTAGTCGCTAGTCAGATCACATTTTTTTCGATTCAACCGACATGTTAACAGAGAAAGATTTTTTGTTCTTTATCCATTTTTTTTCTATTTTTATGGCTGGTACCTTTGGGTCCCACAAATTTCTATGTTCCCTAAAGGCATCAATCAAGGTACTAATTTCTTCAGTGGTCCACTGTTTTTTTGAAAGTTATAAATATACAGTGTGTCCACGTAAGTTGGCGGCATATGGGAAACTTTTTTATTATTAGCTTTACGAAAAAAAGTTATTCTTCATAAAAAGTTCTGCATGGTCCAAAACCTAAAATGCAACCATCAGATGTTAAATTTTTTCATTCATATTACGAGGTTTGTCAAAAAATGTGATTTTTGCTCCAGACTAAAGTACCTTTCTTTTTGACAATATCGAAAATTGTTATAAAGAAAAGATGTTTAGAATTAAAAGTAGCTTTCAAATATTCAACATTGTTTATTTACATTAAAAATTATTTTTTTCTACATTTTCTGCGATTACGTTGGAAATTTAAGTTTGCACATTAAAGCATAATTAATCTAGGATGCAAATAATAATATTGTAAATAAACAATGTTGAATATTTGAAAGCTATTTTTAATTCTAAACATCTTTTCTTTATAACAATTTTCGATATTGTCAAAAAGAAAGGTACTTTACTCAAGAGCAAAAATCACATTTTTTGACAAACCTCGTAATATGATGAAAAAATTTAACATCTGATGGTTGCATTTTAGGTTTTGGACCATGCAGAACTTTTTATGAAGAATAACTTTTTTTCGTAAAGCTAATAATAAAAAAGTTTCCCATATGCCGCCAACTTACGTGGACACACTGTATAGAGCGTTTGGAAAAAAAAAATTCTTAAAATACTTATTTTTACTTTCCTATCAATTTGGTACAAAAGTGGTAGCCAGACTAGCACAACGAAATAAAAGTAGAACATAAAAAAACTCAGCACGACCCTTTCCACTAAACAGACGCGAGTTTGAAAACTCGTCGAAACTAGTCTAAACCTTTTGATGTTACCGCTTCCAAACGGGACTCGAAAAACAAAACTCCAACTGTCGCAAAACACGCCAGTTTTGAAAAAGTTGGCCAAAAGTTTCCGTTTTGTTTTATTCGACACGAGTTTATGTTTTGTTTTTGTTTTGTCCGTTTGGTGAAAAACCGGCATAAGGGTTTTGAAATAATACTTTTCTGGACAGAGTTTTGCAAATTTAGGAAAAAAACTTTTTTGCACTTTTAAGAACGCACCTTTAAAACCGCATTGCGATGTGTGAAACGGTTCTAGACAAAATGATGTATCAAAAAATGACTAAAAATTTGGTTATCTAGGCACGTTTTTTGAGAATTGAGGTTTATTTTTTTTATTGAGGATTTAAGTGTGCACTAAGGAATTCTTTTCTTTACTAATTGTCAAATTTTTCATCAAAAAATATTAAATACTTTTCCTATAAAAGTGTTATTTCAAAACCCTTACACACTCACTATATGCCATATGCGAAACTCCCTCTTAATTCCCCTGTCTAGTGCAATCCGTTAACATAAAAAATCATAAAAATATTTTTATAATTGTGGCGAACGTGCTCTTCAGGATAGAGTTTCTGCATATACCAAAGATTAAATAACGGCCGGGACCTCAAAGAAAGGGTCAAAAATCCGGTTTTATGCTTGAACTAATAAAATTAAACGTCACATTTTTAGCTCACACTACTAATATACTATGGTAGTGTGAGCTATGGTGATCCTAATTTTTTTGAGAAAAAAAAAGTTGCTCCGAATTCAAACATTTTTAAATATCTTTGCGTTTCAGATGATTTTGAAACTTTTTTGTCGCACTGTCTGTCTCTCTATATGTATGTCTCAAAAACCGCTTGCTCGATTTGAATGAAATTTGGTACCTAAGCTGGGTCTTGGGTCGTGATGGTCTCATTTGAAAATGAACAAAATCCACCCAACGCAAGCCAAAGAAAAGGGTGGGGGTAGATTTCAAAAATTAGAGTTTATGTGAAAATATGGCGTGTGAGATATCAAACGAAAGGTAATTGAGCCTGGAGTTAAACAAAATAAATTTTAGTTTTTTTTTTAAAAGAGTGTAGGTGGATTTCACACGTACACTATAACTATAGTACCTAGTGTGAGCTTGGTGCCCATATATTGGCAGAGTATTTAATTACATTTACTTTTAAATATGATATTATGTAAGTTAAAACAAAATGCCTATAGTTTTTATCTAAATGTCAAAAATTTACATTTTAGCTGTATATTTGTGTTTAGTATCAATTTTAATGTTCTTATGGTCAATATACTTAGTGGCATAGTCTTCCTACTCTCCCGACAAGAAGTCTATCCTTTAAGTCCGCAATCATTTTCTTTTGACTCAAGGTTCCTCCTAACACAATTTTACTACAACTACTAAATTTATTGAGCACCAAAACATTAAAATTGATACCAAACATGAATATGCAGACAAAGTGTACAACTTTTGTCATTTAGGTGACATATTGGCCGCCATTATAAAAAAAAATATATTACTATGTTCGATGTAGCACCATATGTAAAAGTGGGTATTATTAAAAAATATGGCTTTTATTTGGATCAGTCTAAAACCAAATTCTCGACCCTTCACTTGAAGGCACGTTCCCGCTAGGACTGAAATATTTTTATGCTATCCGACCCTACAAGTCAGGCGTGTATACATTAGCGTAACTATGTGAAGATCCAAGCTAATCTAAGTAGTCTTATTTTTTTTTTGGTAAAATTTAGTTGCTATTTTTTAATATTTAAAAAATTATATTATTGTTAGTTTTTAAGATGTAAGGCGAATTTATTTCCTGTTTTAATTGTTGCAACAGTCATAAGCCAACGTTTTTGAAAAAACATTAAAAATAAATCTCTATCTTGAATTAACAATGTCAACCAAGCCCGCTTACTGAAATTTGAGGCAAACACCCGGTGACTTTAATAACTTTTTATTTCCCAACAAACTTAAATTGTTTATTACAGGGAAACTATTTAACTCAAAAAAGGTATTAAAAAAGAAGTAAGAATTATATAAATACATATATATTAATGTCAATTTTATTATTTTTCCAATTATTCTTCCAAAAAATATTTCTTTATATTTATTTTAAATCTTTGGATTGTTGGTATATTTTTAAATGATTCTGGTAAGTTGTGGTAATATAATATCCCATCATATAAATATAATAACAGTGAATTTTTGCCGATATTACTTTTAAATCGTATTGTTTTTAGTAAGCTTAATATTTTTTATTAATTAATAAAGAGTGAATAAATATACATGTCTTTGCTATATATAAATTTTCTAAATTAAGATATACAAGTGGTTTATACAAATTGACAGTTGCTCCTAAAAAAGGAAGTTTATGTATTTTTTATGATTTTGTTTTGTAATTTTTATGTAGGATTTATATTAGAAGAATATGTTCAACACTATATTGCTATTAAATATTGTTTCTTTGAATAAAATAGAGCAAAGTAAATTTATAATAATAAGATATTGAATTTTGCAAAATAATGATTTTCGTAAGTATTCTATGTGATTTTTCCAAGTTTTCATCTATAAACAGTCCTAACAATTTTGCGTATCTAGTATATTTTATAAGGTTGGATTCAACGTTAATTGGGTTAAGAGGATTTGTTAAAATTAATTGTTAATTTATTTGAGTTAAGCCATTAATTTCATATCTTGCAAAATGTTTAATTTTATTTGAGAAAAATTGTTTTAAAAATAAATTAATGTAGTATCATCCGCAAATAATTTAATTTGACCTATTAATTTTAATTTATAAAACGAATTTATGTATAGTAAAAATAAAATGGGACCCAATACCGAACCCTGAGGTACACCACATGTAACAATTTTTTGACAACTATAACTATTATTAATTTTGACATATAGTTTTCTTTCCCAAGTAGTTTATAAACCAAATATAAATGTTGCCTCTTATACCATAATCCCACAAGATTTTTAGAAGGATATTATGATAAACAGTATCAAATGCTTTACATAAATCGAGCGACAGAAAACAACCTTTAGCATTCTGATCGAATTTTAGTTGAATATCTGTTACAATATCCAATGCAGCAGTTTCTGTGTCCCTAGATTCGCGAAAGCCCTACTGCCCATTAAACAATATCTTATTCTTTTCTAGAAAGTCTAAAAATTTTTTAAGCATTAATTTTTCTAAAATTAAAAAAAGAACCTTCTACAGCTATCCTACGGGACACGATTTTTGACTACTAATATTATTAGAAACGGCATTAAATTAAACAATTATGCTTTGTATAACAACTAACTTCCTGGAGGAGTTTTCATAGTGCTAAACATAGACGAATAGTGTGGTTCTATTGGTGTACTGTGATTCCAAATAGGTTTTCATATTGGTTTTGGGTCTGATGATGTCAGAAATGGCAAAACATATGTAAACAGGTACTTAGTTTAACTGTATAAACATGTTTTAACTGATCCTACACAGCTTGTTTTATTCGAGGTATCAAGAAAAAAATATAAATTTTGTTAAAATTGCTTTTTTTATAATCTACACAATGTCCTTGACTATTAAAACACGATTTTAAAATCTTCTTTGTGGAATTGATTTTACAGTCGCCCGACATATAATGTACCTTATCATAACGTATTATTAATAAAAATAAAAAACATTTCTGGCCTATGCAAAAAGACAAGGGGGGGGGGGCAGAACGCCCTTCGGAGGTCCTAGCTGTCCTATACCAACAACATTTAAACCATCGTTATCGTGAATATCTTCAGAAAATGAAGAAAATACCATTAATTTACAATTTACCATACCTGGAATATAAATCAACACCATTGGAAGTAGATAAAATAGAAACATTAAAAATGAATTTTTAATTATCTGTAATATATCAAAAGTTGATACACTTATTAATAAATACTGCTATATCGTTTATCAGTTGCATTATATCTTAGTATATTTACCGATTTCTTGCTCTCACCGATTGCTTGCTCGTTAAATACTTAATAAAATATCTAAGTAAACAAAGTTTATGAAGTAAGCAGAGTTGGCCATGATTACGCTAAACGTTAAATTAAATTCCGTAGATAGCATTGAGTTGTATAACGCCCTAAAAGGGCGTTAGAGACGGAAAGACAAGGCATTTTTTATTGACCCTATCCAATTTGGTTCCTATGGTCGGGTATTTCTTTTACAATAAAAACAGAGATAGACATTATTGAACATGTGAAACGGACAAAGATAGGGTGATTTTGCATGCTAATAATACCCTAGATAATATAAGGGTACTTTTATCTCTTTCACACTGACGGCATAAGTGCGATAGAAAAGCAGCTGGCTACCTTTAATCCACCTGCCGTATTTTGAGTGATTCTACCTGTTAGTCCGTGTATACAGGGAAAACTGATAAACAATGTTGTATAAGTACGGAAATGATTTTTTTTGAATTTTGTGCGGGAATATTACAAAAAGAAATCTTAAAACGTTTAAAAACAAGTTTAGAAGTAACTATTTGAGTTTAAACATGGTCCAAAATTGTTTTTTGTGCAAAAGAAGAAAAAAAATCCATAAAAAAACAACATTTCATGGGTAAGTCGTCTTGACGGATAGTTTTTCCTAAAATACGAGAAAGTTCAGTAGCGTCACGATAGATAGTTTTTTCTGCGACCGTGCGATTTTACCCTCACACATTTTGATTCAGAAAGTGTCACTTCCCCGCACTTTTTTTTGCATTGCATGAAAATTAACAAAAAGTATTTGATTTTCTTAAAAATGATTTCTTTTTAAATGCTTACATACCGATTTTTATCCAGTTGTTTTTGTTTTTTCGAACCAAACTTTTGACATGTCACGGTCGAGTTTCATACATCTTGATGAATTGTTACACACACTGATCTATGTTTTTATAAATTTCGATAAATTTAATGTTTTTTGCGGACTTTACAGTAATTTTAAGTTAAATTTTGTTCTTTCATCGCGAAAGTATATATTTATTATTATATGACCACCGCGACCGGTCTACAGGCCGGTATCATATGTTTATGTCCTTCTAATGTCATTTGACTATCATGCTGTCTTACTTAATAAGGTCACTTAGTTTAATTAATAATTTTGTCCTACACAATATAAAAGAAGAATAGAAACCAACAAAAAATTTGTGACACTTCGATTACCCATTTTCTTTGATTGCGATGGATTAGGGTGACCAGATTACGGTTTATTAGGGTGCCCAGAGTGCGCAAAAAAAGATTTTGAAAAATTTCCCTAAAAAAATTGAAGACCAAACACTCACTCGCCACTCAATGTTTATGGTCGCATACACTAATCCTAACTCGATTTCCGACGATTATGGACAATGGTTACCCCCTGGACATAAACCTAACAACTTTTACTATATTTATTAACAATAGGTAGGTTAGGTTTGGTTAGGTTGGGTAAGGTTGGGTTAGGTTGGGTTAGGTTGGGTTAGGTTGGGTTAGGTTGGGTTAGGTTGGGTTAGGTTGGGTTAGGTTGGGTTAGGTTGGGTTAGGCTGGGTTGGGTTAGGTTGGGTTAGGTTGGGTTAGGTTGGGTTAGGTTGGGTTAGGTTGGGTTAGGTTGGGTTAGGTTGGGTTAGGTTGGGTTAGGTTGGGTTAGGTTGGGTTAGGTTAGGTTGGGTTAGGTTGGGTTAGGTTGGGTTAGGTTGGGTTAGGTTGGGTTAGGTTGGGTTAGGTTGGGTTATGTTGGGTTAGGTTGGGTTAGGTTGGGTTAGGTTGGGTTAGGTTGGGTTAGGTTGGGTTAGGTTGGGTTAGGTTGGGTTAGGTTGGTTTAGGTTGGGTTAGGTTGGGTTAGGTTGGTTCAGTTTGAGTATGTTCGGTTAGGTTCCGCTAGGATTGTTTAGGTTAGGTTTGGCTATATTCGGTTAGGTTCGGTTCAGTTTAAGCAAATCGAACCGAATCAAACCGAACCGTTAGATTCGGTTTGATTTGGTTCATTTCGATACGGATGGGTTCAGTTTGCTTTTGTTCAGTTAGACCTTCGATAAATTTTAAAAAAGTAAATAATTATTAATTTTTAGTGTTTTAAGGAATAAAAATTGATATAATGTTCAATTAAACTAATTTTTATTTGTAAAAATGTAGGAATCATAATTTTCTTGATTTTGTTTTGAATTTCATGCTTTTTTAAAAATTGTGCATTTTCATAAAAGGACCAAAAAACTGACCCGATTTCGATCAGTGACCTTGGTTATTTCAAGTTTTTGTTGACAGCTGATAGACGTCAGGGACCGTTTTGTTTCAGTTTGAAATGAGAAAATGCTTCTTTTGTAGCAATTCGTATGGGTTTTAATGGGGTTTTAAGAATGTTTCAATTTCAATTTTTTTAACAAAATCAACGATAGTCCGCAATTTTTTTTTTAGAAATCACTATAAAATGGTCTAAAATTATCATTTTTCAAAAAACTTCGTAGTTTTAAGAAAGGTGGTAAAACGTACCAGACCCCTGAAATGTGTTGCAGTCTAGGACAACTGGGCGCCGCCAACTCGGCGCCACCAACTGGGCGGCAGGCCAACTGGGCGCCGGGCCAACTTGACGCCGAGCCAACTGGGCGCCGGACTAAAATATTTTTTCTTGATAAAATGTGCAGATGAAAAACAAACTTAAAAAAATTTAAATGGCGCATCCAAAATGGCGGACTTTCTTATTTATGCATCGATATGTATCGAATATGGAACTTGGCGGTGTTTCAAGTCGCAGAACACTACACCTACCAAATTTCAACACTCGACTTAATAGATGTTGAAAGTTTTGTATAAATAACATATTTATTTTGTTTTTATCTGCACATTTTATCGAAAAAAAAATAGTCCGGCGCTGAGTTGGCCCGGCGCCCATTAGGTCCGGCGTGGCGCCCTGTTGGCGGCGCCGAGTTGGCCCGGCGCCCGGTTGTCCCATTCCGAATTGAAATTTTTAGTTCCGAAATTTCATCTGACTCGAGCATAACTTGTAGTCCACCCAAGAAAAGAAGAGTTGAAGAAGACCCTTGTTCAAAGAAAGAAAATATTTTACCTGGAAGGTACAGCATTTGTAAAGTTCTAAGATGAAAACAATAATTTTAATACATCCACTGCACTTAGCATGCTTAGAAATTCTTTATACTCTTTTTTTTTACTGAAGAGAATTTTGTAAACACACACAAAGTATTCATGAATTATTTATTATTCAAACAGAAAATTGTTGATAAAAAAATTCTAGTGGAATTCAAAATTTTTATTTTGCGCCGCCACTGCCCTTTTTTATCCAAGACAAGCAAATAGAATATTTTTGCGATGTTGCATGTTTCCGGACTCACCAAACCGAAATTCTATTTTTATCCCTATTTTGCTCATTAAATTCTTTCTTGTATTTGGTCAATTGCGATAAAAGCTTGATATAATGGCAATTTTGGCCCATGCCGGGTCTACCCGTAGGGTATAGAAGTCAATGGTAGATAGGTATTATTTTTAAGTTCAAAAGTTTTGTTTGTTTTTTAAAAAAGGTAAGACTTAAACGTCATGAAGATTGCTAAACTCGGAACAGTTGCTTTTTCACTTGTTAAAGCATGGCCAAATCTGTTTAACTCAATAATTTTGTTTACTTAAGTATTTAACGAGCAACAAATCGGTAAATATAATAAGATATAATGCAACTGATAAACGATACAGCGGTATTTGTTTATAAGATATAATGCAACTGATAAACGATACAGCGGTATTTGTTAATAAGTGTATCAACTTTTTACATATTGAAGAAAATTAAAAATTAATTTTAATTTTTTTTATTTTATCTACTTTCAAGGGTGTTGATTTAAATCCCAGGTATGACAAATTGTAAATTAATGGTATTTTTTATAATTTCCTGAAGATATTTACGATAATGGTAGTATCAGTGTTGTTACCAGAGGGCAGCTAGGACCTCCGAGGGGTGTTCTGCCTCCCTCTGAACTTTTTTGCAAATGCCAGAAAGGTTTTTTTAAAATCAGATTATTGATTTTAAAAATTGTTTTTATTTTTATTAATAAAAAATACTTTATGCCCATAAGGTCAAGGGCATTGTATAGATTATAAAAAAAGCAAATTTAAAAAATGTATATTTTTTTTCTTGAAAGGGAGTTTGTATTAATGTTCTTCGTATTTTTTAATGTTTTGTTTTGTCAGAACGACCTAATGTATTTTCTGTGTCTTTACCTAGTATAACTTCCATTATTTTTTTTAGTGTAAGTGTCAATAAAGTTTCTCCAATCATAAATGAGTTGCTTAGATTCAGGTTGGTCTTTGGTCAGCGTATGTGATAAATAGTTGTAGTTATCCGGAGGCAAACCGGAGTTGGGGTTGATTGGTTCATTTGCCGAGTGGTTGCTGCTTTCGTAGATGTGAGGTACTGCGTCAACTCTGAACCCATCGACGCCCTTGTCAAGCCAATATGTCATTATTTTCTGCAAAAAAAATATAATAATCATTGTCCTATTTTATTCAGATCCGAGGGTTAATTATACGAAACTAAATACACTAGAGCATAAATACATTAGCACACTTTAAGTAAACTCCATGCTTTTTCAACCTCAAAAACAGTGTAAATATCTCAAAAACGGAAGCTCTTACATAGCTTTTTGTATATTTTAAACATAAATTATTGAGAAAAACGTATTCCGAAAACCGCATATTGATCACATCACCATAACAAGTTCTGAAATTTTTAAGTGTCAAAAAAACTGTAGTTAGCATTAATGGATTTTGGCCAAAATCTAATCAGCTTTTTACAGTATTTTACAGCGTGTCCCATTTTCGATGGGATTAAATGGGAAACTCTGTTATTATTAAAGTTATCGATTTTCTGATTGCACCTTACCGTGCTCGTTTTTTTGAGCCCCTAAAAATGGTGTAATCAGATTTTTGCTATACCCCGTAGTTTCGCTAATACAGGGAGTTTTGGAAAAAATTTCATTTTTAATAATCCCTTATATCTCGCTTATTTTACAAGATATTTTTATTCTGTAAAAACCTTTTTATAGCAACTTTTTTAGAAGAAAATAATGACGTTATCAATTTTTTAAAATATTGTTAATTTTTGAGATATGGTATTTATCATAAAAAAATTATCTTAAAATGATAAAACTTTAATATTTTTTTGATTTAAGGTTAAAAAAATATTTAATATTTAAAAAAAAAATTGTTCGAACCTGGAAATTTCCAACGTAAATATAAGTTAAAAATTGCAAGACACACCAGTTGAACGATTTTTAGTTTATCTGTTTTGAGACGTTAATTAAAAGATTAATAAATAATGTAAAAAACGTTAAAAAGTTACAAAAATAATACCATAGTAATTATTTGATGGTAGCAAAGCAACTCATGAAAATCACTTTAACATGGAAAAACAAACGTGTGGAACTGACATTGTCATTTTACTTGTTACTTTTGTGAATAGCTCACTCAAAATTATTCTAAAATGGCCAGAAATCGACCATATCCAGATTTTGAAAAATGTGATATGTTTGACTGGTTTATTCCAGCAACAAAATCCGAATATTTAAACGGCAGAAATATTTTTATGCAAAATGCGCTAAGAAAAATTACTCAAAAATGCTAAAAGTGTCTTACACATAATGGCAATCAGTTTGAACATTTATATCATTAAAGAAATTTTTTTTATTATTTTTTGTATTAATTTTAATTTGCTAAGTATGAAAACAGTTAAACTAAAAATCATTCAACTAGCAATTTGTAATTTATATTTATGTTGGAAATTTCCAGGTTCGGACAAAAATTTTTTTTTAATATTAAATATTTTTTTTTTAACCTTAAAACCAAAAAATATTAAATTTTTATTATTTTGTTATAATAAGAGCATGAAAATAATCAAAATAGTAATAAAAAAAATCTAGGTCTGTATTTAATTTTTTTATGATAAATACAATATATCAAAAACTAAACAATATTTAAAAAAATTGAAAATTGACAATGTCATTTTTTTCTTCTAAAAAAGTTGCTAAAAAAAGGTTTTTACAGAACAAAAATTTCTTGTAAAATAAGCGAGATATAAGGGATTATTAAAAATGCATTTTTTTCAAAAACTCCCTGTATTAGCGAAACTACGGGGTATAGCAAAAATCTGATTACACCATTTTTAAGGGCTCAAAAAATGAGCAATCAGAAAATCAATATCTTTAATAATAACAGAGTTTCCCATTTAATCCCATCGAAAATGGGACACGCTGTACATTCTTTCATCTGAAAACACACACAAACAGACGATGGTATTGTTTAGATAGGTCAAAATAAACATAAATAAAACATTTACGGCGTTACCTCAAAAAAAAATCTTCGAAAACAATACCTTTCCTAGCCATTGCTGCGCGGGCTAGGACGTTGAAAATGTTCAATAGATATGTATACGCAACGTAAAAGGAACGGAAAATTTAGTGGACAGTAGCGAAGTTGTTACGCTGCGCTACATATGGAAGGAAAAGATTGGAAAAAAAAATATTTATCCGTGGGGTCTGTCTCACTCCGATAGCTCATTTGGATTTTATAGCCTTTTTAAACTGAAAAAATTAATTAAAAAATATTAGAACATTAAGATTATTTAATAACGACAAAATTATTACTAATGTTGCGACCTTATAGGAGAGGGACATACCGGTGACGTGTTGGATCTCTTTTAACTGGTACATCAGCTTCGCCAAAAGTCTTCTATAGCATTCCAGCACTCCCGAGTTTCAATGTTAATTTTTAGAGGAATTTTTAGTTTTTAAGTTTTACCATTATTATCAAAAGCGTTGATTGTTCAAAATATTCCGATCGTTAGAGGGCGTGAATGGCGACAGAGTTTTAGGTTCTGTCCACATCTCAGCGATGTATTTCTTTACTCTCTATAGGAAAATCACATCACTTATTCTGATAAAAAACAATTTAAAATTCTACATTTACTAAAAAAATAAAAACGAGATTTAAAATATAATATGCAGAGGGTGGGCGGTAGTAATATGAGGAAAAAATTCAAATGAGAAATAAGATATTAAATGCTTTTGGAATATAAATATGTGAAATGTATGGTTTATTCCTAGTTTGTAAGCATTAAATTCAACCTAAACTATTGAGTAAACTATAACCCAATTATAACCAAATGTAACCCAAAATTTGAGTTTTAAAATAAAAATAAAATAAAAGAAAAATAGGTTTAAAAAAAATATAGGTTTTTTGAGAAACGCACACAAAACTGCACCACTAAACTGGTTTTCTCCTGCAGCCAGTCTCGGAGATCCTGATTTTTCTGAATTTTGGTAAGTTTTTTATAGAATATTATTATTATTATTATTAGCATATTATTTTACCCTAGTAACACAGGTACGTTTTAAAAACGTTTTTAAAACGTCAATTTCGGACCTAGGGGACGTTTTACAAGCGTACGCCTAGGTCCCTCGGGATCCGGCAGAGGTCCCTGAGACGTTTTTGTGGGTCTTGTTTACGTTTTTAAAACAACCCCACAGAACGGTTTTAAAAAAGACGTATTTCGGATGTTTGTCAAATTTAATTTTTTATACCTTCCGCAAAATTTGGGGACGTTTAAAAAACGTCTCAGTGACATTCGGAAACGCTTCAAAGCGTTTCGAGGATGTACGAAAAACGTTTCAGGGACATCTAAATAACGTTTTAGGGGACGTTTAAAAAACGGTTTAGTGGAGGTTTAAAAAACGTTGAGGGGACGTTTAGGAAACGTTTCAGATGACACTCAAAACTCGTTTCAGGAACGTTTAAAAATAGTTTCAGGGACGTTTAAAAAACGTTTCAGGGAAGTTTTAGAAACGTTTCAGGGACGTTTTAAAAATATTCCAGGGACGTTTTTAAAATGTGCCCTACACTTAGGCGCTTACATATTAGGCCCTTACGTATTTGGGCCTCGATTTGGGCCCTTTCATATTGGACCCTCTGAAAACTTGACTCCACTTCACTCTGTGTATGGTCGTCTTTTTTGAGACGTTTTAAAAACGTATTTTTAAGCACGGAAATGTTAGGGCCCTATGAGACCTAATAAGTATATTTTGAAAACGTACTTTTCATGTACGCAAAAGTTAGGCCTCTAAGGGACCTAAAAAGTATATTTTAAATACTTCCAGATTTGCATGTTTTTAAAATGTCCTTTTTGGGACGTTTTAAAAATTTACTTTTTACGTACGAGAATATTGTGGACCTAAAGAAACGTAATCAGTATGTTTTAAAAACATCCAAAGTGGACGTTTTATAAACGTACTTTTTAGATAGGTGGACGTTGGGACCTAAAGGGACCTAAAAAGTACGTCCCTGGGACGTCCGGTGTGACTAGGGTATGATTCCAAAGTAGAAATGAGAGGAGAGCGATGCTGCGTCACCTGGTCACGAGCCGCCACTGCTTCTATTAACTAACCTTCATTTCATCATGGACAGGTGGATGTGCAAAGTTGAGATCAGGTTGTTGGTAAGAGAACTGATGCAGGTAACACTGTTTTCTAGTTTCGCTGTATTGCCACATGGAACCTCCCCATACACTCAGCTACAATAAATAATATTTTAAAATCATATGCTATACTATGGAAATAATGTATTATATTGGAAAGTTGTTTACAAAAATTGGCACTATGTGTGTGTAATAAAAAACTGTCTTGGAATTTTTGAAAATGAGATACAAGTTGCGTTCTATCAGGACTTAAAACCGTCGGAAAAATCCACTAGCCAAAAGATTAAAATTTGAGCATTTAAGAAAAAATAAATTGACTTTCACAACCAATTTTAACACATGACAAAATGCCGGGAAAGCCACGCAAGTATACAAATATTTTTTAATATGTAGCATGTCTTCACTTTAAATTACAGTGATTCTCAAGGCCGTATAGTTTTTGCAAAGTCACCTGAATAACTCCTAATACGGGGTTCTATCGATTTCATGAAATTTTGCTTCATTCTGCCCTTCAAATGTTATCCAAATGCATATAAAATCTTCCTGGTATAATTTCAACCCTACCGATAGAGAACAGGCAGCTCTTTGCGGTACGACCACAAAGTATTTGTTTTCCCACCGACCGAGCCCAGGTGGATAGACGGCACCTAATTGGCAGATTTTTTTGAGATGCGCTTTTAATTGCGTTCGGGTATGCTTTTCGGGACCCCTTTAGTCGGCAGTATGCAGAGTTAGAAAATAAATCAGTCTCGTTCCTGTAGATGTAGGAATAGAAAGTTTTATGATCTATTTTTATTTCTTTAGTTAAATGAAATAATTTTCATGAGTATATCTACCGCCGCCCATGTCACTTTCTATGAAGGATTTTCCGATCGTCGGCTTTTATCTTTGTTCAACTGACTTTGCAAAAACTATCCCTACGGAGGGAATCAAGGGTAATCAAAATTGCAAAATACATATTTGCAAATTTTTTTTGAAATTTTTTAATTCTTCTCTGAAATTTTTTCTTGATTACGGCCCTAGCGGTTCTTAAATAACAAAAGGTCATAAACTAAATATACCTACCAAAGTACAAGCTACAAAATTTGATTTTCTTACGCTCCTATGCACCGTAAGCACTTAAGCGCGATTATGAGTATAATCGCGATTAAGTCGTTGTTGCTCACATACAAAACAACAAAGAGGGAGAATGGATTAGATAAGCCTTGTTACGGTGCATCTGAGGGTTAACTTCTTAGAAGTAGCACGATCTATACTTATATCATAATAAATTTGGTAAAAAAAAAATTTGAAGTCACAAGCTTTTATAAAATGCACTAAAAATTAAAAAATAATTTTCTAACATTCTAATATTATCATAATAATAAAAGCGATGGCCGACTGATGGAAATTTTGACGATGTTAGCACGATAAGATATCCGTATCAATTAAATATCACTATTTGCAAGAATCAATCTAGCAGAAAAATGCAGAGGTACCAAACCCACCCAACCCGACCCAAGATACCCCAGAATTTCTCTGACATAGGTATGGCAATGGCATAACATTGCGGCAAAAAACATATCTTTGATGACCTGCTATGTTGAATATTCTTTAAGTGTTTAGATCACAAATTTAGATTAACTTATGCTTTGATTTGCGGCCATCGCTTTTATTATTATGATAATATTAGAATGTTAGAAAATTATTTTTTAATTTTTAGTGCATTTTATAAAAGCTTGTAACTTAAAAAAAAATTTACCAATTTATTTTCTACTTTTTAGTCTCAGCAATCTACTCTATTAAATGAAAATATTTGTTCAATAACAGAACAGAAGAGTTTATTCTAGATTATAATGAAATCGCTGATCGTGAGTTGTTTATAAACTCATTTTTCTATTGGGGGGAAGGAGAGGGTGGGGGTAGAGGTAGAAATATATTTTTTGTTTGGGCTGTATTGCTATCGGACCTTTATGCATATACCAAATTTTATAAAAGTCGTTTGAAGTGAACTGTGACAAAAACGCATTTTTTATGGAAGGGGGTGGGGGGTAGGGGTGGGAGGACATTTTTTCATTATTGTTGTATTGTCATCGGACCACTGTATGTATACCAAATTTCATCAAAATCGGATAATGGGAAGTGTGTCAAAAACGCATTTTTCTATAGATGGGGTGGGGGTAGGAGTAGTAGGATTTATTTTTATTTATTTTATTTATTTATTTATTATAATCTTGTTATACATACATTTATGTTTAAACTAATATATCAGGGACATACAAATGAACCTATTAGGTTTGTGTGTGTATGTCCCTAACTTATGCCAAAAAGCAACTGTAAATCTTATTCTACACTCTTACTCATTTAATATATTTAAGCTACACTAAAAGAGAATAAACAATGTCAATGCAATTTTTGAATACAAATGAACTATTGTCTATTTATATAAATACATAACTATTATGTGATTAGCTCACTTATGATAAAAATCCAGGTTTTAATTTTTTTCTTTTTAGATTTATTGGTTCTTAATTCAATGGGAAGCGCATTGAATATTTTGGGACCTACGTACAATACATGTTTTTGGGTTTTTGTGTAATGCATTCTGGGTACAGCTAATCTATTTAAATTTCTTGTAACATGGACAGAATTACTTTTATTTTTGTAAATGTCATACTTGACCATAAATCTAATCACAGTCTTTGCTGTCAGTAATGATATGGAAAACAATTCAGTTTCATCAAAAAGAATTCTTGATGGATACCGCTTAGGTTTAAAAAATATTATTTTAATAAAAGTTTTTTGAATAACGTTTAGAGGACTTAACGCCTTTTTTGTTGCAAGACCCCATACCACCAACCCATAACAAATGATCGATTCGATGTGTTTTTTATACGTAAGATGTTGGTCAAGGTAAACTCCTAAGTATTTTACTAAATTTTTTCTATAAATTCTGATGTTGCAACAACATTCTCCCATCATGCCACATTCGGCGTCATGGATTGTTAAGTCTTCCTGTTGCGGTTGTGTTGTTGCTATTTTGCTAAATGTAATAACATTTGTTTTTTGTGAATTAAGGGTCAATAAACTTTGATCCAGCCATTGCTTTATTTCACTTTTTCAGCATTCTTATAGGTAATACTCCAGCTTTCAGATCAGTAGCACCGTGTCGTCAGCGAAACAGATAATTTTGGCAAATTTTGATACTTGTGTAATTTGGTTAATATATATGGTAAATAAAACCGGACCAAGGACAGTGCTCTGTGGCACACCAAACTCTGCTGCAAGAGGGTCACTAAAGTTGTTTTCTATTTTAACTCTCTGTGGTCTTTCCCTAAGAAAAGAACTAAATAATTGTAGCTGTCTGCCTCCTATTCCAATGTCATCCAAACGTTCTAGCATTATCCGGTGTGACACAGTGTCAAATGCCTTGGTCAAGTCTAAAAATATGCTAATCGTTTTACTATTTGTATCAAAATTTTTAACTATGTACTCGGTCACCTGACACAGTGCATTTTCGGTTCCTACTTTTTCTTGGAATCCATATTGCTCAGTGGAAATAATTTTGTGTTTATGCAAAAATGACATTAATCTTAGCTTAATGCACTTTTCCACCAATTTAGCGATGGTGCTTGTTAATGCTATGGGTCTGTAGTTTGTCATTTCGTCAGTACTACCTGCTTTATAGATTGGTATTATTACAGTTTTTTTAAAGAATTTTCGGAAAAATGCACTTTTCAAGAATTAAATTTACTAGGTGGAGCAATGGGGGGATCAACAGTTGGTGATACATTTCTATAATTTTAGAGGTTATATCATCACTACTAGAAGCGCAGGATTTAAGTGAATTTATAAGCGAGATAAGCTCATTTCTAGTGACGGGGTGAAATTCACACATATAGAGATTTCGCCAGACTTTGCTTTGTTGTTTATTAATGGGTTGAACACGACCTGCTAAATTATTTCCAATGGTACTAAAAAACTTGTTAAATTCATAAGCTATTTCTTCAGAACTTGATTTTAAAAGGCCAGTGTGTGATTTTACGATTCTAATTTTTTGTTTGTGATTTGATTGATTTGTTATATCTTTAATAACATTCCATGTTTTTTGCGAATCGCCCTGGCACCCATCAATACGCCGTCTGTAGTACTCAAGTTTAGATGTTTTTATTAGTTTTGAGAGTTTATCCCTGTGCGTGATATAGTTACTACGAGCTAAGCGCTTTCGTAATTTATCCCTTTGCCTTATTGATATCAGCAGGCCGGCAGTTATCCAAGGTTTAAGCCGGAAGCTTTTATTGGGAATAATATAAGTTTCTGTTGATAAGTAAATTTTTTTTCTAGATTTTCTATAAGTGTTTCAGCACACTGATCAGTATCCAACTTATTTAAGATGTCAATCCAATCCTCTTGCTCAAGCATAATTTTTAAGTTTAAATAGTTAAGTTTTTTTTTAACATTATTTAGCGTTTGAGTGTTGGATTCTCCTGTTTTTGACGTATTTATTTCAATAACAGTTGGATAGTGATCATGAGTATCTGTGACCTTTGACTTAATTATAGCTGTTTTGATTTCGCGGACATTATCAGAGCTTT
This sequence comes from Aspidapion aeneum, assembly GCA_963576565.1. NCBI lineage: Eukaryota > Metazoa > Arthropoda > Insecta > Coleoptera > Brentidae > Aspidapion > Aspidapion aeneum. Next base: position 44,746,245 of record OY755040.1, read on the forward strand.
TAACAAAACAATGATCTAGACAGCTTTTTTGATTACCTCTCTCTCTCTAGTTATTCCCCTTACTTTACACAAAAACCCATGTTCTGCCAAACAATCTAGATAGTTATTTAATATTCTGCTTGGTTTACCCAAAAGAATTATATTTATATCCCCTATGAAGATGCTAGCATGAGTATTTTCACTTAGATGCCTATCCAAGAATTCTTCCAGGCTGTTAATAACATAATTTATTATATTAAGTTGCTGGCGATCTGTAGGTCCCAAAAATTTGCTATTGTTTTTACCTACAATTACTTTTAGGAAATAGTGGCCGTTTATCTCAACTAAGCACTGATGCAAAAGAATGCTGGTTTTTACATAAAATACATAACCATCACATTTATTTTTATTGCTCTTATTATATATAATTTCATATCCCGGTATTCTAAAGTCATCCACACAATAGATTTGATGTGTTTCTGACAAGACTATTAGGTCAAAATCTTTACTATAAGACTCCAGATAAACTAAAAAGTTATCTAGGTTTTTATATATGCTAGTTATATTTACATGAATTACTCTTAAACCTATACCTTGACTGTTCAAAAAATGCGCATCGTCCAAAGAATTACAGTCGAACCTCTATTACTCGAACTCAAAGGGACAACCAAAACAGTTCGAGTTATGGAGAGTTCGAGTTATAGAAATTCGAATTAAAGACGTTATAATACATATAAAAAGTGCAGGGACCACTTAAAAGGTTCGAGTTATAGAGAGGTTCGAGTAATAGAGGTTCGAGTTAGAGAGGTTCGACTGTACATAGTTGAGTGTCACATGTCTCATAATTATCTAGAAGATTATTAAGATCCATTGTGATTTATATTAACTTATGTTCCATTATTGGATCTTTTTGTTATTAGTGTCTTTTTAGCTGTTCAATCTGTTCTCGATTTTTGATTCTTATTGCTTCAGAGTTTACTGATTTTCTTACATAGATAGAACGATTTGTCACCCAGACGTAGCTATATGAGTGTTCCGTTTTAAGCTTTTTTGTTACCATTAACAGCTCGCGGACTTTTTTCCAAGTTCTCAGCTATATATATTTTTTGAGCTAGGCCAGATGGACCTGTTGGGATGCCACATTTTATTGTATCAAGATTTTGGATTTTTCTTTTTGCCTCTATAACTTTTTTTCGGCAATCTTCGTCTTTAAGTTGAACCAGAATCATTTTCCGTTCTCCCGTTCCTGAGAGAAAGTTTGCTTTAAAATCAGCTATCTGGAGTGGCATTTTGATCCCGTTCATTATTTTTTGTACTGTTTCTTGAATATTTTCATTGGTCACCTCAGGTCCAGAAATAATAACGTTTTTCTTTTTGATTTGCAAATGGTCTTTCTCTTGTCTGAAGTTAATCAATTCCACCTTCTTTTCAAGATCGCCAAGTTTTTTCTTCATTGCCTCATTCTCTCTTCGCAATTGGTTATTTTCGGCTTGGATGTCCTTCATTGTTTTATTGATCTCTCTCATGACATTACCAAATATAAATATTTTTTTACAAGTTTGTCCAAAAGTGCTAATGCAAGTTGGTTTCAATTTGTGGTATATTTAGTTTATTAGGAAGTCTGTAGTGGTTTGTAGTTTGTCAATATAAATTACATTAATGTAATTCTATCTGCATTTTAAATTGCATGTAATTTTATAAAAAATAAAAAAAAATGTGTACTAAATAAAACTAGTGTGGCTATAATTTTTTAACATAAAATGTACATAGAATAAGCAATTTTGCAGTTATTCAGAAGCCTCTGTTTTCTGTGTTCAACTTTAATTTAGAGCTCTCGAATTCATACTTTACCTCCGATCTACCTTTACACGAGACGCCGAAACCTACCCTTTCTTTTAGTCACGTGACTTTCAATTTAACTCTCTTGCATATGATCACATGGCTACAGTAAATCGATCACTAACAGCATTCGTTTTTTAGACTAGTTATTTAGTCGTTCCATCTAACCAAAACAGTTTTAATACAGTTTTGGTATTGGATTGTGCGCGCATTTGATTCTCGTACGGTTTTATGACTGTCGAATTTGATAATGGAGCGGACTCACTAACACTGAAAAATGACTATTTTTGTGCTTATTGCAGATGTTACCGCAACACCCTGTATCTTCTAAATGTGTCAAAGTTTTGACCAAAAATATTTTTAGTTTTACGCATAAAATATTAAATTGGTTTGTTATGGTTATACGGGTTTTGAAGTTAGGCGGCCATGACACTATACTACTTGTTCCGTGGAGCATTATCTCTAACACTAAGAAAGACGGCAAAATAGGACACCATTTCTATCAACCCGACAAGTACAGATTTAGGCGTTGGCAAAGTTGACAGACTTTTGACAGACTTGTTTTCCAAGATCTTAAACAAGATAAGCTTCTTTCTTGCAATAACCACTTTATTGGTTTGCAACAGAATACATTATTTCCAAAATACCCTGTTATACTCGTCGAATTTATAACCTGGTTTATTCTAAAATCGGTTTTTTTTGTTTTGTTTTAATCTTATTTTATGGTGACAATTCACTTGTTGTAGCGTATTCGTTAGCTGTTTCGCTGTAATTGGCTAAATATTTGGTGTATTCGTCAATCTCCAAACATGCCATCCATACAAAAACGGAATAAAAAACTCAAACATGCCAAAAATGCTTCCTTATTCCCAAACTAGTAAACAAGATCGCCATATTAGGTTTGTCCAGTACATTTTGCCCACTTTTAATTTCCACTTTTAAGGCAACACAAGTTGAACAATACCGCAGCTAAGCAATTGTGCCAACTGATTAAACCAAGTGTGGACGGTAAACGCAAATATTTGGCTTATTTGACTCCTTTGATGTTGATTAGGAAGCGACAAGTCGACGGAAACGCGTGTTTTCTTTTAGCGCTCTTTGCCGTATAGTTCAGGCCCCACAGGTTCAGATACTGCGTTTAATAAGAAAAGCAACACACATGGTATGACTAGACATGAGATTTTTACGAACATTTTATGAACCCCCCTGGCAGGTGGGTGGTTCCCCTTCCTTAGACGTGCTTTTTGACAGTTTTAAATGGTTAAATCTACATTTAAGCACCACTACTACAAATACTGCGTTTTTAAATGGTTAAATCTACATATAAGCACCACTACTACAAATACTGCGTTTAATGAAAGAAGCAACATCCTTGAATATTTTAAGAGGAGGAACCTACCATTCGTGGGGAGGCGTTTCCCCCCGTAAATGGGTTTTGATGAAGATATCTTGAGATATATACAAAATCTATGCAAGATGGACGGATGCTTTGAGAGGGGAGTGTATATCGTTGAAAAGGGTATATTTTCAGCTCTAAGAATAAGTTATAAAAGAAGATATGTAGGGCTATAAAATTCGGGAAAATACAAAAAAAATGTTTTTAATCACACCTTCCATTTATTTAAATGCCTATAAAATGTGCTGATGTAAAGGGGGCGTGTTACACGTAACTAGAGAGGACCTTTTAGTCTATGGACAAATCAAGTTTCGTGTGCAAGTCGTGCCAACTTTCTGCCGATAAGCTAACTTTATTAAAGGCATCCCATATATCAGTTTTTGACTTGTTGTCTTTCTGGTAAATGCGTTTTTTGAATGATATGGCGGATTCAAAATGGCGGGAAGGCGTATCTTTAAAAAAAGTATAACTTTTTTATTTATAATCTGATTTTCATGGAACAAAGTTTAAAATACTTGCTTTGTAATGTATTTAAAAATGTATTGGTCAGAAAATTTGTGTTTGTCAAAAAAATTAAAAAAAAAAAGGTATTTTTTTTTTAATTTTATTTATAACTATTGGAGCTAGAAAAAAGAAGTTTATATAAAAAAGATAGCTATTTTGATTCTTTATTCAAATCTGGTTCAAATGTTCCAATTCGTTAATAAGTTTTTAAGTTATTTCCAAATAACTGGAAAAGAATAGGGGTATATTTAAAAAATATGCTTTTAATGAAAACCATAAGAACTTTTTGAAAGTAACTTAAATTTGTTTAACATACCTAGCAGATCAGGTTTTGACTTATTGTCATTGTGATAATCGCGCTTTTTTTAAATATGGTGGATTCAATATGGCGGAAAAGCATATTTAAAAACAAATTGTATTAATTGTATATTACACATTTTTGATCCATTCTATGTCATTGTGTCTTTAGTGCGTCAACTTAGAACACGACCATATAAGGATGGGGGATAAAAAAATATGGACCAAAAACTTGCCCGGCAACATCCAAATCGTTAGTCTGTGACCTATTCTCAGCTAGGATCCATTGTCAAACTGCGGTCCTCATATTTTGCATACTCAGCTACCTCTAGCACCTGCACTATATTGTAAAAACCTTTGTCGATTGATATTCACTTTTAAAAATAACAATAACAACGTTGTTTGATAATGTCCATCAAACAACGATAACAATTATAATAGAAATCACCTGTTTTACGCCGCGCACCGCCTTATAGGCCTCCGCGTACAGTAATACACCTTCGGTAGTCGTTTTGGTGACAACAAATTGTTTTTTTATTGAAACAAATATAAAATATACATCTATATAAGACTTGTATACACCAAATTAAAGAAAAATGTTAATTCTAAAACTTTTGTTTAAACTTTTTTTTTAAATTTTGCTTACGTGTTATTAAAAATGTAGGTTAAACTTTACTAGCTATACAAAAAAAAATTAAAATTCAGTTATTTTATTTTTTCTAAAAAAACGAAGCAAAATTTTGAAAAATTTAATGGAAAGTTATTTTATTGCGGGTGTTTACTGATTCATTTGCCATTTTTTGCAACCCTCTACGACTATTCTTAACAAAGATACAGCATTTTTAAAAGTATCGTGCAAAAAAAAATGGTGGGGGCATATTTTTAAAAAAACGCATTTACCAGAATGACAAGTCAAATCCTGATCTATGGAGTGCCCCTAACAAACTTGGTTTATCGGCAAAAGTTGGCACGACTTGCACACGAAACCCTCTTTTAGGTCGATTTGTCCATAGACTATTTTGTCAACCTTAATAATTAATATTTAGTTGTTTTCCGCCAAGTTTTTTATAGAGGCGGATGTTTTAGAAATATATATCCTATATATGTAATATGTAACTGGGTACAATGGGTTTTAAAACAAAAAATACTTTTTAAAGAAAAACAATGTGTTAAGGATAAAAGATACCACAAGAAAAAAATTAATTTTAAAAATTTACCGTTTTTGGTACGCGTATAGCACGTGCACCATTGCTTTTAACTGGGACTTATGTACATCATTAAAAAGAAAATTTTGTCTTTTCAAAAAATGCTCCCCTGGGGATTTTTTGACAAGTTGATAATTTTCAAGTTATTATCAGCACAAACCTGCCAAAAAGCACGTTTAAGGGCGGAGGGGGTGGTTCCCCTTTGTAAACTGTTCAGGTGCTGTATTCTTGAATCCCATGCCCGTGAGTGAGTAGCTTCTCACTTACTTTAACCCAGGTGATTGTGAGAGAGGATAGCTGCACTCACCCTGCACTCGACTGACGGACCGTCAAGAATACAGTCTCAGGGGAGTCTCATGTCTATCCATGCCAAGTGTGTTGCTCTTCTCATTTAATGCAGTATATCGCTCAAATCTCACATGTAGGGCCTGAACTAGTAGTCCATGGAAATCGTACAAAAAATGGGGTGTTGCCTTGCATGAAATGAGGTACTTCTGATTTTTGGATATGTCGTATCTGATAAAGTGGTTATGACAAATCCAAGTTTTCGACCTTGAAAGTCCTCCGGATCATTATTAAATTCTACAAAAACTGCAAAATGTTCTTACATTTTTCACGTTTTGTCAATTTTGACCACTAAGGACTATTGTTATGGCAAAAGTTGTTATATAGAATTTTAAAGCAAATAAAATTTAAAAGAAAACGAGACTAATTTTGTCTTTGTAGGTGAAATAATTTCTAAGATACAGCAATTTAAACTTGTGCAAAATTTCAAAAAAAAGAAAATTTTACAGTTTTTTTTTAGTGTTTGTCAATATTAATATTAAACACAAAGGACACATTTAACGGCAAAATTTGTCATATATATATATAATATTAAGGACTAATTTTTCAATAAAACGACACCAATTTTGTTTTTTTAGATCTAATAGTTTTTGAGATACAGCTGTCAAAATTTAATGAGGTTAGTAAGCAAATATTTTAAAAAGGGTTTGTAAAATAAATTACGAGTGTTAACGAAATAAGCATTTTAAGTTTTTTAAAATTAGTAATGTGAATCTCTTCATTTTATATATTCAGTATTCATGTATTATTGCACTTACTTATATATTTTAAATTGTGTACATCTTTGATGGACCAGGCTGGTCCCCTAAATCCACAGCACTTCTTTTTGGAGCAGTTTGCTCCGGTAATATTTCTTGATCGATCGAGTGATTTATGAATGTCGTCAAATGCAAGGTTTGGTATGTTTTCAGAAGATTGACCGCTAGAGTGGCTATAAACCGCTGAGCATTTATGTCATACTTTTCTACAACACCAATTGTTGGTACAACCTTTTCTGCAGTTGCAGCAAATCATGTTTAGCAAAGGCTGAGGAGCTGGTGGTTTCGTCATCAGTTGCCTTGTGTACTTCGCATCTAGCCCCAACCGAGTGAATTCATTTCATTTCGCAGCCACTTTATTAGCTTTAAAATTGTATACCACAACTTTTGCTGTAGCATTAGTCCTTGGTGGTCAAAATTGACAAAACGTGAAAAAAGTGAGAAAATTTAGCTGTTTTAGAAGAATTTAATAATGATCCGGAGGGCCTTCGAGGTCGAAAACTTGGATTTGTCATTACCACTTCATCAGATACAACATATCAAAAAATCAGAACTTCCTCATTTCATGCAAGGTAAAATGTACCAATTCCAGCAAATAAAGCAATATTTAAACATCGCCGTTTGTCGATAAATAACCCAAATATACGAATACGCCAATTTAATTGAAGTGCCGCCATTATAGGTTGCAGTTAATAACACTATGTAACAAATTTAAACTTTTGTTTTGTTTATTGTGATTTTTTTGGTTTTTTCTATTAGTCGAGTCCCAAATTTTCGCTTTCACTTAATAAAAAAAAAATCCAATACTTCGGTTCGGTTCGGTTCGGTTCACAAATCACAAAATTTCCCTCTTTTTTTCTGAATTTCCGATTAAATATCTTCCAATTCTGGTTCTTGGAAATTTAAAGTAAACGGTGGAAGTGGAAAACACGGTGGGGAGAGAACAGAGAGCGTATCACTAGACTGCAATTCCGGATAATAAATATTTTTTCGATCTGATGACTTTTTGTAAGTTTTTAACTCAACTACACAAAAATAACAATTTGTTACATGATTTGTAGGCTCCCTTCAAATTCTGGGAACACCAAATGGCATTTTCCTGTTCTCTCCTCTATACCATGCTTCAAAAGTTGATCGACAGCCAAGCGCGGATCTGGGTCAAAATCTAGGGGAAGGGGGTAATAGTCGACGAAATAATTATTTGTTATATAATTTTTTTTCTAGAGGGTGGTAATTCTCCTGTTTTTCGTTTAATTATTAGGCAAAAGTGCATATTGTTCTCAAGGTACCTTAATTTTTTAAGTAGGTACCTACAGGTTTCTGTCAAAATAACAGTTTTTTTTTAATTTTAAAATTTTGTTAAAAAAAGCTTCTGATTGGAAAAATTTGAAATTTGGTATTTTTCATAGAATAAATGTATCCAAAAATTTCCAACCAAAATCGGTGAGATGGTCTGGCAAAATTTTTTTTGGTTGATTTTATATGAAATGGCCCTTAGTTAAAAATATATATCGTATCGCTATCGTTTGAGTAACGGTGGCGGGGATCGCTAGGTTCACAAATAAAAAAACAAAACATGAATTCTGTTTCTGTCAAAAAAAGTTACAAATGAACAAATTCAGAGAAATTAACCCAACAAGAATAATAAAGTCAAACAAAACTAAACACTACTTTTTTAAAAACAAAGCCGCAAAATTAGTTAACACCTAAAAAAACCGTATACCAATTCAATTTTGAAAATCTAATTGATTTTGGCTTTAAGAACTTTGAAATAGTTATGATTTAAATCGAAGTAGTTAAGAAACTCTGCCCAGGTTCTTAGGCGCCGGTTAGGTTAGGTTTGTTGCTCTGTGGAGTTAATAATTGCTGCCTATTTACCATACTGGGTGGGCCAAAAAAAACGGACAATTTTTTTTTATTATAACTTTCGAACTATACCATCGCTTTTAATGCGACAAACTGCACTTGGCAGAGAATTTTCAATGTCTGTTAGAGTTTTGACTGATTATACTATTTTGTCCGTTCTCTTAAAATCCAAGATGGTAGACGAAATTGAATTGTACCCTTTAAAGATGCTCGTTTATTCTTGTGTTCCGTGTTTTAATTATTTTTTTAAATCTGTAAAAAAGCTGCACAACATGGTACGAATCAGCCAAATCGGTTTACTGGTTCTCAAAAATATTTTTGTTTCAGCCATTGTTTTACAGATTATACGATTGTATTGCCAATCCTCTCTGCATTCATTGCCTTATACACTCATTATTACTGAACCGATCTGAACTTATGGTGAGAATTAATTGTTCCTTAAATATTATATATATTTGCCGCCATCTTAAATGTTAAGATTTTCTGACAGAATCATACTTGACCCTTCAAAGAGGCACTTCTATTCTTATTTGCCGAAAATGTTTTAGTTTTTTTTAATTTGTAGAAAAGCACTAATTTTCTCCCGCTTAACAAGGTACAAAGTAATAAAATCGGTGAAGTGGTTCTGACAAAATTTGAATTTGATTTAATCATTGTTTTACAAATTATACGATTGCATTGCCAATTCTGTCTGCATTCAGTTCTTTATAAATTCATTATAACTGAACCAATTTTAGTAAAAAAAAAACGTCATGGTACAACCTGATTGAATCGGTTCAGTAATAATGAATTTATAAAGAAATTAATGCACACAGGATTGGCAACGCAATCGTATAAATTGTAAAACAATGGTTCAAACAAAATCAGTTTTTGCGAGAACCACTACACCACTAATTATTTGTACGTCTGAATTTTAAGATGGCGGCAAATTTTGATTATAATCTTTAAAAAGCAATTAATTCTCACCATAATTTTTGTTATTTTACTGAAATCGGTTCAGTGATAACAATGTTATAAGAAAATGAATGCAGACAGGATTGGCAATGCAATCGTATAATCTGTAAAACAATGGTTGAATCAAACATAGATTTTTTGAGAACCATTACACCGATTTTACTAATTTGTACCTTGTTGTGTGGGGGAAAGGTAGTGCTTTTCTATAAATGAACAAAAATCTAAAAGATTTTCGGAAAATAAAAATAAACACGCCATTTTGAAAAATCAAGTATGATTCTGTCCACCATCTTAAATTTTAAGATGGCGATAAACTTTGATCATGATCTTTAAAAATAAATCAATTTTAACCAGGGCGTTTTTTATGTCATTAAAATCGGTTCAGTAGTAATAAATGTATAAGGAAATAAATGCAGACATGATTGGCAAGGCATTCGTATAATATGCAAAACAATGGTTGAAACAAAAATGTTTTTATTTAGACCCACTGAACCGATTTTGCTGAATCGTACCTTGTTGTACGTGGTAAGAACGCAGCTTTTTTAGTAGTTTAAAAAATAATAAAAACATGTTTGTAACACAAGAATAAACGAGCATCTTGGAAGGGTACATTTTAATTTCGTCCGCCATCTTGTATTGTATCTGTAAAAACGGGACGGTTGGCAACCCTGTGAAAGATATCGTGTGGTGGAGTTCACCAATAATACATACCCAATTGTTTGGATAAGTAATACTTCCATTAGGATTTTTTATACAATTTTCCCAAACGTAATAGTCCTTATATTTTGCGTTGTTTTGCTCAGATTTTTGGAACCACGCATGCATGTTGCTGGTGTGATTCGGGACAAAGTCCAAGATCACTTTCAGACCTCTTTTGTGAGCTTCGGCGACCAGTTTTTCAAACGTGCTAATATTACCTAAAACGATCTAAATTAAAAATTTTCTGACATAATTTTCCTTTTGCAGCTCCTTCTGGGCCACTGTGCTACTTCATAAATTATTTGGTTTTTTGTTGTTTCTATATTGTGGGCTTTTTGATAAACATTTTATGACACCTATTTTAATCAATTGCCTGACCTGTTAAGAGCCCCGCTGGTAATAAGCGGGCAGAGCCAATAAAGTAAAAACGAAACGAAAATGCGCTCACTTGTGAACAGACCCAAAAATGCCTCCGTCGAAAAGTAAGGTTTGGGGTGCCATTTTTTTTATTCTGAATGGTATAAGCTAGAGGAATGATAGTTGGCACGCATATCGGCTTGGCACGCATATCGGCCTTCAAATACTAATTCTTCTATCAAAAAAATTAGTTATATGTGCCTAAGAAGGCAAAATATTTACAACACTATTGCACACCTAGGTTTTACTAAACTGCTAATTCATAAAATTGCCCATATGTATAATATATTATTTTAGAAATATCGAGATATTATTAAAGTAGATATCTCTACACATTACAGCAATGCATTTAAGAGCGTCAAACATAATAAGTTTTTGAGAATACTACAATATATCAGTATATCAAGCAAACAACTGCAACTTCGCAAATCTGTACTGAAATTAGACGAAACTGTATATATAACCTTAGTTTTTAATCTCTATTCTGGAAAAATGCTTGAGAATGAACTAAAAGGGGTAGAGAAGGGCAGAAGTCAGAAGTACACACTTCTAAAAGGCATACTTATAAATAATATCAGTAAATCTGAAAATGCCATTATATTTGCTTACACAAACCAGTTTACAAAAACAAGTAAACAGTAAGATAAAAACCTGAACAAAGAAAAAACGAAGTACCATATAGAGTGTTAATATCGAGGTTAAAATTTAGTACTTTTATCGAAAAAACACAAGTGCGCGAGACAAAGTATACGATCTAAGTATGCAAGGCAGAGATATCCAACCGTGTGTATCCAATGAAAATACAGCGAGTGAAAGTATTTATCGATGTGATAAATGAAGCTCCCTTATAAAGGAATTGAAGTTGTACACGATGTATACCATACATCATGGTTAAATGCTATAGGATTCATGGAAAATGATTACAGTATGTAAGAAAAGAACAACTGCATATGCATAAAATATGTAGTATGTAAGAAAAAATGATAGAATTTTACACGTGGTTACCCATTGTTTCAGGATAGCCAGACCCACAGCCAATACCTGTCCTCTGTGCATACCGGTAAAGTATAGGGAGAAAATTTATCACACCGATTGTTTCCCCTAGCGCGGCTTCGACAGTTCGTAAAGAAAATCCGTCGGTGGTATTTGCACATAAAATATCAGAAATTTAGACGATAACTACGTAACGTCTAAACCTTTTTTTTAAGCTTGTTTTTTTTACAAATCAAAGTTTATGGCTTCCCTAGCGAAAAAAATAAGGTAGGAGTCCGTTTTAAAAGCAAATTCTTTCATATTGATTTAAGAACTACCTAACGAATTAAATTTTTAAAGATACCACCGCTCTATGCTCAACAGTATCTGAGCCTGTTATAAAATTCAGTTCGAACAGTACTTATTATGGTGGTGATTATTTTTGCCCGAAGTTCATCCAAAGTGGTAGCTCTTAAATCGGCTGCCTGATATTAAAACAAAGTAACTTTTGAGACATTTTTGTAAAAATCGAGTTTTTTTGTAAATTTACCTAACCGTAATCTTACGCACAATTTAGTATAAGAATTTTCTAAATCGGTTAAGAAATACCGAAGTTATTACATGATTTAGATCACGTTACCCCATTTACTCCTATGCTTTTTAAAAACTTTGTATTGATATTTATCGGTTTTGATAAATCTGCAATTACTTTGTTTTAATGTCGGTCAGCCGAAATGGCCATGCGAAAAAATTTGGCTTATTGCATCGCCCCATAACAAAATTATTGGGTGTTAAATCTGGTGATCTCGGAGGCCATCTGATAGTCTTACTTTGCCTGCTTGTAATAAGCCGCCTTGAAAACGTTTCATTTAGAAACATTCTCACATTTGACACCTGATTTGATCCTGCAACAGAGCTAAATAATTTCTCCCTCATAAATTACCATTGATGAAAAAAAGACCAATGATATTGTCACCCAAAATCCCAATCCAGACATTAAGACCAGTATTTACTAAGACCTTAAGACTAAGCATTGTAGACCGGGTTTAAGTATCAAGTCTATCGACTTGATAAAGTCTATCGACTTGATACCGACCGGTTTAGGTGTATTTTTATAATACTCACAGGTCAAACAACTGCAAAGATTTGGTGCACCCTAATGTGCAATATGATAGTAAGCATTTCTCAGTGAGTTTCATCTCATATAAATTCAAATTAACATAAAAATTTTGTAACCAAATGTCATTTTTTGGAAACTTAGTCCGTGCAGTCGTTGGATTCCCGTTAAAAATAGTCTCAAATTGTAGTGCCACCCCTGAGGGGTGGTTTAAAAGTCGAAAAACAATAGAAATAATCCATGATTGACAAAAAAACTTACATACAAAAATATTCAAAGTTAAATGATACATAAATAACTTAAAACTATATCTGTAGATGCATTGCAGTATTAAATACGTATCAATATTTAAATACTGTAAAAAGCACAAGATATATTAGAATCCCTTTTCAATTACTCATTCACTAAACGAATCGAGCGGACAGCTTACACTGACTTACACCGTTTTTATTCGACATTTCCTAGTGACATTTGGAGGTTTAAATATGGCTACCATTGTTAAACCAAAATATTTGATTATTTTTATTTATTTATAACCTTTGTGTGGAAATAATGTCTTTGTTAAAACGAAAAAAGATAACCCATATCCCAAGGTATTTATGAACAATTTATATAAATATTAAAAATTATTGCATTCACGGGAAAAATAAGTTAAACCTTCAACCAAAATCTAGACTTTTAAACCCAGGATTGTAGCACTTAGCACTGTAGACCCTTTAGTAAATACTGGTGTATGTATTTGAAGATACTGGGTCCATTCTGCAGTATGCAAATGTTTATTTTTCCGTGAGCAGTAATGAACAACGGAAGGATTGTGACGGTCATGAATTGAAAACGAACTTTTCTGGTTTTACAAAACTCCATTCTTCGAAAATGATCATATGGAAAATAATTTCTAGCAATTTCCCCCGAAATACCATTGAACCATCTGTACATTTTCCTGAACGCTAAATGTAAACGTGGCATGGCTTAAGCTAGAAAAACAAATACGCACTTCTCACCTGTTTCGCTGCACACAACGGAATGACGAAAAACTTTGTGAAGATAAGAGGTCACGATGTATTCCCCTACTTTCCCACTACCAGCCCGAATACGGGTCTAAACCAGCGAATAATATTTAAAGACATCGCCCAAAATATATTTATCTTCTTTTACTTCTTTCTTACATACATTAAGCACAGCAAGAAGTACGTGAATCATATAGCTTTTAACCATGCTGTATACTTTAAAAGCAAATCTTAAGTAAACGAAAAAACATTTGAGATACTTCTGCCAAAGTACATAGGCTGCAAATCTGCCCTTAGGTTTGCGCCCCCGTGGCCAGCTAATAATTACGACGCTGACAACAATTACCATATTGTGGAGCAATATCATAATAGTCGCTGATATCATATCCTCCATCTACCATGGGCGACTTATAGATTGGGGAAAGCCAAATGGCATCAACTCCTAAAAATAAAATAAAAAGTTATTAATCTCTGAAGACATAATAACTAATGCCATACCAAAATACACAGTTCTAAATTACCTATTTACCAAAATGTAAAATCATAGGAAGTTTTATATTTTTGTCCTTCTGTATAAAGGTTTGTGTAGGTATCAATAGGGACCTGTTGCAATAGTGCCAGGCACAAATTGTGCCGGGCACTATATTGACAGTTTCTCATTATAAGAACAGCTGTGTCCTTTCAAAATAAGGCCTTTGTGTATTATACGAGCCGGATTTAATAGTGACGCCACTATTAATGGAAAATAAACGACGGTATTTATAAATTTTACTTTGGTATGTCAATTTTGAAAGATCAACTGTCAGTTTGCAATGCGAAACTGTCAATATAGTGCCCGGCACAATTTGTGCCTGGCACTATTGCAATAGGTCCCTAATATAACAAAGTCATTAAATTATTATACGCAAGTTATGCGGTAATCCAACTTGGCCTCACATGACCTATAGATTAGATTGTAGATTACACACCAAACCAACATTTAAAGTTTTTGCGACGACACCCTCACCAGTAAGAATTTCTTAGAAGTAACCGCAACGTACTCCCGCTACGTCTCAGTATATCATTTAGCGACGTGGTAATTCCCTAAGTGGGGAACCAATTTGTGGTTATTACTACTTAGCCACGTGTTTAAAGTCACTGTAGTAACTACTACACTACTTCGTCGCGGCCAAGTATGTACTCCGTCGTAAAAGCTGTTTTCGTTATGGCATAAAAGTAGCGATGTAGTTGCAAATATTATAATCGTTTCTTTTTGGTAGAAATATTACACAATATGGTGAACATTACAGTAAACAAACTGGCTAAATTTTTAGTTTGGTTATGGCTATAATATGTACTACGTTATCTTAAAGTGAGAGAATTTACTAGCTGAGAACCAATATTCAACTGCGACTTAAATTTTTATGTGAAACATGCTTCAGATTTATTGCGAAAAACCGGCGCGCCTGTAAAATTGAATCGTTTTCTGGTAGCTGATGGAATTTTTTGTTGTGGATTTTGAGGTTATGTTTTCCTAATCGGCAGTTAAGTCCAACAAATGGTGTTTAATATGTGCATTTGGTACTCTTGGTAATTAATTTGTTTATAAAATAGTATCTCCTTAATATGGGCTCAAACAACAAAAATAAAAATATCGAATTTTCTACCTACAAAAATAGACATGGCGTCCCAAACAATATTCCCTAATAGTCGAAAGGGTAATTCTTAATAAAAAAATAACAAAAATTTGTTTATTGTTTCAATTTTAATCAAAAAACTCGCCGCAAGTTAAAGTAAGAGTTTAAAATGTACAAGTTGGGAAGCCAAAATACACCATCCAACTCTATGGATTTGAAAAACTAGGTTCTAAGGCTTAAAAACGCAGAAATATAACTGCGAAACGTCGCCAAAGAAAAATTATTTTTCTTCATATCCAGCCTTACACCCAAGAAAACTTCTGAAAACATAAATGGCAGAGAATGATATCAGTAATAAAAAGTCAACGTTTCCAAAGTAGGAACAAAAGATCGACACAAAAAAAAATTCAAAGTATTTACGGCTTTCAAGTTGTTCCAAAGAGTTATTTTCTCTACATTATTACATGATACTATGATGAGACAAACTTTTGTGGTAAAAATTAAAGTTATAATGTAGTTGTCGAATACACTTGTTTGCGACTTCAATGAAGCTTAACTTTCTAGTGGTAATTAAGTAACATACAAAAGTCATCGCGACTACGAAATAACGACTAAAAAGAACGTAAAACTTTGGCAACGTTCGATCGTGGTAGGGAAGACTATCAGTATTATTATAGACCATCAAGTAGCAATCCTAAGAAGTAGTTTAGAGGGTCGCTTTTACGAAAGCTCTACTTTTTCGTGATGCCAGATAGTAGACAGAACTGAAAAGTGCCGAATTTTTGTTGGGATCACCACATTTCTACCATAAGATAGTAGCAAAGCCTTTGGAGCGTGTAGCCACTACTATAATTCTTAGTTGGGCAAGGAGTTGTGTCGATACTGTTTGACTTACGGTAACTGACCCTCGGAACGGAAATCAAAAAGTTGTTTTTTACACAATACACGGTATGATAAAGTTTCTATTTAGTTTACTGCATTGGGCTTTGTGTCTTGTGTAAAAACCAACTAGTTGATTCCCGTTCCGAGGGTCAGTTCTCGTAACTCAAACTGTACTAAGCCGGTCAGCACCTATATCTCTAAGAGTGTGCGTCATGACTCTGGATATCATTTTGTATCCAAGATAGGCTTTTGCCCAATAAAGTTATTTTCTTGGGAGTTAGTTTTCTCACTTCTTAAGAGGAAGCTCTGCGTATGGCATATAATGAGCGCGTAAGAGTTTTGGAAAAACTTATGGAAAAAGTATTATATATAAAGAAGAAGTATAAAATAATTAAAATTTCCTGAAGCCGTTAAGTCTGTGGAGGCGGTGCAGAGTTATATCGGAATAAAAATGTTAAATAATATTGCTGACAAATTTTCGAGAGTTTTGATGTAAAACTTTTTAGGCATGTTTTGCAAATTAATTTAGAAAAAATCTTTTTTGTACTTTTAAGAAGAGACTTAAATGCACCGCGCATTTAAAACCCCATTGCGATGAGTGAAACGATTTTAGGCAATACAATGTATTAAAAAATGACTATAATAAAAAAAAAAATTATAAAAAAAACACCCAACTGCTAAATTTACTTGTAAGTACTAGTCGCAGTTGAGTAGAGAATTGATACGTATACCTATAATATACGACATGCTTCAACTTTTAGTTTTGAAGCCCAAAGCACACTTACGAAATTATACAGTTTTGTATTTTCATGAATCAGGTTATTGGGTAATTTTGTACCCAACTGCGACTAGTAGTTACAAGTACTTTAGCAGTTGGGTGTTTCTTTAATTTAAAAAAAAATATTCCCAACTTTTAGGTTTAATTCTTATTCAGCCTTATAAAAAGCACTATGCATTTACAATTCATAAGTACGTGTAGATTTTCTATGGACGCGAACATGTGTTACCTTCCATTGAGTGTAGGTACGGGAGGAACTAGTAAAATTGTATCGAAAAAAATCTTAAAGTGTGTGTCGAAAGAGTTTTTGAAATCGCTCTAAATTTGTGAATAGGTATAGCTACAACTCTTACTAATAAGAAGAGTGAGGAGAAGAGAGGGAGAGGAAGGAGAAAACTAGTAAAATGATGTTGGAAAAAAGTCTTAAAGCATGTGCAGACAGAATTTTTGAAATTGCTCTATATTTGTGAAAGATATAGCTACAACTATTACTAATAAGGAGGGAGGGGAAAAGAGAGGGAGGGGGAAACTAGTAAAATGATGTTGGAAAAAAGTCTTCAAGCGTGTGCAGATAGAACTTTTGAAATCGCTTTATATTTGTGAAAGTTATAGCTATAACTATTACTAATAAGGATGGCGGGGAGGAGAGAACCAGAGCCGGAGGAGGAAGGAAAACTACTAAAATGGTTTTGGGAAAAATTTGAAAGCGTATGCTGAAAGAATTTTTGAAATCGCTCTATACCGGGTGAGCCAAAAAAAACCGGCCAATTTTTTTTCATTACAGCTTTTGAATTATACGATCGATTTTAATGGGACAAACTGCACTTGATAGAGAATTAATCAGAGTTTTGACTGAATATATTTTTTTGTCCGCCATCTCAACGGCAAGATGGCGGACGACATTAAAATATACACTTCAAAGATGCTCGTTTATTCTTGTGTTGCGAATATGTTTTAATTATTTTTTAAATCAGTGAAAAAGCTGCATTCTTGCCACGCACAACAAGGTATAAACTAGCAAAATGTGTTCAGTGGTTCTAAAAAAATATTTTTGTTACAACCATTGTTTTGCATATTATTCGATTGCCTTGCCAATCATGTCTGCATTTATTAGCTTATAAATTCATTACTACTAAACCGATTTTGATGAAATAAAAAACATCCTGGTGAGAATTGATTGCTTTTTAAAGATCATGATTAAAATTTATCGCCATCCTAAAATTCAAGATGGCGGAAGGAATAATACTTGATTCTTCAAAATGGCGTGTTTATTCTTATTTTTCGAAAATGTTTTAGTTTTTTCTTAATTTATAGAAAATCACTACTTTTCCCTCACACAACAACGTACAAATTAGTAAAATCGGTGTGGTGGTTCTTAAATAATCTATTTTTGTTTTAACCAGTGTTTTACAGATTCTACAATTGCATTGCCAATCCTGTCTGCATTAATTTCCTTATAAATTCGTTATTACTAAACCGATTTTAGTGAAATAAAAAAAATCGTGGTGAGAAATGATTGCTCTTTAAAGACTGTAATTTAAGATGTCGGACAGAATCATACTTGATTCTTTAAAATTGGGTGTTTATTCTTATTTTGCGAAAATGTTTTAATTTTTTTTTTATAGAAAAACTACCTTTCTTTCTCATAAAGAGGTACAAATTAATAAAATCGGTGTAGTGGTTCTTACAAAATCGGATTTTGTTTTAACCATTGTTTTACAAATTATACGATTGCATTGACAATCCTGTCTGCATTCATTTCTTTATAAATTCATTATTATTGAACCGATTTTAGTTCAATAACATCATGATGCAAATTTTAAAGATAAATCAGTTTGCGTTATGATGTCAATAATAATGAATTTATAAAGAACTGAATGCAGACAGGATTGGCAATGCAATCGTATAATTTGTAAAACAATGGTTAAAGCAAAATCATGTTTTGTGAGAACCACTTAACCGATTTTATACTTTGTACTATGTTAAGCGGAAGAAAAGTAGTGCTTTTCTATAGATTACTAAAACTAAAACATTTTTTAGAAAATAAGAATAAACACGCCATTTTGAAGAATTAAGTATAATTCTGTCCGCCATCTTAAATTTTAAGATGGCGATAAATTTTGATCATAATCTTTAAAAAGCAATCAATTCTCTCGTTTTTTATTTAATCAAAATCGGTTTAGTAGAAATGAATTTATAAGCAAATAAATGCAGACATGATTGGCAAGGCAATCGTATAATATGCAAAACAATGGTTGAAACAAAAATATTTTTTTTATAACCATCAAACCAATTTTGCTGATTCGTACCTTGTTGTGCGTGGCAAGAATGCAGCTTTTTTACTGATTTAAATTAATATTTAAAACATGTTCGCAACACAAAAATAAACGAGCATCTTTGAAGGGTACAATTTAATTTCGTCCGTCATCTTGGATTTTCAGATGGCGGACAAAAAAATATATTTGGTCAAAACTCTGATTAATTCTCTAGTGCACTTCGTCTCAATAAAATCGATGGTATAGTTCAAAAGTTATAATGAACAAAAAAATTGTCCGGTTTTTTTGGCCCACCTGGTATTTGATAAAATTATGCGAATATGGTTTTTGCATAAGGTGGGGGTAATGACAGAGGGGGGATGGGTGGGAGCAGGAAGGACTACAAAATAACTACAGCAAATTAGATGACATGTGCAATGGGTAATCAAAGGAATTTCAATAAAATCATCTGAAATTTAGATAATTTGTATGCCTTTCATCATCGATTCATAAATAAGAAAATCCGCCATTTTGGATTCGCCATTTTGAATTTTTTAGAAGTTTAAGTCAAAATCATAAGCAGGGACTTGAAACCCCGCCAATTTCTATATTTTATACTTCTACACGCTATACACATCAGTTCATAAATAAGAAAGTCCGCTATTTTGGATCGGCCATTTTAATTTTTTTAAGTTTGAGTAAAAAATCGGTTAGTAAATAAGAAAATCCGTCATTTTGGAATCGCCATTTTGAATTTTTTAAGTTTAAGGATAAAACTGTATTAAGTGATCTCAGGCACTGCAAACTTTTAAGTTTGAGACAAATCGGTTTAAAAATAAAGAAATCCGCCATTTTGGATCCGCCATTGTTGTAATAAAAAACGTAAATTGTAGTGTTACCAGGTTACCAAACACTACACCTACCAAATTTTAACACTCGGCTTAATGGATTAAGGTTTACTTAACAAAACTAAATGTCAAGAAAATTGCGTAGATTTTTTAAAGATGTTTTTGTATAAATAATCTATCTATTTTGTTTTTCATCTGCACATTTTATCGAAAAAAGTTGGCCCGGCGCCCAGTTTGCAACGCCGAGTTGGCCCGGCGCCAAGTTGGCCCAGCGCCCAGTTGGCGGCGCCCAATTGTCCCATTCCGCTCTGATATGTTACTGCAGAATCTGCAGTTCTCAACGTTTGCTTTACCTATTGCGTTATTTTACTGGGCAGGGTCCGGTAAGTAGTCCGACTACTGGTCTTAAGACACAATTATACAAAAACAAACAACAAACACGACCATAACCTCCCGCTCATGCGTTTGGCGTCTTTTAAATAAATAAATATGCCAGCAAACACGCAACGCTGAGCCCGCCCGCCCGGTGTTGTACTGGAACTGCAAGTTTTGCAGCTCTATTTTTGCCTAGATTTCGCTATCTAAACCCTGAGCAAGTGCGGTGCGGGGCGAAGGAAGGGGTTCCTAGCCGAGCACAGATCTCGTTAGCCGCCCAGTTACTTTGTGTTGAAATTTAGCAGCGCAACAATGCAAATAACTTCATTTGACCGACTGTGAAATGCAGCCTTCGACGACGGCGCGCGGCGTCATACTCAACACACGTACGCGATTTGAAGGCCTACTATACCAACACCGGACCGGAAATATACTGCTATTCCAATAATTTTAGAAATAAAATAATTATATTAGAAAAATAGCAGCGGCTGAAAAATAGTCTAATAATGTGAAAATTTTGGGGGTTCTGCAGCTCTGCAGCCCTTATGCACTAGCCGCCCCTGCAATTGATTAATTTTTCATTCGTTTAGTTCTTTTAGGTAGTGACTGCATTGTCTACAATAGTTTCAGCTTGTCGTTTTAATGTTTGGCTAGGTTTAACGCAAACTTAAAAGCCTTCATATCCATCCATGCCCTAGCATTGAAGGTTAAAATCCATGGAGTGGAGAAAATGTTTTGTACGGTTAGAGCACATTCATAAATTACGTAACGTAAAAATTCAGGATTTTTAACCCTCCCTTCCTCCTTGGTAACGTTTGATAATTAAATATCAAAGAAAGTTTTTTTAAGGTGTAGTAACAGAAAAAATAAAATTAATTTTACGGCCCGTCTACACAACGGGGGCTGGTAGCCTCAGAACATCGATGTTACCGTCTTATTAGGCTTCATCAGTACAAAATCCAAACAAAATGGAAAGGCGATAATATAAAGATGTTTGAAACTCTTCCTTAGGTCGGGGTGGTGCTAGCCGCAGACATCGCCCAAGTAACACAAACTGGACAATATAGTTTAAAAGCAAAAACTCTGCTGTGAAAGTGTTGTCAGAGCTTAGTTTTTGCTGTAAAACAGCTAGCTGTGGTTTAGAAATTATTTTAGCTATAGAACCTCTCTGATAGCAGGTGTTTATGATAAAATGGCTATTGATGTAATATTACCCAGGACTTGCTCTTTTAAAGTTAAATAATTGCTAATAAGCATGCTAAAATTTAGCTAGCTAAATAACATAAATTTTAAGCTCTTATTCCTATTATTTAGCTACAAAAAGTGGCAATTTAGCAATTTTGTATTTTAAGCTGTTTATTACAAAACTGTTAACAGCCCCTAACAGTGCTTGGCCAGAAGACCAGTGCGATTATGACTGTTGAAAAAAAGAGAATTTATTGTCAAATTGTGTCAGGCCTGATCCAAGGATCGTAAAGAAACCGGTTGTGTGGTAACTCCCAGCCAATGACGCGGCATTTTGCCTGCTCCACGGTCAACAAAGAAAGACCTATACGTTACATTATGAGAGAAATAAAGATAGGTCTATTTGAAAGCAAGAAAAATACCAAAATTTATTAAAAAATTAAATAATTTAAAAATTTATGATAAAAATTCCAATAGTTTTATAAATATCAGATTCAGGACACGATTATAAATACTTTTGCTACTCTCTTGTTCAATTTAATTAAATTTTTACGCCGAACTCTAAAGCAAACTAGCCACATATTATTGGTTTTTTTTGGTGGGTAGGAAATAACTAAAACTAGATTTTTTTGTGTAAAATGTAATCAAATTTTTTTTTAAAAAGGATGTTAAAATGACTAGTCAATAAAGCAGTAAGGGAACATTCATAAATAACATAACGCAAAGATTCAGGATTTTTGATCACCTCTTCCTAACGCATTTTCAAGAAATATCATAAAAAATACATCGACTGTAACGCAAGGCTAATATTACTTCACTCCTGCTTGAGCGTTATACAGAGTGTTCCAAGTTAAGTGTCCACCATTGCTAACTTTTTTATTATTAAAGATAGCAAAAAGTTTAAATTGGCAAATTAGTAGAATTTTTAATGCTGTTTAAGTCAAATTTTGAAAAAATAGAGCATTGCTTTTTGGAGTTTTTGAGTTTTTCAAAAAACATTTAAAAAAATTTATATACCCTGTATTTTATTTTTTTTTTGATAGGCCATTTAACTCTAAACAATTTTTTTCAAAAAAATTTTTGCCTAAAGTTTAAAATAATAACGAAGACATTTTAAATTCAAAATTACGTAAGTATTTTAATTTTAGTTGGTAAAAAGTAGTCTAAGCCTAATTTTGAATTTGGAATATTTTCGTTATTTTTAACTTTAGGAAAATAAATCAAATATTTAAAATAAATTAACAGCAATATTATTTTCCTCAATTTTTAAGAAATATTAAAATTACTTTTTTTTAAGTTTAATTTTTTTTCAAGAAAAGGTAGGTATGCTGTGTAATAGGTACATCATTTAAGAACTATTTTTAGTAGGCGCCTTAAAAGCAGCCAACAACATTGAGTATTTTTTAAACTATTAGTAATTTTCTATGTGTATGTAAAGTTCATTTCATAATCTTTGTCCTGGTCTATACTGATTGTGATGATAACTATCAAAAAGTTATCTTAAACATTATGTGTTGGTTGCAGATATCAGATGCAGTATAGAGAGAAAACCCATTCCCCCCAAGATCTATTTTCCAGCTCCCCTTGTAACCTTGTATGACCCACATTGTATGGGTAGGAAACAACCGACAATTATTACCAATTACTTAGAGTGTGTGGGGCCTCATTTAAAGTACTTGGGCCAAGCTTGTACTTGTAAATTACGGTTTCCTTCTGTAATGATATCTTATGTCATGCTATGTCTTATGTTATGCTATGTTTCTGTATAAACCCAATTTAAGGGTTTCTGAAGGCGGTGGCCAAAATAATATGTTTTTTGCTTCCCACTGGTGGGGTACTGTGTAGGGCACGTAATAACTTTATCTTCTAACGTTCGCACAATTTTTAATTGAGATATTTGTTTATTTTGTTATTGTGACAGCGCCCAGGATGACAGGTAACATCTGTGACTCTTCTTTTCTTTTTCGTATTACATAATGGGCCAATTGTTAGAACGCAAGTTAGCTACAAATGAACATTATTTAGGCTTAAGTATTAAAAAATAGCTTGTCTAGAGTTAAACTGCTGAAACCAATGAGACGGCCGAGGCGGCCATGATAGTTTCCTATTTATTTTTCTTTAAATTTATGGACTAAAAAATATTAATTTCCAGGTGATCCCGGGCCTAAATAAATTCTAGAAAGTGCTAAATTCAATAAAATATGACTAAGAATTGATTTATAGGGTATTTCGAGGATAATGGTAATAAAATAATTTCTAACCTAAAAACAAACACCGAAAAAAAACGTTTATTATTCTGAATTTTCGAGGCGCTTGCGTTTTGACAAGCTATCTTGACCTGTTTTATCAGAAAAGTTAACCTGCCAAACATTTTGACGATGAGAACCGCCTTTTTTACGCGATTATATCACAGTAATGTAGAACATAACAAGTTTTTCGTCAGCCATTTGAGTAAAAGTCTCTGTCCATTACAGGAAATAGCTATTTTGCAATAATTGCCATTGTTTCTTATTTATTTCTAGACAAAATTACTTTAATGTTAACGTGCCATATTTTGGAGCTGTCATGGACACTGTGAGAGCTAAATAAAGATTGCCTAATCAGCAACGACAACACTTTAGAAGCTGCTTAGCAGTGAAACGGCATACAGCTTTAATAGTTATTTTACTTTCAGTTTTGCTGTTAAAGTGTTTTGGTAGCTGTTTTTTAGCAATTTGTGTTACTTGGGCGGTGTTATAGTTTTTGCAAAGTCACCTGAAATGCTCCTAATACGGGGTTCTATCGATTTCATGAAATTTTGCTTCAATCTGCCCTTCAAAAGTTTCCAAATTCATATAAAATCTTCCTGGTATAATTTCAACCCTACCGACAGAGAAAAGGCGCGACTTTTTGCGGGCCGACGACAAAGTCTTTGTTTTCTGACCGACCCAGCACAGGTGGCTAGACGGCATTTGATTGGCAGATTTTTTTGAGATGCGCTTTTAATTGCTTTCAGGTGTTCTTTGCGGGACTCCTTTAGACGGCAGTATGCAGAGTTAGAAAATAAATCAGTATCGTTTCTGTAGGTATAGGAATAGAAAGTTTTATTTTCTATTTTTATTTCTTTAGTTTACGCCATAATTAAATCAAATAATTTCTAAGTATATCTACCGCCGCCCATGTCACTTTCTTTAAAGGATATGCCGATGGTCGGCTTTAACCTTTGTTCAACTGACTTTGCAAAAACTATACCGTCCTATTAGACTTTATCCGTAGATACTGTCTGTCTCTAGTCTGAGGCAAAAATCTAACATCACTACGACAGCTGAAAGTCAATCCTAGGTATTTGAAATCCAAGTTCGGTTTATTAAGACGGTAAAATCGATGTCTGCCGTCGAAGCAACATTATAAGACGATATTTCGTGGGGCGCAAAATTTTAATTACTTACCTATATCTGTAAAAAAATCCATTTTATCCAATATACCTCCCAAATCTCCCATGCCATCTCCATTACTATCTTTAAACGAACTAGGAAAAATCTGATAAAAAACAGCTCTCTGCCACCAGTCTAATGTTTGTTCGGAAAAATTAAAATTTTGCGCAAGCCAAGTTACTAGAATTAAAAATTTTGGGACCTTCATTGTGCGTATCAGGATCTTAAGTGTTTAAATTAATTAAATTAAAATTCATTTAGAAATGTATAATCCTAAGTGTTTTGTTTTTCATAAGACATATTATATTTATAGATTTTTTTCTTAATGCATAATGCGGCAAATTTTAAAATATTCCCTTTGATAGAAATCAAATTAAATTATATATTTACCTATACTTAAAATAAACAAACAAGTGTCTACAAAAAAGAACACTTAGTTTTCTGCGTGATAGATTTTCTGAGATACGAACCCTGAAGTGTCAGCAGTACACCAGCTTCATATGTATTTCCATAGTATAATATGCAATATAAATTGAAAATTAATTAAGTTTTTTGTCATTTTCTTAATATGTAAGCATTTTACAAAAAATGTGTTATTAACTTTTTTCTAGAAAATTAAATTAGAGGGTGGATCAAATATGAACAAGCCTTTGTTTATAAACTATTTAATTTGAAACATGACACAAAATAGATTTTTTTTATTTTTCTACATATTCCCCTTTTCTGTTAATAACATTTTTACAACGGATTGGTAGCTTCTTAATCCCGTTTTCATAAAAGGAAGCTGGGCTTGTATCTAACCAGTTGCGCACGAATGCCTCCACCTCCTCATTGGTCTGAAATCGTTTTAACCTAACGGGTTGAGCTTTTGCACACTAAAGGTACATATCCTAAGACAACTTTTAAGAAGTGTTGCCACAGTGGCAACACTTTCAGAGTGCGGGGGGAGGATGTTGCCCATGGCGTTGATTACTATCCCCGAAATCTTTTCTATTTTGGTCTATATCTCGACAACCAGGCGCTCTACGATGACGCGATGATTCTCGTTAAATTCAGCACACCCCATACCATACGGGCACATTATTGGTTTACCCCATCCGGCACCAAATACGCGCTGGGGGCGGAAAACAGGCGAGAAAGGTCGATTTCTCGTAAGCGCCACTCTTGAGATTGCACAATTCTGTGTATCTTCGCGTGTTTGTGAGAAATGATGTGCGTGTGTGGATGGAAGTATGAGGACGCGCGTGTAGGAATCCGCGTGTGTCCGTCGTTGGCATTACCCGAGCAAATAACAAAAATTAGTTTCCCCTATATTTTTATTGGGTTACAAATAGGAATATAAAAAGGTTTTTTGTTGGTTACGGCATACGGGTGAATTTTTTTTCAATTTAGTTTTTGGACGCCCCTGGTGTGATGACGGTTGGGTACCTAAATCTCATAACTATACTCATCGTTTGATAATTTGATTGTCTATAATATAGAGTAAAAAAATTGGTCAAATACAAGATAACAATATTTTTTTTCGCTCTTAACAAAAACCCACTATATAAATATTAAAGATAGCAATATAGATTGGGCTTGATTTGCTTAAATGATACATTGTTTTAAAGAAAATTTAATTTTCTACCATAAAGTTAACTACATATTTTCTGCAAAACGCTTACCTTTTGAGAAAATGACATAAAACTTAATAATTTCGGTTTATTTTGCATATACTAGTAGTTGTGAGTCAAGAAAACCTGACAGAAGATGAGTAGTAGGTAGTAGTATTTTTTGCGTGATCATTTTTTTTTCGTTTATTTTGTAACTAAAAAGATGAAGAACTTAGTCTATTGTCTATTTGGAATAAAAAAAAATCCATCTAATTGATTTTTTATATGCAAATTGTTGAATTAATATTCCATAGGTTTATTACGTACAGTGTTATATTATTTTTAACAAAATATGAAATAAATAGAATAGGATCCCAGAAAATGGTAATAATAGAGTATTCTAGACTATTCTATATTTTTTAAATATAAAGTAAGAGTAATTCAATAATGTAAATAAACAGTTAAGGAAAAATCCTAGAACCTTGGCCATTTAAACTTTAATTTCTGATCAATAGGGTATTTGACAAATTTTAGAAAAGATTTTAGAATGATACATAGATCCCTAATTTGCAACGCAAAATAATTAAAATAGTATATTTTATCATGACTATATTTAAAATCAAGTTTTCTAATTTCCGATTTGAATTGGCCGCTAAAACGCTCATTTCTAGCATGGCTTGCAATGACGTCACAGCGCAGTAAACTCGCGGATAGATACACGGCATTCAAGTGTTTATTTGTTTTTGGTCTTTGTTTTTACTATTTTTTATGGAAAAAAATGTCCTATAAGTGGTGTGTAGTGCCTCAGTGTTCGAATACTAGCATAAAAATACCTGAAAAAACTATTTATTCATGTGCCTACAGCAGTAACAGAGCGGAAAAAGTGGCTAGAACTTGCTCGAAGAGACCCAAGGGCCTTAGCTAATACATCTTCACTTTACATTTGTGAAGATCACTTTGATGTGAATATAACTAAATTGTTTCTATTAATTTTTCTCACGTTGTCTATAATATACAGTGTGTCCACGGACAGTGCAAGTAAGGTACAAATAACAAAAAAATTTTGATTTAGATTCTGATTTTTTGGGAATTGTTCCTGCTTGGTTTCAAACTAAGATATAAAAAAAATGAGCGAAATTAATTAATATACAGGGTGGTTGAGTAGGCTGATTTGATAATGTAAGGTATAAACGACAAAAACATTTTGATTTAGATTCTGATTTTCTAAGAATCGCTCCTGCTTGGTCGCAAAATAAGATGTGATAAAAATGAGCCAAATGAATTAATATACAGGGTGGTTTAGTATGCAGATTTGATAATAAGCGTTAAAAGTAAAGTACCTTTGTTTTAAAAGATATCGGAAAAGGTTATTAAAAGGACTTGTTTAGAATCAAAAGTTACGGCAGATTCTCAATTTTCAGAAAAATCAGCTAACTTTGATTTTGTAAGTTGGTTATGAAAATTTTTCTTTAGATAATTTTTACCTGATTTTTTTACAAATAGAGAATCAGCTGTAACTTTCAATTCTACACAACTTTTCTTAATAACCTTTTCTGAAATCTCTTAAAACGAAGGTACTTTACTTTTAACACTTTTTATCGAATTAACCTACTAAACCACCCTGTATATTGATTTATTTGGCTTATTTTCTTAACATGTTAGTTTAGGACCAAGCAGGAGCGATTTCCAGAAAATCAGAACCTAAACCGAAAATTTCTTGTCATTTACAACTTACCTGCACTCTATCCGTGGACACACTGTATATAACTATTTCGTAAATGACGATGACATTTTTGAGGTTATGTTTATTGCAAGGGGTGAACAAATATAATAGGCAGAAAGGTGTACACATTTTTAGGCGATGCTAGGCAGTTATTAGGCAGGACTAGGGAGTACCTCTAAATGCAGGATTAGGCAGTGCACATGCAGGCTAAATGTAGGACTGAGCAGTGCATATGCAAGACTAGGCAGTGCATATTTGTTATGAAGGGTCATAAGAATTCTTTAAAACAAAATGTATTTAGAAAATTTTGTTTTAAAAAAGCAATTCTTGATTGTTTCTTATTTCTTATTTAATTAAATCTATTGTAAGTGGCATATTAAACAAAAAAGCAAAACATATAACCTAACCTCAAAATCTAAATGAGTATAAAGTAGGCGAAGAATATCGTAAAAAGACTTTCAGTTATATAGAAAACAACTCATCCAATACTTACATCAACATTTTAACGTTTCTAAATTTCGTAGTACTAAAATCACTGTTGTTGGCAAAGCAGCCTGTCACCATAAAGGAATTCAGCATTGGCAAGTTGAAGCTATCGGCTTTGGAGAATCCGTTTTCCATTGAAAATGTTTTTTAAAGCAAAATACAAAATAAAATCTAATTTAGGACGATAATTCGCACTTTAAACCAAAGCAAACATTACCATCCAAGAAAATAACACAGAAAATAGGTTCGTTCGAGGCGTTTACTGTTTTGTGACGTCACTCACAGCTGATTGGTAGACCACCTGTTTTGAATCACGTGGCTAATAGGGAACTTGCCCATTTTTTTTTTATTTTACTAAAATGTGTGTTTCTGTATGAAAACGCATTATACCAAATATCAGCCCTTAAATCGCAATACTTATTTTACAATAAATAATTAAAGTTGGAATCGCTGACTGGTATATTCAAACACAGCAAAATGCGCGGCAGCTGCTGTGACGTCACTCCTTAGAAAAATCCCGGGCCCCTTATGAGTATAACGGCCATTCGGTTCATAACTTTTTTATTTATGAATATTTTTTATTTCTGTAAAAACACAGGCACTTTTTTAAGAGCAATTCAACTGTCAAATTAAAGTTTATTTGTCACTTTTAGTTTTTGAGATATTACATAAAGTTTATATTTTACTTATGGATTGATCCTTATTTTATTCGATTTTTAAAATCAGCGTAAAATTTCTTTTAAAATGATGTTTTACACTTAATATTTAATTTTTTTATTTTTTTATATTTTTTATATTTTTATTTTTTATTACTTCTTGTTTTTTTTTAAATAATTTAAAAATAATTTAAACCAATTCTTATTCAGCAAACTAAAAAGTTAAAAGGTAATTAAAAACTAAAAATATAAAAAAAATAAAAAAAATAAAACATAAAATATTAAGTGTGACATGTTGTTTAAAAAAAATTACGCTGATTTCAAAAATCGAATAAAAAAAAGGTCATTCCATAAGAAAAAAACAAAAACTAAAAGTGACAGATAAAATTTAATTTGACAGTTGAATTACTCTTAAAATACTCTGCCAATATATGGGCCCCTAAGCTCACACTAGGTACTATAGATATAGTTTACGTATGAGCTAATATAACTAAAAACTGAAATATATTTTATTCAACTCCAGACTAAATTACCTTTTGTTTGATACCACACAAGCCATGTTTTGACTTAAACTCAAATTTTTAAAATCTACCCCCACCCTTAAAAAAAGCAAAAACTAAAATGTTATTTGTTAAACTCCGGACTCAATTACCTTTCGTTTGATATCACACACGCCATAATTTCACTTAAACTCTAATTTTTGAAATATACCCCCACCCTTTTTTTTAAATAAATTAAAATGTATTTGTTTAACTCCAGACTCAATTACCTTTCGTTTGATATGACACACGCATATTTTCACATAAACTCTAATTTTTGAAATCTACCCCCACCCTTTTATTTGGTTTGTGTTCGGTGGATTTTGTTCATTTTTAAATGGGACCATCTTGACCCAAGACCCAGCCTAGGTACCAAATTTCATTAAAATCGACCCAGCGGTTTTTGAGTTATGCGCGTTGGTCGTTACAGACAGACAGACAGACAGAGAGACAGACAGACATACAGACAGACAGACAGACAGACGGCGCAACAAAAAAGTTTCAAAATCATCTGAAACGCAAAGATATATAAAAATTTTTTGAAATCGGAGCAACTTTTTTTTTCTCGAAAAAATTAGGATCACCATAGCTCACACTACTATAGTATAGTATACGTGTGAGTTAAAAGTGCCTCAGGAATCTTTTTACAGTAATAAAAAATATTCATAAATAAAAAAGTTTCGGGGGTGGGTCGAAAATGCACCAAATTGAGAATATACATCTTGAAAGTAGTTTAAGATATCGATGTGCGGTTTTCGGCATTAATGTTTTAACAAAAATCGAGCTCGTAACATGTAGGTTAGTTTTTTTCTATCTCCTCTAGAAAGGGCGTTTCCTATCAAAAGTGTCTAGAGCCACAGCTTCGTAAACTAACGAGCCACAGAACCAGAAGAAACGGCAACACAGCGGGGAGGCCAGTCATTTTCGTCCACGTGCGTCGCCCACCACGCTAGTTACTGGCCATTTCCGCGCAGATAATGTTTTTTTTTAACTTTTAGTATATTTCAAATCGCGTTATCAAATAAAACAACTGTTCTGGTTTTAGTGAGATGTGTGATGAACTTAAATTATATTACCTACTTAATAAAAGCTGTGTAAAAAGGACCTTTTGTACACCGGTAATAAGTGAGGTTAGAAGTTTGTTTTTGTTTGGAATTTTTGGTCTGTTTTTTCTTTTTAATTTTAAACATGCCGCGAAAGTGTTGGGTACCGGTTGCAAAAGTAACGATGCATTAATGAAGAGGGTCACGAAACAACCTTTAGCTTCCCAAAAGAAAATGACCCTAAAAAATGCTTGGCTTCAGGCCATACACAGAGAAGATTATGTTGTGACTGCATCTTCAGTGGTTTGTTGGAAACATTTTGACATAAGTGACGTTGGTAGAACCGAGATAATTAGGGATAAAGAGGGAGTACAATAGGAGGTGCCACTAACATTCCCTAAGTTAAACAATGGGGCAATACCTCGGCTATTTGAATCTCAACCCGAGTATATGTCAAACCCCAAACCTCCAGTAAGAGAAAATCCTGACAACGAAAAAAATTGAAGAAAGGGAGGGTATGGAAATATATATAAATATATATTGCCTTTATAGACTTCGAAAAAGCATTGAGCACTGGGCAGTAAAAGATCTTTAATTAATAGCCGAATGGATCACAGATATACAGACTTAATAGCCAATATATATAGTGAAGCAACAACATTAATCACAATCCACAGAGGAACCAAGCCAATCCGCATAAGAAGAGGTGTCAGCCTGACACAATATTCCCTAAATTATTTAACCAGGCCCTAGAAGATGTTTTTAAAAGCTTAGATTGGGAAGAAATAGGCATCAAAGTAAACGGACAATTCTGAACCACCAAGATATGCTGATAATATCAATCAATCGAAAAGAAAATAGAACAAGTAGAGGAATATATAGGACCCGGGACAAATTATTAAACTGAAAAAAGAAAAGCAAACAGCTGAAATCAAGAGACGAGTAAGATTGGCCTGGGCAGCATTCGGTAAATTAAGCAACATATTAAGAAATAAAAAATATCCTCAGTACCTCAAAACGGAAGTGTATAATCAATGTATCCTTCCTGTACTTACCTATGAATCCCAGACCTGGACACTTACAAAATCAAACATGGATAAGGTAACAAAAGCCCAAAGATCAATGGAAAGACAAATGTTACATGTAAAGCTAACAGGTAGAAAAGGAATGAATTGATAAGAAATAAAACAAAAGTAAGGGATGTCAGGGCAGAAGTAGCAAAATTAAAATGGAAATTTGCCGGTCATATTATCAGACAGAAAGACGATTGATGGAACAAATGTATTGTAAACTGGAGAACTTGGCCAAAGATGGATTGACGAAGGCTAAATAGAATAGATATAAAAAAAGGTAAGTTCATTTAAAGTTTAAATTAACATGGTACCACTTAAACTAGATTCATAGTTCTGTAAAGTAAGCAGTCAGACATAAGAAACTATCCCACAAACATCCTGTTGTTCAAACTTGACAGTAATAACTTAGCAGTAAGAAAGGAACAATTTTTATTTCTTACTTCTCACTTCATACTGCTTACTTCACGGTACTATGAATCGAACTTTAGGGTTGTTCTCACAAATTGTTTAAAAGTAATTTCTCTTCTGTTTATTCTAGGTTTTGTTACATATTTTTTAACATGATTAATGGCCACTAATATTTATTTCCAAATGTTTTGTTTGTTTTAAAAATTAAATGTAACACGCCTAAACACAGTTTATTAGTTTTTACAAAAAAAAAATACAAAATCGCCAAACTACAATCAAAACAAATAGCAGATGTTTATATCTCCCATGTATATATCGGCCCACCAGCCGGCCAATTTGCGATGTTGCCTTTTCTGGTTCGTGGCTCGTTAGTTTACGAAGGCTGCGCTAGAGCTCATTCTCAACAGTGTTTTAAATAGGTTCACTTAATTAATATACTTATTTTTAATAAGACTTATTAGTATGGTTATATATATATATATATATATATATATATATATATATATATATATATATATATATATATATATATATATATATATATATATTATATATAATTCTTATATTATAGTACTTACAGTACTTAGGTATTTATACTTACTTGCGAGCTTTTACACCACGAACTTCAGCTTGAGAAAAATCCTCCGAATTTTTAATGTATAATGCAGTCATAAACATATCAACTCTAGGTAAATTGTCTGATTGTCCTTTTCTAAACCCCGCATCAACCATTTTCAGTCTTTAACAGAATCACAAAACACTAAATTAAGAAAATTTAGACAAAACTAGGTCCGGAAATAACTGAACACCACGTTCAAAGCTCCAATAAGTACAATATCAATTATTTACGTGTTGTTTCAATCAAGGGCGGATCCAGAGGTGCTTCTCGGGGGGGGTTCGGTTCGGTTCGGTTCGGTTCGGGGGGGGGGGGCACTTTAGGTGACATTCTCTGTTGGTAAAAAACGGTATATATTTTATTGAATTAGTCAGTGGTTGTAATTTCGATGATAAAAACAATAGACACTTTCAAATTTTGAATTTTTATTAGCAAAAACATTACTGTTTACTCATTTTTTGTATATTCAAAAAATTCTCGGGGGGGAGGGGGCAGGTGCCCCTAGTGCCCCCCTGGATCCGCCACTGGTTTCAATGTCGGATCCAAAGGCGTGACGTCACAACCAATGGCAGCGCGTTTTAAGAACAGGTCAAGTTATTCAAATTTCAAACCTTTATTTCTCAGCTAATTTAGATGTTATTGGAATTCTTCTTTTTCTAGGAAGTTTCTTATGATAATACCTTACGATTTTAATTGTTTTTAAAGGATTCGATTTTTTGGGCAAGTTCCCTATTGTTTGAATTCAATGAATTTATTTAATTAAAAGAACTATGAATTTGAGAAAAAATTAAACAAAAAAGTTTGTTTTTAGCATTCCCAAGACCTAAAGAGATATCTAAAAATAAATATATATTTATGTTTTACTACTGTCAAACACCCTATTAATGAAGAAAGCTAGGTATTGAGTAAAATATAACTGATCACCCTGTACATCAAGGAAAACCGAAGTTTTCGACGAAATTATTGACAGCTGTTACTTTTTAAAATAGTAGCCACATTTAGATTTTTAATAATAGTTGTGTATTTATCTTTTTTTTAAATTTTCTAAATGAATTTTTTTAGGTTTTTTGTTAGGTATATTTTTTCCTTATAAAAACAAAAAAAACTTTTAATTTTATGTTTTTTTATTAATTTAATGTAAAAACAATATATTTACAAAAAAATTAATTATATTTAAGAACACCATACTATAATCTTAAAATCAAAGAAATGTTTATTTTAAAAAATACTTTTGTTGACTCCTTCCTCTAAAAATCTCAAAAACAAAAACCAAAAAAGACACAGTCATTCCAACGCCATAAATCACAAAGGCGTATTTCAAAGATTCTAAACTAATTTTTTTAAAATCGTGATTCTCAATAAAAAAAAAGCTTCCATATAAATCTGAACGAAATTCCCAGAATTTGTGAATACCACTTTCAATCAACCTTTGGATATATTTTTCTAAAACCTGCGTTAGAGCCGAACCATAGATAGCTACGTAAGTCATCAAAGTCGGAATACCGTGCTGTTCAATTTCGTAAAAGCAAAACTTCTTTTGTTTAGCCAAGAAAGATAATTTGTACGCTTTTGCTTGTTTTGCAGTGAATACAAATGCTTCCTGAGTACAATTTCGTAGTAGTTGCTCAACCTCTTTTAACGGATTATACTTAGTTTTGTTTAATATTTTATATTTAATATCATCCTCTAAACTACTTTTTAATGTTACAGAAAATTGGTCCCAACTATTTAGTGGAGTCTTTGCCTCCGCAAACTCTTTTAGAGTTCTAATTCGTTGCTGTTGGCCAAAGCTTGTCAAAACACTTACCATGTTTGCTGAAAAGTATATCGTTATTTCAAAAATGATAATCAACACTACTAGAAAAAAAAATCTATAATATTTGGTCTTAAATTCAACTACCCCTCTACTTGTCAGTACCAAAACTGCATGTAAAAAAATGGTAGAGTTTGAAATGTTTTTGTCGGCAAATTTAAGATACAGGCAAAAAATAAAAATTGAGATAAACAATAGCAAATAAATTTCCAGCGGGAGAATTGTAAACAGATTTAGTTCTTTGGATTCCAGTTGAGGCATAAGGATGACAATATCGTCTCTGTCATGAGGGTAGGTCAAATCCACCTAAAAATAAAAATTCACATAACACTGACACAACACGGACTATGGTTATTGCTAATGCCAATGATGGTCAGTTAATAGGGAAAAAAGCAGCACTACACTTTTGCCCACCTGTTATGATCATTATTCGTAACAAAATTCAATAAGTTATTACGTAAAAAAGTGTAAAAGTATAAACGTTGCGGATCGAAGATCGACAACCAACTCTGCCGTCCAAAGTGAAATGGGAGTAACTTTGTAATTGTGTAATTGATTTATTGGTATTTCGAACTTATAGTTGATCAATTTGTCACTTCAAAACTCAAAAACCACATAGATTTATTGTCGAAATGACAGTATTACATTTAATCGTAACTACAGAATTCTTACTTTAACGGGGATTATCTCAGTTTGGCATAAAATGCAGTTACAACCATTTCGTTTTCGACGGCAGAAAAACCAGCAAATTGGTTTAGATGCATTGGGATACTGATACTGATACGGGCAAATAAAAGAGGTGCTTTTTTACCCTATTGCTATGGTTGGAGAATTCGTAACGCTTGAGCAGACAGTGACCTTAGTGTACTAAACTACATAGGTCCTGTGTCCTGACATACAGGCTGAAGTTGTCTTTGAGATAAATCCGGGAGCCATCCTTAATGGGACACCCTATATAGGTATAAAAAGTAAGGCAAATATATAAGAGATCACGCTGCGCTGAACATACAACATTTCGTCGGCGAAGCCCGAAAAATATGTAACTCCACATTAAGAAAAAAATAATAAAATAAAAGGAAAGTCCATTGAATATGGTACATATACAGGGAGTGAATCAAAAGTTGGACATTATTGCAACCGAAGTGCAAAATTGTAAGATCGATTTTATTGCACCCACAGAGCCAAAAAAAAAGGAACAGGTACGAATAGTGTCAGCAATTTCGTCCATATATTCACTGAAGTCCCAAAAGGAAGGAGAGCAGCCAGAGGGGTATCCTTATTAATAAAGAAAAACCTAAAAAATAAGATTATGGACTACGATTGCATTAGTGAAAACATACATCAAGTGAACATGAAGATGCTTGGACATAATATAAGCATAATAGTACGAAAGAGTAGCTACAAAACAACTGTTCTTTGACCAACTTCATGAGACTATCAACAAAATCGGTAATACCAGGGAAATAATTATGCTTGGCAATTTTAATAGAGGAACTGGTAGACAAAACCAGAGCAAAGTGATAGGACCATTTGGAGAGGAAACAACATATGATAGTAAATAAAATCTATATGTTTGTGGCGGATTCATTTTACAAACACAATTTTTTCTGGGTATTACGCCACTAGTAAGGAAAAATTACTTTAAAAAATTATAAAAAACCACTGCGTTTCTCCTAGAAAAATAAAAATCACTAATTTGTCAGTGGCTTTCTATAAAAATAAATAGTTGCCTAGTAAAACCTAAACCACTTATCTTTTAATTGAATTTGAATACGCTATTGCCAATCTACAATCGTTTTCAAGCTTTTTATTTATATTTTGTCTCAAAATCTTAAATGTTTCTTGTTCAAATATATTTTTTATTATAATGTCGTTGACAAATTGTCAATATTCTGAAGTTTATCAAAAACAATTGACCAATCTAAACAAAACACAAGGTAACATGATACTATTTCAAGACATTATGTCAGTCAATGTTGTTTTCAAATTTAAAAATAAACAGAACAGGGTGACTCATTAAAATTAGAATCAATAAGGTCTCTTTTTTATAACCATTTAGAAATTTTTACAAAATTATGATCATTGTGGGATTATATTACTATTATATCAAAATCTATTTAAAAAACAGTAATCAGAATTTCATTACAGTATTAATTAATTTTGAAAAAACCTTTTTGCAAATCTTGTCTGAGAATAGGAAGCCAAGCTTTACTTATATCTATTTATATACTATTATGCTTGTGTTTTGTTTAGATTGGTCAATTGTTTTTGATAAACTTCAGAATATTGACAATTTGTCAACGACATTATAATAAAAAATATATTTGAACAAGAAACATTTAAGATTTTGAGACAAAATATAAATAAAAAGCTTGAAAACGATTGTAGATTGGCAATCGAAACGTAGCGTATTCAAATTCAATTAAAAGATAAGTGGTTTAGGTTTTACTAGGCAACTATTTATTTTTATAGAAAGCCACTGACAAATTAGTGATTTTTATTTTTCTAGGAGAAACGCAGTGGTTTTTTATAATTTTTTAAAGTAATTTTTCCTTACTAGTGGCGTAATACCCAGAAAAAGTTGTGTTTGTAACATATGATAGTGGCTTGAGACTGATGCAATTGTGTGAAACCCACAACCTAAAAATAAATAATGGTTTTTTTAAACATAAGGATATTCATGGATATACCACTTTGTGGTGTTACCTGTGGATCTGACCACCATCTGGTAAAAGCAAAAATATTATTCCCTTTAAGAAAAACAAATAAGGACGAAATTATTGGGGAAAATGAAAACCTAGAATGTACCGAAGACAATCAAAAATACAACTTTAGAAGTTTAGAAATCGAAAGATTGTATCAGAACCGGTTAGATAAAAAATTAATAAACACAGAACATTCATTTGAAGAGATATAGACAAACATAATAAAAAGCTTGAAGGAAGCAGGGAACGAAGCTGTTGGATACCAAGATAATTTAAAAAACAGCATCTATAGCCAGCCCGAATTACAGGTACTGGAGCTTAATTCTAAAGGTCGAAATTCTAACGGTTTTAATTTATAATGTTTTAATTCCAAAGGTTGAAATTGGTCCACCCACCAGACAAGCACATCCTGCTCTCCCCCACACAGTTATAAACCTGGTTATCATAAGTAACTATGATGGACCAACAGAAAAAAAGGGTGTCAACCAATGGGCGAATCAATCCCAACCAAAAGTATATAAAAAAAATTAAAAAAATTGATAAAAAGATAAAATAGTACGATAAAATAATAGCAACACACGCTATTAGATTAAAACAATAAAATGAAATAATAATAATAATTATGATAAAAAAATTTCAGCAATAAATAATGTTAGGTAACACTAAATAGTATCGATAAATATCAATGACATAAATTTGATAAAAGAATAGGATAAAAAAAAATTAAATAGGGTAATAATAAAAATTAAATTTATAGATGAAAAAAAAATCACAACAAAATGATTATAGACTGAAAAGTATGTCAGTAAAATAAAAATAAGTATAGCAATAAAAAAAACTATAACATTAAAGTAAGATACAAACAATCGTAACATGTACACTTATAAAACTCATAAAAAACACTGGACAATTTATCTGGTCTTGCAAAATTCTAAACATAGTACAAAGTAATATTTTTACTCTTCTTTTCTCAAGAGATAGTCTGTTGAAACAGCTCAAAAGATATTCATAATCGCATCCCTGTTTAGAATAAACTCTAAATTTTCTATGGTACATACCGGGTGGGCCAAAAAAAACCGGACAATTTTTTTTTCATTATAACTTTTGAACTGTATAATCGATTTTAATAGGACAAACTGCTGTTGGCAGAGATATAATCAGAGTTTTAACTAAGTATATTTTTTGTCCACCATCTCAAAATCCAAGATGGCGGACGAAATTAAAATGTACCCTTCAAAGATGCTCGTTTATTCTTATGTTGCGAGCATGTTTTGATCTTTTTTTAAATTAGTAAAAAAGCTGCGTTCTTACCAGGAACACCAAGGTAAGAATGAGCAAACTCGGTTTAGTTGTTTTAAAAAAATATATTTTTGTTTCAACCATTATTTTGCATATTATACGATTGCCTTGCCAATCGTGTTTGCATTTATTTCCTTATAAATTCATTACTACTGAACCGATTTCGATGAAATAAAAAACATCCTAGTTAGAATTGATTTCTTTTTAAAGATCATTATCAAAGTTTATTGCCATTTCATACATACATCATACTAGATTCTTCAAAATGGCGTGTTTATTCTTATTTTCCGAAAATGTTTTAGTTTTTTTTTTAAAGAGAAAGGCACTACTTTTCCCCTACACAACGAGGTACAAATTAGTAAAATCGGTGTGATGGTTCTCAAAAAATCTATTTTTGTTTTAATCATTGTTTTACAGATTATACGATTGCATAGCCAATCCTGTCTGCATTAATTTCCTTATAAATTCGTTATTACTAAACCAATAGAAGTAAAATAAAAAAGTCATGGTGAGAATTAATTGCTCTTTAAAATTTGTAATTAAAAATTTTCGCAATCTTAGAGTTTAAGATGTCTGAAAGAATCATACTTAATGCAATGCAATCGTATAATTTGTAAAACAATGGTAAGAACCACTTCACCGATTTTAGTAATTTGTACTTTGTTAACCTAAAGAAAAATAGTGATTTTCCTTAAAGTAAAACCAATCAATTCTCACCATGATTTTTTTTATTTCACCAAGATCGGTTCAGTAATAATAAGTTTATAAGGAAATGAATACAGACAGGATTGGCAATGCAATCGTATAATCTGTAAAACAATGATTAAAACAAAAATAGATTTTTTGAGAACCATCACACCGATTTTACTAATTTGTACCTCGTTGTGTGAAAGAAAAGTAGTGCCTTTCTCTTTAAAAAAAACTAAAACATTTTCGGAAAATAAGAATAAACACGCCATTTTGAAGAATCAAGTATGATTCTGTCCGCCATCTTAAATTGTAAGATGGCGATAAATTTTGATCATGATCTTTAATGAAAAGCAATCAGTTCTCACCAGGATGGTTTTGATTTCATTGAAATCGGTTCACTAGTAATGAATTTATAAGGAAATAAATGCAGAGATGATTGGCAAGGCAATCGTATAATATTCAGAACAACGGTTGAATCACAAAAAATCTTTTTTTAGAACCACCATTTTGCTAATTTGTACGTTGTTGTGCGTGGCCAGGATGCGGCTTTTTTACTGATTTAAAAAATAATTAAAACATATTCGCAACACAAGAATAAACAAGCATCTTTGAAGGGTACAATTTGATTTTGTCCGCCATCTTGGGTTTTGAGATAGCGGACAAAAAATATATTTGGTCAAAACTCTGATTAATTCTCTGCCAAGTGCAGTTTGTCCTATTAAAATCGATGATAGAGTTCAAAAGTTATAATGAAAAAAAATTGTCCGGTTTTTTTTGGCCCACACGGTATTTTTTAGGAACTTGCTTTGGACACTTTCAATTATATTTACCCACACGTTATATAGGGGAGACCAGATAATAGAGCCATATTCCAAAATCGGCAAGACCAGACTGTCAAACAAATGGAGATTCACATCCACATCAAAGTTTCTCGTATTCCTCGAGATAAACCCAGCAACTCTGAGCACTTTTAATTTTTGACAATATTATGTTCTGAAAAATATAAGCTAGCATCAAAAATAACGTCTTTTTGAGAAGAAACTCTCATAAGATCTACACCATTAAGACTATAATTGTAGTTAACAATGTTCCTGTTAAGAGAGAAGGACATACAACTACATTTTGTTACATTAAGGTTAAAAGAATTTTGCGAACACCAGTTAGCCATATTGTGAAGGTCGCTCCCAGTCTCACCGAAGACACTATAAACAAAAAGTGGTCCAAGATTTGAACCCTGCACAGAAGCAGAAGTACTTTTTAGAGAATAGATTTACACCCTGTAACTCAACATATTGATATTTCTTACCAGTAAGATAAGACTGAATTAGTTTAACAAGATAGCCAGACACATTCATTTTAGATAAAGCTTCAATTACAACATTATGTTTTAGTTTGTCGAACGCCTTCTCTAAGTCGGTATATATTACATCAACCTGGGATTTACTAAAAGTGGATTTCTTCTTTACAAACAATCGTTATGGGGCGGTAGTTTTTAATATCTTGTCTTGATCCACTCTTGTGTATCGGTATAACCTTGCTGAGCTTCCACTTGTCGGGAAAAACAGATAATTTTATCATTAAGTTAAATAAAATTTCAAGAGGAGGAACGAGAAACTCTGAACGACCTTTCAAAATATAGGCCGGAACACCATCAGGACCGATAGCTTTATTGGGCAAAAATACATCATATTTTCAGATGGGTTTACGACATTGTTGTCAACATCATCTAAAAAGACAGATTTAAAATACGCAGCGAAATTATTTGTGACGTTCTGTATTCCCGTGACAATCTCATCCTCAAATACCACTTCATCCAGAAACTCCCTACTGTCCTTTAAGGCCTTCAGAAAAGACCAGAAAAGCTTCGGATTGGATTTAAGACTATTTTCAACGTCAGAAAGATACCTGGAATGTGCCTTCTTAAGTTTGGTTTTGAGAAGTGTTCTAAGATTATTACATATATACAGGAAATGGTCAAAGAGAAAAAACCCACATACTTAAAATGGCTCAGTACTAAAGAGCAAAGAGACCTAGAAATCTATAGGGAAAATTGTGAACAATCACCTAACCAAGTACTTGGAAAAGTACAAAATTATCAACGACAAGCAATACAGATTTCGAAAATATAGGTCAACCGGCGATTTACTTACATACGTCACTCACTTATGGCAAAAAGCGATT
Organism: Aspidapion aeneum; assembly: GCA_963576565.1. NCBI lineage: Eukaryota > Metazoa > Arthropoda > Insecta > Coleoptera > Brentidae > Aspidapion > Aspidapion aeneum. Next base: position 44,787,776 of record OY755040.1, read on the forward strand.
GAGTTGCGGGGTGAGACAAGAACATTTGCCTTAGATATATCTAAAGCATTCGATAAAGTCTGCACGTGAATTCCATCATCATGAATTCCATCATCTTAGACTAACTAAAATATCGCAAATAAATAACGACCTGGAGGTAATAGAGAACTGGGCCAACAAAAACCTTGTACAGTTCAACGCGCAGAAAACCCAAGCAGCCCGGTTTTCAAAAAAGACCAGCACCGGTGAGCTAAACATCATGCTATCTGGAAGTGCTGTCACATTGCAGAGCCAGTTGAACATCTTAGGAGTCACTGCAGAGACCAACATGTCTTGGCACAGTCACGTGGCAGATATAGCTAAAAGAGCATCCCAAAAGCTTGGGGTGCTATTTCGTACAAGACATCTGTATACATCAAGCCAATTGCTGACACTCTACAAAGCCCAGATTCGACCAACTATGGAGTACTGCTCACATATATGGAGTGCGGCACCCAAACATACCTTAATGCTTTTAAACACCGTGCAAAAACGGGCTATCAAGCTGATCAATGACCCCGCACTTACCCGTAGCTCGAACATCGAAGAACTGTGGGCGATCTATCTCTCTTCTACAGGTATTATCACGGACAATGCTCTGAAGAGTTGGCACGTATGATCCCCCCGGGAGTAGCACCTACTAGGCGAACACGTCAAACAAACGGTAACCATCACATTACTGTCAAGATAGAGGCACTAAGAACCTCATTATATCAGAATTCATATCTCTGGAGAACAGCATCGCTGTGGAATAAACTCCCTGCGACAGTTTTCCCAGCAGGTTACAACCTGAACCGTTTCAAAACCAACATACACCAACATTTCCGCGCACTTGCCGCTTCTCAAGTGTAATAGGGATCTCCTTGCGAGTGCGCAAAACCGTAAAAAAAACCAGAAGACAGCTAAGAAATTTGATACGCACAGAAAAAAAATAAAATGTTAAATACACACGTACGTGGTAGGCAGAGTTCTGAGGTATGGAAATTCATTTCTATAGTAAAGAACCCAACAAAAGAAAAACTAAACATCCAGATCATCAAACCAGAACAATGGACAGAACACTACAAGAGACTGCTGCAGGAGACGAGACCCGAATATCTGGCAGCCTTTACGTGTAGAGACATGGAGGTACATGGCGAGGAAGTAATGATCGAAAAAGAAATGATAAGGAATAGTATTTAAAAGCTTAAATCCGGAAAAGCTAGCAGACCTGGAGGAATATATACTGAAATGCTCAAATATTAATGGAGAAACTACTCGAAAATCTCACATATATTATTAATTAATGCATAAACGGACATCCAGTATCCTCAATAAATAAAAAAGGAACAGGCAGATCTTGTAGTGATAATGTGTTTTGTCTTAAACAAGTAATTGAAAAAAGGAGCGCCAGAAATATAGAGATTCATGTTACCTTTGTGGACCTACAAAAAGCATATAATACCGTTCCAGTAGAAAAATTATGGACAGTTTTAGAGCAAACTAATGTTACAAATTTAAGTATTTAAATTTTATAGTTAGAATTTATTTAGGTTTAGTGTAGTATTACGTTGACGTATTTTATGGTTGTATTCTTAATCTAGGTTTTAGTTGCGTTATCTGTGACAAACTGGTATCGTTTTCAACAATTGCGAGTTTTTAATTTGTCGTTGTGAACCCGTAACACTAATATCAATCATACATACATAAAAACGATAAAAGAACTATACAAAGGGTCAAAATCTAAAATTAAAATTGGAAATCGACTTTCAAAAGAATTCCTGGTAACAAAAGGCTTAAGATGTTGTATCTCTCCAACTCTTTTTAAAATATATATCGCAGTAGCTCTAAAAAACTGGAAACGTAAAGTGCACGGCATGGCATGGGAAGACAACTTAACGACCGATTTAGCATATACACACTACAGTTTGCTGACGACCAAGTAATTGTAGCTAATGATAAAGAAGACATGGAGTATATGATGAGAAAGTTAATGGAAGAATACCAAAAGTGGGGATTGACAGTGAACGTGGACAAGACACAGTACTTATATATTGGAAACGAATTCAGTGAGTTAGAACTAGACATTGGAAAAGTAATATCTCCATGGAATGAGTATGTATACTTGGGTGGCACATTTGATAAGACAGGAAGAGACTGTCCAGAACTGGAAAAAAGAATAGTAAAAGCAAAATCGGTTATTGGATCTCTTAACAGTATTTTATGGAATAGAGACTTGTCGCGTAACAGAAAAATGCAAAACAAAAATGGAAAGTGTCAGAGATCAATGAGATCACAAAAGAAATGCGATTATAAAAGAAAGAATGGGAATCGAAGAAAGCATAACGGATGACATCACTAAAAGTCAACCGATATGGTACGGCCATGTACAACGGATGAACCGAAAGATTACCAAAGCAGGTCCTAGAATGGGAACCAATAGAGCGCAGAAAAACAGGGCGTCCTAAACTAGAATGGCAACAGTCAATCCAAAGATCAATGAGTCAAAAAAATCTGACAGAAGATGATTGTCATGACCGAAGGAGGCGAATAGGCGTCGGACAACATAGAAAAACGTTCTAAACCGACATAATAGTAATAGTATAAAAGTTAGAAATTAGAAAAATTAAAATACCGCAAAAAGACAAAATAAGTTGTAAGAAATACTTATTATTCTACACAGAGACTATATTTTAAAAATCACAAGAGTTTTGTGAATCCAATTTTTTTTAAAAGTATGTTTTTAGTCTCAAATTTTGTCAAATTGGAGTTACACACTTTGCGTGACATTTGACTTTTCTTGCAATTATTTAGTTATAGAGATTGATAAACACTAATAATCAGAGATGTGCACTACACAGAAAAACAACTGACAAAAATTTATCAGCCAAACAACAACTGACAGCCTGTTCGAAATATTAAATAAATAGAACGTATATTATCGGTCCGTAGATCTAGAAAGAAAAAAGTTGCAGTTGATACAACTTTTGCATGTTCTCATTCTAAAAAAACCTTTAAATTTCTTCTTCAGTTGACAGTCGACCTAATTTGATGGTGCGCAGAACCCCTAAAATGAGGTAACCCAATAGCAAACAGTAATAGAAAAATACCTACCCAATGTTGTAAGTTCGTTCTGTAAAATCTGGTATTGAAGCTAGCCTGACACTTCAGATGGTATACTAGGCCTAAGATTCCCGTAATAGTTCCATTTTCTTGTCCAAGACCTGCTGTTGCATGATCTTCGGGAAGAATATATACTGGTTTTCCTTAAAAATTTACGCATATGATTTAAAAACTTTTTAAAAGTAAAAACAGGAGGCACTAAATACATTGTTCACCGGGATGCGTCAGATGAGCTGAATTTGAGATATGTTGAAGGCCAAACCTTCCTGATATTTTTTCCAAAAAAAATTGGTGGGTCATAGGATTCGTTTTCGAGCTATAGTTATTTAAATGCGCGCCACTGAAATATGGAAAAACGTGACTTTTTGTAGTTTTTTGTAATAACTTATCGTCAAATAAAAATAAAAAACCGATATTAGTCTTATTTTATTGAAAAAGAGTCCTTTTAAGAATTATATAAATTTTTGATATATAATTTGCGTCACATACGTACAGAGAGGCTCAAAATAGTTATTAAAAAAATACAGGAAAAATACCTGAGATTTATTAAATATAAAGAGAGGAACTGAAAATACATGGTCAAAATTAACTTAACTTGCTTTCATGTGAGTCGTTTTAACTATTCTAGAGTGATGTTTGCATAATAGGTTATGTAATAAACTTACAGGGTATTTTAAACATTGTTTTAATTCAACGCATGACAAATAGTGTGTTTACCGGGATGTGTCAAATGAGGTGAATTTAAGATATGTTAGAGCCGAACCGTCCTGATACCTACACAAAAATATTGGGGGCCCCCCAAGTCATCGGTTTCGTTTTCGAGCCATAATTATTTAAATGAGCGTTACTGGAATATGGAAAAATGTGAATTTTTGGAGTTTTTTTGCTATAACTTCTCGTCGAATAGAAATAAAAAACCAATATTAATTTTATTTGGTTTGAAAAAAAGAGTCTTTTTAGATATGTTCTAACTTTTTAACTACATATCTACAGAGTGGCTCAAATTATTAATAGAAATGTAGGAACAAAAATAAAATTAAGGCGCCCAAGAGCGGACATTCGAGAAACACCTGCGGGGCATAAGTGTGGGATGAGGTAAAAAAAAAGTGTCGAGGAGGCGGCGTTTACCGCCCCCTCAACCTCCCTGCAAGTGCCACCAACACCTTATGTTCTCAGGTCCGGGCTGCGATAAACTTACACCCGGGCTAGCGCGAAACACATCGTTTAACCCTCCCGTACGTCTCCCCCGCATTGTCTAGCGTGCAGCCACGTCTCGCGTCGCTTTCTTTGACGATGCTTACCTATTTACCTGGCAATATTATATTTTATATTATATTTTCGGGCATCAGAGAAGCGATCCACTCGGATCTGTTTAGTTCGATACCAGTAGTTAGTACAATGAATAGAGGAGTTTTACCCTACAAAAGGTCCGGTAGTTCTGAATTTTGGATATGTTATTAAGGTCGAAAGGGTAGTTAATATCCTCTAAAAAATTTCGTATAACTGTTTTTGCGATTTAGTGTACGGGAACGAAACTAAAGGCAAAAAACTAAAAAACGTGCCAATTTTTGATGGGTTTTTCAAGATGGCGGAGGGAGCACAGGGGTGGGGGTGACGAAAATTCAGATTTTTAACTACCCTCCAAAGCTTAACAACATATCCAAAATTCAGAACTACCGGACCTTTTGTAGGGTAACCCTCCTATTTTGGCCTCTATTCATTGAACTAAGTGTACTTATTCGTTTATTGAGTGCAATTGGGTAGTAACCTTGATTATATAACAGTCGTGTAAACATTGGTAGTAAGTATGGATGAACGAAGAAAAGGCAAAAAATGGAGACTTCGACTTAATGCGAAGAGGAAAAAAAAGACCCAAAAAAAGTGGTAAGTGCAAACATAAATTATGCTTAGGCAGTAGGCGATAATTAGATATTTTAAACGATAGTTTTTTGCCACTTTTCTTTTTTTTAACTATGTTTAATATGTATAATATGGAAGCGTACTCCTTTTATTTTAGGGTCCTGGTACGATGCCAACTCTAACTGTACCGAAGGGTCCCAAGGTTTCTTCAACTTGTGTTAACCAGAAACACAGTGAGGCCAGAGGTATTTATAAGGTTAGTCATATAGGTAGTCAAATATATTTCAACTTTTTTATAAAATAGGGATAATTCATGGTGGGGACATTAAAGAAACTAATTTTAGCTTTTAAGGGGGGTGAGTTCGGTTCGGTTCAGGGGAGAGGGCAGTAGAAGACTCAGATTTTTTTTAGATTTAATAATAATTAAAGGTAATATATTTAAAATCTTCTGATTTTTGTTTTGATACCTTTAGATCTGTAAATTTTTACCCTCCGAATACCTGCATCGAGCGAGAAAAGGGAAAGTAAGTCGACAGAAAAAATTCCGAGATAACACTCAACATGAGGGGAAGAGGGGGTGTTTTTTGACAGAATATATAACTACTTATGTCTGTAAAACTTAATGAACCGAACCGCACCTCAGCGAATAAAAACGTATTTTTGACCCTCATTTTAGGGACTAGAAACGCATTTTTGTCTCTTATTTCAGAGAATAAAAATTTTAGTCCACGTAAGTCAAGAAATTAGTACAGGTTTATATCAAGGGATAAACGTGCCACTTTTTTCCCGGAGGCGAAAAGTTTGTAGTTTGACAAGCTAGAGGGGACAATTCGCCGCGTGATTAAAAATAAAAAGAACAATTTTATCACAGGGTTTAGGAGGTTCTCGGTTTTCACACTTTTATTAGAAATTTAATTTTTTTATTTCTTTATATGTCACTTTTAATCCCTATTATTACTTTTCATGCCTAAAGTGCGAAAAATAAAATTTAGGCCACTATAGTTAAGTCTGTTTTTTTTTGCAAATAATTTTAATAAAACGGGGTATATATCTGTTTTTATCCTTTGGCAAATTGTAGCTCTCACTAAGCTCCTACTACGCATTTTTTGCCTTGAGATAGAAAGTGTCACTTTAGTACCTAGGTATATAATGTTCTATTTTGCAATTTAGTCTTAAAAAATAGCGTAATAAACCGCGGGATAAAAGTGTCTTTTTGTACCTAGTTGAATTTAGGTACTTGCTACGCTCGCTTTTTATCCCTTGGTACGTAAGTGCTATAAACAAGTGATAAAATAAAAAGAGCACTTTTAACCCCAACGTAAAAATTTATTGTAGGCTGATTCTTTACTAATTTTCGCAGACCACAATAAAAGTTACTCAAATACGGAAAGCAGTATACAAAATGAAACAGAAGAAAGCCAAGTAAGTAAGCCAAAATGTGCGTAATAAAATGTTTTGAGTTTAGGTCAAGAGTGGTCACCTTAGGTTAGAAATGCTTTGACATCTGGTAGAAAAACATTTAGTAGAATACATTTGGTAGAAAATATATTTGGTAAAAAAATGTTTGATAGAAAATGCATTTGGTAGAATAACACTTGATAGAAAATAAGTTTGGTAGAAATAACATTTGTTAGAAAAACATTTGGTAAAAAAATATTTAATGGAAAATAGATTTGGTAGAAAAACCTTTGATAGAAAGAGACTTGGTAAAAAAACATTTAAAAAGTACATATTAGGTCAGGATAGGTTTGGTTAGATTATGAAATATTTTCATACCCAATGTCCTTTCTAACATTTGCTGTTCTGCCAATTGTACTTTCTATCAAATGTTATTCTAGAAAATGTATTTTCTGTGATAGGTTTTTTTGCCAATTGTACTTTCTACCAAATGTACTTTACCAAAAATATTTTTTACCATTTAAATGTGTTTTCTATGAAATGTTTGTATACCAAATGTTTTTCTAGCAAATTTTTCTTCTTTAAAATATTTTTCTACCAAATGTATTTTAAATAGAAAATTGTTATACAGGACTCCATAGGACTTCCACGGGATTGCCACAGGACTATACAGGACCCCGTGGGTACTGGCGCCTAAGGGGTGCCCTAAGTATGATTAAGTAGGGAGGCCGGCAAAGGCAAATCAACTCTCTAAGAAAAACGAGAGTTAAGACGTTTTTTTTTGTTGGTCGCGAAATTTTTTATGGGCGCCTGTCAGTCAGGACTATACAGGACACTACAAGCCCAAAAATTTATTAAAGTCCCGTAGGAAGGTGTACAAATTTGGTTCAGCTGATCACCCCTCGGTTTTTATTAAAAAACAAATTATATTAATAACACGCCGTAGATAGATTGACAATTCACATACAACATATTTGAACTTATATTTACACAGTAACAAAAATATTAAAAGATGGCTTAATAAAGTGAAAATACGAGAGTGTCAAAAAGTGTCATTTTCCGTACCAAACTCATCCAAAAAAATTGCCGCAAGTCAGTATTTTCCGCACGCGAGTGTAAAAAACAATTTGTAATTTTGAATTTAGTAAAACCCCTATCAAAGGAAGAGAGGGTACGAACATTTTATAAATTGTAAGCGTTTTAAACGTCCCAGATGCCATTTTATTTTAACAATTTTTTTTATTATTTAGATCACCAGTAAGACGGAAATTCTTCTCCGTTTAAAACACAGATCTATTTCCTATAAAAAAAAATATTATAAAATTGTCGCTTTGTGACTATATTTAAGCATAATTTTATCTAATTTTTGACATTTTGTTTAAACTTAAAAATAATTCTGGTCCTAGACAAAAGATTACTTTCAATAATTAAGGAAAGTTTTTGTAAAAATCTGTAGCCGTCTTGGAGAAAACCGTGTATTTCTAAACAACCACAAATTACATTTACACTAGAATATCGGCGCAACTCTGACCCTTAAAAATCTGTGCCATTATATTGATCTAAAAAAATGTCAAAAGGGTGGATGGAATTATGTATATTCAATTAATGCTAAATAAGCAGTGATTTTTAGACAGGTAATTAAAGTATTTTTATATGTATTTTGTGGCATCCCTGTATATATTCAGGAAATAGCGTCCAGTAAACAATGTTGGTCTCACTGTTTAAAATTACACATAGAAACCTCAAACACGGGTTAAGCCTTATAGAAACAGCCCTTTTTCGAACATTTTGTTCGATTTCTGGCTCATTCTCTTGTCTAATTAAAGTCCTCCTGTATAAAATATATAAATTAAAAAAAAAACACCGGTACTTATACACGTGCAAATGTTTATATTTTCTTCCAATCACTTACACACAATTTGTTTGTTTATAGTCCGCCCTATTTTTTAGTGTGTAAAGTGAAGACGAAAACGTGCCACTTTCCATACCAAACAACTCAATTCAAAAACAGTGCGGAAAGTATATGAGAATGTCAAATATAATTTACCATTTTGATTTGGTAAAACCTCTATCAAGGGGTGAAAGGGACTAAAAATTTTAAATGCTGCCTCGGTTGCCAAAAATGCTAGCTGCGGCTATGATGGTCAAAGACAAGGATATTGCTATTGTTTTAAAAATAATTCTTAGCGACCAGCAGAGGGCCCCACTTTATTGATGACAGCGGCAATTGTTGGTCTTGTAAGGGTTCATTACACGTTTTCCTACCAGATGACCTGCAATTTTTTGTATTTTTATTTTTTATTTATTTAGACGAATGTCCCTTGTAGGCCCGAAATTCTTCCCCGATTGAATCAGATAACAATTTCCTATTAAAAAAATGATATGAAAATGATCGATTTTTGACTATAAATAAGCATAATTTCATGCTATTTTGGAGACAATTTTTTAAATAAAAATGTGTACTAATTGTCTATGGAATAGTTTGTTTACTAGAATGCGTCAGATGCGGTGAATTTGAGATATGTTAGAGCCTAAGCCGTCGTAATATACTTAAATGCTGGAATATAGGAAATGTGACTTTATGTAGGGGACGAAAAGGGGTCTACTAAAATGCACAAACTAAAAAGAAAAGCTGAGTGCAAGTAGACCCCGTTCGGGGGGTTCGGCAAAAAAAAATTGCATTAGAAAGAAAGCCTGTTAAAAAACTTTAAATATCGAATTTTTATCTCTAGAAGGCGATGGAAGTTGTAGCAAAAACCCATAAGAGTATAGCTCGAAAACAAAACCGATGACCCCCCTCTCAATTTTTTATTTTTTTTATTTTAGAATGGCTTGAGCTCTAACATATCTCAAATTCACCTCATCTGGCGTATCCAGGTAGACACACTATTCCGCTTAACAGTTTTAGTACACCTATCATTTCTTTAATTTAAAAAATGTTTGATTACCATGTAAGTTTACTACATAAACCATTATGTATGTAAATAATACTTTATAATAGTTACAAGGACTCAGATTAAGCAAATGAATTTATTTTGACTATACATTTTTAATTTCATCCCTTTAGGTATATTTAACAAATCCCAGTTACTATTCCTGTATTTCTATTATTCATATTTTGAGCCACTCTGTAGATATATGATGAAAACTATAAAAAAATTGAGAATTCTTTTTTTCAACTAAATAAAATTAATATTGGTCTTTTATTTCTATATGACGAGAAGTTATAGAAAAAAAACTACAAAAATTCACATTTTTCTATATTCCAGTGGTGTGCAGTTTATATGATGAAAACTATAAAAAAATTAAGAATTCTTTTTTTCAACTAAATAAAATTAATATTGGTCTTTTATTTCTATATGACGAGAAGTTATAGAAAAAAAACTACAAAAATTCACATTTTTCTATATTCCAGTGGTGCGCATTTAAATAATGATAACTCGAAAACGAAATCGATGACCCCCCAATCTTTTTGAGACAAGTATCACGACGGTTTGGGCCCTAAAATATCATAAATTCACCTCATTTGATACTACGATGTCGGTTTAGAACGTTTTTCTACGTTGTCCGACGCCTATTCTCCACCTCCTTCGATCCTGACAATCATCCTCTGTCAGATTCTTTTGACTCATTGATCTTTGGATTGACTGTTGCCATTCTAGTTTAGGACGCCCTCTTTTTCTGCGACCTATTGGTTGCCATTCTAGGACCCGCTTTGGTAATCTTTCGTCATTCATCCGTTGTACATGGCCGTACCATATCAGTTGCCTTTTAGTGATGTCATCCGTTATGCTTCCCTCGATTCCCATTCTTTCTTATATGATCTCATTTCTTATGTGATCTATTCTAGATATTCTCATTGATCTTTCGACACTTTCCATTTTTGTTTTGTATTTTTCTGTTACGCGACAAGTCTCTATTCCATACAATAGCGTGCTTTTGACCATTGTTTCATATATGTTAAATTTTACATTCTTTTTTTATCTCTCTGCTCCATAAAATACTGTTAAGAGATCCAATAACTTTTTTTGCTTTTACTATTCTTTTTTCCAATTCTTTACAGTCTGTTCCTGTCTTATCAAATGTGACACCTAAGTATACATACTCATTGCATGGATATATTGTTTGTCCATTTTCTAGTACTAACTCACTGGACTCGTTTCCAATACATAAGGACTGTGTCTTGTCCACGTTCACTGTTAGTCCCCACCTTTGGTATTCTTCTGTTAACTTTCTCATCATATACTCCATGTCTTCTTTATCATTAGCCACAATTACTTAGTCGTCAGCAAACTGTAGTGTGTATATGGTAAATCGGTCGTTAAGTTGTCTTCCCATGCGATGCCGTGCACTTTATGTTTCCAGTTTTTTAGAGCTACTGCGATATATATTTTAAAAAGAGTTGGAGAGATACAACATCCCTGTCTTAAGCCTTTTGTTACCAGGAATTCTTTTGAAAGTCGATTTACAATTTTAATTTTAGATTTTGACCCTTTGTATAGTTCTTTTATTGCTTTTATGTATGTATGATTGATATTAGTTTGCTCTAAAACTGTCCATAATTTTTCTACTGGAACGGTATCATATGCTTTTTGTAGGTCAACAAAGGTAACATGAGTCTCTATATTTCTGGCGCTCCTTTTCTCAATTACTTGTTTAAGACAAAAAACATTATCACTACAAGATCTGCCTGCGCGAAACCCACTTTGCTCTTCTTCCTCTTGTTCATGAAAATCATTCTCTATTAGATCTCTAAGAATCCTACTGTACAATCTACTTAGAGTACTGGTTACTGAAATTCCTCTGTAATTGTTGCAATCCAGCTTGTTTCCTTTTTTATGTATTGAGGATATGAATGCAATTTTCCAATCATTAGGTACTGGATGTCGGTTTATGCATTGATTAATAATATATGTGAGATTTTCGAGTAGTTTCTCTGATCCATATTTGAGCATTTCAGCATATATTCCTCCAGATCCGCTAGCTTTTCCGGATTTAAGTTTTTTAATATTATTCTTTATCATTTCTTTTTCGATGATTACTTCCTCTCCATGTACTTCTATGTTTCTTCTCGGAGAAGCTGCCAGATATTCGGGTCTCGTCTCCTGCAGCAGTCCCTTGTAGTGTTGTCCATTGTTCTGGTTTGATTATCTGGATGTTTACTTTTTCTTTTGTTGGGTTTTTTACTGCAGAAATGAATTTCCATACTTCAGAACTCTGCCTACCTCCTACGTGTGTGTTTATGTTGTAGCACTTGTGCTCGAACATTTCATTTTTTTCTGTGCGTATCAAATTTCTTAGCTGTCTTCTGGTTTCCCTGTAGATTTCTAGGTCTCTTTGCTCCTTAGTACTGAGCCATTTCAAGTATGTGCGTTTTTTCTCTTTGACCATTTCCTGTATTTTGTCCGTCCACCACATCTTCCTGTTATTTCTATTATCTTGGTACCCAACAGCTTCGTTGCTTGCTTCCTTTAAGCTTTTTATTATGTTTGTATATATCTCTTCAAATGAGTGATTTGTGTTTATTAATTTTTCATCTAATCGGTCCTGATACAATCTTTGAGTACTTTCGATTTCTAGACTTCTAAAGTTGTATTTTTGATTGTCTTCGATGCATTCTAGGTTTTCATTTTCTCTAATACTTTCGTGCTTATTTGTTTTTCTTAAAGGGAATAATATTTTTGCTTTTACCAGATGGTGGTCAGATCCACAGGTAACACCACGAAGTGCTCGCACATCATACCACTTTAATTGCGAGTGTTGTCCGCATAATTAATAATTGATTTAAGATTTCTTGTTGGCTGAATCCAGGTATATCGATGAATATCCTTATGTTTAAAAAAACCATTATTTATTTTTAGGTTGTGGGTTTCACACAATTGCATCAGTCTTAAGCCATTATCATTTGTTACTTCGTCTCCAAATGGTCCCATGAGTTTGCTCTGGGTTTGCCTACCAGTTCGGCTATTAAAATCGCCAAGCATAATTATTTCTCTGGTATTACCGATTTTTGTGATAGTCTCATCAAGTTGATCAAAAAACATTTGTTTTGTAGCTACCCTTTCGTCATCTGATGGTGCGTAGACTGCTACGATGCTTATATTATGTCCAAGAATCTTCATGTTCACTCGAAGTATGTTTTCACTAATGCAATCGTAGCCTGTAATTTTATTCTTTAGATTTTTCTTTATCAACAAGGATACCCCTCTGGCTGCTCTTCTTTCTTTTGGGACTCCAGTGAATATATGGACAAAATTACCGACACTATTCGTACCTGTTCCTTTCTTTTTTGTCTCAGTGAGTGCAATAATATCGATCTTACAATTCTGCACGGTTGCAATAATGTCCAACTTTTGATTCCAACTGATGATTTGATTTTGGTACGTTCCATGTAGCTATATTCATAGTCCTTTGTCTTTGCTTTTTTCGTCTTCGAGAGTTTCCATCCATTGCTCCGAGGCATTTGATGGATCCCGATAAACACACTATTCCGTAGACAATTAAAGTAAACATGTCATGCATTAAATAATTTTTTTTTAAATACCCTGTAAGTTTATCCATAACCCATTATGCAAACATCACTTAATAATAGTTAAAACGACTCACATGAAAACAAGTGAAGTTAATTTTTACCATGCATTTTTAGTTTGCTTTCTTTATATTTAATAAATCTCAGGTATTTTTCCTGTATTTTTTATAATTATTTTAAACCACTCTGCAATAAAACAAAGCTAATATTGATTCTTTATTTTTATTTAACGATAAGTTAGAGCAAAAAAACTACAAAAAGGTTTATTTTTCCATATTTCTGTGGTGCGCATTTAAATATGTATAGCTCAAAAACTAGACCTATGACCCCCCCATTTTTTTTTTAAATATCAGGAAGGTTTGGCCTTCAAGATATCCCAAATTCAGCTCATCTGACGCATCCCGGTAAACAATGTATTTAGTGCCTGCGCCTTTATATTACCATTGATTGCTGTTACAATTGCGTTCGAAGTTTCACCATCTCTATCTTTATAACCACCCTTTCCATCTGGAGTTGCCGCTAGATTTGGCATCATGGCTATATATAGTTTGGATCCGCCTATATCGTTAAATAATTCTGGAAATTTATGGAATGGACTCTTTATCAGAATTGTCTCATTTTTCAGGATGTTATAGCTCTTTAAAGTTCCTTAAAAGAAATGTCTGACTTAAAATTGTATTTATTTAAAATTTTACAAACTTCTACACCAGTATTTACTAAAAATTTACTACAATCCTAGGTTTAAAAGTCTACATTTTGGTTGAAGGTTTAACTTATTTTTCCCGTGAATGCAATAGTTTTTAATATTTATATAAATTGTTCTTAAATACCTTGCGATATGGGTCATCTTTTTTCGTTGTAACAAAGATATTATTTTCACACAAATGTTATAAATAAATAAAAATAATAAAATATTTTGATTTAAAAATGGTAGCCATATTTAAACCTCCAAACGTCACTAGGAAGTCGAATAAAAACGATGTAAGTCAGCACCAGCTGTCCGCTATATTTTACATGTACATTTTTTAGACAAGTTAGCGACGATTAAACCGATGGTCAATTGTTTTGGTGAATGTGTAATTGAAAAGGGATTTTAATATATCTTGTGCTTTTTATAGTATTTAAATATTGATACGTATTTAATACGGTAATGCATCTACAGATATAGTTTTAAGTTATTTATGTATTATTTAGAAATATTTTTGTATATAAGTTTTTTTGTCAATCATGGATTATTTCTATTGTTTTTCGAACTTTAAACCACCCCTCAGGGGTGCTACTACAATTTGAGACTATTTCTAATGGGAATCCTACGACTGCACGGACTAAATTTCAAAAAATGACTTTTCGGTGTATCTATAGTTAATTTGAATTTATATGACATGAAACTCACTGAGATATGCTTACTATCATATTGCCACAGCCTTCGTAGTTAGTTTACGAAGGCTGCGATATTGCACATTAGGGTGAACCAAATCTTTGCAGTTATTTGACCTGTGAGTATTAAAAAATACACTTAAACCGGTCGGTATCAAGTCTATAGGCTTGATACTTAAACCCGGTCTTCAATGCGAAGGCCTTAAGACTGTAACCAAATGTCATTTTTTGGAAACTAAGTCCGTGTGTAGTCGTAGGATTCAACCAAAATGTAGACTTTTAAACCTAGGATTGTAGCACTTAGCACTGTAGACCCTTTAGTAAATACTGGTGTTAAGGCCTTAGTAAATACTGTTGCTATTGTCTAAATGGCGTACGAAGGGGGGTTAGGGGCTCAAGCCCCGTTCCTCCCCAAAGCCTTTAAATAGTGACCCCTAAAACATGAATTTTCCCTAGAATAAAATAAATTAAATAGCGCTCAGTTTCTGTGTAAGCCACTGATTGACATAAAGGCATTTCTTTTGAGGGTGAAATAATATACAATACTCTAGTAACACCGGACGTCCCAGAAACGTACTTTTTAGGTCCCAACGTCCCCATACCTAAAAAGTACGGTTTAAAAAGGTTCAAAGTGGGACGATTAAAACATACTTTTTAAGTATTTCTAGGTCCCCCATATTTCCGTACCTAAAAAGTACATATTTAAAACCTACTAATCTAGACGTTTTAAAAACTCGCAAAACAGGACGTTCTTCAAGCGTACTTTTAAGGTCCCTTAGGGTCCATCTCACCGACTTTTTTTTCGGTTCCATAACTTAAAGCGTTTCTTAATATATTCATAATATGACGTAAGGGCCTGTCCTTAAATTACGTAACGCTCTAGGGGGAGAGGGGTTTTTTTCTTAAAAGTGCGTTGGGAAGAGGGTTCAAAAATCCAGAAATTTTGCGTTACGTAATTTAAGAACATTTCCTAATAAGGAACACAACAGGCTAAATAACAGAAAAAAAGTCGTTGAGATGGGCCCTTAGGGCCCCAACATTTGCTTATAGTAGAGCGGCGTAGGGCATTTCGACTGCACTTAAATAATGATGGTTGCCAAGGTATATTTTTTAAAACTTTGGTGATTCCTGACTACGAAAATATATCTTGGCCTCCCTCCCTCTCGGTCATACCCCCTCCACCCCCCTTTCAACCCCTTAAAATTAATTCTTTAATATCTCAGCAACCAGCAGAGATACAACAAAAATTTGTTCATCTTATTGTTTGTCTAGTGATCTCTAGAATATATGATGTGCCTACGCTCTATTGCATATCTCGAAAACTAAACAAGATATAAACAAAAGTATGTATTTTCAAAAATATTTTTATATTTTTGTCCACATTTTTTAATAAATATTGGTTCCTTTATTCTCGCTCTTTTTAGAAGGGTACATACCCGTGGGGTTTTGTGAACCCCACGCGCAGTAGCACTCTTTGATTTAGGCTATTACGCCAAAACTGGGCAAGTTTTTGATATGATAGTCAAGATAATTAGCAAAATCGGGCCTAACCTACATGTTTGAGGTATTTTTTAGTAAATTAGGGTGCCTCCTGATAATTAAAATCTTTCTGGGCCGCCCCCCTCTAGTCATTCCCCCCTCGCCGCCCCTTAAATATTTAAAATTAAATCTTCTATGTGTCGGCAACGGAAGATGATAGAACAAAAAAAAGTTCACTGTTGTATGTCGTTTGACCAGTAGATTGTGTAGTGTATTTACATTGTTTGCACATCTTAAAAACCAAAGAAAATATATCAAAAACTGAATTTTCAATTTTGAAATGTTTAACAAAATATATTTTTCCAATATTTTATAAACTAAAGTAAATACAAAAAAAAACTTTAAATAAATGTTCTTCTGGCGTTTTCGATCTTTCCAAAAATATAATGTGGGTTCGGTTCGGTTCAGTTCGGTTCGGTTGTTACAAAATCCCATTTGCCATCGCAACTACCAACAACGCCGTTTGATTGGTGCCAATTCGACAGGGTGAGTAATAAATATAGCAGCCTTAAACTATTTAAACTATTAGCCCCTGACGTTGTCCCCCTCCTCTCCCAGACCAGTGGCGTGTCGTATAAGGGGCTAGGGGGGGCGAACGCTCCTCTGCGCTTGGCTCCCCTGGCGTCCTTTGAGAAAATAATAGAATTAATAGTGTTATTATTTTAAAAAAGGTTTGTAATTTATTTGACTCCAATACCTATGTTTGCGCCCCTTAAGGTCTTCCCCCCCCCCCCCCCGCCCCTTTTATCCACGACACGCCGCCGCTGCTCCAGACCCCTCTACTATTACCTGTGACAAAAAAATTAATAAGCTAGGTACCTAACAAGAATGGTTTGACTTAAAATTTTATTACAGGTGTTTATAGTCCAAGAAAGGGCTCTACTGAGGAATCCCGTTATGACATATACATTATACCCCCAAATCTAAATGTAACTGTAGATATATATAATATATATATATATATATATATATATAATATATAATATTATATATATATATTACTTGTTTTGTTACAGTATCAAAATTAATTAAAACTTTATTCTAATACAGATACCCATCGGGGTGTAGAATGTGTCAAGTTGTAACCCATGGCAACTTTCATTTCGTGAAGCACACATTACGAAATAAAAATAGTAAGCACATATTAATTAAGCATAAGTTTGTCTTTATCGCAGACCAATGTGCGGGATTTGTAAAGGACAGACTGATACAGTTTTCTCTGTATGTGTAAAAATCCGCTCATTGTGTAAATGGGTAATCGGGAGTATTGGAATATTATGTATATGGGTTGTTCCCGCTCTGGCACCCTTAAGCGTATAAAAATATATTTTAAAAATAAAAATCAAGACTGGGAGCAAACACTAGCTATTATGGTCCCATTAAACATGGTACCCCTTCCCTTTTAATTTTTGACTATTTTGTAAGAATTTTACCCACATTACATATCTTTTACGTCATTTTGACGATGTCCCTAAAGGGAAGGGGGTCGGGGTTTTCACTTTGTTTAATGGGACCCCAATAGCTATTGATTGCCCCCTTTTTTGATTTTTATTTAAACATTTTTAATCCCTAATCGACCGCAATCTTGAATATTTTATAATGCTTAAAGGTCAGAGCGGCAGCAACCGGATTCCTCAAGTAGAGACCTTGCTTGGACTATCCACACCAGCAAAAAAATTTGTCTATTAAATATTAAGTAATTGACCCATGCTTATTATTTTTTGTGATCATGGATAATGGTGGGGTGGGTCTGTAGGGGAGGGAGAGAACGTAAAAGGGTAGTTTAAGTATTTTTAGGCTGCTATATTTATGTCTTAGAAGATATATGTTATGGTCACGGAAATGACCCTGTCGAAGTTGAATTTTACTTACCTACTCATATACGTATATGCGTTTGCGTTTTAGCACCAATCAAACCGCGATTTTAGTAGTTGCGTTGGCAAAACTTATACCTACATATCTTTTTGGAAAGAAGAACAGCAGAAAACCATATATTTAAAGCTTTTTTTTCATATCTACTACTTTATATCTTGTTTAGTTTTTGAGATATGCAAATAATTAATACTAATACACTGCACAATCTACTTGTCAATAGACATACAACAGTGAAAAAAAAATTGTTCTATCTCTTGCCGTTGCCGAGATATGGTAGATTTAAATTCAAGTATTTAAGGAGGATAAGGGGGGGAACGAATAGAGGGGTAGGCGGCCAAGATAGATTTTTATTATTAGGAGGCACCCTGAATTGCGACAAAATACCTCAAATGTAGACTAGGCTTGATTTTGCCATATATCTTAATGACTATCATATCGGAATCATGCCCAGTTTTGGCGTAATGGCTTCAATCAAACAGTGCTATTACGAGTGGGGTTCTCAAAACCCCATAGATATATACCTTTTTGAAAAGAGCGAAAACCGTGGAAAAATATTTGTACAAACAGTTTTTTCGTATCTGGTTTGGTTTAGAAAATATGGAAAAAAATAAAAAAATTGGTTTTTTGAAAATACGTATTTTTTTAAATATCTTGTTTAGTTTTCAATACGTGATATAATCAAGAGATTACTACACAAACAACAGTGAAAAAATGTTTGTTCTATCACTGCTGGTTACTGAGATATTAACGAATCAATTTTAAGGGGTTGAAAGAGGGTTCAGGGGGCATGACCGAGAGGGCGGGAGGCCAAGATATATTTTCGTAGTCAGGAGACATCCAAGTTTCAAAAAATTTAGCTTGGCAGCTACGCCGCCATGGGCGCACCCAGGGGGGGCCCGGGCCCCCCTCAAGCCTTAGATTTTTTAATATATGTTCTACATATTTGATGATAAAACACGAAAAATACCTTAAAATTTGACATCAGGAGGCTTCGGCCCCCCCCAACCCCAAGCAGCAGCGTAGTTGCGAAAAGACATGATGACACTTTTTTTTTTTGTTTTTTTTTTGGTCGCAAGTTTTTTGAGGGCGCCCTTTGTAGCTGTCGGCATCCCCCACACATGCTGACCTTTTTTTTTTGTTTTTTTTTTGGTCGCAAGTTTTTTGAGGGCGCCCTTTGTAGCTGTCGGCATCCCCCACACATGACCTTTTTTTTTTTTTGGTCGCAGGATTTTTGAGAAGCGCCCTTTTTAGCTGTCGCCCCCCCCCCCCAAGACACATTCCTGGGTGCGCCACTGCGCCGCTCCACTATTACCTAAAAAGTACGTTTTAAAACGTCCCAAAAAGGAAGTCATAAAAACGCGCAAATCATTACCTAACAAGGTGATCCGTGCTATAAGTATGCCTGTGTCATTGAAATATCTTTTCATCTGTGAACGTCATACGTTGCCAAAAATCTTAATTTTCCAGAGAATAAGTTAAAGCGGTTAAAGCAAAAATTAGGCGGGCTTGTTATTTTTCTGCATTTAAAAGATTTTTTTTGCTGCCACAATCTTCGACTCGTTGTAAGTGAACCAGGAAAATTAAAGGCAGTTCTTGCTTCACAGACGTTGGAAGAAGGATGTTCTTCTTAAAATTCTATTAGTTGCTAATCTTCTTGGGGCATGCTGAATTTGGTCAAGCCAGTACCCGACAATGTCATGTTTTTGGCAAATAATAAAATCCTTGACGCCTTGTGTATATCATGTTTTTTTTTAAGTGTAAACTTCTTTAGGCGCGTTTAGCTTTTTTGTGGGTAGTGAATTGAACTGAGCCGTTAGGCTCGGCTATGTAACGCTCATTCGGGTGAAGTGGGCTCGACTCGACGAGAGGAACATTCAGCGAGCGATATGATGATGCAGATGAAGGCCAGTATTATTAATTTCGCCTCTGTTGAAGTTTACACTTCTGCCGTGTGGTCTTAGGCACACACAATTTTTTTTTATTTTGACCATTGACTTCTATTTTTGACCAGTATTGTTCGTGCCGGAATTGCCCTATCCGGTTAATGAATGGTCATTGAGGGGTTGTAGAGTGCATGGAGGGGGGAAGTATTTTTCTCTTCGGGAATATGTTTAGGGTACTTAGGACGTTAACATATCAAAAGTCCCCACCCCTAGCTCTCCCGCTTCAGTGGCGGAGGGGGTGAAAAGGTGCAATTTTTCGGATTTTTGCCTATAACTGGTTTACAAAAAAAAAGGTTTTATTAAAATATAAAGACCAATAAATTCCTTACAATATAGTTATGCCTACCTTATCTCTAAGTGTAACAGATTATGTATAAGGCCACCAAAAACCGTTAATTTTTTAAACACATTTTTGCCCCTTATTTTTTATCAAACTTGTTCATCTAACACTTTTTTTTTAATTTTAGAAGAAATTTATCAATATAAATGCTGTAGACCAATCAATTTACTTTAAAAATGTGTAGCATTTACTAAGTTATCTATAACATATCAAAAGATACGGCAATTTGAAATTTTTAACCAGATTTTCACAAATACAAACTATGATGTGGTTTTTGAGTGACCATACTTAAATTATGTAATGCACAAAGGAGCGAGGGGGGGTTTGACCTTGCGTTACAGTCAATGATTTTAAATGTGTTTTTTCTTGCTAATGCGTTACGAGGGGGGGGGGGTTTAAAATTCCTGAGTTTTTGCGTTACGTAATTTAAGAACGTTCCCTGATGAGATCTTTTTACTGCATAAAGTTTTGTGGCAGAGAAGATTCTCAATTACTAAACCAACTTTACCAACCAACCGAATAAACTGACCTAACCAACCAACCTTTGAAATGGATAAGTCAAATTTATCAAGACCTATTTGTTTTCTTAAAGCATTGAATTAATTCAATTTAATTCTTGTTGTTTTTGATAGATATAACATTACAAAAATGAGTACTATGGCTGCAAAACAAAAAAGACGCTATTGTATAAAAAAATTAGTTTATTTTACTTTTGCTTTAAATCTAAATTAGTGTAAGTCAGGCATTTCCTTCCAATTCCAAAAACAGATATAGTCCTATAAAGTTACTAAAGAAAGACTTTAATAAAGTAGAATAACAACGCTGCAAACATCCCAGGATATTGTGAGCACTGCAAATCCAAACTCCATGCAGCCATCATTGTAGAAGATTCTGCGGTAATCTCGGTCGCAAATACTCAACCCGACCACAATATTTTGTTTATAAAGTTTGTCATGGAAGAAGTAGAGACCCATGTATATTAAATCTACGAAATGCAGCAGCTAAGACTAAAATAAATATTGTCCCTGTATGCTTTTATTGATTGCGATTGAACACCGGAGGCATTTTGGAGGGGTCAGCTAGGAGCTGGAGCAACATCAAATGTATATGCAAAAAGATGTCTATTACATTGTACCATTATTTATGCCACAATTGTCAGAATTTTTTTAAGGGTGCATCCGTTTTAATCAATTATATTATACACATAAAGTAGTCGAGCTTGAAATTCAAAAAAGCAAGAAAAACAAACTAATTATAATATCATTAATTATAAACATTTTCGCATCACCTCTATCCAAATATTACTATGTGCAGAATTGCATCGAGTTTTGTATCTAGATATGTTGTTTTCTTTTTATTCCATATGCAATATGATTTTAAAATTTGCAGGCATAGTAAATACAATATGTTTAGAAGGCTAATTGATATAAGTCAATCTAAAAATTGTTCTTATTATACGTAACTAATAAAAACTTGACTATTAATAACTAGGTATTCAATTTTTTAGCTGGCTCATTAAAGTTATAACTCTTAATAATAATAATTAATACTTTTTAAGTGAGAACGTTTTTCCTTAAGTTTATTTTCAAATAATATTTATTGCTTTTAATTTACCCCATCCTAGTGCCCTTAAAGTCGATAACTTGACCGAAGTCTCATAATGATGATGAAGTTGATAGTAATAGCAATTATCCAGTTTTTTGTCGAAAATCAGGAATATCAGCTTAAAACTAAAACACCTGTAACTTTTAATTTATGGTCACATATTTAAAGATAAATAAACAAATAATTAAAATTGAATGCACTACATTGTCGCCCGTCATAATTTTTTTCTAACATAAAAACAAAAGTGTTAGATGAACAAGTGTGATAAAAAATATAAGGCAAAAATGTATTTTTCAAAAATTAACGATTTTTGGTTGCCACTATCTCAAAATCTGTTAGACTTAAAGGTCAAATTAGCAAACCCATTTTGTAGGGATTTTAAAGCTCTTTTTAATAAAACTTTTTTTTTGTACAACGCGCCGTAATCGAGTTATAGGCAAGAAGCTGAAAAATTGCACCTTTTGACCCCCCTCCGCCACTGAAGCGGAAGGGCTAGGAGTGGGGACTTTTGATATGTTAATGTACTAACTACCCTAAAATTATTCCCGGACAGCAAAATTCTCCCCCCTTCACGTACTCTACAACCCACTCGTTGAATGGACTATTTGTATTTCTAAAGGACATAATGGTACCCCACTATTTTTTTTAAATAAAAATTATTTTGATTATGTTTGACGTACAGTTTGTGTATAAAAAAAATTAAATTCATACATTTGCATCTCGCTAGACACGAGAAAAACCAATTTATTTAAAATACCGAAAGCAATTCCTGCATGAACGCCACTGGTCAAAATAAAAAAAACATGTTATACATCTAAAAATGCCTCTTGCATTGCAGAGTATTTAACTTACCCGAACAAACTAATAGGTAGGTACCCAATCTGAATCGAACCTATACTCTTATTAAGAAAAAAGTCTGTCCATCTTCAAAATCATATCGCCCTTTTAGTGCAACAACTAGATAACTCGAAATTTATGCATTTTGAGTTATCCAGGTAAAGCTGACCTATTTTTCATTCTTTTTTTTTGCAATATCTAGATATCTTGTACGAGCAACCGACAAGAAATAGAGATAACTCCGAAAATGCACATTTTATAAACAGACATCTTAAGATTTTCTCAAAACTATCAATTTCAAGTTATCTAGTTGTTGCACTAAGGGGACGATAGTACCAAAATAGAGTTCTTACCCGCTTTTGTTAAAAAATAGGTGTTGACATTAAAATGTTTTCTGACCACTTTTAGGTAAAAATGATCGAATTCCTTATCTTCTAAATTGTTTTTTACAATAATAAGACGATCCTTGGCTTTCCAAAAATAGACTTTCAGTAGTCGCGTAAAATAGAGTTCGACGCTGTCACTTTCTTCCAAAATTAAGAAATACATTTTTTCGTTGACATATTCTTCTTGATTTGTGCTTGTGGAAACTGTAAGAACTTTTGAATTTTCGTTTTTAAGTGATACCTAGATATAGTTTAAGAAAATATAATAATGATATTCCTTAATTAAGTTTGGTTTTTCAAAAACTAAAAATAAAAAATTGTACGATTCTAATCAAATTTAAGTTGTATCAATTTTGATCTTCTGATACAAGATACTGTATGACTGGTTACTAAGATAAAAGAACAGGTTTACAGGTTAAATTAGCCAAACTGGAGTCCTTTAAAAGTACTTTTGAGCCAAACATATAATTTCTGACAATTCTAAACAAAAAAATTTTTTTTGATTTTTTATAAAAGAAGAAACTTTAAAACATTATCATAAAAATTTGTGTTGATAAAAATTTGCTTTGAAAATACAATTAAGCAAGAAATTTGTTGCGCAAATTTAATTAATTATAGGGTCATTTCATATTAAATCAACCAGAGGCTTGTTTGGCTGACCATCTAATCGATTTGAATAATTTTCGGTACATTCATTCTGCTCATAAAGAGGCTAAAAATATATGAAATTTAAAATTTTTCTTATAACAAAAGCTTCCACGAAGTTTTATTAATAACTTAAATTACTGAGAAAAACGTGTTCAACTATATTTAAAAAACCGCATATTAATGCGATGCTTCGCTAAAAAGTTAGCATATTATCAATTTTTTAACTGTCAAAAAAACTGGCATTACGAATAATGGATTTTGACCAAAATCTAAACAGCTCTTTACACTATTGCACACACACGGACAGTGCACGCGACAATATTGCTAAGGTAGGTCAAAATACACACAAATAACACATTTTCGGCTTTCTCTGAAAAATATTTTTTTCGTCGCACCACTGCGCGATCAGGGAAGGTAAAAAATAAAATTCTTTTAAAAAAATTAAAAAATACTTTTTAAGAAATTTTAAAATTTGAATGTTGTTTTTTATAAGATATGATCATGTGGTACATCATTCGAAAGCTAGTTTAAATACCTTTCAAATAAGCCCTATATTACTATCCTGGTCCAAGTAGTTCTCGAGATAGCTTAACGTTTGTTAGTACATGTTTGAGCCAAATTACCGTTTTTTTTCTTCAAAATTTAATTAAAAAAATACTGTTTATCAGAAAAATTTGAGATTTTTCATCCTCTTTTTATGGGTAGAATAATTGTACCAAAAATTATCAAAATCGGTGACATGTCTGATTGGTTGATTTCGTATGAAATGACCCTAAAATATTTAAATTAATATCCAACTGTTCAAAATGTTGCAGCATTGATTTTCGCTAAATGTCTCGCCTGTGACGAGATTTTGTGTATAAATATCTACAACAAAGATATCTAAAAATTATTTTATTGTAGTAGGAAGAATAGGAAAATTCCTAACACGGATTTGAGGTCTATAGATAAGTTTATTGCTGATTTTGATAGTCGAGGTAATCTTGAGTAATCCGGTTGATGCCACTCTGACATCCTTAAGCGTTTTGAAATATGGAAGAAGACGGTGGGTAGGGCATAAAAAATAAATAAAATAATAAACAGTTTCAAAAACATAAAATCAAGACTAGGCGCAAAAATAAAAATACTGGATAATACAAGAAAGATCTGTTATTTAAAAAATGTCAAACCTGTAGATATAGAATGTCAAGTCTAACCCTTAAATAATAGGTCTATTACTGAACCCAGGAGTAACTTTAAATAAGGGACAATTCACAGACTTTGGCAAAGTGGAAGTGGTTCCTTGTCTAGCAGTTTATGCTATTTTACCGATCCGATGGTTTAGCGGTAAAAAATGATATCACAACATACACGGTGTCCCATAACTTAGGGACCATAGGCGAACAGATGATAGAGGAGGTCATGTCTGATAAAAAAGTTCCTATAATGTATAGGTCAAAACTCTTTCTTTGTCGAGATACAGAGCATCAAATTTCGCGATTTTTTAAACTTTTTTGATAATAACTTTTTAAAAAAACGCAGTAAAAATATGAAATTGGGTAAAGTTGTGTATTAGAACAAGAGCAATAAATTGAAATAAAAATAGTTTAAAAAAAAAATTAGTCGGTTAATTTTTTTTAGAAAAAACTATTTTTTGGGTAATAACTTTAATGAATGCCATATTAAACGCAATATTTTTTTAAAATATTTTTGTTAATAAAAACAAGTCTCTAGCGAGACATAATAATAAAATATTATTAATATTTTTTAAAAGAATAAATAAGCGAAAATTATTATTTTTTTAAAATAATTATTTTTTATACATTTTTGGAGGTTACTTTGACAGCCTGTATCTCCTCAACTTGTAATTTTACCAAAAAAAGGAATACTAAATTTTTGAATCAGAATTAGATGAGTATTTAGCTGGCTGTGACAGATTTTCTTTTTCTTGTAAAACTCTTTTCTCCCACTCCTCTAACTTTAAAAATCCTATATCTTAAAAACAGATGTGTGTTGACCCCCATGTTATATAAACATGCACTATGGCCCCTAAGTTATGGGACACCCTGTATATTTGTGATAATGGTACTAATTTTGTTGTTGCTAATAAAATTTTACAGGAAACCAGTCATAGGATCGTTTTGAGTCTTGTTTAATTACAAAACTAAAACAAATTTTCTTTTTTAACATTTTACAAAAATCGTAATTTGTTTAGCTATAATTATTCTGTTAAGTCAAGATCCATAACATACTAAAATTCATCAATATCTCGGCTGATTTTTAGTGTGGATTATTCAATGGTAAATATCAATTATGTTTAATATAACTGATAAATGATTGTTCATTATTAGTTTCTTTAAATTGTAAATGAAAGAAAATTGTGATCATTTGGTTTTGCTCTTACATGGTATTTATCACCTTTTACCACACTTTAAACTTGTTCAGTAAAAGTAAAGTAAAAAAAAATAACACTCTATGTTTATGGGAACTTTTAATCTTAAGTAACCCAAATAATCATGCTTATTTGTTCGTTCATGGATTTTAGGTCCACAATGTATAAGAAAAATACCACTAGGAATTTTGTCAATTTTAAACAAATAGGCAACAAAAACATTGTGTTATCCAATCCAATTCAGTGCCCAGTTGGTAAGGGTATGTCCTTAAATTACGTAACGCTCTAGGGGGGAGGGCGGTGTGGCCTTGCGTTACACTCAATGTTATTTTAATGTGTTTTTTTCTTGAAAATGCGTTACGAGGGGGAGGGGGGGGGGTTTAAAAATCCAGAATGTTTGCATTACGTAATTTAAGGACGTTTCCTAAGGTTATAATAAGGCGCTGACTCGTGACGTAGCCTTAAATTTGCGCCCCGGCATAAATTACAATTTTGGAACGTACTCATTTGCATCTCTTTTTAAAGCACAGCTAATTTTTTATTGCTGTCCAACTCATAGCGGACCTAATTTTTGACCAAAATTAGAAAAATAGGTTCTATAACAATATTTTGTTGAGAAAAAAGTAATAATTAATCAAATTGGCTGATCCAAAATGGCGAAGTTTCCTATTTATGGACCGATAAGTATAAAATTTAGAACTTTGAAGTGTTAATAGTCGCTAAATATGATTTTTGACTTAAATTTAAAAAAAAATTATTTACCAATAGGTATCAATTTGGAACTCTTGCGTATCTCAAGTCGCTGATTATAATTAGGAAAGTCCAAAATACTTCACAATCTTTTTTATTTCTCAAAACACACTACGTGTTTCGATATGTAAATATCATTATCAAGTGTGATCTGCAAGCAAAATAAAACCGGATCTTAG
This sequence comes from Aspidapion aeneum, assembly GCA_963576565.1. Lineage (NCBI taxonomy): Eukaryota > Metazoa > Arthropoda > Insecta > Coleoptera > Brentidae > Aspidapion > Aspidapion aeneum. Next base: position 44,814,533 of record OY755040.1, read on the forward strand.
TTAATAAAAAAGAAAAGTATCAAAAAAATTTACTTACAGAAAATAAAAATCCCTCTTTTAAGGACAAAATCTGGAACACAAGTCAAAAAAAAATTAAAACAAAACCACACAATTAAACAAACATCTTAACCTTAAAATTTAAATACAAACAACAATATTAAAAACAAAATAGATAAAATAAATTAAAAATTGGTACAACTAACGACATCTTACAAAAGTTTAAAATACTAAAATTAGTTTAAAAGAGTAAAGGTTCAAAGTTAAATACAAAATGTTAAAAATCAATAAAATATAAAACAAAATCGATCGGGACAAGAAACATTTAATTAAAATAATTGATAACTTTCGCTACCTCTCTACAGTGGGCGCTGGAAGGTTCGTTCAAGCTTAGAACATTAGTATCATTTTCCAATTTAGCAATTTCAAAGTTTTCCAAAAAATTAAGTTTTCTACCCTTATGTGCATCATGTAACATTTTAAAGTTATTATCAATACTAAAATTATGACCTAACTCTCTCAAATGCATACCGAATGCCGAACGTTTATCAGACGGCGATTTTTGAGAGTTAAGGTGTTCTCTAATTCTAACTTTAAAACTACGTCCTGTTTGTCCTACATATTTAGCAGGGCACGAACCACATGACAACAGATAAACTCCGCTCTTTTCTAAATTCGGAACATGGTCTTTTAGTCTACTAAAATATGTTTTTAAACTGGAAAATGACTTATAAACTATTCTAATATTTTTATTTAACGAGTTTAACACATTGTCAATCTGTAAAGAGACAGTACCCAGAAAAGTTAGTTTAACATATCTTGGTGGCTGATAAGGAGGAATGGATACATCTTGAGGATCAAACAGAAGATTTTTTAAAAACAAATTATACTTTTTCTTAATCAATCTGTTAATTAACGAAATTTTATATCCATTATTAATAGCTATTTGGTAAATCACATTTTTCTCCCTCTCAAAATCTAAAGGCAATAAAGGAACTGAAAATAGTCGATGAATTAAACAGTTAAAAGAAGCTAATTTATGAGTAAAAAAATGATTCGAATCGGAAGGAATGACGTTATCAGTTTGAGTCGGTTTTCTAAAAATTGAATAGCGGAGTTTATTATTATGTTCTCTTCTTATTGACAAGTCTAAAAAATTCAGAGTACAATTTTCTTCAACTTCCATCGTAAACTGTATTTTACTATTTAAAGAATTCAGATAAAGCAAAAAGTCATTCAACTCATCATTTGTGCCATTCCAAACAACGAATGTATCATCCACATATCGGGTCCAAAAAGAAATTTTGTTTAAAAGATGAAAATTAGAAGAAAAAAGCTTACCTTCAAAATCCGACATAAATATCTCGGCAAGCAAAGGAGATAAACCTGATCCCATAGGTAGTCCATCTAACATACGAAAAAACTTACTGTTAAACTGAAAAAAGTCTAAATTTAAACATTTATTTAAAAGCATTAAAATTGTTTTCCTAACTCTATCCGATAAGCTCAAGTTTTCATTCAATTTTCTTTCAATAATATTGACTACGTCCAGCCTGGGGATACTGGGGAACAAATTAACAATATCAAATGAGACTAAGCAACAATTATCTGATAGTTTCAGATTTTTAAGTTTGTTTATTAGATTTTTTTTTATTTGTCAAACACACTGTGTTTTTTTTATTACAATCTAGTCAGTAAGACTAATTAGCAATTTTGTTTTAACTTAATTTACTAGAAAAGTCAGATTTAAACTTAGGGTTCACTCAACAGTTCTCCCCGCTTTGTTTAGTCTGTAACTCACAATTGTGTTGTGTTTATAGCATTATTTTGTTTCATGTGTAATTCACTTAGTTTACTAGCTCAAACGGCTTCACTCTTTTTAGTCGTCGAACTAGCATAGTATTGTCTAGAAGCTGAATTGCTTCCACATTCACATGCCGATGGAGTCTATCTTCATGGCTTTTTGCGTACTTTTTTATAGTCTCTGCTACAGTTTCGATTTTTAGATCTCGATGAAGGTCACTATTTCGAACGTACCAAGGTGCATTCACAATGTTTCTTAATACTTTATTTTGAAATCTCTGTACAACTAGAATGTTACTCTCTTTAGCACAACCCCATAGTTGAATACCATATGTCCATACTGGTTTCAGTATTTGTCTATAAAGCAGTTGTTTATTAGATGAAGAGAATTTTTGATGCTATACTTGTTAGAAAAGTCTAAAACATCTTTCAAAATATTATCTAACCATATCGCTAGATGATAAGCTGCTGACTGAACAAAACTTACTACTGGCCTGATCGGCATGTTATTTTTGTGGATTTTGACCATACCATATAAAAGAGGAGTTTTGCAGTTCAAAGGCATATAAGGTTTATTGACATTTAGTTCATTAAAAAATTCTTGCTCGTTATTTATTATCCTTTTCAGATCAGTTGTGTATACAGAATTTGGATCTCTTTTTAATTCCAAAAACATAGAATTATTGTAAATAAAATCTTCAACCTTTTTTATGTAAACTGTTTTGTCCAAAACTACCAAACAAGTGCCCTTATCAGCCTTACCTACAACCAAATCATGTTGCTTTATTTTAAGCTTAATTGAGGAGAACATTTTTTTCTCTTTCATACTCTTTTTGGTGTTCAATTTGTTTTTACTACTATGTCTACCTATTAACTGCAAACAAAAACCTTTAACTGCATTTATGACATCGTTATTTGTCTCGTTCAAAGCCACCTCTATGTCAGCCAATAAAGAAGTAATTTCTTTTTGATCATACCCTAAATTAGGGCTGTATTTAAGACCTTTTTCCAAAAAAGATAATTCCGGTTGGGAGAAATGGCAGTTGGATAGGTTTAAAATTCTTGGAGGAAAACATGATCAGAATATTTTTTAACCTGGTTCATTTCTAGTTGACGCTTAGTAAATATTAAATTTTGAAGTTTTTTGTTCAAAATAACAAAATGTCGTTTCTTTGACAAGTCAGTTTTTCGTTTTATATCTGCATGAAAACGATTCACTTCATTGCTAGTAAAATGAAGATTTAATAAAGAAAAAATAAAATTCAATTTTGATACCAGCATAGCTTTTTTCGAGAACCAAATTTTATTCTCTTCTTTGATAGATGAACGTTTAATTTTTTCGATATTCTGGTGAGCTCTGTACGGCATTGTTATTTTGTCCTTGAATTTATGTTGAATGTAATTTGGAAAAACATTTCTTTTAATGCATTGCAAATTAAACCAAATGTGTCCTTCAATTTTGCTTTGTTTAAAAGATAGATTTTTGTACATCTGGAGGAGGTTGCTTGGACTAGAAGATCTTATAGTATCGTAGATTTCTACAGGGTGAAGTAGAATCATAATGAAAAGGATTGAAGGGAAAGTCCAAAATACTTCACAATCTTTTTTATTTCTCAAAACACACTACGCGTTTCGATATGTAAATATCATTATCAAGTGTGATCTGCAAGCAAAATAAAACCGGATCTTAGTTAATAAAAAAGAAAAGTATCAAAAAAATTTACTTACAGAAAATAAAAATCCTTCTTTTAAGGACAAAATCTGGAACACAAGTCAAAAAAAAATTAAAACAAACCACACAATTAAACAAACATCTTAACCTTAAAATTTAAATACAAACAACAATATTAAAAACAAAATAGATAAAATCCAACTGCCATTTCTCCCAACCGGAATTATCTTTTTTGGAAAAGATCTTAAATACAGCCCTAATTTAGGGTATGATCAAAAAGGAATTACTTCTTGATTGGCTGACATAGAGGTGGCTTTGAACGAGAGAAATAACGATGCAGTTTAGGTAGACATAGTAGTAAAAATAAATTGAACACCAAGAGTATGAAAGAGAAAAAAATGTTCTCCTCAATTAAGCTTAAAATAAAGCAACATGATTTGGTTGTAGGTAAGGCTGATAAGGGCAATTGTTTGGTAGTTTTGGACAAAACAGTTTACATAAAAAAGGTTGAAGATTTTATTTACAATAATTCTATGTTTTTGGAATTAAAAAGAGATCCAAATTCTGTATACACAACTGATCTGAAAAGGATAATAAATAAAGAGCAAGAATTTTTTAATGAACTAAATGTCAATAAACCTTATATGCCTATGAACTGCAAAACTCCTCTTTTATATGGTATGGTCAAAATCCACAAAAATAACATGCCCATCAGGCCAGTAGTAAGTTTTGTTCAGTCAGCAGCTTATCATCTAGCGATATGGTTAGATAATATTTTGAAAGATGTTTTAGACTTTTCTAACAAGTATAGCATCAAAAATTCTCTTCATCTAATAAACAAACTTGAAAATCTGAAACTATCAGATAATTGTTGCTTAGTCTCATTTGATATTGTTAATTTGTTCCCCAGTATCCCCAGGCTGGACGTAGTCAATATTATTGAAAGAAAATTGAATGAAAACTTGAGCTTATCGGGTAGAGTTAGGAAAACAATTTTAATGCTTTTAAATAAATGTTTAAATTTAGACTTTTTTCAGTTTAACAGTAAGTTTTTTCGTATGTTAGATGGACTACCTATGGGATCAAGTTTATCTCCTTTGCTTGCCGAGATATTTATGTCGGATTTTGAAGGTAAGCTTTTTTCTTCTAATTTTCATCTTTTAAACAAAATTTCTTTTTGGACCCGATATGTGGATGATACATTCGTTGTTTGGAATGGCACAAATGATGAGTTGAATGATTTTTTGCTTTATCTGAATTCTTTAAATAGTAAAATACAGTTTACGATGGAAGTTGAAGAAAATTGTACTCTGAATTTTTTAGACTTGTCAATAAGAAGAGATCATAATAATAAACTCCGCTATTCAATTTTTAGAAAACCGACTCAAACTGATAACGTCATTCCTTCCGATTCGAATCATTTTTTTGCCCATAAATTAGCTTCTTTTAACTGTTTAATTCATCGACTATTTTCAGTTCCTTTATTGCCTTTAGATTTTGAGAGGGAGAAAAATGTGATTTACCAAATAGCTATTAATAATGGATATAAAATTTCGTTAATTAACAGATTGATTAAGAAAAAGTATAATTTGTTTTTAAAAAATCTTCTGTCTGATCCTCAAGATGTATCCATTCCTCCTTATCAGCCACCAAGATATGTTAAACTAACTTTTCCGGGTACTGTCTCTTTACAGATTGGCAATGTGTTAAACTCGTTAAATAAAAATATTAGAATAGTTCATAAGTCATTTTCCAGTTTAAAAACATATTTTAGTAGACTAAAAGACCATGTTCCGAATTTAGAAAAGAGCGGAGTTTATCTGTTGTCATGTGGTTCGTGCCCTGCTAAATATGTAGGACAAACGGGACGTAGTTTTAAAGTTAGAATTAGAGAACACCTTAACTCTCAAAAATCGCCGTCTGATAAATGTTCGGCATTCGGTATGCATTTGAGAGAGTTAGGTCATAATTTTAGTATTGATAATAACTTTAAAATGTTACATGATGCACATAAGGGTAGAAAACTTAATTTTTTGGAAAACTTTGAAATTGCTAAATTGGAAAATGATACTAATGTTCTAAGCTTGAACGAACCTTCCAGCGCTCACTGTAGAGAGGTAGCGAAAGTTATCAATTATTTTAATTAAATGTTTTTAAAAACTGTTTCTTGTCCCGATCGATTTTGTTTTATATTTTATTGATTTTTAACATTTTGTATTTAACTTTGAACATTTACTCTTTTAAACTAATTTTAGTATTTTAAACTTTTGTAAGATGTCGTTAGTTGTACCAATTTTTAATTTATTTTATCTATTTTGTTTTTAATATTGTTGTTTGTATTTAAATTTTAAGGTTAAGATGTTTGTTTAATTGTGTGGTTTTGTTTTAATTTTTTTTTGACTTGTGTTCCAGATTTTGTCCTTAAAAGAGGGATTTTTATTTTCTGTAAGTAAATTTTTTTGATTTTTCTTTTTTATTAACTAGGATCCGGTTTTATTTTGCTTGCAGATCACACTTGATAATGATATTTACATATCGAAACGCGTAGTGTGTTTTGAGAAATAAAAAAGATTGTGAAGTATTTTGGACTTTCCCTTCAATCCTTTTCATTATGATTCTACTTTACCCTGGAGAAATCTACGATTTTATATGGCAGATCCAAAAGGGCAGAGTTTTCTATTTATGAACCGATATGTATCAAAATTAGAACTTTGGGGTGTAAAGCCGACATAAGCCGATAATTAAGATTTCTGGCTCAAACCTAAAAAAAATATCATGGCGGATCCGAAATGGAGAACCTTTATATTTATGAAACGTTATGTATTAAATATGGAACTCTGTGGTGTTTAACGTCGCTTATTATATTTTTTTATTCAAAAAAAAAAACTAGCATGGCGCACCCAAACTCCTATTTATCAACCGATTTTTGTCAAACTTGGTACTTGAGGGTGTTTAAAGTTAAATTGAGCTCACCGTGTAATGCGTAAGAAAGCTCCGAAGGATGAAGATTTGCATAATAATATAAGCCAAAAACCAAACTAAAAATTATAAATATTAAAAAGAGTTAAACGGTATTATTCTTTGGCTGTAACAAAAACTAGAAAATAATACGAACGTAAGCCTGACTTTGTAGCAGATAAAAATGTGTTTTTAAGTCCGACCAAATAAATATTTTTAAAGCGTCCACGTTTTTATATCAGTTTGTTAAAAGTCAAAATAAAATTTCAAGAAAACCGATTGAACATTTATAATAAATCTATATTTTTATAGAATTTCTGGAATACCAAGCAAAAACCATTGTCTTACCTGTTTACACATCAAAATTGGAATCAAAATGTACAGGTACAAGATTTATTTTATGCGAATTTTATACAACATAAAATATTGTCGCAAAATGGCTTTAAATCTGGATTGAATTGTCTTACAAATATGGTACTAACGCGTTCCTTTAAAAGGAAAAAATGACACTTCTAAAAAATAACTGAAAATTGCACCAATCAAATCATAGTTTTCTCAAGGCCTACTGGACTATCTACTCTTTTTTAGGAAAGGTGTTTAGAAAATTCAGTATGTTTTTAATCTAACCCTTTTTGGTGAAAAATTTTGTCCGCGAGCCCACTGTGTGCTGATGGAAGAAAGTCGATTGACATTGATTGTCAAAATGGCATCTTATAAACACTTTTATTTGCAAAATATTCACAAGACTGTTTTAGATTGGGTACGCCCGTCCCACTACTTTGAGTTAAAAAGAGAGAGTAAGTAACTGGATGAAAATGTGTAAGTTTAGTAAATAAAATGAGTCGACCACTGTTTAGTTATTAAACTCATGTGTGTTTAAGATTGTTAAGCGCCCTTACTAATGCATTAGATTAAAAAGAGATGGTAAATAATCGGATAAAAATGTGTAATTTCTGTCAATGACACGATTGAAGACACAAGTGGGTAAAAGGCGCCATGTCGCAAAATATTTATTCCAAGAAAAATGGGTTTTAAGATTTTCGATTGGAACTTTTTTGCTAATGTAATTTTGGGCATTTACTGAAAGTGTTTCTTTTTAAGTCTAATTCAGCATTTTTTGCCTATTTGTCAATTTAAAAAAATCTTAATATTTTAGGAGAAATTGGTACTTTAAGTGGACATGACACCTTTATTCATGAGAAACTGACAAAACCTATGTTAAATGTAAATGGAAAATGGTGTTATGGGGGCAATTCTTCAAAATTTGAAATAATTTGAAATAATCTGACGAAATTTGAAACAACAGAATTTAGGTGTAAATCTTGACAACACTGCAATTTCAGCTTTGTGTAAAATGTCTTACACCACACGGTAATGGGCCAACTTAGGAAATTATGAAAACCCCAAAAATTTAAAATATGCGGGAAAATTTAATCTAAAACCTACCTTAAAACTCGGCTACTGATAATCCACAAGTTCTTGATAAATTGTATTTTTCCGAGCACCTCATCATACAACGGTTTTTCTATCTGGCAAATTTGACAACTGTCAGTCAAAGATCACCAAGGGGACTGTCAGTTACGAAATACTATGTTGCCAATTCATTGTTTCCAAGTGAAACCAATAAAGGTACCGTTCACAAGTTGGATTCACTTTTTAAATATGTTGTTAAAATATTTTTACGAAAAACTCTTACAACGTAACGTGCAAGGTGGTACCTAAGGGGGGATCAATCTCCCCCCGATATTTTTAGGAATAAAAAGTAATCAAACATTTAGTAGTGATAATAATAGTAGAGATATGGATAATTCGCATTTTTTACGGCGGAATTGATTCTGATTTTTGAGATTTTTGCTTATAATAGCTGAAAACTTGCTCAAACTAAAGTTTGGTTAAATATTTTGTTTTCTAAAAAATTTAAATCTTAAAGGTATTTTTTTATACCTAAATGCATGGAGAGTGGAAAAAAATTTGTTTTCTAAATCTCATAATTTTATTCATAAACATTTGTGTGTTTTAAATAATATTACTTGACTTGACTGCAAAATCAATCCAAGATTTGAGCAGCTGCTAAAAAATTGTTTTTCTTTGTCGTGTTTTTGAACTTGATTTTAAAATAAATTTGAATGAAAAAGGAAGCTTGGCTGACTTATTTTTTAGCCACTCATAGGTAGGAAGGCTATTGGGGACCGTCAAAAAAAACCTTTTTATTTTTGCTCAAAATAAGTTTGGGCCAAAAAAATCAAAATGACTGTCTGTCTTTATTCATAGTTCTTTTAAAAATAAAACCAAATAATTTAAATAATTAGGCACTTTGTCTGCAAGTTTAATGAATTTTTTTTTACCCTTATTATATTTGTTATAATCAAAACCTTAAAAACTATTTTATTTTTTTTTATTACTTTTTCAAATTAGGTAGCTATTCAATGAACCTACAGAGTAAATAATTTTGCACTGGAATTTATTCTTTAGCTTTTTAACTATTTCTTCAATTTCAATATATTTTAATTATAGTATCTAAGGTTTTAAACCCGTTATATTTTGTTTGTGTATTTTATTCCGGGATTAACATTAATATTGATAAAGGTACACAATTGACAGGGTGCAAAATTTTTTGCCGACTTTTTTGGACGATAGCTTTTCTAAAAGGTTCGATGTCATCACATTTCGTGCATTTCCTAATACAAAAAGCAAATTTTGCATTTTTTTTATTAAACCAAACCTCCCCTTTGTCGATTGATGGCAAACTTATCCTAACCTGTTAATTCAACTCTGGTTAATTGATCGAAAACGTGACCTAACCGGTCCATTGGACACTTTTTTTTTGGTGGAAAAGGGGCGTGTATGGACAGGTAATGATAAGTTTGCGATCAATTGAAGGGGCGACGGACGAAACATCGAAACACAAAATGTCGAAAGTACAAAATGTCGAAGAAACAAAAATACCAATAGTTGAAAAATTTAAAAGACAGAAAATAAAACCTAACCAGGTCAGGTTAGGTTTTAAAGTATATTACAAAAAAAAGGCACCTGATCTGGTCAGGTTAGTTTCTATTAATATATCTAATAACCCAAGCTTTCGACATTCTGGACTTTCAACATTTTGTAATTCTTCTTCATTCGCATACACAGTTTCCAATAGAATCTACATTTATTTTTATTTTAATATTTATTTTTATTCTTATAAACCCAACAGTAACGTCTTTTAGACGAAAATTGTTCGTAGCACCCCTGTAATCTTCCGCCGGCGGCGACTGTAGCAAGTATTTCTGATTACCCTATCCAAAACCTCATGGGCCGTCACTGAATAACAGCAGTTTCTATATGGGAGGACCCCCCAGCATAAAAAACTTTATACGTGCCTAGCTTTGATAAGAAAAGTAAAAAAATAATAACCACTTCAATAATTTGACCAGTATCCCACTTAGTCAGATTTTTCTGGCAGATTATAAAGAAATAATTTGACATTCCCTTAAAAATCCGTTCAAATATAACGGTGGCAACAGCGTAGAGCTAATTTTGTAGCGACCCTTCCACGACATGCAGTTAGTCCCTCTTTGTTAATTTTACCGTGAAAAACAAAGAAAGAAAGTAAACTTAGCTGACGTCATAAAGAAAACGAATAGGACTCATAAATTTGAAAGAAATGTGACGAAATGTGACGAAATCTGACATTTCAGTTTGTGTGGTTAATGGTTATCTGCTTTGAATTTATTTACAATTTTTAAATTAAAAATTTTTAATAAATTAGGCGATTTTAATTAAAAAAATATATTATATCGTGAAGCTACATCTATCAAAAAGTGGGAAATGGCCTTTTAAGTAAGTTTTTAAGTTTAAAATTGCCTTTTAAACGAGAAATCTTAAGCGCCAGATTATGTCACATTTTTTCAAATTTCGTCAAATTTTTTGAAATGTAAAGAATTGACCCCTATGTACCCAAAAATATGCATTTTATAAAAAAAGTCACAAAATCTAAAAGACTTATCTAGGGAAATTAATTGGTTCTTCTTTTTTTCTTAGAATTTTCTTTGTTTTCTTCAAAAACTTTGTCACAGAACCATTTGTACTCTTTCTTAACATATTTCAACTGTTCACGGTGTCCTTGCGAATTACCCTACCTCCTTTTTTGAACACCTCTACTTTAAGGAATGGTGAGTATTCATCATAATTTTCTTTATATAAATAGCTGCCAAGCTCGTCAACTCTAATCCACTTCACACCATCTCTAAAACTGACTTTTTCTCCAAGCTCCTGGGAGTTCTTCAAAGTTATACAAATAATTTTCCATATCGAGAGAAGCACAGTTTTTCTTACTCTAGCAAAAACTTTTACACCGAGCAGTGGGTAAAAATGTCATGTTACCTTGTCATCTTTATCCATTGTTTGAAGAAAAAAATATGGTACATAGCACCTCTATCACCTGAATATTTTGAACAAAGTTATCATAAAAAAAGGACTTTACCAAGCTTGTTATTCTTTTTATTCAAAATGTGCAGCTTCCCTGGGAGTTCTTCAAAGTTATAGAAATAATTTTCCAAATCTAGAGAAGCACAGTTTTTCTTATTCTAGGAAAAAAAAATTACACGAACCAGTGGATAAAGGTGACATGTTACCTTGACACCATTGTTTGAAGAAAAAAATATGGTACATAGCACTTTCATCACCTGAATATTCAACTTTTTAAGAAAGGTATCGTAAAAAAAAGACTTGCAAATAAAAATAGGGCGTATTTTAGGCCTTTTGAACGAAAAAAACGCATTTCTGAAAAAATTTTACAAGGCTTTACTCGTCTCTTCGATTAGATTGGTTGGTGGTACGTTCCAGAATCCTATTTTGTGTCGGAGTGCCGTGCTACGTCACAGTCAGCGCCTTATTTATGTGGGGTAAGCAAAATGACGCCACATTTGGCTGTCAAATTTGTAACTGCGTCACTTATCGATTAATTTAGCAGATTCAGGATAAAAATCGCCTAACGTGGGCTCGGAGCGCCGCGCCGCTAACATTGTAAGGTAACAATTTGTTAGAAAACAATTGTTTGTTAAAAATTGTAACCTCATTGTCAATAATGTAGAGTAGCAGTAAGGAGGGTCTTATTTTGAGTAGTGTCATAAAAATTGTATTAAACTTATTAACAGTTGTTCAAAATGATAACTAACATACCTCGTCAAGATTAAGAGCAGTACCGACGACCTTATTTTGCACAGTACCATAACACCATAACAGTTGAATTTAAATCCCAAATAAAAAACATCGAAAATGGTGGATTAAAACGTTTTTGAGGAAAATATCATAAAGGTATTGCGGTATCCTAAATAATTATATTCTTTATAAAATAGCGGCAACAGCGCTTATCATTTAGATTACGATAGAATCACAAGATTTGTTAGTCTGCTTTGGGGTCTCATATAAAGTGACGAACTCCTGAAGGTGCAAATCAGAGCTTTAAAAACAACTAGATTGGATTTTACAACCAACCAAAATAAAAAGACTGGGTACACCATGCGTTTGACATTACCATTGAAAAAGGGTAAAATTGGTTTAGACAGCCTAACCAACCTCGGTATACTTTGATTTTATCGCGGCCTTGTCAAAATGGCAGAGACGGTCAGTTGTTGTTATTTTTGTTGTGTTTTTCTTCTCTGACTTTCCCTACTCTAATGGATAAAGTAATGATTTAAGATCCTGAACAGTTTTTGACAGTTAGATTTTATTCCAAATTTAATTAAAAAAGTTGGCAAAAACACAAATAGACAAAAACAGCGGTTGACAAGTTTGACATTTCGAAACGACGGGAAGGCGGCCATTTTGGATTTGCCGCCTTAATTTTGGTCAAATCCAATCCGTTAATATTCAATAATCCGTGGTGCAAACCCCCAACACTTCTGCTATTCAATGAATTTTATGTATTTTTTTGCATCCACCACCGCGCCATACCCAAGGGGTGGATTGGTGTAATTTGGGTTATAAACTAGTTGGATTGCGGGCATTTTCGGGGCATTGCACAATGTGCCATCCTGTAGCAAAAAATGATATTCGCGGGTACGCTTTTTAGGATTTTGTTAATGGCTCATGTGATAAGAAATGTCTAAACCATAAAAATGTTCAAACAGTTTTTATTTGAATTTATTTTATATCGCAATTTGTTTGTTTACCTTTCTCTATTCAGTATAAAAGTTGCGTTTTTTAGCGATTTTCTTTAAGTATAAAACTAAGGAGTTTTTTACGAGGTTTTTTAAGCAAAAGTTTAAAAATAAGTGTTCTAATTATTATGGAGGAGCGAAATAGAAGTAATCATTTTACATTCATAAAAAGAAATGATATAAACATTTATTGCGGCCTAATTTTTTAAAGGCTGAATTTTAAATATAATTATTTTCTTTGTGCACTATTTAATTAGGATTTTAAAAAAGTACCCAAAAGTACTTTTCTAATTTTTTTGTATAATACTATCTAAGCATTTTACTTTTTGAAAATGTGTACTAGATGCACCGCAGATGACCGCGAGTATTAAAAAAATATATTTTTTCAGTGAACCGTAGATGCTTAAAAACCTTAATGCGTTTTATTTAATAGCTCAAGTAGCTGATCCAGTGAGGAGCAAGGGGCCCCCTCCCTGACATAAAGCTTCTATTTTTTAGTTCTAGTAAAAAAAGCTAGATAAACCGCAATTTCTTTAATTTTCACAAAAATTACTTTATTTTTCAAAAATTTTCATCTTCACAGTTCAGATTTATGACAAACAGCAAAAAAAATTGTTTTGGTTTTTGCTGCTTCTTTGAAGTTTGCAAGGTATGATTTTTGCCATTTTACCCAATTAAGAAGCCCACTATGCATTGCCGGGGCATTGTGGGGTCACTACGGTCATTACCGGAGCATTGTAGGCATTGCCTGGGCATTTTGTTCGCCAAAATTTCTAGAAATTGGATGGATTTGTTGCGGGCAGTGTCGGGGGCATTATGGAAATTTGTTGGGCATAATAATGCCCTTTGTGCATTAAAAAAACAAAAACTATTAGCTTAAAGTTAGTTTGCAAACAACTTTTACTTTCGAAAACTTAAAAGTAACTGATTCATATTTCTTAGTATTGTTTTCTTTATGTATTTTTTCTGCAAATGAATTGCTTATTTATGTATCTATTTATTTATATTTTATGCATGTATCTGGATTTATATTATATTTAAAATAAACACACACGTTTTAGTATTTACTAGACAATAGTTACCTAGTAACAAATTAATTGTATGATACCCCAAAGCAAAGAATTTAACGAATCCTGTGATTTGATCACATTCTAAATTGTAAGCGCTGTTGCCACTAATTTATAAAGAACATGTGTTCTAAGGATACCACTACAAGGCCTTGATAATAAAAGATGGCTGTAGCTTTAAAAAGTGACCACTTAATTTTAAATTAGTACCTACACGACACAGACAAACAAGAAACTACGAGTAGGAACATAAAAATCTAAATATTTTTCTCTTGGCAGTTAACTTCTAAATCGGCGAACTTCGTTTTTTGTTCGCGGATACTGCTAATGTTCACGGGCATGTTATCGGAATTCAAAAATGTTAGCGAACAATGTTGGTTGCAGTTTGGACCCGGAGCCACGGTTTATGTGTCAATGTACTAACTATAAACACAGCATTTTTGTCCATGGCTTGAAAAATAGACGTTTGAATTCCTCCAACAAATCTTGGAAACATTAAAATCACTGTTCGGGGCTTCGTGTCGGCTAGAACTTTTTGAAGTAATTCGTGAGATTCTAGGAATACTATACTACTTGGATTTGGGAGCAATTTTGCTAATAGTGTTGGAGATATTGAGTTGCCGACCCTATTTCTTGGCAAATTTTCCAACTTTTTTGGAGATATTGAGGTGTTCGCACCATTTGTGATGATATTTCCGTTGCGGGTTAACTGCGGTTTTATTACACTGGAAAATATGGCGATGCAAAGAACTAGCAACTCTAAAATAAAATATGGGTTAAAAGTATTTCTTTAAAAAACAAGTATTTTTGAAAGAGATCATTTAATCAATTTGCAGCATTTAAATAAATAGATCCATGACGATCTGATACCTTCCTAGCCCATTAGCACACTCCAAGTAAACTTCATGCTATATCAGGCTTTCAAAGAGTTTTTCTAAATATCTCAGAAACAGAAGCTCCTTTGTTGTGAAAAATGTGTTCTACTATATTCCGAAAAAAGATACATTTTTTAAACTTTTTAACTGTCTAAAATCTGTCATAAACATTAATGGATTTTGACGAAAATCTAGTCAGCTCGTAGCTCACATGCACACACATACAGACACCAAACAGAGATAGACATACGGCACGGCGAGATTGCTAAGATTGGTCCAAATACACCCAAATAATAGATTTTTGGCGTTATTTGAATTTTTTTTATGGATCCATGACGGACCTGATACTTTCCTAGCTAACCTATTATTAGCACATTTCAAGTGAACTCCATGATATATCAGCAATGAAAACAGTTTTTTGTAAATTATCTCAAAAACGAAAGCTAGTTTTTAGTATTACACAAATTATTGAGAAAAATGTTTCGAACACCGCATGTTGATGCAATGCTCCGTTAAAAAGTTAGTATTTTTTTCATTTTTTAATTGTCAAAAAACTGTCATTAACATTAATGGATTTTGACTATAATCTAATAAGCTCATTACAGTGTCGAACACTATTTTACCTAAAAATTTTATAAAAATCAGTTCTGCAGTTTGGGAGCTATCGTGTTGCGGAGAGACATACACACACACTCACACACAAAGACAGACACCGCGACGATATTGCTAAGATAGGTCAAAATACACCCAAATAACATATTTTCGGCATTATCTCAAAAAGAAATTGCGTCGAAAATAATACCTTCTCTGGCCATTGCTGAGGAAGGTAACTAGCCCTTGCTGCAAGGGCTAGGAAGGTAAAAATGAAGTAATGATTGTGAAAAAAATGTTGTAAGTCATACCATTTATACCCCGTATGTAAGAAATAAACTGATCCACAATTAAAGTGAACGAATTTTTTATTCAGATTTTTGGGGATTTATTTAATCATGGTTTTTAGCAATAATTAAAAAATCTAAAAATAAGCAGGTGACAAAATTTGAGAAATTTTATTTTGCATTCCATTTAGTTTTTTATGATTGTTTTAATGCCAAGAGGCAAAAAAACTTTTATTTTGTAATTTTTGTATTTTTTTTTGTATTGGTCCTTCTTTTCAAGATGCCTATAATTTTTTCGATTGTTATTTTTTAGGTTGGAGCGTTAAGATCCTCCCAGTTTAACTAAGATTCGCCTGGTTTATTATACAGAGAGGTCCACGCAACTAGAAACATAGGAATCTCGTTGTCCAATTTAAAATCGATTGATAAGCACACGGGGAAGTATCTTATGGCTAGCGAAATCGGCAGATCTTGCTCCCAATGATCCCAATTTCGTAGAGTTACATTAAAAATAGCATTTCAAACTATTAGCCCTAACATGCTTGCAAATGCAAGAGTTGGTTTTTTCTAGCCGAAGAATGAGGATTTTTTAAGCATTTACTTTAATATTTTTGGTTTGAAGGAACTCCTTGGTTTTAAGAATGTGTTGGTTTTTTAAGAACCTACTGTTATCTGTTCCTCCCTATAATTTTTACATGTTATAATTTTAGAAATAAATTTGGTCGTTCTACAAAAACGACCAGATTTATTAGCGACAAAAATTAATAGGTTAGCTTACTTTGCGTTACAGCAAAACGTACCTCACCTGCGCGCGGTTGATGGCAGACCAATTTCTTTTACGCGACAAAAGAGCGTGACTGCACGGAATAGAGAAAGAGACATACAAATTCGTTAGCTGTCTCGAAGAATGCATGGCACTAATAAATTGGGCCTATTTCATTGTATGTTCCTAGATTTGCATTTTACAAAATATATTTGTAAAGTGCGTTTGTCTTTGTCCAAACAGTTTTTTGATAAAATTTCACCAATAAGATTTTTTACCTGCCAAGCCCATAATAAATAATAATTCTAATAGTAAAGAAACACAGCCCTCCATATAACCGTGCAAAGGATAG
This sequence comes from Aspidapion aeneum, assembly GCA_963576565.1. NCBI lineage: Eukaryota > Metazoa > Arthropoda > Insecta > Coleoptera > Brentidae > Aspidapion > Aspidapion aeneum. The sequence goes on from OY755040.1 coordinate 44,831,041, forward strand.
AAAAAGCTCTCGAAAACAAGGAATATGCACTGGCAGTTTTCTTTGACGTCGAAGGAGCTTTTGATAAGGCAAGAACAAGCTCAATCAGCCAGGTCTTCATATCATGGACCGAGATGGCCTTGCAAGAGAGAGAAGTGGAGGTAAGTATGAAGGACGTCCAGATCAAGAGGAGGGTAAAAGGAGGCTGTCCCCAGGGCAGCTGCCTATCGCTATACCTCTGGTGCCTTATAGTGGACAGTCTACTTCACAAACTGGAAGAGCAAGGATTTGACGGCAAAGTGTACGCCGACGATGGACTGGTTATAGTACCAGGGAAGTACCTAGGCATAATTTGCGAATGGATGCAAAGGTCGTGCAAACTAATTGAGAACTGGTGCCAAGAGAACGACCTTTCCGTCAACCCCAGCAAGACGCAAATAGTTCTCTTTACAAAGAAGAGGAAGATAGAAGGCTTCAAAGCACCACAAATGTATGGACGAACACTTGTACTATCGCAAAAGGTTAAGTACCTGGGGATGGTGCTAGACAGTAAATTAAGCTGGAACCCACATATAGACCGACTAACAACAAAGATGACAAAGACATTCTGGCAAGTAAGAAGGGTGGTAGGAAGAAAGTGGGGGCTCAGCCCAAGGATCATGCACTGGATCTACACGGCCATCATAAGACCGAGGATCCAATACGGATCCGTGGTCTGGTGGCCGGGGACAACAAAATCCACTAACGCCAAAAAGCTCGAAAGCATGCAGAGGATGACGACCTTAAGCATCACCGGAGCTTTAAGGTCTACTCCTAACATAGCACTGAATACAATCCTAGGTCTCCCATCGCTGGCCACCTGGATAAAGAAGGAAGCGATGGCAGCATACCTTAGGATATGTATAGTATGTGAAAAAGGACATTCGGAGATCGCGACTGTGACGGAAAAGGAGATTCCTTTATCGACGTACAGGCTAGCGATGCCAGAGAAGCGGTTAAGGGAGAAAAGGAGATACCGTGTAACCATACCGCCAAGGCATGCATGGAAGGAGGACGAGGTTGATTTCCTTAGTGATGTCACGGTCGGCTATACAGATGGATCAAGGCTGACAGACCGGAATTCGACCGGTGCAGGAGTGTACGTGGAAAGCAAGGATATTGGAAAAAGCTACTCGCTGGAATCCAATGCAACAGTCTTCCAGGCAGAGGTTTACGCTATACTGGCGGTCACATGGAAGGAAGAAATTAGGAACGAGACAGGAAAGCGCCTCTGCATCTGTTCGGACACTCAAGCTGCGCTAAAAGCACTGTGCAAACCAACCATGTCCGCGGGTTTGGTGCAGGAGTGTGCGGATGCACTTCAGGAGTTGGCCGGAGTAAGAGAGGTGGAGCTGGCATGGGTCCCAGTCTACAGGAAACGAGAAAGCGAACGAACTCACAAAGGGAGAATCCCGGCAGAAATACGTCGGGCCAGAGCCTTCCCTGGGGCTCACAAGAGGGCAAATGAAGTCGGCCCTAACAGAGTGGACCCAGAAAGAGATACAAATGGAATGAACCAACACAGGAAACGCCAGACAGGCGAAGGAGTCCCGTAGGGACTGGCTGCTCCGTACACGAAGAGAGGTGGGAGCTATAGTGGGAGTTCTAACCGGACACTGCGTCCTACAAGGACAGTTGGCAAAGATGGGAGTGAAGGAGGACGCGACGTGAAAGCGATTTTGGGCCGAGGACGAGACCTCGGCGCATTTCCACTCTTCATGTGAAACATACAAGGAGGCAAGAAGAGGAAGCCTTTTGAGACGGAGAACCTCCTGAATCTGAGGTGGCCTGATTTTCTGGCCTTTGTACAGAAGACGGGCAGATTTCTTAGCGAAGGAAGGACGCAGTAGGGGGGATGCCCGGGGGTTGGGGAAAAGGGCGCTTTATGTGCCTAGTCGCCAGGCCTAAAGCCTACCTCACACTACTACTACTACTAATAGTAAAGAAAATCAGGTTTTGGTTTCGCATTTTTTTGTCAAATTTCGATTACTGTTAGCATAAAATACTCAAAAAAATGAGGTGCGTCACTACATTGGTGGATTATTTACATTATTAAATAAATTATTACAATTATTAAATAAACTTTAGGCATAAACTTACTGCATATAAGCTTGATTAATTTCATAATTGATAATAGTATAGCTAACTAACATTAACAATTTAAAACAAAGAGTAACTGAGCAGGCCACCACTGAGTTCTACACGTGATCTTAAAAATCTAACTATGAAAATCAATTTTTATTTAATTCATTCCCAATATTTAATTGAGCAGGTATACTGATTCTTATCTGCAATGAAACATTGTTTCCTCGACATTCAAAGAATGTAATTAGCTCCTAATTAGCTTTCTCTCCAAATTCACATAAAATAGATCAAAGAAGTTTTAGTAGGTGTTTTTTGTTCTATTTATTTTAAAACTTAATAAAAGCAACATACACAATAAAAAGCTTCGTAAAATGACTTTGGAGAAAATAACTAAAATGCAAATAAAAGTTTATAATGATGATGCACTAAACGTTAAGGGTTGGTGCAAACGGTCAAAATAAGTATTTTTTCCTGTTACATTTTGAACCAAACCTCTTTGTTTTTTAGATTCAGGGTGTCAAATTTTTCTTTTGATTTTTGTTATAATTTCTCTTAAAAATTACAACAGACAATGGACATTTTGTCGAATTATGCACTATGATAAAGGTAACAATAGGTCTGAAAATTATTTAAAAAAAAACATTCTTAAAATTATTACTTAAAAAAACTGACTTTCTTTTCAACAAATAAAAAAAAAAACGTTATTAAATGTGCTGCCAATATTACTATTTTCTATGATTATTAAGGGGCCCTTAGATATGTACAAAAAAACTCGCAAAAACAAATCTAGTTTTTTTTAATAAATTTAATAGCTTATAAGAAAAAAAATTGACAAATTTAAGTTTTTCCCCACTCTTCAAACTTGACAACAAAAACGACCTTTGGTTGGTTTTCTAAACTGGGTGTCCACATTTTATTTTTTCTTTTCAGTTTTCATCATCTTCATTTCATTCCCTCTTCACCCAATATGGTTAAACGTACTGATGAACCCTAACAAGACGGAAACATAATTATGTCTGCGGCTACCAAGACCTCTTTGAGGATTAGCCCGAAAATTAATTTAGTTAGTCTTTGACTTCATCTCAAAAAATTAACTTTATATTTAATACTAAACCATCCAGTACCTGATGCAATGCAACAACTACAGAGGAATTTCAGTAACCAGTACTCTAAGTGGATTGTACGGTATCATTCTTAGAGACCTAATAGAGAATGATTTTCATGACCAAGAAGAAGAGCAAAGTGGGTTTCGTGCAGGCAGATCTTGTAGTAATAATGTTTTTTGTCTTAAACAAGTAATTAAGAAAAGGAGTGCCAGAAATATAGACTCATGTTACCTTTGTGGACCTACAAAAAGCATATTATACCGTTCCCGTAGAAAAATTATGGACAGTGTTAGAACAAACTAATATCAATCATACATATATAAAAGCGATAAAAGAACTTTACAAAGGGTTAAAATCTAAAACTAAATTGGAAATCGACTTTCAACTTAATTCCAAGTAACGAAAGGCTTAAGACTCTCCAACTTTTTAAAATATATATCGCAGTAGCTCTAAAAAACTGGAAACGTAAAGTACACGGCATGGGAATACAACTTAACGACCGATATACCATATACACCCTACAGTTTGCTGACGACCAAGTAATTGTAGCTAATGATAAAAAACACATAGAGTATATGATGAGAAAGTTAACGGAAGAATACCAAAAGTGGCGTTTAACAGTGAATGTGGACAAGATACAGTACTTATGTATTGGAAACGAATCAAGTGAGTTAGAACTAGACAATGGACAAACAATATATCCATGCAATGAGTATGTATACTTGGGTGTCACATTTGATAAGACAGGAACAGACTGTAAAGAACTGGAAAAAATAATAGTAAAAGCAAAAAAGGTTATTGGTTGTCTTAACAGTATTTTATGGAGCAGAGCGATAAAAAAGAATGTAAAATTTAACATTGATAAAACAATGGTGAAAAGCACGCTGTTGTATGGAATAGAGACTTGTCGCGTAACAGAAAAATACAAAGCAAAAATGGAAAGTGTCGAAATGGATGCAATAAGATCAATGAGAATATCTAGAACAGATCATATAAGAAATAAGATCATAAAAGAAAGAATGGGAATCGACAGAAGCATAACAGATGACATCACTAAAAGGCAACTGATATGGTACGGAACGGAACGACGAAAGATTACCAAAGCAGGTCCTAGAATGGCAACCAATAGGGCGCAGAAAAAGAGGGCGTCCTAAACTGGAATGGCAACAGTCAATCCAAAGATCAATGACTCAAAAAAATCTGACGGAAGATGATTGTCAGGATCGAAGGAGGTGGAGAATAGGCATCGGACAACGTAGAAAAACGTTCTAAACCGACATAGTAGTAGTAGTAGTGTAGTATTAAACCTGGGCTTAGGATACCTACTACGATTGACTAGCTGTCTCCGTAGTGATGTTAGATTTTTGTCTCAGATCCGAGACTACCCTAGCTGATACTGCAAACTGGCAGTTGGTTTTCTAAAGTGGGTTTTATCATCTTTATTTCCTTCATTCATTCATTCCCTCTCCACCCATTATGGTTAAGCGTACTGATGAACCCTAACAAAGCGGAAACATAATTATGTCCTTCATTCATTCATTCCCTCACCGCCCATTATGGTTAAGTGTACTGATGAACCCTAACAAAGCCGAAACATAATTATGTCTGCGGCTACCATGACCCCTTTGAGGATTAGCCCGAAAATTAATTTATTTAATCTTTGACTTCACCTCGAAAAATTCCTTTTATATTTAATATTAAACCTGGGGTTAGTGATGTTAGATTTTTGTCTTAGATCCGAGACTACCCTAGCTGATACTGCAAACTGGCAGTTGGTTTTCTAAAGTGGGTGTCGACATTTCATTTTTCCTTTTCAGTTTTCATCATCTTCGTTTCATTCCCTCTCCACCCATTATGGTTAAACGTACTGATGAACCCTAACAAGGCCGAAACATAATTCTGTCTGCGGCGACCATGACTCCTTTGAGGATTAGCCCGAAAATTAATTTATTTAGTCTTTGACTTCACCTCAAAAAATTATTTTTATATCTAATTTAAATAGTGTCTGGTTACATTCGGTTTTGATTGGGTTTTATTTATTTGAGAATAGAAGCATCATCAAGGAAGCTTATCAGCGCTTGTGCTTAATAGTGCCCATTCCGCCCACTATTGTTTCGGTAAAGCGCAGCTTTTCGTGTCTCAAACGTATCAAAACATACTTACGAAGTACCATGTTAGAGGAGAGATTGACAAATTTATCAAAAATATTTATAGAAAAAGAACGACTAAATAATTTAATGGTTTTACAGCCATTTTAAGATGATATTATAAATAAGTTTGCAAATTTAAAGGATAGACGAATTTCCCTCACATATCAGCAAAAAAAATTAATTTAAATTGCAATTGCATAATCGTAAACCTACCACCTACCTGGTTTTACTGAATTTAGGTAGGTTGTTGTTGTTTTTATTTTTTATGTGTGTATAAAAAATCGGAGGAGGGAAATCTTGCGTCACCTATTGCGTAAATCACGAGCCGCCACTGCAGCTTCGATCTGGCAAAGTGCTACTAAAGGTCTGCATTTAAGCGTTATAAGAGTGGTATAAGGGTTCGAAGAACGTTCTCGCCACCTCGCTATAAAACTTTAGGTTTTGTAACTTGGTAGTCGCAAACTTCTAGCAGCCCTTATAAAACATGAAATGTTACTTGGGAAGGCACTGTTTAAAGGTAAAAAAACAAAAAAAATTAATACTTATTTTGTAATGGAATTTTAAGGTAATATCATTTTGAACTTATAATAAGCACCGTTTCTAAAACACTAGCTTTATTCACTCAAACCACCGCATTTTATAAGTTAGTTTAGAACTTTTAGTATGCTACTCGTAAGTCTCTTTATCTTGAATTATCTTAGATGCCCGCTGAAGTTAGACTTATAGAAGTTCATTAGATTTTCGAAAAAAAATATATTGTAATTAACTTTTGAATGAGCAATTATACGAAATTTAAGAACAAAATGTAATATTAAGTTTAAACTAATAAGCCATTAAAATATTCATAGATTGTAATTAACCCAGTACAACCTGATAGGGTAAAGCCAGTAATACATACTTGTTAGGCAGGAACGGCTGGGTTCGAGGGTTGAAATTGTTGAATTACTCTAGAAAACTCAGATTCTTTCTTTTGCAAGTCTTGAATGTACGGATGGTTGGGGTTCGTAGCTCGTAGTTGGGAAAGGTAACGATTTGTCATCTAAAATATAATAATAATAAAGTTGAGGAGGATTGAATAACTAACACTTTTTATGTAAATTAGGATGCTAAAAACGGTTTCAAATGGACTTTGGAAGAAAGTAACCTAGGAATGTTAAGTCTTAAGTTTTGCTAATGAAACGTGTATTTAAAAGGTATGGAGATTTGGGAGTCCAGAAATGTTCAAAAAGAAACTTTTTGCTCCTAGGTCACTCAATTTTTATATAGTAGAAAAATTTTAAAAAACGCTTCATATCTTTTCTTTCTTTTATGCATGTAAAGTACTGTTCAATAATTGAGGCATAGACATGTAGTATAGAATTGATCGGAGACGAAGCGGACGCGGTCGTTTCCCTTGCCCCGTTTTACAGATAACTGATAGGTTGATTGACACTCTGGCCCTCAAATGGTCAGTTTTTCTATCAATCTTTTGGCTCATACCCAAGACTTTGAAATTTTCTGGAACTTATTGTCAGCAAACATTAATAAAATTGTGCAGTGAGCAATTCTACTATAAGTCAATTAAGCGATTATAGTTGACAAGTAGATGCAGTAGGTTTTTCGAATATCCAGTTGATCGGTGCATGTCTGGTCGGCTGCAAAACAGCCACGGCTGTGGATTTTCGACTGCAAGACCTTCGAGTTTAATTTTTGTGGTCAGCTGTTGGCAGTCCTTTTTACAACTCGTTTATACAGTATCGTTAACTTGCATATTTGTGTGGCAGGTAATTAGCTACCTGTAAGTACCAAAACATACCAGCACCCCGTTCGATCACGGCAATATAAAATTTTCTTAAATAAATTATACAAAAAAAATTGCTTCTTACCTCGATACTCTTTCCCATATGCCTTTGCAAAACAATCATGTTAATTAGCGTGTCAGAGTGGTTGGAGTCTTTGTCCAAAGCTTCCTGAAGCGCAGACTCTGCCTCCTCGTACTTGCCTTGTCCAATAAACGTAACGGCCTGTCCGTTTAGTAGGAGAGGCGTTGGACCGTATTTGTCAATCAGTTCTTGGTAAATGTAGTAAGCGTCTTGAAGTTTGTCACCGCCCTGTCAAAATTTATTGTTTAGCACGTCTTGCACGTCTCATGCAGATAGTGATTTAATTATAAGTAAGCTATTTAGAGCAGTTCTATATAGATCGCCAGTAAGTCTATCTCTTTGTGAGTCCGTTTTTATCATATCAAGCCTTAAAAACCGATTAGCAATCTGCCTGTATGAGGTGTCGAGTCGAAGTTTTACCGACGGCAGTGTCGTAGACTCTGGTTCATAGCGCTGCTATAAAATAGCGCAGTTTTCAAATAGCGCCATTATTTGAGCGCTGTTTCAAAATAGCCCGTAATAAAACAGCGCTGTTTTAAAACAGCGCTAGTAACGAAATAGCGCTGGTTAAAAATGGCACCGGTTTAAAACATCGCTTTTACAAAATAGTTCGACTAAGGGGTCCATTTTTAACATATTTAAAAAAAAAACTTCCCGAGATCCTAGAGTATGAAACCAAATCGAAACCTTTTTTTGCTAAATTAGCTTGCCGGTACTTATGCTGGAAGGCTGAAATCGGTGTTTGTCATTTGAGCCCTCCAAAAAGGCGGACAGGGAGCTAATTTAAAAAAATAATTTTTCAAAATGTTTCGGTTTGGTTACACATCCTCTAGGATGCCGGGAAAGAATTCAGGAAAGTTTTTTTTTAATATGTTTGAAAGATACGTTAGTCTTACTACCGCGTGAACAAGTTCACATCTAGGGACTGAATTTCCATAAGAGGATAAAAAACAGATAGAGTATAGCATTTATTAAAAAGAGACCGCGATACGCCCGAGTCCCGCAGAAAGCTTTGTAGCGTTCTCAAAGGTAACCTTGATAAATTACTAGAGGCGCACGCGGTCGTACTCGTCAAGGGGCGGACAACCTGAAACATTTTTTTAGGGCGAGAATTATTACTTGACTTGTCACCATACAAAAAGTGGACTATTAAAAACGTGAACATTTTATATTTAAAATTTTATTAAATGTGAGTTATTTAGTTCCTAAAACACCTACATCGGATAATAAAATAAATTGTCTGTCCCAATACACGATAACTCAAGAACACCTCAAACGATTTTAACCCAATATGATACACAAGTTTTATGTTTTATAATCCACTTTTCTTGTTGTATCGATTTGTGTTTAAAAATGTTGTATTTAAAACATTTTTGCCTGGGGCGCATGTCGCCTGCGAGCATTTAAAGTAACATTATTTTAATATATTCTGAAAATTTTCGTTTTTGGTTTAAAACGCATTACCACTCATAATTATGATATTTGTCTTAAAGAAGCAGTAAATGAGCTCCGCGGAACTACTTTTGAGGCTCAATACCACTTCTACCGCCCCCCTAAAGATTCGATCACCCTCCCGCATCCTATAACCACGCTGCGTTCACTGTGGTCTACCATTACCTTTGTTAGAGTTGGACTAAAAATGCATTAAAAAAATCTAAAATTAAATAATAGTTAGCCAATACATTGATAAACTGTGGTGTAAAAAAATTGATTTTAATAGTGAATGCGAAACGAAAATCAATAACAAGAATCACACTTTAAAATTCTGTTTGTAAAAGTAAGTTTATTATTTACATTTAGGAATAAGCAAAATTTTAAGGTATCACCCTGTTTGATTAATGCACTTACATAAAACTGAAAAGTTGACCTTTCGCGAACCAAGTAGCGGAGTATACTGATAATTTAGCTAAACTGGCAACGTTGGTCTGTTCTCCCATGTAATCCTTATGGCCCATACAAAAATCCTACTCCTAGATAGAAGGCTGGCCACGAGGTATATGAGTTGTGTTAAGTTTGGCTATAGTCATTGCCACAGGCAGTTACACTTTTGTGACATTTCCCGCCTCTTTGTATATCCAGAAAAATTCCGAGAAACGGCATCTCTCTTTGAGTTGTTTTTATCTGTGCATTTTTTTTTGTCAAAATACAGCCAGCATCTTTTTATTTAAGACAATGACAGTTTTGCCTTTAATTTTATACCAACATGACATATTTAATTTTTCAAACATGTTTGGTTAGGAAATATGTTTATATCATGTGTCACAAAAGTGTAACTGCGAATGGTAAGGACTATAGCCATCGGTTTATTTAATGGTAATTATATTATAACTTACCTGACTGTAACGCGCATTTTGATACGCGTTATTTTTGATACTGGCGGTACTTTGTTACGCGCTATTTGGATACTGCCGCTATTTTGTCACTAGCGTTATATATACCAGAGCTATTTCTTTACACGCTATTTTCAAACAGGGCTATTTTGTTACACGCTATATATATTTTATACCAGCGCTGTTTTATACCAACGCGATTTTATACCAGCGCAGTTTTATACTAGCGCTGTTTTAAACAGCGCTAGTACAAACCAGAGCCGTGTCGTTATCCTCTATACTGTGACTGTTTTGTGTATTTGCTGTTAATCTCATTCTGTGCAAAAATTTCCTTGGTGAAAAATATGAATCTCCTAACCTGTAAGTCCTATGCTATGCTACGTTTCGAATGAAGCAATATTGAGCAACTTTTATGTCCTAATGTCTGTTTTCCAAAATTTTCCGTAACGTGGCTGCTCTAATTTTTTGGAAACGACTGTCACCAATTTAGCTACTATTTCCACTAATACAACATTGAGCAACTTTTGTGTTTAAGTTGGCTGCTTCCAAAAATGTTTCTGAATGATACTCTGTTTCGGGTCGGTTATTGGTTCTTGTGGCTGGTTTTCTATTTGAGCGGTAAACTTCAAAGAAAAATGAGCAACACGATGAAAGAGAAACGCCTGATATGTATTGCAGTTGCGGTGGAAACAAAAAGTTTATAATTGTTCAAACAAATCAGGACAGGAAAGATAAGTAAACAACCAATAATTGTGACACTGTCAATGGAAAGAAAAAGTTTTTTTCTGAAAGTTTTATGTTTACGTTAATAAGAAGAAACACATCGTAACAAAAACATTCTCAATGTTCCTTTGGTCAACAATTAATTTTAATTGGTTTAATGAAAACAAACAGTTTATAATTGTTTTTGTATGTCTCATGTTTACCCCAACAAGAAGAAATAAATCGCAACAAAAAATTGCTTAATGTTACTTTAGTGGAAACGTACTTCTGGATGAGTTTTCTGTCTGTCCTCTGCAGGTTCTCGCTAACCCCGCATACGTTCCAACACTAGTAGTTACTTAGAATTTAAGACCTAATGTTAAAATTTGGTCGAAGTATAGACTTCAAGTAAAAAGTTAGTTCTTACAAAAACGCATTTAATAATTTCAAAAAAAAAATCTGCGCATTCTACGATAAAATATTTAAAAACACACATTTATCGGCTACTTATAATAGCATTGTCAGTACTACGCAGTTGTGGAGGAACCTTCTCGGTTTGGAGTAAGACTGTAACCCGGAAACTAAGCTCCAAAATATACAAGTTTAAATATATAAATCAAACAAGTTCAAGAAAATTAGGTCTAATAAATGCCAGGTACCTGCAATTTCTTATAAAAAATAATAACCGAAACTTAACAAAAGAAAAACCTGTTAAGTTTGGGTTATTATTTTTTATAAAAAATTATAGGTACCATTTATTAGACCTAATTTTATTTTAGTGTACAACCTGAAGATGAGAGCGTATGCTTTCGAAACATGTCGTTGAAATAATAAAATTAGTGGAGAACGACTGAACTTGTTTGATTTATATATCACCTCCAACCAACATGGACTATTTCTTCAGTTTAAATATATGTTTTATTTTTGCGAGTTATGTCTATTCCGATTAATATCTGATCCAATAGAATTTGAACTTATTGTAACTTTTTTAAAAAAGCAAAACTAACTTACAGCATAAACATGTATCCAAGCCTGTGCCAACTGAGTAAGGGTTGCATCATCATCCTTTTGTTGCATTTGCTGGAATTTTTTAAAAGCTTGGTCTGGTCTATCCAATTTTAAACAAACATGAACGAGAAGAGCCAGGGCTCCCAAGGAATTGGCAGCACTTAGTACCCTATAAGTTAATTTGATCTATAACTGACTTTATCCAGGGTGTCCTAGATAAAAGTAACAATATGGGGATTTGGAAACGGTAAAAGATAGTTTTGGTTAAATAAGAAAAACTTGCGCTATTTTGAAGCCTTGGATTGGCTGGTTTTCATATGGAGCAAAAACTAAAAATTGTGTTTTTTGAAAAATTAAAATATCTCCGCCATCTTGTAAATAAATTTTATAATGGGTGTTTCATCGACAACTTACCAGAGGCTTTTTCGGGTATTTCTTGATGAAATTTGGAAAAACCTTCGGACAAGTCGATTTTAGTTTGCGAAAGGGACACTTCTCGCTTGAAATTTTTGTAGCACGAACCCCCTTTGAAGGGTAAACTTTACCTTTACATTTTGAATAGGGAAAGTGCGTCTATATAGTCCTTGCCATATGCAGTTACATTTTTGTGACTTTGACATGAAATAAACAATTTCCTAACCAGAAATATATTAAAAAGTAAAGATGTCATGTTGGTATAAAATTAAAGGTTAAACTGTCATTGTCTCTGGACAAAACGATGCTGACTGTAGGTTGACAAAAAAAACGCACAGATAAAAACTCAAATACATGACATTTTTCAGATTTTTTTTGTTGCTTTCAGTATGCATATGATAAAGTTGGAAATGTCACAAAAGTGTAACTGCCTATGGCAAGGACTATATAGTTCAGAATAGCGAAAAAGTGTCCCCCTCACAAACAAAATTGACGTGTCCGAAGCACACGAAATAATTTTATAGTTTTGTATTGGGGACTACGGTCAATCGAATGACTTTAACACAATTTGTCTAGGTTTTCTAATTTTTTTTGTAACCATAGCCAGCTTTGTTATTTCTTATGGTTGCCATATTGGATTTATACGTCAATACGATACGAAAGTTGGCCTGTGTTTCAAAAAAACTAGAAGGCCTAAAATGTTTGAAGTGTAAACTTCTTTAGGCGCGTTTAGCAGTTTTTGTGGGTAGTGAATTCAACTGAGCCGTCAGGCTCGGCTATGTAACGCTCATTCGGGTGAAATCGGCTCGAGTCGACTAACTGTGAGAAACATTCAGTGAGCGATATGATGATGCAGATGAAGGCCAGTACACAGAAGAGTTGGGTTCGGTCCGCTTTGCAGAATATGTTGTGGGCCATTATTATTAGTTTCGCCTTGTTGAAGTTTACACTTCTGCCGTGTGGTCTTAAGCAAACACAATTTTTTTTAATGACGTCATTCAATTGGCCATTCAGAGTAAACTTAAAAATTAATTTAGGATTTTTCATTCCCCTTTATCAAAATCATGAGATGGAATGCCAAAGTTTTGGTTGATTCAGTTTATTTATTTTTAACAAAATATAATATATAACCACAAAAATATTATACACCTTACTAAATGAATAAGGTAGTTAGCAGAAGCACCGACTTAGGGTGTTCATAGGCTTGAGCGTTTGATTTGACGCCCCAAAGCGCTCTGTAGCTCGTCCTCTTTTTTTAAATGGGTTGCTGCTCTTCAATACAACCCATTAAAAAAAAAGAGGAAGAGCTGCCGAGCGCTTCGGGGTGTTAACTCAAACGCTTGAGCCTGTGAACACTCTGGGTCAGTGCTTGTCAGAACTACGTTATAGATGTGACCTTACCTAAAAGCAGCATCTAACAAATTCTCGTTAATAAAAATGGTTGCTGCAACAATCTTTAAAGTTTCATTATCGGGAGATCTATCCACTTTCTGATTGACAACATCAACAATCTCCTTGTTGTGGGTTGAAAGATAGTCAGCCAAAAGCTTTAGATCATAAATTTCTGGAGGAGATGTTTCTTTGATCTCATCAAGAACCACCAAAAATTTGTTTTGAGCTAGATAGGAGCCGTACATGTAGATGTCTCTTTGAATTGCGATTTCTGGAGATGAAGGCTGAAAAAAACAATTGGAAACATTTTGTAACGTTCAAATCACAATCTGTAATTTTATTACAGACTTCTCTACCCAATAAGTGTCCAAACAGTCCTGTTCGGTTTTTTGCTATTTTTTTAATTTTAACATTTCTCTGAGCATTTTTCTTTTTTTTAAATTTAAATTATTACTTACATAACATACTATATACATATAAAGTTTTTTAAAATAATAAAAGCTATAGCTTTCAGTAATATCTATGATTACACAATAAGTTAAGAAAATGTTTATCAAGCCAAAAAAGAAATTAAAATACATCATATATTAGGCCTATCAACTAAATATTTTAAATACTGGATTCAAATTAAATTTATTTTATAGCTATTTTATCACATAAATGTAAATCACATACTTTCATCTAAATTACAAACGGAAAAAGGTTAGGTTTTGTGTTTTTGTTACATTTAATACTTTTAGGTAGGTACTGTTATTTATTTTATTAAATATTTTTAAGTAGAACTTAAAAAGTGTGTTATTGAAGATTCCTTAATATTAATAGGCAATATTTTTCCTTTTAAAGAAGAAATAACAAGCAGAACAATATTCTTGTAAGAACGAGTGAGAGGAACTTGCACCTCGGCTCTTGGTTTGAATTCTATAGTTAAATATTTTTCCTTTTGAATTACTCCATGTATGTAGGTACAAATTTGATTTTTATAAATTTGATTCAATGATAGGATTTTATATTGACTTTATAATTCCCTTGAGGGTTCACGGAAAGGTGGAAAATAGATGCTTTTAATGCCTTGTTTTGACGAACTCCGGGGGCTTTATATGTCTATGAAAGTGTCAGGTATTGCAAATAGGTCATTTCAAATGAAATAAACCATAGAATAGTGACTTTTGATTTTCATCTTCCCGATTTTAAAATAATTTTTGGTACACTTATTCTATTCATAAATGTAAAATTTCGTACCCGTAAATTAAAATTCAAACAAGTTTTCGTGGCTAATCGGGTAAAAAGAAAAATTAAGGGTTTTTTGTTTCTCTAGTACTTTTCCGTGGGTAGCTCGAAAGCTTAACCTCATGGGGGTCCAAGATCTAATGGACACCTAATAAGTGTTGACAGTTAACTGTTTCGTCCTTATGGGACTCCTCAGAATACTGCTGGTCGATGTGACACCCTTCATAAATTAAGTATTCGGCTTTATCTCTCACCTTACATTGTTAGTGAGAAAACAAAGGCATGCACCCAACAAGAAGCGCCATCTACCGAAATACGAGACAAACTAAAACAGCAGCAGGCGAGTAAAACTGCTATATCATCGATCGATGAAACTATCGATTGAAAGAAAGAATCCATACCTTGACCTACGACACACATTGCCTTTCTAGATCAGGTCAACCTTATTGCGTTTGTTCCGCTATCAAAACGTCGGCATCGCGTCAGTCAACGGAGTTTAAAACCAAATATTAAAAAATGTAAAATTTACTACCTGTAAATTAAAATTCAAACAAGTTTTCGTGGCTAATCGGGTAAAAAGAAAAATTAAGGGTTTTTTGTTTCTCTAGTACTTTTCCGTGGGTAGCTCGAAAGCTTAACCTCACGGGGGTCCAAGATCTAATGGACACCTAATAAGTTTTAGAGATATCTTTATTTTTCTATACTTATGTAAAAGCAAAATTTGGTAATTTTATAATTTTTAAAAATTAATAACAAAAAACTACTGTTAATAAAATAAGTGTACCAAAAATTATCAAAATCGGAGAGGGTGTCTGTCAACCCCTGTTTGATTTCATATGAAACGACCCAAATGACTATGAACTAGTGAAAAATATATAGGTCTGATTAGATATCTTGAAATTATTTAGTTAAGCCTTGCATCTCTGCTATCTTTTTACGGATATTTTTAATGTGATTTTCAAAAGTTAATTTGTTATGTATCAAGATACTGAGGTACTTGACCACATCACTGTGTTTGGTATTTGACCACATCACTGTCTTAACAAACTTCTGCCAATCATCAAAGGATCAATTTGTACCCGGCTATTTGATATGACCATATAGCAGGACTTGTCTATATTAAGTGTCAATTTGTGCCCAATAAGCCATTTTTGAATAAGCTTCATATCAGCAATTAAAATTTTTGCCACTGTGAACCACTAGTTTGTCGTCACAATACAGCACTAGACTAACTCTCAACTTTATTTGAGACCATGAATTAATATAAATAAGAATAAAGTATGAACCCCAGGATAGAGCCCTGGGGTACTCCACAGTCTATTTTTTTCATATAGCTTTTGTTTTTACCCATACAAACATACTGATGGCGATCTGCCAGTTGATTTTTAAAAAAATTAAAGTTTTATCTGTGATTCCTAGCCTCTTGAGTTTTATTATCAACATTTCGTGGTTCACTTTATCAAAGGCTTTGCATAGATTAAGCGATATCAGCGCATATATCTGTTTTTTATCCATATTTTTAGTAGCAGAGCTGGTATCACTCGATCTATGAAAGCCATATTATTGAGGGTATAGAAACCCAATTATTCTAGGAAAGAGACAAGTTTTAAATTCACAATCTTTTGAAACAGTTTTGGCAAGACAGGTAAGACCCTGATGGGCCAATAATTACTGAATTTTTCCTTAAGACCACTTTTATGTAAAGGAGACACTTTCGCAATTTTTATTTTAGATAGCCCTTCACCTGTATCCAGAGATTGATTAATTATTTTAGAGAGCACTACTGAAAGTTCTTTCTTGCACAACTTTACGATTTTTTGTCTATCTAGTACAGCCCTGATGCTTTATTTGGATACATTTCTTAAATAAGTAAATAATTTCTTTAGAAGTTAATTCCAATTTAAAAATTGTTGGAGATGAAAATTCATTTTACCGACACCAACAAAAAAGTTGTTGAAGCTTTCACATATATTTGTTGGTTCAGAAACAGCGGTATTCTTTTCAGTTAATTTGGTTACAGCATGATCATATCAGTTAATTTGGTTACAGCATGATTTCTGTCTGAATTAATTAATAAGAGTCTACTGTTTTCTTGGGATATTTTTTACTTTACGATGTTCATTTTCGTATCGTCTTTTTGTGTATTTGACAAGTGTTTCAAGCCGTTTTTTTGCTTCTACATATTTTGCTTGCAGGGCTGTGCACTCAGGGTATTTTTTTTTTATGCAGAATAGTAGTAGTCTTTGAACCTTATAGCTTTGCTAAACTCTAACCAGGGTTTATTATTTCCTCAAACTTTTCCCACCTTTAAAGTAAATTTTGTGTTTTTTGTAAAACAATCTTTAACAAAGTTATAGTTTGTGAGATTGATTGGCCCTAAGCAGGTCCTTCCTTATAGAATCCAGATCAACGGTTTTTTTTATACAGCTAGTGAAGTGCTTCCTTTTTGTAAACCTTGAAATCCTAGTATTTGCACATCATGATCACTTAAATCACTTTTAATAATAGATCGCACACATTTGGCTTGTAAAATGTTGGTACATATGCGGTCTATAGAAGTTTTCGAATTTCGAGTTGGATATTTATCGTTAAGATAGTACAAGCCTTGGGATATACATAAGTCCATATATTTTTCCAACGACCAAAAAACTTTTATTGTTCAGGCTTTCAAGCTCTTCTTCAAGCAGTAATGTGCTATCTACACTTGGTTTAGCACTACTTGGATTATAAACTGCCACTATGTCTATTTGTGCTTCCCTCAAATATATAGAGAGGAGAGTAATGTTCTCTTTGTCCATACTTTTTATAACATCCAATGTGAACTAATCCTTGCAGAAAATCATATTCAACCTTATAGCCAAGAAGGTTGTAAAATTTTGCATTAATATAAAGCACATTTAGGGGCTTTTGTCTTGGTTTACATTTACACCAAATACATGTGTGTTGAAGTCGCACAGTGTGTCAAAAGTATAACAGCTAGCCATTATTACCAAGGTTCTCTTGGACTCCTGCTTTCTTAAGTTCGTCTATTAGTTCAATATTTTTAATATTAATGACTTTTATTGATTCTGACTTTTAACAAAGGGCATTTCCATTTGTTATCCATAGAAACTTGTAACCATACTTTTTTGGGTCTCTAGCAGCGTTATGTAGTCCACTATAATCTTTGATGTAGTCGATGTTACACTTATACAAATGTTTCTCAGCCTGAAGACCCAGGTCTTTTGACTTCAGTTTTGTAGTCATTGGTAATATGTTCTATTGGTCAGAGTTGTCAGGTACTTCAAATAAAATACTTGAAAAACTGTATTTTAAGTATTTGAAAGTAAGTCCTTTACTTTAAATACAACTAAATAAGCAGTACTAGTACTTGTTACTTAAAGTATTTTTACAATGTAATTGATTTTGTCGATAAAAGTACTTCAAGTACACTAAAATGTACTTTAAGTTGAGCTTTAAGTACACTAAAATGTACTTCAAGTACACTGAAATCAGGGTTCACATGATATATATCGGATATATATCAGATATATATCTGATATATATCATTATCTAACTGAATGCTTTGGTTTTGGCATATTAAATAAAAATCACTACTTACTAATAAATCAAAAGTACACACAGATGGAAAACACACTAACTGCTCTAACCTGGAAAAACAGAAAACAAAAGAAATCGTCGCGTCTGGGATCTACCAGATGTGAAACAGGGGATTCCCAGTCAGCTCCGCGATGCCTATGCGGCAGCCGAATCGATCGATACTACACCTTTACAGATGTTTATACTTTTGTACAGCGGCGTTCTGACAAATGTTCTAATGTTTAGAATGATAGAAAACCTTTTTAGTTTGATAAGTAAAATTATTGAATACATCGGATATATATCTGTGGAACCCTGACTAAAATATACATCAAGTACAATAAAATGTACTTCAAGTACACTAAAATGTACTTTGGGTACACTAAAATGTACTTCAAGAACACTAAAATATACTTCAAGTACAAGACTAAAAAAAAGTACTTGATAATTAAAGTACATTTTAAAAAAATGTATTTAAAACTTCAATTAAGTACTTTTACAAAGTATAATGACATACTTATTTCTACTTACAGTACAGGGTGTCCCAAATTCGATATTTTTGGGAGTTTGAGGTGTTTCTTGGAGAGATAGAAAAAAATCGACATCCACTTGGGAGATTCGACTTTTAAGAGAAGTTTAAATGTAAAAACCGCATTTCGATATAGAAAGTGGTATTTAAGCCACAGAAGATTTTTTGAAAAGTCTGCATATTAAAAGGGGGCCTATATAACTTTTTTATTTAAAAAAATTTCATTTGGTGTCCTTTTTTTCTGTAAATTGCTTTTTTATTGTTTTTTTTTTATATAGAATACCTACCCAACTGTCAAATTAAATATTATCTGTCACTTTTAGTTTTTGACATATTACATATAATTGTTTATCCTACAGAATAACCCTTTTATTTCTTTAATAAGTTTTAACAATTTTTAAATGGTCAAATTAAAAAAGAGGTTTTAAAATGAAATTTTCATATACAAAAAAGTTATAGGCCCCCTTCAAAAATGCAGGCATTCCACTAACCACCTGTAGCTTAAAAATCAAGCCTTGGAACTGGAGGTTGGTTTTTTTGTATATCCCATAGAAATAACCTCGGAAATAACAAAAAAACCCCAAAACAACTAATTTGGGACACCCTGTACTTCAAGTACATTAATAAAGTGACAGCTCTGCTACTGCTAGTGGAATATTACAGGACTACAGAATTCTATTTAATTTTAAAAAAGAGGCATTTTAAAATTATAACACAATTTTTAACTTTTAGGTTCTCTTTAACCCATATAACATGACGGCTACAAACACCTCCCCTCTCTTACTCTTCACAAGTGTTATCTAATATATTATGAATAAAGCCAAAAGCAATTATTGTAAATAATAAGTTCACAATCACACAATCTTGACCTTTTCCAGGCTTCAGTTATTCAAAGCTCAGACCAAAGTACTTTAAGATACTTTGGACACAAAATGTTTTGAAAAACCCAGGAATACCTACCAAATAAGCCTTGCAATTATTTAGTTACAACAACACTTCGGAAACAGCATGTGCACATGTTACACTTAAAGAGGGCATATGTAGCACAACTGCTCTTAAGAGTAAGTGTCAGGTATCTTTGATCAGCTATCACAAAAAGTTAAAAGTAACTGTGTAGAATAAGAACTGACATTTTAGGTAACATTTTTTAGATATTATTAAGGATATTTTGTATTTACTTATAATGTAAGATTTTTTCTTTATTAGCGGATTTAGTATCCTTAAATAAATATGTAAGTAAATGAATAAATAAGTAACTGCTTAGAAAACTTTTCTGGAATTACTCTAATGTGGACATGCACCCTATCCTTAATAATTTTTTGTCTTAAAAATGTGATATAAAATGAAGAGGGAGTCAAAATTCCTTGTTTTAGAAGTAAATGTGATTTACACTTGCAGTAATGTCTGTCTGCAAGCTTCCAGACAATATTAATAAAGAGGGGATTGATTTATGCAACATATGGTAGAGTATGGAACTCTATAAATAAAAGACCCTTGATAAGACCTGTTTCAGATGAGACTAACAAACTGCGGCTTTCAATCCATAAGGGCCACTGGTTTAAATTGTATCTTCACATGATCGGTCTAGAGACCTTGTATGTATGACATATTTTAAAGAAATAGGGACTTGCAAACTTATCATAGTCATATTTATTTTAGTCAAAAAGGAGGGAAATATCGGTCCTCTATACTTGTTTAAAGAAAGACACACTTTCAGTCCTTGTTATTTCATAAGCATCTAAAAAAGTTATGATTTTTGACAAACATTTACAGGGAGTGACAGATAAACATGTTTTCTTATATGATGCATGATGATTGATGTCATTCGCCGTTGCCAACATAAATTATTTTAGTGAAACGCCAAGGAACTTGGCAAGAAAATAACACAACCAAAAAATTAGAATTTTTGTCGCATCTATTTATTTTAGTCAAAATTAAAGGAGGGAAATATCAGTCCTCTATACTTATTTAAAGAAAGACACACTTTCAGTCCTTGTTATTTCATAAGCATCTAAAAAAATTATGATTTTTGACAAACATTTACAGGGAGTGACAGACAAACATGTTTTCTTATATGATGCATGATGATTGATGTCATTCGCCATTGCCAACATAAATTATTTTAGTGAAACGCCAAGGAACTTGGCAAGAAAATAACACAACCAAAAAATTAGAATTTTTGTCGCGTCTCTATTTATTTAAAATATGTCATACATACACGATAGATCAAGTACACAGAATTACTAATATAATAGAAAAAGCACTAGAAGAGGGAAAAGTTTGTTCTGCAGTTTTTCTAGATGTAGCACAAGCATTTGACAAAGTGTGGCATGGCCTTAATTTTAAACTAAAACAGTTTCTGCCAAAACAATATTTGGATATTTTGGAATCATACATATCTGATAGACATTTTAGAGTAAAACAGGAAGACTCATACTCAGGGTAGCATACTAGGCCCATATCTATACTTATTATTCACTTGTGATATCCCAAAGCCAGAAAATTGCCACTTAGCAACATTTGCCGATGATACTGGTTTATTGATGGTAGAAAAATCTATTGAAAAATGCATAGAAAAGCTTCAGGATGCAGTCACCCAAGTTCACAGTTGGACCACAAAGTGGCGAATAAAATTAAATGAAACCAAATCAATTCATGTTGATTTTACAAACAAAAATATAAATCACATACAAATTACAATTAACAACATTCCCGTACCATATTCAAATCAGGCAAAATATCTAGGTATGACACTTGATGCCAAATTGCTAGGGTTGCCAACCGTCCTCCAGCCAGGAGGACAGTCCTCCTTTGAGGCAAATTGTCCTCCGTCCTCCACAGACCCTGTGGAGGACGCCATTTGTCCTCCTTTATCAAAATTATGTGCTTAAATCAAAAATAACGTGATAAAAAGACATGAGAAATGACCCGAATTCATAGTTGTTCCCCATTTTTTTTCTCTGTCATCCATATAAAATAACACATTTAAGAAATAAATAAACGAAGCCTGAGGAACGTCTGTAAAAACAGCCCTAAGCAACGGCGGCATCATTCGTAAGTTCTCGTCATGTCTCTCGCGGCAAAGCAAAGGTCAGTCAAGTGTTCTGTGGTCAGTCCGGCACAGATGATCGCGCATAGAAGATTGCAGGATTTGCACCCTATGTTTGCCTCCAAGTTTTGGTTTGTTTTACTAAGTATTTAATATTTTTTCTCTTCACTCTTGGGGTATAGTAGTAAGGTAAGTAAACAGTCACTTAAGATGATTGCCCCAAATGCCTCAATTTACTGTTTTTTTTTTATATTATTGAAATCTAGCACTTCTGCTTATGCTGCAATATTTTATGCTGAGTTTATACACTATACATACATACAGATAAAAATAATAGTTGATTCTATAAAATAAAAAGTTGGAAAACTTTTAACTTTTTTTTTATTTTTATCTGAAAACAGATGTGCAACATCACATCATATGATCTTTGTTGTTGTTTTGGTATAGAATTTATAATTTTTTTCAGTTTTTGTTTAACCATTTTAAGATTTTTAAGCAGTCCAACTTTAAAAAGCCATTTATCTTTTAATTCAAAAAAACTTACAGATTGTGTTTTTTTACAAAAATATTGATGTTTGTTTTTTATTTTGGCTGTCTAAATAGCAAAATAGGTATTTTAATTTTTATATACATAACCCCAGCATAAGAATAAAACAAAAGTACATATTAAAATAGAATTTATATTATTTTCAACAAAAACAGTGTTCAAAATTTATTAAAAAACTACCTCCGATAATGAAGTTTTTCACTGAAAACGGCGTTTTTCACAGAGCAAGTTGCAAACTGACTCGCCCATATAAATAAATTCATTTTTAAAACATGTTTTTTAAATAACTATTAATTTTGATTGGGCTGTTTCAACAGCAAAATATTTTTATTTTAATTTTTACTTTAAAATGAGTCTCAGTGGCGGCTCGTGGTCATTTGCAAAAGGCACACGCCGCAGGCAAAAAAAATTAGGCATCATGATCAAAAACATTAATTTTGAGCCTTAAAAAGTAGTTATTTTACCCATTATTGTAAAAAATAATATGATATTTAAGCTCCTGATTAATTTTTATCTGTATAAACCAAGCACACAATATGTTTATGTTCTGAAATGACAGAATAAACCATTTTTATCTCATTTTTTAAGTTTCACCTCCCAGCCAAGGTTGGAAATAAATCATGGCAATGTGAGTCTTATTTGCTGCTGCACCAAACAAAAAAAGAATTCGACATCATGCCACACAAGTCTCTGATTCTTTCGCCAGGACATGTTTCTTCTTCTTTGGCGTCTCTTGCTTTTAATTTTAATTAACTTTGTAGTAGCTTGTAATTTGGGGCGCTCATTCCGCGTCATATTAAAATGTCGAAAAAAATATCGAACCGTAATTTGGTCGAAAATAAAACAATCGAAAATAGAAAAGACGAAAATAATTTAAATGAAACGTAGTTTTTTCGATCCGTAAAATTGTCGAAATAATTTAAACAAAGCGTCATTTCATCAAAGTGTAAAAACGTCGAATCACAAAAAAGCCAAACATAAAAAACTAGACTAATTATTTTTAATAAATGTGTTTTAAAAAGATTTTTTTTTTAATTTAAAAAATACATACCAATATACGTACCTACCTAGTAAATTTTTATATTATGTTTATACGTATAGAGCTTTATTTTAAGGAACGTGCACTAGAATTTTTTTTTAATTGTGAGATCATATAAAAATGTCCTCCTTTGGCTCCAGTGGGAGTTGGCAACCCTACAAATTGCGCTGGAAAGCACATGTTAAGAAAAAAAAGAAGAACTTGAGATAAGGTATAGAAAAATGAACTGGCTAATTGGAAGGAAGTCCAATTTAACAATTCATAATAAGTTACTGCTTTATAGACAAATACTCAAACCAGTATGGACATATGGTATTCAACTATGGGGTTGTGCTAAAGAGAGTAATATTCTAGTTGTACAGAGATTTCAAAATAAAGTATTAAGAAACATTGTGAATGCACCTTGGTACATTCGAAATAGTGACCTTCATCGAGATCTAAAAATTGAAACTGTAGCAGAGACTATAAAAAAGTATGCAAAAAGCCATGAAGATAGACTCCATTGACATGTGAATGTGGAAGCAATTCAGCTTCTAGACAATACTATGCTAGTTCGAAGACTAAAAAGAGTGAAGCCGTTTGAGCTAGTAAACTAAGTGAATTACACATAAAACAAAATAATGCTATAGACACAACACAGTTGTGAGTTACAGACTAAACAAAGCGGGGAGAACTGTTGAGTGAACCCTAAGTTTAAATCTGACTTTTCTAGTAAATTAAGTTAAAACAAAATTGCTAATTAAGGCCGCTTGACATGGTGCATGACAATAAAATTTGCAGGCAAATGCATGAAATTTTGCCCAGGTGCATGCACAGTACAAATCCAGCTGATTGTTGCAGGCAATCCATTTTTATCGGTCAGGTGCCATTTTTTTGCATGCAAACTGTACTTGCATGCAAACTGGGGAATTTTTACCCATGCACAATGTCAAACAAAAAGAAGATTTTTTGCAGGCAACAATTCGACCAAAATTTTTTGCTTGCAAATATTTGCAACGCGTCATGCACCATGTCAAGCAGCCTTTAGTGTTACTGACTAGATTGTAATACAATAAACACAGTGTGTTTGACAAATAAAAAAAAAATACATACAGGGTCTCTAGATCGGTCTACTGATTTAATGAAAAATAAGGGACCGGTCCCATGTAAAACGGGAGTAAATCAGCCTTAATAGAAGAACCACAACCTATATTTACCTTGTTTAATTTCTGGGCTTCATTAATGCACTGTTGGTAGTTACCAATGTAGTAGGCATTTTTAATGTCAAACAATTCACGTTCATCTATTTCGGCCATCGTTTTAAATTAATTTTTTTTAAAATCAGCAAAAATTTTTGGAAAATGTCACCCAAAAAAAAGTTTTTTAAGAATTTCTAACCTAAAAGTTATGCCGTATTCGGTTCGGTTCTGTTTGCAGCACTAGTGCACAACTGGCTCGGTGTTTGCATTCCATTGACATGCACTTTTTCAGTTTTCGTATTCCATTGAGGAACTTATGAATTCAGTTTTGCACTGAGTGCGGCTTTTTTGACACCGGCTCTGAGGGCTCGTGCCGCACCGAAAACTTTTTCCCGCCATTAATTTTAAACGCTTATTATCGTCGTGGAACGTAAAAATGAGTGAAAATAAAGTTGTTAGCGATTTTTTATTATTTTCTTCGCTGCTAAGTAGTAGCAGCGATGAAGATGAAGAAGAACAGTTCTGTGCAATAAAAACAATGAGAACGGAAACCCCAAAAATAAAAAACTTTATTGAAAGTGTGGTTTACCGATTTAACAACAAACAGGTAAGTAGATTTGTATGGATTTGGTTGACTGGGGCCCTGGGGCTAATTTTCCGATAGTTGGGGTTATCTGGCAGCTATGATTATAAGTAAAAATAAATGTATTTTTTAGTTCAAGAAACACTTTCGGCTCAAGATTAGCACTGCAGAATTTCTCATAAATAAATTCAAGTAGCCTCAATTTTGTCCAAAAAAAGAACAAGGGGGACGAAACCCCATTAGCGCTGAGGCACATGTCTTGCCCTTTTTATGGTATGTTAAAACACCCTTACGTTTAGCTGTTAGGTTAGGTTATGTTCTTGTTGAATGGAAACTTGTTCAAAAATATTTTCTTCAAAAACTTTTTTGAACAATTTTCCTTATGAAAAAAAATGACTTTCAAAGAAAATGTTTTTAAACAAAAAAATTTTAATAAAATATTTTCAAACTATTTTTTGTTTGAAGGAAATGTTTTTAAATAATTTTCCTTTTCAAGAAAATGTTATTGAAGTATTAATATTACTTTCGAACAAATGGATTTTGAACAACATGTTTTTGACCAAATTCCGCAAGGCAGGAAAGTTAGGTTTAGTTGAAAGAAACTTGTGAAATATTATATATGTATACAAGGTGTTTCGAATACTTATGTTCAAATTTTGGGAGCATAAAGTACACTTAGAGTTTTTTGAAAAACAAGCGCGAGATATAGATAACTACTCTATCTGTTGGTATACGAGCACAAGCCTGCATTCAACAAGGAGGTGGGCATTTTTAAAATATTCTTATTAACTTTTTTTAAATAAAATCATTATTTATTTATTTGACGAATTTTATTTATCTTAGGATAATATTTATCGGCGTGTAACTTTGAAACAAATAAAAATGGATATCGTCGTTGGCCTGATAAAACTACAGGTTGAATAAAGCCTAATGAGGCAGAAACGCGTCCCCGTAGCTACCTTTACCTCTAAGGTCTTGCCCGTGAAACTTTTTTGTTAAGACTTTATACCTCGCGAACTTCCTTCAAATTTAAAAAAATCCAGGGCTCAGGCTGTTTTCTGGGAGCAGATTATATCTGTCTCCGTCGCGACGTCAAAATTAGCCTCAAAACCGAGGCAACCCTGACCGAAGCTGCAAATTGATAGTTGGTCTCTCCTCAGTAAACACCATATTTCATATTTCTTTTTCAGTTACCCACATCATCATTTCATCTCCTTCCATTTTATGGTTATGCTCGGACTGAATGAAGCCTAATGAGGCAGAAACGCGTCCCCGTAGCTACCTTTACCTCTGAGGTCTTGCCCGTGAAACTTTTTTGATAAAACTACAGGTTGTATGACATTTGTTTGAAAAATGAGATATTTGCATAATTAATTTGCCCTATTCATAATGGATATACAATAAAAAATTATTTGCAAGAAAATGTTATATTAACGTTGCTAAAAGCAAGAATAAAAAAGAAGTCCTACAGCTCATAATGGCATACCACACTAAGGTCACTATATCACGATGTTAGGAACTTCGTGATATAGTGACCTTATACACACGAGTGCGATTTTTCATTTTCCGCGTGTTCCATTGAAACTGCACTCTGTGCAAATTTTTGACAGCACCGTTTCAGTGTCAGTGCACCACCAGTGCTGCACTCATTTTCTCAATGGAATATGGCATAGTAACAGAACAGAAAATCATCTTCCTTCGATTACTTTCCTCACGTGGTCTGATTAATGAAAATGCCAAAGGAGGACACGTGAGAAACTTATCGGATTAATTCGAATGCCCTTGGTGTTTTGGGTTGTAACGTGTCATTTTTACGTTTAAGACAACGTTACATATTTGTTTATTTAGGTAAATAATCAAGGCTCTTTGATTCGTCTTTCTGTACACAAAGTAAGGGTATTTTATAGAGCTAGGTTTGGAGGTTATATAGTGTCTAGGAAGTTACCTTAAAAGGAGGCATTCCATCGAATTACTGTGGACACTACGCACATCGCATTATCTGGACATCGTAATTGGAATTTAGGATCACAGGTTTCGGGAAAATCACATAAAACTTTTGGTTGTTTTGTTTATTTCTGCAGTTTCGTCGTTTACTTGACGTACATAAAGTTAAACAGCTGTTATGCTGGGGAATGGCGGCGTTGCCGCATCACAAATGGTTTTAGTAACAGGAAGGAAACATTTGGATGAACATTTCATTCCCTTACGTTTATTTTCGAGGATATTGGGACAATCCGAACCTCATAGCTAGTTGTGACAGCACGAAAACATATTTAGGTCCACGGTTTGACCAGGAACAACCGAGGCTCCGCCACTTTGATATCTTTATTGGTTTGATAGGGAAAGGATAAAATAAATACGAGTTATGCACTTTTGTAAATGGGAGATGGACGAGGGATAAAAAACCAAGACTGGGGAATAAACGAAATCGTGTGAGTTAACATCTGAACACTCTTGTGCCGAGCTTCTTAGCAGTAGTTCAGTGTGTATTTTTAGGTTCAGGTTCAGAAACACTTTATTAATGTAGAAATGTTTTACAAAAATGGCGTCAAACCATATGAATCTTAGAGAAAACATTTATAAAGAGCAAAGGAAACTTTTGACGAAAACTGTAACTAAAATACAACTGAATTCTACACTTAGTATAGCTTTACTCATATGGGAATTGGTTGAATGTTCAAATATTCCTGGGTTTGATACATGCTCGAATCTCCAGTAATTGAATTTACAATTGATGGTTTCAATGCTGAGCTTCTTAGAGTCCGTCTGGTTATTTTCCTCTTACTTGATATGTTGGCGGGGGTCCGGTAGGCAAATGTTCGGTGTGTGTATGGAGGGTGTCTCGACGTCCTTGTTATAAAAATTCCAACCGTGGACATAGATCCGACAACACCTCAATGTACGTTTTACCTAATTGCAATGTCCACTTGGTCGGTGCTGCCCCCTATAGACCTGTATAGAACTATTGCTGTACCTCATTGGTTAGTTTGAAAATCGCGGGTTTTTCTGGTTGGTTGGTATTGCGTTTTACTGTCCCCACTCCCCATCAAATTTACAAAACGGTTTCCGGCCACCTCGGTTTTTGTGTTCTGCCTGGTCTCTTTGCTAACAAATTTTTGGCTGGGTCGTCAACAGTTTCTGGGATCGCCATTGTTTTTGTGTAGTGGCACTGCAAAAACTGCAGGTTCTGTCCCAGAGACTGTAAAGAGTGAGTCCGTCGTGAGGCGTATCTCGTGGACGGCTCATATCCTCTACATAGAGGGATTTAAGTCGGCCTACGCCATTTGCACGGAAAGAGCATTGCCCTGTCCATTCCATCGGCAGCGGTGCTGGACGCTGGTGGGAAGCCGGACGGGCCAGTTATAACCCTGGGAAAGGGTTCTACGCTCGGGCAAGAATCCCACAACATTTTTACGCTCGGGGCAAGGAACCATCAACACTTGAGACCATGTGCTGCCCTAGCGTGATGTGCTAAGCGGCAGTAGGGGAGGCGCGGGCAAGCCGGAACAGCAGTAGCAGGAGTATGTCGGGAAACCTACAACACTTCCAGGTTAACCAAATAAACACCAATAATTATTAAATAATTCAAGGACCAAGGTAGGAGCAAGCTTCAGATATAGTCTTTCACATAAATCTTCAATATAATTTAGACATAATCTTTTCATATAAATTTTTAATATAATTTAGACGTAATCTTTTCATATATAATTCCTCACAGTATAATTTCAACATTGCTTGTAAACGCAAGGTAACGGTATGACGTCATAACCACAATTTTGCGGCATATTTACTAAATTGACTTGTTTTCCTTCATTTCATTTATTTAAGACAATTTCTCCTGTGAAATTTGGAGTGCCTTGCTATTTTGGCCCTAACTGATTTGGTATTTTTTTCCTCAGATCTAATTATACAAGATGAACTAAATCTTTGTGTTATTTGTACAACCCGATGACCAACTTTGCGGAGATAAAAGAGAGATGAGATTATATTTTGTTTCTAGCGGTTCCGTCACACATTTTTACCTCATGGGGTGGATCTCGGACTGGGTTGCTGTCTGTCTCATTCTACCCAACGTAGAATGATGACAGCAGATATTTGGTCTAGATCTCCCCTATGATGGAACGATTTTGGAAGTATATATATATATTTTTTTTAACAATCATTCATATAATTGAGTCCTACGCTACTGACTCAGATGTAGGTACACTATGACCTGTTAAAGGAGTCCATCTACCTGTAAAGTATTTCTGTTTTGTCATCTGAATTCAATCTTTTAGAATTTTATTCTGTTTATTTTTTTGGTTATTCTTAATTACACAAATACTCTGGAAGCCTCGGAAGTAGGTGGAATTTCATTGTTTGGCTACAACATTTGGGTTGAACTGTATTTTATTTAAGATCTTCTTTGTAAAACATTGGTATTAAATAATGTGGCGCACTTAAAATTTTCTTATTTCTGAACCCCCCCTTCTCCACTGTATAAAAGTTACCGGGCATATCAATGTTTTACCTAGCTGGAAAATACAGTTCTGCTTCCAGATATTTGTTTAATTATTCAATGGTTTTGTTGTGTCACAAGTCGGCAAATTGTCACTATCCTAATTACAGTGTCACAAAATGGCGGCAACGTCTTTAAGCTGCCACAAATGTCACACAACTTTTTTTAAGGCCACAAATTGGCGCCCAAATTATTTTTTAACTTTTTTTAAGGCCACAAATTGGCGCCCTACGTGTGTTTTGGCTAGTTTTTTAACATCTGATGTAATTTTTTTTATTTTATTTTTTAAATTTGGAAAAAGGAAAAAAAGTTTTTTGAATTTTTTTTGAATTTTTTTTGTTTTTTCTATGTTACAGCCAAAGCCAGGTTAAAAGCTTTCAGTGGCTGTCGGTGTTTTTTTGACACCCAATCATTTTTTTTACTATAAAACAGGATTTTCCATCATCATTGGTTTTTTTTTGAAAAAACACTTTTTACATATTTTTTTTTATAATATTTTAATATTTAAGCGTTGATTTGAAATTCGTTGTTGCTCTGTTGATCCTCATAGTTTTTTGTTAGCTTATCTTCACAAGTTTTTTTTCTTGGAAAATAAAATATTCATTTTTATTTATTAAGGAAGAATAAGTGGATAAAAAAACATAGGAGTTTTTATTCAACAGCGTCCGAATCATGTTCTTAATTCTTTAAAGTTTTTGTAGGAAAAACACATTTTAATTTTTTAAGAAAAATAAATACAATGTAAATTTACTTCAATTTTTTTTTGTTGATCTATAGGTGGATGGACCTCCAGACATAGTCTTTTTAGGTTTAAATATATGACATAGGTACTGTGTTTTTTTCTAACAATTTTTTTTCCTGCAGGTTCATTTATTTATATTTTATTATTTCCTGCTTGTGATAAGATAGAAATTGGTTCACAGATTATTTTTTAGTATTTAGTACAGTCAATTTATTTGGGTCAACAAGTTATTTTTTTGGTGATTTTAATTTTTGTGGGATATCACCACTTGGAAATTGGAATATTTTTACAGGGTTTCACACAAATTTTTCTTGGCTGAGTTGTTTTAAAGTAAATATAGCTTAACAGCTAGTAGATTTGTTTAGTTGAAAGTATTAATTAGTAATGAAAGAAAAGGAAAATGAGTTTATTTTGCTTTGTCATTTTCTTTTCTTGTTTTTGGTGGTAACTGTTGGATGACAATTAAGACCTTACGTCACTCAGTTACATCGGGTCAGAGGAGGGTACTACTACTAGTGTCGGCTCGGGAGGTTAGGAAACACAAGGCTAAAATCCTAGAGTGACACCTTGGCTGAAGATCGACGCCAGAGGTCCAGTTAACATTTTTTTTTTAGGTATTTTTTTTTAAGTTTAGTTGTCTAGTTGTGTTTTTGTGACTGGTCAATTTTTTTTGGTAGAAAATACAGCGTTGGGCTTTGGAGTGCATTTTTTAAAAAATGACCTACGGGTATTTCTACCAATTAAAGTTTTCTGGTTCACAATTATTTTTTTTTCTGTATTTTTTTCTGCGTTCAGGTCATAGCTTGGTCATGGCCATTGGAGAGCAAACATTTATGTTTGAGCCTTGAGAAGTTTTGCCTGCTCGGATTGAATACAGGGAAAATGAATTTGAAGCCCAACTAGATATAATACCACAAAAGAAATGTTTAGCTGAGACCAATATAGATATAAGTTTTGATTTTTTTTTAGTTCATTTGTAGAGTTCATTTGTAAAGTTCAGTAATTTTTTTAAGTAATATCATTGTGAGGCCGTGAAATTGGTCAGTGAATTTAAGAGAGACTTTCAACTAAATATAAATGCTAGGCGGGGGTAATTGGTAAAAATATTTCCAAAATTTTACTTTTTTTTTGAATAATTTAATTTTTCGTAAAAAATTATTTCCTTTCTGTTAACATAACTTCTCGAATTCTTGTTTTGGTCAAAACGGTTTGTATAGTGGTCGTAGTTTTAAAGGGTGACCAGACAGGTTATATTAGCTCACACATATACTATACTATAGTAGTGTGAGCTATGGTGATCCTAATTTTTTCGAGAAAAAAAAAGTTGCTCCGATTTCAAAAATTTTTATATATCTTTGCGTTTCAGATGATTTTGAAACTTTTTTGTTGCGCCGTCTGTCTGTCTGTCTGTCTGTCTGTCTGTATGTCTGTCTGTCTGTCTGTCTGTCTGTCTGTCTGTATGTCTGTCTGTAACGACCAACGCGCATAACTCAAAAACCGCTTGCCCGATTTTAATGAAATTTGGTACCCAGGCTGGGTTTTGGGTCGAGATGGTCCCATTTAAAAATGAACAAAATCCACCGAACACAAGCCAAATAGAAGGGTGGGGGTAGATTTCAAAAATTAGAGTTTATGAAAAAATATGGCGTGTGTGATATCAAACGAAAGGTAATTGAGTCTGGAGTTACACAAAATACATTTTAGTTTATTTAAAAAAAAAGGGGGGGGGGGGTAAATTCCAAAAATTAGTGTTTAAGTGGAAATATGGCGTGTGTGATATCAAACGAAAGGTAATTGAGTCTGGAGTTAAACAAAATACATTTTAGTTTAAAAAAAGGGTGGGGGTAGATTTGAAAATTTAGAGTTTAAGTCAAAACATGGCTTGTGTGGTATCAAACGAAAGGTAATTGAGTCTGGAGTTCAATAAAACATACTTCAGTTTTTAGTTATATTTATATTAGCTTTCACGTAGATACACTATAACTATAGTACCTAGTGTGAGCTTAGGTGCCCATAGATTGGCAGAGTATTTTTTTTAGGGGACCAAACGGGAACTTCTTGAATTACAAAAAGGTGAACTTTTTTTGTCTTGTTGATCAGGCAGGAATAAATAAATCTTTTACTTCCAAATCATAATTTTAAATAACAAGATTTATTGGTTAAGTGTTTGGGTCTAAGGAAAAGTGTTTGGGTCTTAGGAAAAAAAAACGTTTTGTTTTTGGAGGGTACTGGTATGATATGAAATTATTTTAATTTCATGCCAAATGTTGTTTGACGGCAGATATGCTAATCTTCAGTTTTTTTGTTAGTTTGCAGTTCATGACAGTGGCGTGTACTTAAAGGGGCCTTACATCTGCGCCCATTGTAAAGCAACTTCCAACCTACTTGCTTAGCTTTTTTCACTTAATCTTCGTTTTGTTGCTTCTGAAATTAAAGCGTTATGTTGGATAACGATGGATGGTGTTAGACTGAGGAAGTACCTAGGTATTTAGGGATGAAAACTTGGAAGTTGTGGAAAATTGGGAAAAAATTTTTTTTATTTCATTTTTTTTTTAATTTTAAAATAATTTCATACTAGTGACCTCAAATAATGAAGCAAAATTTTAAATTAAAATACACTGTTGTAGAATAAATGGGAAAGTTTTCAGGTTAAACAATAAATTTAAGATGATTGATTTTTAAAAAAAAGATTTCAACCTAAGAATAAATTTAAAAACAATAGGTTTTCTTTGATGCGACTAAACAATGAAGAGGGCATTTTTGTTATGCATAATATGATAAGTAGTACCTTTTGTATTGCAATAATTAGGGGTTTTCCTCCCGCGAGCTGGGTGGAAATGGAAGAAATGTTTGGTTCGGAGTGTAGAAATCGAGGAACGAGGACTTCCTGCTAATCTTTTTAGGATTTCGCAACTTCGGTTTTCGCTAAATTAAAATACATCCAAATTTGGCCTACAGGCTGAATCTCGCATTTTCCAGGACCTTGCAGATTCGCGGAGAAAGACAATTTTTGTGATCTGTTTAGTTATGATAGGAATTAATAGTAACATGCACATGAGGGAACTAGATATATTTAGGTTGAAAAGTAGTAAGAACACTGATCTGAACAATTTTCCATAATAGTGTCCTATTTTCACAGGGTGCTTCAAAATATCTTCACCCTTTCTTTGAAATAAGATATTGTTTCGCCTGTGGATGTTTGACCGTTTGAAAAATATATAGGGTACAGATGGGATTGGAATGGAAATCACAAGTTTTTGGGTTTTATTGACATTATACTTAGGGAATAGGGGAAATGTCTAATAAAAAGTTTTTTTGGGTTTAGGCCGAGTTTTGTTGAGATAACAAAAGTTTAATTGGGGCCGGGAGTTTTATTATGCTCTTTTAAAATTAATGTAATAGTTTTGGCTTCTTGATTTTTGTTTTCTGGGTTTTTACGCAGGATTATTCCCAACTGTTTCATTTCAAAATATCATTTGTAGGTGATGGGGTCTCATTAGCCCTTGG
The DNA here is from genome assembly GCA_963576565.1 of Aspidapion aeneum. Taxonomy (NCBI): domain Eukaryota; kingdom Metazoa; phylum Arthropoda; class Insecta; order Coleoptera; family Brentidae; genus Aspidapion; species Aspidapion aeneum. Next base: position 44,864,586 of record OY755040.1, read on the forward strand.
ACATTTGGTAGATTTGCTTTGACTGATAGTTGTGGAGTGGGCCCAACTTAATTTTATATCTCGTAAACACCAGGAATAGGGATCTGAGAATGCATTAAGCAGTAATTTTTTTTTTGATTAGATGTTGTGTGTAAAGACACTTGAGTAGGCAGATTTAGTTTTACAACGTTATAGGTGAACCTTGGAATTGTTTTCATATTTGGTTTTTTGAAAGTGCACACAAGAAAATTCTTTACGGAGTTGAGTGCAAAGGTTCTTCACATTATAGTGGTACAGTAAATAAGTACTAACGTTGCTTATTTCCTTAAGTAATAATTTTAAACAAATACACTAACATCGGTTGTTTTTTTTGGAACATAAATATTTTTTTAAAAACTTTTCCTAAACTGATTGGTTTTTTTGCAATTACGATTTTTATACCTTATGATTCTTAAGTAAATTTAATTTTCAAATTTTTTTTTGTATAGTAAATTAATTTTTCTAGCTCATTCACTTTTCACATTCACACAGTTTTGGGAGAGGAAAGGGAATTGACAACTGTTTTTTTAAAGGAAAAGAACAAAAACTGTTGCATGACAACTCGAATAAGATTTTTCTGGTGTTGATTTTATTTAATTTTTTTTTAAGGTTCACTAATAGGAGCTGCAACCCCACTTAAACATTTTTAATTTTTTTTTGAAAATATTTTTTTAATATTTTTTTTTAATTTTTTTTGAGAAGGGAAACTTGATTTTCTTGTGGCAAAATTTTTTTTTGGTGCATAGTAGTACCTTGTCCCTACAATGGTTCTACCAGTTTATTTAAATATTTTTTTTTCTGAATTAAAATATAATTTCATTTCGAACTCTCGCGTTTTAACAACCTATCATCATTCGTTTAAAAAATGTTTTTTCTTCTCCCTACTCCAAACCACCTATCAGAGTGGAGTAACTTTTGAAAATTTTAGTGAGTCACTAATTCATTTTTTTTACTATTGGACTACTGTGGTCGACACCAAAAATTTTTTTTTAAAAATTTTTTTTTGGACACCTTTCGGTACGATCCTAGGGTCTTTTTGACCATGACCATAGTTTGCATCAATTTAGTTTAAGTTTTGGGAATTTCATTTTAATGAAGATTAGAGAGTTGCAGTCCTACCAAGACGTTATTTCTGTAAATTTTTTAATAACATCGGTATTTTTTTTAAATTTTTTTTAATTACACACAACATCCTTACTAGTCTAATTCGACGCAATTTCAGCGAGCGGATTTTTTTTTTAATTGAGCATATTTTACGATTTCTATAACATGAACATCTGTTCCGATGTTTATTGCGTTCACTTATATATTAAGGGATGATGTGACCTTAAGCAATGCATGTTTCGTGTAAACTCAGAGTAGGTAAGCAGGTTAAAGTGGGTTTTGATTTATTCTTTTTAGAAAAATCATTGTATACGGCGATTTGGGTTTTTTTTTGAGGAGTTATTAGTGGAGCCGTTCTGCAATAGCAGGAGTTAACTGTGTACAACAGCTTTGGGATTTTTGTTATAGGTAGTCTGTTGTACGTTCCATTTAGGGATAAATTTACCTATTCGGTTGCTGAGGTAAACAAACATCACTTAACTTTAATTTTAATCCAGTTCAGCTAGGATAAGCGCAATTATTATTATTTTTTTTTGGTTTTACTCACGCAGGAGTGAAACATAAGACCTAAACACTGCCAAAACTCTTGTCTCTCTTTTATTTTTTTTAAACTTTTTTTTTATGGCTACTTGTTAATTCTAATTTAGGATTTAAGTAGTTATTTCTCTCTGCAGGGTTGGACGTCATAGTTGGTTGTACAAATACTTAATATAAATTATGATTACATTTTTAAATGCAAATAAATTTTATTTTCTTACTGCTCCGGTGTTTTTCGGTTTTGTTCGCGTCTGCCCGTATTTAAGTTTTATATTTTCTACATTTGTGAGAAAATTTATAGTGGCTTTCACTAGTGAATTTAAAGTGAACTTTGTGTTTGTTATTGCGTTGTTTAGTTTTTATAATTGGGAGGTATAATTAAGAGTTTTGAAGTTTAAAGTTTCAATATAAAAGGCACCATGGCTATTTCTTTGAGTCGGTTGTCTGACATAAGGTACTTAGTCAAGGACGAGTTAATCTACGAATTAACATGGAGAGGCATAGCCATTGGATCGGTGGAAGAGATGAAGCAACAGCTCATACTGATTAGACAGAGAGAAAGGACCGATGGAAGTATGAGATACCCTCCGTATCCCTTTAAATTTGGCCAGGATGCTTTTAGCTGCATGAAGAAGCTAGATAGTCTAGTACCGCTGGTAGAGAAGTTCTCTGGTACGAGTAAAGGGGGAGAGTTTAGAAAAATCGCTGTGAGGTTGGAACACGTGTTAGCCAGGATAAATAACATGAATCCGTCAAACTTTGAAGAAAGTCAAACAAAAGGCATACTGGTTGCGGAAACCTTGAGTTTGATTGGGAGGTTGCAGAGCCAAGCAACAGATTTATTAAGAGTTGGCGTGAACTCAGATGATGATGAAGCATCTGAAACCCAATCAACGAGTCGAAGCTCAGATCACTCGCCAAATGTTGGCAACTTTCCCAGCCAGTCTCAACTACCACAACCACAGCACTCGAGCACACAACAGCCTACGAACCAACCGTCGGTCATTGCTCCAGTGCAAATGCAAGTGCTAGCGAACCCAACTCAAGCACCAATACAGGCACCACCCCCAATGCTAATTCAGAATGACCGTGCATCAGCTTTTCATTACCAACAACCGTCTACCGTTCCTTTGAGTCTAGCTGCCCTCCAAAGTAGCATTGCACCAATTGCTCAGTCACGACCATTTTCATGTTCGTCGCCAGTACCAATGTCAAGTGATCCTGGTACCTCATATCACGTTGCACCTGTACCTCCGCATAAATGGAACCTTAAGTTTACAGGCGAGAGGGGTACAATCTCCGTCACCGCATTTTTCGAGAGAGTGGACGAGTTGAGTCAGGCTAGAGGAGTCAGCAAAAAGGTTTTACTGAATTCGGGCATTGATCTTTTTGAAAAGTCAGCTTATACTTTTTACAAAGATGTACGTAGAGAAGTCCATACATGGGAACAGCTGGAACAAAGGTTCATGGCAGAATATCTTCCTTCTTCATATGGCGAGAAGCTATTGAAGGAGATTCAAAAACGTAAACAAGGCCCTGGAGAGTCTATAGGGACCTATATTGCTGTCATGAACACATATTTCCAAAGACTTGGCTGTCCTGTTTCCGAAGAGGCGAAATTAGCAATCGTCTTCAGAAATATCGCGGACATCTATAAAAATGGGTTAATTGCTATATATATTTATCGGTTTCACAACGTTCTACGTCTTCCGATACCCAATCTCCACTCGTTTCTGTTTGCCCATAATTCATCATCTAGGCCTCTTATTCTTATTTCACTATCTATTCCTTCTCTCCAGCTTCTCCTTGGTCTTCCTCGTTTTCTTCGGCCAGTTGGTTTCCATTGTAATATTTGTTTAGGCAGTCTTCCATCATCCATTCTTTGTACATGTCCGTACCACACCAGTTGTTTTGTTCTTATATCATCCACTAGAGTACGTTCACCCACTGTCATAATTTCTCTTATTCTTTGATTGGTAACTCTTTCTCTTTTTGATTTCCCTGCTGCTCTTCTCCAATAGTCCATCTCCGTAGCGGAAAGCATTTTTTCTGTTCTATCTTTGATTGGCCATACTTCTGAGCCGTATGTAATAATACTTTTTACAATGGTGTTATATATAAGCTTTTTGTTATGTTTTGATATACTTTGGTCCCAAATTATTCCATTTAATAAAGTTATTGCTTTTCTTCCTTGTACGTTTCTATCTTTTATAGCTTTGTCTAGTGTTCCGTCAGCTGTAATTTTTAGACCCAAGTATTAATTGCTACTGAGGTCAATAGCCACATTTAAAGGATCTGTGTCGTAGAATAGACCAGAGATATGGTTTAGAGGAGGAAAATTTTACACCTAGGAAAAACCAATCTATTGAACCTGACTTGGCCTACGTTGACGTAGAGAGCGACAGTGACGATTTTTCAACAGGGGTTGATGCAATTCAAATATCAGGTGCTGGGACATCGAACCAACAGAATTTAAATCATCCTGCTAATAGATTCGACAGAAATAGGCAGCAGCCAGCAAGCAGTTTCGCTGCTAGAGCTGATAGAGATAGACAACAACCAGCTAGTGGTCAGTCTAGTGTAAATGACAGAGATGGACAACCACCACAAGGTGTTAGACCTGGTAGGGCGAATAGGGACGTGGTATGTTATAGATGCAACCAAACAGGGCATATGGCAATCGGGTGCGCATTACCTAGAGGCAAACAGTGCTATTCGTGTGGACAAGCAGGGGTAACAGTAAGAGAATGTCGAAATTGTAATCGTCAGGGAAACGGACCCAGGCGCTCGTAGGTGGTCGACCTTCGAGTCAGCCTGAACAAGCATCGACCGATAGGCTAACGTACGTTTTAGATTATGTGATAAGTCATGCTCGTAAAGATGAGAGGCCTTATTTAGAAGTGGATGTGCTCGGAAATAAGTTATTAGGTTTGTTGGATTCCGGGGCTTCACGTACCTTTTTAGGGAATCATGGTTGGTCAATCATCGAGAGGTTTGGGTTTTCACTTGATACGACGAAGAAGACGAGTTGTATTGTGGCAAATGGTCAAAGCACGAGTAGTATTGGAACAGTGCAGCTTCCTATGCGAGTTCAGGATAAATTTAGGTTAATAGAGGTCGTCGTCGTTCCTGAGTTGCCGCACACTTTGATTTTAGGATTAGATTTTTGGATTTCGATGGGGATAGTACCGAACTTAAGTACTAATGAGTGGCACTTTGCCGATAATAAAGATGTGATTTGTTCTTTAGAAACATCAGACCAACAAACTACTCTTACTCCTTATGAATCAGAACGACTAGAGGAATTGGTCGATAAATATAAGACTATTATGGGTGACTCACTAGGATGTACAGATAGGGTAGAGCATAAGATTACAACAGATGCAGCACCGATAAGACAACGTTCATATAAGGTCTCACCGGTCATTCAGAAACTTATTGATGACGAAATCGACGAAATGCTGAAAATGGATGTGATCGAACGTAGTAGTAGTTCATGGGCTTCACCAGTGGTAATGGTTCAAAAGAAAAACACAAAGAAATATCGTTTCTGTGTAGACTACCGCAAATTGAACTCAGTGACGGCGCGTGATAGTTATCCTTTACCACTCGTATCCGAGACTCTTGACAAGTTGAAAGATGCTAAATACTTGTCAACTTTAGATATCAAAAGCGCTTATTGGCAAGTACCAATGGAAGAATCATCGAAGCCACTAACAGCATTCATCTGTCGACGAGGTCTCTTCCAATTTAAGCGGTTACCATTTGGTCTTCATAATGCACCTGCAACTTGGCAGAGACTCATAGATAGCATCATAGGAAACGATTTAGACCCCTACGTGTACGTATATCTCGATGACCTCGTAATTGTCACACAGAGCTTTTCTGAACATCTTAGAATTCTTGAGGAAGTCCTACGAAGATTGCAGAATGCAAAGATAACGGTAAGTTGGGAGAAATGCCAACTGTGTAGGCCAGAAATGACTTATTTAGGTTTCGTAGTGGACCGTCGAGGCATCCGAGTTGACCCTAATAAAATTAGAGCCATGTTAGAGCTCCAGAGGCCAAGAACTGTCAGAGAAGTTCGTAGAGTTGTAGGTACAATATCCTGGTACAGACGTTTCATAGAGAATTTTTCAGCGATAATAGCTCCGATTACAGCTCTAACTAAGAAAAATCAAAAGTTCGATTGGACTCCAGACTGCGAAAAAGCATTTGTTAAGATTAAGGAACTTTTAGTGACTGCACCGATTCTTACATGTCCAGATTATACCAAAGAATTTGTCATTCAAACAGACGCATCAGGATATGGAATAGGAGCATGTTTAACGCAGCCTTATCCTGAAGGAGACAAAGTCATATGCTATTTGAGTCGATCTTTGACTAAGCAAGAACGTGTTTACACGACCACCGAGCGAGAATGTTTGGCATTGGTTTGGGCGATAGAGAAGCTCCGGCCTTATATTGAGGGGATCTCATTTAAGGTCATAACAGATCATTTTAGTTTAAAATGGCTTCATAGCTTAAAAGAGCCCAGTGGAAGACTTGCTCGTTGGTCTGTAAAACTGCAGCAATATGATTTTGAAGTAATCCATCGGAAAGGGAAAGATTTAGTTGTCCCGGACATGTTGTCTCGTGCAGTACCTATGATTGATACAATTTCGCAGCCCAGAGATGTTTCAACAGCAATTAAAGATCGATGGTACCAAAAGATGGTAAAGAGGGTCGTAGAATCACCGTTAAAATTTATGAACTGGAGATACACTGATAATAAGTTGTATAAATATGTCAAACAAGAATACCCTCAACTTTCACCATCTAACGAATATTGGAAAGAGGTAGTCCTCAAAGATCATAGGCGTAGAATTATTGGAGAAGCTCACGATCCTCCTACCGCAGGACATATGGGTGTGTATAAAACCTTCCACAGACTGGCAGAAAAATATTATTGGCCAAAAATGCGCCAGGACGTGGCAACTTTTGTAAAGAAATGCTTTGTCTGTGCAGCTCATAAAGGTGATACACAAGGTGTATCTGATCAGATGATATCTCACCCAAAACCAACTCGTCCTTGAAAAATTATTTCGACTGATTTATGTGGACCTCTACCTCGTTCAACAAAGGGTAATTGCTGGATTCTCGTCGTTACGGACTATTTGAGTAAGTTTTCCTTAGTTTTTCCAATGCGAACAGCCCCTACTCAAGCTGTTGTTAAGCATCTTGAGGAGCAAGTATTTATGGTCTTCGGAGTGCCCCGTTTGATACTTTGTGATAATGGCCCTCAGTACAAAAGTAATGAGTTTAAGCGTTTTGCTGAGAGTTATCAGGTTAAAATTCAGTATAATCCGTATTATCACCCCAGAGCAAATCCAACAGAAAGGACGAATCGCACGTTAAAAACCATGTTATGTTGTTATGTGAAAGACAACCACAGGAAGTGGGACGAACAAATACATAAACTTGCCTGCGCGATTCGTACTGCAACCCATGAGACAACCAGGATGTCTCCTTTCTTTGTTAATTTTGGTAGGAATATGTGTTTATCAGGTAAAGATTACTCCAACCCAGTTTTGTTATCTGAAGAGAATGGTGTACAATCCGCAGCTGAAAGTAAGAACGAAGGTTTCCGGAAGCTCTATGCTGATGTTAAGAGAAGGTTAGAGGTGGCTGGAGAGAAAAACGTAGTTCAGTATAATTTGCGTACAAGGGTACCCAACTTTGCTGTGGGTCAGCGTGTTTGGAAGAAAAATTATGTTTTGTCAGATGCTGCGAAGTTTTTCTCGAAGAAGTTAGCACCGAAATTCGTTGGTCCTTATGTGATTAGGAATAAAATTTCTCCATGGATATTTGAGCTTCAGGAACCATCGGGTAAAGTACTGCCAGGGAGTTGGCATGCCAAAGACCTTAAGTCGGCAGCGGACCTCTCCGATTAACCTTTTTAGGTTAATCGTCTTGAAGTTGGGGGGGGATTATGTAACGTGTCATTTTTACGTTTAAGACAACGTTACATATTTGTTTATTTAGGTAAATAATCAAGGCTCTTTGATTCGTCTTTCTGTACACAAAGTAAGGGTATTTTATAGAGCTAGGTTTGGAGGTTATATAGTGTCTAGGAAGTTACCTTAAAAGGAGGCATTCCATCGAATTACTGTGGACACTACGCACATCGCATTATCTGGACATCGTAATTGGAATTTAGGATCACAGGTTTCGGGAAAATCACATAAAACTTTTGGTTGTTTTGTTTATTTCTGCAGTTTCGTCGTTTACTTGACGTACATAAAGTTAAACAGCTGTTATGCTGGGGAATGGCGGCGTTGCCGCATCACAAATGATTTTAGTAACAGGAAGGAAACATTTGGATGAACATTTCATTCCCTTACGTTTATTTTCGAGGATATTGGGACAATCCGAACCTCATAGCTAGTTGTGACAGCACGAAAACATATTTAGGTCCACGGTTTGACCAGGAACAACCGAGGCTCCGCCACTTTGATATCTTTATTGGTTTGATAGGGAAAGGATAAAATAAATACGAGTTATGCACTTTTGTAAATGGGAGATGGACGAGGGATAAAAAACCAAGACTGGGGAATAAACGAAATCGTGTGAGTTAACATCTGAACACTCTTGTGCCGAGCTTCTTAGCAGTAGTTCAGTGTGTATTTTTAGGTTCAGGTTCAGAAACAACTTTATTAATGTAGAAATGTTTTACAAAAATGGCGTCAAACCATATGAATCTTAGAGAAAACATTTATAAAGAGCAAAGGAAACTTTTGACGAAAACTGTAACTAAAATACAACTGAATTCTACACTTAGTATAGCTTTACTCATATGGGAATTGGTTGAATGTTCAAATATTCCTGGGTTTGATACATGCTCGAATCTCCAGTAATTGAATTTACAATTGATGGTTTCAATGCTGAGCTTCTTAGAGTCCGTCTGGTTATTTTCCTCTTACTTGATATGTTGGCGGGGGTCCGGTAGGCAAATGTTCGGTGTGTGTATGGAGGGTGTCTCGACGTCCTTGTTATAAAAATTCCAACCGTGGACATAGATCCGACAACACCTCAATGTACGTTTTACCTAATTGCAATGTCCACTTGGTCGGTGCTGCCCCCTATAGACCTGTATAGAACTATTGCTGTACCTCATTGGTTAGTTTGAAAATCGCGGGTTTTTCTGGTTGGTTGGTATTGCGTTTTACTGTCCCCACTCCCCACCAAATTTACAAAACGGTTTCCGGCCACCTCGGTTTTTGTGTTCTGCCTGGTCTCTTTGCTAACAAATTTTTGGCTGGGTCGACAACAGTTTCTGGGATCGCCATTGTTTTTGTGTAGTGGCACTGCAAAAACTGCAGGTTCTGTCCCAGAGACTGTAAAGAGTGAGTCCGTCGTGAGGCGTATCTCGTGGACGGCTCATATCCTCTACATAGAGGGATTTAAGTCGGCCTACGCCATTTGCACGGAAAGAGCATTGCCCTGTCCATTCCATCGGCAGCGGTGCTGGACGCTGGTGGGAAGCCTGACGGGCCAGTTATAACCCTGGGAAAGGGTTCTACGCTCGGGCAAGAATCCCACAACCTTTTTACGCTCGGGGCAAGGAACCATCAACACTTGAGACCATGTGCTGCCCTTGCGTGATGTGCTAAGCGGCAGTAGGGGAGGCGCGGGCAAGCCGGAACAGCAGTAGCAGGAGTATGTCGGGAAACCTACAACACTTCCAGGTTAACCAAATAAACACCAATAATTATTAAATAATTCAAGGACCAAGGTAGGAGCAAGCTTCAGATATAGTCTTTCACATAAATCTTCAATATAATTTAGACATAATCTTTTCATATAAATTTTTAATATAATTTAGACGTAATCTTTTCATATATAATTCTTCACAGTATAATTTCAACATTGCTTGTAAACGCAAGGTAACGGTATGACGTCATAACCACAATTTTGCGGCATATTTACTAAATTGACTTGTTTTCCTTCATTTCATTTATTTAAGACAATTTCTCCTGTGAAATTTGGAGTGCCTTGCTATTTTGGCCCTAACTGATTTGGTATTTTTTTCCTCAGATCTAATTATACAAGATGAACTAAATCTTTGTGTTATTTGTACAACCCGATGACCAACTTTGCGGAGACAAAAGAGAGATGAGATTATATTTTGTTTCTAGCGGTTCCGTCACACATTTTTACCTTATGGGGTGGATCTCGGACTGGGTTGCTGTCTGTCTCATTCTACCCAACGTAGAATGATGACAGCAGATATTTGGTCTAGATCTCCCCTATGATGGAACGATTTTGGAAGTATATATATTTTTTTTTAACAATCATTCATATAATTGAGTCCTACGCTACTGACTCAGATGTAGGTACACTATGACCTGTTAAAGGAGTCCATCTACCTGTAAAGTATTTCTGTTTTGTCATCTGAATTCAATCTATTAGAATTTTATTCTGTTTATTTTTTTTTGGTTATTCTTAATTACACAAATACTCTGGAAGCCTCGGAAGTAGGTGGAATTTCATTGTTTGGCTACAACATTTGGGTTGAACTGTATTTCATTTAAGATCTTCTTTGTAAAACATTAGTATTAAATAATGTGGCGCACTTAAAATTTTCTTATTTCTGAACCCCCCCCTTCTCCACTGTATAAAAGTTACCGGGCATATCAATGTTTTACCTAGCTGGAAAATACAGTTCTGCTTCCAGATATTTGTTTAATTATTCAATGGTTTTGTTGTGTCACAAGTCGGCAAATTGTCACTATCCTAATTACAGTGTCACAAAATGGCGGCAACGTCTTTAAGCTGCCACAAATGTCACACAACTTTTTTTAAGGCCACAAATTGGCGCCCAAATTATTTTTTAACTTTTTTTAAGGCCACAGGGTCCGAATGCTTATAGCGATTTCGGCTTCACTGCTCTAAAATCACTCGCGGGTAGAGCACCCCGGGATTGATCTAAGATCGAGCGGGATTGCTCGCCTTTGGAGCAAGGGCGAACATGATTTTTCAAACACTTGATCGAAATTTCGTGTGTTTTGTAACCTGAACAACATTTTTAATTAAATTTTTTTTGTTGCATTGTGGTATATGTATGTAAATTTTTTAAATGCAAAACACGGAAAACACCTATAAAACACACATATATCAAAGGTAGAAACAAATTAATCATTTCTAAAAAGTGGGGTTATGTTTTTGTTTTGATCTAGGGTTGGGCAAAACAGTGATTTTCGACTAACGGGTGAAGTAGCGACAGCGATTTATAAGTAACCAGTGATTTTTAACGGTGATTTCAATCACTGCACTGTATAAAATATTTCTATTATTCATTCTTCATTCACTATTTTACCTAGTAAAATATTTTTATTATTCATTCATCATTCACTATTTTACCTAGTATTACAGATAGCATCCCCTGCGGCTGCGGCTATACAGTTATTTCGGCCTGGAAAAAGGTTACCTACTATTCGGTAGTGCTATTTATTTATGATTTAACCGGCTAGTTGGAAATCACCGTTTTCGTATGTTACGGTGAAACGGGATTTCACTGCCAAATATGCGTTCGGGTGCGACCAGCGACACGACGACGTCGTGAGACGCGACGTTCCTCAGATACCAGTAATAATATTTACCAATCACTGAATAACTGCTTGTGCAGAATTTCGATAACCGGTAGCGCCAGTGATTTTTGTTTCACTGTTACTGAATCACAGTGATCGATATATCGCCCATCTCTATTTTGATCTGAAACGTTACTCCGTCAAAAGAGATTTGCGGGCAATAGTCGAGCACGCAAATCTTTTTTAGGGCACTGCTCTTTTTTAAGTCGAACGCGTGCATCCGTTTCAGAGCAATTTTCGAGCACTCCAGGGCAGTTTTCGAGCAAAAGCCGAAATCGCTATTATCTTTCACTTTAAACACAGCTGACTTTTGTTTTTATGTCAATTTTTTGGGTTATTGGGTTTAAGGAAATTTTAAAAATGAGTTGGTATGAGAGTTTCTGAAAGAAATGTTCTCACGAAACTAATAAGGAATAATTTCTAGATATTTGAAGACCTTAAACTATATGGTCAATACCTACCTGCTGAAGGTAAGGCTGGATTTATATAAAAAAAGGTGGGTCTACAGCAGAAGCAAAAACTACCTTATAAATTTAAACTGTTTGCTGTTACCACTCCTAAAGAGCTGCAGTGACCTTTGACTCAGTTTCTACCATCAATAAACCAACTACTAAGTACCCAGTGTTGCCAACTATTGGAAAGCGAAAATCCATAGCCTGAACGCGAAAAATCTGTAGAAATCTGTAGGTTTAAAGAAGACTAAAAACAAAAAAGGTGCTTTTTTTACAATTAAAAAGTTTACATTGGTTTGATTTTTTTGTTTTTTTTTGACAGTGACAGGAGTGCACAACTTTTTTGGTTCCGAATTGCACAAGAACGGTACAGTACCTACTGCTCCCTTCCAATGGATCCAAATAAACTTTTTTGCGGTGCCGCCAATTTTTTAAACGGAGAAACCATTATAATTTGAAGAAATAAAAAGTATGTACCTACTTTTTTAACCTTTTTTATTTAGTTAAGGTATGTACAAACACTAATATTTTCTAGTGCAACATACATAACGTAAAACATAGTTTAATTTTCATGGCACGAAGCATTGTTTGACTTCCCATCATAGATGTCTAGAAAAATAAGGTCACTGATCCAAGCAAAACCTTTTTACAAAATGATTAAAATGTAGGAAAATATGAGTTACAGAAGCATTAAGCATGTAGGAAAAAAAGTAAAGATAATAGGGACCTATTGCAATAGTGCCAGGCACAAATTGTGCATAACATACCAAAGTCGAATTGATAAATCCTGTCGTTATTTTCCATTAATAGTGGCATCACTATTAAATCCGGCTCGTATAATACACAAAGGCCTAATTTTGATAGGACACAGCTGTTCTTATAATGAGAAACTGTCAATATAGTCCCTACTGAGGACTGATAAGGAGGAATGAGGCTCGGCCGCCGTTGTGTTTCGATGTTTATTGTTTTTTAGTAAAATTGCCAAAAATCTGTAGATTTGGATCCAAAATCGGATATTGGAGATCAAAATCCAAAATCCGTAGATCTACAGATAAATCTGTAGGGTTGGCAACACTGTAAGTACCACATATGGCTCATTTCTACTAACTACTCTTTTATTGCTTAGCTCTTAGTAGCAAAAAACCAACTACTACCACCTTGTGCTTACCCCCTTCCAACAAAAAATCAAGTACTGCACCTTTGTTTAGCTCCTTCATTGGTTTATTGGTGGTAGGATAGGGGTGACCATACATCCAGATAAAGCCAGACAAGTCTGGATTTTAAGTTAGAGCAATGTTCAGCGGTTTAAACAATCACAAACATCCAGTAAAGTACCCAGCCAGGTATCGAACAAGGACCACCTGTGTTTGAAGCACACTACTACACTACGGACGACAACAAAAAATGGAATGTGGAAAATTTTAATGACATTGCAATCTGTTAAGAGAACATTGGAAGAAAAATTACAAACGAAGAACAGAAAAACAAATCTAGATGAAGAATGGGAAGTGAATAAAACCCACATTCAAAAATCAGCAATCGAAACAATCAAACAAAAAAAAGAGAACAAGAAACCAGGTTCGGTCGGTGATATGATGAAGAATGCAGAAGAGTGACAGAAGAAAAAGGAATAGCCAGAGAACTGGGTCTTCAGCGGGATACCAGAGCAAATAGAGCAATGTAGAACCGGAAGTGATTGAAGGCAGTCATAACAATATTGGTCATAACCACATCTTTTTCGACAGCAACTATTCCTGGATCATCTACATATATACCCTATTAGTTTGACTCATCTTGGTTCAGGAATTCTAAGGAAGCCGTCATATATTCCACAGAATCAGGCCATGATTTAAGATTCAAAAGTAGTTTTATTGTACAAAAAGAATTCATTGACAAAGCCATGCTTACTTAACATAAGATCTACTTAATCTGTACTATTTATATGCTAATATTAGTAAAAAATCTCACTAGGATAAAGTTACATTTTTGCAACTATAAAGGGTCATCGAGGAAGTCATTCATAAATTATGTAACACAATAAATTAAAATTTTGGAGCCTCTGTTCCCCATTCATAACATATTTTCAAGTAAAGGTACATTGTTTGAGAGTAGAGTATTTCTTTATTTGCATAAAATTTTCAAACATATTTGAGCAAACAGCGTCAAAAATTAGCAAAAACAGCATAATGATCCTAACGACCAATACTAATACTAAAAACAATACCTATTACAAAGCAAAATTTGACCTACTTAATATCAATTAAAATGTAAGAAAAAAATATTAATCAATAAAATATAATAACGAATAAAAAGTACATTATATCACTTGTCAATTATTGGATAGATATGTACTAGAATTATTTTAAAAAACATTTAATTTTAAACAAAACAGGATAAAAAACTGATAAAAAATAATTAAAAAAAAAAAGAAATAAAAACACTATACTGCTGAGCCAGGAGAGAAAGCCAGAAATTCTTCTAGAGAATATGGCTCTATGTTTTTAATATAATCAAAAACAGTTTTTTTAAATTTTTTTACATTTGTTTCCCTCTTTATAGTCAAGGGTAATTTATTAAAAAGTATTATACACGAATAAACAGGGCTCCACTCTGTCATGCTCAGTCTGTGAAGTGGAACATTCATTTGCAAGGATCTAGTAGGATATGAATGTCTGGGAACAAGATGTTCGAATTTTTGAAAATTTTTAAATAAAAACAATGACACATTGATAGATGTATATACCATAAAATGTAAGAATATTTAACAATTTAAACTTACCCCTACATGATTCTGTTGTATTCATCCCCAACATTAAGCAGATCACCCTTTTCTGAATTAAAAAAGGTTCTGCAACCAAGACAGCCGATGCGCCCCCCCAGAAAATCAAACCATATCTTAAAGTTGAATAGAAGTTGGCATAATACACTGATAAAAGAGTGTCTTGGTTAAGATATTTTTTCAAAACTCTTAGGGAGTAACATGCAGAATTTAATTTTTTGCACACTCGCTTTATGTGGATTTCCCATGACAAGTTTTGATCTATATCCATGCCCAGAAAAGTCACACTCTCAGAGAGTTTGACATCCCGCGAGAGCAACCCGAACATAAAAAGGCATTGACTGTAACACAAGGCCAAAATCCCTTTCATGTTTTGAGCATCACTTAATTCATGATTGGAGCCTAAACAATTTGTAGCTTGGTTTGCAAATGTTTTTTGCTCTGTGTAAATCTCACATGACAGTTGATTAAGTATATTGCCAGTGATTTTCTTAAGTGGGAATTTCACATACACTAGTTTTGGCTTAGGTTTTGGAGTGGCAATCCGTTGGCACAATTCCTTCTTACCACAGCAAAAATGTGTCTGGAATAGGTTTTTATTATTTGTTCTGTTTGTCTTTGCAGTACTTGTATGGAAGTATTCATGGCAGGGAGGACCAGAAGACACTGTCAGTATTGTAGGTATGTGGCACATCTGTTTCAGAGCATAGGAAGAACTGACAAATTTTAACTCTTTGTCAGCTTAAAGAAATCCAGTCATGAGTGTATCGACCGAGGTATCAAATGAAAACATTGGGAAAAATCCTGGTGATGGGATAATAAAAACAAGTCTAACAGAAAGCGAAAGAGATATTGGAACTGAAAAGGACGAAAAATATGAAAATTCTTTAGAAGCAATAGAAAGTGAGTGAATAAAATATGTTATACACAGATTTTTAGCAATTTTTTTTAACACAGATTGTTTTATAGCTACCGAAAAAACTTTTTTTTATCTTAAAAATATTTTTCACTTTGTTTAACACATAAGTCTCATTCTCTTTAATTATGTTACTTAACCTTAACCTGTTTATTTACTTTAGTATCAATAATTGTGAATCTGCTTGTGTCAATTGATTGAAGTTTTGTTTTTAATATTCATTGTGGGGGGCTAGTGTATAGGTGTAAGAAAGTACCTATTTTTTATTATCCCCTCTAATGTATTTTGGTTTGCAGATGAAAAACAACATATGCAAAACAAATCCACACTGAAAAGATCAGCCAGGCGACAAACTGGATCTATTATTCAAAGTGCTATTGCCAGAAAAGAAAAAGCTCTTGACTGTGGCACGAATCCTAAAAAAAGGCAAAGGAAGAGAAACAAAAAGGAAAAAGTTGGACTGGAGATAAAACCAGTAAAAAACGGTAAAATTATTTAATTTGCTCTATTCCTGAACTAAAAACATTCAGTTAAATGTGTTTGCCCTTAACCATCGATATGCATAAGCGGCCATCGCGCCCCCCTAAGCAATCTGCTTTTACAAAAAGTGTCAGCAAAATAAATGTTCATCTTAAACCTCCCGTGGTCTTACGTCTGTGTAAGTGGTTACCCATGCCCCCCCCCCCCCCCCTTGGTCATAGGATATGAAAGCCGCTATCCTGAACATTGACAAAGTATCATGAAAATCTGACCATTATGGTTGTTGTTCATTTCTTTATTACCTACACTATAGAGAAATATATAACCTATATATTTCTCTATGCCTACACAATTGTGGCTGACCCTTTTCATGATCAAAATATTATTTTCTAAAACATTTCTAGTAACATTACTTAAGTTGGGTTTTAGTAAAAGACGTCGAATGTTTTGTTAAATATGACTGTACATGCAAGACAAATAATACTTAGTTAATTTTCCTAAATATTAATTATTCCGTTGCACTGAACCATACAGGTTGTCACGTGACACCGCAAGGTGCGCGGATAGAAAGTGCGCAATTACCGGCACGAGAGAGAGAGAACATCGTAGCCTCCATATTGAAACCGGCGTGTTTTACTCGGTTTACAAAACTACAATTCAATCAATTGCAATTAGTGCCAATCAATTCTAAAATCATTCCAATCCGTTACCTCAACTCCTCACAGTGATTTCGATCAACTCAAGAACTCTGGTAGAAGCCTGGGCGCCCAGTGAATGGAATTTGTACCGCCGAGAAATAGCAAGGTAGGTGTCAATCGACATTTTGTATGGTTCTCGCGTTATTTTCCATTTTTATCCTTAATGCGTTAAAAGTTTAACCAGCGCCTAAAGCTATCGAAAGGGTGTATGTCTTGTGCATACAATGACAGCTTAAATATGGCCTACCCGTGATATGGCACCTATGTGTGACCGAATATTTTTTATACCTTAAAGCCGGAGTTTCAAAATCTTTCGCGTGCCGGATTAAATAAATAGATAAATAAATAAATCCGCAAAATCGCGGAAAATCCATATTTCAGCCATCACACTTGACAAAAAATTGACTTTTTAAAAATTAAAACCAAGTTTGTGTAATGGAAAATCTTTTAAATTAAGGTTTTATTAAGCAAAATTTAACATTATATAGTTTGATTGACTTTTAACAAAACTATCAAACAGACAATAACAAGTCACAAAAATAATATAGGTACAGTTATTTTCACATTCTTTTCTGCAGATTAGTGTGACACATAATCTTCTAAATACTTTGGAGGATTATGACCTCTGGTTGATCTTGACGATGGTTTAACTGAAGGTTGATTAATTTCATCACTTGAACTTTGAATTGCGTTTTAATATCAACTTCAGTTTCAGCAGTAGTTGTATGAAGTGTAGTTGAAGTTCTACGCAAGGGTTGAAGTTCTGTACTGTCGTCTTCCAAAAGATCTAAATTTCCGCTAGAAGTTAGATGTCTAGTGAAACGTTTGCTTCTTTTTCATTGGCTTTAACTAAAGCATATTCTGGGTTGGCATCAAATAATTCTACTATGATTGGTTTATATTTACTATTTCTAACATGTTTCCTTACAAATATCGGTCCTGGTTTTGCCCATGAAGGTGTTGAGGTTGCAAAAGTAAATTGTCTCCTATGGATAACATTCTTTCATGTGGAGTACAATTCTGCACATCTGGGATCACTTTCTCCCAATCTTCTAAATTATACTTCTTAGTTTTCAAATTCAGGTTCATTGTCTTCCAAATAATACCGTTATAACGCTCTCTTTGACCATTGCCTCTAGGATTATATGATTGGAATGATTGAACGAGGGCAATCCAAAAAGAGAAAATAAATTGATTAAATACTTTATGACAGTATATTCTGTCATGTCAGGACACGGAAAGGTAAAAAAGAATCTTGAGTATATGTCAACTATGTTTAAAATGTATTTGTTTCTTAAGGATGATGGCAGTGGACCTTTAAAATCTATATTGAGTCTTTTAAATGGCTTGGTAGCTTGAATCAATTTTTCTTTTGGTATTTTATTTACCATATTTTCTAGATTCTATCTATCTATCTATCTATTTAGCCTTCTTTGATCCATCTCTGGACATAGGCCTCCCCCAATATCTTCCACTCTTATCTGTCTGTCGCCCTGTTCGTCCATCTAGTCCCCGCATGTTTCTTCAAATTGTCCGCGCATCTCATTTGGGGTCTTCCCCTACTTCTTTTATTTTCCCAAGGTCTCCAGTCTACAATGCATTTGTTCCAACGATCGTCTTTCTGTCTGATATTATGACCGGCAAATTTCCAGTTTAATTTTGCTACCTCTCCTCTGACATCCCTTACTTTTGTTTTATTTCTTATCCATTCATTCCTTTTTCTATCTGTTAGCTTTACATGTAACATTTGTCTTTCCATTGATCTTTGGGCTTTTGTTACCTTATCCATGTTTGATT
Organism: Aspidapion aeneum; assembly: GCA_963576565.1. Classification (NCBI taxonomy): domain Eukaryota; kingdom Metazoa; phylum Arthropoda; class Insecta; order Coleoptera; family Brentidae; genus Aspidapion; species Aspidapion aeneum. The sequence continues at coordinate 44,882,996 of OY755040.1, forward strand.
TTGTAAGCGTCCAGGTCTGGGATCCATATGTGAGCACAGGAAGAATACATTGGTTATACACTCTCGTTTTAAGGTACTGAGGATATTTTTTATTTTTTAATGTAGCTTAATTTAACGAATGCTGCCCAGGCCAATCTTACTCGTCTCTTGATTTCCGATTTGTTCTATTTTTTCTTGATGTATTCAGATCGTGATATCTTCATCTGTGTTTCTAGATTAGGTATGGGATATGCTTCGATATCAGTAAAACGATTAATAGTTTGTGTGTAGTCTATTACCATTATTTTCTTATGTTTTTCTGATGTAGATACAAGTGCTTGAGCTTTCCATGGTGATTTGCTTTTTTTAATTATTCCGTCAGTTAAAAGTTTTCTTACTTTATCGGTTATAAATTTTCTATGATCATGCGTTTGTTTTCTTGATTTCGTAGCTATTGGTTTAGAACCACCAAATGACATTTCAACCTTTAACCCTCTTATGCACCGTAAGCTCTTAAGCGCGTTTATGGGTATAATCACGATTAAGTCCTTGTTGCTCACATACAAAACAACAAAGAGGGTGAATGGATTAGCCAAGCATTGTTACGGTGCATCCCAGGGTGTGTTGTGACAAACACACATTGACATTCGCACAAAGATTAGACAATATCGATGTTCTCACATGGTACTTATTACCCAAAAGTTCAATATTTTTAAAACAACGACAGATGGAGATCATAGCAATATGTTGGCTAGGCATTATAGGAAGAATTAGGATTTGAGCAAATGATTGATTGATGATTGTTTCAGAACTACGTGCATCAATTAAAGCGTCTGCTAAAACATTATTAACTTTTTATTAAAGATTTTGTTAAACATTTAGGAGCAGCTGCAATTAAACTATTTATGTTGGTTTGTTCTGGCATGACAGAAGCAGCAGTTGGATTTTTGTTTCGATTTTTACAACACTTGGAAAAAATGTTCTTTTCGGCTGCAAAAATGACAGATGCTTTCGTGTGCTGGACATATATGGATCTCGAATGACATTTATTACCGCAAAAATAACAGGCTCGAATTTGCTGTCCTACAGCAGCTGAAGAATTATTACTTTGGTGTGAATTTTCTGGCTGAACTGTTCAAACTAAATTTGAAGACGTTGTATATGTCCGAATATTTTTGCATTGCATTTTTTCGCAAGCTGTGTTAAAGCCTGTACGAATTGATCAACTGATTTATTCTGTTCTTGCTTTTGAGTAAATAGACAATTTCGTGCAAACATCTCATTTTTCTCTTTAACAAAAAGTTTTCTAAGAGCACAGCTATTGCTGACATTAACAGCAACAAGTCACAAATCATATACAGTGATTTTCATCACAGTTTGTTACTAAAATTGGTATCTTAGTTTTGTCAGCTTTTTTTCGTTTTCAAAACTTTCATAAAAAAGTAAAATTTAGGTGACAATATTGCTTGGTGAGTTTTTTGTAAAATCGACACACAATCGCAAAAAGCACGTTAAAAATTATGTTTGGGGGATTATAATTCATTTTAGACACAGAAACATTAAAATGACAAGTGATTGATAGTTTTTCCTTAAGTGCACTAGAATTTAAAAAAAATATAAAAATAGTTGAAAAAATTCTGTTCACAAAAATGAAAAAGTTTAAAAATTTTGAAAATTGTACTTTTTTTATGTTTGTATTTGGTATCAGTTTGACAGATGTCCAATAGGTAGAATTTTGATCCCTAGATAAGAGATAATACAATTTGCATTGATAAAAAAGTAGATATAAGCCTCTAAGGGTAAAGCTTTTTATTGAAAGACACAAACTAGACTTTTGATACCCTTACTTAGGAGTAGACTTACAAAAGTATTTTAACTTTTTTTTATTTTAGAAAGCTTAAAACTTAATGGTAGAATATCTAAAAAAATATTGAAGAAAGAAAGTGTGGCACGAGGTGATGATAATGAACTTGTATTCTGTAATGATGAAATACCAGTTAGAAGGTCTGAGAGAATATTATCTAGGTAATAATGGAAGATTTTTTTGTTTTATCCCATTTAAAGTGTGAAAAAGTTTTAAAAAATTCTTTGACTGCATACACTATTACTAGAAAAAAAATATATTTTTTAAACTAAACAATACTAATTAAACTCACTTATTACCGACCTTTTTTAGTGAGAAAGAAGACTTAAACAGTACAAATAATAAAAGCACAAATATTTATAATACAAACCCATTAAATCTGTGCACATGTACTGAAAATAAAAACTTGTACCTGGATGTTTTAGAAAAAGGTAAGAAGTTTCTTTTGTTAAAAATTTGAAGCGATTTTTGGTGTTCTAAACCAATAACGTAACTTCCATATTAGTAAATCATCAATCACACATTATGCCATGTTTATAAAGTGTGATCGATGGTTAGTTACTTCAAGAGACGCTAGATACATTTGATTGGTGGTGTTAAACAAATGTCAAAATACAGTATTGGACAAAATTATGTGGACAAAATTATATGAACAAATCAAATGTTTATACAAAACAGATAATTTAGTACACTTGCCCATGGACTACAGATTGATCTTCCACTTGTTGAAGAAGTCCAGCGAATAGGAGTATCAAGCACACCGAAACAGTCAAGAGTTTATTATTACATCGATCCACAGTACCGAGAACTATAAAGAATTTAAAAGTTTGAGGATCTATGCTGAGGAACACTGGACGGCTCACAATATCTAAGAAGTTTGATCGAAATATTAAAAAAATGTGTCAATATAAGCCATTTATATCAGAATAACCTTATCAGATTTTAAAGAAGGTTTATTGTGGCAAAAATTCCAGAAGTGTAAGAAGCGGTCTAGTTCAAATCAACCTGTTAAATCATCATCCAGTCAAAAAACCACTACTTTCAATAAAAAATTGTCGTTTCCGTTCAAAATTGTTCTAAATCATGCTCACTGGACAGCCAGAGAATAGAAAAAAAACTAATTTTTAGTAACGAATCAAAGTTTAACCTGTGTTATTATATTAAGTGATGATTTGTAACATTTGAGACGACACCAACACTTCGAACCAGGCAAACTTTACTTCGTCGCCATAAAAGAGTTTTTCCAATCTTTAAAAGTCCAGCGAATAGGATTAACTACAAATTTGAAACGGAAACGTACATTTTTGACTGAAAATAGTGTTTTTTGGCTAGATGATGATTTAACAGGTTGAGTTGAACTAAACGCCATTTTACGGTTCTGGAATTTTTGTCACAGTGACAACCTTCTTTTAATCCGGCCAAGAGTTTGGTGGATGTTATAAATAAGTTATTTATACATTATTTTGGTACGACGATTAAGTTTCTTAGATGCTTTTCTTTGACCTCAGGTGATTCTCAGCGACAGGACAGATCTTTTAACTTAAAAATTATTAATAATTTTTTATACTTTAGATCAATGTAATAATACATTTTAAGTTGTTTTGGTTTATTTGATACCCTGATTGCACATATTTAAAATTTTCATTAGTTACTATACCACCCATCAGTTTAACATAAATAACTCAAACTAAATATTTAAGCCTTTTAAAATATCAGGAGATAAATGTTTGTTGCTATATTTTTGTCCAGCAGAAAAGTGTAGTCAGTTTAATAAAAAAATAATATTTTCCAAACCAGAGGAAATAGAAACTTAATTTGCTTTTTGATATAATTTTATAAATTGTTGCTATAATTTTGTCCAATATTATTGTATATCGCGGGCCTCTCTAGTTTCTAGATATGCCAAACAAGTCTATTGTGCAATGCTGCTAATTCTTTATTCCTGGTTGCATTTAAAACAATGTCCTTATTTTCATGGTAAAGTAGTATTTTTGGTTTTCAATGATCGATTCCAAATCATAGGTGTACCCAAGATGAGATCTAGAGGTGGGCAAAATTGATAATATTCCAAAAAATGCAACATATAAAATGTATCTTGCATGGAATAAATAAATAAAACTTATAGCGGAAATGATGCACCCATTTTTGTAATTTCTTATGAAACATCTGTCCTGTGTATACACCTAGTATGCATAAATTTTTTTATTATTGTGTGGGTGAAGTGCGTCTCTGTGCCCCATCTTGGCTTTTTCTTCCGCTAACACCATCTTTGCTAACAGCGCCACACTAAATGAATCTAATTTTTATGTTAACAATACCATGAATGTAAAGCCAATTCAATATGTTTTATAGCAAGCCGGCGCCGCCTCGGAAAAATTTGTCAGGATTGTGTCCACTACAAGCTTTATTTTGTTCTCTCATATTGTTTTTAACATGCTTTTTCCAAAAATTGCGATAGCTGTTGTAATCTACAAAATAGTTTAGTTTTAAACCCTCTTCTTTCTCCTCCATAACTTTTATGAGGACTGTCACAGTTCTAAATGGATTGAGAAGTTTGAGTTACTCTCCAGCATCTAAAATTAAATCTGATACCTGCCGATTAGATCTTTCTAGACGTAGCCGAGGGAGAGCTACTACCTTGCGAGATTACTCTTAGGGACACTCAGGCATTGGCGGTTCTAAGGGGGGGGGGGTGTAAAATGTAATTGCGGCTACTACAAATAAGTTAAAGGGTGAAAAGAATTATATTTTTGATTTTTGTTGACTTGCCTTATCGGAAAAGCACTCAGGGAAGAAATCGCCTGTGGAAAAAAGTGCACACGGAAAGAAGCGCACAGAGGACACCCCCAAAATTTCGAATAAATTGCAAAGTATCGCAATATTACACGGTAAAGTGGCGAAAATGGTACATTTTCAAAGCTATCAAATAAATTTACTTCGGAGAGCTAAAGCAACGTTGACATCCTTTAAAAAGTTTTTTCATTTTTTTGTGTGTGCGAAAAATTGCAACGTTTTTATATGAGGACCTCGGAAAAGTAGGTTTGATCAAATATACAGAGCACTTTTTTATTTAATGTCGGTGTAAATATTACTTACGACCTTAGGGTAAGCAAAAATATCTTCCTCTAGGCCTACGACCTATCAATAAAACTAGTCTAGGCCCCGCTTATGCTCATAGGATAATTATGAACCTAAACGTAAATCATAAAAGGTTTTAAACAAAATTTATTTATAGTTACGAAAATTTCCAAAAATTTCAAAAATATTAAAATAGTTTACAAATAATATAAAAAAGTTTTTATGAATTTCTTTTAAAATTCTAAAATATTTTCAAAATTCAAAAAAAAATTCAAAATTTACATATACAGTGAAACCTCTCCTTGCGGACACCTCTAATAAGCGGACACTCCCTTTAAGCGGACAAATTTGTTGGAACCAAGCTTTTCTCTATTTCATTACTTGTAAAGTTCACTCCTATAACCGGACACTCTAATAACCGGACGCGGACAATTTTTTTTTGTTAAAAAATTCTGAAACCTCCCTTAACCGGACGCGGACCTCTGACAACGGGACGGCGCTGCACCTCATGGGCATAAATATTATGTAGTATGTTGGCAACAACGCACTCTGCAGCCAGGGAATTAACTCTTTCCGTTTTAATGCGGAGACTAAATACTTCTCTCGTATTTACAACATATTTTATTCGGCGGGACTGTATGTTTGATTTTTATTGTTCAGTTGGGTAGTCATAGATCTCTGTGAAGTGGCGCCTAGGAAAAAACTTCTTAGTTTACGTGAAAAAATGGAAGTGGTTAACGTTTCGGAGAAGGAAGCTCTATCAGCACGAAAGATCGCTAAAAAATTTAATATCACAAAAACTCAAGCAGCGGAAATTGTTAAATCAAAATCAAATCAAATCAAATTTCTTTATTGTTCCTTTGTACAAAACTATACATCAACAAGAGGTAAAGGGGAACTAATTTATATCTAATATATATATATATATATATATATATATGTTATACTTTAAAGTTTACTTTTAACTTTTTAAAAAACTTTATTTTGATTAAATACAATATAGGACTTAAACGTTATAATTGAACGTGTACTTAAGAACGATTCTAAAGAGAATGACTTAACATTACAATGATTTGAGTTTATATAAAGAAAATGTGCTGATTAAGCAATGGAATAATCCTTAATATTCTAGACTTAAACTAAAGTGCAATTCGGCAGGAATGCACGTGTTGTTTATTCCGTGAGAGACGCAAGTCAGCAGAATGGTCTTCTTATCTTGAAAGGTTCTGAGAAATAAAGTGCTGATTCGGCTTGAATGCACGTGTTGTTTATTTCATGGGAAACGCAAGTCAGCAGAATAAGCTTCTTATCTGGAAGGTTCTCGAGTTTCATAGAAGGTTCTGGTTTCTTCTAAGTATAGGCAGGATATTTTCATATAACAGCTCCCCTCTTTTTGAAAAAGTTGGCGTTATACGGCAACTTTTATTAAGATGATTGATTGATCATTAATTTTGCATTGGATTCGATTTCTTCTTCGATTTGATCTTCGATGTGTATGCTAGGTCTTCTTCTTGGTAAGATATTCGATAAATTCCTAATTCTTTGTAGATTAGGTTTTGGAAATGGTGGAAAGTCATTACCATTATCATTATCGTTATTGGTATTATTACCATTTCTTGTTCTTCGGTGTCTTCGACATTTGTTAATAATGTAAAGAATTACTAGTAGTACTATCAATGTTATTGTAATGATAGTAAACCAATCAATGTGTTTTTGAATGAATGGTTGATTCATCATTTTATCTAATTCTTCTGAATATTGATTAAGATTATGTTGTGCAATATTCAGATCTTCGACGTTTATTTTGCTTAACTTTAGTGGTTTTAGGCCTTGAATTTTGGGGATTTCAGGCATATCTTTACAACAAGTATATGGAATATTGATTATTGGTGAATTTATTTCTTCGAAGGTACTTTCTTGAAGTATGGTTTCAGAATGAATCCTCGTACTTCCAATAAAAGCATTGCATGTTGATTTGAAACGAACTATACTATTGGTTTCAATTAATTTCGTAATGATTTCTTGATTCTTGCATTTGATATTGGTAGGTACTGGTTCTGACATAGTAACTAGCCATTGATTTTCTTCAAGTGGTTGAACATTGTAGCCTTGTGCATAGAAAATGGTTGTTTGACATGTTTTCGGCAGCTGAGTTTGTTGCTTCAATAGTTGAGCTTCACAAATAGCATCACTGTCGATGGGGTACGGAAGTACTTTGGAACAGAGCTTCGTTCTTCTTTCGATGATCTTGCAGTGGTCCACGTGGTGGAAGGTGACGAAAAACATTGAATCATCGTCACGCGCAATAAATTTATTAATTGTTGATATAGTATGGTGAAGACCTGTTCGATTATCTAATATTGGTATTGGGTAAAGTCTGTATAAAGTATAAGTCGAAGGGTCTATAAGAGGTATTTTAAGAACAAATACTATTTTTGATTCAGTTTGAAAAGCACTAAGTTCAATTAAATTAATGTATTGGGCTACCGTTGAGATTGATATTGGTAAAGGCAAATTATTTTTTTGTAATGAATGAGAAATCTTTTTCAATGAATCTACCAAATCCGATGGTTTTATTATTGAACCATGCAATATTTTTAAACGTGCAAAAGTTACTGCGTTTAACGCGTCATTTAATGAATCTTTAATAAAGGTGTAACTTTCCATAAGCGATTCGCATAAATCTAATGCTTTTATTTGTGCTTCTGCATAGGCAGCGTTATCAGAAATCGAAGTGACTAAATATTGAATTAATTTAATATCATGATTAAACGTTTCTTCATCAATTTGTAATTTTTGTAAAGTCGTATTAAAACTTTTAATAACAGAGGTTGTTACTGAAATTTGTTTTTGCAATAATCTTTCAATATTTTTCTCATCAGTCGATACTTTATTAATACAATCATTAAAGTATTCTCCGTCTGATGCATCTAAATTTCCTGTAATAGATTTCCAAATAGTTCCGATGCCATTAAATATTCCACGTTTTTGCCTATATCATTTTTCTTTTGTATCCGAGATAAGTTCTTCGTATTTAATATTAACGTAATTAGAAATTTGTTTTAAAAGACTAACATGCGTTTTAATTTGCGATTTGAAATTTGCAAATTGATTATTATTGATTGAAAAATGATCCATAAAGGTATCTAAAATTTTGTCGTTATGCTCAATTGCTTTCTTAAAGGGTAAAAGATCTTTGTAAACAACAAGTGTCCATTCATTATTAGAAATTCTGATAAGGGATTCTTCATGATAAAATAGTCCTAGTGTATTATTTATTGGTAATATTGAATATTGACTGGAAACGATTGAGATTATTCCCATTAATCTAAAATAAAAGATTTTTATTTTATTCAAAGCACGGTTTTAACCTATCAAAATTAACTTTGGTTAATTGATTTGTTTGTGGATTTTTAAGTGTTGCAGAATTACGATGTATTTCTAAAATTTCAAAAGGACCATTAAATAAATTTTCTGATTTTGATTTGATTTGTGATTCTTTAAGCCAAACTTTGTCTCCTACATTAAATTCAGGGAGATTCTTTCGTACGTGTTCGTCAAATCGTTCTTTCGATTTTTGTTTCGATTGATCAGTTCTATTTCTAGCTAATTTGTAAAAATAGTCCATTCTATTATTTAAATCGCGTACATATTTAGATATCAATTGTTCTTGATTATAAAGTTTTTCGGGGGGTCTACTTGATGTATGTCCGAAAACGAGTTCGTAAGGGGTAAATCCGTGTGTTTTGTTTTTTGTATTATTATAGCAAATTACTGCGTATGGAAGAACGCTAAAACAATGATCTTCAGGGTTTTCTTGTTTATTGATTCTAATCATTTCGCAAAGGGTTGCGTGAAATCGTTCTAGTGAACCGTTTGACTGGGGATGTGCTACGCTAGAAAATGTTAACTTAACATCGTATAGGGTACATAAATCTTTTAAAAGGGTGTTATCAAATTCTTTGCCATAATCGCAATGTATTCGTAAGGGTACACCGAAATGTTGGAAAAATAGTAAAATAGTACTAACTACTGTACTTGCTTTTTTATCACTCATTGCGTAAGCTTGTGTAAATTTTGTTAATTCATCCCGTACCGTTAACGCGTAATTTCTAGTGGGGTATTCGAAAATATCGATATTGATTCGTTCAAAAGGGGTACGCGGTGTTTCTGTTACAACGAAGGGTCTGCTTAGATTTTTACGAATAATTTTTACTTTTTGACAAGTTTCACATTTTTTTATGAAATCTTCTACATTTTTTGTTAAACCACGCCAATTATATTTTTCTCTAATGCGTCTAACTGTTTCATTTATTCCACGGTGTAGGTTGCTTTTTCCTATGTGATAATTTTCTAAAATTATTGGGATTTCATCTTCGTCGGGGGTTGTTATTATATTTTGGCAAATTTTTAATTTTATGTCTTTATCAGAAAAAATGTAGGATAGCATCTCTAAAGTTGGTAAATCTAGATTGTTTTCGATGCAGTATGTTTTGTTAATTTCAAATTTATTTTGGTCTTTAAAAAGGCAATAAAATAAATGTTGTGAACAATCATCATTATCGAATGGTAGAGCTATAATAAAATATTTACGATCTTTAACTGTTTTGCTAGAAACAATATTAATTTTTAATTCCTCAAGGTGGAACTCTTCTTCAAAAATATCGTCAATGATTTTGAAATGTAAATCTTCCATTTTATTTTGTCGGAAAAAGGTTACTATTAATTTATTTGATTTATCTAATAATTGATCATTCGAGGTTTCGATTTTAGAATAATCAATTAGGGATCGCGTCTTGTAAAGTTCAACAAATCTGTTAAATTCATCTGTTATTTTTTGATCATCTTCTTCGTTAAAAATTGGTTCTTGATCGTTATTTTCGTTGTTTGCAAAAATTTTAATGTTTGATTTAAAGTCTATACAGTCTTTGAAATGATTGATTTTTATTCGCGATAAAGCGTCTGCATTTTTATTGATTTTACCGGGTTTATGAATGATTTTAAAACTATATTCTTCTAATTTTAATCGCCAACGTGCTAATCTGCTACCGGGGTCTTTAATTGAAAGTAGCCAGGTTAGAGGTCTGTGATCGGTGACTATAGTGAATTTTCTACCAAAAAGGTAAGGTCGAAAGTGTTTTACGGACCATACTATTGCTAATAGTTCTCTTTCAATAGTGGAGTATTTAGTTTCTGCACTACAAAGGGTTCTCGATGCAAAAGCTATCGGAAGGTCTTTACCAATTGGACCTTGTGAAAGTACGGCTCCTATCGCAAATGCGCTCGCGTCTGTAGTTAAAATGAAGGGTTCTTCAAAATTTGGATAAATTAATATTGGATCAGAAATTAATGCATTTTTAAGTGTTTCGAAAGCTTCTTTACATTCTTTAGAAAAAATAAATTTAGTATCTTTTTGAAGAAGTTTTGTTAAGGGTTTTGAAATTTTCGCGAAGTTCGGTATGAATCTTCGATAATATCCGGCAAGTCCGAGAAATGATTTTACGTCACGAGGATTTTTTAATTCTGGAAAATTTTGAATACATTTTACTTTATCAGGGTTTGGTTTTACTCCATTTTCGGTAATTAAATGTCCGAGGTATGCTACTTCTTTTCGTAAAAACTCGCATTTGTCAGGTTGAATTTTTAAATTTGATTTTCGTAATCTTTGGAAAACTTCGGAAAGACGTGAAATGTGTTCATGAATTGTTGGTGAATAAACAATAATGTCGTCCATATAAACTAAACAACGTTCATTTAGAATGCCTAATAAAATATTATCCATCACACGTTGAAATGTGGAGGGTGCATTTTTTAAACCAAATGGCATACGAACAAATTCGTAGTGTCCATTTTCGACAGAAAAGGCTGTTTTTTGAATATCTTTTTGATCAATTTCAATTTGGTGAAAACCGGATGCTAAATCAAGTGTTGTAAAATATTGACATTTACCTAACTGATCTAATAAATCTGAAATATTTGGAAGTGGATATTTATCGTCAACTGTTACTTCATTCAGTTTTCTATAATCGATTACTACTCTCCATTTTTGTTTGTTAGAGGCGTCAAGTTTTTTTGGGACTACCCAAACAGGTGATGACCACGGGGAAATTGATGGTCGGATTATTTTTTGATCGAGCATTTTATTAATTTGTGTTTTTACTTCCTCTTTGTGTATTTGAGGGTACCGATATGATTTAGTAAAAATTGGATGAGCATTGTTGGTTTCAATTGTATGTTTGATTTCATTAGTGAAGGTTAATTGATCTCCTTCGATATAGAAAATATCAGAAAATTCAAAACAAAGATTTGAAATTAGTTCTTTCTCTTCGTAATTTAGATGTTCTAGTCTTAATTGATTTTTAATAAGGTCGATTCTATCAATGAGTTCGTCTTCATTGGTATTAAAATTTAAAATATCGTGAACACTTGGTATGGGTTCGAAAGACAAGTTGTTGAAATTTATTGTTTTAGGAATAGCATTGGGATTTATTACTGATGTATAAAATTCACCATTTTCGTTAATGTGGACTAGGGCGTTTGGTAATCTTACTTTTTCTATTTCTTGACTAATTAAAATTGCATCTGTGTTTTTTAAATTAGATTTTAATTTAAAAACTTGTTCGGTTCGCGGTTCTAGAGATATTTGATTTTGAAAATTATTTGGATTTAAATTTATTCGCGGTTTTGGTATTGGTGGCGTTTTTTGATTTTGAATTAATCTTGGTTTAGGTATTGATGGTATGTTTTGATTTATTATTTGATTTTGAATAATTTCGGGATTTTGTTCGAAAGTTTTTTCTGTTACTTGAATTAAAGGTATTATTTTAAAATTGGTGCATAGCTGTTTTGAATTTAAATCAATTACGCACTGGTAATGTTCAAGAAAATCGAGTCCTAATATTCCGTCAAATTCTATGTCTAAATTACAAATATAGACTTTTAGTGGATTGTCTTTAGCGAAAGGGATTAAAACTGATTGAGTGATTGGAATTTTTTCATCGGTTATTCCTTGTACTATTACATTTTCTGCAAATCGATTATTATAATTTTCGACTGTTTTTTCTTTAAATACTGAAATTCCTGCGCCGGTGTCAATTAAAAGTTTAAATTTATTTGTTGCGTCATTAATATAAAAAAGATTTTTTGAGTTTAAATTATGTAGATTGGTATTTACACGAATGTTTGTTCTGAGATTTGATTGATTGACATGTGTTGGATTTTCGTAGTAGTTTGTTCTAATTGGGTATCTGTTTCTTGAATCGATTGGGGTGGATGGTTTTGATTGGAAGTAATTTGAAAATTTTGGGTTTCTAGTGGCAAAATTTGATTTTGATTTTCAAAATTTTGATATATTCTGGGTTGATTAAAATTATATTGACTTATGTCATTTACATATTGTTCATCAAGATTATTCGAAAATTCTTGTGAGATTTCATTTTCGTAATGAAACTGATTTTCATACTGAAAATTTTCAAAATTTGGATCATAAGGATCGTAATTGTCAAAATTGTTAAAATTTTCAAAATTGGGATCATAGGGATTGTAGTTGTCAAAATTATTAAAATATTCATCAGAATAGTTCACTACATGTGCTCTATGTTGTGGGGAATTGTAATTTGGATTTCTTTGAATTACTGATGGTCTAAAATTATTTTGTTGGTTTTGGGGTATAAAATTTCTAGAGGTGCTTGGTTGATTTTGGGCAAAATTGGGTCTTTGAAAATTTTGGTTAGATTGTTGATTTTGATTTTGGGCAAAATTGGGTCTTTGAAAATTTTGGTTAAATTGTTGATTTTGATTTGTGTAGACCGGGGGTCTCTGTACAAAAGTACGACATTCACTTCCGTGATGACCTAAACGATTACATTTAAAACATTTTTGTGGTTGAGAAGCTGTTCTTCGCGATTGAAAATTATTTTGTCTATTTTGTATGGGATTACTTGAAACATTGGGTCGGTTTGGAGTTTTTTGTGTTTCAAAATATGAAAGTTGTAGTTCGCGTCTTATTCTTACTTGTGCTTCAAGTAAATCTTTAGGATTGCTAGCACGGACAATATGACCTATGCGCGATTCTAATCCTGTTAAAAGCGTATTTAATGCCATAGAATCTATAATTTGGATTTGTGCATCTTTTTGAAGCATATTTAAATTTGATTTTTGAATACAAGCGTGCATTTTTGAATTCATAACTTGTAATCTATTGAAAAACATTAAAGGTGATTCATTTGTTTGTTGTTTAAGTCTTTGTAGATCTTGAATTAATGAAGAAAGGTCTCGCGTATCTCCATAGTATGTTGTTAATAATTGTTTAATTTGAATCCAAGAAAGAGGATTTCGAGAGTTTACTAATTGTGCGGCTTTTCCTTTTAATTTATTTTTAATGTGTATGACCAATAAATCGCGTTGATCTCCGACGGCCATGTTATAAGCACAATCGCAAGCATTGATAAAAGTTCCTAAAAATATTTGATCTCCATCGTATTCAGGGATTATTGAGAAAATTTCCGATAAACGATAAGGTTCAACCTCAACTATAGGTTGGTTTGCTGGTACGTTTGCTGGTTGGTTATTACGAGGTTCAGTCATTTTTGATGGTTTTTGATTTCTCGTATCTTAAAACTTAAATTAAAACTTTTTTTTAGGTTTTGTTTCTTAAAACTAAATTTTTTTTTTATTTTTTATTTTTGACTTCTTTTAAATTCAAAAATTTTCCTTAAAAATTCAAAATTGTAAAAGTCAGTGTTAGAAAATCGAACAGATTTTTCAAAATATCAACTTATTTGAAAAAAAAAATAAATAAAATAAAACGTGATGATTCAATTGTCTTACTCACAAAAGCGTTAGCTGGACCATTTGTCTCCACGTGTTCGGCTACCAGGGGCTTCACTAGGTGTTCCTTCCGTATCCGTTGGTTGCGAGGACGCTTGGTTCGTTGCTGTCTAGCTTCTTGGTTGCTTGTGTAACTTCTTGGTTGCTGTAGATTCTTGATAGCTTAAAGAGCTGGAGCTTCACCACTCGCGAATTAGAATACTCGTGTTTTCGCGTGTGTTAAACTATCCGTACGACTGCGCCAAATGTTATACTTTAAAGTTTACTTTTAACTTTTTAAAAAACTTTATTTTGATTAAATACAATATAGGACTTAAACGTTATAATTGAACGTGTACTTAAGAACGATTCTAAAGAGAATGACTTAACATTACAATGATTTGAGTTTATATAAAGAAAATGTGCTGATTAAGCAATGGAATAATCCTTAATATTCTAGACTTAAACTAAAGTGCAATTCGGCAGGAATGCACGTGTTGTTTATTCCGTGAGAGACGCAAGTCAGCAGAATGGTCTTCTTATCTTGAAAGGTTCTGAGAAATAAAGTGCTGATTCGGCTTGAATGCACGTGTTGTTTATTTCATGGGAAACGCAAGTCAGCAGAATAAGCTTCTTATCTGGAAGGTTCTCGAGTTTCATAGAAGGTTCTGGTTTCTTCTAAGTATAGGCAGGATATTTTCATATAACATATATATATATATATATATATATATATATATATATATATATATATTTACCTCAGTGTTCTTAAATTAACTATAATGCTAAGAGTCACTTGCTATTCGTTAGATTAATTTTTACTACTTGTATGCGTGAAAATTATTTATTAGAAGGACTATGTCAACAGTGTCTTTTTTTTGTTTGTTTGTTTGAAGGAGCTGCTGTGGAGTCATTCGGCCACTATAAAGGATCTCAGTTTTAGTATATCAGCAGTAAACATATAAATATTTTTTTAAATTACTTATGGATTGATCCAACAAAATGTTCTCTAGATCACTGTTTTGGTCAATATTAAATTTTTGCCGGATATCATTGAAAATGGGACAAATAAGTAGGATGTGCTTAATTGTTTGACTTGTATTCATATTGCATAAAGAACAATTTTCTGTTTGGTCGATTGCATATGTGATACCATTTACAAAAAGTTTTATCACTAATAAGCCATGGGTGCGAAGTTGAGCGAAAAATCTTTTGAATTTAAGGGGTATATTCAGAGCGAGATAATTAGAATGAACCGTGTTTTTAAAAGGATCAGAGCTACACAAAAATTTATAAAAAGGACGGCTTGTACTAAGTAGCACGCTATTGAAATCTTGAGTGAAAGATTCTTTAATATATATATCCAGAATTTTTGTTATATTTTCATTATTAAGTTCTTTAGGATCAAATGAAATTTTGCATTTGTTTTCAATGAAAGTTTGTAGTTGAAACAGCCAGTTATTTTTAAGGTTTTTTGAAGTTTTTATGAGAAGGGTAAGTCGATTTAGAGATATTTGTGTGTATCTCGTCTCGGGGTGCTTACTTATTCTAGATAGAAAATTTAGAGCTGCTTTAAGAATGTAGTACCCAATATTAGGACGTTGAATTTCGCTTCTTATCAGGTGGTGAGGCGTGTTTATTTGCAGAAATAGGAGAGATTTAAAAAATGTAGACTGCACAGTTTCCGCTTTTTTCTCTTGAGTTAAGCCCCAGGCAAAGATTCCATAGTTTAGGCATGGCACAATTATACTGTTGTATAGTTTTAAAATATTATCCCATTCGTAAATATTTAGGCCTTTAATTGTGTTTATAACAGCGCCCTGGGTTGTCCTCGCCTTTGCACATCTATCCGATGCCGCTTAGGAAAAGTTTAAATTAAAATTCAAATAGATACCAAGATACTTGTAATTTTTTACAATTTCAATTTTTTGAGTTTTAAAGTAAAAATCGCATTGTTTCGGAATTCTGGATGCCTCTCTAAAAATTAATATTTTTGTTTTAGATATGTTAACTTCAAGTTTCAGACTGTCGCAGTATTCAGTATTCTAAGATTCTTAATATTCTTTTTAGTTCAGCTGGGGAGTCCGCAAAGCACACTAAGTCATCACAAAATAATAATGTTATAAGGTTTATGCTGTCAAGGCTGATTCCCCTAGCCCCCTTTATAATAAAAAATTGTTCAATGTCATAAATGAAAAAAGAAAAGAGAAGCGGGCTAAGAGAATCGCCCTGCAAAACACCCTTAGTGATTTGGACTGAGTTTGAATACTGGTTTTCACACTCCACCCTGAGAAAACTATTTTCATAAATGTATTTAATAATTTTTATCATATTTTTGCTTATGCCTATCGAAAACAGCTTTTCCCAGAGTAGTCTGTGTGAAACGCTATCGAACGCGCGCTTAAAGTCGACGAACAGCGCGTATACCTTTGCTTTAGTCTAATGTTATTATATATTGCAGAGCAAACAACAAATATATTGTCGTCACAGTTTCTATTTTTCCGAAACCCTGTTTGACATTCAGGAATGATTTTTGCGCTTTCTGAGTAAGTCAGTAATCTTTGATAAATTATTTGCGTAAATATTTTTGTAATATGGTTTAGTAGCGTTATTCCTCGATAATTTTTGGGATCTTCGTAGGGGCCAGATTTATAAAGATGTATCATTTTTGTGACACCCCATTGCTTAGGTGTCTCTCCTGTTGATAATATTTTATTGAAAAAATCTTTGAGTAAAATCAGCCTGGAGATAGGTAGGTTTTTATAAAATTCGTTTGGGATAAGATCAAACCCGGGGGCTTTTTTATTTTTGCTGTTGTTTAAGGCATAATATAATTCTTGTATTTTTATATCCTGGTCTAAGTATGGGTGTTTTGCATCAAAAAACTTAACATTTATTAGCGGTGTTGGGCTATGGGTTTCTTTATAAAAAGTCTCCCAGGTTGCAAGTGATATTTGCGTTGGGGTTGACGTGTTTGTAGCAAACCGCGACTTTTTAACATACTGCCAAAATTCTAATGGGTGAGAAATTGCATTTACACTTTGTCTGATTTTTTCCTGGTAGTTATATTTTTTTTGTTTAACTAGTTTTTTATAATTAATTTTAGATTGTGAGTATTGATTTAAACGATTTATATCATAATTACTTTTTTTTAGTTTTTGATGTGTTTTTTGTACATGTTTTTTTGCGGTTACACATTCATAGTCGAACCAGGGTTTGGAAAAATATATATTTTTATATATTTTTTTGGGTCTGCATAGATTTAAAATTTACTAGTATTTATTATGGTGTCCTTAATAAAATTTTGGGTACAATCAACTGAGGTTTTTTGAAAGCTTTTATTTTCTAGGCATAAATTTAATATATTTTTATAAGAACATTTTGTCTGATCACTCCATAGTAATACGTTTTTTATTTCTGAATTATTTTTATCTATGATGTTATTAATTTGTATCTTAATAGTTAGTAAGCAACTTAAATGGTCAGAAACATGAAAGATGCTTGAAATTTCAAATTTGCTTATTAAAAACAGAAGTGTTAAGTTAATCCATACTAAATCGACTATGCTCTTACCAAGACCTGAAGTATAGGTGAATTGACCTGGAAAGTCACCAAAAAACCTGCCATTGGCCACAAATAACCCCAGCTCCTCCATGGCTACTGTTAGCAGGCGCCCTCTTGTATTTACTATTGTGTCAAGCGACTTTCTTTGACAGAATGGAATCGGCTGCATATTATCTGAATTGTCAAAGAAATCATTTAGTGAGCCTATGCGACTGTTAAAATCCCCACAGTTTATCATTTTTGGGTGTGCTAGACTTGGATCTGAGAAAATTCTCTAGAGTGTTTGGCGACGGCGTCTTTATGTGTGAACGTTTGCGTTTTTTTAGATGTTTGCCAATCTTTCCTTTTTCCGGGGATGTCGGCTTTAAAATTGGTTTTACAGTTGTATTTTCGCCATCCTCATCGCTTATGTCCGAGTACTCGTCATCATTTTCGATTTGGCTTAATGAGGTGTCTTGCAAAAGTAAATCATTTTTGGGCCTTGAAGCAGCATGTGTCAAACTAAGGTCGTTTTTGGTCATCTGGCTCCATGATGCTGCATTTTCCTGCGTAATTATTAGTTTGGGGTCCACTATTAATGACCCGTTAACAAAAAGTTTCATATTTTTCATGGAAGTTTTTTGCCCCTTAGACTTGCAAATTTTCGCAGCGTGTAATATTTCGTTCATTTGGGCTTGGTCTTCCTTATTGAGGTCCTGAGAAATACTAAAACTGGTACCCCTTAGCTTAGGGCATGCCCTTAAGATGATGTGTTGCTGCTCGATTGTAGCTGCCTGGTTTACCCAGTCTAAGTATATAGCGGAAATTGTTAATAAACATATATTGAAATTTCGCAGTTCCCTCTCATAAGCGGACACCTCCAATAAGCGGACAAAATCGACAGAACCGTGAGTGTCCGCTTATAGGAGGTTTCACTGTATACAGGATGTCCCACAGGAACCATAGTGCAACAGGTGATAGAGGAGGTTATTTCTGATAAACATAAAAGTTTATATAACATGGAGGTCGATCAACACTCATCTGTTTTTAAGATATAGGATTTTTAAAGTTAGTAAAGAGGAGTGGGGGAAAAAAGGTTTTACAAAAAAACAAAATTTGTCACAGTCCAAAATAAAAATGCTAAGTTACGGAGATACAGGCTGTCAAAATAACCTCCACAAATGTATAAAAAGCAAAAATAAAAATAAAATTATATTTGCTTACTGTTTTTTTTTTTAAAATATAAATGATATTTTATTATTATGTCTCCGTAGAGACTTATTTTTATATTAAAAAATATCAAGGAAAACATTGCGTTTAATATGGCTTAATAAAAGTTTGTTCCAAAAAAATAGTTTTTCCTGAAAAACATTAAACGCATAATTTAAAAAAAAAACATTGTTATCTCCACTTACTGCTCTTGTTCTAAAATACGACTTTTAAAAAAGTAATTATCAAAAAAGTGCCAAATTGTCAACTTTGATGCTCTGCATCTCGAGAAAGTTGCCCTATATCCTCTAAAGATACACACCTTGTATACTACTCTACTTTTGTGGGCAAAATTAGGATGATCAAGTAACCTGTAACATGGGGTACCATTCTAAATCTAAAGACTCATGTATTTCATTATGATCGTTTCATGCGTCAAAACTTTTCTTTGTTTTATTTTACTTTGCACTGTTTTACTATGTGCACTTTTGTCTTTGCGCGCTTTTATGGTGTGCGCTTTACCACACGTGCGCTTTTTTCGGTGTAGCGTTTTTCCTGTGCCAATATTTCTTTTTCGCTTCTTTCTGCGCGTTTATTTCTGGTCACCGTTTCACAATTACCCTTCCCTCCCAAACTTTTGTTTCAGAACCGCCGATGCACTCAGGAGGGCACAAATTTAAGACAGTATTCTCAAATGTTCTAAGAGGTGTGAAAGTAACTTTTCTGCAATTAAACTCATTTGAATACCCATTTTAACTTGCAGGGGCATCTACTTTCGCTGATGTCCATGCCTTGGTTGCGTTACTTGTGTTTCGTTCTAATACATTCTCAAATTATTTTACTTTTAGATTCAGTATTTTGCACAGCAAATGACAGTATTGATGGTAAAATAATAGGTTGTAGCAAGTTAGCAAACTGTGACAATCTGTTAATGTTAAGGCCCTCGCAAAGGGTGCCCTACGGTGTCATGTGTAACACTCATTTTAATAGACTCATTCGACATAACTGTTGTCCTACATGTGGCTTATTTTGTTCCCAGGTATGTTTTTGTACTACCAAGCTAGGTATCCATTTGGTTCAAATTAGAAAAATGTCAAGTTTTGTTCAAATATTGATTGAACTTTTAGGGAAAATTTACCCAATGTGCTTCTAAACATCAATATCATAGAAACTGCCAAATTACTTTTGATGATAAAAAACAGTGCCCCCACTGCGGTATCACAGCATGTACTGATATTTTTATAACAATGCATTGTGGTAAAAAACCTGTATTTTTGCCCATTCAAAAATTACAAGAGTAAGTTCGTAATAAATCGTAATAAATTGATTAAGTATTATTTTTAATAATTTGTGTTCTTATGGTTTTAACTTGTTGTTTTGTAACTTTTTTATGTTTAGCATAGTTTGTATACTAATTTGTGAAAGAAGTAAATAGCTTAATTATATTTTAAAATAATTTTGTTGTTTTGACATTATTTTACTTTTGCTTTGTACTTTAGGCGCATGCAAAATCATATTTAGCATTTGTGGGAACCTTAACCCACTCCATACCCATATTAGGTGTGATATTAGAACAATTATTTTTATATTTGACCAATTGGATTAAAATATATAACAAAATAACAGGGATATTGCGAGGAAATAGTCAAAAGACTTTACAAAAACAGGTTTGCGGGCAGTTCCTTCCTATAAAACCTGTTTCTGTCAGCGGGTTAAAAACCTTCATCGATTTTGTGTCCCTCTCAGGAATATATTAGTACAGTAAAAGCCAAAAAAGCGTATTTTTGAGGAGAAAATAACCAAAAGGTAGGTTTTTCAACGGTTTTTTATGTTTTTTTTTGTGGTAATCTCAATTTTAACTATGACGCGTTGTACAGGTGACGCGGTGACGCATCATCCTTAAAATACGAGCTATTTAAAATGGCGCCAAATTTGAAATTGACGCTGTAAAGCTTGGTTTGATACAGAAATGCATCCAAAATGTGTAATTTAATTATTGAAAAACAATATCTTATTAGTTGTTTGAAATTTTTGCTGCAAAATCCTCAAACGTTCCCCTCCAGACCTCCCTAAATCTAAAATTTAGAATTTTCTTGAAAACTAGGACTTTTAGGGAAAATGTATAATACACTTTATTGTAGACATTGAAATTCCCTATTTAACAGTATACAGGTTAGTGGGGTAAGTCTACAGACAAAGTCTTCAGCGGCGTTTGTTAATTAAGTTCATTTAAACAAAGAAAAATACGCTATATAAGAAAAACATGTGTCTTATACTAACAAACTGTCCAGCAGCTTTCGGTAATTGAGGTAAAAAAATAATAAATTATTTTTTTTTACATCTTATGTTGAAAAATTGTATCTTATACTTTATTCTAGATAAGATTTCCAATCAAACGCTGTATAACAGAAGCATCTGTAAATTAAATTAATTTTTAAAAATCACAAAACATACTACTATACTTTATTGTAGAAAGTAAATTCAATTAATTTTTCCCTTTTCAACAGTATATAAGTCATCAGGTTTAGACAAATAAAATTGATTTAATTTACTGACTCCCTTTAAGTTTTGTTTATGAAAATAATAATTGCTATACAGCGTTCAAAAGGAAATTTTTTTGTCTACAATATAGTAATTACCATATTTTTTCCTGAAAAGCTTGGTTTTTGAAAAAAACGGATAAGGAATGTAAACAACGTGTTTGGTTTTAAATAATTTTTTTTAAATGCATCAATTAACAGACGCCGGCGCACATTGTAGCCGTGTGTTAACCTAGGGGGATTTAAATAAATAATTTAAAAAAATTGTACTGCAGCTTAATAGTAAAAATACTGATTTGTCATAAATAACTTTGGAAAAGAAATTTGGATCCAAGAAAGTCCGACAAAAAAATTTATACCGGGTTTTGTTTTTGGACCGACGCACTTCTAATGTTTTGCCATTTCACATTAATAAATCTTTTTAAACACTTTGTGGTGCAATGATGAACTCTAATAATTAAGGTAACGTTTGCATAGTACGTTTTTGTGTTCCATATTGCGCAATTTGAAAAGATAGTTCAAAAATAAAAAAATCAAATTGAAATATGTTTCTTATATGGTCGTATATGATTGTCGAAGAATTATGGAAATAATAATCATAGTATCTACTAAAGGATATTTAAAAAAACTTTTGCCTTTTAGTCCATTGATTTAATTACAAACGCCGCACATTGATGCCTTGTGTCCTGGGGGAATTAATAAATTATTTTTTTTTAAAGAAATTAAAAAAATTATACTGCATTTTAATGGTAAAATACCTAAAAAATACTAATTGTTATAAAAAAATTTGGATCCACGTAAAAGATAAGCGAAGTCCGATAAAAGTATTTATAGCCTATAGACGTACTTTTAAAATCTTAAATCTTTTTAAACAGTTTGTGGTGCACTGGTGAAGTCTAATAATTAAGGTAACGTATGCATAGTAATTTTTTTATTTATATATATGCATAGTCTTTATGTTCTTTATAGTGCAATTTAAAAAGAGAGTTCAAAAATTTAAGTTGAGATATTTTTCTTATATGGTTGTATATGGTCGTATATGGTTGTTAAATAACTGTGAAAATAATGACCATGATTTCTACTAAAGGACACTTCAAAAAAGTTTTGCCTCTTTTTTGCCTATTAGTCCGTGGATTTAGTTACAAACGTCGTTAAAATGTTTTTTATACGACTGTCTTGTAAAAGGGGGTTTTGCGCACGGAGAACACGATCTAAAAATGGCATTTTGCGCACGCTGTGTGCAAAACGTTTTGCACACGCTTCTGTCATTTTTGCGCACGTCTATGTCATTTCTGCATACGGGTCTCCCGTCATTGTGATTTTTGTTGTTGTCACCCATCAATATAAGTTGGCTTAGTTCCGTAGCAACCATCACTGCTCGTATGTTTTGTTGATTAGATACGTCAAAAAATTGTTGAATTTTTAAAGTTTTGTTGTAAAAATGTCGGAAATAAAAACAAGTTAAATTAAAATTTGATTTTTCTTTCTTTATTAGCAGTCGTATAAAAAATATTGTAAAAAACTCGTTTGAAAACCTCTTTGCACACTCCCTCGACTTGTAGACCTCGCCTTCGGCTCGGTGTACCAAACTGTCTCGATCGTGTGCAAAGAGTCGTTTTCAAACCTTGTTGTTTAAATAACTATTACTTCGGGTTACCAGTTTGAAATTTTGCACCATGCTTGTCCATAAAAATACGTTTGGACAATCGATCAGAATTACTGCCCCCCTCACCCTAATTTCATTACAGACAGACAGACATACAAACAAATAAAAAAACACTTTACAACGAAATTGTTTCTTTAGGTCAAGAAATAAATAAATACCACGTTTTTGTTTGTTTTTGTATTTTATTCGTCTTAATCAGCGATAAGAATACTACTAGTTTGCTAATTTAACCAATCTAGTAAATCCAATAACAATAAAGTAAGCAACGGTGCAGATTTAATGAAACATCCTGTATAAAGAAATAATATTTATTTTTACTTAATAACAAAAAGAAATAGGTTTAGGTAATAAAGTTTACTTTTTTTTTTAATAATGTGTTTCCTTTATTAAAATCATAAGTTATCAATGGTGAAAACTTAAAGAATTACCCTGTATATAGAAATAATTTTTATTTTATCTAATAATCAAACATAATAGGAACAAAGTTTATTTTTTTAGAATAACCTAGGTTTCCTTTACTTAAATATTTAGTTAGCCATGGCGCAGACTTAATGAAACACCCTGTATATAAAGATTGCTATACTGTATTTCTAAAAAACACTTAATATAAAATAATAAAGCCATTCCTAATCTATAAACGAAATTAAAATAAAATTGTGTCATTAATTTAATTAAATCCCTCTAGATCATAAAAAGGGCACAATGTGCGGCGCCGCTAAATAGTTTATAATCAGTCTAACTCCATTTTTACCTTCCTAGCCCGCGTAGCAATGGCTTGAGAAGGTACGATTTTCAACAAAAAATTTTTTTTGAGATACGGCCAAAAATGTGTTATTTGGATGTATTTTGACCTATCCTAGCCTTCGAACATTAATGTTCTAAGATCCTAGCAATATCGTCGTGATGTCTGTCTGTGTGGGTGTATATTATTTCTGACCGTAACACGATAGCTCCTAAACCGCTAAACCGATTTTCATTAAATTTTCAGGTAAAATAATGTTCGACACTCTTACGAGCTGATTAGATTTTGGTCAAAATCCATTGCTAATGACAGTTTTCTGACAATTAAAAACTTTAAAAAATGCTAACTTTTTCTACTATCAATACACTATTTTCGGAATATAGTAGACTATATTTTGCTTAATAATTCGTGTTATAATCAAAAACTTTGTAGGAGCTTCAGTTTCTGAGATATTTACAATCAAGGCTAATATATTTACTTGAAGTGTGATAATAGGCTGGCTAGATAGGAAGGTGTCAGATCCATCATGGATCCATTTATTTAGATTATGCGACCTGGAAGTTTTTGGAGCTTTTTTCGCCTAGAATATTGAAAATTATTACAATATTATTTTTAGGTTACCTAAGTTCTGTCCAAGCGGTGGACCGTTCGGTTCTTAGTTCTCTTTATTTAAATGTGAGAATTAATCAGAGAGCGCTTAACCAAGAAATGTCAAAATATCATGCATTTTCATTGTTTTATTAACCGGTTATAACCCTGCGGGTACAAAGAAAGAACATTGAAAATGCATGATATTTTGACGTTCCTTGGGTAAACGCTCTCTGTTTGATATTCGCATTTAAACGAAGAGAACTAATAACTAACGGTCCACCGCTTGGACAGGTCTATTATTACATGCATTGCATTGCTGTATTTTTAGATTTGGCAAAGGCCTTCGATACGGTGCCTCATCAAAAGCTTCTTGAGATTTTAGAACAGTCAGGAGTGAGAGGCATTGTGTTGGAGGTCTTTAAAGATTATTTTGCAGGAAAAAAGCAAAAGCTTAAAACTAATAACACATATAGTAGCATGCTAACATTAGAAATGGGCGTTCCTCAAGGTACGGTCTTAGGTCCCTTATTATTTATTTTGTACATAAACTCGTTGATGAAAATAAATGGAGTGAATGGGTTAGTTGTTGCATGGCACAGTTTGTCTCTTTTATGCAGATACCTGGGAAATGGCGAAGGAAACAGCAGAGAAAGGAATGGCAATCATAAAACTATGGCTGGATCATAGTAAATTATGCTTAAATATCGAAAAAACCATTTATGTCGCTTTTTCCCTAAATCATTCAAATAGACCAAACTTTAACAAATTAACTATTAACAACACAAATTTTCAGATTAAAGAGGTACAACATACCAAATACCTAGGAATACAAATTGATAAAAATCTTAAATGGAATGTCCAAGTTGAAACTGTCGTAAAAAGACTAAGAAGGTTTATACACAAATTTTATGATCTAAGAAAATTTCTAAGTAAAAAACACTTAATTATAGTCTATCATCAGATACGGTATCCTCGTATGGGGGGCGTTACATGATAATGCACTTCAACCGTTAAAAGTAATCCAAAATTACATCCTAAAAATAATATTTAAAAAAGACACTCTATCCAACCAACCAAATATACATTGAAAACCAAATCTTGAATACAAGGCATTTCCATACAACACCTATATTTTATCACAAAAATCCGAAACTTAAAGAAACACTTAATCACGAGCATAAACAAAGTCTGTCAGAAAAAATAAACCTATCAGTACCATTGCAAACGCCAGAACAAATCGATAAAGAAGTTGATTATTTTGTTACAAATATTCAACAAGCAGCTTGGGAAAACAATCCAAAACCAAAGAGAATTTTTAAGGGAAAAAACTATCCAAAGGAAATTAGAGACCTTATATTGGAAAAAAGGAAACTAAGAAGAAAGTGGCAACAAAGCCGTGATCCTCGGGACAAAACAAATCTCAACAACATGACGCAGCGCATTAGGCGAGAAATTCTAGTAATAAAAAATGAATCTATTAACCATTTTCTTAATGAACTTACAGATGATAAAAATACTATTCCCTTTGGAAAGCAACCAAAGATTTTAAAAGACCAATTATTCAAATTCCACCCATACGAAAATCTAACAATCAGTGGGCAAGGAGTAACGAAGAAAAAGCAGATATTTTTGCAAGTCATTTAGAAAAAACATTTCAGCCCCACGAAGCACCAGATGAACACTTTTATTTAAATGAACCCCATCAAATCGAGGACCATATTAAGCTTACATCACCAAAAGAAATATTAACAGAAATCAAAAATATTAATTGGAAAAAAGCCCCAGGGTATGATCTTATTAACGGGGTAGTCATAAAACAACTCCCCAGAAAAGCTATCGTAAAACTATGCAACCTAATTAATGCGTCTTTTAGGCTTAGGTATGTACCTAAACTGTGGAAAGTTGCAGAAGTTATCATGATTCCAAAACCGGGAAAACCACTCCATGACGTGTCATCTTACAGGCCAATATCTTTGCTGCCAATTATATCCAAGCTCTATGAAAAATTATTGCTTAAAAGAATAAAACCCATCATAGAAAGACAAGAAATTATTCCATCTCATCAATTTGGTTTTCGAGACAAGCATTCCACGATAGATCAAGTACACAGAATTACTAATATAATAGAAAAAGCACTAGAAGAGGGAAAAGTTTGTTCTGCAGTTTTTCTAGATGTAGCACAAGCATTTGACAAAGTGTGGCATGAAGGCCTTAATTTTAAACTAAAAAGGTTTCTGCCAAAACAATATTCGGATATTTTGGAATCATACATATCTGATAGACATTTTAGAGTAAAACAGGAAGACTCATACTCAAATTTAAGAGAAATTCAAGCAGGCGTGCCCCAGGGTAGCGTACTAGGCCCTTATCTATACTTATTATTCACTTGTGATATCCCAAAGCCAGAAAATTGTCACTTAGCAACATTTGCCGATGATACTGGTTTA
Source organism: Aspidapion aeneum (assembly GCA_963576565.1). Classification (NCBI taxonomy): domain Eukaryota; kingdom Metazoa; phylum Arthropoda; class Insecta; order Coleoptera; family Brentidae; genus Aspidapion; species Aspidapion aeneum. The sequence goes on from OY755040.1 coordinate 44,909,463, forward strand.
TTGACGGTAGAAAAATCTATTGAAAAATGCATAGAAAAACTTCAGGATGCAGTCACCCAAATTCACAGTTGGACCACAAAGTGGCGAATAAAATTAAATGAAACCAAATCAATTCATGTTGATTTTACAAACAAAAATATAAATCACATACAAATAACAATTAACAACATTCCAGTACCATATTCGAATCAGGCAAAATATCTAGGTATGACACTTGATGCCAAATTGCGCTGGAAAGCACATGTTAAGAAAAAAAAAGAAGAACTTGAGATAAGGTATAGAAAAATGAACTGGCTAATTGGAAGGAAGTCCAATTTAACAATTCATAATAAGTTACTGCTTTATAGACAAATACTGAAACCAGTATGGACATATGGTATTCAACTATGGGGTTGTGCTAAAGAGAGTAACATTCTAGTTGTACAGAGATTTCAAAATAAAGTATTAAGAAACATTGTGAATGCACCTTGGTACGTTCGAAATAGTGACCTTCATCGAGATCTAAAAATCGAAACTGTAGCAGAGACTATAAAAAAGTACGCAAAAAGCCATGAAGATAGACTCCATCGGCATGTGAATGTGGAAGCAATTCAGCTTCTAGACAATACTATGCTAGTTCGACGACTAAAAAGAGTGAAGCCGTTTGAGCTAGTAAACTAAGTGAATTACACATAAAACAAAATAATGCTATAAACACAACACAATTGTGAGTTACAGACTAAACAAAGCGGGGAGAACTGTTGAGTGAACCCTAAGTTTAAATCTGACTTTTCTAGTAAATTAAGTTAAAACAAAATTGCTAATTAGTCTTACTGACTAGATTGTAATAAAAAAAAAACACAGTGTGTTTGACAAATAAAAAAAAAAAAATCACGAGCATGATACAAAAAATAAAAAAAACTTAAAAACACCATACCAAAGTACAACCGCAGCCCAAAGATTTATAACATCAATAGGACCGAAAATTATTAATATTCTACCCCCAGAATTTAAAGAAATAAAAAATCATAAAATGTATTCGAAAACTTGCAAAAGATATTTAATTGAAAATTATGAATTATTTATTGCAATCATATAAAAAAAAACTAGGTCTAGACACTTGACAAATGCAAGATTAAAGTTATTTAAGATTATTTAGGTGATTAGTTTTTTTGTTTGATTATTGTTTTTTGGTATAAGTATTTTTTCTTGATCATTTACCTGCAACATTTTTGTAGACTTGGATGCATACAGGTGCACATGCACCTAGGCGTCCAAAGCTATAAACACCTAATTTTGCGTTTTAACTTTGGTTACTTTATACTACTTACTTTATGTTACTAGTGACAGTAATAGTTGAATGTAATAGCAGGTTAAATAAATAAATAAATAAATTAAATTACACATTTTCGATGAACGTCATTGTCAAACAAGGCTTTACAGCGTCAACTTAAAGATTTCTCTCCATATTGGCCACCATCTTAAATAACTCTAATTCTAAGAATGGTGCGCCACTCGTACGGCACAGCAAAGTTCAGATCCACAAAAAACGTTTGAAAAACCAATTCGGATTAATTTCTCGAATTTTTTTTTAAACAATAAATAATAGTAATATATATTCATATTTTTCGACACTAAAATTTAAAATTTTAGATCTACAGCAAAAATAACCTTCGTTAAAAACCCAGAATCGTCCCCATATCGCCAAGAATCAATAAGTAATGTATCGTTAATATCATCCATTGATAAGATTAACCAATTTTTAAGGAACATGCCAAAAAATGGTTACAACCGTTATGGCTCGAACGATTTATTATCAGCTATCTCTTGTGGTGACGTTGTGAAAGTTGCAACTATATTAGGTATGTCCTCAAATACTTACCCAGCAAACAACATCCTTAACTTCGTATCTAATAAAATTTATTTTAATTTGCTTTACAGCGCGTTTGTTTTTTTTATATGTGCCGAATAAACCTAATAAAAAGAATACACTGACAAACACAAACAACAAATATCACATTATGGTTAAAATTAATTCCTAGCAATAAAAAAATCTGTCCAAAAACTTTTTAACTTCTGCCGTCATCTATATTGTATCTACTGGACTTGAAACTCTGCACACCTACTGTGTTTCTTAATTTTATATAATCTCCTTCATAAATATTTTAGAAGCAAAAATAGATCTAAAATTGACATTTCCCGAGATAAACAATGGTACTTTTCTACATCTAGCTGTCAAAAACGGCAACTTGACGGTCGTTCATTTGCTGATAACGAAAGGAATGAATGTTGATATATTTGACAAGGAACAAAATACGCCTCTTATGCTAGCTGTCATGGATCACAAAAGTGACATGGTCCAATTTTTGATTCAGTCAGGTTAGTCGGGAGTTTTGTAGTAGTAGTAGTTGAGCAAAAAAGGGAGCCTCTGGTCTTCACCCCTTCGATACATCCCCACTTCTCATTATTAAAGCAAATATTAAAAACCATATTTGCTTGTGAAGTAAAGTTTTTTTATTTTTATTTTTTAAGATTTTGCAAGCTCGATAATGACAATGTCCGTTGACATTTTCTTTATGTTTTAGTTTTTCAAGGTTAATTATACTAGTGAATTACACTATTTGATATAATACTTCCCCCCTGCAAAAGATTAACCTTTAAACTAAAAAATAAGTAAAAAATATGCAAACCAATATAAGCAAACTGCTTATTTAGACAGCTGCTAACTGGTTTCTTCAGTGTCTGTTTGTTCTTTATCTGATGTTAAAGTGATGTCATCTGATGGCAGTGTCGCCGAGACACCTGGTGGAGTTGAACTAGCTTCTTTAGTTCTAAATTCGCATGATTTTTCTTCTAAAAATTGTAATTTTAATTTAATGCTTTTAGAATATGCTGCATTTTATTTATCATGATTGTAATATATTAATTCAATGATAAAACTTAATGTCACTTGAAATACATTTTAAGGAATTGGTTCACATTGATGATTTATATAATTTGAATTAGGAATATTGGGAATTAAACATTTTTCGTCAGATAAATCGAAATCTGTGGTCTCAATATTTTTAGATGGATTTTGAGACAATAAATAAGCAACTTGGCAACATTGTTTGTGACAGCTACATGTTTAATCGAAGAATAATATTCTTGGAGCAGCTGTGACCAACGAATTAATTTAGCTTTACTATATTTATTTTTATGCAGCCAAAGTAAGGAGCTATTTTCTGTGCGTAAAATACACGGTTCTTCTTGTAAATAATGACGAAAATGTATGTGTAAATGTGATAGCACTAGCATATGAAATAATTATTTTCTGCAAATTCTTATCTTCTTAATAACGAACACAACCCATTCCTTTATTAGTGGCGTCAGTTTGTAAAGCAAATACCTTATTAAAATCTGATCTAAATTAAAGTAAAGGTTTTGGTACAATTTTCTTTATTTTGTCAAATGCAATGTCTTTTTCTGTACTTCATATAGATTTTGCTTTTTTCCTTAAAAGCAGTACTAGAGGAATAGTCATTTCAGTCATTCCTTGGACATATTCCTGTAACCAGTTACATTTTAAAAAGGATTGTAGTTCATCTTTGGTTTTAGAAGTTGGAATGCTAAAAATTAATACTGAATTAGCTTGAATTTTGTAGAATTTGTGAAAATTTGCAAGTTTTTATTATTAACCCTGCATTTAATCCTCTCATGATTTACTCTATGGAGGTTTGGTTTTAGGAGTTTTGTTTGCGGTACGTTTGTATCTTCGTCAGTACAAAATCCCAAATAATTAATATCTGAAAGTGTTATTTGACATTTTTCCGGTGAGAAATCAAGGCTGTAAGTTATTAGCCTTTCGAGAACAAGACGAAGATGTACATGATGTTGTTAAAAAATCAGGGCTATACATATGTAATAATGTCGTCTAGTTGGACAGTGATAAAATCATGAAGATAGCCAGTTAAAAATTTGTGCGTAAGCGTTGCAATTTACTAGGAGCATTTTAATACCAATTGTCATAACAGTAATAAACTAATATAACAGTACATCAGGCTTACGAAAAGCATATTATTTTTTTGACTCTGATGATAAAGGTATTTATTTGCAAGTTTCTTTTATTAAATAAAAACTATAAACTATTTTTGTGTTTTCAAGGTCCTTTATGGTGTCACTTATTTTTGGAAAATTTGAAGGATGCTCATCTGTAATTGAATTTAAAATATTGATTCGATTTCATGGTTTTTTATTCGGTTTGTCACCAAGAAGCCGGGATGAATAGTCATAATGACTAGGCTTATACCACCTGCCTGTATCATTTTCTAAACGTATTTAAACAAAATTTATTTGAATTTAGATCAATTTGGATATGGTTTTTGCCTGACCACTCTCTCTTTTTATGTTTGATAACATGCTTTATAGAATTTGTCGTAGTTTGTATATCGTATCGTTTAAATTCACTAAATTCAGCAAAAAGTTCAGATAGGTTACTATAGCTTGTTGTTCACTGTGATGCTGCTCCCGTTGAAAGACTTATTGGATAATCTACTTGGGAATCGTCAGCAACATCGTTATATGAAAAATACTTATTTAAGTTTGAAACAAAACTTGTTAAGTCTTTGTGCTCAAAACCACTAAATTTATGAGGCAAAATGGAGACTTGGATTCTAGATTCTGATACTTTCTGGTACATTCAGATCTATGATATCGGCAATGTGTCTACCCCACATACGTCTTAAATAGGTATATCTATACTGTTACAGCGTATTAAAACCATTAATGAAAAATGACTGCTACAAGGGTTCCGCCATATTGGATTCAATTGAACCCAAACGTATGTCTTGGATTAAAAAAGTAGACGCTTTAATTAAAATTTAAAAGGAACTGCTTTCAAATGATGTTGGCAATTTGTCAATGCGATGATTTGACATTCTCAAAATTGTTTTTATTTAAATTTCAGAAAATACTTTGGATTTTGGAACTTGACATAGCCGCTTACTTGGCATTTTTTGAAACAAATTAATAGAGATTTATTCTAAGGTGACTGATAATGGGTGTTTTTAAGCTTAGAAAAGAGATGGCGCTGAGTGCGTGGCTCCCATTACCAGTAGCTTGAATTTATCCAAGATATACGTTTGGGTTCATATTTGAAATACAACATGCCGGCACGCTTGTAGCAGTTATTTTTAGAGACCCTTTCCCAGTACTGATATATTTAAGACGTACGTGGTCTACCCGAATCTCCTTAACATATTGGGCGCTATATTAAGAAAAGATGGTCAAGCTTGACAATGTCAATGTCCATTGACATTTTCTTTATTTTTTAGTTATAACTCTGATTATGCTAGAGTCCCTGTATGTTGACATATTTGGATATAATATATCCAAATATGTCAACATACAGGAACTCTAGATTATACTGGTGAATTGCACTAATTCCTACAATACTTTATACTATTTATATTGGGCCAAGAACTTAAACAATGATTCCTCTTTTACTCTGCCCTTAAAGACTCTTGAGAGTAGTAAACTGTACATCAGGTGCACAATGTTCTGTGAGCACTTTTTACCCACTGGCCAAAATAGCGAAGTTTAACACGGCGACAGTTAAAATTGCGACATATCTAAACAGCAAAAGAGTGACATCTAATTTAATAAAAACAGGTAGGGGTACTAACTTAACTTATTTTTAAAGTATAGTTCCCCTGTCCTCGTGTTGGGAGATCCAAATCGGTGTTAATCCTAATCTTGGTCAATTGATCGCAAACATATCCAAACCAGTCCAGACACCAACATTTTCCAAAAAAGGCCTCTACAAAAAATCGTTTTAAAAAAATGCTTTTTTAATAAGTGGTTTTTGAAAAAACTACCTATTAAAAAAAAAGTGTACTACTTATGCGAAATAAACAAAATTGTATACTTAAACCATGGCAACGGCGAGTTGGTCCGGCGGCAATTTGGGTCGACGACGAGTTGGGCCGGCGGCAAGTTGGTGGGCAGCTAGTTGGCTCGGTGGTGAGTTGGTCGGGGCTAACGGCGGCAAGTTGGGTCTGCGACAAATCGTCCCATTGCCATCTAAACAGCGATTATTTAATTTATTTTCAATCTAAACTGGTTTGTAAGTAGTAGCTTTCGTGTTCTTAAACCTAGGTCACTATCGTGATTAAGGTCAATAGATCACGAAGTTCCTTCTGAAGGAACTTCGTCATCTGGTGACCTTACTTAAACCCGGTTAGGTTAGTACACCAAACCTAACCTGGTTAGATTACTATACCTAACTTAAACTAGTTAGGTTAATATCTCCCGTTTCCTCGAATCAGGTTAGGTAAGGATACCAAACCTGATTAGGTTAGTATACCTAAATGAACCTGGCTAGGTTAATATACCTAACCTAACCTGGTTCAACGACAGGAAAGCTATACTATTAATCTAATAGATAAGGTTTAAAAAAATTAAAATATCGCTGTTTTTAATGTCGCTGTTTAAATGTCGGGGTTTTTAATGTCGCTATTTTAATATATTGCTCTTTTGAACTATCGCCCTTTTAATATGTCGATCTTTTTAATACTGTGCCGTTTTAAATGTCGCGCAATATAAACCGCTGTTTTAAATGTCGCTGTCTCAATAAATGTCACTGTCTTTAATATAGCTTTTATTTATAAATCGGAGCCGCTAAGAGCCTTTTTCGTCTGTGCACTGTCATTTAAATTGGCACATGCATCAGTTTATCGACCATTTTTTTAACCTGTCTGTGGTGAAAAAATGGTCGATTTCTTCTTCGTTACTGCCATATATTCAAGGGCGTCAGTTCACCTGAACTAGCACAGACGCGATTATACATACTGTTCGGCCAGAATAAAATGGGGCGCAAACCAGTTGGCTCAACTCAATCTATCTCACTCTGTTTACAGCACTTTTGTCTTACTGGGTGATCTTCATTTTTAGCAAATTTACCATGAACAAAATTTTAATATTATAAGAAAAAACGGTACTTGTCTGGTACGTTTAGCGAAATCGACTCCAGCCCGTTCATAATTCTAGCATTTTTGTTGGGTTTCTATTGTTACCTCTGGCTCAACTCGAATCCGACCCGTTCACAATTCACACCCTTTTATTGAGCTTCTATTGTTATCGCTGGGCTCAAACAGGATGACTAGGCATGTTTCATACACATTCTAAACCAAAAAAAAAAGAAACAGTGGCGTATTATTTACTCTTTTATTTTTTATTAAAACTGTATGGAGTACCAATTTTAAAGATATTTTTTGGATTTTTGCAATTTTTAGAAAGTCAATTAGTATTTTTTTAGGTTTCTAGATTCATACGTACCTACCTAATAAAATAGGTAGGTAAGTATATAATATAATAAGTATAAAAGTTTTAAAAAAATATTTCTTTTTAAGAATAATAAAAGAGTTTTTCAGGCGTAGGAGGAGTAAAATATAAAATTAATACCTAATGATGATTAATTAAAAAATTATAGCACGCGCTTGGACAGATAAAGATAGCGCTAATTGAATTCATCTCTTTTGCTAGAAAACATTTTATTCTGGTCGGACAATACATGTTTGGCCATATATTTCCTTGATTACAGTTCTGCGTCCCGAATGTATATCTTTCTGTTTCACTTCTTAGGTGCTGATATCAAGCTAAAAGGGACAGATGGCATGACAGCTCTTCATATTGCTGCCAAGTGTGGAAACTTAGAAGCTTGCATGCACATATTTAAAGCCAGTTTTGGAATATTGGATTTTGTCAATGCCCAGGATGACGGTGGATGGACGCCTTTAGTTTGGGCATGTGAACATGGTCATTATGAGGTAATTTGTTTTATAATAAAATAGAACATTAAATATATTTCATGCATTAAACTCTAGCTGGTTGCGACTTGTGCAAATAAACAATTGCGCTATTTGATACCATTCGAACTACTACTACTATGTCGGTTTGTAATGGTGTTGTACGTTGTCCGACGTCTAGTCTCCACCTCCTTCGATCCTGACAATCTTCTGTCAGATTTTTTTTTGACTTATTAATCTTTGGATTGAATGTTGCCATTCTAGTTTAGGACGCCCTTTTTTTCTGCGCCGTATTGGTTGCCAGTCTACGACCTGCTTTGGTAATCTTTCGTCGTTGTCTTTTAGTGATGTCATCCGTTATGATTTTCTCGATTCCCATTTTTTTTTATCGTCTCATTTCTTATATGATCTGTTCTAGCTATTCTAGTTGATCTTCCTATTGCATCCATTTCAACACCCCATTTTTGTTCTGAATTTTTATGTTACGCAACAAGTCTCTATTCCATACATATGTTAAATTTTTTATTCTTTTTTATCTCTCTGTTGCATAAATTACCGTTAAGACATCGAATAACCTTTTTTATTTTACTATTTCTTTTTCTAGTTCTGTTCCTGCCTTATCAAATGTGACACCCAAGTACACATACTTATTGCATTCAGATATTGTTTGTCCATTGTCTAGTTCTAACTCACTTGATTCGTTTTCAATACATAAGTACTGTGACTTGTCCACGTTCACTTTTACCTCCCACTTTTGGTTTTCTTCCGTTAGTTTTATCATCATTTACTGCATGTCTTCCTTATCATTAGCTATAATTACTTGGTCGTCAGCAAACTTTAAAAAAAATTGGAGAGATACAATATCCCTGTCTTAAGCCTCTCGTTACCAGGAATTGTTTTAAAGGCGATTTCCAATTTTAGTTTTAGATTTTTGACCTTTTGTATAGTTCTTTAATCGCTTTTATGTATGTATGATTGATATTGGTTTGTTCTAACACTGTCCATATTTTTTCTAAAAACTTCGTGTTAATATCTAGCGACTACTTCTGTTCGTTATCTGTGACTGACTCGATGCGCGATGGCCGGCCCTATATATAGGGTCTGAGTATTTTCGAGAACCATCCATCCTTCTTCGATTCACGAGCATGCTAGTCTCTTCCAGAAGGTGCGCGTCCGAGCACGAGTGTGAGTCATAGATAACGCAACTGAAACCTAGACTAAGAATTTGTAACACTATCCTCTTCAGGTTTGATCGTCTCGATCAACATTTCCCAAGTAAGGTTTTAGTCTGTCCAGATGAACAACTTTCATCTTGGATTTCGGGCTTCTCTGGATTCGGTAATCTTAACAACTTTATAAGGTCCTTCCCATGGTGGTGTCAGGTGATCTTCCTTTCTTGCGTTGAGGATTGTATAGCCTTGATCATTCTCTTTGAACCCTGAAGAGTTTGCTTTCAGATCATATCTCGCCTTCATGTGGTCACTGGCTATTTCTATTCGTTCTCTAACCACCTCATGGATATCTTGCAGCTTCTGTCTTAAACGTTCGACATAATCATTAATTTCTAAGTGGTCTTCTTCAGATGAACCAAACATGATATCACATGGTAACCGCAGCTCTCTACTAAACGGGATACTAGATGGAGTAGCTCCTGTCGTGTTATGAAAGGCGGTTTTGTAGGCCATCAAAAACAATGGAATTACAAATACTTTGCAAATATGTTCTTCTATTGTTTTGTTAAATCTTTCGACCATACCATCTGACTGCGGATGTAAAGCAGTAATTCTTGTTTTATGTATTCCTAAAAGGTCACAGAGATTTTGAAAAAGCTTTGATTCAAAGTTTCTCCCTTGATCTGAATGTAGTTCCAAAGGAATGCTAAATCTACTGAAAACATCATTTACCAGAACTTCTGCAACTGTAGCGGCCTCTTGGTTCGGCAAAGCAAAAACTTCTGGCCATTTGCTAAAGTAATCCATGACAACAAGGATGTATTGTTGCCCTTTTTAGTTTCTGGAAATGGTCCGGCCACATCAATAGCAATGCGTTCAAATGGCAGGCCTACGTTATATTGTTTCATTTGACCTCTGGACCTTGTTTTGGGACCTTGGCTGGCTGCGCAAGTCGAACATCGGCGGCACCAGTTTTTCACATCTTGAAAGTAATTGACCCAATAAAATCGGTTTTGAATTTTATCCATGGTTTTATTTATGCCTAGGTGCGTGCCTGATTTTCCACCATGGCATTCGGCCATTATATGGTCTACCATGCTCCTAGGAACTACTACTTGGTTAATCACAGTAAGGCCATCGGCACTTTCCCAGGCACGTTTAAGTATGTTTTCTTCTACTATCAGTGAATGCCATTGTCTCCACAGTGATTTGAATATCATCCCTTGGTTTGCGATATTCATGATGGTTGTGGCTTGTTCTCTTCTTTCAATCGCAAGATAGGTCCTACATCTTTGTCGTTAAGTTGTGTGCTTCTAATCGAAGCCGACATCCATTCTTCATCTGGTTCTAACTTTATCTGGCGCACGTAGGTAATTCCTTCTTTCTGGTCAATTCGCCTGCAATCTTCAGGGCAAGGTCTTCTGGACAATGCATCTGCATTATTATGCACCCTTCCCGCTCGGTGCTTAATTTGATAATGGTATTGTTCTAGCTTTTCTATCCATCTCGCGACTTGCCCCTCAAGTTGTTTCATTTTCATGAACCACTGTACCGCAGCATGATCCGTTCTAATCAGAAACTATTGTCCATAGAGATATTTGTGAAAGTGATCTACGGATTTAATAATGGCTAGGAGCTCCTTTCTGGTAACACAATAATTTCTCTCTGGTTTGGATAGCTTCTTGCTGAAAAATTCGATGACCCGTTCTTCTCCATCTTGTACTTGGGATAATACTGCTCCTATGCCATCGTTGCTCGCATCAGTATCTAATATAAATTTACCTGTTGGAATAGTATATGCGAGAATCGGACTAGAACATAATGCTGCTTTTAGTCTTCTAAATGCTTGGTCACATTCGGTATTCCATCTGTAAGAAGCTTTATCTTCTGTAAGTCTATGTAATGGAGACGCTATGTTGGCGAATCCTTCTACAAATCGTCTGTAGTATGTACACAAACTCAAAAAGCTTCTCAATTCATGTTTGTTACGAGGTTGAGGCCATTCTTTTATTGCTTGTAACTTCTTTTCGTCAGTTTGGATGCCTTCTCGGGAAACGACGTGACCCAGGAAATTTTTCTTGCAATAGAAAACATTTCGTTTATGATTGTTTAATTTATGATTTTCATTTCTGATTCTTGAAAATATTTATCATAAATTGTCTAGATGATCTTGAAATGATTTCGCCATTACTATGACATCATCCAAGTAGACTAGACAGATTTTCCAAGTAAGGCCTCGTAGAACAACTTCCATTAGTCTTTCAAATGTTATTGGAGCATTGCATAGGCCAAATGGCATAACATTAAACTGGCAAAGTCCACTGCCAGCAGAGAATGCTATCTTCTCTTTATCTCTTTCAAAGATTCCTACTTGCCAATACCCACTTTTTAGGTCAAGAGTAGAAAACCAATATGATCCTGCCAATGTTGTTAATGTGTCGTCTATTATTGGCAGTGGGTAACTATCTTTCTTGGTCACATCGTTAAGTTTCCTTTAGTCGACGCAAAATCTAGTACTTCCATCCTTTTTAGTGACCAACACCACATGAGATGACCAAGGACTTGATGACTCTTCAATAAACCCGTCACTGAGCATTTTATTAATGATATTGTGAACTTTTTCTTGTTTGGCCATTCCTGTAGCCTTCTTGGGGGCTGTCTTATCAGTTGGGCATCGCCAGTGTTGATGGAATGTTGAATAAGGTTTGTGCGTCCTAGTTCTTAGTTTCGAAGATATTACTTTGTTCTTCTATAAACTCTCTCGCTTTACTAAATTTTTCTGGAGTGAGATGTTGCTAAGTTGACTGAAATTGCTATAAGTACCTCCATTGGTAACTTGCTTTTATCCTCGGAAGTTGGCTTTTCACATCTTGTTACTTTCTGGACTGGTTCAAATGATGCTACCACCTCTCCCTTATTAATTTTGACACTCTTTGGGAAAATATTGGCGACTAATCGGGATGTCTTTATCGGTTTTAACTAGTGACTTTGCAACGAGGTAGGTGTTGGGTGTGTTCTGTTGGCTTATGAGTCCGACGCAGCTTGATGTTTTACTTTCTAGCCTCCCAAAAATTATGGTCTCACTGTTACCGACCAGTCTTGTTATGCATACTGCCACCACCTTAATTGGTTCTTTATTGATGTGACTATTTGATAAAATGAACTCTTCGTTCCCAAATCTTAGGGTATTAAGTTTATTATCAAACGCAAATCCATGTTGACTTATCAAGTCAATTCCTAAAATAAATTCATCATCTATTTCGGCAACTAATACAGTGTGGCGAATTTTCAACTTTCCCAGCTGTAGGTCTATCTGCCCCAACACGTCGGCGGATTCTCCAGTCACAGTCTTAAGTGTTATTTTCTTTTCTGTTGGTCGAATTTTATATCTTGTTGGAATTTTGAACTTATGCAATGATATGGCAGCACCAGTGTCTACTGATATGTTAAGACTGTCAGCAGTATGTTTTAAGCTCTTAATTGAGTAAATTTTGGGGGCTACCTTTCCTTTAGCCAACACCAGCCCCTCTTTGTTTACTAGTTTTTGTTTTCCTGATTTCTTCTTCGGTACTCTGTCCCACTAGATGGTCAGCGAGACCTGATTTGGACACGACAATCGCGTTGAATATGTCCTGTACGTCCGCATCTAAAACACTTTCCATTTGGAGAGGGACGTCTGTTTTCTTTTAAAGATTCAATCTTTTCTATCAGTGATTGAAGAATATGGCTTATCGTCTTTGAGGGAATCTCTTGTTCATTGCTCATTTCTTCACCCTTCTGAATTGAGAGAGCCCTTACTTTTGGCCTGGACATATTATTTGATGACTCAATTTCAAGGGCTCGAATCATCACTTCGCTGCTGTTATGGAAGCGTTCTCGGCGATGTAACTTTGCTAAGTCAGTGTCTCACAAGCCATTAATAAAGCGGTCTACCGTGAAGGGATCTCTGTAATTTTCTGGCAGTTCTGCGTAAGCCAAATACGTCAGCCTCCTGATATCTGCATCATACTCTTGTGATGACTCTCCTGCTCTTTGTTGGCGAATATTTAATTCGGACCAATGTAAATTTCGTAAATGTTCATCCCCATACCTTCTTTCTAAGGCTGCCACTAAAGCATTGTAATTTTCTTTTTGTTCGACTGGAATAGACCGTAAAAGTCTCAGAGCAGGTTCTCCTAGAGCTACTAGCAAAGCTCTAGCTTTGTCGTCATCGTCCCAGCCATTTGCAGCAGCGGCAGCTTCAAACTGTTGTTTGTAGGTGGACCAGGAAGGCGTACCAACGTAATTTGGAGGCTTAATGTTTTGGTTGGAATTCACAACATATCCCTGAGCTTTTATTTTGTTGTGTTCTTTCTGAAGCTGTATAAGTTGCTTTGATACGTCCTGGAATTTTTCTTCCACTGTTTGAAAAACTTGTTCTTTCACATTCTGTAGCTTGATCTCAACTTTTTCTTCAACATTCTGCAATTTGTTTTGTACGGTTTCTTCTACATTTTGCAATTTGTTTTGTACCGTTTCTTCTACATTCTGCAATTTGTTTTGTACCTTTTCTTCTACATTCTGCATTCTTTGAGTTATTTCTTCCTCAAGATTTTCAGTTGCTGCCTTGAACTCTTCTCTCAGCTGTTCGGAGTTGCTCTTTATCTGATCGAAGTTTTCTTGCATGCGATCTAATGTCTGTCTCATATTGTTCTGGTTTTGTTCCATGGTCTGTCTCATATCGTTCTGGTTTTGTTCAATGGTCTGTCTCATATCATTCTGATTTTGTTCAAAGGTGTGTTTCATGTCGTCCATGGTGTGTTTCATATCGCCCTGGTTTTGTTCAATGGTCTGTTTCATGTCGTTCTGGTTTTGAGCCATTTGAGCTGCTAGAGCCTGCATCATTTTAGTTAAATCTTCCATCTTTGCCGATCCTTGTTTGGTGGCATCAACTTCCTGATAATTCACTTAAAACGTTTATTTTAGGGCTATAAAGCGAATGTCGGTTTTTCAATATCTCTTCCGGTCCTCGAAAAGAACGTCGTAGAATGTTATGGAAAATTCTTTCTGATTCTTACTTTTTAAATAACTAAGCTAACGTCGAAGTCGCTTTTTTGGATATCTCTTTTGGTTCTGGAATAGAACGTCGTAGAATATTATGGAATATTCTAGAAATTCTTCCTGTCAATTGAATATCTTTTCTTGTTTATGAATAGAACACTATCGAACTTCTCCGAATATTCTGGAAAAATCATTTACTGTTCTTCTGTTTGATTATCCTAGCCGGTGGTATTATGTAAGGATAGTCTTTGCTCTATTTCGATCTTTTAGTCCCACTTCTGACACCAATTGTTACGGGTTCCCCAACGACAAAAAAACTCGCAAATGTCAAAAACGATATGTCAATTTATTTCGACAATAATTATATACAAAACGCGCACTCAAACTTACTAATAACTTGCTAATAACTCACTACTGAAATCGGCGTATTAAATTCGTGTTAATATCTAGCGACTACTTCAGTTCGTTATCTGTGACTGACTCGATGCACGATGGCCGGCCCTATATATAGGGTCTGAGAATTTTCGAGAACCATCCATGCTTCTTCAATTCACGAGCATGCTAGTCTCTTCCAGAAGGTGCGCGTCCGAGCACGAGTGTGAATCATAGATAACGCAACTGAAACCTAGACTAAGAATACAACCATAAGATAAGTCAACGTACTACTACACTAAACCTAAGTAAATAATAAACTATAAAATTTAAATAACTTACATTTGTAACAATATGCTTTTTGTAGGACAACAAATGTAGTATGAGTCTCTATATTTCTTTAATTGAATTTAGTTGAATGAATAATAATATATTAGTTTGCTCTTCGTGTTCTTGTTCATTAAGAATCCTACCGTACAATCTACTTAAAGTACTGATTACTTAAATTCCTTTCTAATTTATGTTGTTTGAATTCTCCGTCGTGAAGAATCTTTGGAATTTTGGGAAAAGGAGTGAAAAAATCCTGAATGTTTACTCTTTCTGTTGTTGGGTTTTTTACCGTAGAAATGAATTTCCATACTTCATTTTCTAAACCTTTAAACTTTTGACTGATTGCAATTTGAATTAATATTGTCTAAACTAGTTCATTCTTTGAAACTAGGCAATTATAATCTAAACTAATAACTTATTTTTTCGAATAGTTTTTTAACAAAATTTACGTTAAGTAATTTTTAGGTTGTAAAATTTCTAATAGAAAAAGGAGCATCTATCACCATTCGAGATGTGGAGCACAACTCAGCTTTGCATTGGGCAGCTTTGAGCGGCTCAAACGATATTGTTGAGTTGCTTCTAAATTTTGGATGCGATTCGAACGCGGTCAATGTTCATGGAGAAACGCCTTTGTAAGTTTTTATTCTCGTATCAGAAACCTTACAATTTATTTTGAACTTTTTATAAAAACATTTTATATTATTATTGTTTATTGTTTTATACATTTACAGACGTTAAAGTATTTAACCTGGTTTCGTAGCTGTACCTGCGCAAAAACTCATTAAAACTTTATATAAATCTTTTTTCTGTTTACAATTTTAGGGAGTTCTCTACTTTTGCCCGATATTGCGTGTTCAAAAGGCTTTTTTTTAGTTCCGCGAGTTTTTTTTATAGTTGAACTTGACATTCCAACAAAGCAGTAGGCATTATATTTTCGGTGAATCAAAAAGAATACAAAAATAGGTAAAACCTATTTTTCATTCAACGAGTGAAACGACAACGAACCAAGGAAACTAAGTCCATGGCAGGACGAAAACGTCCACCGGTCTATAAGGAAGAAAGACATTTCGTTACAGTTCAACCAGACCATGCTATCACCGTCTTCACGGCGGCGGTTCGAAACCGAAAACAATCAGTTAACAAAGTATAAAAGGCAATTTCAAAGGGGTAAAGTCAACCACGAACACCGGTGTTTCGCAAAAAGCATTTCTGTCCTCAGCGTGACTGGCCTGACTACAGTTATTAAACTGACTACAAGATACACGGTAAATCAAAAGGAATGAAAAAATAGGTTAGACCTATGTGTCTGTGGTCTGTAAATCTATTAACAAAGTATAATAGGCAAATTCAAAGGAGTAAAGTCAACCACGGATACCGATGTTTCGGAAAAGGCATCTCCATCCTCAGCGGGGCTTGCCTGACTACTGTAATTAAACTGACTACAAGATACAAGGTAAATCAAAAAGAACGAAAATATAGGTGAAACCTATTTTTCATTCAACGAGTGATATGACAGCGAACCAAGGAAACTAAGTCTATTTTTGGGCTGGACCTCTACCAAGTGAAAGGGATTTTAGACTGCTCTTGCCTATTCTTAGATTTACGTTTGACTTATATTTTATGTATCAATTATACATAGGTTTTATAATTAAATGACTTCTATTTATCAAGTTTCTTGCTTTAGGCATATCAGCGCTCGCGAGGATCACACAACCTGTGCAATAACTTTACTGGCCCGCGGGGCAGACGTATTTCTTATGAATAGAAACAACGAGAGACCCATAGATTGCGCAAACAAAGACAGTGGTGCGCATATAGCTATTTCATTAAATATGCAGTTGCAGAAAAACGTCAAATTTGGGGATGGCAGTTTGTTACACAAGTAAGTTACCAAATTTACTTTTATTTCTTATTTTCCATCGCTGTATTTCTCTGTCCACCCCCTCTTCTGTTTACCCTATCTCTTTGGCTGTATGTGAATATCTACTTTTGTAGGTATTCAATTAAAAAAAGCAATCTGCATAAACTAAAAATGATATAAAATTATATGTATACCTAAAATGTAATTTTCATCTATACTATTACTATCTCTTTCTTTTTCTACTTCGGGAATACATACAGTGAAACCTCCTATATGCGGACACCCACGGTTTCGTCGATTTTGTCCGCGTATTGAAGGTGTCCGCTTATGAGAGAGAACTGCGAAATTTTAACATATATATTTATTAACAATTACCGCTGCTTGAGCTTTTCCGATATTACATTTTTCAGTGATCTTTCGTGCTGATCTATCAGCACTTCCTTCTACGAAACGTTAACAACTACCAGTTTTTCCCGTAAACTAAGAAGTTTTTTACTAGGCCCCATTTCAATAAGATGTATTACTACCCAACTGAAATATAAAAATAAAACACAGCAGTCCCGCTGAATAAAATATGTTGTAAATACGACAGAAGTATTTAGTCTCCGCATTAAAACGGAAAGAGGTAATTTTCCGGCTGCAGAGTGCGTTGTTGCCAACATCTATATATCTATCTACCTAGCCTTCTTCGATCCATCTTTCGACATAGTCCTCCCTCATTAACGTATTAACCGAAGGAGACTCGGAAATAAACAAAAAAAATCGGCCGCCTTGATAAACAATTTGTTTTAAAAAACGTACTTCTGCAGTAAAGAACTCATCGACTATTTTTGTTTGGTCCATAGAAAACTCTATTTCCTTTCTCTTTAAGAATCACCAAAATTATCCGATCTTTCCTTTACTTTTATTCCTTTTTTAAACCAATGCAAGGAAAAAAGACGAAACTGTTCCTACAATCCCTTACCAGATTAATTGTACACCACCAAATATGGATATATAACAAGCGGTGATCACTTTAACTTGTGCTTCCAGCATTTATTTTGCTACTTCTTCGTTTTCCTTTATTAAACCAGTGCGAGAGAAAAAAACAAAACTATTCTCGATTAAAGTCCCTCACTAAAATAAAGGAATTAGAAACATGCCGCAATGGTATAGGCCCGCGTAAAGTATCTTATTTTGTTTCTCTTTTGTTAAACCGATGCGAGAAAAAGAGACAAAACTATTCTTAATTAGAAAGTAGTCCCTTTGGACCCATTAGTATTTTGTAAAGGGTCAAATGCGGCGTTTTTGACCTGTCTCTTTACGGTTCGGAATTGTTTTCGTGTTTTTTCTTAAAATATATTTTCGATGTGGACTCAAAATTAATCTTAAAAGACTAAAACGGTGTGGGAGTGTATTTTGTGCTAAAATCTCGACCATCTTAATCCAGAAGTTTCGTTTTACAAGTAAGTTAAATAACTTGTTTGACCCTCAAAACAAAACAAAGACCAGTGCCGTAGAAATCAATATAAAATCAGAAAAAAAATATTAGGCTATTATATAAATAATTATTTATTTGTTAAAAGTGTTTAAACATAAGTATATTTAAAAATGTACAGGGTGTCCCAAGTTTTGGGGTTTTGATACTTTTAACTGAACTACGAGCCTTGATTTTTAACAGATAAGGTACGGTATCTTATTAATATGGAAAGATCTGAATAGTGTCTCACCCAAACTGATAGCCGGCCTTTTTGGAGGATTAGGCATACAGTTGTGAGAAACCACTCAAAAGTGAGCCACAATAGACCCACTGGTGGTCGCAGTGGAAGGGCTGCAAGGCCCACTCACATATGAATCATCATCATCAATATGGAAAGTAATTTTTTTACGTATACCTTTTTTATTTAACCGTATTTTTGTGTAAACAGTTTTTTTAGATTTGGATCGAGGCAATTTTTTAGGTTGGGTTAGTCCTTTTTTCCTACTCTGAATTTTTAAGGTTGTCTAACCTAAAATAAAATACACCAAGCTAAAAGCATCCTAATCAAACATCTAAAAAGTGTAAAGACGAGGTCTCTATATGCAGATTTGTTTTTAACCCTATAAAATGTCAGCAAAATTTTTTATTCAAAAAATTTAAAAACAATAAACTATAATTACCTACTTATTATTTTTTTCATTGTTAAATAAAATCCATTTCTAAGGATGATTGTTATAACCCAAAAATTGATTGCAATTTATTTAAAAACGAAAAGTAAATTTCGGCCTCGGTATCTAAATAACCCTATTTTTTACATCATTTATAAAATATTTTTTGTTCCTTATTATTAACTATAAGCGAGACGATATAAATATATGTTTTTTTATTTAACTCATTTTAAATGTTAAATAAAAAAAGTTATTTTTCAAAATAGTATCAGCATTAAGTGATGTGTCAAAAAATAAAACTGGCAAATAAAATTAATTTTTTAAACGAAAATGATATTTTGTTTAAATTGCATTGCAAAAATATTCTGTTTAAAAGACAATTTACATATTTGACATTTTGTTCAAAAATTACTTTTTTAAATGACATTTTGTTCAAATGGCGTTTTGGTTGAAAACAGTTTGTTTTAAAACATCTTTTTCAAAAACATTTTGTTCAAACATCCACCTGATAAAAAACTTTTGGTTTGTTGAAAAATTAGTTTTTCGAAAGAAAACCCCATTCGACAAAATGTAATTTTTTTAAAAACATATTATTTTCGAATGACTTTTTTTCAAACATTTTGTTTGAATGTCAATCTGATTGAAAACATTTTGTTAAAAAATATCTTTTCTACATGACATTTTGTTCGAAAGCAGTGGGTTTGTATGACATTTTGTTCAAATGGCAGAAAACATTGAGTTTAAATAATATAATGTTCAAATTTTTTAGTTAAAATATTTTGTTCCAATGACGATCTGATGGTACATTTTTTATGAAAATATCTTTTTTATGTTATATTTTTTTGAAAAACATTTTGTTCAATGACATTTTATTCAACATTTTTAAATGAGAATATGTTCAAAAACATGTTCAACTGTACAAATTGTGAAAGGCTTTCGCGGCCATCGTCCAATGGTGGGTGTGCTTTCGGGCTGTTCGGCCGTCGTCGTCAGAAAACATTGAGTTTAAATAATATAATGTTCAAATTTTTTAGTTAAAATATTTTGTTCCAATGACGATCTGATGGTACATTTTTTATGAAAATATCTTTTTTATATTATATTTTTTTGAAAAACATTTTGTTCAATGACATTTTATTTAACATTTTTAAATGAGAATCTGTTCAAAAACGTTTTTAAAACATTTTGTTCAAATGATAATCTGACCGAAACCATTTTGTTCGAAAACATCTTTTTTAAGTGACATTTTGTTCGAGCTGCATTTTTTTCGAAAACATTTTTGTTCATAAATTGCTTAAATTCATATGACATTTTGTCAAATTGTTTTGTTCAAAAATCTTTTTTGAATTTTGTTTGAAAGCAGTGTGATTGATTGGCATTTTTTTCGGAAACATTGTGATCGATATTATATTCAAATGATCTCTTTGTTGAAAACCTTTTTAATTTCTTGAAATGTATACGTTTGCGATCAATTGATTAGAGTTCAGTGTGGTTAGGTTAACAGGTTAGGATCAATTGATAAAGGTACCACCGATTGCGACCTCCCAAAAAGAAACACACAGGAGCTAGTTTTTCGAAGAGTTTTCTGTTTGAAGAAAATGTTTTTGAACCAAACGTTATTCAAACAAAATGTCATTCAAAAAAGATGTTTTTAAAAAAATTGTTAAAAAAAAATGTCAATTGAACAAAACATCATTCGAAAAAGATGTTTTTGAAAAAACTATAATAAAGCAATTACCACAGAACAGAAATTGATATGTTGCACTTTTTTCCAGTTTCTTTTCTAATGAAACTGCTGATGCACACCGAGATGGTAGTACGACGGAATAAGTGTCGCATTAACTTTTCTCAAACTAACTCGCTATAAAAAAGAGTTGTTTTTTAGGTACATATTTTTTGTAGGTTTTTGTAGACACACCTTTAATCTTATTAAAAGGGACAAAACCACCGTCGTAGGAGGCAGTAAATACAAATATATTTGCAAGAAATTTTAAATTCAGGGAAAATTGAAAAATGTAGAGTAGCATAACCAAAAAAAAATATTTTAGCTCTGGCCATGGTTCCTATCCTAATTAAAACAAATGGGTAAAAGTAACCCCACTGATGGGGTGCATCTTAATAAATCCCCAAAGTAAGCAAATTGTCTCCCCATCAAAGCAATAAATCGAGGGCTTTTTCAAAAAAAGTCCAAAATATCCTTATCCAAATAGAGCTCTGTTACTTTTTTACAATATTACTACCAATTTTTTATAAAAAAAGGAACTAAAATTATATTTACTTTTTTATATACAAAAGAAAAGTAGGCACTACACATAGTATCTAGCTTTAAAATTGTAATAATGGGGGTGATCTAATTATCGCTAGGAAAAAGAGAACCTTTAATACCATTTTCGGCTGCTGGAGACGACTTCATAATTCTCGGTGAGTGCCCCGGTTCGAAAATCAAGGGGGCTCTCAAGTTTTTATTAGAGCCTGACTCCTATTTTTAATGTTCGACTTCTGTATTTGAGAACATAATCTCACCAATGCTAATAATGTAAATTTTTATTTTCAATGGATTCAGCTGTAAACTAAATTAAATTGCTTGTTTTAATAAGTTAGGTATTTACTTTTAATAAGTAAATATTTTGCCGCCGTCACTGGTAAATTGATCGACCATAAAGAATAAACATACGTCTGCTGTGTGTCGCACAGCGTTGCCATCGTCTCTCCAAAAAATATTTCTATTCTTTTCCAACTTATTGAAGCATCTAGGGGTCAAATCGAATTGTTTTGATGAATGAATTTTTGCCGCGGTTCCTGGTCTCCTCCGGTTAATACGTTAATGGCCTCCCCCAATATCTTCCATTCTTCTCTGTCTGTCGCCGTGTTCATCCATCTTGCCAACATACTACATAATATTTATGCGTCGTGCAGCGCTCCGTCCCGTTGTCAGAGATTCGCGTCCGGTTAAGGGAGATTTCAGAATTTTTTAACCCAAAAAAATTGTCCGTTAATTAGAGTTATAGGAGTGAATTTTACATGTAAAGAAATAGGGAAAAGCTTGGTTCCAACAAATTTATCCGCCTAAAGGAAGTGTGCGCTTAATAGAGGTTCAGGAAAGAAGTTAAATCTAAAATGATGTTTTCTAGTTTATTTTTATTATTTTAATCAAAAATTTAGTTTTTTAATCAAAAACAATTTTTTTGGAAAATCATTTTGATATTTCTTTTTGTCCTCAGTTGTGATACATATTACTTTTCACAGAATTATTCGTTTACTCAGATTTTTGTTTTTACGAAAGTCAAAAAATAAACAAAAAGTCGTATATTTTTTTAAAACTTTTCTTTTTAGCGATATATCAAGAGGCAGAGAACAAAACCCGATTCAATGCCAAAACATACTAGATAGGGAGTCAGAACCGCGTGACTATATTTATATTTTGAAAAATCGATTCGCTTCTGACAAGATTTCAATCGATACTAGGATTTCATTGATGAGGTCAGTAAAGTTGGGAGATATGGTTTCTTATTATAGTAGTAATTTATTTTACTTATTCTCACTATATCTGCGTGTAAAGTTTTTCTATTTTCTTCAGATATTATATTCATATATTATTAGATATTCAGATTGTCCTCGTCTGTGTAAGGTTTCTTTTCTGTTTTTATTCATCTAGTTCCCGCATGTTTCTTCAAATCGTCCGCCATCTCATTTGGGGTCTTCTACTACTTCTTTTATTTTCCCAAGGTCTGCAGTTTACAATACATTTGTTCCATCGATCGTCGTTCTGTCTGATATTATGGCATCACTCTTTGGTTTTATTTCTTATGCATTCCTTTTACTATCTGTTAGCTTTATATGTAACATTTGTCTTTCCATTGATTTTTGAGCTTTTGTTACCTTATCCATGTTTGAATTTGTAAGTGTCCAGGTCTGGGATCCATCGGTAAGTACAGGAAGGATAAAATGGTTAGCTCAGATCGCGTTGCCTATCCTACACTAAAAATGAAAAGAATATCACTTAAAGTTATCCAAGTATACGCCCCCAGTTCTACCTAAGATGACGAGCACATCGAAAGCTATGGAAGAACACAAAACCCATCTTACAATAGTAATGGAAGATTTCAATGTCAAAGAAAGAAAATTAACAGAAGAAACTAAAATAGGGGATTTTGGATACGGCGAAAGGAATGACAGGGGCACAACCTTAATGAATTATCTAGGAAGAACACCTTTATGCAATGAATTTTTTCTATAGAAAGAAACCGCAAGTAAAGTGTACAGGGCTCAGCCCTAATGGAATAACGAAAAACCAAATCGATTACATACTAACTACTGAGAAAAACATCACTAGAGATGTAACAGTCAGAACAAAAATCTGCATTGACAGCCATTTCGAAATGAAAAGAAAAATTAATAATAACAATGAACAACTTGACACGAATAAACTTACACAAAATAAAGCTATATACAAAGAAAGGCTAACGGAACAGCTAACCCAAAACGTAAGATGCGAAAAAGAAAATATAGATGAAATAAATGATACATTGACAAGAGCTTTGACCAAAGTAGGAAAAGATATCGAAAAAAAAGATAAAAAACAGAAAATTGAGAATTAGTTAAGAAGGAAAAAGAACATCGATAGAATACAGAGAAATAAATCAAACTATAAGAAAAATGATATAAGAAAATAAAATAAAGAGCCAAGAAATAAAAATTGAGTGTTATAAAAGGTAGAACGGCAGAAAAACTAACGTTAAAGAAGATCTTATAAATATCATACAACTAACTATTCTAAACTTGGAGCTACAACCTGGAATAAGCAAAGCGGAAATAAAGAGAGCATTAAAGAGAATGAAAAATAACAAATCACCTGGAAAAGACGGAAATGAAATGCTCAAATACGGTTGTAAAACTGTAGGTAATACCTTCCATATCCTACTGAATAAAATACTAAAAGAAAAAATAATCCCAAACAACTGGGAAGAATCTATAATCATTATTCTACACGAGAAAGGCGATACAGCATACCTAAAAAACAGTTGACCATAAAACCCTAATAGAGCGAGCCAACGAATACAACATGCTACTATATATTGCCTTTATAGACTTTGAAAAAGCTTTCGACAGCATTGAGCACTGGGCAGTAAAAGCATTTTTAATTAATAGCCGAATAGATGACAGATCCACAGATCTAATAGCCAATATATATAGCGAAGCAACAACATCAATCAAAATCCACGAAGGAACCAAGCCAATCCGCATAAGAGGTATCAGACACGATAACACAATATTCCCTAAACTATTTAACCAGGCCCTAGAAGATGTTTTTAAAAACTTGGGAAGAAATGGGCATCAAATTAAACACACAATACTTGAACCACCTAATATATGCTGATGATATCGCCTTAATAACAGATAAGAGCAGCTAAAAATATAGGCTTGGGTATGAATTACACTAAAACGAAAATCATAACAAACACAGATGAATATATCACGATCAGAATAAACCAAGAGAAAATAGAACAAGTAGAGGAATATATATACCTGGGACAAATTATTAAACTAAAAAAAGCAAACCAAACAGCTGAAATCAAGAGACAAGTAAGATTGGCCTGGGCAGCATTCGATAAATTAAGCTTTAACAAATTTAAAACAAGTCTAGACTAATAAATTCAATATGAGCTATTCAAAGCGTCAAGTCAACGAATGACACTCATGAGGTTTCCTAGCTAGCTAGATGGAAAAAATGGAGAACACAATGACAAAACAACGAACAATTATAGAAGAAAAAAAATGAGAAAATCAAAATTTTAAATAAAAAAAAAACGCGACATAACAGAGTGCTTAAAAAGGGTTCAGAGGTCGACCGTAGATTTTGAGGATGAGGTGTTTACAGCAGAGGAAAGTTTTAAAAAAGAAATAGACAAATAGAAAATTGAAATATACAACTTAAATAAAGAAAATATGGAACTAGACAAAAGCGTGCTGGATGCTCTAAATAAATCAGAAGAGAATAAAAATATAAAAAAAATGGAATCCAACATCGAAGACCTGACTACATTAAAAAATGAATTATTGTCGACAATAAGAACACTAACTGAAGACAACGAGATTTACATGAAAGATTACAAAACTACACAGCAAGAGTTGTTTTTATTACGCAATAGTCTAGCAGAAACTTCCAAAGATCCAAGACAGAAAGCACATGCTACCACACAAAGGGATATCCGGGTATGTGAGGTCACTAAAGACCATGAACATTTAGGACAATACTGCGCTAATAATAGTACTGCTAAACATCAAATACTTATTATAGGTGACAGCTCTATTGTAGACTTATACAAATCACTAGAAAGATATAAAAACCTTCAAAACTACAATATTACTAATATTGTCAAACACAATGCAAACTTGGAGCAAATAACAGAACATATAGAAAATCTTGTAAAAAACTTTGACAAAATGGATTATGTAATAGTTAGCGGAGGATTAAGGAATGCCTTAAATGGCGGAAAAATAGAATCAACGGTTTTTGAACGCTGGGCGCAGATCTGCATGTTCACGAATGTAATGATTTTGTCTGTGCCTCTATGGAATAATAGAATAGTGCTTAACAAATTTGTGGATCAGGTTAATATTACTTTATTCCAATTTATTAAAGACCAGGGAAATTTACTCTCTTTTATAAACTTCACTTCACTATTCATTTTTAAATTCATCTTCTTTTACAGTTAATGGAAATACTCCTAAAAAATTTGCAAAGAATAAAATAGCTGAAAAAATTTCACATTTTATTCCTCAATGTGTTTTAAATTTTTTAGATTAAACTCCACCAAAAACAAATTAAATTGTACAAATAATTCGGCCATAAAAGACACTTTTTCTCTATTTTTATTAAATATTCAATCATCTCGAAACAAACTAGATGAATTAAATGTGTTATTAAATGATCTAGATTTACCTTCGTTTGTTTTATTAACTGAACATTGGCTGAAAGAAGATGTAGTGTGCTACTTAACAGACTATCAGGTAGTTTCTAAATATTGGAGGGATAACAGGTATGGTGGGACAATGATACTTTTAAATGAAAATATTACCAATGACTTTGAGATTGAAAACATAAGCAATTATGACTCTCTAATTAAACAAAATGAATTTGAATTTTCCATCTTATTATTAAAGAAATTAAATACTTATTTAATTTGTGTCTACCGGCCACCATCTAGCAAACCAGTCAATTTCTTAAAATGTTTGGAGTCACTGCTGTCTAAGTTTACTCTATCGGCCAAGATAATTTTGGCTGGTGATCTTAATATTAATTACGATGACCAGGAATCTAGAGACACAAAATCTTTGATTGATTTATTGACTTGTTTTAATCTCAGAGTCTTTGTAAATGAACCGACGCGAATTACGTGTAGTTCTGCCAAGACTATAGATTATATATGCAGTAATGTAGAAAAAAGCGAACTAACGTGTGATGTAATACCATCTGGAATTTCAGATCACGAAGCAGTATTAGCTAAAGTCTCTTTTTACTCAGAAAAATTAAAAAAACAAAAAGTGAAAACAAGAGTATTTAGTAACACAAATTTTAATATATTTAAAAGATTAGCCCTTAAAACAAACTGGGAAAGTATACGAAATTCGATGTTTTTAATAAAAGTTTTCCGCTGCGAAATATTAAAATAAAGAAAAAGAAAAAATGGGTAACAAAAGGTCTCAAAATATCAAGCAAACATCTTCGATCTTTGTTTACAATAAAAAAAATTGTCACTTCGATCTGGTTCAATGATTACTATAATACTTATCGAAAGATATACAAAAAACTGATAAAAGCATCTAAGAAACATTATTACAATCAGCGAATAAAGAATGCAAACAATTCGGCGCGAGAATACTGGAAAATAATAAATGAACTATAGGGAAAAAACTCGCAAACAAGCAATAACATGAATTTGCGACCATCAGAAATAAATAAATTTTACTGCACCATAGCGGGTCAGTTAACAAAAAAATTAAAATCTTAAAAAGACCCAATAAGCTTTATGCCACCGTTTTAATGCAAAGAATATTTTAAGTTAACGCCTACTAATAAAAATGAGATCATAAAGGTTATTAAAGATATTAAAAAGCAAAATTCATCAGGAAATGACAACCTATCAATAAAAAATTTTAAACATTTACCAGAAGATGCTCTGAACGTACTGACTGATTGTATTAATGATTCTTTTTCTTTGGGTATTTTTCCAGACTGCCTTAAATTAGCTGTGATTATTCCGATTTTTAAGAGTGGTGATAGAGATGATCGTTCAAACTATCGACCTATTTCTTTATTAAACAACCTTTCAAAAATTATTGAAAAAATAGTTAAGGCTAGGCTTATGGATTTTTTAAAACTAAATAATATACTTACCGAAAAACAGTTTGGGTTTCAAGCCCAAAAGAGCACAAATGATGCTATGTTTTCACTTCTGGAAGACCTATTCTTAGGCCTTAATGATGGTGAAAAGGCCACAGCGGTGTTTTGTGACTTTTCGAAGGCTTTTGACTGTGTCAATCATGAAACACTGCTGCGGAAGCTTAGCCACTATGGAATTAGAGGAAAGGAGTTGGAATGGTTTCAGTCGTACCTTGCGGAAAGAAGCCAGATTATTAGACTAAGAAATTGTGATGACTCAGAACCTCAGAATTTGACACATGACGTTCCGCAGGGTTCTGTACTTGGTCCCGTCCTTTTCCTTTTATATCTAAATGATTTACCAGCCCTGGATATATTAGGGATATTTGTGATCTTTGCAGATGACACTACAATACTTTGGAAACACAAAGACCCACAAATTTTAAAAAATATTGTAGAAAACGATCTATCCAAAGTGAAAGAGTGGTGTAACTCTAATGGTCTGGTATTTAATGTTCTTAAAACAAATATACTTTCATTTAAGTGCTCTGTAGAAGATATAGTTTTGGATGAAACCTCCATACAAAATAAGGATTCAGTTAAATTCTTAGGACTGCATATCGACTCAAAACTAAAATTTGATACACATATTGATATTTTAAACAAAAAGCTAGCAAAAGAGTGTTATATAGTAAGAACCATTCAAGAAGAGCTGGGTAAAAGCATCGCAAAGACCGCTTATTATGCACTTGTGGGGGTTTGCTACTCAAGTATCGTTTCAATCAGCCTTTGTGATGCAAAAAAGAGCCGTTAGATATTTATGCAATGTCAATAATAGACACTCTTGCAGGCTACTTTTTAAGCAAGAGAGTATTTTGACTGTACCTTGTATTTTTATTATGGAGACAGCATGTCTGATGTTTAAAAAATTTAAAACTTATAGTGAGAATCCTAATTACAATTTAAGGCATAACAATCTACCACTGCCAATACCAAAATACACCTTAACGAAAAACTCGATTATATACGAAAGTGTTAAAATATTTAACAATTTACCAGAAAGTTTAAAAAATATAGTAGAGTATAAAAAGTTTAGAAATTCGTCAAAGGGGTTTTTGTGTTTTATTTAGAAAATTGGTAAATTGTTGAATTAAATTAAGGTTTATTGTACCGTTTTTAATTATTTTAGAGTTTCTTTTATTGGTCTAGTTTCGAAACCGTATTTTAAATTAAACTTATTTTAAATGTATTTAATTTTTGTTGAGTGTTTTTGTCGTTGTATTATAAATTCTTGTTTTAAAAGCAACCCTTTATTGATACTTTTTTAATCTTTAATATTATAAATATATTTTTTTGTTTTTAAACTTTAGCATTAGGGTTTTATAATTTTATTTACGGTTTTTAAAATTTGACAACTTTTAGTAATTTATGTGCTGTTAGTTAGAATCTAATTTTCGCTTAGGAAAAAACTTTTGTAATAATTATACCCGCCATACCCATATATTTAAGTAATTTAAATTTTTATTATTGTTATATTATACAAAAATATTTTTTCTTTGCTTTATTATATATAAAAGTGTGTAAGGTTTTAACAATTTTCCACTGACGACTATCATTAACATTAATTAGCATTAATTTTTAGCTAGTCAAGTTTTTAATTTATGTGACCATTAATAGGTATTCTTACTAGGTTAATATGCTAATTGCTTTGTCAATAAGTTTTTCCTCAAATTTCTGACAATAAAGCTTAGTTTGATTTGATTGATTTTGATTAGCTAGACCTTATTGCGCCACATAATGAGATTGGCATAACATTGTAAGGGTTTTAGTTTGTTCCTTGAGGTTCTTTGGTGTTTGGTGGCTGTGTTCTACAGACAACACATTTGCTTGTCCAGAGTCACTGTGCGGATTGTTCCTTTACAGTCTGCATTAGCTGAGAATAATTTGCAGGATCTTTACCTTACCTCTGATGCTAATGAAATTAAGTCATTGTTTAGTTCAGGTTGAATCATGAGGTCTATCTTCTTTGTTCGGGTAAACGATATAGTCACTGTTTTGCTGGAATGAATAAAAGTCTGTTCTCGGCTGCACCATTCGTTTACCATATCTAAAACTTCTTGTATTTCAGCTAAAAAGCACAAATTGCGGAAATAAACTTGTTTTCTATTTCTTATTGTTGGACTTCTCCTGGCTTTTTTGGGAAGAGGCTACCGTGCGTCGCCATTTGCAGATATTTGTCTGATTTTTTATTGATTTTTTTTTTGTCAGATCTTGCACCTGTGAAGACCGGTGTATGTCTCAGGAGTGTTCATGTAACGAAGTGTCGGTTGGTCATTGGTACGATCCAGATGGAAAGCTGATACCTGAGTTTAATTTTAATGGTAAGAAAAAGAAGATTCTAATACAAAACATCCAACCAAACACATTGTTTTTAATCAACAGAACACCGTTTTGGCCGATTTTTTGCCTCACTTGTTTACTTTCAAAATTGAAAGTTTAACTTTCCACCAGTGTATGAATTGTTGAAATGGGCGAAAATGAGAATCGAAATAGAGATACGGATATCTTATCCATTTAAAAATTCATACACAGAAAATAGACAGTTGGCAATTGTGACTTCAAAGTTTCATCATTGGCAATTTATGATTTAAACTAATGAAAATATGTCATGAGGTACAGTTCACATCATTATTTTTGAGACAACTTTTTACAACTTTTTGTTATGGTAAAAAGCTGATAACTGTCAGAAAGTTATCTCAAAAAATATGATATATAAAAAAATCTAAATAACAATAAAACAATTTTCCAGCTAATTAATTTTTGTCTGTGTGGTTTATTAACTTGAAATCAATTTGGACTATTCAACAAGTAGCATTGAAACTTTATGAATTATATATATACCAACTTATACTTTATTCAGAAATTCTCATGTACAGGGAAAATTCGATGTTTTTGGGGGTTTTAGGTATGCGACAAACTTACCAAAGTCAAAATCCAAGGAGGGAAATATCGGTCCTCTATACTCTAGCCTTATTTAGAGAGAGACGCACCTTCCGTCCTTGTTAAATCATAAGCGTCGGAAAATAAAAATAGACAATTTTGACAAACATTTACAGGGGGTGAAGGACAAAAGTGTTTATTTATCGGGGGGTTGCACCATTCGATTTTAACGGTCGTTTAACGTTAAATGTCGTTTAATTCGTTAATTTGTTTTGCATCACATTTTAACAGAAGTTTCAAGGATTTTAAACGGTGTTTAACTTAGACGCCCAATTTCGTCCGTTTAGTTGCAATTTTAACTATTTTTTGAGGCTTTTCTGAATTTGTGTTATGTTTTTCTAGCGATTTTTCTGTAAAGTACAATTCGAGTCGCCGTTGATTTGAAGACACTTGAGTTTAATGAAAGTGCTGAAATACCCAGAAAACATCACACCACAAAAAATATTTTAAAGATATCAGATACTCTTTTGTGCGTATAAACTGACAGCGGTCCTTGTTCTTAAGGAAATAGAAAAAAGCTATAGAATATGATGTAAACGTATGAACAACATTGTTTTAACTTCTTTTTTTTTTGAGACCAACAGAAACAACTACTCCGAGGGAAAATACCCCTACCGGAATTAAATTATACTGATGGTTTGATGCTTTCGTTGGGAACTTGTTAAAACCAGACGGGGATCACTCGTATCCCTGTGATCGACGTTGGAGATAGTGAAAACCAAACAGTTTTAACATTGTTTTAAGTTTTCCAAAGTGTGGCACAATTTGTCGGAATAGATTCTGCCAGAGTATCTAGAGTAATTGCAAGAGTTTTTGAAGCCATTGCCAATCAGTATCTATACTGCCGTCATATGCAAAAACACAGTAAGGATATTTGATATTTCACAGTCAAACAATCTCAGATAATATATTTTGAATAGAGTGTTTCCTTACAATGTGAGCTATCAAATTTACTTACTGTGTTTTTGCTTATGACTGCAGTATAGTTCTGCAATATGCCATGAAATTTACAACAAGAATAAAGTCAGCAGCCCCTTCAGTTTATTATTTATTACTTTGAGTGCCCTCGCTTCTGTTTTTCTTTCATATTGTTATTTATTTTTCTCCTGTTTATCCAAAAAAACTACCAAAAAAATATCGTAAAAAACATACAAGCAGAGAATGTGGGGTTCGAAATTTGGTTAGCTAGTATTTTAGAACGTGTAATATTAGCTTAAATGTCCGTTAGTTATTAGTCACATAATTTTTATGGATGCAACGGGCAATAAATTAAACTTCGCTTAAAAAATAACGGAAGTTTACGTAACGAACCGTTTGTTTAAGAATGGTGCAAGTGCAAGTCCCCCAATGAACTTGGCAAGAAAATAAGATAACCAAAAAATATCTCTATTCAATGACTTTTTATTCCTTTATATGCTTTGTATTTGTTTTTATATTTTTAATTTTTATTTTATATTGTAGTTTAATGAATAGGTTTATTATATTTTAAAATAAGGAAATTAAGTTTGTTTTAAGGAAAAAGATATACAAAAACAATAAAATATTGAGTGTGATACGTCATTTTAAAGGAAATTTTACGTTAAAGTCAAAAATGGTATAAGAAGTGGGTAATTCCATAAGAAAAATACCAATTTTATTTAATATCTCAAAAACTAAAACTGACAGATAAAATTATTTATTGGAAAATCTATAAACAAGCAATTACACCAAAATCAAATTTTTATAAATAAAAAGTTAGAGGCTACCTCTATAAATGTAGATTTCCTAAATCCCCTCGCAGCGAAAAAACTACATGGGCTATCAAGAAGAGATTTTGATATTTGAAGTTATCTAGAAAATCGAGCCCAGAACATTTTACTCGTTTTTATGTATTTCGGCTAGAAAATACAACCCCCCCCCCAAAAAAAAAACACCGAATTTGGCCCACCAAGACACATCTAATTGTTTTATTTGGTTACTGAAATGGGTGAAATTTTCGCCATTTTGTTTTCATGGGATGACAATACTGAACACAGAGCCTTATTTCTATAAGCCGGCACCCACGCATTAGTCGTTCTATCTTTTTTTAATGTCACAGCAACAGTTAAGTGGTTTACAAATATTTTTGTTTTTAGATCCACCAATGCTGTTCGAATGTAACGAGATGTGTAACTGTAACTACATTACTTGTACCAACAGAGTTGTGCAAAAAGGTTTGGCACACAGGTTCCAGCTGTTTAGAACACAAAATAAGGTATCTGCATAATTCATAACTTGTTAATAAAATCTAATGTTTAATGTTTGAGGCGGATTCATTTTACAAATAAAATTTTATCTGGGTATTACGCCACTATTAAGAATGTTTTTTAATTGAGAACACTGTCATGCTTTAGTATCTAATGCTAGGGTATTTACATCCTGTTTTTAAACCAGTAACTAATTTTCTGTATTTAAATAATAAGAAAATATTTTTTTAGGGTTGGGGCATAAAAACTTTAAATGCCATTCCAAAAGGAAGCTTTGTTGCCGAGTATATTGGCGAAATTTTGACTGATAAAGAAGCTGACAGGAGGGAGGATGACAGCTACTTGTTTGACCTTGATAACAGAGTAAGTTATTTATTACCACAGCCCCCCTCAATAACAAGCCTGATCCTACTTTCAAATTCAACATTGTCGATAACAACAAAATAGACTGACAAGAAAATAATGGAAATGTCAACCTTTGACAATGTTGCATTTCAAATTAGGATTGGGCTTGTTATAGAGGGGGCTATGATTTTACTTAAATTTCATTAGTTAACACCATAGACTTGTAAAAAAAAACCGGTTCACCTAAATACAGTCGAGCTTCGATAACTCGAAATCTTTAATAAGTCGAACCAAACTGTTGGCAATGGCGTCTAGGGTAAGAAATATATGTAATTTGTTCTTGATAACTCAAACTTCGATTATAGTATGTGGCGTCAACTTCGATAAGTGAAATTTTCTGGGGGAATTCCCTAATTACGAACTTGTTTGTTTGCATTGGAATGTTTTAAAGACGCGATTTAGTGTAACTTGTATTCAATTTGCTATACGTTTAGGGGTTGTACCGACTTTTCTTTGGTAAAATAAATATGTACATTTATACTTTTTTCCTTAAAAGAAAACGCCGCAAAAATGTTTGTTTATTATTTGATAAGTCGAAGTCTGGATAAGTCGAAATTTTTATGAGACACATTGTTCGAGTTATCGAAGTTCGACTATATGTAAATTTTTATTTAGTGAAGATCAACTAATTTTATGTTTGTTTTTCTTTTTTTTTTTATTTTAAATTCTGGTATATACCCTATTAGAAATTTGATGACCATCTTTTTAAACCATCTACTATACAACTATTTAATTTTAGGATGTAGGGCATGTAGAACTTTCAACTATTTTTCGTAAAATTATAATTAAAAATGCTACCGATATGGTGCCATTTCAAGCAGACACACTGTTTTTTTTTTTAGTTAGGCGGTTACGTCACCTGCAAACTGAAACGAATAAACCCAGCCAACAAACTTGCTTAATATAATTAACTATTTTTCAAATTCCTTAATTATCACATTAAATTTTAAAACAGTGAAATTTTTCTTTTTGGAGTGCTCATTTCTAAAACTTAATTCCTATCTTGCAAATCAAAAAAAAGTTTAAATCAAAACCAAATGTGCTTTATTATTGTCAGAAAAACAAAAACTTTTCATTGATAAAGCAATACATAAAAACTCTCAATTAAAATTCTTCAAACAATATCACAAAAAAAATTGTCATGAAAGTGAATAATAATAATGAATAATTAAAATTACCTATCTTATATAAAAATAAAAATTTATACATAGAAAAACCAAAAAGTTTAATTGACACAGCAATACATAAAAATTGCAATTAAAATTTTTGAAAACAATACTACAAAATATTTGTCTTAAAATATCACTAATACTTAAAACTCCTTATCTCATTTAAAAGTATAGGAATTTAAGTCAATTTAAAAAAATATATTATGTATTGGACATAATTGCACATTTTTAAAAATAACAAAATGAAAAAGAAACATAGCATAGTATATCATAAACACTAATTCTAAATAGCTTAAAATTTTCCCTACTGTTAACATCAGTAGGAACTTATTGGAGATTTTAAGACTGCGATATATAAGGGAGTTTTTTGTAATAGCAAACCTCGGAATAGGCAGTGGGATTTCATTGTGATGCTTTGTTTGATACATATGTTTTTATATTTTTTATATACAGGGTGTCCCAGAACTAATGGTACATGGTTAAGCTGTAGATTCCTTGGGTCAAAATATTAAGATTTAACCATACTTACCTTGGTCCAAAAGTTCGTAATAACCGAGATACAGGGTGTTAAACTTTATTTTTTCAATTCCATTTTCTTTAATAACTTTTTTACTAATTAATGTTTTTGCAAAAACTAACCAGCGTGTAAGTTTTTTTTTAAATTGGCAAGATGATTGTTGAAAAATTTGATGGGTTGTTGAATGAACCCTGTAAATTGTACAGGGTGTTCCTTGGACCACTACCATTGCATAAAAATCAGTGTATTTTTCTTGTACCTCGGTTTATACCAGTTTTTATGTAAAATAATGGTTTTCCCATCCATCATTTTCTGTGCAAAATGATTAATTAGTAGAAAGAATTGAAGAAAGTATCATAGATAAATTAGGCATATCACTCACATGCAATAAAAACTTTACATGCAAAAATCTCAAAAACCGTTGCTCTGAGCGACTTTAAAATAGTATAACTTTTTTAGATAAAAAGGATGGAAAAACCATTATTTTACATACAAACTGGTATACACTGAGGCACAAAAACAATACACTGATTTTAATGCAATGGTAGTGGTCCAAGGAACACCCTGTACGTTGTACATCAAAATTTTCAACGAAATCGTCTTGTCAATTTCAAAAAAACTTACACCCAAGTTATTAAAGAAAATCGAATTGAAAAAATAAAGTTTAACACCCTGTATCTCGGTTAGTACAAACTTTTGGACTAAGGTAAGTATGGCTAAATCGTAATATTTTTTTTAAATATGTACCATTAGTTCTGGGACATCCTGTATAAGGATAACTCTTATAAAACGACGAGTTAATGTTAAAATGTGTTCCTTATTGAACAAGGGTTTACAATGATCTCTTATGCCAGCCCTACATAAGAATATGTATCGCACACACCGCTTTTGAATTCTAAATATTGACAGAAACAAAGAGTTACTAGAATTCCTCCAAAAGGCAGTACCATACCGTAGACCAACTAATGCATAATAAGTGGTTTTTGCCATATTTGAGCCAAGTTCCCAGAATGTTTGCGTAACAGTATAGCTACCTAACGCAACTTTTTTACACAGATTTAAGATATGGGTCTCAAATTTTAGATTACGATCTATGTACATTCCCAAAAACTTAGTATCTTCGCATTATAGAATAATTTTGTCTGATACGTCTTGAAAAGTAAATTTAAAACAGAATTTTGGTTTTCTCAATATTAAAACACATATAGTTAGCACATCACACCATAATGTTGTTTAATTAATATCCGAAACAACAACGTTCTGAAAATGCCTTCTGTTACTAACCTTAACAGATCCTCTATGTAAAGGAAAAACAAAATGTGTCCCAAAACAGACCCATGAGGAACCCCTGTATTTACCGATATTAAACATGATTCATAACTTTCATTTCGGACCAATTGAGGTCTTCCTGATAAGTTAGATTTAAAAATCAAAGATAAATGTCTCCTAAACCCATATTTGACTGGTATTTTCAAAAGCAAAGTATGATTGACCCAATCGAATGCTTTTGAAAAGACCGCCACTGCATATTCTTTGTCATTCAATTTGAGTTACCGATTTTTTAAAAATGAATGAATGATAAGAGCTTATGATTTCAATAAAACCCAGCATTTGCTTTTAAATCACATTTTCAATAATTTTTGATAATGTTGGTAACAAAGAAATAGGTCTGAAATTAGACGGCTCTTTTTAGGACCCCGACTTGTGCAATGGGATCACTACAGCCTTTTTTTAACACATTAGAAAATTCACCAATCGCAAAACATTTATTTATAGCATGGGCTAAATAATTTAATACAATAACATTCAGATTTTGAAAAAATTTTAATGGCATATCATCAATTCCCGACGAATTACTTTTAATTTATTTTATTATAGATTGCAGGTCCTCTGCAGTTGTATTTCTTAAAACCAATGTTTCAAACACATTATGGTTTTCCAGGTAGACTCATGGGTCTGTTCTAGAATTCAAGTTTTCTGTAAGTTTTTTACCAAAACTAAGTTATCTGAACTGTTTTTTTTCTCTTGTTTTGCTCTTTCACTATGTAAAATCTTGCTTATTGACTGTCAACGATGTATTAAAAAATAGTTTTTATTTATTGTAGGAATCCGACTCATTCTGCGTTGATGCCAAGTTTTACGGAAACTTTGCCCGATTCATTAATCATTCCTGTGATCCCAACCTACATTCTATTAAAGTTTTCGTAGACCACCACGACTTACGATTTCCTAGGATAGCACTTTTTGCCAAAAAAGATATAGACGCCATGGAAGAATTAAGGTAAATATACTTTAAAAAAGTAGTTTTATTTTTCTACTGTTAGATTCTCATGCGGCTTCAGTATCTTAAAATTTGAGGTAACATGTTTTTTCCTTAGAATCTCTTAACTTTAATTTTTCTTCCACTAAATTTTGCAGCAGCTTGTCTGCCTCTCAGTCAGAATAATTTTTATTTTATTTTATTCAATGCATCAGTTCTTGATTTGATCTAAATTTGAAATGCAACGGCAAATTAAAATTTTATTTTCTAAAACTAAAAAGTATGCACCGCATTTTTTGCTAATGTGGAATTAAAACAATCACGTTTTTGGGCACTACTAATGATAGCATGGTCCCCGTTGAGTTATACTTTATTTAGAAGAAATTTTAAAGTAAAAAGCAATTTGTTTTCCTTGAGGCTTTGTGTTTTTTTAGAAAATCGGAAAATATTAAAGTACATTTTAGTTAAGATTGAATTAAACCCTACTAGCTCAGTCAAATAAGTAAAAAAACCTGAAAAAATAGGTGCAAGCTGAATTTATGTAGGCTTATTCCTTAGCATCTGGGACATCCTCACATATTTGCCGCCAAAATCCTCCTTGAGCTTCGCTAGTAGTCAGTTCTTGCCTAGTTGTGACACAATATTAACGTGAAAATTTCGTCAAGTAAGAATTTTTATGGTGGAGATCTGATATATGGTGCAGAGCCACTTTGTCACCGCACATGAAAATTTTTAAGACAGCTATACCTATATAAGCTTTTAACTACATCGCTTAAAAGAGAACTGATCTAGCTATAAGATGCACCTATTGGTTAAGGCCTCGGATTCTTTTGTCATACAAAAAATCTGCTGTAAGAAAATATTTTTTTCTTTGACTTAAAAAAAAGTAAAAATTCTGCTGCTGCTCTTAGTCGTGCTTATATAGCAATGTTGCTGCATCATACATCAATCGATTGGAAATTTTACGTACTATAAAATGTCTTATAACCAATTTTGATGTATCACATATTGGTGTTTTATATAACAAGAAGATAGATTTTTCCTAAATTCACAAATTGTAGCTGTCCTAGACAGCTACAAATACAAACTAGGAAGGAGTTATGTTTATGTTTAAAGTTTCTAAAAAAACATACGGTTTTTGAGAAAAAATTGTTTTATTAAAAAAATCACTTTACTTTTAATAAATTGCCCCTAACTTGACAGGTGTTATTAAAATAAATAAATAGTAGGTCATACTTACTTACATTTACAAAAAAATAACCGGAAAATGCCGAAGATCAGTAGGACACCTTGTTTAGTGACAAAGTGTACTCTGTTTTTCATCTTGAGCAAAAAAAAACAATAAAAAAGTAAATTTAGTTAACTCTAATAAATAAGTATTCCCGCATATACATGTACTAAAAGCTACCTAATGTATTAAAAATACTTTCCCTATCCAACAGCATATCCTAACCTATTGTTACATTTTAGACTATATACTACAAGAAAGTGGACATTCAAAGATAAGACTCATTAATAATATTTATTGTTAAATGATAGCGCAAAGGTTTTGTTGTTCCTTAATTAAGT
Source organism: Aspidapion aeneum (assembly GCA_963576565.1). Taxonomy (NCBI): domain Eukaryota; kingdom Metazoa; phylum Arthropoda; class Insecta; order Coleoptera; family Brentidae; genus Aspidapion; species Aspidapion aeneum. The sequence goes on from OY755040.1 coordinate 44,947,656, forward strand.
TCTGTTTAAGGTGATATTTAAAACTTAAAATAGATTTCGTCCTTAAACTATAAGTATATGCATTTTAAACTTTACCAATTTGATAAGAGAAATGATCTGAGGTGCTGAATGTTTTTGGATAAAATTTTGTCATGCAAATATTTTGGGATTTTGTTACACGCTGTTTTATGAAAGAGGCAAGAAGCGTGGAGAATTCGTCTCCGACTCATGTTTAGCCATTTGATGTTAGGGTTACATAATTTGTAAGTAATATCTTTTCTATTTCTGATTCCGCATATTAAACGAAGACACGCATTTTGTACAACTTGGATTCTGCAAGAATCATTAGAATTCAAGCATGGCCTGTATATTATTGGTACGATATAGATAAGCGATACCCCAAATTAAAGCTCTAATCCTGTACTTTTGAATGCGCCCACCATACCACTCTCTTGGAGGGGGTAGAGTGGTTCTGCACCATATGCCAGATCTCTACCAAAAAAATTCGTATTCTTCGATTTTTTCTGAAATATTTGAAGTATCACACAATATTGTATCATAAAGAGGCAAGCTGGAGCTAAAAACGGCCTATTAGATGTAAGGCCCCAAACGTCCTAAAAATCAGTTTTTTGCGATTTTCTGAAAGACTTTTTTTAAAATTAAGAAATAAAAACTATCCGAGGTTATTCGATTTATACTATAAAATTAAGAAAAAACCTAAACTAATATTTTAATACATACTATCAAGCTATCAAAACGGACGGGCCACGATACTCCACTTTGTTGACGTCACATCCGGGGCTGATTTTTTTTTTGATGGTTGCGTCACGACACAGCTGATTGTCTTTAAAATATTGAAGTTGGAACAGGGCTATCAAAATGGACGGGCCACGATCCTCCACTTTGTTGACGTCACATCCGGGGCTGATTTTTTTTTGATGGTCACGTTACGACACAACTGATTGTCTTTAAAATTTTGACGTTGGAATGACGGTTCATGGATATTTGATTTTTTGTTAAATAAAGCCGTTTTTGAGATTGTTTTTACTTTATTCTGGCAGAACAATGTTTTTTAAATGTATAGTAAGCCCTAATTTTTCATAGCCGCTTCATTAGCTCACACAAAAATTAAGTTTAAAGCAGAAGCGAATGTGACAATCACATATCACAAAGTCAAATACATGTCAAATATAACAGTTGGCATGTGGTACATGGCGGGTAATTTGAATTCAAAATAAGGAATGCTAAATCTTGAAGATTTTAACCTTTTAATCATGTTGCTTCCTTACAAACCTTTGGTGGAATATCGGGATGGTGTCTGAGAATATTTCACTGAAATTTTGCGGAAATCTGTAGTGCCATTTTGAAAATATCATAAAAAAACGTCTGAGCTCCCATAAAACCCAATGTAAAATTCAGCCCCGGGAGAACAGCTGATTTTTTCAGGGTCGTGGCCTCTATTTTTGTGTTGGCCTTGGTTGGAATGACGGTTCATGAATATTTGATTTTTTTAAAAAAGGAAGCAGGTTTTAAGCTTGTTTTTACTATATTCTTGAAGAACAATTTTTTTTTAATGTATAGTAATCCTTAATTTTTCAGAACCGCTTCATTAGCTCGCACTAAAATTAAATTTAAAACAGAAGCGAATGTGACAAACACAAATGACAAAGTCAAATATATGTCAAATATAACAGTTGGCATGTAGTACATGGCGGGTAATTTGAATTCAAAATAAGGAATGCTAAATTTTGAAGATTTTAACCTTTTAGTCATCTTGCACCCTTACAAAAGCTTGGTGGAATATGGGGATGGTATCTGAGAATATTTCACTGAAATTTCGCGGAAATCTGTAGCGCCATTTTAAAAATATCATAAAAAAACGTCTGACCTCCCATAAGACCCAATGTAAAATTCAGCCCCGGGAGAACAGCTGATTTTTTCAGGGTCGTGGCCTCTATTTTTGTGTTGGCCTTGGTTGGAATGACGGTTCATGAATATTTGATTTTTTTAAAAAAGGAAGCAGGTTTTAAGCTTGTTTTTACTATATTCTTGAAGAACATTTTTTTTAATGTATAGTAATCCTTAATTTTTCAGAACCGCTTCATTAGCTCGCACTAAAATTAAATTTAAAACAGAAGCGAATGTGACAAACACAAATGACAAAGTCAAATATATGTCAAATATAACAGTTGGCATGTGGTACATGGCGGGTAATTTGAATTCAAAATAAGGAATGCTAAATTTTGAAGATTTTAACCTTTTAGTCATCTTGCACCCTTACAAAAGTTTGGTGGAATATGGGGATGGTATCTGAGAATATTTCACTGAAATTTCGCGGAAATCTGTAGCGCCATTTTGAAAATATCATAAAAAAACGTCTGACCTCCCATAAGACCCAATGTAAAATTCAGCCCCGGGAGAACAGCTGATTTTTTCAGGGTCGTGGCCTCTATTTTTGTGTTGGCCTTGGTTGGAATGACGGTTCATGAATGATTTTTTAAAAAAAGGAAGCAGGTTTTAAGCTTGTTTTTACTATATTCTTGAAGAACATTTTTTTTAAAATGTATAGTAATCCTTAATTTTTCAGAACCGCTTCATTAGCTCGCACTAAAATTAAATTTAAAACAGAAGCGAGTGTGACAAACACAAATGACAAAGTCAAATATATGTCAAATATAACAGTTGGCATGTGGTACATGGCGGGTAATTTGAATTCAAAATAAGGAATGCTAAATTTTGAAGATTTTAACCTTTTAGTCATCTTGCACCCTTACAAAAGTTTGGTGGAATATGGGGATGGTATCTGAGAATATTTCACTGAAATTTCGCGGAAATCTGTTGCGCCATTTTGAAAATATCATAAAAAAACGTCTGACCTCCCATAAGACCCAATGTAAAAATCAGCACCCGGAGAACAGCTGATTTTTTCAGGGTCGTGGCCTCTATTTTTGTGTTGGCCTTGATACATATTATATAAAAAATAAATATCTTTTTTTTCTCACGCTGTATATAACTTATAACGTTTTATACAAATACTCGTATTAGTCTGCAATCTTTGTATTATAATTGTTCATCAAGGGCGTGAAAAACCAGGCTGCATGTAATTCACGGATAAATTATTTTTGCAGACATATTAGAAACTAAATCTCTTAGTATACATTATACATTTGTGAAAAAATCATGATACAACGACTATTTTGTAAAACTTTATTTAGCTGTGTTTAGAATTCTAAACCTCTAAAAGTCTACTCTTAGGTTCAATTTTTTGCTTAAACCCGTTTTCCCATTCAAGTTTAGTAAAAGACTATTTTTGCTATTTTTTTTAAATAAATTGCATTAATAGCAGTTTGGCTGGAATTTCAAATATAATAAATATGTACACATTTGCACATATTTTAAAATTGTTTTTATCAGAAGTTGATTTTTTTTATATAGGATTTTTTTCTCGTATAGTCCTTAATTGTATATTTTTTTTAAATCCCATTGGCGGTTCAGCTATTATTGTCCATTGTCCTAAACTTTACTTAAATTGTTTTTCTTTAAAAAAATAAAAACTAATTTTAAGTGCATGGTGCCGGTGGGGATCAAAATCATATTGAAAAATGTTTTTTTATATTTTAATAAATTATTTGGATTTTTGAATTATTTAAAAAAATAAAAATTCTAATAGCTTTTATTTTGAAATGCATTTCTAACTTCTTTTTCGAAGAGGAAATATTGTTCAAAAAAATATTATCGTCAGTAAAATGTCAAAATTTGGATCCAAGCGGGTGAAAACCATATCTGTTATAGTTTTTGCAAAGTCAGTTAAACAAAGGTTATTTATATCCTTTAAAGAAAGTGACATGGGCGGCGGTAGATATACTCATTAAAATTATTTCATTTAATTATGGCGTAAACTAAAGAAATAAAAATAGATAATAAAACTTTCTATTCCTATACCTACAGAAACGACACTGATTTATTTTCTAACTCTGCATACTGCCGACTAAAGGAGTCCCGCAAAGAACACCTGAAAGCAATTAAAAGCGCATCTCAAAAAAATCTGCCAATCAAATGCTGCCGTCTAGCCACCTGTGCTGGGTCGGTCAGAAAACAAATACTTTGTCGTCGGCCCGCAAAGAGTCGCGCCTTTTCTCTGTCGGTAGGGTTGAAATTATACCAGGAAGATTTTATATGAATTTGGATAACTTTTGAAGGGCAGATTGAAGCAAAATTTCATGAAATCGATAGAACCCCATATTAGGAGCATTTCAGGTGACTTTGCAAAAACTACACAACTTAACGGTAAAATATACATTGAAAACTAGAAAAAAGTTTTTTAAAAAATGTCAAATTTCGTGCAGGGGATCAGTTGGGATTTATATGGTTATGGTTGTGAAGTCAGGAAGGAGTTCATACTCAAACAGTGCAATTAGTTTTTGGCACCATTTACACTTTAGTCCCTTGGTGTATAATATACTATTATTTGGCTCTTTTAATCGAGGAACGAAGATTGAGAATATATATAACTTTTTTGCAGTTTTGACTATGGCGACAAGTTTTGGCTGGTGAAGTACAAATCTTTTACCTGTGACTGTCAAGCTCTTAATTGTAAGTATTCGTCCGAGACTATTCAGAAAACTTTGGAAGCTTACTATTATCAGTAGAAATAAAATCTGTATATAAATATTTAATATTTATGAAAATGTAGGTATGCAGCCAATTTGATGGTTTGTTGACACCAGGTTGTATGATATTGGATAAGAGTTACCTTAAATGAATTTAGTGTCTAAGTTTTCTATCAGTTTTTCACTAGTAACTCCGGTATTAGGCTAGTCTTACACTACCAAAGATCTTTGACAAAATAAATAGGTATGTTTTTTAATAGCTATTTGTGTGAAAACTCCGCTTTGTCCACACGAGACCGCCTTAACCGTCGGTGAGTTTAGTTAACATATTTGTGCAAAATATTCATTTTTCTTTATAAAAGATGGGGTATAATATTAAAGATTTTTGAGAAACAAGTTTAGTATTATCAATGTTATAAATTTTTTGACATTTTATTTGCTTATCTCTTATAAAAGATTTTAAGAAAAAATAAAATATGTCCTAAAAGATATTTTAAGATAAAGCTCAAACTCTTAGTCAAAAATCTCTGTTGGTTCAGTTCGGTTCATTTTATAATTTTTGAGGTAACCTTTTTACAGTTATAACAACCATCATATGCCACAGATCTACCACAGGTTGGGGAAACGCCTATCTTGGGCGGGGCTTGGTCGTCAACAAAGTAGATTAAGCTAAGGATTAATACTAGGTCATCATTCGATAGTGACGTTAAAAGGATGGTTCCGTGTTAAAAGCGTAGATGGCGCTAGCACGAGAAAGACCCCATATTCATAGGAATATTTTGTATGGATATGAAAGACCGTGGCCCTGGTTGGTTCAGTGGGCGTACGATCGCTTTACATTCAGAGGGTGGTGGGTTCAAAGCCCTGCTGCTATAAACTCAAACCTACTATCTGTTTTTGAATACAAATTTTCCGGAAGTAGGGGTAAAGCCTGTCTTGGGCGCAGTTTGGGCATCAACGAAGTGGGCAAAGTTGATGATCACTACAAGGCCGTGGTTCGAAATTCACGTTCGGTGGTCCCGTGTTGAGAGCGTAGATGGCGCTAGCACGATAAAGACCCCCCCGACAAAGGGTATCAGGCAAAAGCTTTTTGGTATTCACTTGCGATATCCCAAAGCCAGAAGATTGTCACTTAGCAACATTTGCCAATGATACTGGCTTATTGAAGGTAGAAAAATCTATTGAAGAATCAATAGAAAAACCTCAGGATGCAGTCACCGAAGTTCACAGTTGAACCACAAAGTGGCGAATAAAATTAAATGAAACCAAACCAATTCATGTTGATTTTACAAACAAAAATGTAACTTATATACAAATCACAGTTAACAACGTTCATGGACCGTATTCAAATCATGCAAAATATCTCGACATGATGCCAAATTGCGCTGGAAAGCACATGTTAAGAAAAAGAAAAGAACTTGAGATAAGGTATAGAAAAATAGACTGGCTAATTGAAAGGAAGTCCAATTTAACAATTCATAATAAGTTACTGCTTTATAGACCAATACTAAAACTAGTATGGACATATGTTATTTAACTATGGGGTGGTACTAAAGACATTCTAGTTTTACATAGATTGAACTTGGTACGTTCGAAAAAAGTGACCTTCATTGGGACCTATATATCGAAACTGTTGCAGAGACTATAAAAAACTACGCAAAAAGCCGTGAAGATATACTCCATCGACATGTGAATGTGAAAGCATTTGAGTTTCTAGACATTACTATGCTAGTTCGAAGACTAAAAGGAGTGAATAAACTAAGTGAAATATATAAAACAAAATAATACTATAGACACAACAAAAATGTGAGTTGCAGATGGAGCAAGGCGGGGAGAACGGTTAAGTGAAGTCTAAGTTTAAATATAACTTTTCTAGTAAATAAACACAGTATGTGACAAATAAAAAAAACAAAAGCTTTTTGGTCAAAGAACTTTGATGATGTATTCCTCGCCAAAGATATATGATATATCGTTGGCCTGTCCTAATATTCATTAAAAATAGATAATTGATTCATGGTAATAAGTATTTCAAAATTATCGATAATTTTAACTTTCAATTTCATAGAACGAGTGAAATTAAAATATAAGTTTGAATGAAAATTGTCCGATTAATTTTTAAGAACGAGAAAGATTTAATTGGCATAATTTTCGATTAAAAAAATGCCTTCGGTTACTATGTGTACTTCGAATCACATTTACGTCAATTTCGTATTCGATCATATTCTAAAATTAATTTGTAACATCCAAAAATTTGAGTTTTGTTAAGTTTAAATTTTCTGTTGTGTATAATCTCAAAGTAACGTAAAATTTTTGCGTTGTAATTTTTGAATATCCAGTTATTAGTGCGGTACCCGTTGATGATTACAACAGTATATGAATAACTATTCTTATGATTTTTTTCATAATAAAATAGTATTTAAATTTTTCTATATGTACAGAGGGATCCAAATTATCCAGCCTTACGCCGCTCGAAGTTTTAAAAATTTTAAAGGTAAAAACCATATCTTGATAACCACACATCTGGCCTTTTTTCGAGGTACGCGGGCAAGGTCGTACCAGACACATGGGAGGGAAATAGATAGTTTTACGACGAGTGCTCAGCCGAATTTTATGGGAACACCACGGGGATGTGGCAGTGGACCACCTTCTCCGATACCACCTTACTTAATCGTTTTTTTAAATCTAAAATAAAGAAGTATTCCATTGACAGGAATCACTTCTCTTTATCTTACCAGACCAATATGGCCTACTCTATTAAAACTGATCGATAGTTACGTCTTGTAATATAGTAGGCAGCCAACACGGGCGGCTTGGGAGAGTTGTTTTCCACTAAAACTGCAGAACAGAGGGCTTCGCCTATACGTTCAATCCTAAATAAAATTCAGCAAAAGAACCTTTCAGTGATTCATTGTTTCTCAGTGTTAAAAGAGTGGACTATTATAGGCTACCAGTACTGACGTCTCTAAATATAAAACTGAACGGATGAAAGGGTAATCTATTACCCTGCCATGTCTCTGCTCAAACCCCCCCGCCTTAGGTATGCCCTTGTACAGGGGTTTTTTAAAAGTTTGTATAACTTTAATTTATAAATATTTCTCTCGTTTTCACTTTTTAAAATATACAGTGGACGCTTTCTAGATGTGACGTCACTTTAATTGTGAAAACCTAGATAACCACTACGATAAAAAAAAAGCTGATGAGTTATGTTTACATATCCTGCAGTTATTTTTAGAGGGCCATTCCTGGGAGACGTGACTTACGACTAGAAAAGGGTTACTATGTATATTTACTTGGTTTATTTTTAGTCTGACATTCGGAAAAGGTATATTTTTTATTTTTGACTGATTAGTTAAGGATGTAATGTCTATGTCTTGTTTTTACATTTAGTTTGTCGTTTTGTAATTTGATCTCATTTTTTAAAAGTACAATTTTTAGAAGTATTTTATAAGTATATGTAGGTGTGAGGGTTATTGTTTACAATGTTGTGCAATATATTACCAATTAAAAACCAAATCGAAATTGTGTACATTTTTTAGTGTATGATATGAATAGTGATCGTATTAAACGCAAGAAAATAAATGCTGTTCTTTTTTAAAAATATTTTATAGTATGTTCAAATTCAATTATTTAATCCAAAAATCACAAGGGCGTGAGAGAAAATATATGATCTAAGTATGCAAGACAGAGAAAAAGAACGACGTTCATCCAATGAAAAGGCGGCGAGCTAAAGCATTCCGTCGATGTCAGAGACTGGCTATACTTTTCATGTACTTTTGAATTGTATACCTTATCTCTCACACTTGCGACTTCTCAATAGGGGTGACCAAAAATTTCAATTAATCGATTCGATTACTTAAAAAATCGGTTGAAATGAATCGATTCAAAATAAAACGATTCGATTTAAACCTAAGAATTTTGTTGGTGCACCTTTTTTTTTCTTTTATTATACCGGTACCTATTTATATTATATTAGGGGTAGGGGGCGTAAAAATAGCTTAAAATTAATTAATTAAAAATATATCGAATAAATTTAACCGAAACCAGTGTAACAGTGTTCTCTTTTAGCTTGTGAACTCGAATTTAAAAAAAAATCCGCTTTTTGCGGCCTCTATTAAGCACAAGAATAAATAATACCTATTTACGCAGAAGAACCTTATATTTTAGTCTGTTTAGTCCTTTGTAGATGGCACCACCCAACCGATTATCGTGCAAAAAAAATCGATTCGATTCAGAATCGAACCGATTCTGGACACCCTTACTTTTTTTAGACTATTCTAAAAAGTTACAGTTGCGCCGACTTTAATATTACTGAAAAACATTTAACCGATTTTGATAAAATTTAGTACCTGGGCTCGTGAGGTAGTGCCATGGTGCCAGGGCACTACTCCCCTATTCTTCGGCAGAACAGGTTTTTTTTTTCATTTTTAAAACATCTTTATAGTTTTTTATTTTATTGTATGCATTTCTTTTTAGTTTAATAATTATATGTAATTTGCTAACCCTGTGCATTTCTATGGATCACACTCCGACTCCACGCGACGCGATCTTGGGGACATTACCCAATGATCCGTGCTACAACTCAAGGCAGCGTACCAGTCCAATGAGTATATGTTCCACTTTTCTATTGACTCCTTCGAATAGAGATAGATTTTATGAGCAGCCTATATGAGCGACAGAGTTAGGGCCAATGTTGGAAATTTAGCGTTGTTAAAATCGCATTGTTTTTGTGCCTGGAGGATGTTTTAATTTACGCCCTTTAAAACACATATCAATTATTTCAGCATAATTTTTTTTTGGATAAATTATGGGTTATTTCATGGCGGAATTCGGGTGGGCATGGGTTAGTTTCTTTAAAATAAAATAAAATTAGAAACCGCAAACATAGTAGTAGTTGGTATGTGTTTTAATGACCCGTGGGAAAACATTTGGGAGCAAAACCTCCATTTCTTTTACTAACTTAACATTCTGGCACTACCGTGTTGTATTGGCACGAGCTGCCGCTGCCTGGGCTGAGATTGGACTCTAGTTGGTCTTACTTAAAGACAGCTTAACTTAACTTCATAGAAGCCCAGAAAGGGAAAGGTACTATCAGTTCACAGTACACCGGTCTATTTTTAAGTGATGAGTAACAGGCTGAACATAGCCCTTCCCACTACCGTGTAAAGGATAGAGAAAGCTATTAACAATAAGAAATACACACTCGCAGTTTTCTTTGACCTTGAAGGAACTTTTGACAAGGCAAGAACAAGCTCAATAAGCCGAGCAATGCAGAAGAAGGGCATCAGCCCGGTTGTCATATTGTCACACAGATCATAATTAAATGCACTTCGTATTACTTTAATTATTGGGATCCATATAAATTAAAGGCGTGCATCTATTATAATAAAATACCAAGTTATTGGCAATAATAATAATTCCACTCCTAACTAAGCATTCGTAACCAGTTTCTGGACGTCCTGCTGAGCTTCGTAACCAGTTTCTGGACGTCGTCTCTTTTTTAACCCTGAACCTGTGGTCCTGTGTACTGCGTCCCCCGAGTCCTACCCGGCATAATTCACAGTAAGGCCGTATTTATGGTTCTCCATATATTTTTTGGGTAGGTTAGCGTAGGCTATAATTTCTGTCGATTTATGCGCTGTATAATTATAAACGAAATATATGTATTAAACTTCCCCCGTTTCCGATAATTTTCTACGCCCCCATACTAAAGACCATTAAGTCTATTTTTCTCTGTGACAATATCATGGACCGAGATGGCCTTACAGACGAGAGAACATGTAGGACGTACAGGTCAAAAGCAGGGTAGAAGGAGACTGCATCCAGGCCAGCTGCCTATCGCCGCACTTCTGGTCTATTTAACAAACTAGAAGATCAAGTATTTTACGTTGAAGCGTACGCCGACGATGGACTGGTTATAGTGAGGGTACCGTAGGATGTCTCTTGTGTGTATAAAATAAATATAAAACAGTTTTAAAAACATTACAAACTTTAATGAATACAAAATAAAACTAAAAGACTTTTCTTATGACCTGTAAAACAAAGAAGACCCAAAATATTAAAATAAAAACTTGAATTTACCATAATAACAAACTGCAAAATATTATTCAAATAGAAAAATCTTATGTTTTTTTACTAATAACTAATTTAGAGGTTTTAGTTTAAGTTCAACAACCGAACCGAACCGAACCGAACCGAACTTAGAATGTGACTACCGACTTGTCTGCTCAAAGTTTGGGTTTTTATTAACGGTATGTTGAATCTAAGTAATCCATTATTCCCTCTTTAAAGAGCTTGGAGGAACCAAGTCAGTGGCGTTGCTGATAATCCTCAAGTTTACTTTACATTCTAGCTAATAAGCTAAACAAGAAAACCTAAACGAAAACAGAAATAAAATTACATTTTTTAGACAACATTTTCTTATCTAACAGTTCTTGCTTAGCCAATCAGTTTGAAGGGAAAACCCTCTCTCTATTTGATGTATTATACGCTTAACCATTACAACTCCCACTCTTCACTTTTTAGTAGTTTTTCACGCATCAACCACCTGCTGTGTGGTAGGCGGCACCTAGACGGTTATTATTGTGGAAGGAAGCAGAACCACTTTCTTATCTCTGCCAAACCATGTTTTGTGCTTTTCGTTTTTCCAAGCTGGTTTCGTACAGTCAAGGGTAATTTACATTCCTGAAAATAGTACCAGGAAAGTACCTAGGCGTAATTTGCGAAAGGATGCAAAGGGTGTGCAGCCTAACAGAGAACTGGTTCACCCAGACGAAAATGATTCTCTTTACTAAGAAAAAAAAGATCGATAGCTTCAAAGCACCACTAATGTATGGACAACCACTTGCCTTATCGCAGGAGATTAAGTACCTGGGGATGGTGCATAGACAGTAAATTAAACTGGAAACTAGATATAGACCGACTAACAAGAAATATGACTATGACATAGCTAGAGACCCTGTATATATGACGTATTTTAAAGAAGTAGAGATTTTAATTTTTATTTTCCGACGCTTATGAATTAAGACGGACTGAGGGTTCGGTTCGGTTCGGTTCGCGTCTCTCTCTAAACAATGCAATGAGTATAGAGAACCGATATTTCCCTCCTCTGATTTTGACTTAAATAAATTTGACTTTGATAAGTTTGTCTCGTCTAATTTTCTAAAATATGTCATACATACAGGGTCTCTCGACAGCTAAAGTGGGGACTTATCCCAAGAATGTGCTGAATCTACACGGTCATCATAAAACCGAGAATCCACTATGGGCCTGTGGTCTGGTGACCAGGATCAATGGAAACCGCTAATCCAAAAAGCCCGAAAGCGACTTTACCGTGGCTGTCCACTTAGATAAAGAAGGATGAGACGTGGGCGTTAAGAGAAGGAGCGGTAGACAGAAAGGACATTCTGAGATCGCGACTGCGGCCGAAAAGGGGATTCCTTTATCGGCGTACAGGTACAGGCTAGCGATACCAGAAAAGCGGTAAAGAGAGAGAAGGATATATTGTCTAACCATACCATGGACAAAGGACGAGATTGAATTTCCTAGCGATGCCACGTTCTGCTATCAGTCCAAAGCTTAAAAGATTTCTGCGGCCGCGCACTGTTAGGAATCTCTTTCAAGAATTTTTACAGAGGAAAAAGTTCAACCTGTTACTTATCACCTAAAAAATAGACCGGTGTACAGCGTGTCCCATTTTCGATGGGATTAAATGGGAAACTCGGTTATTATTAAAGATATTAATTTTCTGATTGCACCTTACCGTGCTCTTTTTTTGAGCCGTTAAAAATGGCGTAATCAGATTTTTGCTATACCCCGTAGTTTCGCTAATACAGGGAGTTTTTGAAAAAATTGTATTTTTAATAATCCCTTGTATCTCGCTTATTTTGCGAGATACTTTTATTCTGTAACAACTTTTTTATGGCAACTTTTTTACAAGAAAATAATGACGTTATCAATTTTTTAAAATATTGTTTAGTTTTTGAGATATGGTATTTATCATAAAAAAATTAAATACGGACCTGGATTTTTTTTACTACTTTGTTGATTGGTTTCATGCTAGTATTATCATAAAATAATAAAAATTTAAAAAAATTTTGTTTTAAGGTAAAAAAAAATATTTATTATTTAAAAAAAAAATTAGTCCGAACCTGCATATTTCCAACATATATGTAAACTAAAAATTGCTAGTTAAACAATTTTTAGTTTAACTGTTTTGATACCTAGCATATTAAAATGGTTTTACGTTAATTTACAGATTTATTTGAAACAAAGTCTACGAAAAATACAAAAAAAAAACAAATTATAAAAAATAACTAATCTTTCTGATTACCATTATGTGTAAGACATTGTTGGCATTTTTGAGTAATTTTTCTTAACGCATTTTGCATAAAAATATTTCTGCCATTTAAATATTGGGATTTTGTTGCTTGAATGAAGTAGTCAAACATATCACATTTTTCAAAATCTGGATATGGTCGATTTCTAGCCAGGTTAAAATAATTGTAAGCCATTTACAAAAATGACAAGTAAAATGACAATGTCAATTCCACGCTTTTGTTTTGTAAATTTCACGACCTGCTGTTTGGTTATCAAATAATTAGTATGATATTATTTTTGTAACTTTTTAACGTTTTTTACTTTATTTATAAATTTTTTAATTATCATTTCAAAACAGATAAAGTAAAAATCGTTCAACTAGTGTGTCTTGCAATTTTTAATTTATAATTACGTTGGAAATTTCCAGGTTCGGACTATAATTTTTTTTTCAAATATTAAATAGTTTTTTTTAACATAAAATCAAAAAAATATTAAAGTTTTATCATTTTAAGGTAATAATAGCATGGAACTAATCAAAGTAGTAATAAAAAAAGTCCAGGTCCGTATTTAATTTTTTTATGATAAATACCATATCTCAAAAACTAAACAATATTTTAGAAAATTGATAACGTCATTATTTTGCTCTAAAAAAGTTGCCATAGGAATTAATTAAAATGCAATTTTTTCAAAAACTCCCTGTATTAGCGAAACCACGGGGTATAGCAAAAATCTGATTACACCATTTTTAAGGGCTCCAAAAAAGAGCACGGTAAGGTGCAATCAGAAAATCGATATTTTTAATAATAACCGAGTTTCCCATTTAATCCCATCGAAAATGGGACACGCTGTACTGTGGACTATTCACCGCGGCCGACCAAAGATAAAAATAATAATAGGTTACATCTTAACTAGTCTTTTAACTTCAGCTGGCAAAATGACAGTAGCACTTCATCTAGTTAATTAAATAATTATTCAATCCTTAAATTATCCTACTTTATGTCTGGTTTAGCGGGCGCAATGACAGTATAGCCTGTAGGAAATTAATTAAATATTTATTTGATTTTTAAATGAAAATTGTTAAAGTGTGCCGTTATTTATTTGGTTTAAAAGTGATGATGCTGTTTTAAATCTTATTTAAAGCTAAAAAGAAGTTGTGCTTAAAGTTTTGCCGGTCAAGCAGGACTGTGTGTGTTGCCACATTTACCGTCAAATGTTTATTTTCTTTTGCCCAGTAGTTAGTAATTATTGAACTTCGAGTTTTCGGATAATTTCGGTTTAGAATTATATATGTCCCCTTTGTATACAATTTTTCATTTTATTAAGTTTTTTTATAATTAGCAGCCACTTTTTTCAGAAAACTGGAAGTTAACCTCACACTCAAAGAAGAGGGGGAACCTCAGACGATAAATTATAGGTAGGTAGACAGAAGCTGACTAAGGATATCACGGGAGATCCAACGAGGTCGCGCTACGGGATCGAGATGTGTTTTCTTTTCAATCTGCGAAGCGAGAAGGATGTAAGAATTGCGTTTTTATAAACCCTGCAAATTCCTTTCTCGGGCATTATGCGGCCTTAAAATTTGCTATCGAAGGTTCAAACATTAAAATGGTGTTTTGGTGAAAAGTCCGCTCGGGATGTAATAAATTTGTTCATTGCTAAGTATGAGCAGCGATATTTCTAGCAAAACTACCGTTTTAAATATAATTAACCATTTTGATAAATTTGGGTACGTTAAGCTCTGAAAAAATTTTTGCGACAATGAAAAGGTGGACGAGGGTCCAAGACTCATGTCGGAACAAAGGCAACAGTGAGAAATTGCCGTTTGCGTTGCGGCTGAAGTACTCCTTCTTTAAGCTCAGCCATTGCTAAAGAGATACCTGATGATATTTCTCCCAGAACCATTCGAAACATTTTAAAAAAACATGGATTTAAAGCCCACAAGTTAAAAAAATCTCAGGAAGTAATTCCTAAGGACAATATTTTAAGGATGGAATTTTGTGAAAAATTATGGATCGTGCAAATCAGGATGAAAATTTTGTCAGTAATATTTTATTTACTGACAAAAGTACTTTCTCCCTACACAATGCGCACAATCCATCAATAATTACTCACTACTGGTCAATAGAAAATAAACATTTGACGGTAAATGTGGCAACGATGCTGCTGTAGTCAGTTACACATCTACAAAAAAATCATCTGTAAAATTTGTTTTGATGCCAGTGAGTATTTGGTGAAGGCTGGAACTATACAGTTTGCTTTAGATTTCCAACTCCATAATTCTGGAGCTAGCTAATTTGATCACCAAAAGTGTAGCTACTTGATAATATGTTTTAAGCTTATGTTGTTTGTTGTTAACACACTTGGGAGATGTTTGCAAATAATATAATTGTAATTGTGTTGTTTGTCTTGCTTTCTTGGGTTTCTGCTGCACTTGTTTCTGAATTTTTTTGAAAGTCAATAGTTTCATATTGCCTTTGATTTTGTGAATAAAGGAAATCTGTAGGCATTTAGGGAACTTTAGCTGGTTTTTGGACTTTAGGGTATTTTTGGTAAAGCTTTATAAATCCTAGCTGACCCCTCCAAAATGCCTCTGATGTGCTGGCTACTGCATTTCGTAGATAGAATATGCTATTTCTACTTACTCCCCTGACAGGATTTATAAACAAAATATTATGGTCGGGTGGAGTATTTACGACCTGGATTACCGAAAAATCTATATTCTACAATGACGGCTGCATGGAGTTTGAAATTGCAGTACTGAAAATATCCTGTGATGCTTGCAGCGTTGTGACTATACTTTATTAAAGTTTTTCTTTAGTCATTTTAGACAATCCCTGTTTTTAGGATTGGAAAGAAATTTCTGAGTTTGATTTTTTCAGACAATGATGATTCATATGTGAGTGGGCCTTGCAGCCCTTCCACTGCGACCACCAGTGGGTCTATTGTGGCTAATTTCAGACAATAGCGTCCTTTTTGTTTTGCAGCCCTAGTACTCAATTTTTAATGTTATATATATCAAAAACAATCTTTAAGAATTTAATTGATTTAATTCAATGCAACTCTTAGAAAACAAGAGCGCAAAACTTGCCTGAATAATGGGTCTTGATGAACTTGACTTATCCAAATCCATTTCAAAGGTTGGTTGGTAAGGTCGGTTTATTAGATTGGTTGGAAGGTTGGTTTAATAATTGAGGATCTTTGCCACAAAATTGTATGCAATAAAAAGACCACATCATAGTTTGGTGTTTTTTCCCAACAAAAGATTTACCAAAATTGCTCTAATTTTGGATCCGCCACTGCCTTTAATTATATTTTTTGTATAATAAAACATGTTTATTCAGTTTATTTTATTAAATGTATTACTCGATGTATCACTCTTGAATAATACAAAAAAAAATAAATAAAAATTGTATTTGTAAAAATTGAGAAATATGGTTAAAAATTTCAATCCTTTGATATGTTCTAGATACATTAGTAAATGCTAAATATTTTTAAAGTAAATTGATTGGTTTACAGCTTTCATATTGACAAAGGAGGAGGCACTGCATTGTTTAGCGGGATGCGTCAGATGAGCTGAATTTGAGATATGTTGAAGGCCAAACCTTCCTGATATTTTTACCCAAAAAAATTGGGGGGTCATAGGATTAGTTTTCGAGCTATAGTTATTTAAATGCGCGCCACTGAAATATGGAAAAATATGGCCTTTTGTATTTTTTTGTAATAACTTATCGCCAAATAAAAATAAAAAACTGACATTAGACTTATTTTACTGACAAAAGAGTCCTTTTAGGAATTTTATCAATTTTTGACATATAGTTTGCGTCACATACCTACAGAGTGGCTCAAAATAATTTTAAAAAAATACAGGAAAAATACCTGAGATTTATTAAATATAAAAAAAGGAAACTCAAAATGCATAGTCAAAATTAACTTCACTTGCTTTCATGTGAATTGTTTTAACTATTCTAGATTGATTGATTGCATAATAGGTTAAGCTTACAGGGTATTTAAAAAAAAATCATTCAACGCATGACATGTTTACTAATTGTCTACGGAATAGTCTGTTTAGCGGGATGCGTTAAATGAGGTGAATTTATGATATTTTAGGGCCCAAGCTGTCCAAATACTTGTCTCAAAGAAATTGGGGAAAATTTACTTTTTGTAGTTTTTTTGCTATAACTTCTCGTCAAATAGAAATAAAAAACCAACATTAATTTTATTTCGTTAAAAAAAGTCTTTTAAAGTATGTTCTCAATTTTTCTATAGTTTTTGTCACATATCTACACAGTGGCACAAAATATGCGTAATAGAAATACAGGAATAAAAACTGGAATTTGTTAAATATACCTAAAGGGATGAAATTAAAAATGCATAGTCAAAATAAATTTATTTGCTTCAATGTGAGTCGTTGTAACTATTATAAAGTAACATTAACATACATAATGGTTTATGTAGTAAACTTACAGGGTAAATCAAACATTTTTTAAAATAAACAAATAATAGGTGTACTAACTATCTAGCGGAATAGTGTGTTTACCAGGATGCGTCAGATGAGGTTAATTTGAAATATGTTAGAGCCCGAGCCATACTAAAACTTGCTTAAAATAATTGTGGGGGGTGGTCATCGGTTTCGTCTTTGAGCTATACTCTTATGGAGTTTTGCTACAACTTCTATCGCCTTATAGGGATAAAAGTTGATATTTAAAGTTTTGTCAATTAAGTTTGTTCACAGGCTTTCTTTCTGATGCAAAAATTTTTTGGTAGAACCCCCGGAAAGAAGTGATTCCACATTTACTTTATTTCAGCATTTAAATAAGTATAACTTGAAAACAAAACCGATCACCACCCACTTTTTCTTGAAACGAGTATTGGGACGGTTTATGCTCTAACATCTCAAATTCACCGTATCTGACACATCCCAGTAAACACACTATTCCATAGGCAATTGGTACACATGTCATGCGAATTCAAAAAGTGTTTGGAATACCTTGTAATTTTATTAATATTCCTGTATTTCTATTATTCAAAATTTGAGCCACTCTGTAGATATGTGACGAAAACTATATGTCAAAAATTGGGAAAATACTTAAAAAGGCTCTTTTTTTTCAACAAAATTAAATTAATATTGGTTTTTTATTTCTCTTGGACGAGTTATAGCAAAAGAACTACAAAAACTCACATTTTTCCATAATCCAGTGGCGCGCATTTACATAATTATAGCTCGAAAACGAAACCGATGACGCTCCCAATTTTTTTGAGACAAGTATCAGGACGGTTTGTGCTCTTACATATCTTAAATTCACCTCATTTGACGCAACCCGGTAAACACACTATTTCGTAGACATTAATTAGTCAACATATCATGCGTTATATTAAAAAAAAAATTCATTCTAGAATAGTTAAAACGACTCACATTAAAGCAACTGAAGTTAATTTTAACCATGCATTTTTAGTCTCCTTTCTTTATATTTAATAAATCTCATGTATTTTTCCTGTATTTTTTTAAAGTTATTTTGAGCCACTTTGTCAAAAGGAATCTTTTATCAATAAAATAAGACTAATATCAGTTTTTTATTTTTATTTGGCGATAAGTTATTACAAAAAAACTAAAAAAGTAATATTTGTTCATATTTCAGTGGCTCGTAATTAAATAAATATTGCTCGAAAACGAATCCTATGACCCCCACAATTTTTTTTGGTAAAAATATCAGGTTTGGGCTTCAACATATCTCAAATTCAGCTCATCTGACGCATCCCGGTAAACAATGTATTTAGTGCCTCCTCCTTTCTTCTAAAATTAGAAACAAAAGTGTTAGATGAACGAGTTTGATCAAAAATAAGGGGCAAGTGTTTTTTAAAAACTAACGGTTTTTGGTGCCACTATCTCATAATCTATTACACCTAAAGGTAAGATAAGAATAACCATTTTGTAGAGAATTTCATGTTCTTTAATTTTTAATAACACATTTTCTTGGTACAGTCGGGACTTTTTAAATTGCCGCTGTATTTTTTTCTATCAAAATTAATCATTTAAACAAACCAAAAAACTTTAATTTTTAAATACATATGTATACGGACAGAGGAAAGGCTCACAATTTTTCTTGTTTTGGTTCAAACTATTTTTCCGAATTTCAAATCGAAATATTTTTTATTTTCACGGGCGGCAATTTAAAAAGTCCCCGACTGTACAACGTGTTGTAATCGAGTTATAGATGAAAATTCGAAAAAATGCACCTTTTTACCTCCCTCCGCCACTGAAGCGGGAGGGCTAGGGGTGGGGACTTTTGATACGTTAACGTCCAACTACCCTTAACATATTTCCGGAGAGAAAAATTATCCCCCCCTCCATGCACTCTACAACCCCTTAATAGCCATTCGTTGACTGAACTAGATGTTCAATTTGGTGCGAAGGGTCTTCTTTTTTATTCTAGCTATAGTGGCATGGCTATATCCTGTGTAGCTTGCTGCTCAAAACTTAGGGAGACTAAATGGATGTTTTAATTTTTTGCTTATCGCTTCTTCTTCACTTTTCAAGTTTCACTTCACTTTTTTCAGCACTTTTAATGAATAAACAAATTGTATTGTTTGCAAATGAACCGACACTGAGACTTGACAAACTACAATAAACTCCGTTGAAACGCTTTGCAAGCACACTGGACAAGATGCGGGAAAGCGCAAACTCCAGAGTCCTACGGTATGTGGTAAGGTAAATTACAATCTAAGTTTGCCTTATCGCATACCGTAGGGTTGTGGCTTTATGGGTTACCATGGTTGAGTGGTTATAGTTTGTATGTTTCTCGAGGCGAAGTTGTAGCCGAGGCACATTATAAGAGGACGAATATTATAATAATTCTGTGACAGAGATTATTTCGAGAAGAAGGGAATTGGACTAATATTGTCAGGCATTTCCTAGCTCGATTATACAAATTCAATTAATACCCTGAAGGCTAATAGACAAACACAATAAGGATATTATAGAAAGTTTGGTTATCCCACCCTGTTATTTACCGGATGTATTCTGTTGATTAACTTTGCCTTAAACAAAAAATATTTTCAACCATTTAAATTAAATCCTCAAAGTCTGCGTTTGTTCTTATTAGTAATATGGTTAAATAAACAACGGACAGGCTTTTAGCTGGGATAATTAAGTATTAACAGTGGCTAAAATTCTAAATAATAAAAATAAGAAAATAGTGTTTTAAGAACAAGAAAGAAGATAGTGAGAACAAGAAAGAAGCTAGTGAGAACAAGAAAGAACATAGTAAAGGCAAAATCCAAGTACAATTTAATCTTTACCGGGTGGGCCAAAAAAAACAGGACAATTTTTTTTTGCTATAACTTTTTAACTATACAATCGATTTTAATGAAAAAAACTGCACAATTCATCAGAGTTTTGACTAATTATATTTTTTTGTCCGCCGTCTTAAAATCCAAGATGGCGGACGAAGTTAAAATGTACCCTTCAAAGAAGGTCGTTTATTCTTGTGTTGCGAACATGATTTAATAACTTTTTCAACACTATAAAAAAGCTCCATTCTTGTGACGTACAACAAGGTATGAAACAGCAAAATCAGTTCGGTGGTTCTAAAAAAATATATTTTTTTTTCAACCATTGTTTTTTTCAACCATGCTTGCATTTATTTCCTTATAACTTCATTAATACTATATATATATTTATCGGTTTCACAACGTTCTACGTCTTCCGATACCCAATCTCCACTCGTTTCTGTTTGCCCATAATTCATCATCTAGGCCTCTTATTCTTATTTCACTATCTATTCCTTCTCTCCAGCTTCTCCTCGGCCTTCCTCGTTTTCTTCGGCCAGTTGGTTTCCATTGTAATATTTGTTTAGGTAGTCTTCCATCATCCATTCTTTGTACATGTCCATACCACACCAGTTGTTTTGTTCTTATATCATCCACTAGAGTACGTTCACCCACTGTCATAATTTATCTTATTCTTTGATTGGTAACTCTTTCTCTTTTTGATTTCCCTGCTGCTCTTCTCCAATAGTCCATCTCCGTAGCGGAAAGCATTTTTTCTGTTCTATCTTTGATTGGCCATACTTCTGAGCCGTATGTAATAATACTTTTAACAATGGTGTTATATATAAGCTTTTTGTTATGTTTTGATATACTCTGGTCCCAAATTATTCCATTTAATAAAGTTATTGCTTGTCTTCCTTGTACGTTTCTATCTTTTATAGCTTTGTCTAGTGTTCCGTCAGCTGTAATTTTTAGACCCAAGTATTTATACTCATCACAGGACTGAATTCGCTGCCCAGTATTTAAGATTAGATCCTGTTTCGTTCCACCAAAACACATATACTCTGTCTTATTGATATTAACCTCTAGTCCCCACTTATTGTACTCTTCTATTAGTTTTCGTGTCATATATTTGAGGTCGTCATAATCCTGAGCCACCACTATCTGATCATCGGCGAAACATAAAGTATACAAGGTGGTTTCATCCAACGGAATTCCCATGTTTTGGCATTTTCTCTTCCAGACTTTAAGGACCTGTTCCAAATATATCTTGAAGAGCGTAGGCGAGATACAGCAACCTTGTTTAAGACCTTTATTTACTTGAAAGCCTTTGGTTAGTTTTGCTTTTATTTTAACTTTTGCCTTACTATTGCGGTATAACTCTTTGATGGCCTTAATTAGTTGTACGCTTATGTTTGTCTTTTCCAACGCTTTCCAAAGTAGATTTAGTGGTATACTATCATATGCCTTCTGCAAATCTACGTAAAGCAGATGGAGCTCTTGTCCGTATGCCATTTTCTTTTCAATAACTTGGGTTATACAAAAGAGATGATCTGAAGTCGATCTACCCGCCCTGAAACTAGCTTGTTCTTCTGCCTCCATATCTTTATATTCGCTCTCCACTTTATTTCTTATTATTTTGCCATATATTCTGCTTAGCGTACTAGTTACAGATATACCTCTATAATTGTCACATATATCTTTCCTTCCTTTTTTGTGTATTGTGGATATATATGACGTTTTCCACTCAGTTGGTACTACAGCTCCATTTAAATATCTTTGGAAAAGATTCCGTAATCTCCAAAACAATTCTTCAGTGCCATATTTAATAAGTTCAGCTGGGATATTTCCGGGTCCGGCAGATTTACCGCTTTTTAAGGTTTTGCACACGTTTTTGACCTCAGATATTGTGAGGGGTACTGGAGATCCCATCGTTCTAATGATATTGTCTCTTTCGTCTTCCTTGAATTCTGCTCTATCTTCAGTTAAAAGTTTTTTAAAATGCTCATCCCATTCTTTGTCTGGTATTGGTGAAATAATATCTCTGCATGTTTCTTTTTTGATCGATCTTATAGTTTTCCAGCTTTCGGTACTTCTCCTACCTCCTAAGTAAGAATCTATTTTCTGGCACTTTGCATCCATGATTGATTTTTCTTATCACTGATCATTCTTCTCACCTTTGATTGCGCGATTTTGTATTCTTCTTTGCTTCTATCTGTCTTTTGGGATAAGTATGTGTGATATAATTTCCTTTTTTCCTCTATTTCACTTTCAATCTCAGCATCCCACCAGTATGGTTTTGTTCTTTTAGGAGTTTCTTCCACTAATCCTAGTGCTTCTTTTGCAGCTTGATGGATGCTTAATGTGATACATTCGTATTCCTCATCTGGGGTTTCACCTGAACTTGAATTAAGTTTTTCGTTCAGTCTCTTTTTGTATAAGTTTTTTACGCTGTCATGTTCTAGGCTTAGTAGATTATATTGACAGTGATCAATTTCCTCATTCACTGTATCATCAAGATTTTGTTGATGGAGGCTTCGGCCTTGATAAGGAAAGAGAATTTTGGTCTCCAGAAAATAGTGATCACTTCCGCATGTTGATCCACGCTTTGTTCTGACATCTTGAATTTTTAATTTTGTCTTTTGTTTAGTGATAAGATAATCAATGACGGATTTCAGGTTTTGTGAGGGTTTGGTCCAGGTATATTTATGTATTTTCTTATGTTGGAAAAAACCGTTTTGGATTTTTAGGTCTAATTGCTCACATACTGTGATAAGCCGGTTTCCATTGTTATTAACAACATCTTCTCCATATTGGTCAACTGTTACCTGTTCTACTATTTAAATCTCCCAATATTACAATTTCTCTAGATGTACTTACTGCTGATATTTCATTGTGGATTTCTTCAAAAAAATTGTCTTTCACGGCTACATTTGCATCGTCACTATACGCATAGATTCCAAAAATCGTAAGTCTCATTCCTTTTATTGTTATATTCATTCTTATTAGCCGTTCATTTACTGCTTCCCAGTTGGTGATAAATTTTCTAAATCTTTTGTTGACCAAAATAGATACTCCTTGTTGAGCATGTTTTTCTTTTGCCACTCCGCTATAGAAATGGTCATACTGTCCTAGGTTTTCAGATCCTTTTCCTTTCTTCTTCGTTTCTGTTAGTACAGCAAGGTCAACCTTCATTCTGCTGCACTCATGTACTATTTCATTCACTTTTCGACTCATTCCTTGTACGTTCCATGTACCAAAAATCATATTCCTGTTTCTTTGCTTGGTTCGTCTTAGGTTTTTCATTTCTTTCCGAGGCGTTTGATTGGGTTTTTTAACAGTGTACGTTTTTTTCCGGGTATCAGAGAGTTAGTCTAATGCCCCAACCCCCAACCTGGAGGACCAGGTGATTTTTGATCGAGGTTTTCTTCCCCTAGCCTTTGACGATTCCAACGCCGGCAGCATCTTCTTCTTTTATACTATCCCTAAAAGAAAGGGTTGCCACCTGCGCTATGATCACCGTACCGAGGTCCATCCTCTCCGCCTTTCATACCGATGTGGTCTTCTCCCGTAACCCTGGGAATGGGACCCTAAACAGGTGCTAACTCTCCGGGTCAGAGAGTACCTGGAATCTACGGAGGATTAATACTGAACCGGTTTTAATGAAATAAAAAACATGAGTGAAAATTGATTGCCTTTTAAAGAATAAAATTTATAGCTATTTTAACATTTAAGATGGCGGACAGAATCATACTTGATTTTTCAAAATGGCGTGCTTATTCTTATTTTCTGACAATGTTTTAGTTTTTTTCAAATTTATAGAAAAGCACTACTTTTGCCCCGAACAACGAGGTACAAATTAGTAAAATCGGTGTAGTGGTTCACAAAAAAGTAATGTAGATAGAGAGAATGTAGCTTTTTTACTAATTCACAAAAATGATTAAAACATGTTTGCAACACAAGAATAAACGAGCATCTTTGAAGGGTACATTTTAATTTCGTCCGCCATCTTGAATTTTAAAATGACAAACAAAAAAATATAACTAGTCAAAACTATAATTAATTCTCTGGCAAGTGCAGTTTGCTCCATTAAAATCGATTGTATAGTTCAAAAGTTATACCAAAAAAAATTGTCCGGTTTTTTTTGGCCCACCCAGTATATTAGTAAAAAGCACCATACCGTGAATAGAATAGATTATACGCACGCTGTCACCAAGTAAATATAATTAAGAAAATCTCACATCTTGTAGTGGTTAGATTTGGAGTCTCTTGCTTCCAAATAGTACCTTTTTTGCTATTTATTTTTGTTAAATACAATTATTAATTCTTTCGATAATTAATTATTACAAAAAGATACGATAATAGTAAATAACCAAATCGTACCACTGGCATCTTCCTACTTACGGCACTGGTTCTCTGCGTCTCTTTTTACTCCAAAACATTTAAACTAGTTATGGCCTAGAAAATTGACCTTTCAATTAAAAAAAGCCAAATACTAAAAGAAAGAAGAAAAAAAAAGATAAATAATAAAAAAAACACCCAACTGCTAAATCTGCTATACCTTCTAGTAGCAGTCGAGTACAAAATTGATAGGTATACCTATAATATACATGCTTTAACTTCAACAGTTTTGAATTCTCATGAATCAGGTTATTGGGTAATTTCGTACCCAACTGCGACTAGTAGGTACAAGTAGATTTAGCAGTTGGGTGTCTTTTTATTTATTTATTTTTTATTATTATTATTATTTATAATAATTTTTATTCAGTATTATAGAAAGCACTATTTGTTTTAAACATTGAACTACTTTTGCCCAAAGGGTAGATAGGTGCGTTTCTACAAACATTGAGTAAAGGTGGGGGAGGGGAGAAGGAGGAGGGAACTAGTAATCACGTTTAGACTAGAGACCCTGTATGTATGACATATTTTTTATATCTTTAAAATATGTCATTCATACAGGGTCTATCAAAATGACCCTAGTCATATTACAGTTCCTCAGTAGGTATTACTTATATCAACTAGGTCCGCCTACCCTTTAAAATGGTGTAATGAACAATCATCTAATTTATTAACCCAAATATTGCTAATTTATAACAATTATGTTGTATGTAATTTAGTAACTAATTAAAATAATATTTAATACCTTGTTAAAGTGGGTAGTTTCTACTCCTTTCCTAGAAAACATCCTCGAGAGTGCTCTAATTATTTATATTTGACTCCTAGTATTTTTTTACTGGAAAACTCCTTAAAACCTTCTAACTATCTCTCTATATATTTAGCCTTTTTCACTCCATCTTTGGTCAAAGGCCTCACCCAATATCTTCCACTCTTCTCTGTCTGTCGCCGTGCTCATCCATCTAGTTCCCGCGTGTTTCTTCAAATGGTCCGCCCATCTCATTTGGGGTCTTCTCCTACTTCTTTTATTTTCCCAAGGTCTCCAGTTTACTTTCTCTCTTATATTATGACGGGCAAATTTCTATTTTAATTTTGCTACTTCGCCTCTGACACCTCTTACTTTTGTTTTATTTGTATCCATTCATTCCTTTTTCTATCTGGATAGGATACTAGTGGGAAAGAAGAATCATAGAAATCAGTTGAATGGCTTGTTCGAGTTAATACCCTAAGAAGTTCTCGTTCTTGTATTGAAACACCACGCACACGCATAGGTGAAAGTTTTCCGAAAATTTATGTATGTTCCTTGGTAGCTTAATGAGAAAGCGTTTGCGTACAGAGCAAGAGATCCAGGATTCGAATCCCGGCCGAGGAGAAAAGTTTTTTTGGTCTTTGCATTATTTGCAATTTAGTATTTGAAAATTATATTGGCAATCGCCCATTGCGATCAGAAATTTGACCTTTGTATTTAGCTACCTTTACGTCTAATTTGAGTCTTAATACCTTTGTCAGTAAGAAAGAAGAATTATAGAAATCGGTTGAATGGTTTGGTCGAGTTAATAGCCTGAGAGTTTCTCGTTCTTGTATTGAGACACCCCGCACATGCATAGGAGAAAGTTTTCCGAAAATGTATTTATGTTCCTTGGTAGCTTAATGAGAGAGCGTTTGCGTACATAGCAAGAGATCCAGGGTTCGAGTCCCGGCCAAGGAGAAAACTTTTTTATAACTCTTCTTTCTTTAATTTCACTTGTTGTGTAAGATTACATTGGTTATACACTTTCGTTTTGAGGATATTTTTTATTTCTTAATATGTAGCTTAATTCACCGAATGCTGCCCAGGTCAATCTTACTCGTCTCTTGATTTCAGCTGTTTGGTTTTCTTTTTTCAGTTTAATAATTTGTCCCAGATATATATATATATATATATATATATATATATATAGCATATATATTCCTCTACTTGTTCTATTTTCTTTTGGTTTATTCTGACCGTAATATCTTCATCTGAGTTTCTGATGATTTTAGTTTTAGTGTAGTTCATACTTAAGCCTATATTTTTTGCTGCTGTATCCAGTTCTTCCAGCATTTTTATTAGTTCCTTTCTTGTCTGTTATTGCTATGTCTTCCCAATCGAAGCTTTTAAAAACATCTTCTAGGGCCTGGTTAAATAATTTAAGGGATATTGTTTCGCCCTGTCACTAAATAATTTAGGGGATATTGTGTCACCTCATCTTATGAGGATTGGCTTGGTTCCTTCATGGATTTTGATTGATGTTGCTTCGCTATATATATTGGCTATTAAGTTTGTAGATATGTGATCTATTCGGCTATTAATTAAAGATGATTTTACGGCCTAGTGCTCAATGGTATTTTTTCGAAGTTTATAAACACAATATATAGTGGAATGTTATATTCGTTGGCTCGTTCTATTAGGATTTTCATGGTTAATAAGTTGTCAACTGTACTGAAACCTTTTCTAAAGGGTTCCTTTGATTGACATCCTTCAAATATTGTTAGTGTATCTGTTAATATTTTCGTGAAAAGCTTATAAATTATATTGAGGAGTGTTATAGGTCCATAGTTTTTAGGTCTGCATTATCGCCTTTCTTGTGTAGAATAATGGTTATGGATTCTTTTCAGTTGTTTGGGATTATTTTTTCTTTTAGTATTTTATTCAGGAGAATATGGAGGGTATTAACTACAGCTTACCACCGTACTTGAGCATTTCTGCCGCTACTCCGTCTTTTCCAGGTGATTTGTTATTTTTCAGTTTCTTTAATTTAATTTGCTATCTTTATTTCCCCTTTGCATATTTCAGGTTGTAGCTCTGAGTTATTTATTTTTGTTTAGAGTTTCTTCGTGGTCTCTCGTGATGGTTCCCTTTTTATTTGGTATAATTCTGTATAGAATAGTTGTGTGATATTTATGATATCCTATTACGTCCTCGATGCCGTTAGTATCCTTTATTTTATTTATTTCATATCTACCTAGAGTCGGCCTTAGACATTTCATATTTCTGTTATTTTCTATAACTCTCTCAACCTTAATTTCTTGGCTGTTTCTTCTATTTTCTTTTATCATTTTTCTTATAGTTGTATTTATTTCTGTGTATTCTATAGATGTTCTTTTTCCTTCTCTTTCGAGGGTCTGCATTTATTTCATCTATATTTTCCTTTTTGCATCCTGTGTTTTGGGTTAGCTGTTCCTTTAGCCTTTCTTTGTATATAGCTTTATTTTGTGTAAGTTTAATTATGTCAAGTTGTTCATTGTTATTATTAATTTTTCTTTTCATTTCAAAATTGCTATCAATGCAGATTTTTGTTCTGACCATCCTGTGATCACTGCCTGTTCAGGACTGTTAAATCTCTAACGATATTTTTATCAGTTGTTAGTATGTAATCAATTTCGTTATTCCATTAGGGCTGAGCCATGTCCACTTTCGTTGCGGTTTCTTTCTATAGAACGAGTTCATTGCATAAAGCTGTTTTTCCTTTAGATAATTCATTAAGGTTGTGGCCCTTAAAACCTTTTTTTTTTTAAACAAATCTTTTTTCAAAACTTTGATACTTATTATATTATTATATTATACCTATAGGTATAATACCTACCTATTTCATTCAGTAGGTGCGTACGAATCTAGAATCCTAAAAAAATACCTATTGACTCAAAATTGCAAAAATCCAAAAGCATTCGTTATACAGTGAAACCTCCCATAAGCGGACACTCACGGTTCCGTCGATTTTGTCCGCTTATTGGAGGTGTCCGCTTATGAGAGGGAGCTGAAAATTTTAATATATAGATATTTATTAACAATTTTGGCTGATTAAGTTTTTCCGATAATAAATTTTTCAGCGATCTTTCGTTCTGATAGATGTTCCTTCTCCGAAACGTTAACAACTTAAATTTTTTCACGTAAACTAAGAAGTTGTTTACTAGGCACCATTTCAAAGAAATCTATCTATTACTACCCAATTGAACAATAAAAATAAAACACAGCAGTCCCTCCCCCGTTGAACAAAATATGTTGTAAATACGACAGAAGTATTTAGTCTCCGCATTTAAACGAAAAGAGGTAATTCCCCGGCTGCAGAGTGCGTTGTTGCCAACATACTACATAATATTTATGCCCATGTCCGTCCCGTTGTCAGACGTTCGCATCCGGTTAGGGGAAGTTTTAGAATTTTTTCACCAAAAAAAATTGTCCGCGTCCGGTTATTAGAGTGTCCGGTTATAGGAGTGAATTTTACATGTAAAGAAATAGGGAAAAGCATGGGTCCAAAAAATTTGTCCGCATAAAGGGAGTGTCCGCTTAATAGAGGTGTCCGCAAGGAGAGGTTTCAGTGTATCTTTAAAATTGGAACTCCACACAGTTTTATTAAAAAATTAAAAAAGAGTGAATGATACGCCACTGTTTCTTTTTGTTGGTATAGAATGTGTATGAAACGTGTCTAGTCATCCTGTTTGAGCCCAGCGATAACAATAGAAACCCAATAAAAGTGTGTGAATTGTGCACGAGGCGGAGTCCAGTTGAGCTCAGTGGTGACAATAGTAACCCAATAAAAGGGTGTGAATTATGAACGGGCTGGAGTCGATTTGGTTAAACATACCAGACGAGTACCGTTTTTTCTTGTAATATTAAAATTTTGTTCATGGTAAATTTGCTAAAAATGAAGACCACCCAGTAAGACAAAAGTGCTGTAAACA
Source organism: Aspidapion aeneum (assembly GCA_963576565.1). Classification (NCBI taxonomy): domain Eukaryota; kingdom Metazoa; phylum Arthropoda; class Insecta; order Coleoptera; family Brentidae; genus Aspidapion; species Aspidapion aeneum. Next base: position 44,976,923 of record OY755040.1, read on the forward strand.
GAGGGAGAGTTAAGCCATCTCTTTAGCGCCTCATTTTATTCTGGCCGGACAGTAAGTGTTCAGCCGACCGATTCAAGTCTTTGAGAACTACATATGAAGAGTTTGGCGTGAAAAGGGTGCAAGCCACAAAAACTTACATATTTTTGGTGCAAATAGTTCAGAAATAAAGGTACAAGCCACATACAATTCAGTTTAACGATTCTCCGACAGATGGCAATGGTGCGGCAAAATGACCTTTTCACAATTTTTGCTAGGCGGCGAATATTTTCATAACAACGATACAAGCCACAATCATTAGTGAAACACCTGCTGGGCGTTCTCGCGATTTAGATGAGTTTTCTATTGATTTAAGCGACAAAAATAGCTGTGAGTTTGACTCAGACGGTAGTGTAAAGGACAAGGACTCATCCTCTGAGGAGCAACTAGTATGCCTTTAGTGTTATATGGCATAAACCTTTTTACTGAAAATTTGGGCGACGTAATTTTGAAAGTCATGTGGCTTATTCTGTGGCATATACCCTTTTCCCGAAATTTTATTGAGTCTGTTTTTTGGAATTTAGAAATAGGCGCTGAAAATTGGGTTAATCAAGAAACTGAGGAACCAACAATGGAAGTACTACCCGTTAAGTGATAACTAAGTTCTAATTTTTAATGCTTGTGTTATTTTAGTTTAATGATTATTTTTTCACGTAAAAGGATACAAGCCACATTTTTTAAACAAATAAATCTTAAAAAACAAAATCGGCGTTTCTTTTTCAATTTCCTAAACTTTTTAGGTACAAATAATAAAATTGGTTATTAATTTTATTATTTGTACCTAAAATCAAATACAACAATACAATTAAATTAGATTTTGTGGACTTAAAATGATTTTCAAAAATTACTTTCTCTAAAGGCATTGCATGTGGCATACATCCTTTTGACTCCAAGGTCTTCATTTGATAAACTATAATTTGTTCATCATCAGAGAGACTAGACAATCAAATATCAAATTTAACACCACGTACTCCCTAATTCAAACATTTATTTTCCTCATTCTGTTTGCCATGTCTTCTGAATTTGTTACAAAGTTTCTTGGAGATAAAGTCAGGAAAACTTTTATTTGGAAAACGAATATCAAAAAGTTTTCGCTTGTCGGTTTCCTATGTCTACATTTAATTATCACTTGTTAGCAGGGATGAGGTATTTCTATATATAAATGAGGTTTGTGTCGCTTAGACATTTTTTCGTGTCTTGTGATTTTTTTTTTCCGCCTAGTAATGGGAAAAATAATAAAAGAAAAAATAGTTTGTTGTAATTTATCATTTTCAGTCAAAGAGCACTAACTTAAAGAGGATATATATTTAACGATAATATCTATAAAATTTATACTAGATTTTGAAAGTAGTCAACTAGCGAATTTTTGTATCAAAAAAACTGAAAGGAACCGCAAAGTTTCTAGGTAACACAAAGGTTTTTATTTGTAATTTAGAACTAACACAGACGCATTAGATTTTCTATAGACGTATCCCAACAAACATTTAAAGTGGTCACGACGAAACCCCAATAGAAAGAATTTCTTAAAGGTAACCGCAACGTATTCCCGCTACGTCTCAGTATACCATACAGCGACGTGTTAATTCCCTTAGTGGGGAACCAATTTCTGGTTATGACTACTAGGCCAAGTGTTTAAAGTCACTGTAGTAACAGCTACACTACTACGTCGTAGCCAGGTATCTACTACGTCGTAGAGGCTGTTTTTTTTTTCGTAATAGCATAAAAGTAGCGATGTAGTTGCAAATAATATAATCGTTTCTTTTTGGTAGAACACAACAGTAAACAAACACGCTAAGTTTTTTAGTTTGGTTATGTCTGTAATGTGTACTATGTTATCTAAAATTACGAGATTTAACGAGCAGAGGTCAAAATTCAACTGCGATGCAAATTTTTATGTGCAACATGCATTATGTTTATTGCAAAAAATAGGCGCGCCTGCAAAATTTAGCCGTTTTCTGGTAGCTGATGGAATAATTTCGTTGTGGTTTTTGAGGGTATGTTTTTATAATTGGCAGATAATCCGACCAAATGGTTTTTAATATGGATATTTGGTAAAGCTTTTATTAATTTGTGTACGAAAAACTATATCTCTGTAAAATGGGCTTCAAAACTAAAATAAGAAAAACAATTTTTCTGTCCTTCAAAAAAAAACATGGCGTACAAAAATTATTCCTTCATAGAGGGAAGAGCTACTTGAAAGTGAGCCTAAGTTACGGCTACGTACCACTTACTACTTTTGTGTCTCCATTCCCTTATAGTTCTAGATAGCACATTGAAATTTCTACCTCATCCGTTACGGGAACGTGTTACCGACTTTTCTCCGCAAATAAAACATTACTAATGAGTATCAGCAACCGCGCGGGTAAGCAAATCACGACGTTCAAGTTATATGGCCGATCGGACCGTCAGCAACAGACGTCACTTGTCATTGACATTTAAGGAGGATGAACAACAAAAGTTTTAAACAAATTATTTTGTTTTACAATATTATCAACAAACTCAGGTAAAAACACTTTAAAAATGATAGTGATAGATTAGTATTTATTAACAAAGATATAAGAAAACACATAGCTAATTTTTACGCTTTTAAAATAAGGCCTAGTTTATGTTCTTATGTTCTTATGGCCTCGTCTAACCTAGTTGAAAAGTTATTAATTGGAATCAAAACAAATAATTTTAACTATAAAATCTGAGTTATTTATCACATTGTTTTTTTTTTTAATTTTAGATTACTGCTTGTAGTAACCAGAAATGTTAAAGAAGTATTGCAATTGAACTAACTCTATGAGTTATGACTAGCTGCTAAAGGCCAATGAGGTCTCCTTATCACCATTGGGGTACATGATAGGGACTGCAACGAATGCCCAACCACCATGTATTCTTATAAATAGATCACCCGACAACATGTGTATTATGCAATGCCTTTAGGATATCAATAATGGAAACAATCATTCATTGCCCTACTGAACCTACTTAACCAAGGATTTGCTGAGATGATCCAGACAAATTTTAAGTTGACTTCTTTCCTGGTTGATTTCAGGTCAGCCTTTGTCATTCTTAATATATTTAGTATGGCTTTTAATGTTTTAATCAACTATTGTAATACGTTATTTTAAATGAAATAAATAAAAGTTGTTTATGTAGTTTTTTATTTAAAAAATTATCTAGAGGGGGCAGTGAGGCCCGGTTTCCACCTATGTGTGCCCACCCTGATTCAAAAAATGTATCACACAACGGGACATAGATTGACTTGTTTAAATGCAAAATCACCTAATAAAATTTTTTAAGCAATGTGGGCACACAGGTGGAAACTGAGTATTAAACATGGGGGGGGGGGGTTGTTTTTGAACCTATCTATCTAGTTATAAAACCTTATTTTTTTGCTCAGGTGTGTAATACCACATGTGTCTTGTATTTTTTATGTAATTCTCGGGAAAAAGGGAGGAACATGCCACCCCCCCTCTGGGACCCCCACTGACATGACCATTAAATAAAACAAAAGACATCAATTTTTTGGATGTACAGGGGTATTGTATTCTAAAGTGGTGGCAGTCCCTAGTGGACCTCGATGCACCACGACCACATGTGGGTCTCTACTGACTACAACAAAAAATGATTTAGGATTAACGCATTGCCACATGTACAGGGGTATTCATTATGAATGTAACCCCCTCACTATCTTGTGGGGATAGTGGGATCGTGGATCTCATGGGGATCATGGGGGGTTACATTTATAATGAATGCCTGACACAGCTCAATGTGTAAGGAAAAAACTTATGTTCTTTATTTTAATTTCAGAGTAGGTAGGTAGTACTAATAATAACATTTTGTCAAATTAAATTCAAACACTTTTTTGTTCTTTAGTTCAAACTACGCCAGAGGTTTCTGTAAAAGTTCTCGGATTATCCTGTATACCTATCTTCCCAAAATCTGCTGTATTCACATTTGTAGAGGTTTCCTCGTCTTTGAAAATGTGGATCCTGTATCAAAGAAAGGAAATTTTTATACATGGGGCTTCTGCGATGTGTTTGAAGATATAGTATTTAAAATATTTGCCTACAGATATCATTATACTGAATAATGAAAGCCAATAAAAAGGGCGTATTCCCCATGGTTTATAGCTCTCTCCCTTACTTATTTACCTTTGGTTTAGGTGCCTTCATCATTTCTCTATGTAGACTGTACTTTATTGCAGATTATTTGCACTGTAATAAACTTGAAGGCTTCGTTGTTTTGTGGCATCATTCATCAAAAAGCCATTTTAACAGAAGCACAGATTAGGTTGAAAAGATTAGTAAAAAACAGAAGACCAAAGCCATTTTTTATTTGTTTATAAATCAAAACACTTTTTGAGGTCTGCCTATTATACTGACCCGAATTTTACTGACTTGGATATTACTGACCAACGATTTTTTATACTATTTCACGTCAGACTAAATTGTATAGGGTCGAAACAAATCATAACTAATAAATAAAAGCTTCTACCACTGCCATACAGTTACCTATTTATCTATTAATTAGTTACAGCTCAGGTTTATAGCAAAAATACCTTTAATTATTAGATTCTACACCAACTACTACCACCTTCGCTTAGCTTCTATTACAAAAAACCAACTACTACCACCTTTGCTTAGATTCTACCCCTAAAAAACCAACTACTACCACCTTTGCTTAGCTTTCACCACAAAAAAATCAAGTACTTCCACCTTCCCTTAGGTTCTACTACGGTAGGTGGTAGTAGTTGATTTTTTAATGGTAGAAGCTAAGCCTAACAGTGGCGGATCCAGGGGGGGGGGCACTAGGGGCACTTGCCCCCCCCCCCGAGAATTTTTTGAATATACAAAAAATGAGTAAAATGTAACGTTTTTGCTAATAAAAATTAAAAATTTTTGCCTGCGGCGCATGAAAGTGTCTATTGCTATTATCATCGAAATTACAACCACTGACTAATTCAATAAAATGCTGCTTAAAAAAGTATATACCGTTTTTTACAACAGAGAATGTCACCTAAAGTGCCCCCCCCCCCCCCCCCCGAGAAGCACCTCTGGATCCGCCCTTGAAGCCTAAGCGAGGGTGGTAGAAGCTAAGTGAAGGTGGTTTTTGGGATAAAACTGAGTTGTCGTTAAGTGATAGGTCAGTAGAGCTGTTTAGAAGTGGTACTTCACTAACACCTGTTAACTTAAAAGTTAATATTTGTTTTTACCACAAACTAGGCGGTTTTTTATCGAAAATACGTTGGTCGTTAAAATGGTGGTCAGTAAAATAGTAATTCCCTTTTGCTATGGCACTGTCTCTTTTCTTCTCAGTAAATTTACTCTGTGTCTCGCGCTCTCTCTTACACACACACAGAAATCCGAACTGTCGTCATGAGCGGCTAGTTCACAACTTGCATTCCGTTTGCTATTGGTCGAAATAGTCAGCTGATTTTTTGATGTTGAACGTTGCCCGTTTAAGATTATTATTATTATTATTATGTTTACAGCTTTCGGCGTAAAATACGAATATATACTAGTTGTAAGTGATTAAAAAGTGTAGTGGTTTGTGCAGTACATACCTATTGAATTTAACTAAATCTATGCATATGCCGATGAGTTTTTTTTTATTGTTTTTTAAAAACATATTATATTCTTTTACAGTTCATGTCATTATTTTTGGGACAACTTTTTACAACTTTTTTTTGTTGGCCTATGCTTTTTGTTATGGCACTAGGCACCATTTCAAAGAAATCTATCTATTACTACCCAATTGAACAATAAAAATAAAACACAGCAGTCACTCCCCCGTTGAACAAAATATGTTGTAAATACGACAGAAGTATTTAGTCTCCGCATTTAAACGAAAAGAGGTAATTCCCCGGCTGCAGAGTGCGTTGTTGCCAACATACTACATAATATTTATGCCCATGTCCGTCCCGTTGTCAGACGTTCGCATCCGGTTAGGGGAAGTTTTAGAATTTTTTCACCAAAAAAAATTGTCCGCGTCCGGTTATTAGAGTGTCCGGTTATAGGAGTGAATTTTACATGTAAAGAAATAGGGAAAAGCATGGGTCCAAAAAATTTGTCCGCATAAAGGGAGTGTCCGCTTAATAGAGGTGTCCGCAAGGAGAGGTTTCAGTGTATCTTTAAAATTGGAACTCCACACAGTTTTATTAAAAAATTAAAAAAGAGTGAATGATACGCCACTGTTTCTTTTTGTTGGTATAGAATGTGTATGAAACGTGTCTAGTCATCCTGTTTGAGCCCAGCGATAACAATAGAAACCCAATAAAAGTGTGTGAATTGTGCACGAGGCGGAGTCCAGTTGAGCTCAGTGGTGACAATAGTAACCCAATAAAAGGGTGTGAATTATGAACGGGCTGGAGTCGATTTGGTTAAACATACCAGACGAGTACCGTTTTTTCTTGTAATATTAAAATTTTGTTCATGGTAAATTTGCTAAAAATGAAGACCACCCAGTAAGACAAAAGTGCTGTAAACAGAGGGAGAGTTAAGCCATCTCTTTAGCGCCTCATTTTATTCTGGCCGGACAGTAAGTGTTCAGCCGACCGATTCAAGTCTTTGAGAACTACATATGAAGAGTTTGGCGTGAAAAGGGTGCAAGCCACAAAAACTTACATATTTTTGGTGCAAATAGTTCAGAAATAAAGGTACAAGCCACATACAATTCAGTTTAACGATTCTCCGACAGATGGCAATGGTGCGGCAAAATGACCTTTTCACAATTTTTGCTAGGCGGCGAATATTTTCATAACAACGATACAAGCCACAATCATTAGTGAAACACGTGCTGGGCGTTCTCGCGATTTAGATGAGTTTTCTATTGATTTAAGCGACAAAAATAGCTGTGAGTTTGACTCAGACGGTAGTGTAAAGGACAAGGACTCATCCTCTGAGGAGCAACTAGTATGCCTTTAGTGTTATATGGCATAAACCTTTTTACTGAAAATTTGGGCGACGTAATTTTGAAAGTCATGTGGCTTATTCTGTGGCATATACCCTTTTCCCGAAATTTTATTGAGTCTGTTTTTTGGAATTTAGAAATAGGCGCTGAAAATTGGGTTAATCAAGAAACTGAGGAACCAACAATGGAAGTACTACCCGTTAAGTGATAACTAAGTTCTAATTTTTAATGCTTGTGTTATTTTAGATTAATGATTATTTTTTCACGTAAAAGGATACAAGCCACATTTTTTAAACAAATAAATCTTAAAAAACAAAATCGGCGTTTCTTTTTCAATTTCCTAAACTTTTTAGGTACAAATAATAAAATTGGTTATTAATTTTATTATTTGTACCTAAAATCAAATACAACAATACAATTAAATTAGATTTTGTGGACTTAAAATGATTTTCAAAAATTACTTTCTCTAAAGACATTGCATGTGGCATACATCCTTTTGACTCCAAGGTCTTCATTTGATAAACTATAATTTGTTCATCATCAGAGAGACTAGACAATCAAATATCAAATTTAACACCACGTACTCCCTAATTCAAACATTTATTTTCCTCATTCTGTTTGCCATGTCTTCTGAATTTGTTACAAAGTTTCTTGGAGATAAAGTCAGGAAAACTTTTATTTGGAAAACGAATATCAAAAAGTTTTCGCTTGTCGGTTTCCTATGTCTACATTTAATTATCACTTGTTAGCAGGGATGAGGTATTTCTATATATAAATGAGGTTTGTGTCGCTTAGACATTTTTTCGTGTCTTGTGATTTTTTTTTCCGCCTAGTAATGGGAAAAATAATAAAAGAAAAAATAGTTTGTTGTAATTTATCATTTTCAGTCAAAGAGCACTAACTTAAAGAGGATATATATTTAACGATAATATCTATAAAATTTATACTAGATTTTGAAAGTAGTCAACTAGCGAATTTTTGTATCAAAAAAACTGAAAGGAACCGCAAAGTTTCTAGGTAACACAAAGGTTTTTATTTGTAATTTAGAACTAACACAGACGCATTCGATTTTCTATAGACGTATCCCAACAAACATTTAAAGTGGTCACGACGAAACCCCAACTAGAAAGAATTTCTTAAAGGTAACCGCAACGTATTCCCGCTACGTCTCAGTATACCATACAGCGACGTGTTAATTCCCTTAGTGGGGAACCAATTTCTGGTTATGACTACTAGGCCAAGTGTTTAAAGTCACTGTAGTAACAACTACACTACTACGTCGTAGCCAGGTATCTACTACGTCGTAGAGGCTGTTTTTTTTTTCGTAATAGCATAAAAGTAGCGATGTAGTTGCAAATAATATAATCGTTTCTTTTTGGTAGAACACAACAGTAAGTTATCTAAAATTACGAGATTTAACGAGCAGAGGTCAAAATTCAACTGCGATGCAAATTTTTATGTGCAACATGCATTATGTTTATTGCAAAAAATAGGCGCGCCTGCAAAATTTAGCCGTTTTCTGGTAGCTGATGGAATAATTTCGTTGTGGTTTTTGAGGGTATGTTTTTATAATTGGCAGATAATCCGACCAAATGGTTTTTAATATGGATATTTGGTAAAGCTTTTATTAATTTGTGTACGAAAAACTATATCTCTGTAAAATGGGCTTCAAAACTAAAATAAGAAAAACAATTTTTCTGTCCTTCAAAAAAAAACATGGCGTACAAAAATTATTCCTTCATAGAGGGAAGAGCTACTTGAAAGTGAGCCTAAGTTACGGCTACGTACCACTTACTACTTTTGTGTCTCCATTCCCTTATAGTTCTAGATAGCACATTGAAATTTCTACCTCATCCGTTACGGGAACGTGTTACCGACTTTTCTCCGCAAATAAAACATTACTAATGAGTATCAGCAACCGCGCGGGTAAGCAAATCACGACGTTCAAGTTATATGGCCGATCGGACCGTCAGCAACAGACGTCACTTGTCATTGACATTTAAGGAGGATGAACAACAAAAGTTTTAAACAAATTATTTTGTTTTACAATATTATCAACAAACTCAGGTAAAAACACTTTAAAAATGATAGTGATAGATTAGTATTTATTAACAAAGATATAAGAAAACACATAGCTAATTTTTACGCTTTTAAAATAAGGCCTAGTTTATGTTCTTATGTTCTTATGGCCTCGTCTAACCTAGTTGAAAAGTTATTAATTGGAATCAAAACAAATAATTTTAACTATAAAATCTGAGTTATTTATCACATTGTTTTTTTTTTAATTTTAGATTACTGCTTGTAGTAACCAGAAATGTTAAAGAAGTATTGCAATTGAACTAACTCTATGAGTTATGACTAGCTGCTAAAGGCCAATGAGGTCTCCTTATCACCATTGGGGTACATGATAGGGACTGCAACGAATGCCCAACCACCATGTATTCTTATAAATAGATCACCCGACAACATGTGTATTATGCAATGCCTTTAGGATATCAATAATGGAAACAATCATTCATTGCCCTACTGAACCTACTTAACCAAGGATTTGCTGAGATGATCCAGACAAATTTTAAGTTGACTTCTTTCCTGGTTGATTTCAGGTCAGCCTTAGTCATTCTTAATATATTTAGTATGGCTTTTAATGTTTTAATCAACTATTGTAATACGTTATTTTAAATGAAATAAATAAAAGTTGTTTATGTAGTTTTTTATTTAAAAAATTATCTAGAGGGGGCAGTGAGGCCCGGTTTCCACCTATGTGTGCCCACCCTGATTCAAAAAATGTATCACACAACGGGACATAGATTGACTTGTTTAAATGCAAAATCACCTAATAAAATTTTTTAAGCAATGTGGGCACACAGGTGGAAACTGAGTATTAAACATGGGGGGGGGGGGGTTGTTTTTGAACCTATCTATCTAGTTATAAAACCTTATTTTTTTGCTCAGGTGTGTAATACCACATGTGTCTTGTATTTTTTATGTAATTCTCGGGAAAAAGGGAGGAACATGCCACCCCCCCTCTGGGACCCCCACTGACATGACCATTAAATAAAACAAAAGACATCAATTTTTTGGATGTACAGGGGTATTGTATTCTAAAGTGGTGGCAGTCCCTAGTGGACCTCGATGCACCACGACCACATGTGGGTCTCTACTGACTACAACAGGGGTACAGGGGTATTCATTATGAATGTAACCCCCTCACTATCTTGTGGGGATAGTGGGATCGTGGATCTCATGGGGATCATGGGGGGTTACATTTATAATGGATGCCTGACACAGCTCAATGTGTAAGGAAAAAACTTATGTTCTTTATTTTAATTTCAGAGTAGGTAGGTAGTACTAATAATAACATTTTGTCAAATTAAATTCAAACACTTTTTTGTTCTTTAGTTCAAAATACGCCAGAGGTTTCTGTAAAAGTTCTCGGATTATCCTGTATACCTATCTTCCCAAAATCTGCTGTATTCACATTTGTAGAGGTTTCCTCGTCTTTGAAAATGTGGATCCTGTATCAAAGAAAGGAAATTTTTATACATGGGGCTTCTGCGATGTGTTTGAAGATATAGTATTTAAAATATTTGCCTACAGATATCATTATACTGAATAATGAAAGCCAATAAAAAGGGCGTATTCCCCATGGTTCATAGCTCTCTCCCTTACTTATTTACCTTTGGTTTAGGTGCCTTCATCATTTCTCTATGTAGACTGTACTTTATTGCAGATTATTTGCACTGTAATAAACTTGAAGGCTTCGTTGTTTTGTGGCATCATTCATCAAAAAGCCATTTTAACAGAAGCACAGATTAGGTTGAATAAGATTAGTAAAAAACAGAAGACCAAAGCCATTTTTTATTTGTTTATAAATCAAAACACTTTTTGAGGTCTGCCTATTATACTGACCCGAATTTTACTGACTTGGATATTACTGACCAACGATTTTTTATACTATTTCACGTCAGACTAAATTGTATAGGGTCGAAACAAATCATAACTAATAAATAAAAGCTTCTACCACTGCCATACAGTTACCTATTTATCTATTAATTAGTTACAGCTCAGGTTTATAGCAAAAATACCTTTAATTATTAGATTCTACACCAACTACTACCACCTTCGCTTAGCTTCTATTACAAAAAACCAACTACTACCACCTTTGCTTAGATTCTACCCCTAAAAAACCAACTACTACCACCTTTGCTTAGCTTTCACCACAAAAAAATCAAGTACTTCCACCTTCCCTTAGGTTCTACTACGGTAGGTGGTAGTAGTTGATTTTTTGATGGTAGAAGCTAAGCCTAACAGTGGCGGATCCAGGGGGGGGGCACTAGGGGCACTTGCCCCCCCCGAGAATTTTTTGAATATACAAAAAATGAGTAAAATGTAACGTTTTTGCTAATAAAAATTCAAAATTTTTGCCTGCGGCGCATGAAAGTGTCTATTGCTATTATCATCGAAATTACAACCACTGACTAATTCAATAAAATGCTGCTTAAAAAAGTATATACCGTTTTTTACAACAGAGAATGTCACCTAAAGTGCCCCCCCGCCCCCCCCCGATGAGCACCTCTGGATCCGCCCTTGAAGCCTAAGCGAGGGTGGTAGAAGCTAAGTGAAGGTGGTTTTTGGGATAAAACTGAGTTGTCGTTAAGTGATAGGTCAGTAGAGCTGTTTAGAAGTGGTACTTCACTAACACCTGTTAACTTAAAAGTTAATATTTGTTTTTACCACAAACTAGGCGGTTTTTTATCGAAAATACGTTGGTCGTTAAAATGGTGGTCAGTAAAATAGTAATTCCCTTTTGCTATGGCACTGTCTCTTTTCTTCTCAGTAAATTTACTCTGTGTCTCGCGCTCTCTCTTACACACACACAGAAATCCGAACTGTCGTCATGAGCGGCTAGTTCACAACTTGCATTCCGTTTGCTATTGGTCGAAATAGTCAGCTGATTTTTTGATGTTGAACGTTGCCCGTTTAAGATTATTATTATTATTATTATGTTTACAGCTTTCGGCGTAAAATACGAATATATACTAGTTGTAAGTGATTAAAAAGTGTAGTGGTTTGTGCAGTACATACCTATTGAATTTAACTAAATCTATGCATATGCCGATGAGTTTTTTTTTATTGCTTTTTAAAAACATATTATATTCTTTTACAGTTCATGTCATTATTTTTGGGACAACTTTTTACAACTTTTTTTTGTTGGCCTATGCTTTTTGTTATGGTAAACAACTGATATCTCAAAAATTATGATATATAGTTTAAATTAGTTTCCCTATCCTGTTTTCCCGTCGAAATCGGTGTTAACCTAACCCTGATAAATTATTCGACAACGTATCCTAACCTGTCCAGACACGCCCCAGTTAGGATACGTTTCCCATCAATTGACCACGGTTAGGTTTTGTTTCAGTTTGGTTTAACACCGATTTCAACCTCCCAAAACGAGGACAGGAGAGTTTTAATTTTAAAAATCCCGCCTGACTATGTCAACCAATATCAAATGGAATGCAAGTTGTGAACTATCCGCTCGTCTGTCGTCTTGCCGTCGGTTGCTGCGCTTCCATGGCGTTTCAACCAGGTTTCAACTCAGTTTGTTTTATTATTTATGATTTAATTAATTTGGCAATAACGATTCATTACGCATTATGTAATATTTCATCTTTTTTTCTATTGTAGGTAGGCAGTAGGTTAAGTTATAAATATTTACTTTTTTTCATTAAATTTTTCTCTATATGTTATTACCATAATTAGTGATGTTTGTAAAGTATCCAATAAGTAAATAAATAAAAGTAAATTTTAAAAAGTTTTTATAATATACCAAAAGATACGGGTAAAAATCATGGAGGTGGAGAATTTAAATTGGAGAAGATTTTTTTAGTTAAAGCTGTAGTAAATTACAGATTTCAAATTATTGTCAGATTGTTATACTTCAAACTCATCTCCACATTTCAAAAACATTTTTAATAAAAACGTCCCTAATTTAATTTTGTTCTCTTTATACTCGAAAAATTACTTGGGCACAAAACATATTAAAATCAATTAAATTTTCCAATCTTTATTTCAAACTCTAATTAGAATCAGTAAGGTTTATGAGTTCCTACATGGTTTACAATAAATTTTAAGTAAACGTTAATTTTACTTATTAAGAAAGTTGTCCGACTATTTTTTATTGAAGGTGCCAGAAGGTGTGGTACTAGGTCTTTCTATCGCATCGCAACTTCGAACAGTTTGTCAACGCTGAATTGATTGTTGGTATTAAATATTACATTAAAGCAGTAAACAAATTTTAATTGAATATATAAGTACCGTACATCAATTCAGCATAATTTGGGGAATGCTGTTGTACAATTTGCTTAGGTTAAAACGTTATATTTTTGTCATTGTTACAATAAAAAATCAAGGCGGACAAGGTATTAACGGGACGTCCTTTGTCCCATTTTTCGAACTTGGCACAAAAGTTTTAAACTTTTACCAATTTATCTCACATGATGTTTTATTTTAAGAAGTCAACTGCAACACAAAAATGATAAAACTATTTTTTAACATATGCTTGCGTACAAGTGCATATTACGGACATCATTATTAATGAGTGGCTCAAAAACGTTCTTAAACTTTCCATATGTATTTTTATGTTTTTTTTTCTGCTTTGTCCCATATTTTTGCTTCTTTTTTAACTTTGTACCCGTTTTGACCTAAAACAGATCTCGCAACCCGACCTTAAAGCCTACCAATAAAAACTAAAAATTGATCAACATCTAATTTAACTAGGGTTGCCAAATTTAGATATTTGTTTTTCGCGACAACAGAACCAAATTTTTGGGACATCTCTCTCTCTCTCTGGGTCTCTAGTACACGTATTGGTTCGGTTCGGTATTTGACTTTGGTTTGTCAATTTTGAAAGATCAACTATTAGCCTGCAATGTAAATCTGTCAAAATACTGCAATAATAGTGTTATTATGGCTTTATTCCAATAAAATTAAACCGAACTCAATTCGCATGAAAACGTAGTAATGACAACCAGGGAGCATTTTCGATCTATTTATACCACTTGTATTAGTTGCACTTAAGTCACAACTTAAAATTCTGCTTACAAGTCGTACTTTGCTAAGAATTTATTATAAACGATACTTGCTTTAATTGATTATAAATTATAACAAATTCGCAATAATTTAAGGAGCCACAAAAAGTAAGGTTAACATTAGTCGCGACCAACAGGCGACTTTAAGATGTTTACGTTTTTAAAGTAGAAATAGGAAGTAGTCTCTACTTTGAAGGATTGACATAAAAACAAAATCAAAGTTTTTGTGACTTTTAGGTTGTCCTCAAAAGTAATTTTCTCTACATTATTACATCAGATATTACTATGATGACCCAAACCTATGTAGTAAAATATAAAGTTATAAGGTAGTTGTCGGATACACCCGTTTGCGACTTCAATTAAGCCCAACTTTGTAGTGGTAATTAGGTAACATATAAATGTCGGGGTGACTTCGAATTAACGACTAAAAAGAAAGTAAAACTTTGGCAACGTGTTATTGTGGTAGAGCAGACTATCAGATTAGACTATCAAGAAACAATACTTTTTCGTTATACTAAACAGTAGTCAGAACTAAAAAGTAACGAATTTTGGTTGAGATCACCACATTTCTACCATAAGAAAGTAGGAAAGCCTTTGGAGCATGTAGCCGCTACTATAATTGTTAGTTGGGATGGCTTGGATAAATTCAGGCTACTGATAATGGGTGATGCGCTCTCAGCGACGTCTTTTTTCTAAGGTTAAAACACGCGTTATCAGTTACCTTAGGATAAATACCTTGTTTCAAAATGTAACAAGTAAGCGGCTAGGTCAACTCAAGATAATGGCTTTGTCTTCTAAAAATTCCAAAATCCAAAGAATTTTCTTAAATTTCAATTATAATAAAATTTAGCCCCAATTTTGACAACGTCAAATCATCGCATTGACAAATTGTCAACGTCATTTGAAAGCAGTTTCAGTTAAATTTTACTAAAAGCGTCTACTTTTTAATCCAAGCCACCTTTTAGTTCATTTGAATCCAATATGGCGGAACGCTGTGAGCAGTAATTTTTCATTAATGGTTTTAATTTGCTTTGGCAGTACTAATATAATTAAGATGTACGTGGTTATGTCTCAAGTTATAAACCTTGCCATACTGCCGTCCTAAGCCAAAAAGGCGTACTTTATTTTTTTAGATTTTTACATTTTCATCAATATGGATATATAAAGAACTAATCTACATGTGCACTAAACAAAATAGACATAACTTGTATAGAATACACCAGAAAATAATAAGTAAAATAGCCGTATTTCAAAAAGTATTTCTCAGCAAAACAGTGAAAATTTGAGTTGCGGCTTTTTGGCCTAGGACGGCAGCATAGGCAGTAACACTTTTGTGACATTTCCAACCTCTTTATTTATCATATGAATATGCATACTGACAGCAACAAAAAAAAATCTAAAAAATGGCATGTCTGAGTTGTTCTTATCTGTGCGTTTTGTTTTGTCAACCTACAGTCAGCATATTTTTATCGAGAGACAATCACAGTTTTACATTGAATTTTATACCAACATGACATCAGAGCTGTCACAAGTACATTATGAAAAGAAATAAAATTTCGGACTTCCATTGTCTTTATTTATTTTAAAACACGACGTTTCGGTTAGTAAGTATCTCTAACCGTTATCAAGTGTCAATACTTACTAGCCGAAACGTCGGGTTTTAAATTAAATAAAGACAATGGAAGTCCGAAATTTTATTTCTACACAATCATTGTCTACGAGTGTCAATACATTATGAAAGTACTTCAAGTACAAGTACCAAGTGCATTAAGATTTGTAAAAGTACTTGAAGTACTAAGTACATTTTCTTTTCAAATGTACTTCAAGTACCAAGTACATTATAAAAGTACTTGATTTTCCTCAAGTCTTTTACTTTTACAATAGAAGTACTTCAAGTACTTTAAATATCTCAAAAAACGAGAAAAGTTCCAAAAAAATAATTTTGAATGTACTTGAAGTACTTATAATGTACTTGAACTACTTTACTTGACAAAATCAAGTACATTTCCAGGTACATTGTTAAAAGTACTTCAAGTACCAAGTACAATTACCGGATTGTAGATGTACTTCAAGTACAGTACTTGAAGTACATGTAAGTATTTGAAGTACAATTTCAAGTACTGTACTTGAAGTACCTGACAGCTCTGCATAACATAATAATTTGAACTCCATATAATTTTTGAGATAACGTTTTGACAGCTGCTTACCATAACAATAGCATGGGCCAACGAAAAAAAGTTGTAAAAAGTTGTCTCAAATATAATGATATGAACTTGCCTTTTTAATATATTTCTGGTTAGGAAATATGTTTATTTCATCTCAAAGTCACAAAAGTGTAACTGAATATGGCAAGTACTATAAGTGTCTCTGGATGCGTACAAAAAGGTATAAATCAAAAAATGAGTCTTTTTCAACCAGTGTTTAAGCTCAAGACCATAAAGTAAGTAGCAAGACTACGAAATTTAACACGGACTACTAAAATCTTGGAAAACGGTGGACTTTAAATTTTGAAATGCAAAAAACGTCTACCACTTTAAGAAACTTAAACTAAACAAAAATCTGTCAAAAGTTTGTTTTGTCCTTACCGGACATTTTCAACATTTTTGCACCATCGACATGGAAATGGCTGGTGGGCCCTTATATTTAAACACCCTTTTTTTACATTTAAAACCTTTAATTTACAAGCACGATGACGCGCCGACCACCAATAAATGGGGCCTTAAATTTGTAAAGTTGGACACACAATTTTTTCTGTTGCCTGCAACTTCTTGCTAAAAATGCAGCATCCTCTCGACTTTTTTACTAAAGGACGACGGCGACGCCACGTATCCGTTGGGACTAAATCAGAGTAGAGATTTTTAAAAAGCAGTGAAAGCAAACGCAGCTTTTTTCCAGCAGCTCAGGAAAAGCGGATTTTTAAAAGCCGTTTTTTACTTGACGTCTTAGAATTTGACCTACAAAAAGTCGATGACCAATAAAAGGTCGTTTCACTTAATTTTTAACTTTGTAGCCCCAAAATTTTCAAATTCTTTCGAAAAAAAAGTTGGCCGCCAAAAAAAACATTCCTCGTCCTTTTTCCATACTGGGCCGAACCGAAACTTTATGGTCAAATATTTTTTCTGTTTAGTACTCAAAAGCTGTTTCTTAAAAAAGGTACTTTTTGTGACCATGGATAGCAGTTGGAAGCTGCTTTGTCCCAAAACCATAACTAGATCAAAGTAGTTCGCTAGTAATCAAAAAACAGGCATCTGTCAATCTAAGTCATTTGGTACACCTTTCCTTTAAAGCGGCCCTCACACGATCAGTATTACTGTGATCGTGTGATGGCCGCTTAAGATATCGCAAAAGTCAATCAACTGGCTGTAATAAAATTAAGATACAGTGCGGACCTAAATAGACCCCCCTTCCAACTTTTGAACAAAAAAAGATATCGATTTCTGGTAAAAAGTCTTTTTAATGGGACTTTTTTTGAGAATATTTGAGCTAAGTGACATCAAACCTAATGTCAAAAATTTGACATGACGTCAAAATTTTTTAATTGGAAGGGGGGGGGTGAGCATGTAATACCCTCATTTGAAAGTTCTTTTGATTCTTTATTCAACACATTTCAAATTTTTAAAATCGGTTTAGTTTTCTCCTAGAAGATACGTTTATTTTTCTTCGTGGTCGACTAAACTAATTCAATTTTTTATTAAGCAAAAAGAATTATTTAAATTGATTTTTTGTATCATAAATTGAATTTTTATGCTTCTAAGTTATTTATTTATTTATATAAAGAGTTTTATATTGTAAGATCATCTTTTAATATCAGGCCGTCTTCTATTAAAGTTTTTTTAATCTAAAACTGTCAAAACATTGCCTGGCACTATTACAGCCCAGCTTTATTGCAATAAGTCCCTAAACATATAATATAAAGAGACTTATTGCAATAAAGTCAGGGTGGTATAGTGCCAGGCAGTATTTTGACAGTTTACATTGTTAGATCATTTTTAATATTAGGCCTTGGTCTACTATAAAACTCAGAATATATATTGCCTTCTTCTATTAAAGTTTTTTAATCCAAAACATTGCCTGGCACTATTACAGCCTGGTGTTCCTAATGTAATTTAACTTTAACGAGATTTTTAAAAAAATAATTTTAATCTCTTTGAATCAATAACATCCTTTGATTCCAGACAAAGAGCCCGCAAGTTTAACACCAATCGGATATTCGTTTGATTCTCAAAATCAGCTTTAATTGATTTTCTAACTAAATGTTTGAATAGATTTCGGCTTCATTTGATTTGAAACACCAATCAATTGCTTTATCCAGCTAAAATAGGGGGGCACTAAGCTCCGCACTCACTGGCCATATACTGTTGACCTAGAAAGTCAAACATACTCGTAATTAAGGGATATGAGGCAATTTAAATTAATTTAAAAATCTCAACATATTTCGCTGCAGCTGGTGACAACATGCACGGTTCAGTTGATACTGTTAGTCATAAATTGACATATTTTAATGGCGACAATTCACTTGGCTTGGAGTATTCGTATATCTACTTTATTTATCCAAAAACTGCGATGTGTAGAGAAGCTATTCGCTATATTTGCTTTATTTGTCAAAAAATACGAAAATTAGCGCTGAAAGCAAACAATCGCGATTCCGTCGAATTGTCACTTTTTAATCAACAGCAAAGGACACACATAAGCCAAATATTTGCGTTTATCGTTCACACTTGGTTTTCTAATTTAGCAAATCTACCGTGCAGTGGCCGTCTTCAACATGTAATGCTTTGATAGTGAAAGTAAAAAGTGATTTTTGTTAACACAATGGACTGCACAAACGTTAACGAATATGGCCATCTTGTTTACTAGTTTGCCAAATAGATCACAGACACACAGACTTAATAGCCAATATACAGGGTGTCCCAGGTAAAATCAACTACATGGGGATTTCGGAAACGGTAAGAGATACGAGTTTGTTTAAATGAGAAAAAGTTGCGCTAGTCTAAGACCAAGTGCTGTATCAATATTAAAATATCAAGCAAAAACTATAAATTGTGTTTTTTGAAAAACTGAAATCTTGCAAACAAATTTAATGAAATTTGGTACTTTTGTATAGGCAACTACGGCCAATCGAATGACGTTAACAAATTTTTTCTAGGCCTTCTAGTTTTTTTGAAACCATAGCCAACTTTGTTTTTTCTTATGACCACCATATTAAATTTATACGCCAATAAATAGAGCATTAAAAGAACTTTTCAACCATATATAATAAGTTTATCTTTGAATGACGGAAAATGTAAATTTATTTAAAAAACTGTTTTTCACTTGGTTGGCTGTGAAACAAAGGACGTTTGTTGTCATACCTAAGTAACTATCTGTCAAAACTTTGTCATTTATTTGATTTATTTGTTGGAGTTTTAAAGTTTCTACATTACTTAAGATTTTGTTTTGAGTCACATTATCAATCAAATTTAACATGGAAATCTTCAGAATACTTAGAAATAATTTAATTGAATATGGTTCTTTAAAAACCAAAATCGTCTTTCATACCCACAAAATGTCGATTATAATATAGAAAAATAAAGTTTTTGTTGTTTTAATCAAATTAAACTATAAAAATTTGAAATTTTTTTTTATTGATAATGTGACTCAAAACAAAATCTTAAGTAATTTAGAAACTTTAAAACTCCAACAAATAAATCAAATAAATGACAAAGTTTTGACAGATAGTTACTTAGGTATGACAACAAACGAACTACGTCCTTTGTTTCACAGCCAACCAAGTGAAAAACAGTTTTTTAAATAAATTTACATTTTCCGTCATTCAAAGATAAACTTATTATATATGGTTGAAAAGTTCTTTTAATGCTCTATTTATTGGCGTATAAATTTAATATGGTGGTCATAAGAAAAAACAAAGTTGGCTATGGTTTCAAAAAAACTAGAACGCCTAGAAAAAATTTGTTAACGTCATTCGATTGGCCGTAGTTGCCTATACAAAAGTACCAAATTTCATTAAATTTGTTTGCAAGATTTCAGTTTTTCAAAAAACACAATTTATAGTTTTTGCTTGATATTTTAATATCGATACAGCACTTGGTCTTAGACTAGCGCAACTTTTTCTCATTTAAACAAACTCGTATCTCTTACCGTTTCCGAAATCCCCATGCAGTTGATTTTACCTGGGACACCCTGTATATTGGCTATTAAGTCTGTGTGTCTGTGATCTATTTGGCAAACTAGTAAACAAGATGGCCATATTCGTTAACGTTTGTTCAGTCCATTGTGTTAACAAAAATCACTTTTTACTTTCACTATCAAAGCATTACATGTTGAAGACGGCCACTGCACGGTAGATTTGCTAAATTAGAAAACCAAGTGTGAACGATAAACGCAAATATTTGGCTTATGTGTGTCCTTTGCGGTTGATTAAAAAGTGACAACTCGACGGAATCGCGATTGTTTGCTTTCAGCGCTAATTTTCGTATTTTTTGACAAATAAAGCAAATATAGCGAATAGCTTCTCTACACATCGCAGTTTTTGGATAAATAAAGTAGATATACGAATACTCCAAGCCAAGTGAATTGTCGCCATTAAAATATGTCAATTTATGACTAACAGTATCAACTGGACCGTGCATGTTGTCACCAGCTGCAACGAAATATGTTGAGATTTTTAAATTAATTTAAATTGCCTCATATCCCTTAATTACGAGTATGTTTGACTTTCTAGGTTAACAGTATATGGCCAGTGAGTGCGGAGCTTAGTGCCCCCCTATTTTAGCTGGATAAAGCAATTGATTGGTGTTTCAAATCAAATGAAGCCGAAATCTATTCAAACATTTAGTTAGAAAATCAATTAAAGCTGATTTTGAGAATCAAACGAATATCCGATTGGTGTTAAACTTGCGGGCTCTTTGTCTGGAATCAAAGGATGTTATTGATTCAAAGAGATTAAAACTATTTTTTTTTAAATCTCGTTAAAGTTAAATTAAATTAGGAACACCAGGCTGTAATAGCGCCAGGCAATGTTTTGGATTAAAAAAACTTTAATAGAAGAAGGCAATATATATTCTGAGTTTTATAGTAGACCAATGCCTTATATTAAAAATGATCTAACAATGTAAAACTGCCAAAATACTGCCTGGCACTATACCACCCTGACTTTATTGCAATAAGTCTCTTTATATTATATGTTTAGGGACTTATTGCAATAAAGCTGGGCTGTAATAGTGCCAGGCAATGTTTTGACAGTTTTAGATTAAAAAAACTTTAATAGAAGACGGCCTGATATTAAAAGATGATCTTACAATATAAAACTCTTTATATAAATAAATAAATAACTTAGAAGCATAAAAATTCAATTTATGATACAAAAAATCAATTTAAATAATTCTTTTTGCTTGATAAAAAATTGAATTAGTTTAGTCGACCACGAAGAAAAATAAACGTATCTTCTAGGAGAAAACTAAACCGATTTTAAAAATTTGAAATGTGTTGAATAAAGAATCAAAAGAACTTTCAAATGAGGGTATTACATGCTCACCCCCCCCCTTCCAATTAAAAATTTTTGACGTCATGTCAAATTTTTGACATTAGGTTTGATGTCACTTAGCTCAAATATTCTCAAAAAAAGTCCCATTAAAGAGACTTTTTACCAGAAATCGATATCTTTTTTTGTTCAAAAGTTGGAAGGGGGGTCTATTTAGGTCCGCACTGTATCTTAATTTTATTACAGCCAGTTGATAGACTTTTGCGATATCTTAAGCGACCATCACACGATTACTGACAATATTTTTATTTAAAATATATAAAAATACTGTCAGTAATACTGATCGTGTGAGGGCCGCTTTAAAGGAAAGGTGTACCAAATGACTTAGATTGACAGATGCCTGTTTTTTGATTACTAGCGAACTAATTTGATCTAGTTATGGTTTTGGGACAAAGCAGCTTCCAACTGCTATCCATGGTCACAAAAAGTACCTTTTTTAAGAAACAGCTTTTGAGTACTAAACAGAAAAAATATTTGACCATAAAGTTTCGGTTCGGCCCAGTATGGAAAAAGGACGAGGAATGTTTTTTTTGGCGGCCAACTTTTTTTTCGAAAGAATTTGAAAATTTTGGGGCTACAAAGTTAAAAATTAAGTGAAACGACCTTTTATTGGTCATCGACTTTTTGTAGGTGAAATTCTAAGACGTCAAGTAAAAAACGGCTTTTAAAAATCCGCTTTTCCTGAGCTGCTGGAAAAAAGCTGCGTTTGCTTTCACTGCTTTTTAAAAATCTCTACTCTGATTTAGTCCCAACGGATACGTGGCGTCGCCGTCGTCCTTTATTAAGAAAGTCGAGAGGATGCTGCATTTTTAGCAAGAAGTTGCAGGCAACAGAAAAAATTGTGTGTCCAACTTTACAAATTTAAGGTCCCATTTATTGGTGGTCGGCGCGTCATCGTGCTTGTAAATTAAAGGTTTTAAATGTAAAAAAAGTGTGTTTAAATATAAGGGCCCACCAGCCATTTCCATGTCGATGGTGCAAAAATGTTGAAAATGTCCGGTAAGGACAAAACAAACTTTTGACAGATTTTTGTTTAGTTTAAGTTTCTTAAAGTGGTAGACGTTTTTTGCATTTCAAAATTTAAAGTCCACCGTTTTCCAAGATTTTAGTAGTCCGTGTTAAATTTCGTAGTCTTGCTACTTACTTTATGGTCTTGAGCTTAAACACTGGTTGAAAAAGATTTATTTTTTGATTTATACCATTGAGTTGTATAAAGGCCCTGAAAGGGCCTTTAGAGACGGAAAGACAAGGCATTTTTTATTGACTCATCTAATTTGGTTGCTATGTCCAGGTATTTCTTATACAATAAAATACTAGACAGAAACTATTAAACTTATGAAACTGACAAAGATAGATTGATTCTTACATACTAATACCACCCTAGATAATATATGGGTAACTATAAAAATTTGAAAAAATTTTTTTTGATGTGTTAATTGACGTATATTAAAAAAAATCCATTGTTTTTTTCGAGCTTTCAAACAAGGTACCTGCCACATTGTAAAAAAAAATAAAAATAATTTTTTGACATTTGGTTTGAAAAAATGATTTTGTTATTTTTGTTTTTTATAAGCTTTCGCACAAGGTATTGCAAGTAAAGTCAAGCGCGGATTTGAGGGGTGGTAACGTGATAATTTCCCCCCTAGAAAAAAATTTATGGACTTTTAGTTAATAAGTATTGGGCTAACCACATAATTACCCCCCTAGAAAAAAAAATATTACATAAATAGTGTTTCCGTCGTCCATTACCCCCTAGATTTTGTTCCAGATCCGCGCTTGAGTGAGGTTATCCCATCTGACAGAAAAAAGTTGTACGTAAATAGGCCCCTTTTCGGGATCGGGCTAAAAATTTTTTGCGTCTGGAAGAAACCTCGTAAAAAATCTCTGTTGACGTCTTTTTTTTTCTAAACAAAGAAATATTAACCAGCTAGAGGCAGTATCTCATTTAAAGTCACACCCTGTAGATGACTTCCCTGGTGTAAGTACTTCCCGAGATATCTGAATTCATTTTAGTACCAATATGTTACTGTTAGAGCCAGGTTGCCGGTTCCTAATTTTTCTAAACAAATTTGTCTTTTTTTAGTCGCATATAAAGTTAAGTTATTCAAATAAAAAGTTTGAAGATTCGAGGATCAAAAAAGTGGCACTAGACTATTACTGCATACTACAAACAGCTACGCGGTGGCGCTCTTTAAGTGTATTAAAACCTTATCATGTGCTTGTGCTATCCATTTCTGTGGTGAGTAATTTGTGTTGCTTTTGTTGTCAAAATTTAAAGTATTTCCTAACTTAAAAGAACAAAAACGTAAACAAATGTCTAGGGAAATAAAATATTTGGTTATAGAAAGAAAAGGTAATGAGAATTGCCCACTTCTGGTAAAACACATCAGTTAAATGCCAAGGTCAAATCTATCCAGTGTATGAGTTCTTGAAAGGTTGAGAAGAATTACTCCGTCAAAATCAGGGTGAAAGTCAAATTGTACATGCGATCTGACTTTATTTCCGCATCCTTATTGGACTTCCCTAGTAACATTTTAGCTCATATTGGCAACCTAAAGGGTCAAAATTTCCAATCATCGGTTTCCAAATTACTTCAAAGTTAAAGGTTTGTAGGATATGTCATAAAATTTCTCGAAAGAAAACAAAAATAACAAAACTAGGAAACGGGAGGAGTGGTCTGAGAAATCCAGGATGATTATCGATTGGTAACGAACCAATCGAGCCCACATAACATAATCTGTTGCTTTGCTTATCACTTTGTTTTCTCGAAAGAAAATAAAAATAATAAAAACCAGGAAACGGGAGAAACGGGAGGGGTGGTCTGACAAAGCCGGGACGATTATGAGTTGGTGACGAACCAAACGAACCCACAAAACATAATCTGTTGCTTTGTTTATTAATTTTGTTTTCTCGAAAGAAAACAAAAATAATAAAAACCAGGAAACGAGAGAAACGGGAGCAGTGGTCTGACAAAGCCGAGACGATTATGAGTTGGTGAAGAACCAAACGAGCCCACAAAACAAAATCTGTTGCTTTGTTTATCAGTTTTGTTTTCTCGAAAGGAAACAAAAATAATAAAAACCAGGAGTATGAGTTCTTGAAAGGTTGAGAAGAATTACTCTGTCAAAATCAGGTGAAAGTCGAATTGCACATGCGATCTCACTTTATTTCCGCATCCTTATTGGTCTTCTCAAGTAACATTTTAGCTCATATTGGCAACCTAAAGGGTCAAAATTTACAATTATCGGTTTCCAAATTACTTCTAAGTTAAAGGTTTGTAGGATATGTCATAAAATTTCTCGAAAGAAAACAAAAATAACAAAAACCAGGAAACAAGAGGAGTGGTCTGACAAAGCCAGAATAATTATGGATTGGTGACGAACCAATCGAGCACACAAAACATAATCTTTTGCTTTGTTTATCACTTTTGTTTTCTCGAAAGAAAATAAAAACAATAAAAATCAGGAAACGGGAGGAGTGGTCTGACAAAGCCGGGACGATTATGGGTTGGTGACGAACCAAACGAGCCCACAAAACATAATCTGTTGCTTTGTTTATCACTTTTATTTTCTCGAAAGGAAACAAAAATAATAAAAACCAGGAAACGGAAGAAACGGGATGAGTGGTCTGACAATGCCGGGACGATTATGGGTTGGTAATGAACCAAACGAGCCCACAAAACAATCTGTTGTTTTGTTTATAATATCACTTTTGTTTTCTCGAAAGAAAATAAAAATAATAAAAACCAGAAAACGGGAGAAACGGGAGGCCTGGTCTGACAAAGCCGAGACGATTATGAGTTGGTGACGAACCAAACGAGCCCACAAAACATAATCTGTTGCTTTGTTTATCACTTGCGTTTTCTCGAAAGGTCACAAAAATAATAAAAACCAGGAAGCGGGAGAAACGGGAGGCGGGGTCTGTCAAAGCCGGAACGATTATTGGTTGGTGACGAACCAAACGAGCCAATAAAACATATTTTGTTGCTTTGTTTCTCACTGTTATTTTCCCGAAAAAAAACAAAAATAAAAAACCAGAACACGGGAGAATCAGCAGGAGTGGTCTGACAAAGCCGGGACGATTATGGGTTGGTGACGAACCAAACGAGCCTACAAAACATAATCTGTTACTTTGTTTATCACTGTTTTCTCAAAAGAAAACAAAAATAATAAAAAACAGAATACGGGAGAAACGGGAGAGGTGGTCTGACAAAGCCAAGACGATTATGGGTTGGTGACGAACCAAACGAGCCCACAAAACAAACTTTGGCTTTGTTTATTACTATTGTTTTACCAAAAGAAAAAAAAAATAAAAACCAGTAAAAGGGAGAACTGTTGCGTAAAATAATAAAAACCAGGAAAAGAGAGAACTAGAGTGCGTTAAATCCAGGATGATTATTATTTGGTGATGAACCTACAGCCCACAAGTAATAAACTCGATTAGTTTCCTAATTTTCTTGCAAAGGTAAATGAATTATTACCAGGAAACATGTAAGAAACTAATGGGGATGCATGGGATCGGGAAAGGACAAACAAAGTAAATTGCACGGTTCAAAATAAATTTAAATCAAATAGAATTATAAAAACAATGATCAGGTTTCAGTAAAAATATTTTTTAACCGTTTGAGCTTAAATAGTCTAGAAGATAAATTAAAACAGAAAAAAATAGTAACTTCGATACAAAAGGCGCGTGAATTGTTTGGAGGTAAAAATCATGGATCCTACGAAAATATTTTTATCTCAATACGTATTTAAAATATTTCTATAGCCCCTATTTGATTACAATACATGGTAAAATTCATTACCATTTTTTCTCAAGTGGTTAAACACCCACCAACCATTATTATTGTGTCTTTTTAGTTTTATTTAAAAATGGTTTTATTTCTTTCTTCTTTATTCTGTCAGTTGTAGAGGGCGCCACAAAACAGGGACCCCGCAAGGCAGTTTGAGTTATTTTGAACCATATGGGCTAAAATTGACGTTGAAAACTTGTTTAAACACAGACATATTGTCGACACTTTGTCTCTTTCATCTAGTTTCCACATAGCACAATCACGTGTTTAACACATAAAAAACGCGTGAGACAAAAAACCTTGATTATAAAAGCTGCTAGAAAAAACGTTTATTTCATATATGAAAACAAGCTTAATAGGTCATTTGTTAACGTTATAAAAAATAACGTTGTTAAAAACGGCGTTGTAATAACGCTATTATCAGACCAAACCGGAAAATATTATATATAAAACAGCAATATTTTACGTTATTTTCAAGTGAATTCCAAGGAGATTTTCATCAACGTCAAAATCACATTAGGTTTGCGCCTTTTCTACACGAATTTTAAAACGCGACTTGCATGGATTTTCCACTAAATATTTTTGAAATTTTACTAGAAGCAGCGCCACCTGTTGGCGACATTTTTCTCTTCGACGAAATCTATCCGGTAGTGCTTCTAAACTCCAAAAACTAGTTAATGAACTGATCCCTGATTCTTCACGATCACGACGCATCAGTTATTAACCTGATAAAGAGACATTAATATTCAGTAAAAGTGTTTACTGTTGAAAAATCTTGTTTTATATGTATGTATGTATAGAGATTTTGTCTAGAGTCACCGACCCTGGAAGCCTGGCGTACGCCAGGCTTTCAGGATGCAGTGACCCTAATTTTGTCTTGCCTTGAGCGCTATCTTTTAAAATTGGCTTGAAGTGTTGTAATCTTAAACTAGTAAACTTTTAGAACTTCTTTTCACGTCACATTTACGTTTCAAAAAAGGTATTAAAAAAAATGTGACAAAAAAGACGCAGAAAGTTAATACTTTTAAAAAGTCTTTATCTAGAAGGCTTTTAGAACAGTCTTTCGCACCTTTTTTTGATTAAAAAACATAGAGAAAAAATCGTGACAAAATATTACGCAAAAAGTTATAATGTTTGAGAAGTCTTAATCTAGTGGCGTTTTAGAACATGTTGAAAGAAAATAACGAGGGTAAATTTTTTTAGCTTGATTTTTAGTTATCTTTAAGCATGTAGATTTAACAAAACAGATATTACATGGTATGAGGTTGTTTTCTAGTAAAAAATTACATGCAAGACCAACTCGTCGCCTTAATGCAGAACTATTGTTAGTCACAAAATTAAGTTTTTACAGGAGAGCATTTTTTTTAGTTTGACTCAGCGTGAGTCGAGATAAGACCGGTTAAATTGGTCGGGCGGATGGTGGGGATGTTTCATCACTTAGACAACCAATAGTTCTGCATTCCATAAAGCGCGGTTGGAGCTATAAATTTCCGCAAAAAAACGGAAAATGGGAAAACTGGACATAGGATAGTAGTAGTAGTAGACGAACTGTCCTAATTTTTTTTCCTTTCAAATTATCTGGATTTTGTCCCCACTTTGGAATTATGTCGGGAAATTTCTCTCTTTTTTAACCTATTAATTTTCTATAGGCAAAAATTACTTTCTTATTTTACGTAAAGTTTACCCAATTTTAACCAAACCAACCTTGGGTTGAATTTTTTTTTGATGTTCGATGTTTGATGTTTGATGATTAAAACCTGTCAATAGGAGCAATTTTTGGCAATGGAAAGGAGTAACAAACAAACCCGAATAATGAATTAATTTTGTCATTTTCTCTAAGTTGAATCTAGTGTAAATATAAATTAGAGCAGAATTTAATTAAGATTTTGATGGATATTTATGGCACATTCAGTTAATTTAACTTTTTAATTTCACTTTTAAAAGTTGACGGTTCAATTTATTTTTGTTGGATCCCCGTGTAATCCCCGTTCGGCCAGAATGACCGGCAGCAAACGATACCCAAACGACACGGATTATAAAACATTGACGGATTGGACTTGACCAAAGTCAAGCAACAAATCTAAAATAGCCGCCGTTTTGTCATTTTAAACCTAATTGATTTTTCGTTCTCTGGTTTAGAAATGTTAAGTGCTTGTAACCGCTGTTTTTGTTTATTTGTGGTTTTTTCAGTTTTTTTAATTAAATTTGGGACGAATCAAACTGTTAAAAACTGTTCAGGGTCTTAAAACATTACTTTTTCATTAGGGTAGGAAAAGTACGAGAATTTGTTTTTTTTCGAAAAAAACACAACCAAAATAAGAACAACTGCCAACACTCCGCCATTTTGACAAGGCCGTGATAAAATACCAGTGTCCAACCATTTTAACCACGTCTTCAATGGCAATATCAAACGCACCACTCTTTTTATTTTGTTTGGTTGTGAAATCAAGCACAGATCTGAACATATTAACCACTTTTAGTTTTCCAATATTTTTGCTCCTCATTTTTGCATTTCGGTTTTTATAAATTTAGGTCGTTCCAGGCTAAACTAAAAGGTTTTTATGTGACCAAAGCGCGTGACCGTAATTTAATACAAAATGGCCAATAAACCCGCCTTGGTGCCAAATCGTCAAAAGTAAAAGCACCAAAAAAAGTTTGTGGACGCACCAAAAACTGACGCTATACGCAAACATTTTAGGAAGTTTGAATTTTTCGGGAAAAATGGCGACCCTGAAAAAAATTTTTGTAAGTAAATTATTTTTCGAAAAAAATTTCGCTACGGAAAAAAATTTGTAAACAAAGCGTAAATAAGGAAATAAGGTTTTTTTCATCAAACGCCGTAAAAAAAATCCCACATAGCAATTTTAAATGTCTAGAACACGCATAGCATATTTTAATAGAGAATGTGCACATGCTAAGAATG
The DNA here is from genome assembly GCA_963576565.1 of Aspidapion aeneum. Classification (NCBI taxonomy): domain Eukaryota; kingdom Metazoa; phylum Arthropoda; class Insecta; order Coleoptera; family Brentidae; genus Aspidapion; species Aspidapion aeneum. The sequence continues at coordinate 45,006,202 of OY755040.1, forward strand.
TTCCAAATTTACATTGCGCACTATATTCTGTGCACATGCTCAGAAAGGATTACAGGTAACCCTATTTTGACGCCAAGCATTAGAGGTGTTAAAAATGTAACTATTCGTTACTCGAGTACGCGTTACTCGACAAATAACGGAAAAACGGACAAGCGCGGATCTGGGTCAAAATCTTGGGGGTGGGGGTAATGGTCGACGATTTTGTGTAATATAATTCATTTTTTCTAGGGGGGGGGGGGTGGGGTAATTCTCCTGTAGTCTCTTATTTTGTTAAGAAAAAATTCATTTTTTTTTCGAGGGGGGGGAGTAATTATCCCGTTCCTTCCCTCAAATCGGGGCTTGGTAACGAATACCGATCCGAAAATTAAATGATTACTTTCGGTAATTTGATTCCTTCGATTATTTTAAAATTCAGTAATCACTCGAAGTCGGTAATCCAAAATCAGGGAGTGACAAAAAGTAGGACGTGACAATCTGGCAATGTTGTTTATTTGAACGCTTGCAGCCGCTTGCTCGACATAGGCATGGGTAACACTGTGTTGAATGGCACTTTTGTATCGATACCGTGCCCGGTGTCATAAGTGTTGATACAATCACAACAAATTGTATGACACCACGACACTTCACCGGACGGCGAAAGTTAAAGGTTGGTGAGCTAGGGGGCGTCTCTGACGCACAGTGCGCTGTCTGAATGTTCGACGCGTTCGTCCAAATATATTTGCCATAACGGACAGTTGTTTTACAATGTCACAGTAGGATATGATATTATACCACGACTGCATGACACAGAGTGTCATGAAACTCATGAAATGATTACTTAGTAGTCGAGTAACGATTAGTAACGAGTATTCAAAAGTAACGAAAATCAACACCTCTACCAAGCATGTGCTTAGCATATTTGCAAGTATATGCTAATAATATGCTTAGTGTATACCTGGCACCAATCACCGAATATGCTTCAAATTGACCAAACGTATTCTTTTAGAAATATTTCTACTCGTCAACTAATCTACTAATTTTTTAATAAATGTTTTTTTAAATAACTTAAATAAAATTCTTCTATTTTGGAAACGCAGAGCAGCAAGACTTCGTTGAGGTTTTCGTAAACTCGACATTCAGTAAATAAAATACGGATCGGTAGCTTCTAAAAATTAAATTTAAAATTCTATGTAAACAATAATTTTGTAGTACGTGCCTCGCTGCGAGGCCAAACGAACGCCTCGTTCGCATTCATGCTTAAGTAAATACGCGCCTTGAGGCAATTAAAGTGGGAACTTCAAACGAGCATTCAGGTGAATATTTTTCGTCTCAAGACGCGTATCACTTGGTCTGGCTGCGATGCTTGCGAATTCTGCCTCAAATGAATACGTGGCTCAAGGACCGCGGCGAATTCTCGCATTCCCTCTCTGATTACCTATAACGTAGGTATGTGATATTCCATACAGAATCATTTTTTTTCCTTTAGTTTAGGGGAGGAGAGTAAATGAAAATATTGGACTTATAAATTTTTTCGCATGGTTTTATGATAATTTCTATTAGCATTCCAATACTCAGCTCTCTAGCGTTTCTGGAAGTGGGCAATGTTAGTTTTATATAAATACATTTATAGGAGAGGGAAATAAATTAAAATTGTTGTGTTTTTAAATTTTGTCCTATAGTTTTATCATAGTTCCTATCAGTCTTCCAATGCTCAGCTCTCTAGCGTTTCTGGAAGTGGTTAATGTTACTTTTACATAACTTTACATTTATAGGGGAGGAGAGTAAATGAAAATATTGGACTTTTTAAATTTTTTCCCATGGTTTTATCATAATTTCTATCAGCATTCCAATGATCAGCTCTCTAGCGTTTCTGGAAGCGTGCAATGTTAGTTTTATATAAATTTAAATTTATAGTGGAGGGAAGTAAATTAAAATGTTGGTGTTTTTAAATTTTTTTATATAGTTTTATCATATTGTCTTTCAGTCTTAAAAAGTTCAGCTCTCTAGCGTTTCTGGAAGTGGGCAACTTTACATTTATAGGGGAAGGAAGTAAATTAGAATTTTGAGGTGTTTTAATTTTTTTCTATAACTTTATCATAGTTACCATCGGTCTTCGAAAGCTCAGCTCTCTAGCATGTCTGGAAGTAGGCAATGTTACTTTTACTTAACTTTACATTTATAGGGGAGGGAAGTAAATTAGAATTTTGGGGTGTTTTAATTTTTTCCTATAGTTTTATCATAGTTCCTATCAGTCTACCAAAACTCAACTCTCTAGCATTTCTGGAAGTGGGCAATGCTACTTTAACATAACTTTAAATGTATAGGGGAGGGGAGTAAATTAAAATTTTGGGGTTTTTTGATGTTTTCCTATAGTTTATCATAGTTCCTATGTTACTTTTATATAACTTTAAATGTATAGGGGAGGGGAGTAAATTAAAATTTTGGGGTTTTTTGATTTTTCCCAGGGGTTTGGTCATAATTTCCATCAATCTGCCAAATTTCGCCTTTGTAGCATGTCTGGAAGTACAGTAGAATATTGATGATCTATACATGAGTGAGTCAGTGAGTGAGTGGCAATTTCGACGTTTTTTGAAATTTCGTAACTACTTTACTACTCTATGAAATTCCATGAAACTTGGAGGGGTTGTTAACTCCATGGAGATCTACGACTGTGCAAAGTTTGAGATTCGTAGCTCATTCCGAAGTAGAGTTTTAGGTAGGTCAAATATCGGCTGAAATGTTTCCAGAAAAGATGGTTCCGGCGCGCGAACTTGGCGAGGCACTGCCGTGCCCTCAGATTTTTGGTAATGCTTTTACACGAAATTTTAGTTCGGATTTGTGAAATTTGTGCTTTTTACGATTTTGCCCTTAGTGGCAATTTGTGTTGACACTGTTAACAGATGATTTGTTTTATTCTAAAGTCATCAGAACACTGAATTCTCGATGTGTCAGTGAGACTCTCGTTAATAATATAATCTTATGCTTTGTATAATAAATCATTTGGAAAGTAGCGCCATCTAGGGAATACCCTATAAACTAAAGTAGGTTTGCTTTCGTCATTTTTCCTACTCCATTTCGGAATATTCTTAGCATGTTTTTCCAAGGATATTTTTGGCAGGTTTATATTTGGTATATACCATGTATGTGCAAAAACGAAATATTATCATTTGGTATATGCTATTAATGTGTTATGCCTAATCCTAAAAGAATATTTTTTGAAGTATATACTAATTGTGCCTAAAATAATATCCTTTAAAGTAGCTTAAGGGCATATACTTGGCACGTGAATGTTCTTTCAATGCTAAGTGGGATGTTTGGTATATAAACGAAAAAAAATGATGACGTAAGCAAGAATTTTATTATTTGTATATTTATAAATTCTGTAGGTATGGATAAATGACTTAAAGAAACATACAACTGATCTGCCATATCAAATAAATGTAAAAACTCTGGAAGGCCTTTACAATAATAATCTATCAGCTATGACATTCATGTTGAGGACATTATTACAGCAGTCATGTGCAGGCGAGAATCTACGTGAGGGGAAAAAAGGAAAATTTCGCCCCTTCAAATTTCAAACTGACACAGAATACACGTTCTGGTCACTATGTAAAATAGTTTTCGACAATATTTATTATGTTATTTACCAACTCCGCCCTGGCCATGTGTAGTCAGATCACTACTTATTATTATTGTGGTATACTTTTGTTTCGGGGAGCGAGCACGCATAGAAACGTCTAAACCACAGTGCGAAGAAGGAAACTAAACTTCAGGGAAGGCCGACCAAATTTCAGAGGGGGCGCTCCTCTCTGCTTCCCCCCAGCGTCGCTGGCGAGAATTCGTGATGAAAAACATCCGTTCGAATATTCCCGATAGTTTAGGAAGCTCTTTTAATACAGGAATATTGTCTTCTCTACATTTAGCTGAAAGGGTGGATAAATATTGAAATTCGCGTTCAGATTTCATATTTTTCCCCTGGCAAATCTAATTAGGCCGTTAGCAGCTGTCCAGATTAATATTCAGAGCTTCATTAATAAAATAAAGCCCCGGCCATTGAAACTTCCTGTTTAAATATTTTAGTTTTTTCCAGTTTCCGAGCGGAGCGTAAAGGTTCTAGACGGAGAGAAAACAACCAAAAATACTTAACAATAGATGCTCCGTTCCATTTTTCATCAAAGTTTTACCAGATATATAGAAAACAAGTACATGTAGCAATATTGCAACGTTAATCTAGTAACATTTTATCGAAAATAATATTAATAGATACTATTTATGGACTGTCGTCGCTACTAGAAGAAGGTGGACACTGAAGAGAGAATATAGCTGCCCATAGAGTCATTAAAGTCGCTGGTCAAAACAGAAATCCTACTCGATGCGGGTTTGCAAAGCCTACTGACCTTGGAGGTATGAAACGTGGTACAAAGTCAACATCACAGATAGTGAATAAGAGAGACATGGGAAATAAAGCGTAAACTAACGAGCCACGAACCAGAAGAAACGGCAACACAGCATGGAGGCCAGTCATTTTCGTCTACGTGCGTCGCCCACCACGCTAGTTACTGGCCGTTTCCGCGCAAATAATGTTTTTTTTAACTTTTAGTATATTTCAAATCGCGTTACCAAATAAAACAACTGTTCTGGTTTTAGTGAGATGTGTGGTGAACTTAAAATTATATTACCTACCTACTTAATAAAAGCGGTGTAAAAAGACCTTTTGTACACCGGTAATACGATGCATCTATGATTAATGAAGAGGGTCATGAAACAACTTTTAGCTTCCCAAAAGAAAATGACCTAAAAAATGCTTGGCTTTAGGCCATACACAGAGAAGATTATGTTGTGACTGCATCTTCAGTGGTTTGTTGGAAACATTTTGACATAAGTGACGTTGTTAGAACCGAGATAATTAGGGATAAAGAGGGAGTACAAAAGGAGGTGCCACTAACATTCCCTAAGTTAAACAATGGGGCAATACCTCGGCTATTTGAATCTCAACCCGAGTATATGTCAAACCCCAAACCTGTAAGGGAAAATCCTGACGACAGGCGAAAAAAATTGAAGAAAGGGAGGGTATGGAAATATATATAAATATATATTGCGTTTATAGACTTCAAAAAAGCTTTCGATAGTATTGAGCACTGGGCAGTAAAAGATCTTTAATTAATAGCCGAATAGATCACAGATATACAGACTTAATAGCCAATATATATAGTGAAGCAACAATATCAATCAAAATCCACAGAGGAACCAAGCCAATCCTCATAAGAAAGAGGTGTTAGGGGTGACACAATATTCCCTAAATTATTTAACCAGGCTCTAGAAGATGTTTTTAAAAGCTTAGATTGGGAAGAAATAGGCATCAAAGTAAACGGACAATTCTGAACCACCAAGATATGCTGACAATATCAATCAATCTAAAAGAAAATAGAACAAGTAGAGGAATATATAGGACCTGGGACAAATTATTAAACTGAAAAAAAAAGCAAACAGCTGAAATCAAGAGACAAGTAAGATTGGCCTGGGCAGCATTCGGTAAATTAAGCTACATATTAAGAAATAAAAAATATCCTCATTACCTCAAAACGGAAGTGTATAACCAATGTATCCTTCCTGTACTTACCTATGAATCTCAGATCTGGACACTTACAAAATCAAACATGGATAATGTAACAAAAGCCCAAAGATCAATGGAAAGACAAATGTTACATGTAAAGCTAACACATAGAAAAAGTATGAATTGATAAGAAATAAAACAAAAGTAAGGGATGTCAGAGCAGAAGTAGCAAAATTAAAATGGAAATTTGCCGGTCATATTATCAGACAGAAAGACGATTGATGGAACAAATGTATTGTAAACTGGAGAACTTGGCCAAAGATGGATTGACGAAGGCTAAATAGAATAGATAGATAGAAGAAAGGGTAAGTTCATTTAAAGTTTAAATTAACATGTCACCACTTAAACTAGATTCATAGTTCTGTAAAGTAAGCAGTCAGACATAAGAAACTATCCCACAAACGTCCTGTTGTTCAAACTTGACAGTAATAACTTAGCAGTAAGAAAGGAACCATTTTTATTTCTTACTGCTCACTTCATACTGTTTACTTCACGGTACTATGAATCAAACTTTAGGGTTGTTCTCACAAATTGTTTAAAAGTAATTCTATCTATTTATTCTAGGTTTTGTTACATATTTTTTAACATGATTAAGGGCCATTAATATTTATTTCCAAATGTTTTATTTGTTTTAAAAATTAAATGTAACACGCCTAAACACAGTTGATTAGTTTTTACAAAAAAAAATACAAAATCGCCAGACTACAATCAAAACAAATAGCAGATGTTTATATCTCCCCATGTATATATCGGCCCACCAGCCGGCCAATTTGCGATGTTGCCTTTTCTGGTTCGTGGCTCGTTAGTTTACGAAGGCTGTGGTTTTGTGAAATGGCTAAGGCGATGCGGTGACATAGATATTAAATCTGATTGCTATCCCTCAGATGCACCGCAACAAGGCTTAGCTAATCCATTATCCCTCGTTGTTATTTTGAATGTGAGCAACAAGAACGAAATTATTAAACCCATAATCGCGCTTAAGTGCTTACGATGCATCTTAAGGTATGACATTGGGTAGGTTTTGATATATTACTATTAGCAATTGTTTAAACAGTTTGATTTAGCTTGACTTCATATAATATATTTGTTTAATCATAACTCTTTTTACACTTTTCCAACTAGGTATTTGGTGGTTAGTATACAATTTAACGTTTTTTTTATTAAAAAAATAATTAAAGTGGCGGATCCAAAACGACGGATTTTTATGAACCGATATGCATCAAACTCGGAACTTTGTTATCTTTCAGGTCGCTAATAATTATTTTTAACTCAAAATGGCGGATCAAAAATGGCGGACTTTCCCATTTATGAATCAATATGCATCAAACTCAGAACTTTCAGGTGTTTCGGGTCGCTAATTATAATATCTAACTTAAACCTAAAAAAATCATAATGGCGTATCCAAAATGGAGGACTTTCTCATTTATGAACCAATATGCGTCAAACACTGAACTTTGAGGTGTTTCGGGTCGCTGATTATGATTTCTAACTTAAACTTAAAAAAAATCAAAATGGCGGATCCAATATGGCTGATTTTTCCATTTATGAAACGATGTGCATAAAACTAGAAATCTTTAGAGTTTTCAGATCGCTGAATATTATTTTTAACTTAGATTTAAAAAAATCAAAATGGCCAATCCAAAATGGCGGATTTTCCCATTTATGAACCGATTTGCATCAAAGTCGGAACATTGCGATCTTTCAGGTCACTGATTATTACTTTTAACTTAAACTAAAAAAAAATCAAAATGGCGGATCAAAAATGGCGGACTTTTCCATTTATAAAAAAATATGCATCAAACTCGGAACTTTGAGGCGTTTCAGGTCGCTAATTATGATTTCCCACTTAAACTTAAAAAAATAAAAATGGCGTATCCAAAATGGCGGATTTTCTCATTTATGAACCAATATTTGAGGTGTGTCAGGCCGCTGATTACAATTTCTAACTTAAACTTTAAGATAAATCAAAATGGCGGATCCAATATGGCGGATTTTTCCATTTATGAACCGATTTGCATAAAACTCGGAACTTTGAAAGCTTTCAGGTCGCTGATTATTTTAAACTTAAATTTAAAAAAATCAGTGGCGGATCCAAAATGGCACACTTTCCCAGTCATGAACCAATATGCAATAAATTCGGAACTTTGGGGTGTGTCAGGTCCTGATTATGATTTCTAGCTTAAACTTTAAAAAAATCATAATGGCAGTTGCGAAATCGCCCACTTCCTTATTTATAAACTGATTTGCCTCAAACCTCAAACTTGAAACATGTATTGAAAGAAATATCAGTTTTTGTGATACAACATACGTACAGCACAAAATGTTTCAAATCAAGATAACCCTTGTGGTAGTAAGAGTTTTTACAAACAAGACATTTATTTTATAAAATCTAAAAGTATTTTCTTGACTTGAGAGGTTAGATTGTTTGTATCTATGGTATACTTAGTTTAAGTACATTATGTATAATGGCTTAATTTATAAGAATACTGTAGTTGAATTTAAATAGTAAAAAAATAAAAGAAAAACAAGGTTCACTTTTTTAACAAAATTTCTTTAAAAAATGACAATGACAATGGCGGATGCGATGTTTCAAGTTTGAGGCAAATCACCATTTTTGTTTTTTTTTTAGTTTAAGTTAGAAATCAAAATCAGGGACCTAAAACATGCATATTGGTTCATAAATGTGAACGTCCGCCATTTTTGATTCGCCATTTTGATTTTTTTAAATTTAAGTTAAAAATAACAATCAGCGATTTCAAAGTTCCGAGTTTGATGCAAATCGGTTCATAAATGGGAATTTTGTCCCCGCCATTTTCTTTCTTTTCTAAGTTTAAGTTAGAAATCACAATCAGCGACCTAAAACACTTGAAAATTCCGAATTTGATGCATACTGGTTCATAAATGAGAAAGTCTGCTATTTGGGATTCGCCATTTTGATATTTTTAAATTTAAGTTAAAAATAATAATCAGCGACCTGAAAGATCGCAAAGTTCCGAGTTTGCTGCATATCGGTTCATAGATGGGAAAATCCGCCATTTTGGATCCGCCATTTTATTTTATTTTATAATAAAAAAAAATGTTGAATTGTATACTAACCACAAAAAACCCAAAGAAAAAGTTTGAAAAAAGTTATGATCAAACAAATAAACAAATATATTATATGAAGTCAAGCTAAAGGCCGCTTGACATGGTGCATGACAATAAAATTTGCAGGCAAATGTATGAAATTTTGCACATACAAATCCAGCTAATTGTTGCAGGCAATCCATTTTTATCGGTCCGGTGCCATTTTTTTGCATGCAAACTGTACTTGCATGCAAACTGGGGATTTTTACCTAGATTCTGGGGAATCCATGCATGGCCATGCACAATGTCAAACGAAAAGAAGATTTTTTGCAGGCAACAATTTGACCGACAATTTTTGCTGGCAAATATTTGCAGCGCGTCATGTACCATGTCAAGCGGCCTTAAATAAAGCTGTTTAAACAATTGCCAATGGTAATATCATAAAACCAAAAATCTCGCGGAGAATTGTCCCTGCGGCGAATCGGCGGGCGGCGAATTGTCCCCGCAGCGAATTGTCCCATTCCCATGACATTAACGTTGGCCAGTTGGGTTCAATGACCTTTCAAATTCTGTAGGTAACCTGTTTAAGTATTAAAACCTTGGTTTTTGGGTAGGGGAGAGTTCCTAAACTAAACCGAAATCCATCTCTTTGTTACCATCAATGCCATCAGTCAATGGAAAATATGAGTATTATTTTTTTATTATTATTATATAGAATTTATTGTTTGAAATGTACAATGTTCTTTGCAAAAAAATAGGACTTAAAATAAATACGTTTACGCCCACAAGATTATTCTCGCGGATGATTATGACAGCCATCAGCGATGAGGCCAACAAAAATTAGAAGAACACGATGAGTAATGTGTAACCTGTGTAAATTTACCTACGCACCTTAACCGCGTCTCGGGTTATTTGAAAGTGGAATTTAAAGTCACTTAAACTATAATATTCTGTGAAGGCTTTTACAAAAAGTGAAATTGTACCAGTAGGGTCATTTTTCAAGTCACGTGCCGGCTAAACTAATAGTCCTAGAGAAAAATGATAGGGAAGGAATTTATAGGGAATTGCATTTGCTTTAACACGGTGCTAAAACTGTACCTCTAGGCACCACAGTTTGGCAAAATCGAAAAAAGTTGTTAAACATCGATGTTCCAGAAAACAAAAAATACATTGTAAAAAATAATTATGGAATCTATAGTTATACCATGGACACTCATTGTAAAGGCAAGCTTTATAGATGAGCGGCTAGTTCACAACTTGCATTCCGTTTGCTATTGGTCGAAATAGTCAGCTGACTTTTTGATGTTGAACGTTGCCGTTTAAGATTATTATTATATTATATTAAGAGATGGTGCCACCAGTCAAGCATTTAACAAACATTATGTTTACAGCTTTCGGCGTAAAATACGAATATATACTAGTTGTAAGTGATTAAAAAGTGTACTGGTTTGTGCAGTACTTACCTATTGAATTTAACTAAATCTTTGCATATGCCGATGAGTTTTTTTTTATTGTTTTTTAAAAACATATTATATTCTTTTACAGTTCATGTCATTATTTTTGGGACAACTTTTTAGAACTTTTTTTTGTTGGCCTATGCTTTTTGTTATGGTAAACAACTGATAACTGTTAAAAAGTTATCTCAAAAATTATGATATATAGTTTAAATTAGCTTCCCTATCCTGTTTTCCTGTCGAAATCGGTGTTAACCTAACCCTGATAAATTATTCGACAACGTATCCTAATCTGTCCAGACACGCCCCAGTTAGGATACGTTTCCCATCAATTGACCACGGTTAGGTTTTGTTTCAGTTTGGTTTAACACCGATTTCAACCTCCCAAAACGAGGACAAATCCCGCCTGACTATGTCAACCAATAGCAAAGGAATGCAAGTTGTGAACTATCCGCTCGTCTTTATAGGAAGCGAAGCCTGACATTGATTTTCTATTTTTTGGTTGTTATTTTGACATGGTTTCCTTGGTTTTGCATTGGCAGCTCGGTTTTATTTTAAAGATATTTTTTCACACAGTCTGAAGGTACCTAGACTATATAAATTCATAGATTTAGAAAGAAAATTATCTGCAACAAAGTATCTTAAAAATCTATTATTATTAAATAGATCTTTAGACTGTTAAAACTATATTTTTTAAATAAGAACCAGCCGCCAATGCGAAACCGAGGAAAATATGTCAAGAATTATAACCCAAAAATAGAAAATCAAAGTCAGGCTTCGCGCTACCTTTAAAGCTTGCTTTACGATACCGCATTTCGTCGACTTTTTGATAAAGTGTACTTAGTCAATTACTAGTTGAAACGAACAAGTGTGGAAAGTGATACATTACCGCACGTGACGGCAGTAAGCCGAACGACGGGGAGCGGAGTTCAGTCAAGCCGTCAAGGGTGGTAAAGACACTTTCCGCATGTGTTAGGTACAGTATTTTACCTATGAGTGCCTTTTTTTTAATTAAATGTAATTTATAAATAAACATGTCAAATTAGACAAAATTGAAACGCTAAGTTTCAAAGTGGTGCGCGTGCGGTAAAATAAATTTACCGCACAGTGTGCGGCAAAGTAATTACTTTACCGCACGCGAATAGGAAATTTTTTTTACATATTTGGCGCCTAGAGGGCGTATGAGGGCAAAAAGTATTTTTAGATTATCCCTTATTTCTTATAGACTATTGCACCTGTACATCACACTAAATTGTTAGTTCAGAAAATTACAAACAAGTCTGCTATGTAAAATAAATTGTCAAAGCTGTTAATAAAGCCCCTAATTAAAGGCAAAAGTTTTTGTCATTTACGATAAAAACAGTACGCTCGACCACATTTTAATTTTAAATACTTTATAATTTGCCTCCGTTGAAGAACTCAGAATTTTATTTTGCCCTCACTCCATAATTAGAAATCACTTTTTTCTCCTAGGGGATCTTATTTACAGCTTTGAACATTTCTTATATAAGTAGACTTGTAGTGACACCTAGATATGGAGATGCAATAGTGTAGAAGATAATTATAAGGGATAATCTAAAAATACTTTTGCCGCCATACGCCTCCTAAGGTCCATATATGTTATTTTTTTGACAGCTGAAGAATCGGTGCTGGAAGGTCGATATACGTGCCATGTAGCGGTACTGTAGCTTACAACGTTGAGAATTGAATAAATATTTTACTACCTTTTTAGCATTTTTATGCCTGTTAACAGGTCAGGTAGTGTTGGTTCCCGCTAATTAGTAATTGACTAAGAAAGGTGTCAAGTCTTTATCAAAAAGCCGACTAAAGATGCTATGGCCTCTTACTACAGATTCTTTAATTATTTAACGTTTTTTGTAATTTCTGGAACATTTTTGCCTAAACTTTAATACCTAGCGTTACAGTTTTAGCACTGTGTTAAAGGTAATACAATTCTCTATAAATTCCTTCCTTTTCTAGGACGATTAGTTTAGCCGGTATCTCACGAATCTCCGCAAGCCAAGAACCTAAGAGTACGTCTACACCAAATTGCTTCGCTGCTCACAAACACGGATTCGTTTTTGTGTTTTTAGCTTGCGCGCGCGCTGCTTGCAGGGGGTCTTGCCGAAAACCAGTCTTCTTCGGCTCCTCTTTGTGTGTTCCCAGATCCTTTGGGACGTCATCGGCAGTTTTTTGTCGAGTTTTTATTTCAATGCGTGTTTGCTGTTTTTCCGTCGATCATAGAAAGCGACGAGCGGCGCACATAGGGATCGCGAGGGGACCGCGAGAAGTGCACACGCGGCGCATTTGTGGAGGAGTTTGAGTTTAAGAAGCTAGGGTTGCGCTCAGATTGTAAAGAATTTCGTTGGCGTTATAAAAGTGCATTACGTAATTACCCAAAAAATGCTTCCTTAAGGTAGTTTTTTAACTACAGAAATTGCAAGTAGCACAGGGATTTTAGAGTTGCAGACTTGGGTATAAACTACCCTCAGGGATCCAAAGCAATGTTGAATGCTTTTATTGACTGGCTTACTATGCATGTTATTTCACTCTTTTGACACTGACGACATAATTCTTGTTGTAATTTACTTGTTTTCAATTCTATCCCAAGTAACATTTTAAGGCATATTGGCAAGCTCAAGGGTCAACATTTTCAATCATATGTCAAAACTTCGAAATTAAAGGTTTGTAGGGTATGTCATAAACTGGAACAAATACCCCAGAAATCGTTATTTATTGACAAGAAATTTTGAAGAACTCTTTTAGGTAAAACTTTCTAATTTTTTCCCTCTTTGTAAGTCTTTAAACTTGTTTCAGATATAAAGGCATAGGGAGGAGACAATTTGTGCTAAGCCTGATCTAGTGTTCTACTTTGAGGTTCTCGATTGCCGTGGACATTAAACTTTTGGTTTCCTACGTAAGTTGGAATTACTTATTTAATACCTGAATTAATTTCTTTAAGGCAGAGCCGTTTTTGGTTAAGGTACAGGTCGAAAATTATTATTTTTAACAAATAAGTACGACCTAAAACGCATCGTTCAACAGTATAGGAAAATAATCCATTTTATTTAGCCATATGGAAACTTCGGCGTTGTCAGGTTAAAACTTGCACTTTATTTTGTTTTAATTAAAAAGTATATGATTGGTTGAAAACAAGAAACCTAAAACACAGCCCTACCAGGGAGTATTGGTGGGAGACTATGCTTTGTGGCAGTAATGACATAACCTAATATTTTGTTTAGCTAACCTGGGTTAGTTGCTAGAGCACAACCAAATCTTGAACCAAAGTCGATATTTTTAAGATTGCTTCGTGTTTTACGTTGTTTTTGTGTTTATTTTTTCACTAAAAACTTAAAAAAAACACTTAAAACAAACTACCAATATGCTTACCATAAATTGTGTTTTAATATTCAGTCAATTTTGTAGTATAACACGGATTGTTATCGAATTGCCGAAAATAATATTTTGTCTCGATTTACATTTGCCACCAAACTTCTATGACCCAGTTGTATGAGAGGAAGAAAGGGAAACAGTAGAAAAAAAGATAGACTGGCACATGCGCAGCTGAAAAAATGGAATTCCGATTTGCCCTTTAAGGCCCTAGCACGATCATGTAAAGCGTGGTAAAGCGCAAACTAAAAATGCGCTTAGAGAAAAAAGCGCACCTAGTAAAAAAGTACACAGTGAAATCAAACAAAGAAAAGTTTTGACCTATGAAAAAATCACAATGAAATAAATGTTAGTTTTTAGATTTAGAATGGTTCCTACTGTTACAGGTTACTTGATCATCTTAATTTTACTCATAAAAATAGGGTTGTATACTTTAGGGGCCATTGGACAACTTCGTCGAGATACAGAGCATCAAAGTTGGCGATTCTTACGCCATTTTGATAAGAATATTTTTTTTTAAATTCGTGTATTATAACCTTAAGTGGAGTTAAAATTATTTTTTTCAGGAGAAATTATTTTTTTGGAACAAACTTTTAGTCTATACATGGAGATTAATTAATACTTAAAAAAAAAATAAGATTTTTTAAGATTTTTATTTTTTACACATTTGTGGAAATTATTTTGACAGCCTGTATCTCCTTAACTTGTAATTTGATCAAAAAAGGAAACAATACATTTTTGGATCACATATTATTATTATATAGCTAAGTATACATTTGACTGTGGCAAATTTAATTTTTTTTGCAAAACTTTTTTTCCACCACTCCTTTTTCTTTAAAAATCCTATATCTAAAAAACAGATGAGTATTGATCGACCTCCATGTTATATAAACTTTTTTATTAGACATATCCTTTTCTATCACCTGCTGCACTTTGGCTCCTAAGTTATGGGACACCCTGTATAAATGAAATTTTAAAATTCTTTCCGAATTTGAAAGATGTTTAAATTTTTTTTTTGAATTTTCAAAATGTCTTACATTTTTTTATTGAAATTCTTAAAAACTTTAAAAATTATCAAAATATTAAAAACTTTTATTATTTGTGAACTGTTTCAATATTTTTGTAAATATTTGGAAAAAAGGTGAAAAGGAACTGCTGAAAAAAATATAGAAAATTTTTTGAATGATGGCAACGTTGATTCATAAAGAACCTCTCGATCAAGTTTTTTTCAATTTATTCGAAATTTCGGGGGTGCCCTTTGTGCGCTTTTTTCCATGTGCACTTTTTTCAACCGGTGTTTTCTTCTTTGGGTACTTTTCTGCTAAAGAGGGTAAACAAAAATATAAGTTTTTAAAGCCCTTAACTTAACCTCTAGTAGCTAGCCGCCCTTATACTTTACATTATTTTTTTGGTTCTGGGGGGGTAATTACCCCGTTTGCAAACCCCGTAGAACCGCCAATGAATGTGTTGTTTGTTAAAATTAGAAGAAATTTTGGCTTCGACATTAGATATTTCATGTTGGTGGACGAAATAGCCATTTTTTTTTGTTATTTTTGAACATTTTTGTTAATTTTATTTAAACAATTCCAATTATCTTCGGTAAAACTATGTAACTGAATTGCTTTTAGGACCAAATATCAACATTTGGTGATTAAAAAAAAATACACATTCGTATTTTTCAAAACATAATAATACTATTTGTTTTTTTTTTGTTAAAATAACATGAATTTATTGGAGGTAAAAATTATGAATTTTTGGAAAAAAAAATTGGCGCACGGTTTTTCTATAACCCCTGTCTAATTACAATAGTTGATAAAATTCATCACCATTTTTTTCACAAGTGGTGAAACACCCACCCACCATTATTATTGTGTTCCTCTTTATCTTTTTTTATTTAAAAATGTTTTCATTTCTTTCTATTCTGACAGATGTAGAGCCACAATCAGGGACCCCAAAAGGCATTTTGAATTATTTTGAACCATATGGGCTAAAATGAAGTTGAAAACTTGTCTAAACACAGACATATTGTCCAAACCTTGGTCAAAGCCTCATCTAGGTAACTTAGACATGCAAGACAAGATGTGCTACCTAATTATCTATTTTCTCCTTCAAAATGACCTTGATTTTCTTTCCAACTGGAAAAATTACTTTCCTATTTTAAGTAAAGTTTACCCAATTTTAACCAAAAATGTTACGTAGGATTACTAACGACCAATATAACAGCTTTCAATATCATATGTATCAATAAGGAGTGTGATTAACTGCTTCGACCAGATCAGGTGTCTGTATCCGAGAGAGATTTCTCTTTTGTCTCGTCTGAAGAATAGATACCTATGCAGAAATACAACAAACGACTGTCAAATCTTTCACAAATGTCAATAGAAAAACATTTAAAAATAATAGAAAAAAACCACAAAAGATGACGTGTTTCAACTGGTTTGATTTAATAAAAATGACATACATCATCATGTTTAAGTTTTTTATTCGTTTTTCGTAGTCTTCCTATTCTTAAAAATATATATATCACTCCCCATGGCACTCGCTTTTATTGTTTTTTTGAACGATTTTAACGTCTTTTGAACGAAAATTGCGTATGGCACCCCTAAAATCTTCTTCTGCGGCGAGCAATTCGAACTACCCTGTCCAAAACAGGAAAAAAATTCCGTAGGCCGATCAATCGTCGTATTAAGATGGCTACTGGGAAGGACATAGATGTTGGAATGTTATTAGGAATTCTTACAGGACATACCCGGTTGAGGAAGTACTTGTCATATCTAGGAGTCAAGAACGACCCTACACCAATCGTAGAACATAAGAAAAAAGAAGAACTATCAAGCCCCCTTGTGCACAGTGTGCCTGATTGAAGTATAGGTTACATAAAATTGGTTCCAAAAACTAATTGCACATTTTGAATATATATGTAACAAAAATTGATTATTTTGGTTATTTTTGAAAATTTATTTTTATAAGTACGCTCCTGGAGACTTTTCTGTGACACAAACCCCACATTATATTACAGCTTTTAGAAGGAAATTATAGAAGGTCTATAGGATAGAATAAGTTAAAAAGTAATTGTTTTTCCTAAGAAGCTTATTATTCTTTAAAAATACATTTAACATGAAATTATATTTTCTACAATAGTATACTACGTATTTTTTTCCAAGAAGTGTAGTTTTTGAGAAAATTTTATAAAACCTATAATAAACATATTTTTTTAAAATAATCTCAGTTTACGGTCGCCACTGAAAAGCTTTCATTTTCCTAACCTTATCAACCCTTATATCGTTGGAAAAAAAATGTTTCTTGCAATTTTCGATTAGAAGGTTAGTTTTCAAAAAATTGAATAAAACTAAATAAAAACAGGTTTTTGAGGGTTTGGGGAGAATTTTCTCCTTCCCTGTCGACATTTCGAGTTGGCAACAGGGATATTTGGATTCAGCGGGGTCCAATTAGGAGATAATTGTCTGCTGCGAAAAAGTAATATGATTTGTTTCTAGACCGAAAACGGAGAGCTTTTCAAATTTTTTGCTCTAACTATCACAGATAAGCCAATAATTGCAAAACACTCAAATTTTTATTGAATTTTTTTCCTGGGTATGGCCTAGATCTAAGGCCTAATTTGTTCTGCTTGCTGTACCTGCTATTTCGGATGATAAAAATGAAGCCTTCATTATTATGTATTGCTTATTTTGCGCTTTCCTCTCGTATTCCGATGTATATTTATATAGTTGTCTCTTGATCTGTTTATCCTTGTAGAGTCCTAGAGTTGCTAAAAAGGATCCTAATTGGCTCGCTAAAAAATTAATAACTTTGAGGTCGTCCCCTTGACAATGAAACGGATTAATTGAATCGCCGTTACCGCCTCGGCGGCGTGCCCAAAAGATTTGCTATGCTGTTAATGTTTCAAAATTCTCTTGAGAGTGAGATTCGTTTTATAGGGCCTGCTAAAATTTCGTTTAGCTCTCATTTTGGGTATGTAGTTGGGTTGCCTATAGTTCAGATTTTTCCTAAGCTGATGCCTTCATTTTGGATGACGTCAAGTACGCTCACAGTATAGTCACATTAGGGCGTCAATAATAGTAAAACAAATTAAAGAATAACAACATAACATTAGCATTAGCGCAAAGTTTGCTTTGCTTACACGCTGCTTATTAAATTAAGTGTTTTTAAAACTGTGACAGAAAAACTTTGTTATTTGTTTTCGACGATGTCAAGATGGATAAAGGCAGCTTGTAGCTATATACTTTATTTTGCAATAGTTGTTACCAAACCAGTTATTTGTAGACTTGTTATAATACAAGGTTTTATGAAACAGTTTTTTTTGATAAAAAATTTTTTTTTATTTTAAAGTTAGCTAGAGTTATAAAAAAACTTCCGCCCAGTACATCGATATTTCTTTGCTACCTGGTAAACATGTCTTATAGCCAATTAAAAAAAGTATAAGTTACGTACCCCTTTTTCCCCCTCTTTTTTTAAATGGTTTTATGTTACTTGACTCCGTATATTTGTTTCCATACCTATTTCTGTTTTAAATTTTTCGACAGCTATTTCAGATACTTTCTGATGAGCTAGAGACTTGATACTTGGTATATGTATCAATTTCGGTGACAATATATTTTTGAGATTTTTTTATTGAAAAATAAAAATTTCGGATTAAAAATGACGGACATGTTTATATATAAACCAATTTGCCTCAAATTTAAAAACTTGGACTGCTTAAGGTCACTCAATATAATTTTTGGTTCCTTAAAACGTTAAAATGGCGATCCAAAATGGCGAACTTTCTAATTTATGAGTCGACATGTCACAAGAACTACAGCAGCGTTAAGCAAGAGATGACTATCCAAAAGCTCGATTAAAAGAAAAAAAGTAAAATAACAACTCAATTTTATGATAAAATGGGTCTCGTTTTTAATCAACCTAAACAAGGTGCAGGCAATAGCAATGATGGAAATACAGCAAGCAAATTTTTTAAAAAACCTGAGTGTGTTTCCAAAATATCCAGTATCGATAAAGGGTTAATAGAAAAATTTCGCAATATACTTTCCATCACTTCTTGTGAGCTCTACATCAATGAAGAAAAATTTTGAAAGCATGTTTTTGAAACAGCAAAAATAGCAATTTATTATTATTTTATTGTTTAAAATGAGTGATAGCGTTCATAACTATTGCTGCATGGAGCTGATATAATAAATTCGCTACCTTTGCCAGTAGGGCTACTGTCAGAAGATGTAGTAATAGCGATATATTTAACTGGATGCTGGTATCCTCTGACCATATTGTGACCAATAAGTGAAAAAAACGAGAAAAATAATTAAAAAGAGAGGTGTTAAGTATGCTAAGGCTGCCAATCTTATATGGTGGAGAAAAGAAAGGTAATGAAGAGGGTAAAGATAAGGATGCAGATACCGTACATATTGATGTTTAATAATGTTAAGGAAAAAATTTTCCTAACTTTACAAATTTTACATTTTTGGCGCCGTAAATTATTATTCTGTCCTTATGTGCGGATTTTTAAAATTGAGTGATCCATCGATCTAGGGTACTAAAACTTGCTTGGTCAATCTTAAATTTTTATAATTTTTTTTAATATATAAAAAATGTTATTGACTATTATCTATTACAAACAAATCATGTCGTTTACAATTTTTTCGTAAAATTGATGTGGCAAAAGTTAAAGACAGAAGTTTGCACAGGTTATATGGAAATTTTTTGTCTCGGTGGAATTGACTATAACTTTAGAACCTATGTTATTGCAGGGATTGTACCTTATAGAGATATAAAAGGTCAAAGTTTGTTAAATGGTCGTTTTGTGTATATTCCAATAATAAAAACTCTTACAACTCGACCAAAAAACATTAACCATAAAATTACTTAGTAGAGGCCTTAAGAAAACTTAACGTATAATATCATTTTTGTCAATTCATTAGATAATATACGAGACACTACTACCAAATTTTAAAACTAGCTCACTGTATTTTGGCATGAGTTAATAGTTTTATTTTTTATTTAAAGAAGAATATTAGTTTTGTTTTTTTATTGCTCCCACATAGATATTAATTTTTTTATTGAAAATTTAATTTGTGACAAAATGCAACTGACTTTAGCTGTTTTAAACCCTTTTTTATAAATAAATTTAGGGTTTTGGCTCAGTCAAGGGGTGTATTTAAAAAAATGTTTTCCTATTCTTTCTTTTTCGTAGTGGCATACAAGGAAAAAAATATAGTTTAGTTTTATATACTATGCCTAGATTTACTGGACAGTAACAATAATATATTTCACCTCCAATTTTTGCTGAACATTCCAAAACAATTAACCTATTGCAAATATAAGCTAAAGCAGTAGAAAGAAAATATATGCAGGGTGTGTAA
Source organism: Aspidapion aeneum (assembly GCA_963576565.1). NCBI lineage: Eukaryota > Metazoa > Arthropoda > Insecta > Coleoptera > Brentidae > Aspidapion > Aspidapion aeneum. The sequence goes on from OY755040.1 coordinate 45,026,076, forward strand.
GAAGAGAAGCTTGATTTATTGTAATATAGCACCATATGTATTATTTTTTTAAACCGTTTTGACCTTTATTGTTTAATTTTTATGTATGTGCAGCTAAAATTGGAGGTGAAATTCCTTTTTTATGCTGGTAAATCTAGGAAGAGTTAAGAATATAAAAAATAGTATTTTAAAAACTAGACATAGAAAGTGTTAATTAAGAAAATAAGCAAGTTAAATCAAAATTCAACGAGCCCTTTTCTAGAAAGAACTTTTTTTCTATGTCTAAAAAGTATGCATTATGCTGTGTTTTATCACAAAATATTGAGTAAATTTAATTTTGTCTCTCAAAAGATTGTTTAAAACCCTTTTTTTTTATTTGTCAAACACACTGTGTTTATTGTATTACAATCTAGTCAGTAAGACTAATTAGCAATTTTGATTTAACTTAATTTACTAGAAAAGTCAGATTTAAACTTAGGGTTCACTAAACAGTTCTCCCCGCTTTATACCAATATTTTGTTTTATCTAATTCACTTAGTTTACTAGCTCAAACGGCTTCATTCTTTTTAGTCTTCGAACTAGCATAGTATTGTCTAGAAGCTGAATTACTTCCACATTCACATGCCGATGGAGTCTATCTTCATGGCTTTTTGCGTACATTTTTATAGTCTCTGCTACAGTTTCGATTTTTAGATCTCGATGAAGGTCACTATTTCGAACGTACCAAGGTGCATTCACAATTCAACATATTCTTAATACTTTATTTTGAAATCTCTGTAAAACTAGAATGTTACTCTCTTTAGCACAACCCCATAGTGGAATACCATATGTCCATACCGGTTTCAATATTTGTCTATAAAGCAGTAACTTATTATGAATTTTTAAATTGGACTGCCTTCCAATTAGCCAGTTCATTTCTCTATACCTTATCTCAAGTTCTTCTTTTTTTTTCTTAACATGTGCTTTCCAGCGCAATTTGGCATCAAGTGTTATACTGAGATATTTTGCCTGATTTGAATATGGTACGGGAATGTTGTTAATTGTTATTTGTACACGATTTATATTTTTGTTTGTAAAATCAACATGAATTGATTTGGTTTCATTTAATTTTATTCGACATTTCTAAAGTTTTCTATGCATATCTATGCTAGATACTAATGTAGCTTAAATCTCTATGGTTTTATATCCCATCTTTAATTATTACAGCACTTCCCCCATGTGCAGTATTGCTAGGGTGAGTTGTATGATACACTTTATAACCTTTAAATTTAATGTGAGTGTGGTTCGTGAAATGCGTTTCTGACACAAGACAGACGTCAATTTTTTCTATGTCTAGAATAACTTGCAGGTCTTGCTGATGTTGCAAGAGACCATTGGCATTCCAAGCTAGAATTATAAGATTACTGACTATTTCGAGGCATATTGGTAGCTCCGTTATTGCTTCTTTCTAGTTTAGTTAATCGCTCATCAAGTTTGCTCAATTTCTCCAAAATTAATTGTAGTGTTTGTTTCATAGTATTTTGATATTAGTATCAGGTATAGTAGCTGTTGCTGCTACTTGGCTGTATGTCCTTGTCACAGAGTTTTGTGTGACTGTGTTTCTGGTCTGTTGGGTTTCTTAGGTTTATTTTTCAATTTTTGTATTTCTTTAGCAACAAGGCATCCTCTGTAGTTAGCAGGATGCTTGCCTCCACAGTGGATGCATTTTGGCTCAGATTCTTTTGGTTTGGGGCATTCTACAGTAAGATGTTTCCCCGTGCATTTTACGCAACGTGGTACTTTAGCGCAATATTTTTGCGTGTATCCATAAGATTGACATCTTTTGCATTGAGGGACTAATTTTGAGGTTTTTAGTGCTTTTATTTCCACTTCAATCCCAAGGATACTGGAAATTTTAAAAATTTTCTTTATATCTTCATCGTGGCTAAATGTGAGCATAAACATGTTAAGAGGTTGCATTGTTCTCCATTTCAGTTTGTTGCTGGCTTCCAGTGCCTTAAAACCTTTTTTTTGTAGATCAGCTACAATTTTTTGTGGGTCACATGAGAAGTGTAGCCTATTCGCTATTACTCTAATTGGCCTTATTTGTTTGTTTTCGTATGAGTGCCATTGATTTCATTAAGCATTTTAGTAACCAGCCGATAGCTGTCTGCGGCTTGTACATTTATTTTAATATTTTCGTTATTTAAAACTTTTATTTTAACTCCTTGTATGATATTTAACTTTTCATAAATATCATTGAAATTATTTACGCCATTTACCATAATCGGTGGAGGTAATGGAGTTTTTTAACCTTAGTAGGGGGTGCTTCATTTTGTGTTTTATTGGAGGGCTCTCCAGTGCCCAAGTTTTTTGTTGTGGTTTAAAACCCTTGAAATCAATTTTATTTGAGAAATAAAATCGGCATTCAAAAAATTAATATCTATAAATGTGGGGACAATCAATAAACAATAATTATATTTTTCTTAAATATGGAACAAAACTATTGGTGATATAAAAATGTAAATTTTTTATATAATATTTAATAAAATGACAAGAATGAGATTATAACTTACTTTGTCTTTAGGCCTCTATTAAGTCACTTTTATGGTTACCTAATTTTGTTTTTAGGACCACTTAACGAACTTTGACCGTTTAAATCTTAAAAACTACATAGAAACACTTAACTTTACAAAAATTTTTTTATCGTAGCATATTCTGCTATAACATACTTAAATTATTGCCAATTCCACTAAGACAAAAAATTCCCATATAACCTTTGTAAACGGGTGCAATATTCAGAAACAGAAATAAATTTTAACAAAAATAAATAGCTTAGTCGTGCAACGAGGAAATGCTGCTTCGGTCATTGGTACCATCCAGGAGGAGCATGGGCTTGATGAAATTTTGTATGTTTCAAAATTGTGACATGCTTTAAAGTGGGGGGTGTTCATTTATTAATTTGTGTGTTCTTTTTTATTAAAGTTTTTTTTACATAGTTATGATTAACTTAATTTTGCATTTACGTTACTGGGTGTTGTGCGTTTTATCTTACATAAAAAATGGTATTTAATAAAAAGAAAATTGTTATAAACATGTAAAGAAAAGAAATTTGAAAAAATTGTTATGATATTCAATTTATAGGGTTATTTTGAAAAGGGAGAAGGCAATCATGGACCTCTAATAATCATTAGTTTCTTAAAGTAAGTAAAATTACATTAACATTTATTTAAAAAGGGTTACAAAAATATTGACTTATTGATAGGCTGTTAACAAGCTGCTTTCTTGCCGCTCTAAAAAAAGGTATTTTTTTTTCGAAATCGGTTATGCACTTTTTAAAATTCGAATTATAACCGAAATAAAAAGTGTTTTTGCCTGCATAAACTTGGCGTTTTAGATATAAGCAAAAGTGTATGAGCAAATGGCCAGTATAGATTTTAACGGTATTTGGTATAACCTCTTTATGGAAGTCGTAACTAAAAAATACAAATTGTGAAAGGCTTTCGCGGCCATCGTCCAATGGTGAGTGTGCTTTCGGGCTGTTCGGCCGTCGTCGTTGGAAATTCGTTCTTGACGTTTCGCCATCTACGATATACTTATGGCTAGGTATTTAATCTAGTACTAGAGGCGCTTGTGCCCTTATACTTAGCTAAGCTAGGTATTCAGAGCTATAGACTTAGAGGCCCCTAGGTCCTATAGGTTAGAGACCATGGATGTCTGACATATTTAAAAAAAATAGAGATGCGGTAAACCCATCAGTCACTTAAACTCATATTTTTTGGTTATGATATTTTATTGCTATGTTCATTTGCGTTTCACTAAAATAATTTATGTTGTCAGCGGTGAGTGACATCAATCATTGCGCAACATATAAACAAACACGTTTGTCCGTTACCTCTTGGAAATGTTTGTCAAAATCGTTTATTTTTATTTTCCAACGCTTATGAATTAACAAGAACGAAAGGTCACTCTTTAAACAAGACTAGGGTCCGATATTTCCTTCCTTTGATTTTGTCTTAAATATATTTGACTGTGATAAGTTTGTCGCATCTCTATTTCTCTAAAATATGTCATGGGTACAGGGTCTCTACAATAGGCCATATAACTTTTGAGAAGAGGAGCTGCAGAGATTGGAAAATTCTTAAATTACGTATACGTACCTAATTATGCCTAGATTTATTTTAGTTGGCAGTTAATGGTAATGACATTTTATTGTAGGTACTTTTTATTATACAGAAATATTTTTTATTACTTCTTTTGGTGTAAAAGTTCGGGAAAGATTAAAAGCAAAATTAAAAGTTTTTTTTGAGCAAAATGAACTCTTTGCGAAGTAAATCGCAACAAATATTGTTTTTCTTTTAAATGAAACGATTTTCTTTTTTAAATTGGTTTTTATTTACAAAACACTAACTTTTAACAGGTTTTTATATTTTTTCTTAAATTCTGGATCAAAAGTTTAATTGTTTGGCACTCAAAATGACTATGGTGGACATAAAAACAGCCCTAAGAAATTGAGGTTTACAAAATGATAAGTATAAAGAAAACAATCGGAAAAAACGTTTATTAGTATAACAACTTCTTTAAAAATGATCTAGTAATTATGTTTTATTGAGTTAAAACTTATTATTACTGTTATTAAAAAGAAAACTAACAAAGCATTTTTCTTAAAATTTATTCATTTCGACGAATTACCTGCTTTTGTCCGATATGCCATAAAACTCCTAACTTTCTTTTTAAAACGCCTTTTTTACCCAAAAATAATTCTTGCTACTCATTTTTCTTTTTTTTGTATCTATAATCAATATTTATATCCACCATAGAGTTCACGTCTAATCGTTATAGCTTTCCGATAGAGAAAATTTTTTAGCTAGTCCAGAATTTAAAAAATAGAGTACTTTAATACCATTTCTATTTTAAAAAATGTGAAAATTACCTAACGGAATCAGTTCCCTCCAGCAGAGCCTTCCAGCCCCAATTCTGAACAAATATAAAACATGGATAAAGGCTAACCCACAGCTTCACAATCTTTGTTTGTTCTTTAAACAGCCTACTGCTAACCGTTAAAAGTTAAGATTTATCATTTTTCTACAGTTAAATGTTATCCCGATATTTTTTGAATAACTTTAAAAGAAACTTTAAACTCGCACCGCTCCATTAAGGAAAAATTTTAAAAAACTAGAGTTAGGTGTGTACCGTTTTTGAAAATTAGGCAAAAGGCATTTTTTTCGGAGTTTAAAGCTGTCTATTTTAAATAGATGCATCTTTTTTACACTTTGTATTTGAAGAAGAGCAAAATATAAGTTATAATAATAAAAGTTAAACTGTAAATTAGCCATCAAAATAAAACTTCTATTTTAATCGATTTAAGATATAATTTCATCTTTTTTTCATATGGGACCGATGATTATCAGCGAAGGTCGATGCGCATGTTTAATTTTGTGTCTTAACATGTTTGCGTATTATCAGCCGACCGATACAATCATCCGCGCGGATTATCGGTCCGATGTAAAACGGGTCTAATTGGCCGTACAGAGATGCATAATTAAATTACAGACGGCCGAAGTTGAATTACAGATTCCTTAGCTTTTTGAGCAAAACGTTAATAAATAATTACGGAGTTCATTATGTTCGCATTACCTACTATAACCTAAAGTTATCTCTCACTATATCTTTCCTTTTTTTAATTCCTACTGAATCCGATATGTGTGTTTTTTGTTAACTTACCTATTCTATTTTTAACTGAAATATTGCTACAGAAGTAAATATAAGTAGTAAATGTACCGATCTATTTGGTATAATTATCCCATTAAACCTCATTTATAATGGAATTCATGGTGATCTATGTTCTGTTTCTTATACTGAACTCTTAAAAATAATTTAAGCTTTTATACGTATAGGGAAAAAATTGTTAGCGATACATTAAAAATCATTTTGTTTAATTAAGAGAATAAACTCAGATTAGATAACTAGATCGCATTCTTTAATAATAACCTAGTTAACACATGTGTTTTTAACAGATAATAGCACAAAGTTAATAGGTATGTTGTTCAAAAAGTTGCGTTAAATTTCACTCTTCACTCACGCATAACTTGGGGACCTAATTCTGCAAACAGAGAATAATCATATCCTGCGATATCTTATCTTTATAACTATAACTTAAAATAGCATAAGGGAATATCGCACAGTGTGAGTTTAAAGACGTTCTCCGGACAGTTACCCCAAATTTATAAAGTGCCGTTCACCGTGGACGTTTACGGTTTACAGTTCGTAGACGGCATTTTAGCATTTATAGGCTCCGGAGTTTGGAATAAAGGAAAAAAATAAAAAGTAAATTAAAAAAGAAATCAACTAAGTATGACGTAATGACTACCAATCTCTAACGGCGAAGGATAAAGATGAATTATCTCCAACTTTTGCGAACGGCAAAGTCGAACTGTAGCCCAACTTTACCGAACGGCAAAGCCGAACTGTAGCTCAACTTTACCGAACAGCAAAGTATAAATCGAGAGTTAAGCCTTATGGTACGTCTACATACAGCCCACTGTCGCGGAATTACGCAGAGTTAATTGGTAACTCCCTTTATACTGGAATTTATGCCAGGCATACTGTTGATGCCATTTTAATTATTTACGCGGCAGTTTTGGTGCATGTTTCCTTCAGAGTTGCCGGGGACTTATTTGAGGTCAGACAGCGGGACCTACCTCTTTACCACCATGCCGGGCCAGCAGCAACGGCATGAAATTCAAGTAAATGATTAAATCAAAGAACGGACTTGCACATTGTGTTCCCCTATAAGTAATAAGGTATCACTAAATGCTGTGTTTTTAATTTTATCGTGGTATATTGCTTACTATAAACTAACTGTACAGATACAATATGTCACATGTGCTCCCTTAACTAATGATGATGATTGATGATGATTCATATGTAAGTGGGCCTTGCAGCCCTTCCACTGCGACCACCAGTGGGTTTATTGTGGCTCACTTTTGAGTGGTTTCCCACCACTGTATGCCTAATCCTCCAAAAAGGCCGGCTCAGTTTGGGTGAGACACTGTTCAGATCTTCTGAGTCGATCTGAGGTTTACCGAAAGTATTCTGACGTGCAATAGCTGGACATTCGCACAGTACATGTCTGACTGTTTCGTCATCCACCATACAGAGTCTACATTCTGTTAGTCCCATTCTGTGCATGGGTACTCTCAGTCGACAGTGATCCGTATAAAGACCAGTTTCTATACGTATCTCCTGTCTGGTAAGTCCAATAATGTTCCTGGCTCTCTCTGTTTCGACAGGGTCCTTTAATGAACTCTTTAGAGTGAGCCGGTTCTGGCATATATGTTGGAAGCTATTGTCCATCCATTTTAATATGGTTGATTTAGCAGCATTATATGATATCCCCAGGGCTGGCTCGGGGCCGAAAAATTCGGCAGATGCCGATTCCCTCGCTGCTAGGTCTGCAGCCTCATTTCCCTCATGCCCAGAATGCCCTGGTATCCATACTAATGATACATTGTTAGCGCTACCAAGCGCATTCAGCGAATCTTTACAGCTCCTCACGGTTCTCGATAAGACCGTATAGGAATCAAGCGCTCTTAAGGCTGCTTGACTGTCGGAGAAGATTTTTATTGTCCTGTTGGTCCATTCGTGGTCAGTAATCCACCGGGCACACAGTTCAATGGCTACGAGTTCGCCCTGAACTTAACTTAATAGTCTAACATATATTATTGTTCCATCCAGCATCCATCTAAGTTTTGTCGCTTCTGGTCGGTCAACGAATTGTCTGGTTTCTCTGCAACCTGTTACTATTTCTAGGATTTTTTTAGTAAGTTGTGAACTCAGTGATTGATGCCGCTTTGCACTTGTCTTTTGGTTATGCGCAGAAGTGACTCCGAACCTACATGATAGGATCCTACAGGCTCTGATCCGCTTAAAATCTGCTGTCTTGTTGGCTGGTATGCCTACACCTTTATGTCCCGAAACTAAAACCAGCATCACATGTTCGCCATCGCTTAGGTTTCTCGCATTCCTCCACCAAGTTGTCACTAATTGCCGGCGGCAACCTTCTGAGTGGCCTTGCTTTCGGAGAATATATCCAAACAAGTAGGTCTAGATTGTTTTAAAACCTCAATGCCAGCCTTCAAAATTTACCCTCTTTTTATTGGTTTCTAAAAATTAGATTTTAAAGGCACTATAAAGAGGCAATTATAGACCGCATGACACGATAATCCAATATTTTGTCAATCTGAAAGTATAGTTTTTGCAAAGTCATTTGAACAAAAGTTAAAGCCGACCATCGGCATATCCTTTAAAGAAAGTAACATGGGCGGCGGTAGATATATTCATGAAAATTATTTCATCTAATTATGGCGTAAACTAATGAAATAAAAATAGATAATAAAACTTTCTATTCCTATACCTACAGAAACGACACTGATTTATTTTCTAACTCTGCATACTGCCGACTAAAGGGGTCCCGCAAAGAACACCTGACAGCAATTAAAAGCGCATCTCAAAAAAATCTGCCAATCAGATGTCGTGCATCCACCTGGCCGGTCAGAAAACAAATACTTTGTGCTCGGACCGCAAAGATATGCGCCTTTTCTCTGTCGGTAGGGTTGAAATTATACCAGGAAGATTTTGTATGAATTTGGATAACTTTTAAAGGGCAGAATGAAGCAAAATTTCATGAAATCGATAGAACCCCGTATTAGGAGCATTTCAGGTGACTTTGCAAAAAGTATACTTCTAGAGTGAAAGTTGAAGTACCAACCGATGGAACAAATGTTGCACATTTACAATTGGCCGTCGCCAATCATACTATTGACAGTGTCTCAAAAATTATGAAATGAGCTGACCCGTTACGGCTTCGACGACTGCGAATATCCATCAAATTATATAGTTTTTTTACACGGGTAGTTTTATCATCTTTCGTCTGTTTTTAAATGATTTATTAATTTGATATGGTAAAATCTTTGCTAAAATTGTGGTAATTTTTCAAAGCATACCTACTTTAAAATCATCTTTCTTAAATATACCTACGACGGTTTACCGCATTGCATATATTGTACACGGCCCCCCAAGAGAAATGTGAACTGACACCCCTAGTAATTTGTCTGCTAGACAAAACTCCGCTGTGTGTGTAACTAGCCCATTATAGTAATCACCATTTCTAATATAACTTCTTGAGGACAAACGGTTCAGTTTTGAAAGTGTGTAACTTCATACTTTTAAATTATGTGTTTTTGTATGAACTGCATCCAGCACTATTATTTAAATTCAAAATCAAAATGTTACATATACATCCTATTACCCTTTAAAAAAAAGTAAAAAACTACACTTCCAAAAAAAAACAAATCACATAATAGAGCAGTCAATTTCAATTTCAAGTGATAAATGTAAAATAAACAAAAAAAGAGTCTGGTTTGAAATTTTGCAAGAAATAGTCTGTTTTACACCAACGTTTTACCGGATATTAAATGCAAAAGTATTTAGCGTAAACAACAACGATCGAGCATAGAAGAAAAGTTGGTTTTGACTCCGTCCAATATATTGAATTTCAAGATGGCCACCCAAAAATACAAAATTATTTTTGATTATGTATTCATTTCAGTATTTTAACTTCAAATCGGATTGGGAATTAAACGGTTTTTAAATTAATTTTTTTCTAGTTTGTTATGGCTTACCAAATAAAGCTTATGCTCAAATCCTGTAAAAAAGCAAAATTATTTTTGATTATGCATACAACGTAGTAGTTTTACCTTCCTAGCCGCGCAGCAATGGCTAGAGAAGGTATTATTTTCAAGGATTTTTTTTTGAGATAACGCCGATAAAGTGTTATTTGGGTTTATTGTGACCTATCTTAGCAATATCGTCGTGATGTCTGACTGTGTGTGTGTATGTATATGTCTGTTCGTAACACGATATCCGCTGTTACGATCTGATTAGATTTTGGTTAAAATTCATTAATGCTAATGACATATACATAATTTTTTTTTAAATGCTTAGTTTTTAACGGTATATTGTTCTCAATAATTTGTGTTATAACCAAAAACATTGTAGAAGCTTTCATTTTTGAGATCTTTACAAAAAACTGTTTTCAAGGATGATATATCATGGAGTTCACTTGAAGTGTGCTAATAGGCTAGCTAGGAAGTTTTCAGATCCGTCATTCATTTTAACTTAGATCGGTAAAAATCTAAATATGTTTTAAAATTCATTAAAAAAAAGAGTAACTAACAGTACTGGATACCGCAAACACAAAAACACTTACTCAAGAATAATTATTTTTCATGGAATCGACTAAAAAGAAGTATTTTAAGCTGTACGTGAGTGAAGCAGCGAGTTTTAGATCTCTTTCTTCTATAATGATGCTATTAATTTAATAACATTTGTGTCTCAGCGCCACCATTTAAAAAATTTTTTAGTGTCAGGTTTTTTACCGTATATTTGCGATATGGCTAAGTTGTATCACCATATGCAATAGAAAACAAGTAACATGTTTGTTACTGTTTTTTTGGGATTTAGATACCAAATAGATCAGTACAGGGTATATCAACGAAAATGTGACATCCAATATCTTTCTTATAGGAAATAAAATCGTACAAACACGTCAATTTTGTTTGCAAAAGGAACTTTTTTGCCTTGTTCAAATACGTTAGAGCATAAATATGTGGCATAATCATGCCTTCAGAGACGCGATGCTTGAAGCTAGGACCCCCATATATTTCTTAGTGTTCCTTTTTCGGGTAGATAGGATTACGGTGACTGCGTATGCGTCACTTTTGGTGTTTTTTGAACATACTCCATTACTCACCACATTATTTGACAATTGTCAAAAATTTAAGGTTATGTCTTTGATTTTTTTTTCTTAAAACTAGTTGATTGGGTAAAAATCTATCAAATTGTAGATTAAAATAATTGTTGTTTTTCTAAAATTAATTTTGAAGATTTATTGTGGACACCATGAAGAGTGTGTAAGGGTATCTATAAACCACTCTTCACTTTATTAACCAATTATAAAAAAAATACGTAAAAGTACTTACCTATGATATGGCACTCCCTTGCTGCTATCGGACATTTTTCCATAAACCGCAAATGTTTTACGTGAATTATTTCCAATTTTTGACCAAAAAAAACATAATTTTACACGACAAACGCAAAACTCGCAAAATGTAAATAAACAACAAATATAGCGTCTACCCACACAGCAGATGTATGCCTATATCACAAAACACATTCATGCTAACTTGAAAATTCGCGTCTGCGAATTTAAATTTGCCAATGTTTCCAAAGCAAGCTACGAGTGCTTCACTTTTTGATTTTGTGAACATGTATTTATGCTTTAACGTATTTGGCCTACTGTTACTTGCTTGCTTGCATAGTGAATTCCCTTTAAGAAGTGAAACTTACCCCACACGCAACTTTGATATTTTGCCGGCCAAAGTGTTTTTCAGTCACCCGCATACACGTTGGCCGGCAAAACATCAAAGATACAAGAAATGTTGCTCGGTTTGTACGTACCTTTAGAATTAGGGATACCCGGGTTGGCTTTTATAATAAAGTTCCTTTGCAGTGCTGTTGTGTCTTGTGGGATAGTTGTGGAAGATATTTAAAAATCTGCCTTAGATTGATTGGTAATGTATCACACAATTTTAAGTCACCGGGTATTTGCCTCTAGTTTGAGCGGAAGGTCCTGTATGACGTCATTAATCCAAGATGACCGCTTTGTTTAATTTTTTTCACAAACTTTGGCTTATAACTTTCGGTAAATTAGTTTCACAAAAAAACTTTTAATTTGTAATAGAAACTCAATTACTATAGTGAATAAATTTGCTTTATGTCTTAAAAACTAACAAAGATATTCATTTTTTTTTAAATAAAAAAAAACTTTTTTTACTCGAAAAAAAAATTGAAAAATGAAGTTTCAGACTATCTTAAATCGACGTTTACCTCAAATTTAAGCAAGAGCGCCTGTGTGACGTCATAGAACCAAGATTGCGGTTTTCTTCAATGCTTTTTTACAAACATTTGCTTTTCATTTTTGCCACATCAAATTTCTGGGTAGTTTTAAACTTTTTTGCTATACCTTGAATTTTTTAATATTTAAAAAATAACAATATCTTTTAAAGTTCTTGAGATATAGATTTTACTAAAACGACAATTTAATTGCTGTTCTATTGCAAACAAACAACAACCTATACAATTTTTCTGTAAAGTCGATATGGCAAAAATTAAAAGCAAAAGTTTGTGAAAAAACATTGAACAATTCGGTATCTTGGGTATATGACGTCACACAGGCGCTCTTACTCAAATTTGAGGCAAACATCAGGTAACCTAAAATTGAATGATTCATACCCAATCGAGTTGGGTTAATTTAAAACTTTCTTCCTCAGAAAATTGATTTAGAAACAGTTATAAGTTTCAGTTTGTGAAAAAACATGGAAAAAGCCGCCATCTTGGATTTATGACGTGACACCGGCCCTCCTACTAAAATTGGAGGCAAACACCTGGTGAGTTAAAATTGTGTGATCTATTACCTATCGATCTAGGGAAGTTTAAAAAAATCTTCCACAACTATCCCACGGGATTCCACAGGCCACTCAACTATTTAAAAAAAGATCAATGGTGATTTTAACAAAAATTATTTGATGGTATTAAATAAGCTTCTAATGTAAGTAATAGTAAATTCCTTTTCCTTAAATATACCCTTCATAAGTATATACTCTGAAACTAAAATAATGAATTCGAGTCATTGCACATTATTAAGGTACCGCTTGAACAAGTCCACATCTAGGGGGCTCAATTTCTATAAGAGGACACAAAAGAGATAGAGTAGAGCATTGATTAATAAGAGACCGCAATACGCACGATTTCCGTAAAAAGCATTCCACCGTTACCAAAGGTAACAACCTAAATCTATTAAATAATAACCAGAATAACAGTTTAAAATTAAAAATTACTATTTAAATTATTTACTTTTTAATTCAAACAATTCATTAAATTATTTACTTTTAGGAACGCCGAATTTTAAGGTATTATTCTAATTGTGTATAAAAATAAACAAGCTATTTTCGAAGACAGTATGATCAAAAACCAAAATTTCGAATGACACCTTTTTCGTAAACAACTATTTTGAATGACAATTTTTTCCAATAACATTTTTTTCGAATTAAATTTTTTTCAAATGAAATTTTTTTGAAAAATTATTTCTTGATTTCCTGTCCTCCTTTTGAAAGATCGAAATCGGTAATACCCTAACCCTCTTCAACTGCCTGTTCATTGGGGACATTTTTTGTGAAGGAAAATGGTTCAGGGGGTCTGGACAGGTTAGGGTTACGTTTGCTATCAATTGACAAAGGTTAGGATAACACCGATTTCGAACTTTCAGCAATAAGACAGGAAATAAGCTCTCTTAAGGAAAATAACATTTTTCGAAAAAACTGTCTTTTAAAAGAAATGTATTTGAAATAAACGTTATCGAAAAACCGGATTTTAAAAAAAATTATTAAAAAAAAAACATTTTCGGAAGAAATGAAAAGAATGTTTTCAAAAAAATCATGTTTTCGAAAATAATGTCATTCGAAATTTAGGTTTTCAATTAAAATGTCTGTTCGAAAAAAGAGTTATCGATAACCTGTTCTTTCGGAAAACGGACAGTGATCCGCCCCGTTTAATTAATGCATTGAAATAAAACTGACTAAGTTGACATTTCGTGAATCAGGTAGCTGCTTATACTGATATTTTGGCTAATATGACAACGTTCGATTTACGCTTCTCTATTGTACCATGCAATCCTAATGGCCCATAGAAAAATCCCACCCCTAGATAGAAGGCTGGCCACGCTGGATATCACTAGATTTTAAGCCCTTTTTTAACTCTTTCCTTTTTTATAAATTCTATTTTAAAGAATTAATTTTCGCGATACACATTTGCATTTGAAATTAACATTTCCATTTTTTAGATTATTTCAAAAACAAACTGATTAAATGTTGAATATTTATTAGGACTATATGTAGTTAAGGTAATTGAAAAGCCTCTCCAACAAGGTTTCACTTGAAGCATGGGCGCGATATTTTCCACATATTTCATGAAACTAGTATAAAATAAGGCATTATGGGGTCTCGGCCTCCCCAAGTTATCTTACTGGGTGCGCTACTGCTTGAAGTGCACCCTAAAAACAAGCCAAAATTTCCAAATCGGTACCACATAATTAACGTGCTTGTTTTAATGAAATTTTATTCCTGTTATGTTGAATATACAATTTTCGTTGGAACCCTTAATAATTATTTAAATATTTTAAATAGATTCATACTAACATTAATGATATAGGTATTTACATAGAATATGTACAAATTCGGTCTAATTATTTTTGTACAAAATGGACATTTTCTTTTAAATAATTTAGGCCTTTAAGATTTTAGGACCTGTATTTTCGTTATGCTTATTTTATTAATTATAATACTTTGGACAGTTTTTGGTAACTTAGATATTTTGATTAACAAACTTTAGTCTTTAACGTTTTTTTTATATACAAGTCTTTTTTAAATTTTTTATTTGCAAAAATATTTTTGCGTATTTAAAATATTATTTTTAAAATATTTCCTATAATCGGTAACTAATGTTTTGTAGCTGTACAACTAACTAATATTTATTTAAAATTTATACATTATTGGTACACAGTACGTACAATCTATTTTTGCATATTATGCGGTACAGAAGATCATCCAATATTTCTTGAAAACCATCGGTGTAGCTAGCCTCAATTTTCATGGGGGCCGGCTCAGGTCTTTGTTTTGTGTGATACTGATATATTGTATATACCGGGAGGGCCAACAAAACCGGATAATTTTTATTTCATTATAGCTTTTGAACTATACAGTCGATTTTAATGGGACAAACTGCACTTGATAGAGAATTAATCAGAGTTTTAACTAAATGTATTTTTTTAGCCGCTATCTCAAAATTTACGATGGCGGACGAAATTAAAATATACCCTTCAAAGATGCTCATTTATTCTTTTGTTGCTAACCTGTTTCAATTATTTTTTTAAATTAGTAAAAAAGCTACATTCTTGCCACGCACATCAAGGTATGAACTAGCAAAATCGGTTCAGTGGTTCTAAAAAAATATTTTTGTTTGAACCATTGTTTTGCATATTATACGATTGCCTTGCCAATCATGTCTGCATTTATTTCCTTATAACTTCATTACTACTAAACCGATTTTAATGAAATAAGAAACAACCTGGTGAGAAGTGATCACTTTTTAAAGATCATGATTAAAATTTATCGCAATCTTAAAATTTAGGATGGCGGACAGAATCATACTTGATTCTTCAAAATGGCGTGTTTATTCTTATTTTCCGAAAATGTTTTAGTTTTTTTTGAATTGATAGAAAACCACTACTTTTCCCTCGCACAACGACGTACAAACTAGTAAAATCGGTGTGGTGGTTCTGAAAAAATCTGTTTTTGTTTCAACCATTGTTTTACAGAATCTACGATTGCATTGCCAATCCTGTCTGCATTCATTTCCTTATAAATTCGTTATTGCTAAACCGGTTTTAGCGAAATAAAAAAATCGTGGTGAGAATTGATTGATTGCTCTTTAAAGATTCTTATCAAAATTTTCCGCCATCTTGGAATTTAAGATATCGGACAGAATCATACTTGGCGTGTTTATTCTTATTTTGCGAAAATCTTTTAGCTTTTTTTTGTTTATAGAAAACTACTTTTCTCCCGCATAAAGAGGTTCAAATTAATAAAATCGGTGTAATGGTTCTCACAAAATCGGATTTTGTTGTAACCATTGTTTTTAAAATTATACGATTGCATTGCCAATCCTGTCTGCATTAATTTTTTATAAATTTATTATTACTGAACCGATTTTAGTGAAATAAAAAATATCATGGTGCAAACTTTAAGAACAATTAGTTTGCGTCATGATGTTTTTTATTTCACTAAAATCGGCTCAGTAATAATGAATTTATAAAGAACTAAATGCAGACAAGATTGGCAATGCAATGGTATAATTTGTAAAATAATGGTTAAAACAAAATCATATTTTGTGAGAACCACTTAACCTATTTTATTACTTTGTACCTTATTAAGCGGGAGAAAAGTAGTGCTTTTCTAAAGATTAAAAAAAACTAAAACACTTTTCAGAAAATAAGAATAAACACGTCATATTAAAGAATCAAGTATGATTCTCTCCGTCATCTTACATTTTAAGATAGCGGTAAATTTTGATCATGATCTTTAAAAAGCAATCAATTCCCACCAGGACGTTTTATTTCATCAAAATCGGTTTAGTAGTAATAAATTTATAAGGAAATAAATGCAGACATGATTGGAAAGGCAATCGTATAATATGCAAAACAATGGTAGAAACAAAAAAAAATTTTTTTGGAATCAAGGAACCGATTTTGCTGATTCGCATCTTGTTGTGCGTGACAAAAATGCAGCTTTGTTACTGATTTAAATAAATAATTAAAACAAGTTCGCAACAGAAGAATAAACGAGCATCTTTGAAGAGTACAAATTAATTTCGTCCGCCATCTTGGATTTTAAGATGGCGGAAAAAGAAATACATTTAGTCAAAACTCTGATTAATTCTTTGTCAAGTGCAGTTTGTCCCATTAAAATCGATGATATAGTTCAAAAGTAATAATGAAAAAAAAATTGTCCGGTTTTTTTTGGCCCACCTGGTATATCTGTATTTTTTCATTAGTAGGAGGTCGGGGATGCCTGAGGTACATCGGGGGACACAGGCCTCCTTGATGCCACGTTGCTACGCCAATTCGAGAACATTTGTTTAATATTGTTTAAAACTTTAATGATAAAAACTACAGGCTAAATGGATGATTCCGTAAGGTCAAGGGCCAGCAGATAAAATGTTGGGTTCGTAATGAACCAGTGCTTAAAAAAAAAGCCTCATATAGCGGTGACAAAATAGCGCCCTAAAATTAAGCGCTATAATAAAACAGGAAGAACGCTGTAACAAAAACGCACTTAGCAAAAGAGCGCGTAACAAATATGCGCGGAATAAGAGAGCGGTAAAAATAGAGCGTTATGAAAAAGGAGCACGTATTTAAAAACTTCCTTACTCGACCTGGTTAGGTTAGTATAAAAACAAGTTACTTGACCAGATTCTTTTATTATACGAACCCACACAGGTTGGGTCAGGTCAAAATGTAACGTGATGTGATTAGGTTAGTATCCTAAGCTGACCTGGTTAAGTATATATACAGGGTGTCCAAAATAAAAACAACTACATGGGGATTTCGGAAACGGTAAGTGATACGAGTTTGTTTAAATGAGAAAAAAGTTGCGCTATTCTAAGTCCAATCAGATGCCGTATCAAAATTAAAAATATCTACAGGGGTTTTTAAAATATCGAGCAAAAGCTAAAGCTTGTGTTTTTTGAAAAATTGAAATATCGCCGCCATTTTGCAAACAAATTTAATAAAATTTGGTAGTTTTTTATAAGCAACCACGGCAAATTGAATGGCGTTAACAATTTTTTCCCAGGCCTTCTAGTTTTTTTGAAACTTTAACTAGCCAACTTTGTTATTTCTTGTAACCGCCATATTTGATTTATACTTCAGTAAATAGAGCATAAAAGGAGCTTTTTAACCGTGTATAAAAAACCTATTTTTGAATGACGGAAAATGTGAATTTATTAAAAAATAGTTTTTCAGTTAGTTGGCTGTGAAACAAATGCCGTAGTTGTATTTGTTGTCATACCTACGTAACTACCTTTCAAAATTTTTCCATTTATTTGATTTATATGCAAATCTTTAAGGCCCTTATTTTTTAATTTTTCTCTGGCTAAAAAATAATACAATTTCTTAAAATCTATCTTTTATTTCTGAAACAAAAGTTTGCATTTATTATTTAATTTAAAATACAACTAAAAACCAATAACAAAGCATTGAATTTAATAGGCAAAAGTTCGAAAATTCCACCGTTGTTATTCATGCAAATCCTGCATCGATGTATTAGAGACATTTATGCATCTTTAACCATTTGTTAACCAACGGCTGCCTCAAGTTCCTCTATCGTATTAAAATACACCCAATAAACAATCTTTCGGCGTTATCTCAAAAAAAATCGTCGAAAATAATACCTTCTCTAGCCTTTGCTGCGCGGGCTAGGAAGATAAAAAACTTAACTGATCAGGTAGGTTTTTCAGTATACTAGCCTAACAAGGTCAGGTCGAGTTAGGTTTTAATTTAATTAGCGCTCTTCTGTTACAGCGCTCTCGGGTTGGGGAGAGCAGGGGTGGTTGTGTCACGGGTAGGTTGGCGCACCGTCATTTTGGTCCACTTTTCGCCAATCTGGCAATGTTGCTTCTCTCGTGTTAATCCTTTATCGGCAGCTGGTGTTGCATACAAAGTTTGGCTGTGATCGCAGAGCTCGATGAGAAGTGACGCGGCTCAGATCAAATTTCGATGCCAAAAGTTAAAAAAAAACGTGTCTAGTTTTTAGTTCATTTCAAAAGTTAAGCAACAGCAATTTTATTTTTATTACTTTTCTAGAGACATAGTTTAGTGTTAAATAATTTTTAGTGCCTTTGGATTTATTTTGGAATTAGGATTTTTATGTAGGAATTTTTGAAATGTTAAAATACCAAGCGGGACATCTTGGCACAAAAAAACAGGGTTGACGCAACACCAACCTGCCCCGTTGGCCAGAAGAATATGTTTAAATTAAAGAGTGTGGTAAAGACCACTTTTCCGTACCTAATAAGTATTTTTCGCACTAGTTGTAAAAAATTTACCCAGAAATATTCCCACATTCAGATCCTTTAATGTTTTTTTTACGTATTGGTAAAGTCTTCACAGTCCTAATCCGTGTGTAAAGTATCTTTTTCGTCCTTGCATGCTTATTCAAATTCCGCTCCGTGTCATTCCAAACAACGGATATCGCATGCAGTAAAATATAACTTTCCGAACGAGCTTGTTATGATAGTAAGTATTTTTTATTCTTGCAATGAAAGATTTTAAAAACCGTGTGGTGTGGTAAAATTATTTTAAAGATGAAAGAAAATCATGTTGACAAACTTTTTCTGTTTATTCTTCTTCCATCTGGTCCTTAGGGGCTGGATATATCAATGACAACGCGACACTTGTGTGCCGCTGCTCCAAACCGTTGATTACTAGTCTCTTAAATTCTTGAGTCAGGACGTTCTTCTTCTTCCTTGCCTTCTCTTGCCTTTAACTTTTTCATCCATTACATTCGGTAGTAGCTCGTATTTGAGGCGTCTTATTAAATGATCAAACTTTTTCTTTTTCAGAATTAGAAAAATTCTTCTTCATTTTAAATAATCTGCATCAGTTCTTGATTCGTGACCCCATCAGTCCATGAAATTCTTAGTATTCAACGATACTACAATCTTTGAAAAGCTTCAAGCCTGTTTATTTATTTTTTATTAGTGGCCATGCTCCTCACATACATAAAAAGAATCGAGAAAACGTAGCAGCGCAGCATTATTATTTAATTTCTAAATTTTTACGAATGTATTTCTTATTATTTCAAATCTTGATTTAAATTCATAAGGTTAATCTACGTGTGGTATGATTAAAGTATTAATAATAAATAATAACCTGCCCCTTACTGTGACCCAACTTGCTCCGTCTGAGGGAGGCTGGCTCACGTGTAGTCTCATCAGTATTTATTTTTTTATCCACATTAGATGATCTTTTCAATTTTGTTTCTTGGCAAATTAGAAAGTCGGGAAATCAGCTTAATTTTGAAATCGGTTTTTCTTCCAAAATTAGAGTGTTTTGTTACTATGCTTTTTTATTACAGCGCTCTTTTGTTACAGTTTTTTTTTTTTTTTTTTTTTTTTATTTGTCAAACACACTGTGTTTTTTTTATTACAATCTAGTCAGTAAGACTAATTAGCAATTTTGTTTTAACTTAATTTACTAGAAAAGTCAGATTTAAACTTAGGGTTCACTCAACAGTTCTCCCCGCTTTGTTTAGTCTGTAACTCACAATTGTGTTGTGTTTATAGCATTATTTTGTTTTATGTGTAATTCACTTAGTTTACTAGCTCAAACGGCTTCACTCTTTTTAGTCGTCGAACTAGCATAGTATTGTCTAGAAGCTGAATTGCTTCCACATTCACATGCCGATGGAGTCTATCTTCATGGCTTTTTGCGTACTTTTTTATAGTCTCTGCTACAGTTTCGATTTTTAGATCTCGATGAAGGTCACTATTTCGAACGTACCAAGGTGCATTCACAATGTTTCTTAATACTTTATTTTGAAATCTCTGTACAACTAGAATGTTACTCTCTTTAGCACAACCCCATAGTTGAATACCATATGTCCATACTGGTTTCAGTATTTGTCTATAAAGCAGTAACTTATTATGAATTGTTAAATTGGACTTCCTTCCAATTAGCCAGTTCATTTTTCTATACCTTATCTCAAGTTCTTCTTTTTTTTTCTTAACATGTGCTTTCCAGCGCAATTTGGTATCAAGTGTCATACCTAGATATTTTGCCTGATTCGAATATGGTACTGGAATGTTGTTAATTGTTATTTGTATGTGATTTATATTTTTGTTTGTAAAATCAACATGAATTGATTTGGTTTCATTTAATTTTATTCGCCACTTTATGGTCCAACTGTGAATTTGGGTGACTGCATCCTGAAGTTTCTCTATGCATTTTTCAATAGATTTTTCTACCGTCAATAAACCAGTATCATCGGCAAATGTTGCTAAGTGACAATTTTCTGGCTTTGGGATATCACAAGTGAATAATAAGTATAGATAAGGGCCTAGTACGCTACCCTGGGGCACGCCTGCTTGAATTTCTCTTAAATTTGAGTATGAGTCTTCCTGTTTTACTCTAAAATGTCTATCAGATATGTATGATTCCAAAATATCCGAATACTGTTTTGGCAGAAACCTTTTTAGTTTAAAATTAAGGCCTTCATGCCACACTTTGTCAAATGCTTGTGCTACATCTAGAAAAACTGCAGAACAAACTTTTCCCTCTTCTAGTGCTTTTTCTATTATATTAGTAATTCTGTGTACTTGATCTATCGTGGAATGCTTGTCTCGAAAACCAAATTGATGAGATGGAATAATTTCTTGTCTTTCTATGATGGGTTTTATTCTTTTAAGCAATAATTTTTCATAGAGCTTGGATATAATTGGCAGCAAAGATATTGGCCTGTAAGATGACACGTCATGGAGTGGTTTTCCCGGTTTTGGAATCATGATAATCTTTTGTTACAGTGATCTTTTATTACAGCGCTCTTTTTGTTACATCACCCTTTTATTACGCGTTCTCTCTTACAGATCTCCTTTATTAGAATGCTCATTTGTAAAGTGCTGTTTTGTGAGGCAGTGTTACATTACAGACAACATTTTATTATCAAAATTTCATCAGGTGCGTTCTTATTTATTCATTTGGGGTGGTAAAGGATACCTTATAATTACTAAGGTAACTGATGATGAGTGCTGCGCTGATAAGGACTACTCATTATCACTTACCTTACCACCGAACTTCCACTATCGATGGTTTACGGCCAGAAATGTTCTGTTTTTAAAACAAAGCAATGTTTTATTTATTCGCTTTTATTACCTATACAGGGTGTCTCAGACCACCCGCCCATCCCTTTTAAAACTTAGGGGAAAAGTTTTTTTAATGATCCAAAAAATTACTCGAGTATGCTCTTTCGATTGGTGGTAGATGTTTCCAACTTTCGGAGTCGACTGAAAGTGGCCTATTTAAGCCTGGAGTCTGTTTTTCTAATACGGGTGGACAGATATTAAAAAAAATAATGACGTTTAAGACAAAATGTTTTAAATATATGTATTTTCTTACGTAGAATCCGAATCCGTTGTAAAATTATGCCCATCCCTAATCAAAAAACGGACTTTAGGCCTGAATAGGCCACTTCCGGTCGGCGCCGGAATTTGAAACTACCACCAATTGAAAGAACGTACTCGATATTGCTACAATCATTTTTTAGATCTTTGAAAAAATCCACCCCTACGTTTTAAAAGGGTGGACGGGTGGTCTGGGACACGCTGTATATAGGTATTTTAGTGAAAACAATACTTACATACTACGAAATCACAGGTTTTTTTGGATTACATAGGATTCTTTTAGCCTTTAGTTAAAATTATTTGTTTAAAGCTATATTTCAAAAATTATGTAAAAGATGGTTTTTTTAAATAAATTCCTTTTCAATTTTTTTTTTAAATTTGCCTTGTTTTTTTTTAATCAAACATTATAGGGCCAGCCACTTTTTAGGGCACGCAGCACCCTTGGAATACAAAAATGGATTCTGTTTTGCGAGACCGGTTGGAGAAAATGTGGGACAAGCATGGAATCAGACGTGACATCGTTACCTAGATATAAAATGTCAGGGGCGTGCGGTGAAATTTGAGATAAGGGAATAATTTTTTTAAAACTTGCTTATTTGTATTTTTCTATCATTTTTAGTTTTTTGTAAACTTTAATTTCTTGCTTTAGCCTACCGTTATTTATGATACCTATATATCCATTCATTAAAACTTTCTGAAGAAAACTTTTTGTTAATCAAAAAACACACTATACAATTACACAACTGTATAGTTTTGACGGCCGCGGCCATTGGAATATCCTTGACCGAAACGGCACTTTGAAATGTGAATTTAAGTAAACTAAGAGACTGCTTATTACAAGGCTAAAGGGCGCGAACTCAATTCTCGCATTGGACTGGCATGCATTGACCTCCCACTATGATTTACATAAATAAAGAATTAATTGTTTCTGCCGTGTAGAGCGCAAGGAGCCAGCGGTTGTCGAAAAAGCGATGCGGCTCTGGGGTCAAATTAAGACCGATAGTTAATAGATTCTTACATATTTGTTTACTGCGCGTACGACAAAGACAACTGCTTATATGGTTGTCCTTTGTTATACGCCCTTCTATTATATACAAATAGGTATAGTACATAGGTAAATATATTGCTTCTGATACAGTCTTACCACTCCTACAGGACTAGCGCAAATTACGTCAAGTATTAATAGTGAACTATTAAAAATATATTTTTGTTATGTCTGATTTCTTAAGGGAAACAATGCTTTCCTTGTTTACATCAACCGCACGCCCCTGTAAAATATTCAGGTTTATTGGAGTTGACTTTAATTTAAATAGAGTAATTCATTCTTTAGGTGGTAGGTACAGATCTCGTAAACCTGTAGTTTTTTCAAAAAAAGTAATTAGTTAGTTTCCTCCGACGCGACATTTCAAACTTAACAAATCCTATAACTTGGAAACATGAATCTTGATCAAATATTATTATTAAAACGGTTTTTTACCATCCCCTGTTACACTATAAAATTAATATCTAAATTTTAAACACATTCTGTAGAATTCTTTTAGAGAAAATATTATCTATTAACTCAGTGTCGTAATCAGAAGTTTATTCTAGGGGGGATGGGCGGCTTATAGCTGCCCAGAGTGGTGCAAACTTGAGAAACACAGGCTTAATAAGGCCACTTTCTTATTAAGCCTGTAACGTAACAAAAATTTTGAAGATATTAACAAACTTTGAGTATGACCAAAACTAGAAAAAATAACACTTGAATTGTCACAAAAGTGCTACTTGCTGCGCTACTGGACAACGCGCTCGCTTGACAGCTCATGTCGACTGGGGGTAGTGTCACAATGGGAATCTGGGCTTCTATGGATGCGTCCCAGCACTTTGCCTGAAAACATATAAAATGTTATTTAGTTTAGTATGTTTAGTATGTTTAGTGATTTTTATTTTTATTTTGCGTTATTTGGCTTTTGGTCATTTTTGTTTACTTAAATTATTGGATCGGCAATAACTTCGTTCCATCAGCACGTGCGATAGTCATAAAACCGTCCTTAAAATCCTATTTGCGTTCCAGATCGACGTTGTACTTTTATCGGACAGTCAGTTTTCCGTTCCATCAAGCCACTTAAACTGGTTTCGGACTCCTCTAAAATACAAGGATTGAAGACAGGCGCATTGGAATGTTTGCGCTCTCTCTTTTCTTTATCTGTGTTTATTAAATGTTGCACTTGAAAAATTGTATGTAGATCTCATCCACTTCGTGACAACACAAAATATACCATAAAATTACATTAAATTTACATTTGTCTAACAAAATTCAAAAAACAGTGAATAACCCAAAAAATTAAAATTTTTGTCAAAATAAATTGAGTTTCACAACCAATTTTAACATATGACAAAATGCCGGGTAAGCCACGTAAATATATAAATATTTTTAAATTAAAAAAAAATTAAAATTGTACATCATTTGCAGCATCGGTTAATTTTTTTGCAAGAGCCTCTTAATTTTTATATTTACGGGACTGCAGCATGTTGCAGGTATATCACATGGAAAAAAGCTATACTGACCATACGGTAGCCTGCTTAGAAAAACAAAAACTAGTTTAGCAAGTGATTGGATAGGAATAGAAACATAATTTACCCTGATCGCAGCAAATCCCGGTGACCTGTGAACTAAAAGTTTAAAGAAGAGGGGTAACACCGGATGTGAAATTTTACACCAGATTTGGCGGAAGAACAAACGACTTCGCTTTAAGGCATCGACATTAAGGTCATCAACTATATATCCCTACCAAAGTACAAGCTACAAAATGTGATTTTCCCAACTTCTTAGAAGTATCACGATCTTATAAAATGAACAATATCACAATAACTTTGTGAATATTAGGGCTTTCTATTACACATTGTGTCTAATTTAAAACTTTCCACCCGGGATTTCTCGAGAACTGCTGAAAAATGCCGAGACACGTCGATTTTGTTTGTGAGGGGGACACTTTATGGCTATCTTTAAATTTTTGTAGCACGAACCCCCTTCGAGGGGTATACTTTACCCCTCTATTTTGAATAGGGAAAGTGGGTCTAGTGATACCTTATTTTGAAGATCTCTTGAATATCGTAACAACTGTGTCAAAATTTTGAAAATTCATCGATTAGTTTTTGAGATATTTGCTTTCAAATTTTCAAATTTAACATGGAACGACGGACGAAAAATAATAAAATTCTAATAAAATTTTTATTAATAATAATAATAATATTAATACATTTATTTGCAATAACCAAGTATGTTACAATACATTATATGCCAGATTCTTTTCTAAATTATTGCAAAAAGGGACTAGAAGGCAATAAATTGATCTAGTCCAGCCCCTATATTTTATCAGTCCATGGTAAATTTGAAAGTTTGAAGGCAATTATCTCAAAAACTAATGGATAGATTTTTGAAATTTTTACATGATTGTAAGGACATTCAAAAGGCCTTCAAAACACGTGTCGTTAAATACCGAGATGAATTCCAAGACGTGCGCAAGCGTTGATCTGTCACTTCTACCAACCAATCAACTGAGAGATATTTCAGTATGGTTTTATACAGCAAAACTTTAATAATTCCCAGTTCTTTTTGATGAAAATTCGTCGTTTTTGTTCTGTGAAAATGCCGGTGACGTGCAAGTTGTGTGACAAATTATTTATTGCCCAATTTAATTTGAATAAACACTGTCATCGGGGTTCTACTGTATGTCTATGCTACGATAAACATTTTTTTAAAGATTTAGCGCATTTAAATTTGTCAATACTCCCATGGCAAAACAAAATAAACGTGAAATGCATATAGAAGAAATACTGCATATACCTCAAAAAATATTAATCGCAGCACATAGATATTGTATATGTTTGAAATCAAAAAGAAAAGACGAATCTTAAAATGCAAAAATATACAGGGTGTTCCCTCTCAAAAAATCGACTTTATTGTCACACCCTGTACAGGGTGTCCCAAATTCGTTGTTTTTTTGTGGTGTCGGGTATTTCTAGGGGAGAAAGAAAAAAACTGAGCCCCCTTTGCGACGCTCAAATTTTAAGAGAAGCCTAAAGGTGAAAACTACATTTAGATATAGCAAGCCGTTTTTAAGCTACGGAGTGTTTTTGTCTGCATTTTGCTTTTGTGTAAATAGCTTTCTTATAGATCTTTTCTTGAAGAATTGACAGATGTCAACGGTTTTTATTTATCTCTTTTGGTTTTTAAAATATTGCATAAAGTTGTTATTTTTCTTACAGAGTAACTCTAAAACTCTCTCTAAAATTTCCTTTAAAATGATGTATCACACTCAATATTTGAATTTTTAATTTTTTTATTGTTTTCTTTATTTTTATTTTTTAATCACCTCTTTATTATTTTTTAATATTAAGCAAACTAAAATATGTGGTAAAAATAAAAAAAAAACAAAAATATAAAGAAATCCCACTAATCCCATAAAGAAAAATTAATTTTATGTGATATCTCAAAAACTAAACGTGACAAATGAAATTTAATTTAACAGTTGAATTCCTCTTAAAAAAGTGTCTAAAGAATGTTTTTACAGAAATAAAAATATTAATAAATAAACAAGTTATAGACCCCTTCCCAAAATGCAGACTTTTTAAAAACACCCCGTAGTTTAAAAACGACTTGCTATATCAAAATGCGATTTTCACCTTTAAGGTTTTTTTTGAAATTTGAGTGTCGCAAACGTTGATGAGGTTTTTTTAGTTCCTCTAGAAATACCCGAAACTCCCCAAAAACATCGAATTTGGGACACCCTGTACATGGTGACGGATAGAAAAAAATTATGTTGGCTTTCAAAGTTCATCATCATCATAATTAACCAAAAAAAATCTACAATTTATTATAGCCCTTTATTTTCAATGATAAAGTTGCTGAGTGCTCTGGTTATAAAAAACCACCCGGTACCTACATAAAATCATACCTAAAAATTAGAATTGACCATTATTTTATACCTTGAATTTTTTATTATACGTTAAGCTCTTCGATCTCGCGCCAATCCCGGTATTCGCGCCAATAATTTAAATTAGACATTTTGACGTTAATTTTGGCGCATGCTCCTTTGATGGAATTCATCTCGGTATTTAACGACTCGTTTCAAAACAAGGTATCACTAGATCCACTTTCCCTATTTAAAATATAGGGCTAAAGTATACCCCTCGTAGGTGGTGCGTGCTACAAAAATTTCAAGATAGCCAAAAAGTGTCCCTCTCGCAAACAAAACCGACGTGTCTCGGCATTTTTAAACATTTTTAGCAGTTCTCGAGAAATTCCGGGTGGAAACTTTTAAATTAGACACAGTGTATGTAAGTAATTTCTCAAATATTTTGTAAAAATCAAATTATAAAATACGAATAAATAAATATGTAAATTTCACATAAAACTAATGACATTACAAAAAATAAATATTTTTTCACTAGTTCCGCTCAAACATATGTGCTAATGCAAGTTGGTTTTAATTTTTGGTATATTTAGTTTAATAAACAGGCTGTAAGTGGTGCGCTTTTGAATATAAATTAAATTAATGCAATTTTATCTGCATTAACAACTAAAATTAAAAATGTATTCTGATGATCCTATGTAATTTTATAAAAAAATGTGTAATAAATAAATATAGTGTGGCCGTAGTTTTTTTAAATACAATTTACATACAATAAGCAATTTTGCAAAGTAATTCACAATTTTTTTTTTCTGTGTTTCTTTGTTCAACTTTACTTATTTTCTCGAATTTATACGTTGCCTTCGATCTACGTTAACGCGAAACGGCGAAACCTAACCTTTCTTTTAGTTACGTGACTTTCAATTTAACTCTTTCGCATATGATCACATGTCTGAAGTAAGTCGATCACTACACCAACAGCATTAATTTTTTAGACAGTTATTTGGTCGCTCCATTTAATCAAAACCGTTTTAAAACAGTCCTCGTACTGCATTGTGCGCGCTTTGGGATTTTTCGGACGGTGTTATGACTGCCGAACGGCCTTATGGAACACTGCTAATATTTTATTCTTTCTCCTTGCAGGTTTGAAAATTTCGGCAACTCATAAAAAGATCGAAAAAAGATTTGCCAAAACGTTGAAAGGGAAAAAAAAATTTAGAAACATCGAAAATAGATTAAACGAAATGCAGATTGTTCGAACCATAAAAATATCGAAAATTACGAGTATAAAGCTGAAAATAATTTAGACGAATCACAATTTTGTCGATTCGTACAAATATCGGGAGTAGTATAATCGAAACGCAAAAATACCGAACCGGAATTATGTCGAACGAAAACAAGTCAAACCGTAGAAAAGTCGAAAATTGAGGTACACAGGGGCCATTCATTAATTAGCTTAAGAATCGCTTTCTTTTTAAACTTTTGCAATTTAGGCTTTTACAATACTAACTTCACAGGCACATGACCGGTTAGGATACGTTTGCCTTTGGTTCATTTAACACCGATTTAGACCTCCCAAAAGGAGGAAAGGGGAGCTATAATTTAATTGGAGATCGCCTTGAGGATGCTTACCTCTTTAGCAACATCGTACATCTTGGAAGCTAGTTCCACAGGAGCACTGTGAGCCTGCAAACTTTCTCTGGTCCATCTTCGAATCCAATGACCTAGCCACGCTAAGTGACATCCACATCGAAAACGATTGCCCGCTAAGTTTAATCCACCTGTGGAAAAATGCAACGTAATTTCTTTATTTTTTGTAAGATCTAGAAGACAAACTAATAATTAATAAAATATGATTTTTAAGCTTTTTGGACCTTAAATATTTAAAATTATATTAAACGTTTTGGTAATGTCTATACCAGTCTTAAACAATAATAATATTTAGATAAATAAAAAAGCTAAAAAATTGTCCTTTATTCAGAGTTGAATTTGGGGTTGTAGGGGCCAAATGCAATTAGGAAAGTGTGTAATAAATAAATAGTTTATTAACAGCAAAATACACGAACATTTGTAC